>VJWM01000044.1:1204387-2408775 GCA_010909165.1 Anthoceros angustus | reverse complement strand
AATGACACAACCGCTTATGGCCGTACACCAAAGCGCAAGTGACACTTTAAAATGGTAGATGTCGTGAAGAGTTGTCCTATCATTGCACATAGTCAGACGAGATCCGCAAAAGGCGGCACACTTGTGATTCATCGCTAAAAATACATTCCTCGATATACGTATTTAAGTACAAACTTGAGGGGAGGTAAAGACAAACAGCACACCTTCTCGAGGCCCCGGATCGATTGTAAGTTGACGATCGCCTGGGCACTCCAAAGGATCATGCCGATTTGGAGATGGTACTGGCAGGTCCGCATGCATATACTCCAAGGCTTGGTTCTCTTATTTATCGTTCCAATACGCCCGACCAGGGATGTGGTAGACTGATGTAGCTCTTGGGTGAGCATGAGCCACAAGAGGGGAGGACGAGGAAGACTTGGTGGTGATCGCTGCTGTCGCCGCCGGTGGCGCACCGATGCACCCTGAAGAGGAAGGGTCTCGGATCATCCGATTGGGTGCGCCTGCACATGTGGCGCTTTGGGCCGGTGCCAAGAAGGAATGGGGGCTATCCCACCACCACCGACGCGATAGTGAATAGGCAGGGTAGTAGGCGGTGGTTAGGCACACGGCCCCCTCAGTAATAGAGGTGTAATAAAGGCGCCGACCTTCGAGTATAAGAGGGCTAAGGCACCAATAAATCATCTTTCTCTTGGTGTTGATGCTGCTCTCTGCGCACCTTTGTGTGTCTTCTTGCTAACGTGAGTCCCGAGTCACCGAAAGGTCCCATGCCCGGGAGATTGATCGTGGTCCCGTGACGACCTAACGTGTTGTGGTGTGTGCGGTGGAAGGGTGATCGGTGACCCGTGCTCGTCCGGAGCCGCAAAGACCGAATCGGATCGAACGTGAGCCGAGGAACTCGGAGGCGGCAGAGTCTGGACGAGAGGCCCGCGAACGACGAGGAGGTCCTGACTGTAACCCGCGGCCTTTTCTAAAGACCGAGGAGTGTAGCGTGAGGGAGAGAGGAAAGGACTGATGTGTGAGTGACGATGTGAACGATACGACGCCGAACGGTCTCAAACGCTTGGCCATACCGGCCTGGGCGAACGCTAGAGTAGTTAGTGTGAGCGAGCGAACGAAAAGGTAGTGAGGAATCACCAAACGCGTAAACGGAGCCTATCATTCCCTTGGGAACGGACTTCTTCCTACAACGACCACGGGATTATGCTGGCCATAAAAAGTCGCCACAATAAGAGAACTCTTGGAGTCTCTCCATGGACAAAACCTTGCTAAGCAAATCCATGTTCTAGCCAGACCTCCCTCCAACCTTGGCGGCCCGGACTGAAGCAACCACGTGATGTTGTCTGCGGCCACGCTCTAACACGGTGTGGTGCTTGGATCGTCCAAAGTTGCGTGACCAACTCCTCTGAAATTGTGTGTGTGCAGGCCGAAGTGGTGATAAGGCTGTTGTGGACCCTCAAAGGGAGAGCGAAAGCCGGGAGATGGCTAGATGAGTAGGGCGATTCGGAAAACCCGTGAAACCTGAAAATGGGGCTAACTAGCCTCGCCAGCCATATCTTGCAAGCCAAAACGTTGCGTTCAGTGTAACCGACATAGCGACGAGAAAGAGAATGATTGAATTGAGGCAAAGTGGAAGGAAGGCGGGAATGGGGGAGAAGTATGGTACCCTGTACTTGTAGGGTCCAAACCTGAGTGGTCAAAATCGAGCATTAGCACCCTATGTGGATGGTGTCGTGAACTCCCAAACATGGGTACCGTGATCAAAGGTGACCCACGGTGGTTAGCTAAGGTGGAATTATGAATAGGAAGATAGTGTAGTCGAGGCAGAAGTTGCAGCATTGACACTAACACGTTTCCTTGGGATCGAATCCTATAACTAATAACGACATTGGGTTGTTTTGTGCAACCAATGAAATTGAATTCTGCTAAGATGATCTCACAATTATGAGAGTCAGATTGTCGGAAACAATCATTTGAGAGGAAGTGTCGTTGAAGCTGAAAGTGCAATAAAACCTAACGTTGTGCGGCCTCAATTGTGTCCTTTTATTGTGCAGACTCCCTGTCCAGGACCTTCTCATCAAGAAACCTTAAAATGGCAAGATGTCGTGCACATCGTCCGGAAAACGGTTTATCCTATGAAAACTTATTTCCTTGGACCGAATATCAAAATTTCGTTGCTAGTGAAGAGAAATCGAAATTCTTCCCGACAAAGTTGCTAAGAGTGAAATTGTGTGGACAAGGTTAGGCATAAGCGCAATGCCATCTCTCCTACATGTCCTTGCAATTACATTAAGTTCAACTGTGCTTATGATTACCTGAAATATGTACAATTCCATTGATTCGGAAGTTTGTGTTAATCTTACTAACAAGCCAAAGACAAGCATTTGCAATAGGCACTCCTAGATTGCGTGCAAAGAGAGTAAGAAGCGTGGGTTCCCATTTATAGTGTTTGTAAGCCAACTCGAAATGTTCCTGGTGTTGGTAAAATAATCTAGACTTCATGAAAGGCGCCACATTGATTCAACAAGACAATATTGTCATGGTTTTCTTCCTAGCAATTCAGGTGCAAACTGCACCCTCGCTTTTTACTTGTGTGATGTTAAGAAGGAGTGAGTGAAATACCAGTTGCGGAGCAACATACGACAACTTTCTGGATCATAATTAAGCATGAGTCCAATGTTTTCTCAAGGAAGCATCGTAATCCTCAAGCAGTCCCTGAAAGAGATGATTTTTTACTTCCGAAGAACATTAAGAATCTATAGGGTGAGCTTGATACTAGAGTATGGCATTTCCATGCAATAGATGAGATTCATAGTGTGAAGTTATGGATGAATATCCATAAATTTGAAGTATTCAATCCATAGCCTTGCACTGAGGACCATGCCAAAGACTTTATGCCAAGTGTTCAAAGTGATTTTCAGATGCAGGCAATGCTTCATTGTGGTCACAACTCGATCATTGGTATTGATTTTTGACGACCACTTTAATGATATTTCTATGGCCTAGGTGCTTGATCACTAGATTTGCAACTTTGTTAGAGCCGCAAGGAATGGGCCTAGGGCAGATTCGCCCGAATCTGCTCCCGCAAGGAATAAGCCATAAGGAACGGCTTTTCGTGCGCCGTTAGAGCTGCAAAGATTGCCATTGAACTATTAAGGCATAACAACTTATCTCTATCACAATCAAGAATGATGCATACATGGACAACCCTGACTACATAACATGAACAATTACATATCATCATGACAAACTTAGGTGTACAATGAAATTTCTAAATAATAATAAAATAATGTAAGAGCTCTCTTATAAAATAGCCTAGGTTTGTTAGCCACAATGGAGCACACTTGCGATATCGTTGCATATGAAACCTTTGATTGATCCTTCCTTAGCATTATGGGGAAGCTCTTATGATTTACTTTCCTTGCCACGTTCTTCACAACCACATTCCCGTATGTGCAAGTCACTTTAAAGGATTGCGAGGTGCTTGATACTGTTGTAGCGATGTGGTGGATATTTTCGAAGATCTCTGCCCTAATTGTAAATGGTCGTATTTTTTAGCCAAAATATTTTCTTATAACCCAGTTGTAAAACCTCCTTCGCCCCAAATTGACTCATGGCCTTCGATTTGAATCTTATAAAAGACCCTCTATTCTTGTAGTGCACTAGCCATGGTTGATTGAGGCGACATCTCATCATCGGAGAAATAGCGATGTCCAGCCGTCGCCTGTCCAAGTGATGTCTAAGAAAATTGTTGCCCAAACTAGCCAGCAAACCTTGCATCTTCTGCTCGGCATCCCATTTCGAATGAGCTAGCGACAACATAAGTTGAACTAGTTCTGATCTTCCAATTCAGTGCAACGGCTATACAAATAGAAGCATGGTGAAAACTCTCCTAATACACATGTCTAGGCCCCAGATGGAAGCGAGCAGGTCTTCGGCAAATTAATGTCATCCAATTTGAGCTGCAAGAATGAAGAATTTGGTTAGGCCCGGGAGTGGCCTCACCTAGAGTCTGAACTCGAAGTGCCGAAACGTCTTATCATGACCCACATACGGAAATCGACCCTCCAGGTAACCGTGATAGCGTGCTCACGGTGAAGCGTGGGCCATGATAAAGTCGCAAGGCGATGGACGCCAGATGGACGCCAGTTAGAACTAACTCTGAGAACCAGGACATAAGCATACAAAAGACGATATTTTAAGTGGAAAGGAGCACGATATCACAAGAACATACCCGGAAACAACTTGGGACAAAAGCCTACTAAAGGCCATATAATATACCGATATTTTTATTGGAAAGGAGCAAGATATCAAAGGAAGAACGGGGACAGAAGCCTACTAAAGGCCATAACATTGGTACCGGTATGTCTTCATATCGGAGCAAATACTAGTAAAATTATGTACTCATTAAATTACGTTTGTAGGCGTAAACCTCTAAAAAGAACAAAGTAGATAATGCTAATTTTTAAATATTGTGTGCGTCGTGAGTGAGGAGGTTTGCGAGAACGGCTTGCACGATTCAGATGGAAGCAGATAAGTGTGGGTATAGAGCGGTGGAAAGGCGGCATTTCTATTGGAGGGTTTTCCTGCATGCATCGTGCAGGGAAAGGTAACATATTTAAATAGGCGGCACGCTTCATGAACGCAATGAAATATGGAAATTTATACACGAGACTTAGTTGCCAACAGCTATTTCGAAAAGCGCATGAGCGGAGGTGTTTTGAACGATTTTGTGAGGCGAAAACGCTGTACGTGTCGAACACGGAGTGGTGTGGTGGATCTGGAACAGATAGGTGCGTCTGAAGTGAGACGATGTTAGCCTGCAGCTTTTACACATGTACACAAGCATCTCTTCCTTTCCATGGATCTGGACCCAGAGATTCGCATTCGAAAACGGATTTCTTAGAGAAGAAAGCTGAGAGTACAAGCGAGCAGCAGTAGTGTAACAAAGGCATAGCAGAGTTGAAAGGTGGGATCCCTCCCATCCACTGCAGTCCGTCTCCTTGGGTGATCATCACCTTCCCATGGTGACACTGATGAAGTGTGTACACGTATGTACTGAGAGTACGTGGCCTCCCTGTGCAGTGTGACGGAATGTCAGCCCTGGGCAGCGCTTGCAGGCAGGCAGGCAGGCGGCCAGGCAGCCAGCCCATCGGTGATGAGTGCAGGATACGGTCGGAGGGTCCAGCCAGGCTGTGTGATCTCGCCTTCGCCATTCCCATGAGTTGCAGGCAAGCTGAGAGAGAGATCCCTCAGATTCGTTGGTTCGGCAATGAATGAGTCGGATGCGCAGCAAGGTAGCTAGCTAGAAGCTAGGCAGGCAGTGATAATGCGGGAGGCGGGTATACAAGCTTGCACCAATCATGGGCTTCAAGCTGGCCCCGCAACCACGAGCTGATGCTGCTGCGTTGATGAGACGTCTAGCCTGCAGGTCCAGCACAGATCGACGGAAGGAATCAACAAGGGCAGGAGGTGTGATGAGAAGCAGGGGCAGAGGTAGAGGCACAGTCCGGATCTCCCTCCTCGGTCACGGAGGGAGAATCCCTGGAGGGACAGACAGAAAGACATTCCAGCGAAGCGGCACTGCACTGAACTGCAGTGCACCGGCTATGATTGCACGCAAAACACACCAACTGTTGAAGCAAAAGCTGCTGTACATTCGGCATGCAGGAAAATGAGCTGTGAAGCGGCATACACAGCATGAGGGAGACGCTGGTCCTTGCGCCTCACCTCCACACTTAAGCAATGCACCTCCCTCATGGCAGGCAGGCAGGAGACAGCCAGGTCCGGATCGAGACTGCACACACACACTACAGTACAGAAGGTTCACACAAGAGGGCAGGCTCGAGGCAGAGTGAAGTGCAAGGCAAGGATAGGCAAGGTAAAAGGCAAGGCAAAGGCAGGGAGCAAAAGCGGGTGTAGTAGCGGAAGAAAAGTAGTAATGTCACCACACTATCAGCCAAGAAATCGGAGCTGCAGCAGATGCAGCAAAAAAAAATTTACTACCACAAATGAATGAATGGATGCCTTGCCTACCTTCGGAGTCGCATATAAAAAGTTCCTCAGTCATCAGCCAGAGCAAGGAAAAGTTATAAGGCCTGCCACACTTTGTAAGAGGCACAACAAACAGGAGAAACTCACGTGTTGTTGCACACACTGTCTGTCTGACTACGTACATCCAAGATCTGCCTTGCCTTGCCATAACCTTGCTCCTGCCCTTGCCCTTGGCCTGGTCCCTGGTCCTGTGTTTCAGGGCAGGGCGCCTACGCACCGGGTTCTAACACAAGCCTCAAGTTGAGCAGCCATGCCAGCAGCCCTAGCTCCACAAGCTGCAATTCGGGCGACCGACTTTTACTTTGACTGAGGCTGTGACGGGTGAGAGGCTAAATCAACATCCATCGGTTTCGTGCACCAGCTTAGCTCGGATGGCATCCCTTGGCGCACCTCGAGAAGTGTAAATCCCAGATGCGCTCGCAGTGAGCGTGATAAGGGAGAGCCATACTAGTCATCTCTAACCCAATATTCCATGGTGCGTAAGCGCCCTCAGCAGCACTGGAACTGGAACTGCAAATCAAGAGAGAAGAAGAAAAAAAGACTAGAACTACACTACGCTAACAGGTCTACCTGGCTGGCTGGTTGGCTGGCTGGCTGGTTGGCTGGCTACTCACAATCAGTCAGAGAAGGAGGCACTCAACCTCTATCTGTGCTCGTTAAAGAATGTCGAGCGACAGGGGCAACATCATACTTTACACACAGAGTGATCATCTCGTCTCATCTCGTCTCATCTACCTGCCTGCAGGTGTCCAATTTTGCAACTGCAGGAGGTGCAGGCTTAATGGTGGTGATTGTTCTACATAGCTACCTACTCACTACTGCACTAGTCTAGAGAGATCTGCTTCTATCCTGGCAAAGGGAGGGAGAGAAGGAAGGGAGGGTGGGTAGGTAGCAACATACATAGAAAGGGCGGCGAGGCGAGGAAATTGGGAAGACAAACAACGGCTGAAGAGAAGGCGGAAAAAGGAAAGAAACGGCAGGACAGGAAAAGGGAAACAGGAAGCAGCAGCCGGTGATCTAAACTCTTCTCCAGCGGCAGAAGCAGCAGCCGCAGAAGGTGCAGAGCGGCTGCCACTACAACGGAAGACATTCGAGTGGAATGGTGGGTAGTGCTGGGGGGAGGGAAGGGAGGAGGGGAGGGGGGAGGAAAAGGAAGGAGGAAGGAGAAGGGAATCTTACAGCTTCTTGCCCAGTGTGTGCTTGTTGTTGTGCATCCAGACCTTGAGTACATGGCGCTTGACGCCGACATCGGCGCAGAATTGCTGCACCGCCGCCTCGTCGTGCTTCTGAATCTTCCAGCCCAGCTTGTCGGCGAAGGTGCACATCTTCTCCTTCTGCTCGGTGGAAAACTTGGTGCGGAAGCGCTTCTTCATGGCGGCGGGGGAGGCGGAGCCGAGCCCGCCCTCCTGGTCGTCGGAGTCGGCAGGCCCAGTGCTGAGCGCCATGAGGATGGGCGCCGGTGGTCAGGACGGCATGATGCCCAGGGTGCTGGGCAGCGGGAGCGGGAGGGCGTGCTGAGCCCGCCCACGCCTCCTACCGGACCCCTCCTCCTCCTCCTCCCCCACGCCCACCGGCCCCACGCTGCTGCTCCGCTTGCGGTCCTTGGCCCGTAGACCCGGCGGCAGGTGGCAGTCACCGCCGGCTGCTCCCTTCCACCTCCCGCCTGTGGAAGTTGCGGTGGCAGTCGCAGGCGGCGCACTTCAGAGACTCCAGCGTGCCCTCTTCCGCTGGGCATGAATTCGCCACACCCGTCGATGGCGTGCCCGCCGATGCTGGCTGCGTGGTTCTTGTGGCATTCCCGGTACCGCACAGCCTTCTTCCCTCCCCCACCTCCTCCTCCTCCTCCCGCCCCACCTGCTGCTGCACCAGCAGCAGCAGCAGCAACAACAACAGCGCTTCCTCCTCCTCCCACCAAAGGAGGCGGCGCAGGAGATACACCAACGACTTGCACTCCTCCGACTCCCACTCCCACTCCCACTCCAACTCCCCCCAAGCCCACAGGCTGGCCCCCGACCACCCCGAGCCCGGGGCCGGGGCTAGGAACCAGGGCCTTGCTGGGCGTGTTGCTGCTGCTGTTGTCCAAGCTAGCCAGCGGGCGCAGCAGCTGCTGCTGCTGCTGCTGCTGCACTCCCACTCCCACGCCCACGCCCACGCCGGCTCCCACCCCGGCGTTGTTGGCATTCATGTCGTCGGCGCCTGCGGTGCCCGTGCCGTTGCCGCTGGTGAGCATCTTGAGCTTGGCGCTCTCGTGCAGGCTGGCGTAGGAGGAGCTGATGGGCATTGGCATGTCTCCGCCTCCGTCGTGTCCCAAATCCATAGTCGTGGATGTCCCCGTGGTGCCTCTCTCGGACACTCTCCCTCAAAGGCAAAAGCGAGCAGGCCGAGCAGGCAGGCGAGCACGGCACGGCACGGCACGGCCCCCTCTCTACCAGTCCGAGCAGCGGCAGCAGCAGTCTGTCCTACTCCGTCGCCTCCCCTGCTCCCACCACATATCTCCACTCCACTCCACTCCTCTCCTCTCCTGTCAACTCCGCTTCCCTCCCGCTGTGTCCTTCACTGGCTCACCCTCGCACTCGCACTCGCACTCACAGAGTGAGCTGCAGCCCCCGGATCCTGAGAGCCATGCCACCACCCAGGAGGCGGCCCAGCGCCCACCACGCCTTCATGGCTCCAATGCAGGCAGGGCCGGGCAGCCTCCAAAAATTCCCCGCCTCCTTCCCGCACCAACCGCCTGCCAAGCAATACCAAAAATGGCGCAGAAGCAGCATGAGAGCGACGCTGAAATTGAAATCCCAGTCCCCGGTCCCTATCCAGATTTTTGGAATCACGTTGCCTAGTTGTCACACGTACCCACGCATACAGGCAGCAGCAGCCACACACAAACACAAAATGGAAGCACAGACACGGACACAAAATGCGAAATGCAAAGTGCGAGGCAAGGCAGGC
The DNA here is from genome assembly GCA_010909165.1 of Anthoceros angustus. Lineage (NCBI taxonomy): Eukaryota > Viridiplantae > Streptophyta > Anthocerotopsida > Anthocerotales > Anthocerotaceae > Anthoceros > Anthoceros angustus. The sequence goes on along the minus strand of VJWM01000044.1, from coordinate 2,399,778 downwards.
AATGCGGAGGAGGAGGAGGAGGAGGAGGAGGAGGAGCAAGGAGCAGACAGGCAGCAGAAAGGAAAGCAGGCAGGCAAGGCGGATTTGGAAGCAAGCAAGCCAGCAGTAATGACGAGGAGGAGCAGCACAAAGCGAAAGGGAAATCCCGAGCAGAGCAAAGGCAGAGCAGAGCGCGCGGGGTTTACTTAGAAGAAGAGAGTCGAGACGGATGACACCCAACGGAGAGCCTGGAGGAGTAGAGAGTATTAGCGGCGGGCAGCGGGGCGCGGGTAAGCGTAAGCAAAGCAGACGGCTGAGTGGAAGGCAAAACAGAGGATGAGGCAAAGAAAGGCGGGAGGCAAAGGCAAAGCCAAACCCGCGTCGGGAGCTAAGCTGGGCCCAAAGCCCGGCGCTGAAGGCCAGAGTCAAGGCAGAGGCAGGCAGAGGCAGGCAGAGGCAGAGGCAGAGGCAGGTGCAGAGCGGGCGGGGGGTGGAATGGGAGTGGGCGCTACGGGACAGCAGACAGAGAGTTGATGAGAGCAGCCGCGGCCAGCAGCAGGCCGCAGCGCAGCAGGAGGTCCGAGGAGCAGCAGCAGGAGGCGGAGCAGGAGCAGGAGCTGGGCACTGGGCAGCGGCTGGAGCAGAGCAAAGCGAAGGGCAGGCGCAGCAGGAGCGAGGAAAGGAGCGAAAGGCGAGCGGGGCGGGAGAAAGAGATGAGATGAGATGAGAGAGAGGAGAAGCTGGGCTGGCGCGGGCACAAAGAGCAGAGAGGAAGCGGGGCGATGAAATGCAGCTGCTGTGTGCCCCGGCCCTGGAGTCCGGACCGGACCGGACCGATCCCTCCGTCCCCCCCTCGCCCCCTTCCCCCCTCACCTTGTCTGGATGGATTCCTCTCCCACGCCCGCCCGGTCCGGGCCGAATGCCGAATAAGATTGCGGACGCTTCTGCCTGCGACTCGAGTCGGGAGACGGTCTGGACTCCACCCGCGACTCGACTCGACTCGAGACTCGTCTCGTCTCGTCTCGTCCTGTGTCGCTCGTCTCTGGGCTCCGGGCTCCAGCTAGCTCCCTGCAGCCTGCCCGCCTGCCTGCCTGCCTGCCTGCCTGCCTGCGAGGCTGTGAGGAGAGAGAGGCCCGTTTCAGGCCGACACGCGACACGGCAACAGCAACAATCACACACGCACACACAACAAAGCCAGTGTCTGAGTGAGAGAGAAGCTGGCCTGATCCCGATCCCGATCCCGCCCACTGTGTGGCGTCCGAGGCGGGTGGGTTGGGTTAATAAAGCTGATACATCCGCGCGTCGGGCCGGGCCGGGCCGGGTCGGGTCGGGTCGGGTCAGGACTGAGGAGCAGGAGCGGGAGCAGCAGGAGCGGGACGAGACGAGACGAGACGAGACGAACGAGTACTCTCATTCACACATGAGGGCAGGAGTCGACTCGGGGTCGGGAGACGCCGCCTCTCTCCTCTCTGCACTGCAAAATTGCAATGCGCGCGATGGAGAGAGAAAAAAAGTGGGACGGGACGGGAGAGAGAAAGAGAGTGGATATCATCCATCCGATGGCATCCGATGGCATCCGATCATTCCAGTCCGCCATCTCTCTTCCTCTTCACACTTGCATTTCATTCATTTCGTGTCCGTCAGTGTCGCGGGTGGAAAGGGATATTTTAGAGCGAGAAAAATCACGGGCCGACGCCAGAGAGGCCCAGCCGGAGCCCGGCCGGGCCGGGCCGGGCCCAGTTCACAGTGCGTGGGCCACAACACACTCCCCTTTTAACTGCTGTAACGTTTGCATAAACGTACCCAGTGGATTTGCGTGGGGCAAGCTGCAAGCGGCAAGCGGGAAGTGGTAAGCTGTGCTGTGCTGTGCTGCCCAGTTTCCCTTCTCCTCTTCCCTTCCCTTCCCTTCCCTTCCTTTCTACCCTCTCCATTATTCCGTCGTCTGCTGTGATTCGCCTTGCATGTCGGAGCGGTGCTTGCGCTGGGCTCGGGTTTTGCTGTGTTACCGCACTGCGGGGGCTGCAGCCTGCAATTGGCAATGGGCACTGACTGTGTGTGTGTGACTGCTGCTGCTGGCTGCTGCTGGCTGCTGCACTTTTGCCCGTTGCGCTGCTGCGCTGCTGCAGCCCTGTGTTGCTTGTCCGACCCGCCAGCCCAGCAATCCTCCAGCCTGGGCTGCTCAGAGCACGGTGCTTTGCTTTTAAAAGGCTGCTGCGCCCCACGGCCGACACTTAACAAACCGCGCTCGCGCAGTTACCCGCATCCGTGACCCCGCACCCCCACTTTTTACTGCACGCATCAATGCACTTCACTGCGCTGCCTCACCTCTGCTCTCTGCTCTCCGCTCCGCTTTGCTTAGGGTTGCGTAAAAGCCTCCCAAAAGCCAGTGCGACCCCCATTCGTACTTGCCTCCCCCCGAGACTTGACTTATGATGCCAGCTTTGCGCGCCGCTCTAAATAATTCTTCACCGTCCGTTTCCTTCCTCGGCCCTCGGCGAGTCGGCCCGCCTCGGCTCCGTCGGGACGTCGGGACCCAGCCACCCAGCCACCCAGCCCCCCAGCCCCACCTCCGCTTTGTTTAACGAATCTTTTGTTATTAGTCATTGCGTCTTTGGAAATGTATCAACAAGCGTGCCCCGAGATCAACTTGGATCCAGGAGCTCGCCTTCGTGGATGGATTCCAAACCCCCGCTCTCTCCCTCTCCTCGTATTCTCTGCTACGTGCTCATCATCTCACGCATCTCCCATGGCATGAATAGGTTACATATATCTCTGTATCCGTTAATCACTTCTTTCAAGATGCTCCCTCTTGCCATGGGATTGAGATGCTCCTCTTCTTACCCACGCAAAAATATACTCTATCTTCCCACATCTTCAGGCTCCCTCTTTGTCTCCCTCCCATGTGAGGCAAAGATGTGAAATCTTGCACGTCCCCGCAGCCTTGGCATCGTCATATGCTAGCTCTTCGTCTTCCTTCTCCACCTTGTCAAGGTAAGATATGAAACCTTCCATATGCTCGCATGCTTTCCACTTTCCTAACCGCCACCAAATATTTTCTTTGTAATCGGATCTCAACGTCCCATCCGCAATGTGGCAACATAAAGATCCGCAATCATCTATCACTGTTAGACACAATCCTCTCATCAATCGAATAGGATTATATATCAAGTAGCCAAATCTTAGATCCAGCAACGTAAAGATAGGCATCCATCAATCACTATTAGACACAATCCACTCATCAATCGAACCGGATTAAATATTAAGTAGCCAAATCTTAGCTCATAACCGTAACTCCACTGCAAATCTTAGCTCCTAACAGTAGTAATTGCCAGTGGAGAAATTCAAATAAACTCGTCCGTCACTTTGCACACGATCCACCCATCACCCAAGCGAGATCATATATCAAGTAACCAAATCTTAACTTCATGTCGTAAGTCCGATCGAGTAATAAATATCCGTCACTATCGTACAATCCACCCAACCAACCAACCAAAGATGAAATCAAGTGACTCACGTCATCCATCCTTGATGATGACCTATCTTCATTTTTCTTTATGTCTACGTAGTACATACACACGAAGTAATGTACAATCATGGCATATTATGTATCAACTTATATTTATTGCTGTACCATCGTATGTAATATCTAGTTAAGACCTCTTCCATTTCAAAATAAACTTCATCCGATTCACTTGTTTTTCAAATGTCATGTATAAACAGCCGCGGAGATATAACAAGTGACTTCTTATGAGCATTTTTTAACAAATAATTTTTTATTAATTATGGTAAAAATGAATTGGACAGCGAGAAATTTATAAAAGGAGTCATGTGTTTTGTGTGCTTCACATGGAGCTATAAAAAAAGGAGTGAGTCAAAGTCAACCAATACTGGCTCATGAAAATTTGGGAAAAAAATTATTCAATTTTTCTCTTGCAAGGATTTCCTTGGCAAGTACAAAACATAAAATGGGAAAAAACATGAAATGTGCTTTGCATATCTACATCGTAGAGCCACAATATTCCTCATCCTATGCACATGCATATTTGTGTGCATTTGTTGTTTTCCTCATGTTATGCATTTGCCCAATTTGGAGAGATACATATGGCCAGTGGATATTAGTCACACTAGAAGACAAAATAATATGAAATAGTGCTGCTTTTAGGATTTTACTGTACTTGAGGAATGAGCAGTGCGGGATAAGTGTGTGAGGGGATTTACATGAGAGAGAGAATTACGTCTGACAATGCTCTCCACCACTCACTCATCACTCACTCACTCACTACTGGATCTTAATATCTCACAACCATATGCAACTTTATTTTTTTATACGCTGCTTTAAAGAGACAAAAGGAGAAAGCGGCATGTGGGGAGCATAATTTTAGCAAAAGCTCGGAGGCGTTTTGTGGTTACGTACAGAATGCTGTTGTTGCTCGGGGAAAGTAATGTGTGTAGCGTACCAGGCGTGCATAAGAATGATAAAGGAGAAGACAAAAGGGAGGTAAGGTAAAGCACAAGCACAACAAGCACAAGCACAAGGCTCACGACAAGGTTGACTAAATGCGGCAGGTCGGGTGGCGGGGTCTTGAAAATGGCGGAATGGCGGGGCCGCCAAACAGGCGACACATCAAATCCTTGCTCCACAGCCGAGTTCCGCGTGGTGATGAAAGGTATCATTCAGTGCGTCTTGTCGGAAATCTCTTGTTGCATTTCATTGGTAGGTGAGGCTCAAGAGAGTCAGCTGGAGACGCATTCAATGCCCTCCGTGCCTTCCATCATCACCGCTCCTGCATCCGATTTATGGCGGGCTCGCTGGCTCGCAGCTGGCTAGAAGCACCTATATGCCTGCCTAGCAACCTACAATACCTAGCCAGCAACCGGGGCCAGCAAAGATAGCTAGCCGCGAGTATCTTCCCTCAAGGAGGAGCAGGGACGGGGACGAGGCAATCAATCCTGCGAGCCGTGCTTCGCTTTGGCCGTTTGTGATGAGAGAGCCTTGACACCTTGGCTCGCTCTCGCTAGGGTTTGCCCAGCGCGATGTTCGATGAGAGAGTCGACTCGACTCGAGTCGAGACGACGGAACGACTCCATTCGTCTAGTCTCGTCTCGTCTCGACTTTTATGATGAGGCGCAGGCGCAAGGGCCGCAGGCGCACAGCGCAGACGGGGCCAGACTGGGCACCAACCAGCAGCTCGTGGTCACAAGGCCGTAGGGGCCGGGGTACCGGACGGGTACGCTCGTCCACGCTTGTGATTGCAACCTTTCCTTTCCCGCTTTAGGTGTAGAGTTCTATTCCTGCTTTCCCACCAACATCCAGGCACATGCGAGGGACGCACAGCCATCAGTCGCAAATCATTTGTCCATTATGGGCTGCGCATTCCAAAGCCCTTCCCGATCCAAAGGTTGCTGTCACATGCACCGGGTGGCTGTTGCTTTGGACAGATTCCGACACTCTCACACAGGCAAGGCCAGGCCAGCCCAGTCCAGGACGCTTGTTGTTATGCCCATTCATTCCCTCACTCTCTGTGATACAGCTAGGCCTCTGTACAGTTCACGACTCTGGCTCACTGCTACTGCTCTTGGCATACGGGTTCAGCAACTCTCCCACACGAATGGCGTCAGTGGAATCAGATGTCTCCATCAGCATCCAGTCTTCCACAATGCCCTGAAACCCCACCGTCACAAGCGTAACCCAAATCAGCGTCAGCCTAGTCTGCTTTCATTGTCTTCATTTCCTTTTGCTTTAAAAGGTCTTCCGTGCTTGCATTTGCATTCCATTACCTTGCCTCTCCTCAAGAGAATTGGCTTAGCTCCAGTCATGTCGATTACTGTCGATGGGTCATCCATGCGGACACCTCCATCCACCACGAAGTCCAAACCCTGGACAAAGATGCAATACTGTAGTTAAAGAACATACCTGCTTTCCTCCTTTCGGGCAAGGTGAACGACAAACATCATGACGCAGAAGCGGAGCGATGGTCCTACCTCCCTCCCATTTGAAGGTCCATAGGTGTCAGCAATGATCACTGGATCTAGCATCCACACATCATCAGAAGGCCGCCTTACACTGCACATGATAGCACATGCTATGAGCAACAACCAGGTTGTTCGTGACAAGCATAGCAGCAAATTTCCAGACGAGTCGGCTACCTGGTGCACAGGAGTGGCGCGTCCAGCTTGTCGAGGAGAGCTTGACAGATGACATCTGCGGGCATCCGCACCCCGACGCTCTTCCTGGGCGCACAGCTGATAGCTGCACTTCCACCGAAGGTCGTGCATTGCTTGGGCATCTCCTTGCTGGCTGGAAGAATGATGGTGTACTGTGCACAGTAATTCTTCAGATTAGCGAGTCTACCATATGGAGAGCACCAGGAGCAGGCATTTTCATCGCTTCACCATAGATGAGCAGCTCTGGAGCTAACCGGTCCAGGAAGGCATTGCTTAGCAGCACGAAACACATTCGTCTGCCCCTGACTGTTCCCACGGGGAAACCCAAGTGTATAAGTATCGATGTCTTGAAATGACCGGCACAGGATGCTCAAGGGCTGCACAATCAACCAACCCGACACTGTCGTGAAAATCTGTACCCAAACCACCGTGCTCCACCTCAAAACATCTTCACATGAAAACTTATGCTGGAGAAAACTCAGTACCTATCCCTCTTATACCATACCTTCTTGGGATCCATGTTCTTTACTCTGCAAAAAATCCGACCACAAGTGTCAGAAAGAAGAAAGGCTTGCTTGCTTACACAAAGACATCCGCGCCACCTCATTTTCATATTCATTCGATGTTCAGGAAACACATAAACAGATCCTACCTGTACAGCCGATCTATTGATTCCCTGCTTTGAACATCACATACTATAGCATATCTGCGAAAAAAGGAAATTCATATCTGAAGTTAGCAACCATTAGGTGTGAGGAAACAGAACCTCAAGTGGTGGGAATACATACACTGTATCTGTTGGTATCACTCCAACGCCCCCACCTTTGATGAGCTCTATCACAGGATCCAGCTTCCAAGCATCAGATCCGAATGGATCGACTGTTACATATAGGAGCTGTGAAACCTAGAAAATCACACGGATACATCAATTTAGCTTGCGGCATGAAAATAGCCAGACAACCACTGTTTTCAGGTGTGAGCTTCGTCAACAGCCAGCCAAACATAGGGCAAAATCTTCAGAACTGTCGCAACTCTAGCAGATCACAAAATCTTCGCTCAAGCTACAAAGAACACGTTGAAATTTTCATAATGCTAGGAACGCAGACCCAGTGCTGCGGGAAAATACCTTGCGTCCAACGCCTGCATACTTCAGTCTCTTCGGGCTGCGCTTCACAACAGCCTCGACCTTCCAATCCGCCCTGCCTGTGCGGAAATCCTTCTCCCACGATCTCGAAACTCCATGGCTCCCGACCCAGTATTGCAATTGAGGGAAGCCGGACCCGGCTGCGGAGCTTCTCCGGAAAGCCAGACTGTCAGAACATACCAGCCAGGAGGAAAAGGGACTGACAATGATACAAGGGCGACCAGAGGTGGAAGCGAAAGGGGAAGGGGAGGATTCCACCAAGCTGGTTGACGCCATGGCCAGCTGCCTGACCTGGCCTGTACAGTAAGCCATTGATGCTTGCAGGACCTTGCCACCAACAATTTGGACCTAGTTCCTGGTGACACAGTGATATCAGCTAGGAAATCACACACAACACCATCTGCCCGCAGCATTTCACGGCCAATTGAACGCCAATCCGAGGAATCTGGCAGTAAGATACCAAACACATTGTAATCAGTATTCAAATTGCGCGCAATGCACGGGCTGCAGCGTAACAGACAAGCAACAGCAGGAGGATGACGCTTTTCTGTCCATTTTCCGCTCCTCTTTTCACAACCAGGGTAATCCGATCTGACTGGACCAACTCTGCTTGATGTGATGTAATCTTGGTGCGGCGTGAGATAATAGGAGGCCTGCTGTGCCTTCTTGATTGGATGATGAGGGCAAGTTTCTGACCCGATGTCAGGGACATAGGAGATGGAGCCACGTTCAGGTAAAGCTGGTAGCTTGACAGGGAGGTCGAGATACCGGGCTGCCGGTCCCTCCTATTGGTGCCCGCCAGCTTACATGTTTGCGAGCCCAACGTATCAGCGAACTCAGGACATCCTGTGACATCGGATTGAGGTGGAAAAGTGACTCCTTACTGCAGTCCGTGTCGCCTGATGAATGTCGACCTACAGTAGTGCATCCACATCCATGCTCCCGGGATGGTCGCAGTCAAACAGCTAGCTATTCATCCGAGTATCAAGGAAAAGCCAGCGTTTGGCCGGCACCGCTGCCGCCGTTGGCTGTGCGTGTCAGTTCAATGTTTCCAGACCCAGACAAGCAAAACTTCACTGCTCCAGGAGCCAACAAACAGAAAATCACCAATCCATCGGACAGCCCATCCGCTGGATACTTGAAAAAAAAAAACAGTTTGAGACACTGGAGAAGGTACATGCCAGATTCAGTGGGGGGGAGGGCGGGGGGGGCGCTTGACATCATTCATTGTATGCAGCCAATCGATGTCTTGTCAACACTTCCTTGTATTCTATCCGGCAAGGTTCTCTATTTTTCCGACTTGAAAATGTGACCTTTGAAATTCATGGAGTCCAAGTTGTGAAGGAAACCACCACATCTGCTTCCTTAGTCAGACACAACAATATTCTGCACTGTTATCTAGGTGGATGACAGCAACACATAAATCCATCCTGAAACTTGTGATCTGCTAATGTGATACTCACATGACTCATTTCAGTCCTGTGCCATCACATAGACCAGTTGAATTGTCACAGAAACCATTCTTGTCCAGCAACAACGGTGCAGGAGCACTCAGCTCAGGGGCAGATGGGGTGCCGTAAGCATTTCGACGAGCATTACCACACCCCAGGCTCTTTCTTGTACTCATGCCTGTCACGGGGTTCGTTCCACTGGCATATTTGCAGAGTGCCTGACACCATCCGAGAGAGACAGAACCCACCATCTGAGTGACTTTCACAAAGCTCCTGAACAAATCCATCCATACTTCACACCTTACCTGCTTTTGAGGAAGGTCCAAAACGGCGTCGCTGAAGTCAGCACCATCGATTTTCGCAAGTCCTAAATCGCTTCGAGTCAAAACTGCCCTGACAAGGAGAGCATTGGACAGGTCCGCTTCATTGAGCACCTACACATCACAGGCTGAGGGGATGAGCTAGTCTGGATCACCACAAGATCTGGAAGATCAACCTCCCTACAGCATTGGTGGTCACAGGCTCAGTCAAGTTGTCACACTGATGCTACAGCACCTACCGATCGGTCGATCAATGTGTCACTCAAATCCGCCCCTGCATTGCACGATATGGCCGCGGTCAATCTTGCAGGCAAGTAAGGAAACGGGTATGCATACTGCAATCTTCTGCGAATCGAACCTGCTTAGCCACATAACAGGACAATAGGATCTTTCCCTTACCCTGAAAGTTTGTCTTGAAGGCGACAATCTTCTCCAGATAGGCTCCATTGAACGTGCACCCGCTGAAATCCGCTTCCCTCATGTCTGCTGATGTGAAATTGGCTCTCCTGAAACATCACTTGCCCGTGAATTTGTTGTCCACAAGACACACTCCTACTTGGAGAGTATGCAGTCTGCAGGAAAGGACCGGTCACCTGAAGTTTTCGTTGGCATGATTGGTCTTCCTGCAATATCAGAAACTCACAATTCAGACTGTAAGCACACAAGTAATGCCATGGTGGGCAGTGATCCCTCCGGCAAAATTGACTGGCAGGCTGATGCAACAGGATAATGAGAGAGCACCTTAAGTCAGCAGACCCATATTGCGCAGCGGATCCGATACCAAATTCCCCTCGAGTGCCCTCCTCAAATTTATTCAACGCAGCTCCAGCTTGTAGATCTGTGCCGATGACTACTACCGCAACAGCAGCAGCGATGGCTTTCTTCCATGCGTTGGTGTCTGCATCCACTCTTCACCAATGCTGGCCATTAAACTTCCCAACAAAACTCTCCTTGTGAGCAAAAATCACCACCAACTCCCCACTCAATAAAATCAAACACACTCACCTGCGGTATGCATGCCGCATTGCCGATCCTCTTCATTCCATGACGAACATGTCACACGGTAAGAGCACTGTGCTGCTGAGATTCTGGATGTGACCGCATTGGACCGCAGCTTCGAGCTGCAGGCCGCCGGCTTGAGACCCGGCAGCGTCTTGAAGCACAGCGCCATCGAGCTCAACTGCAGACTGGGATGATTCTGGAATGGATGCAAACTGTAGAGGCCAACACCGAGACACAGATTTGGATGACCTGCAGAACGGATAGGGACCCAGGGCTAAAGATATCCAAAAGTAGCGAAAGGGCACAGCAGCTGCTATGGATGAGGATTTAACACGTTTGTGCAGCACTGGGATGGCCCACTGCGACACTTGCTCGGCTTTACGAGCAGCCGCGATTGCAGGCATCCTGGTCTCTTGGGAGCACTGTGCTCACAAAACTTTACGGTAATTCGACTCCTCAAGATGTCGAGAGCCTTGGACGTGTGAGAGTCGAATCAGAAACCCACAACAGCGAGAAAGCGCCACAGTACCCACCGAGTGCATGTGAAAGTCACTGATAGCCCTCTTGGAACATGTCCAAAACTGTATCTCTCGACTCCTAGCAATGTGCTGTGGCTTCTGTTGCGATTGTCGAGACTGTCGAGACTTTGTCAGCAGACCAACCATCGAAGTGTTGACACTGTGCACGATACCACACACAGCTACACAGCTGTAGATGTAGACCTAGGAAATTGCAGACCGGTTGGAGCTGATTGAGGGTAGCAGCAGGTCTGAAATTCCCTGGCTTCCAAGGTTTAGGGTCCTCTGTAGTCCCGTAGGTCCTGCAGTTGGCCCATGAATCCATCTCGTAGGTTTGAGGAGATAAGTATTCCACCTTCCGACGGGCTTGGCTACAGCTCCTTTCTTCATACATAGTTCTTTGTGAAGTTGACAAAAATCCGGCATAGGTGACATTACTTAAGGTCCCCTGTCCTCATAGCTCCTTGTGAAGGTGACAAAAATTCCAGCACAGGTGACATTATCTAAGGTCTGGAGTCCTGGACGTATGTGGCCTGCTAAGGATGAAGCCTACGCTGTTGTACGTGCTAATTTTCCCCCTAGTTGAAGGCAACAGGAGGAAAACAAAAAGCAACGGAATGACTGAACCTCCCGACACGATCTAGCGAACATGTGTGGCTATGATTACCAATTCTGAAACTGGTGCATTGCGACTCCCCAGATCCATCCGCGCTTGTAGGTGTGGAACCGAAACAGACACGAAAATCAGACTCATCAGGAACCCACCTCTCTTGTCGCCTTCTCACTGCTGGAGACAAAGGAGATGGTGTAGCAGTTCTTCTTGCCTTCGTATGTTTCACAAGCCTCGTATGTGTGACATGTTGCATAGTGAGAGATGCTTTACCCAGGAGCGAAATAGATAGCCGCTGCAAGCTCAAAGCTTCAGTGCCCTGGTTACTGCTCTCGTGTGACTGTGTTTGACAGTGCCTTAACATCGTGCGTGAGTGACGGAACGAATGTCGTTCTCCAGTTGGCTCAATGACATGTGCGCAGTCATAAATCAATAGATCCAATGCTATTTTGCGAATTGTCCATAGAGGTGCAAGTTTGCCTTCCCACAGCTGGAGCTACCGGGAGACCTGATAGACGACAGCGTATTGGAGCACATGCCATCGAGATCTGAAGTAACTGTAGGCGAGGGTGGGGCCGATTCTTGGGTGACTGTGCTTGTCACTGTGTGACTACATAGCAAATCAAAAGGGACGCTAGAGCTAAAGTATGCACACAGTGGCAAGGCACAGGATCCGAGGATATTTATTAGCACGTTCATCATGGTCCACTGGTCTCGTTCCCCGGTTAAGACAAGTGTGAAGTTGTGGAGGTCGGCTTGCAAGCATCCTGATTCCTGGGGTTTGAGGTAGATTAGGAATCCGTGGCAAACTTATGTTCCAAATGGGTAGCAGGAGTACTGACGAAACCTACCAATCATAGTCGAAAGGGCTGTGGATGACCGAATTGCCTTGCCAAAAATGAATGTGTCAACTGCTATTCTTGTTCTAGGCTGTTTTGCGATTGTCGTGAGCCTATCCAAATAGACTAGTCCAAATGTCCAAATTGTCGTGTTTTGTCCAAATGGCTTAGGCCAAATGGACACACATTTATAAGAAAGTGCTTATTAAGCATCCTGCGCTTAGATAGGTACTTAGAAGGGAGTGGATGCCCTTGGTGCGAGTAGCTGAGGCACACCATGGTCCAAGTTGTTAAGTACCAAGTCCCATGACGGAAATCCGTCCTTGGTGGACTTCAATAAAATTCTTCTTCTTCTTCTCTATCAGCAGACCAGCCCCTGAAACATGAGCAACACCATGCACGATGTCCACACAAGACCGACTCCAGATGCCAGCAAAGCCGGAGATGATGAGCTGTCGGGTGGAGGAGCTGGAAGTGGAACATCCCCGTCCAAGGCATTGGATGCTGCAACATTTTCCACACAGCCACTCTGCAGGTGAGAAGGGCCAGACGAAACACATTGTCCGTTTCTTATGCTGCCTCGGAACATCAGGTGATGGGCATGGCAGGCAGTATGAAAGTCTGATTATCTGAAGGGGCATACATCAGACAGTGCAAGGGGGTGGATTACCTAGGTCCGGTCAGAATGTTCACTGTTAGTTTCAGGATCAAGGTTCTGATGTGTTCTTCACATGTCAAGAAAGCATCCCAAGTCGGCACAACTTGAAGGTCTAATATCAGCTTCCAATTGGCTAGGATCAAATGCTAGCCAGGAGAAAATGGAAGATGATCATCAGATGCAACCACATGAAACGCCACAGAACCAAGAACCAGAAACACAGCAGTTGGGTGAGCGGAACATGGAAGAACGCAGTACCTGTTTTGGACATCGTCCACTGGGCATCGTCGTAGTTCACTGCCCAGAAGTAATATCCTCTCATATTCCATCTCTTCGCATACTTGATCTTGTCAAGCACTGACTCCGGACTGTCAAAGCCAACCCACAGGCCAGTTGTATCATAAGCACATGATGATACACTCTGATTGTCATACACCGTCGTCACCCCCTCCTTGTTCGAAAACTCCACCACCTCCCTATACAGAAACAGCCCAGGTTCCCCACTAACATCCTGCGGTGTCCCTAGACCTATGGCAGCAGAACCAATAGTGTGGTTGGCCACGTCTGCCAATATCCAGGAAATACCATACGACGGGATCCCGAAAACCAGCTTCGAGGGCGGAAAACCAGCAAGAAGCCACGACTGGACCCCGTAGCTTGCACTCAGCTCCCCGGAGGCAAACAGAGGCGCATTGTAGTTAACCACCTTCTTCTCCCAGCTACCGTGCAAGTCGTACAGCATGAGGTTGGCAAAATCCAGGCTACTTGCCATGGAGGAAACTGGGTAAGCTCTGCCATCCCCGTAGATGAAAGACGAGGCATAATAAACAGCGGCAGTGAGCAGCAAAGCACTCCGATTCGTGGCCACACCTTCTGCCACCACAGCAGCTCTCCACTCCTCCAAGAGCTCCCCATACAGCTTCATATTCTCAGCGGTTTTCGGGTTCTCGTAGTCCAAGTCCAAGCCATCAAACCCGTTGCCCCGGGCCAGAGCAATCGAGCTGTTTATAAACACGGACCGCAACCCAGGCTTGGCAGTCATGTTACCCAGCACGTCCGGATTTCCTCCGATGGAAATCAAGGACTTGACAGCAGGGTTATTCGCCTTCACAGCTTGGCTGAACCCGGAGAGCTGCTGCGAAGTCACAGGATTGCCGGGAACCACTTGGAAGGTGACGTTGTCGACTTCCACGAACGCAAAGAACAAGTGGGTGAACAGGTTGCTGGCAATGGTCCCCGGGGGTTGCAGGCTGGCGGAGCCTGAATTCCAATACGCCCCTTTCACGGCCTCCTGTGCCTGAGCAGCACCCCGCCCTGAGGTGCCTGACAAAAGCAGCAGCAGCAGCAGCAGCAGCGAAAGCCCGCGAAGCCAATTGGCCGCTGTGCGAATTCCTGTTCTCATCATCAAGCCGCCTTTGTTATGCTTGCAGCTCCCACGGGGCGCGGGCCGGACAAGTTACCGGTGCAGCCCAGACATCCGTAGGGGCTCTGAGGGGTAGCATGTATCGATCTTGAAGGCAGGACGTCGGAATTCGCTCGTCGAAAGTCAGCAGCGAGGAGCGCAGTCGGCGTGACGCAACAGCCGGAGTCAGACTGGATCAGGAGGTGCAGAGACACGAAATTTCCAGGAAATCGAAATTGGAACGTTTGATGCACCAGGACCCAACACCAGCCAGGCCCTGCAAAGACGGTTCCTTCCTCGTTGGCGTCGTTTTCCATCGAAGCAGTTGACGCGCACTACTCTACTCCTGCTTTGCCCGCCACGTGGCGAACCCACATGGTGTTTCTGTACGCATCTGGATTTTGAGCTTCAGATATTTCATTGTTTAATATTATATTTCTTGTAATATTTTGTGACAATGCTTCTTCCTGGATGTGTTGGATCTTACGCTGCCCAAGCAAGCTAATATCTCTGTAAATGTAGGTGTTGGCTAGTGGTTAATAATAATATCTTCAATGTAGATATAAATATCTCAGCAAATATAGATGTTGGTGGGCTAACACCTCTATAGAGGTAATGTATTTGCATTTAGATTCTGATACTTGATATGCCATGCAAGATTTAGTGCTAACACCATATGCGCTTTGACAATGATTCCTAATGTGGGATTGGAAAAATAGATGGTTATTAACCTGGTAACTTGTGTGGCAATATCTATCCAAATGTGAAAATAAGTGAATCTTAAGCCGGTCACTCATGTGGCTCGTGTCTATGGGTTGATATGAGAGGAGAGCACTATATTCCAAGCTTGCATGCCAAGCATGAGGCCGAGGGTTGATGTCATGCGTTTAAACTAGATCTGATTTTGTGTCCTCCTTATGAGATATAGCAAGTGTAGAATCGAATCAAAGATGGCCAAACATTCTCATCAATTCAATTTCGGGTTCAGGTTCCCAGCGTAGATGCACGACTTCCGGAAATGGATGGAAGCATTACCTCAACTATCGAAGACATTGGGAGAGAGTTGTTAGAGGATGGAGAGAACTTTGACAAAAACTTTGGCTACAATGTTCTGAGGGGTTGGGGAGCCAGAAGGTGAGAGGCTCAAGGCTTTGAGGACCTTACATATCATGGTGAAAACTTCAAGCTATGGAAGTTTGAGGTGTTGTTTATGTTGGGACCCTCGTGGTCCATCATGAATGATGAAGTTTTTCTCCAGCATGGAACACAAAGAAAGAAGGATTGTCCTTTGTCCAATGAACTCAAGTATCACTCTTTCAAGTGAGGACATGAACTCCATGTCACTTTTCAACGAACTTAAGTAGTGTGATCTTTGCTTACCGGGCTTTTCCTTAACAGTGAACACGTAACCTTCTCACGGTATGATCAAATTAAAATGAAATAATAATGTAAGCTTATTCTCAAAGAGCTGTGATCATATCGCAAGTGCAAGTTTGTGCAAGTTTGTGGTTTGTGATGGGCCTGAATTGCATAGTCTTAGATGTAGTCCCAAAATGCAGCGGGGATTGTCCAAAAAACGCCAGGTGAGGCACAACGCGTGGCGACCTGTGTGCCGCCCTACAGCAACGGCGTGACGCGTGGAAGTACACGTGTGAGGCGGTGGGTGGGTGATAGGCAAAGTACATCCGCGCAGCTAACCGCATTTCGAAAGTGAAATGGCCCAATGGGTAGTCAGGCATGTCATGTAGAGAATCAAAAGGATATTCATAAAATTATTGAATGACAGAATGACAATGGCAACAGCCATGGGAATGGCAATGCGCGCCGAGGGAAAAAGGAGAACGCACGTAAGGATACGATACGGGTCTGTCTCAGGTCGTGTGAAGGAGAAAGCTTGATTCAGGTCATTACGGCAGTTGAGGAAGGCAAGCCCAATGCGACTCTTCGGGAAACCCGGCGGTGACCGGTCGGCGCCGGGACCCGGACCCGGCCCTGTCCATTCCGCTGGTTCCCGTAACGCGGCCGAAACGCAAACTGTGTTGGGCTGGAATAGAAGATTCGCTGTCACTGCAGCTCGCCTCCTGGGCAATGCTGCGAGCCTGGAAGCAGGCTGCCGGAAATCGGGAATCGGCATAGCTGGGATCAGTCAATTCCATGCCTTGACTCTCCCACTTTGCTGCGGACCGTACTTGCGCATGCACCGCCTCTTCCGTTGCCTGGCTAAGGATCTCTCGCCGGCGGTTCAGCTGGATTTGGAGCAAGATTCGTGTTCAATCCTCCGACTGGAACTCGTGGGCGACAATTGTGGGGCTGCTGGGAGGAGGGGGAGGCTGGGGTAGCTGAATCGTGGCTGGGGCAGCTCGTCCGAGCGTGGATTCCAAGAGGGAAGGCGAGAAGGTGAATTCTGCACAGGGTGGAGTGGGGAGAGGCCAATTGTGCGGGATTGGGAGATGGATGGGATGGATGACGGCACCAGGGCTGCGAGCAGGGAGGGATTGTCGCCGACGCGGCTCAGGGGGATGATGAATGTGAGATATGGGAGTCTGGAGGTGGATGAAGCTGCTCTGTGAAATTCAAGAAACTCAGCTGGAGTGGGATGTAACCTCACATGGAGTGCGGAGGCAGGTGCCGGGGTCTTAAGATTTTTTCAGGGATTGCGGAATGGCTTTGGGAGTCGGAGCGGGTCCCAGATGTCGCGGGCGGAAGAGATCTAAGGCACTGGTTGTGCAGGTCACATGTGTGGTTGCGGGATGGGTGTTTGCTATCGTTGTGGGAATTATACTGTACCAAAATGCTTTGAACGACAAGGAGCAGGAATTCAGGCTCCGATGCATCAATCGGAAGCAGGTGATCACGAGTTCTGCGCGTCCAGTCCTGTTGGGAAGTGTGATAATGGCCGACGATTATGCATTTGAAACAACTTTGAATTATCGTTGAGTCCATGAAGCTGACCACGTTTACCTTGGGAACGATATGTTGTTAGGAATGTTGTCTTTTTTCCTCTCAGTATGATGCTCTTGTCCCCACTTTGTGAAGGCTGTAGCATAATGTGACTTATTGGGGGATTGGATGGCAGGTCATGAAAGCAGAAATGGCCAACAGTTTGAACACTTCTTTTGTCATCGTCGGCTTGTTGAATGTTGTGGAGGAGATCAACGAGCAGTCGTGGCTCGCGTTCACCAGCTATTCCGAGTATCTTCGGCCTAACGTAAAAACGCTATTTTACATGCAAAGAGTGCTTGATCAAGACAGGGCTGCCTTTGAGAAGAAATGGAATGGTCCCATTCTCGGATTCGACCCGAACCTTAATCCGAAAATACGGGCAAAAGATACGGAATACGCGCCTATCTTGTTTATAGCGAGGCAGGTTCAGAACATTACTATGATGGATCCTATGTCTATACCAATAATCAGGACCGCGGTGGAGAGAGCCAGGGACACAGGGAGTATGTCAATGTCAGCACCTGACAAGTACAGAGGAATATGGAGGATTGGGGTGTATCTGCCTTTCTATGGCCGTGATTGGCACCCGTCATCTTTATCAACGGTTGATGAGCGAAGGCAGGGTTGCTTGGGGTATGTAGGAGTGTCCTTGGACATCTATGATCTCTTCTCTGCAGTTCTCTCCAGGTATGAAGACGATATCAACATGGATCTGTCAGCAGCATATGTACCGCAGAAGTCTGAGGACTACCTTCCAAGCCATAATTGTACTCCTGCTGATCCTGACTGTGATGTTCTCATTTACGGGAACCCTGTGAGACAAGGAGAAAAACCCACTGCACTGATCTCTTGGACCTTTGGGTTCCAGAGCTTCAACCTCAAGTGCTATGCGAAATACAACATTCATGTGTTTGCACTGAGATCTATCATCGCATGGCCACTGCTCATGATGATATTCATTCTGCTTAGCTCCATCATAGTCTTCTTGGTCATGAAGCGGTTGCAAGCAGTGCAGGGAGATGTCACCGAGATGGAAAAGCTGAATGAGGATTTGAAAGTAGCAAAGCAGGCTGCTGAAGCTGCAGACAAAGCCAAGTCTAGTTTTCTGGCCACTGTGTCCCATGAAATCAGGTAAATCAGGTGACAATATACTTTATGTAGACTTAAGGTTTTTGGTGAGAAGAAAAATGTAACTATCATCTGATTTGGGTACAGGACTCTTTTGTAATAGCCTCATGAGTTTACTTGTTTCTTTGCCTGCAGGACTCCAATGAATGGAATGATAGGCGAGTCTCTCAAACCTAGGGCGGATTTGAATCGAACTGAGTTCCATGACCTCTTCTGATCCAGGTGCTTTTCTAATGCAGGAATGACAAATTTGCTTCTTGGGACAGACCTGACCACTCAACAGTTGGAATATGTGAAGATTGCTCAGCAAAGTGGCAATGCTCTCATGTAAGACCATGGACGTATATGTCCTTAGAAAATTGCCTATGCTGGATCGCTTGTGATTATCTGTATGTAGCTTGTTCTCCTGCCCAAGACACCTGAAGCTTTCACCTGAACAATCGTTGCAGAGCTCTTATCAATGACGTGCTGGACCTGTCAAAAATTGAGGCTGGCGGGATGGAGCTAGAATCAGTTACATTCGATCTTCGTTTGGAAATTGATGATGTGTTGTCATTATTTGAAGATAAGGTACAACAGAAGAACATAGAGGTCTCTGCATTGGTGCACGACTCTGTACCCACATGTCTGGTTGGAGATCCTGGAAGGCTTCGCCAGGTAATACTTCCATCCAATATTGTCAGGAAGGCCAATGTATTCTTTAGTCCTCCTGCAAGTCCTGGTTCTCAAAGTTTTCTTTGCATCCTTACATCTTCATTCTTCCTTCTCAGGTGCTGATCAATCTGGTCGGAAACGCTATCAAGGTGGCAATTCTTGATCGACCACCTTCCTTGCTCTTTGCTCGTGAGGACCATGAGTGGTGATGTTATCTTTTGCCCTCTTTGTGCGCGTTTTTGTTCACATTGTACATGGTTCATTTGTTCCACAGTTCACAAAACAAGGGAGCATCTTCTTGTGTGTGCGCTTGGTTGATGAGAGCTGGCAAGGCCTTCAAGCTGAAAATTCCAGTGTCTCATCCTTACCGTCTGTGGACTCTGCCTCAAGGTTGATGCCACTAAGTTATGTTCTCTCTAAATCGGATTCAACAACTGTCCGGAATGGCAGTCATACAGAAGAAGATTTGCAGAAGCCAGCTGAAGATTCTGGGTTTCTGTGGTCATTCTCTAACGACAACGAAGTGGCACCAAGGCTGAGCATGCGGGATGTTACATTGAATAACAAGGATTCCATTAAGAAGTGGCGAAACTGGCAACCCAGTTCTAATATGGACTCCGGCGACGGGTCACAAAAGTTGAAATTGATTATCTCAGTAGAAGATACAGGTATGGTTTCATTCCTGTTGTACGTCCGATGAGTGGTGGCGTTGTCTTTGAATATCAGACGAGGTAACCTGGGAATAGGATGCAGGAATCGGCATTCCTTCACATCTACATCATCGATTATTCAAACCATTCTTACAAGCAAATAGTGGCACAGCAAGGGAATATGGGGGAACTGGGATTGGTCTTTCTATATCACAGGTGGGTGAAAGCCGGTTAAGCTTTGAATGAACTTGTACTTTGTTCAGCGTTAAGCCAGTATCTGACGTTTGAGTTGGTTTTGCAGAAACTAGTTACATTAATGCATGGTGAGCTCTCTGTGGAGAGTCAACCAGGTGAAGGGAGCACATTCGAGTTCACATTAACATTACTGAATGGTCTGGAATCTAACTTAAGCCGATCACATCGGTCTGAAGCGCAAGAAGATAAATTGAAAGGAGTGAAGGTTATTCTTGTTGACAATCACTTTATACGACGGGTAAGTACAAAAATCAAAAGATGGTTTGCTATTCCTGAAAACTAGCAGATGACAGCTTCAGAGGTTGATCAGTGACGGACGACATTGCAGGAAGTTGCTGTAACATATCTGCGCAAATTAGGTGTACTGGTCGAGACTTGTGAAGATGCAGGAGTTGCTGAAACCTTGGTCCAAAGGTACAATGGTACATTTGCTCCCTGCTTTCTTCGGTCCTTATACTGGGGACCTCTGTAGCCATTGTTAGTTAAACCTAGGTATGCTGAGGTCAATTGCTGGTTGTACCAGAAGTGACAGGCCTCTGTTCCAAGCTGCAATAGTGGACTTCCAAAAATCAGAAATAGAGTCTGCACTGTCATTCGCCAGATCTGTTAGAAGCAAGCCCGGCCTTCAAGCGTTCCCCCTCATAAGTCTTACCTCTCAGCTGAGCAAAGTGGAAAAATCAGAGCTGGAGAAGGCAGGATTCACTCACACTTTGCACAACCCTTTGCGACACACAACTCTAGCTGCTGCCTTGCTACGGGTACTAGGGTTGAAGTCTCAAGTTCCTTCGAGGAGTGTCAACCCCTATGCGCAGATGCTAATGGAGAAAAGGGTTTTAGTGGTATGTTCCCTCGTCCTTTTCCACCTATTAGCAGGGCTTCAGTGGTCTGTTCCTTAGTCCTCTTCCACCTGCTCATCATTCTGGGCTTTGCTTTCCTGGCTGAAATTCGTACCAGCCTCCTGGGTTTGACTGATTCCCTGACAAGGTTATAATTCTTTTGCCAGGTTGATGACAACCAAATCAACCGTAAGGTTGCTTCCTCAATGTTAGCACGATATGGAGCATTGGTTGTTTGTGTAAATGGTGGCTCTGAGGCACTGGATGCTGTGAAGAAGGAGCCTGGTTTTGACTTAATATTGATGGACATTCAGATGCCAGAGGTACTATGCATTTTGGTGGGGTAGGCGGTAGAAGTACCAGGGTGTATTGTCTTGTGGTTCCAATGGACAATTGACATATCCTTGTGGCAGATGGATGGCTATGAAGCAACGCGGCGGATTCGCCAGTGGGAAATCAATAGCTGCAATCTGTGCCAGAGTTCCTTGGGCAATGAACCCATAACCAGGTCTTGCACCAATGGTCGGGAATCTGAAGGAAAAGTAAGAGTTACCACATGCCCACATCACCAGATACCAGTTGTTGCTGTTACAGCAGATGTTATGAAAGGGACCCACGAGCTCTGCCTGAAAGCCGGCATGGATGACTACATACCGAAGGTAAGTAAGTGGTGATCGGATTCTGGATATTAACAGTGTGATTCTTTGATTTGTCGGCCTGTTCCATTAGGATGTTCATTTGATTTGTGGGCTGTTTTGTATTTGTTACAGCCACTCGATCAAAGGCAATTGCATTCCTTGCTGGAGAGATTCTTGAAAAATGATCTGGTAAATCGGAGGGGAACATCAGGTACTAGCTGCCGGCCAACTGAGACTTGAACTGCCTTCTTTTGAGCTCAGAATCATGTTTCGTTACAGTAGATTCTACACTCCGTTTCATTCATTCTTTGGACGTAGACAGCTCCGATCTGGCACACGGGGAAGTTGGGAAGTAGTAGCGGCCTTGTTCGAACGGTTGGTGTCCTAAGATCCACAACAATTTATTGATCCCCCGTCTAACATGCTTACTATGCTGACACAACGAGCGTCTGATCTTGGGAGGAAAGTACATTATTAGGTCGATAGGATCCTGACACAGTCTGTAGAGGTTTGTAAATAATGCGGTAGTAAATCAGGGTTTGTCTCACTGTACAACATTCCGAGTGGGTACGGTTATAGAAGATAGGCGTGAGGAAGGAGGAGCGATGCAGGTGCCATAGCCATTGAAGCTGTGATTGTTTCTTTCAGTGCAGGGGAATCGGAGCTTGCAAAGTTCGGGGCATTGTCATACAAGGACAAGTAAAGATGTCATTGTTGAAATTCTTCGTTCTTAGTTTTGCGTTGTACAGTAGTTGGCCTCCTTGTCAGAGAGTTGATCCGGTCTCTACATTCAAATTTTGTTGTTTGGTTCTGAAACGTTGTTCACGAGGTATGGTGGGGGTCCTGAATTTTATCGCTGCTGCATCTTTCCAAGAACCAGAATCTTACGGCATCTGACCGCCCTTCCTTGAGTGCGATCTGCGTGGGTCAATTTCTGTTTCATAGTTCCTACGTCTTGTGCAAGACGATGTTTCCCTAGCTATCCTGAAAACGTGTCCTACACTCCTTGATACAAGTACACGTATTCGACAATGTTAATGCTCCTTCATCTTCAGGTCAAATCCAGGTCCAGACTGTAAAACCACCTCATAGTTGATCGCTGCTAACTGAGATAGACACTGCAATGCCCCACACATCCTGCTTTAGCACTGGTTTCAGCCGCCGTTGATAACAAATCCCACTGTCACACAGTACTAGCGCACCTTATACGAGAAATTGCTGAATGAATCTCGAACGGAAGGTGTAATATCGATTTCCGCACCTTCCCGATACTCATCTCCCTGCATGATCACACCCAGGGAATAACTACGAGATAGAAGCTCGCGCCAAACATGCCAAAGGGGAGTACGAAATGAGACGTCATGAAGGTGCAAGCCCTTGAACTTACATCATCCTCCTGACCAGAGGTGCTGCTGCCACCAATGCTGCTCCCGCAATCACTTGAGTCCCCTATTTCATGATCCATACCTTCCGCGGGATTCCACATGTGCCGGGATGTGAAGTAGCTAGTATCATGTGCACTGTCTGGACTTGGAATGAAGGCAGCCTGAAAATGCACGCTTTACTCAGCTTAAGGTGTCAGAATTTGGAGCAACCAGAATTATTGCAGGGTGTGATCGTTCAATTGACCTTCTGCCTCGAAAGGGTGTCCCAGTTAATGTCCTTGAAAAAAGGATGCGCTTTGACCTGCAAACAATTGATTCCTCTCTTCAAATTGATTCTTCCGAAATTCCCTGTAAAACATAGAAATAGCCACAACATACAGCGCAAGAGCTTGACGTCAGCTTTTACCTCTGTGGCACCATTTGCACCAAGCCGGATATGGGGATCCCACGTAAGAAGTCTGCCCACGTCCAACAAGGACGACATATCAGAAAGCTATGGGACGTTACCCAGTCAGTTAAGGTGAGACCTGTCAGGCTATGTTGTACCTCTCCAGTAAATCCTGAGCCTCAACAGACATGTATTCAGGAACAGAAGGCCAAGGAATGTTCCTATTAAGAATGTTGTCAAATATAATCTGAATTACAGAACATAGGACACAAACAAGCAATGGGATTTAGGGTAGCTCACAAACGGGAGCTCACTCTAAGAAATCTTGGATATGGATACCTGGACACTCCCCATCATCATGGAGAAATATCACACTAACCTGCGGATGTTCTGCATTAAAAGGTGGCATGCCTGTCAGAAACTCGAACAGAATCACACCAGTTGACCACCAATCTGCAGTGTAGCCTGCAAACAAACAATAGAGAAGTTATGCCCCTGCTCCAGATGTGTTTCGACATACCTGGACAACAAAACGTTATCATCATCTTGGTATTGGCCACGATGAATTTGCAGATTCAGTCAGGCTGGCCACAAAAAGGTGTTCATCCTGTGCCCTTGGCTTTATCTATTCCCAGAAAGGAATAAGGCACAGAAGAAATGAGTTTCCAGAAGATTCCAAAGCATCTCAGGGCCATTAAATATTTACAATCACCAATTTCCACACGTACCATGTCCAGTTCCTAGAAGAATCTCTGGTGCGAGATAGTCGGGTGTACCCACAGCTGACCGTTGAGCTGCAGCTTTCACAGGATGATTGATTTCATCAGCAAGCTTTGAGGTGCTTGCAGCTGGCCCGGAAAGATCCTCTGTGCTATTCAGAAGACCCACTCGTGACAGTCCAAAATCGGTGAGCTGCACAGCATAACTTGAGCTTTGACCCTTCGAAATCTGAGAACCAGTAGTGCGAAAAACAAAATCCCTCGCAACATATAGAATTGGGCAGCATCTGACCTTTATGTGGCCATCATGGGCAATCAACAAATTATCAGGCTTTAAGTCTCGATGGACAACTCCCAAAGAGTGCAGGTATTCAAGAGCTAGAACCTGCAAGATGCAGTGGTCAGGGTCAGAAGTCCTTGTGACATGAGGATGTTAGGGCAAAGCAAATGATGTTCGGTATGTTTTACGGCTTTCGCAACACGACATAGCAGTAAAAAGTGGACAAACCAGCTCTGCAATGTAGACCCGGGCCATGTCCTCCTCCAAGCATCCTAGGTTCCTCAGCAGAGAGTAAAGATCACCCCCATTCAAGTACTCCATCACCAGATAAAGGTTGTCTTTACAAGTGAAGGAATAAAAGAAACGTACCTAAGACAAATACAGAGGAAACAGATTTCATGCATGTGGGTCCCCATAAACAGCACGTGTTCTACTAGCCTTTGTTCACAAGATCAGAAGACCAAATAATGAGATTGCACACAGGAACCAGGACGTGTACGCAAGGTGAACTGCAAGTACTTCCATACCACAAAAGGGTTTCGAACTGATATCAAAATGTTCCTCTCAGCTTGGACACTTTCCACAGCATTTTTCCGCATCATGTCAGACTTCCGTAGAACCTGCACATGGCAATCCTCGATAAGACTGTGAATGAAAACTAGTTCGTTCATTAGCCTGGACATTGGTGCAACAACCAAGTTATCGGGGTAGAAATATTACAGACAACATTGGTCCAAGCTGAGTTTTCCAAACTCCTAGTACATTGGCGATGAACTGGGGAAAGGAAGAAGAGGTTTTGAGAAAAAAAATGCATCTGAGAGAAAAAAGCTCTTGTTCATACCTTGATGGCAAACAGATCTCCCGTCGTTCTCTTTCTTGCCAGAAATACTCTCCCAAAAGCCCCCCTACTGATGGCCTTGATGATCTCGAAATCATCAATGGTGGTCCGATCCTTGTATGCAGGGTGGACAGGTGTGGACCTGAAAGCGTCGTCCTCGTACTCAATCTCATCGGAGCTACTGAACTCTGCACCATCACTGGCTGTCAACAGCTTCTCCCTGCCGCCGCATCACAGACCACCGCACAAGTTACACTTACGCTCTACCATCACACAAAATCTTACAGTGTATACAACTGATGTTAGGTTGGTGATGTATCTAATAAACCATGTGTACATCGCCATAAGTCAGGTCCTAGCACACACCTTTGCAGAACTATCTGCCGTTGTTTCCTGCTCAGAAGAAAACCACACCTAACTAGCCAAGTTAAATCCACACAAGATAATTCTCAATTTCACGTCCAGTTTCATTAATATCACTGTTAGAGGGCTAGCATGAGATCTTAGAGGATATTACCTGACAAGTTTCTGTATGCGCCTCCCAAAAGTGTAGACAGTCAGGGCTGCAGCTGTATTTTGCTGCAGGATCTCTTCTAAATCTTGCATGCATGACTCAAGGTACTCAAAGGCCCCTCCGTCAGCTACTTTTGCATTTCCAACACATCTCGCAATGTCAGCCAACTCATTGATCTGTGCAGACACAATGAATGACAATCAGACGCAGTCCTCAGAAAACTGTTTGCGTTGGTGGGAGACAGGATGGAGCCCAATCATGTCACACCTGCATAACGTTTTCTGATGCCACCAGAGGGATTCGGCCAACCATTGACAAGTCACTCTGACTGGTAACCCTTGTCAGAGAGGATATAGATGAACACGATGGGTACATCTGCTGCCTGTTGAGGGAAAGGGAATGTGGAGGTTCTTCCAAATGTGTAGCAGGCTCTTGAGACTCCTTGGAGCAAGGGTTCAGACGGGGATCTACTGGCAGCAAAGCCTGACTTTCATCCACACGACCACTTGCTGCTATCTGTGAGCAGGCTGTAGTGTGGAAATCTGACAACCTGTCAAGGAGCTCGGCTAATCTTAGCAATCGCTCATCTGTGCTCAGCGTTTTGTGATCACACCTGTCGGCATAAGCACATATTCGTGAGTGTACTTCCAGACACACGCTAGGAACATGATCTTCGCAGATTCTGCATATGACAAGAGAGCTGTCCTCCAAATGGTCACTTCCAGAAGCCCAAGCAACTCTCTCGGAAGGTCCAGCTGTGTGCATATCTATACCCCTGGACAAGTGACACGGAACAGAAAGCTCCTTGTCCTGCATCTCCAGTTGTAGAGAGGCACACCCTGAAGTCTCTACTACTTTAGTATCCTTCCTTGACTGCTGAGCAGCAGGAGCAGGAATGGCTGCTCCTCCACGGCTACCCTGCTCAGTTGTGGGAAGGAAACTCTTCCATGATCCACCCTGCCTAGCACCAGGCAAGGCATCCTGTGCAGATTCCTGGTCAGACCCTAAACCACGATCCTGCACGTCCATCAGACTCGCAGAGACCCTGGATGGATTGCTTTGGGCCATTGAGGCATGCCTGAATCCATCGGCCAGCCTTTGGTGTGCAAAAACGACCCTCCTGTCATTAAAGGAGGCCCTTCCGCACCTATTAACAGCCCAGGCTCGATCCAAAGAAGCCTTTTCCGGGGTCCCGTTCCCATCCAGTCCATTCTGCTTCTCAAACTGCAACAGCCTGGTGCACCTGGTGAGAATAAAAAGCATGCGAGTATGAAGCTGTTTGAGCATCCCAATCGGTAACTCTTGCCTCCTGTCATCCACTTCCTGCACAATGGCCTCACAATGCTGCCGAAAATCTGCAGGTGACATTGTTGCGCACTTTCGAGCCAACACCAAGAGATCCTCCACGCACTCCTGCGCATGCGGATGGCCACACTCTGCGCTCTCCAGCACCTCAACCAGATCGGCAGCAAACGCATGGAGCTCGGAATCAACTTCCAGCTTGACGGAATTGAACCTCGCACGCAATGTGACCAGAATTTCCTGCAACAAACAACCAGCTCGTCGGCCCAGACGTCGGCCTCTCGTTGCCGTTCCCGACCAGCAACAGCACAGGCAGAACGTTACCTCCAAATCATTGGTGCTATGCGGCTTCCAGTAGTCATTGAGACGGACGCCCTTGGGATCAAGCTCGTGCGAGAAGCTCTTGATATCCTTCACGGGCTTGGCTCTCCCCCCCGCAGTCATCCTGAGCAGCGCCTGAAAGCGGGGCGACTCCGTCTCCTTCGGGGTATCCGGCTGGCTCATCGGACTCTGACGGACACGAAACAAGCAGCCAGCGCCAGATCCGAAGACAAGTCCGTCACAATTCCAACCAGAAATGAAAAAATTCTCCCATCCCACGCCCGCATCAGCGAGCTGTCCCGCATCCAATACACACACCTCATTGTCCGACGAGTCCACGTCCCCTGCGCTGCTGTGGCGCATGTGAAGCCTCCTCATTCCCGCAACCAGCCCAGGCTCCCCGGACCCGGATGCAGATGCAGACGACGCCGCCTGGGTCACAGAAATGGCAGGCAGAGCAGCGATCCACGAGGTCCCAGGTGCATCAGCGGCCATGGCGGCCGCAGGTGGCCCCCTGCGCGCCTCGCCGTGCAGCGAATTGCACCAGACTTCCGAGGCAGTGGCATAATTTGCGAGCCCCCTCCCGGGCTAGCCAGCCCGACGGCGCGCCCCCGTCTCGTCAGATCCAGACGCTGCTGGTAACAACATCGGCATCTCACACAGAAGCCTGCGCACGCCAACGCCAACGCCAACGCCAATGCAAGGCCAAGGCCAAGCCGAAGATGTGGTGCGCCAAGCAAGCGCGCAAGCGGACAAACAGGCTCTCCGCGGTGGCCAAGAAATCCAAGCAAACGGCAAGTTATGTATTTCGTTTGCTAAAAATAAACCTCACGTACCGTACAGTGCCTACATATGTATGTAGCAGGCGTAGGTATACCGGGCAGGGCACAATCGAGGAGCGCACGCCCGGCGCGTTGAGCGTCTCTTGTGGCCGGGAGTAAGATAATATAAAAATTACTAAAAATAGGATTGGATAGCACAGGAAAAAACGAGTGGGAGGTGGTTAAGGGTGGCGGCAGGTGGCGAGCTGGAGTCGCGCCTGGTCCGGGGGCGGGATGCGGGAGGAGTCGGGGTCGATGCCGCGGCCGTCGATGTCGGCGCGGGCGGGGTGACGTACTTGCCCACAGTGAGGACGACGCCGGAGCCGTCGCTGAGCTCGTAGATGGACTGGATGAGGCCCTTGCCGAAGGTGCGGCGGCCCACCAGGAGGGCGCGGCGGTTGTCGTGCAGGGCCGCCGCCACGATCTCGCTGGCGCTGGCCGTGCGCTCGTTCACCAGCACGGTGAGCGGGGCGCGGAGAGCGGGAGCCCGGACAGCGCCGAGGCGGCGATGGTGCGGGAGCTGTTGCCGCTGCGGCCGGCGGTGGCCACCACGGTGTCCCCGGGGCCAGGAACACCTTGGCGATCTCGATGCCGGCCTGGACCAGGCCCCCGGGGTTGTCCTGCAGGTCCAGCACCAGGGAGGTGGCGCCCGCCTGCTCCAGCCGCTGCATGGCCGTCACCAGGTCGCGCTGGGCCACCGCGTTCAGCTCCTTCACCTGGATGTACCCCACGCCGGTGCGGGGCTGCAGGCGGTACAGCACGGGGCTGCGCACGTTCTGCTGCCGGGCCACCGTCACCTGTTGCGGGAGGGAGCATGGGCCGCGCCGGACCTGGAGCTGCACCGACGTGCCCTTGGGCCCCTGGATGAGGGACGAGGCCTCGAAGGCCGTCTTGCCGACCACGCTGGCACCGTCCACGGACAGGAGCTCGTCGCCCTGCCGCACGCCCGCCTGCGCGGCCGGGCTGCCTAGCACTATTCCCAGCACCTTGAGCCGGCTTGTGGCAGGGTCCGAGGGGTCGGCCACCGCTCCCACGTTCAGCCCGATGCCCGTCACGTCGTACTTGGTGAGCTGCGAGAACTGGTCCGGGGACAGGAAGCGGGTGTACGGGTCCTTTAGGCTGCCGAGCATGCTGCGGATGGCTGCGTACGCTGCCATCCGGCTGCGTATCGGCCGCCGGAGCACCTCTTCCTTCTTCTTCATCCAGGCTTCCCTGGACCACTCCCTGTGGCGCGCGTCGAAGAAGAATTCGTCCACCACCTCCCAGGCCTCCTCCACCACGGACTCGCTGGTGACGCTCGCCTCCTCCCGATCCTGCTCCTCCTCTGCTGCCAGGGCCGTGCAATCGTCCTCCTGCCGGCCTTCGGAAGCACCCTGGCTCGAGAGAGCCTCCTCCGCTGCCGCTTCTGAATGCCGACAGTGCTGAGCCACGTCCGAGCATGACAGCACGCACGCAAGGGCAAGGCCGGCCACGATCTTGGTCATCCATCTCCCCGTCCCGGAGCCAGCGCTGCTGCCTTCCCATCGTTCTTCTTCCTGCCAAGAACGGCATGCCAGTACAGCCGGGGAAGTTCTCCGCATCACAGCCCCGCCACGAAACACATCCTTCACCGCATCGCGCCACACTCTCTCAGCGCAGGAGGAAGAACAGTCGCCGTCAGCCGTGTCAGATCCGGAACGATCCAGATCGGTTGCAGCACATCGCCACGACACCGTGCACGGCGCATCGGCTCTGCTCCGACGCGATGATCTGCCGCCGGTTTCTCCCGCCCTCGGCATCCACCTCGATGCGCCGCATCGCAGATTTTTCTGGTGCAGCAAACCAGCTGCCGCGCTTCCCCCTGGTAGGCAAGCGAGCTGATGAAACTGAAGCGCACGCTGTACCTCCATCGAAGGAGAACAAACCATTCCGAGCACAAACCATTCGGAGCGCAAACCATTCCTCGCTCAAACCAGGAATTTCCAACGACAAACTCCTCTCGCGCGCTGCGCGCAGGAAGGTGCTAGGGTTTCAAGTGCAAACGACGGGGTTCAGGGTTTTAGCACTTGGGAAGCGAAATGGCTGATGAGTCGCCTGCAGCAGCGCTATGGAAGGCCGCGGAGGAAGGCAGCTTGGCGAAGGTGGAGCGTTTGCTGGCGGGAGGAGCGGATGCAAGCGAGGCGGATGAGCACGGGGTGCCCCCGCTCATCCACGCCGCACGCCATGGCCACGCGGATGTGGTCAAGCGCCTGCTGGAGGCCGGGGCTCCTTGGAACGCTCTCGACCCCTCGGGCCGCAGCGCTGGAGACTATGCCATGGACAATGGGCACCAGGCCGCCTTCGACATTCTCCTGGATGCTGGTATGCCGCCGCCCTCAACCGTTAGGACCCGTGTGTGCCACAGCATGGATTTTCGCTCTCCTGTCCATCTCTGAACTGGCCCAAATCCAGGTTTGCAAGCCGAGTTGATTCTGGGCGCATCGGAGAAGCGAGCGAGGGAGTCGGCTTCGGACCCGGCCGCCAGGAGCTACCTGAAAGAAAGGGTGGAGTACACCGAGGACAGGCTGGTGGATGAGGAGAGCAAGGCGGTGATGATGGCTTGGGAGACTCCGTTGATGGAGGCTCATGCCAAGGCGGTGTGCGCCAGGGGTGGGGACATTCTCAATGTAGGATTCGGAATGGGGCTGGTGGATACTGCTATCCAACGTTACAACCCCTCCTCCCACACCATCATCGAAGCTCATCCTGATGTTCATGCCCGCATGTTGGCTTCTGGCTGGGGAGACAAGCCCAATGTCACCATCGTTCAGGGTCGTTGGCAGGATGTGGTCCCGCAACTCGGACAGTATGATGGTATGCCTCCCCTTTGTGGGTGTGCGTGTTTCCAGAATTCGGTGCTTCTGCCCTCACCCGGCTCTCAAGTCTGTGCTTCCCGTGTGCAGGCATCTTCTTCGACACTTACGGGGAATACTACGAAGATCTCAAGGAGTTTCACAGCTTGCTTCCTCGGCTTCTCAAACCTGGAGGCATCTACTCCTACTTCAATGGTCTTTGCGCAGACTATGCCTTTTTCCATGTGGTTTACTGCCAGTTGGTTGCGTTAGAGCTGGCTCATTCGGGGTTTGCCACCCAGTTTATCCCTCTTCCAGTCAAGTCCTGTGTTGATGAAACAACTTGGGCGGGTGTGGAACGCAAATATTGGCAGCTGGACACGTATTTTCTTCCGGTTTGCGAACACGAAGATGATGGTGATGTTGAGGGATGAAGTTGAAGGTTTTCCTCCGATGTGGAGGACTCTGAATTTGGTGATCCTACGTGCTAGGACATTTCCTCTGAAGGACGGCTCATGCCTTTTACCGAAGATTCCCCAACTGGCAAGACGTGATGGATGATATGCCTTCTTGGCAGTCTGGGCAAAGCTCTTTACGCCATGGCCACCTGAGAGCGGGAACACTCACATCCGGGCAACCTAAGTGCCAGGACGGATTCGGGCAAAGATGCCGTGTTTCCTTTCGCAATCAGCAATGCCGCAAGCCTCCTCGTCCCCCGCGATGACGCTGAAAAGGACACCGAAGAAGCAGTTTCGATCCAGCACCACAGAGCGGCCATGAGTTCATTGCATTCGATGGGCTTGTGGTGAGCAGGAGCTCTCGTAGCATTCCCCTTAGCTCTATCTGAAGACCTGCCCGTAGATGTCAGTAACCTGATAAGTCATGTGACATGCCCTCCCATTCTCGAGCTTCGTCATGAACATTGCATACATGTAGTTGGCGGGACACATCTCCGTTTATCACCATTCAGTTTCATGGTGTGGTCGGATGAGCGTGACACAAGGGTCAGGCCACATTACCCTTGTTAGCGTGTAGCCGGCCGGGACGAGAAAACTGACTACTCCTCCCTGGTCACACCGTTGGGTGGTCTATCTTTTACCGTGTTCATAGCTCGTCACTCACCAATTTCATGTCGTCCTTCAATTTTGCTTTCAATTTCGCGTTTCTTTCAAGCTCTGCTCTCAGTTCTGTCACTGCGATTTCCGCATCTGAATCAGTTCTAGAACCCAGCCGGAAAACTGCCTTCTCCAGCACGATTCTGTTGATCTCATCTCGTATCTGGAGACCACACCAAATGAGGCCACACCAAACGAGGCCACACCAAATGAGGCCACACAAATGAGGACACACCAAATGAGGCCACACCAAATGAGGCTACCTTCAGTTATCAGCATAAGAAGATTGCTATCACATAGGAAGGACGTGAGAGGCATGGGATTGCCACCTGTTTGTCTCTGAGTCGTATAGCATCAATCTCCTCTCGGATCGAATGTAAGCGTGTTGGTCCCACCTCCTGGAGACTAGTGAAGCTCCTCATGGACGAAACAATGGCAAGTACTTTCTCCTTAGAGAAGTAACTGAAGGGCCTTGAATCCCTCAGCTGCGCCAACCCCAAGAAGAATCCAGCGTAACAGAATGGCTGCACCCAAAGGCAACGAAGTCAGGCCACTGCCAAGGCCCACCATCGGCCCACCATGAGAAGTTAATACCTCGGGCCAGCCTCGCTTCCAATGCAGAACCAGAGGTGGACCACGATGGCGGAGGGCTGTGCTCTGTAGCTTAATACAGTAACGGCACTGCGGATAGAACCTCTGTGCAGCTTCTTCATCTTTCTTCTGAAGACTCTTGCTCACCGACCCCCTTGGTCCGTGTACAATCAAGTTGGGTGGCATGTGGTCTGAGATACTGATACATCAAGTACATTTTTCTCAAGAGCAGGAAGCTCTGTTTTCTCCAATGGCATGAACAGCAAGACACATGAACAACTTCTGCACCTTCAGTGCTGCCATTATCTCAGGAGCAGGAGCCTGCTTCCCCCAACGGCGTGAATAGCAAGATAAATTGACAACTTCTGGAAACACACCTGGTTCCAGTTTTCCTGCCGCAATGGTGGCAACCAAATTGCCTGAACAGGTCTTTGATGACGGACTTCTGAACATCACTCGCATACGGACTCCCCCGTGCTGTCACTCGCGCACAGCAATCTCGTGAGAAAAAAGGCATGCACTAGCCACGAACTCCAACAGAAGCATCTGCATACCGGCTATAGAAACTTTTGCAAGAGCTCCAGGATGTCGGACATCACTTGGCATCACATTTCTAAATTTACCCCCAAGCACCTGCACCGCGTGAATTCTCATCAACCTTCTGCTGAGCTGCCAATCCGTCATCACATTCTCAACACTAACCTTAAAAGCCAGCAGACCAACTCCCGCATGAAGAAAAATCTCCTCCCTGTTCAGCCAGGTCCCAACGTCCCTCAACTGCAGATTGGGGTAGGCCATCACTGCATAAGCAACCTGCAAGCCACTTCCACGTTCAGCCCTGGAGGCTGAGGGACGCAACTCAGACAGGCCAGCGATGCAGCACCATAGCAGCCTGGACTGACGTAACGGCGACTGCAGCAGATCCCAACAACGTCCCCAGAACAGGAGTTGCGCACGAGATCCTTAGGGCCAGGCCTGCAACCTTCCAACCAACAACCACTCGCTCCGTCAAACCCAGGACTCAACTTCAGTTGTACCATCTCCAAACACGCGGAGAGCACGCGGCGTGATCGAAAACGAAACGCAACCTGGCAAAAGGGCAGCTCCAAAGCGAAGACGATGCCAGAGATGAGAGAGGAATGGAGGCAGATGGATTCGCCTCCCCTTGCCTCCAACATTGCTGCCGCCGAAGCAGCCGCTGGCTCACACCATCTCGCATTGCTGCCGCACACCGTGTTAGCTCTCCGCCGAGACTAATAAGCCATCCTGCATCGAAATAGGGTCTTGCGAGACAACGGCTGGTTGTTCAAGCAAACTGCCAATCCGTGGAGTTCTCCATGAAGGCGGTCGGTTCATGGCTTTCGACAAAACCTTCGACCAGCTGCGTGAGAGCCGTTCTCTTTTACTGATGAACATCACATGAATTTCCTCTGAAATTTACGGATCATGAAAAAAGAAAGGATTGCGTTCAACCTATGATGCTGCAACAGGTTCCTTCTTTGTAGTGATGGATCGGTCCGAACTTCTCTTCTTAATCAGCAACAAAACAGTGGAGAGATTTTGAGAGAGTGAGAGAATGGGAGTTGCAGGTAATACTTCAACATGCGTTACCTCACATTTGAGTGGACAACAACGGTGGTGTCAGAGGATGCTGGCTGGGGGCATTCCATGTGGAGTCGAGCCGGTCCAGCATTTGAGTTGTCTTCAAGCTGGTGAAGACATGGAAGGCGTATGCAAGGCTAAGCTCCCCGCCCACCTCTCGAACCCACGGCCAATAGCAGTTGTCCTGGACCACAGGCAGCCAGTCCGTGAAAAAACCCCACTCCCATAAGCTGTAAGACTAGCGTCCCAGCACACGATGGCAGGCACGGTGAGGAGGGCACCGGGGCCGAGGAGTTTCCTGCCAGCAGCGCCTGGTGCATTGCAGCTGAGACATCTGCCTGCAGCCCGGGGATCCTCAGTGCAGTAGTAAGTGGCGTTGACGGAAACAGGGTCACACGCTATGGAGTGGACGAATGTGGGAAGGGGCGTCCAAATAGCCAGGCAGCGAGGCGGTTTATTCAACAAGGTACCTAATAATACAATGTTTTATATTTCTAAATGTGCAACCGCTCAACACACTCACCAGGCTCTTCAATTCTTCTTCTTCTCCTTAGTGGACCTTAATATACTTCTTCTTCTTCTACATAGATATGCCAGAGGAATATATGTAGGTAGTATTTGTTATAGGTAGGAAGTGTGCAAACACTACTTATATATATGTAGAAAGTGCTCCAGCAAAAGCAGTCGCAGCCGAGTATTCCGACAGTAGCAACTCCAACTACATATCATGATCTTGCGCGCATCAACAATAGGAGGGAGTAGCTCGCACGTTGTGGTACAAACATACTCTCCCCACGAGAACAACACGCAAATTCCTCACACATCGCTTTCGGAGTCATAACTTTGGCCTCCTCACAACACCCTTGCATTGCATATCTAGAGGGCCTCCTCACAACACCCTTGCATTGCATATCTAGAGGGCCTCCTCACAACACCCTGGCATTGCATATCTAGAGGGCCTCCTCACAACACCCTTGCATTGCATATCTAGAGGGCGTCCTCACAACACCCTTGCATTGCATATCAAGAGGGTCTCCTCACAACATTCTTGCATTGCATATTTAGAGGGTCTCCTCATAACACTCTTGCATTGCATATCCAAAGGACAAGCCATGATCTCAGCTTGTCCTCTGGGAAAGGGTCAATATATAGTAGCCCTTGGCATCGGCCTATTCCTAAGATATTCTATTGGCATTAGCATATGCCGGAAATATCCTAAGAATACACTATAATATGCAACGAACATGCTAAAGCATATTAGTTATGCTTATCCACTTAGCTATTGCTAACCATGTTTAATTAACATTAATCAACTCTTAATTAACATAAATACTTTATATTATTAATGCTAATTACTTACTTAAAGATGAGTGATTAGATTTATTAATGCTAATCAAACACTAAACCCAAGTGCAGAGATTAGTGTCACATGACATGATAGCTGTCGCACGAGGTAAGCACTTGCATTCATATGAGCACTTCCTCAATAGATAACCAAGCAAAACAAATCTAATACGCAAGTATAGGTGCAAACCAAACCCCTTGATAATGTGAGACTCCAAATCAAACATTCTTATTTGTAGGACTACGCACGTACGCATCTCATGTTGCGCATTGTGCACAAAACCAATCTTCTTCATGAATGTTGTCCAGAGGTGATTGAACACAAAACATATGGTATCCCCTATTACATCGATCACAAAGAAGCATCACATCATCATCATCAATACGTACACAAACCTCACACTCCAAGTCTTTGGGTGAACGCCACATTGTAGGCTACAGTTGAGGGTGCAAATTGGGTAAGTGGCATGGTGCGCAGTTCTTGAAGTGATCCTTCTATCTTCAGCCATTGGATCCTTCGAGCTCAAGCACTAGTACTCCATCTTTGCTTACTCGCACGGCCCGTAAAATGACTCCATTGGTGGATACCTCCAAGGTGTTGGCTGCCTTCCGATGCAAGTGGATATAGTCTCTAACTTCGAACTTGCGCACCTTGGGTTTCCATGTCCCTCCTCTTGTGTAAGCATAGAGCAGTTGATCCTTGTGCTGCCTTATGGCAAGGTTCTCCATTGCCATAGGCATGATCCGTCTAAAAAGCCCAGCCCGTCTTTCTAAGTCTCGTAGGCAGTTATCCAGATTGCACCAATCCACTGGTGCTTATAGCCTTGCTTGCCTCACTTTTAGCAAAAATGGTTGTCGCCCATACAACTTTGAAAAGTTACTCAAGGTTGCTTGATTGCTCACCTTGTACCCTACCACTAGGAATGACATCCCTTCATCCCATATCTTCGAGTCATTCATGAGACAATACTTTCGCAAGGTTCGCTTGAAGGTTTGCACCAAGTGTTTAGCAAGTCCATCGGCTTGAGGATGATCTCTCGACGTCCGTCGATAATCAATCAAGCTCCTATCAAGCAAGTCTTGAAACCCACGGAATTTTTTGCCGTGGTTAGTGAAAAGCTCTGTACATGCTCCATACCGACTAAGAACGGAAGCCAAAAATGCCTTACTGATATGTCGAGAGTCGTGCTTGGGTAAGATGACAACCTTGCTGTAAGGGTATTAAAGCCAATGTACTTAGACTAATACGCTTAGTCTTAGTTAGGTGTCATTAGTTTAGCTGAAGCTAATAACTAGGAAGCTTCTTACGCTGTTTCCTAGGGGCTTCTTGCGGAGCTTCCTAGGGAGCCCTGCTGAAGGGTATAAAAACCCCTAGAGCCCTCATCTCAATGTGAGAGATACATTTGCTTCCTCCTCTCCTCTCCTCTTTCCACCATCATGGGCTGCCACACGATCCTTCAACTGGTATCAGAGCTTTGGTCTGGTTGTGTTGTGATGCTAGAAGATTCTAGCTGCAGGGCTGGCAGCAGCTCGTGGAATTGCAGGTGATCCATATCGCGGCGAGGGCTGCAAACGCCGCGGCAGGCCGCGAGCGGGGCGAGGCCGCGAACGCGGCAAGGCCTCGTAGGCGTGGTGGGGAAGGCCGTGCGGGCACGGCGGTGGCATGGACACGGCGCGGGCGGCCGGCGAGCGCCGCGGGGCGAGCGCGGGGCGAGGCGCGCGGGGCGAGGCCGCGGGGCGAGGCCGCGGCGGGCGGCCGGCGAGCGCGCGGGCGAGGCGCGCGGGGCGAGCGGGGCGAGCGCCCAGCGGCGAATGCGCGGGGCGAGGCGGTGGCGGGCCGCGAAGCCCAGGCAGCGCAAAATAATCGCGCGGGTGCCGAGCGCGGTGACGAGCGAATATTCGGCGAAAGCGATCAGCGGCACAATACACGGGCCGCACGATGGTGGGACCCGCAATGGTGGGACCCTCAACGTTGGGATTTGCGTCGTTGAGAGAAAATTTTCAACTCCACTGTGACCCGCCGACAAGTGAGCCACAGGCGGTGCATACGGGCGACGAAAACAAGGCATAATTACCACAACGGTAACTTACAGTTTCTATATTACAAAACAATTTTTTGACTTTTCTAACAAGGCGAGTCGAGTGTTTCATCTGTATCGATTTTTGAATCATGATGTCTTCATCATCAGAAAACGTCATGTTCAATATCGAGAAGTTAGATGGTACTAACTTCCCGTTCTGGAAAGAACAAGTGTATAATGTTCTAGTGCAGAAAAAGCAGATCAAGCCCATAAAGCTGTTAGGCGTCAAACCAGATAGTATGACCCGGGATGAGTGGCGGGACTGGATGAGCTTGCTAGATCTACTATCATGCTAACATTGTCAAAAGCAGTGTACTTCAATGTGAAAGATAAGACCACGAGTTACTGATGTGGCGGTATGTGACTGTATGAGAAGCAAAGTGCGGCTTCTCGGTGTATTGGTTGAAACGGTGGTGGACTTGAAGATGAAGGAAGGGACGAGGATGTTCAATACCATTTTATGACTCTCATCTCAAGGTATCACATTCCCAGTTAGTGAGAGCTATGTTTCGCTGGTCACATTACGAGAGTTGGGACACCTTTCAGACACGAGTACTCGCCTCGCTAGTGGTCTTACCATTGTAAATGTAGAAGGTAGCCTGTTAACTGAGGAGGTGAACAGGAAAAATATGGAACCTTCCAAAGGTTCCAGTGCCCTCATAGTGAGAGGCAGGTCCACTGCGAAGGGGAAGCAACCGGACAGAAGCTTTCTCGTAGCAAATCTCGTAGTCGTAACAAGAATGTGGAGTGTCACTATTGTCACAAAAGGGGTCACTTCAAAAGAGTGCGAGAAGTTCAAAAGGACCAAGGAAGAAGCAGGGCGACAAGAAGGCGACTTCGAATGTCAGGTTGGAAGAGTTAAATTATGTTGAGGACGGAGATGTCCTTATCTCTTCTTACTTGAATGCTGCACAATTAACCGTGGATAGTCATTTATTCTGCAATTGGATAATTGACTCGGTGCATCTTTCCATGTTACTCCTCATAGAGTGGTTTAAGCGTATGATGCTACAAGGAAAGGATGTGTTAGGCTTGGAAATAACTATGCATGCGGATCGCGTTGGTGATGTGCAACTCAAGTTTGACAACGGATCTTCATTCATCTTTGAAGGGCGTTAGGCATGTTCGAAGTTGACAAAAGCATGATTAGCGGGGCGGTTGGATGATCTTTGGTTACCTTTGGTTTTGGGGATCACTCTTGGAAGATCTCCAAAGGTTCTCTTGTGTTAGCTCGTGGATCAAGTGTGGCACTTTGTACTCACTTGTAAACACCGCCAAAGATCATATAATCGGTCAGAGCAGCCAAATGTTTCCTTGTGGCATTGCGGTTAGGACATATGTCTCGAGAAGGGAATGAAGGTTTTATCTCGTTCTGGTTATATCCCTGTTCTTAACTTCTCTGATCTCTCGATGTGTGAGCACTGTTTATATGGGAAACAGACAAAATCATCACATCGAACAAGAGGTAAAGGTAGGAGTAAACCTCTTGAGTTGGTTCACAGTGATGTATGTGGACCTATGCCTACTGCATCATTAGGCGGTGCCTCCTATTTTGTCACTTTCATAGATGATTTCTCACGCAAGGTGTGGGTTTATCCTTTGAGGAAAAAGGATGAAGTTCTGACGGTGTTTCAGAAATTTGTCACCCTTGTAGAGAATCAGTCTGGCCACCGATTGAAGTGTCTAAGGACAGATAATGGTGGAGAGTATGTTTCAGCTTTCGGTCATTACGTGATTCCAAGGGAATCAAAAGAGAATTGCGCCGTATACTCCTCCACAAAATGGTGTGGGAGCGGATGAATGTAACCATTCGTGAGAGGATGCGTGGTTTTGTTGTCAAACTACGGATTGCCTAATGGGTTTTGGGCAAGCAGTGTCTACTGCAATTCATCTTATTAACAGATCTCCTAATAAAATTTGATAGCGGTTCGAGGAGCTATGGTGCGGAAAGAAACCATCCTACAAGCATCTGCGAGTGTTTGTGAGGCATACCGCCATGTTCCAAAAGAGTTTCGGGACAAGTTGGCACCTAAGTCCAAGAAATGTATTTTTCTTGGCTATGGTGATTCGTGAGATGGGATACCGCTTGTGGATCCAGAGGCTAGAAAGGTTGTTCGTACTAACGACGTGTTCTTCAATGAGAACAAGATGCAGAAGCCTACTCCAACCGTGGAGGTGCGAAGGGTGATCTTCCAAGAAGATGGACATGATCATCATGGGCGTTGATAACTGGTAATGTGCAGAGCACATTCCTCCACCGGTAGATGAACCAAGAGTCGAACAAGCTCCTATAGAGGTGCTCGAGGTGGGGTCAGATTACACGACCTCCCGATGTATGATCCATCTCGGATTATGTCACCGACAGATTGTGGGGAACCCTCTTCTTACAAAGAGGCCATGTCAATGAGTAACAAAGAAGTGGGAGAAGGCCATGCATAAATGAATTGCATAAGAACCAAACTTGGGAGTTGGTTCGTTTAGGATAAGAAGGCACTCTGGTGCAAATGGGTGTACAAGATGAAGGTCATACCCTTGATGGCAAACCAAAGTACAAGGCACGATTGGTTGCTAAGGGTTTCAAGCAACAACAGGCATTGACTTTGATGAGATTTTCTCACCGAGTCAAAATGACAACTTTGCGATGTGTTCTTGCTTTGGTTGCGAATGATATGGAACTTGTATGATGGATGTCAAGGCGGCATTCTTGCATGGTGACCTTCAAGAGGGCGTCTACATGCGACAACGGAAGGTTTTGTTGAGAAGGGCAAAGAGAATCGGTGTGCGAGGTTGAGGAAGAGCCTTTATGGTTTGAAACAGCACCCGAGAGTGGTATCACAAGTTCCACTCATTTATGCTTTCTCAAGGCTACAAACGTAGCGATGAGGATCATTGCCTCTATCTGAAGCAAGCTAAGGATCAAAGCTTGCTCATTTTGATCCTCTATGTGGATGATATGCTAATTCTTTGGAGCAGATGATGAGATTTTGTTGAAGTCAAAGTTGAATGCTCACTTTGAAATGACAGACTTGGGAGAGGCGAGCCATATACTTGGCATGCGTATTCGTCGTAGACATAAGCGTCCTTTATTTGTCTCGAGAATACATTACAGTGCTTCAACGTTTCAACATGGAGAAGGGAAGCCATTGGGTACTCCATTGCCTCCATATGTGAAACTTTCAAGCGGATTGCCCAAGCTACGAGGAGGACAAAGTCGAAATGGAGAAGGTCCCATACTCATCGGTGTAGGGAGTTTGATGTATGCAATGATTGCTACGTCCGACATTGCCTTTGCGGTGGGAGTGGTTAGCGAGTTTATGTCAAACCACAGCAAGAAGCATTGGGAGGCGAAAAGGAGTTATGAGGTATAGAATGGTACAAAAGCTTTGTGCATATGTTTTGGTAGTGAAGATGCATGTGGTTGGGTACATGATGCGATTATGCAGGGATATGGACAAAAGGAGGTCCACATCGTTATGTCTTCATGTGCCTTTGGAGGGCGATCTCATGGCGATCTCGTTTGCGATCGTGCATTCGCTATCTACCACAGAGGCTGAGTATGTTGCGAATCGAGGCTTGCAAGGAAGCCATATGGCTTGCTCGTTTAGTGGGAGACTTGGGGATCAAGGTTGAGTGCCGGTGTTGCATTGTGATAGCAGTGCTATCAATTGGCAAAGAATCCAATGTTTCATGCGAAGACTAAACATGTGGATGTGAAGTATCACTTCATTCGAGAGGTGTTGGATGACAAGAGGGTACAACTTGTCAAGGTTCACACCGGCGAACCTGAGATATTCTTACCAAGGGACTCTCTACGAGCAATTTGCACAAGCTCGGACAACGATGGGCATGAGGTAGTCCATTCTTCTCGAAGGTAAATTGGCCTTTAAGTGGGAGGTTGTAAGGGTATTAAAGCCCAATGTACTTAGACTAATACACTTAGTCTAAGTTAGGTGTCGGTTTAGTAGCTAATCACTAGGAAGCTTCTGTGCTCCTTCCTAGGGGCTTCTTGTGGAGCTTCCTAGGGAGCCCTGCTGAAGGGTATAAATACCCCCAGAGCCCTCATCTCAATGTGAGAGATACATTTGCTTCCTCCTCTCCCCTCCTCTTTCCACCATCATGGGCTGCCACACGATCCTTCACTTGCACCACTTGCTGAAATGCTCCACCATTCGCATGACATGCTTATTTCCAATACACGTCTCCGGCATGTTTGGAATGAGATCCACACTCCACCAGTAGAAGAGTCCTCGGATCGGCAGAGAGTAAAGCACAACATTATTGACTGTGAACCTTGCCTTCACTCAGTCGCACACTCTACATTTTGCGATCAACCTTTCCACATCTCCATACATCCTTGCCCAGAAGTGTGTGGGCCTGAGCATGCTATAGTGCCCAAAATGCACTTGGGTGATGAGTCTCACCCGGTCCTTCGGCTTGGGTACGATTCTATCTCCCGCAGAAAAATTGGGAGAGAAATTTTATTTATATCTTGAATCTTCTTCCTTGTCGTGGTACAATCCTGTTCTGATTAAGATCCAACTTCATTACCTAGTCCACAATAGAATGGAAAAGAGGAATGTAAGACTGATTAAGCAGTTTATTGCAAGAGAAGCTTTTACTGATTAAAATCTGATAGATAAAAAGGAATTAAGTTTTTTATATACTTCCTTAAACCATACTGCTATTTGTAGGCCTTACACAATCATAGTTAATTAAGTCATATCTGATATTAATAGCTCTTCATGGGATACATTATGTCCTCCTTCCAATAGTACCAAGCCACCTTCTCTCGTAGCTTGGCCAGCTTCTAAGGTGAAAGCTCTTGTGGCAATTCTCCAGACCTTGGATCATCTTTACCCCCACCAATTTAGGATTGCCACTAGTTTCGAGGGGTTATGAGTTGGCCACGTTTGGTATCGTCGCGGTTCGAGAGTTGCATCAAGACTGGGTCGCCTTGTAGGTGGACGTCGAGAACGCTTTTTGAACCATGGTTTGAGGGTCAATATTCTAAAGTGCAAGGTTTGGTCCCTGTCTAGCATTACTCCCTCTCTTCAATTTCATGGGGAGGAGATTGTTCCTTCGCAAGGAATTTGCGTCTAAGGGGTCCCCGTTGGACTTCCGGCTTGTAGATAGAGTTTTTTGGATGAGGCTTTGAAGGAGGACTTGGCCCATGTTGGCATCCTTTTGTCCTGCTTCGCGTGTCGGCTAGGTTACCTCACCAGGACGGTGGCTCCCTCCCATTCCTTGTGGGGTGGGCCCTCTCTGCCCCCGTCTTCACCATTCGTTTCTTAATCCAATGGAGGGCACCGTATCGCTACGCCTGACGCCGTTCGCGACATCATGTTCTCAGTGGCCAAGAAGAGCGGTTATTTTCCATATAGGGAGCCTTCACATACCCTGTGCAATGGGATGTCGCTCAGGGTGAATCTATTTCTAATTGTGGGACCAAATCTATGTTGCGGATGCCGTCGTAACGGACCCTACCCGGAACTCCATTTGCAAGCAGGTCATAATCAACGTTCATCCCCCTGGCTAGTGCGACTCACGGGGCTATGGGGAAGGATTTTTCCCAGCTCATTAAGGATTGTGCTAAAGCCTGCCACAATCGTCGGAACAGGGTGGGTCTCCCTCTTTCCTCGGTGGTGGCTTTCTTTCGACAGCGGGTATTCATCGCCTTGTAGAGGGCATTGGCCAACGCTATTTACAGACGGCAA
This sequence comes from Anthoceros angustus, assembly GCA_010909165.1. Taxonomy (NCBI): domain Eukaryota; kingdom Viridiplantae; phylum Streptophyta; class Anthocerotopsida; order Anthocerotales; family Anthocerotaceae; genus Anthoceros; species Anthoceros angustus. Next base: position 2,356,761 of record VJWM01000044.1, on the reverse strand, counting down.
CGAGCGCAGGAGACGTGGCGTCATTGACACCAGTTGTAGATATGCCTTTTCTTATCTTAGACCACAACATCATCGGGGTGTCAAGTAGCTTCAGGGTTTGCATTCGTTTGAGCTAGCCCCCCTGGCTCCTGGCCCTTTAATGAGTTATCCCCCCTCTTCGGGGTTGGCATTCGTGGGGGTTGGCATTCGTGGGGGCTAGCATTCGGGGGGCTAGCCCCCTAGTTCTTGGCCCTTTAATGAGTTATCCCCCCTTGCACCTTGGCTCTTGGCCCTTTAATGGGTTATCCCCATTGGCCCTTTAATGGGTTATCCCCATTGGCCCTTTAATGGGTTATCCCCATTGGTCCTTTAATGGGTTATCCCCATTGGTCCTTTAATGGGTTATCCCCATTGGCCCTTTAATGGGTTATCCCCATTGGCCCTTTGATGGGTTATCCCCATTGGCCCTTTAATGGGTTATCCCCCCTTGGCCCCTGACTCTTGGCCCTTTAATGGGTTATTCCTCTGGCCCTTTAATGGGTTAATTCCTCTAGCCCTTTAATGGGTTGTCCTCCTTGGCCCTTTAATGGATTATCCCCCTTGTGTGTGTTGGGGGTAGATGGGGTTTTTATCTCTTTTTTTAATAAAGTGATTATATATGCATAACTACCTACATATATAATTTATGCATCATTTTAACTACCTATATATATGATTTATGCATCATTTTGCTGCTTGTCATTAGCTGTGGAATGGTGTCCATAATTCTCCTATGTAGAGCTGCACTTTGTAGGTACAGCCGTAGCCAAGAGTATCATATATCTTCTTAAGTATCATATATCTTCTTATATGGTGCCTAGATAGGTTAGGTACAGCTTCTCAGATGATGCCCTTCCCGGTCAGCAGGTCAGCACCTCCATCTGCCCCGGCCCAGCAGGCTCTTTGCAGCGCTGCCCTCCTGGAGTAGCGAATTGTACCCCTTGCAGAATGACATGGTCCCTTCGGCTGCTTTTGTTTACAGTTCCTTGAAAACACGCCCCCCGCTCGATCCACACCACAGGGAAAGGAGACGTCTCAGACTCAGACACCTGCATACTCAGACACCTGCAGCAAGCATTACCGACAGGCTGGCGCTGTACACAGGCCAGCAGGGAACTCAATGATATGTGGTGAGGAGGCCATGTAGGAATATCCCCTAATGACTTGCTTGGCAAATCGCTGCCCGGAAAACTTCGGAGTCTTGAACCCGTCCGCAAAGCCCATGTGAACGGTGTGGAATCTGGCCACAAGTAGAGAAGTAAATAACCCGACAACGACCGTGGATAAATCCGGTATCCATTCCGGGTGAAAGCTTTCCAGATTCCATCCCTTGAAAAGCAGCATTCCACCATATGTTCGAGCACAGCCAGACTGGACGCCTGGACAAGTTCAGGATGTCAGGAATGGGTGCTATATTGGGAAGGTTGCCCCTACCATCACACACGAGTCACTACATTTTCCAGTTCTACTCTCCTGGAAAACCCCCGAAATACTGGAACACTGTGAGTGCCTTCGACAGTCAACAACAGGCCTGTGTCCTGCGTTGCCAGTCGGAAACAGCAGCTCCCCAGCCAGCGCTCCGGACTGCTTACTTGCCATGGCGGACGCTGGAGATGACGGAGAACCGGTCAAGAGGGCTCTCTTGCTTTGCAACTGCATAATGCTCCGCCTGCCCACGCAAGGCATATCACACTACTCCCGCACCTCTCGCACCTTCCAGGACAGTGGAGCGAGGGGCGCGGGAGGTGCAGGAGTAGCGTGATCAGGCCTCACATTCGTCCATCGCGAGCACATGATGTGTCGCGCCTTGCACCTGCAAGATCGACATCTGTTAGCCATGTCCCTGTCCACCCTCGTTGTGAGCACAGCTTCCTGCACAAATCACAAATTAGGGCTCTTCTCCCGAGGCCGAGGGCCGGGAGACCCCATTCACATCGAAGCGCCGCGTTTCTGGGCTTTTTCCCGGTCCACCCGGTTTTTTAAGGACGATGACGTGGCCTTGTTGATAGCACGGCCCAGCGTTGGCCATCGGGTAATAACTCATAAGCGAGTTGGAGTGGTGAGGAGACCTGGAGCCCGCTTCGGAAGGACAGCCTCGTCTATTTTTAGCTTCTGGCGAGGTTTCTCTTCCCACATATCCTCGATTGCGAATCTCATTGTCAGCTTATGAACGTTCAGCTTCTGCCATTTCCTCGCATTTCGGGCTTTGTTCGTCTTTTCTCGCTTCCGTTGCAGCATAGGCTTCCAATCAGACTCCTGCCTCAATGCAGTGTTGATAATGCCTGGTGGTGCTGTTGGTGAAGTGGCCATCGCTGATTCTGACACCTCACAGTCTGAATGCACCTGACAGTGCAGCAGCGACACACAATACGCATGCGTCGTCTCTCATGAAGGAAGCTTTAATAACATGTGTTGTGCATGAGACGTCTGTACTCTGTAGCTTCCTGAGCTCCCTGTAGCCTTGAACTGCAAAGTTGAAAACTTGCCCCCCAACTTTCCTTTCATTCCCTCCATCTACAGTTCTAGATATTTCCAACTCCGAATGCAGACAAGGAAAGCGTCAGCCGGTCTATATCCTTCATCATCTTGACTGTGCACAAGCTCCGCCCTCTGGAAGACCCATGCGATAGGCCCTCAGGAAATAGTGTAGTCTACTTCCAAGCGAAGAAAGCTTTTAGATATCTTTAGGTCAGCGTGGGTCCGGCATGTCACTTCCGTATAACGGAGGCAGGAGGTGTGCTGGCAGTGGTCTCCATCAGTCAGATCTACGCATGCCCCTTGTCCATACTCAGATATGTATTTCCTATGTGAAAGGAAACTACTGTCTATTTGTCAGAGCCAGTCTTGAAAACGCCGTTAGAGCTGAGGAGTGAAGGCAGGGACTCTCGAGGGAGAATCGAAGATTGTCGGGAGGCTGTGTTATATGTCGCGCAAACTAGAGCTTCAGACTTCTCTTCCGCTCGAATTCTTATGAGAGAATACATGATTGTACATACAGCCTGCAACTTTCAATTGCAAGCGTTTCAAGCAGCCCGCAGCCATCTGGCCTGGAAGCGATATTGCGGGAAGGCACAGTCAAACCGGGAATCTCTCTAGCCGGCGCTGTACCCCTTCTGAGGCCTTCAGATGTGCGGGCTACGCAGGCACGCAGGTGCTATGCTCATTCGAAAGCCCTGCCGAACCCAAAGTCCGCAGTCTCTTTGATGCCGGGTGGTTTGGGCTGCGGCTGGCCGGGCTGTTGGGCCTGGTGGCGGATCATATTCACCACCCTCTGAGACAGGTTGGGGTTCTTGCTCATGTCGTAGTTCAACCACGCATTTCCCACGTCCTGGTAGACGTAACCAAGCTTGGTGCTGTCAACCGAATCCGACACCTTCACCTTCACTAGTTCTCCCATTTCGTCGTAGAGGACAAACTCGGCGTTGTACCAGTCGGGGTCATCGTAATTCTCCCGCCCTAGGCTCTGCAAGAACGGAAGAATCCTGGTGAGGAAACCGGCAGCGTCGAGCTGCGATTCCGGCCAGAACCGATAACGATGCTCTTACCCTCCACACGTCCCAAAGGCGGTCCACATTCCCGTGGTGGCCGAAGAACACCGGGTCCCGAGCCGCGGTGTAGGCGGAGCCCATGTCTTCCTTGTGCGACAGACTGTTGTCGCCGGACCAGAAGTGGATGGCCCCGTGCGGCCCGCTCTCGAAGTAGCCGGCGTAGTAAGGGGTGTCCTCCCCGGCCCTCTGCGGGTATGAGAAGAGGATGTCCTTGTCGTCCCGGGTCTCGTGCACCAGAATCTGGTGCAGGAACGCGGAGTTCAGCTCCCGAATCTCGTCATCTGCAAACCGAAACAAGGCACCGTCAGGCCCAAACACCCACCATCCACAACAGACTTGCATCACCCCCTGCCTGAAGGAGCTGAAGGAAGTGAGCCCGCCCACCCCACCTGTTGCCACGGGCATGTCGAAGGACGTCTTGTAGCTCAGGTTGATGATGCTCTTCCCCTTGGTGTTCCCAGGATCTCTGACGGCATCGTAGAGCGCGGGATACTTGACAGGGTCGTTGAAAATGGCCGGCACACAGTTGGCCAGGGGCTCGTCAGGGGACTGATTGTCCCAGTTCCAGTAGGGAAGCGCGAAGTCCAAATCGCCCACCAGCGTGCCCAGAATCCTCTCGTAGAAGTACATATACCTGTCACCACAACGACACCGTCACCATCACCGAACCCTCCAAAACAGCAGCAACCCATACGGAATGCGAGACCGGAAGCATGCAAACACTGCACCACCCACCAGCGGTGGAAGGGCATGAGGAGCCAGTTCTTGTGGATGCCGTAGTCCGCGGTGCTGTTCTTCTGGTTCCGCAGCCAGGGGTGGCCGTACACGCAGTGCAGATTGGACTGCTGAATCCAGGAACGGGGGTCGTCGGCGGGAAGTTCTCGCAGCAGCTGGAAGGCTCGGTTGAGCTTCTCGGCGTACTCCTCGGAGACGAGGTGGGCGGCGGGGCGGACCTTGATCCTGTCGTTGGAAAATTTGGTCTGCTTCAGGTACGTCTGGTAGTCCTTCACCACGGGAGGCTGGTGGATGAGCTCGAACAGAGTGCAGCAGTTGTACTCCTCCTCGACATCGACGGTGACGGGCCGGCAGGTGGAGAAATCTGCCTCCAAAGGCGCCCCCTCCGCGAGCCAGGCCCCCAGCCCGGCCAGAAGCGCCCCCAGCACCAGCAGCACCGGCGTCGACGCCATGGCTTCCTGCTCTGCCGAAGCTCCCCGCGACAGGAAGCTGTTCCAATCACAAGAGCAGCATGGGCGCATATCAAGGCCGAGTAGGATTCCCGTTCCATCAGCCGGGAACCCCGTTTAGTGGAGAAAGAAGCGGGGCCACAAATGCCTTCGCGAGTTGCGACCGGGTCGTCCGTGCAGCACAGACAACAGATGGTTCCCATTTCTCCCTGTCCCCGGCCCACCGGGAAGCATCCCTTGCAGGACCTTGGAACGCTCTTTTGTTTTATTCTGTTTGACGGCTATTGATCAGGAGTGAGGACGATGCATCAGACACCCTGCCGTCGAGGCATTTGCAAGGACCTTTTCTCGAAGATGGAGTCGTTCAGAACGCCATTAGTCTGCTCGGTTTGCAGATTCACACGTCGTCCGTATTCTATAATATAAGACATTGTTCGAGCTTGTCCGTCCGTTGGAGCGACAGAGGCACAGGCACAGGCTACTTTACAGGTCCCTTCGCATGCCTCCCTATTCCTGGACTGCTTACGTGTCCCGGCCTGATTCGTTTGACCTCGTACCTCCAGGTGTATCCATGTATACCGTAGGGGTTACACTTTTCGGCGTAAATTAAGTTAAGTTTTTTAATTTTACTAGTTTTTTTTAATTTTTGATAGTCATTTTCTGAAAAGTAAAATATTATTTTGTTTTATGATCGACCGTATAATGTGGTTGATATTCGAATTGTGCCACCTTATTATTTTGCCTTTTGTTGATGCCTTTTGTTGCTCATGTTTGACACGACCCTCATAGATGCCTTGTGATTGACATTCGGAATACTCTTGCGAGTTCCTTTCTTTGTTGTTCATGTCCCAAATATTCATCTATGTATTACTATTATCTTTGAAGGATTTGTTCCGCACATAGATGGAACATATGACCATAGATAAGTAGTTTGCTTGTTGATTTTCCTGAACTAATCCCAGTACGGGTATAGAAAGATATTTGTACTTAGTAGTGTTCGTGGGAAAGGGCGCTGGTTGCCCTCGAGCAAATTGAACGTGGCATCCAAAGCTAAGCCTTTCGAAGGCTTGTGAAAGGCTTGTAATATAATATAGTGAGAAAAAAAGAGAAGGAACGGAAAGCGGGCATGCCCCTATTGATCTTTCAAATTTCTAGTTTCATAGTAACTATGTTTTCTTAACTTCTTCATATTAATTTAGATCTAGGATACTAAAAATAGGTTCTAGGGTACATTCTTTGAACAGGTTGCTTAATCAGGATTGACTTATACTTTGTCCGCGGTGACCAGGTTTCGGTGATGGTGACGGGCGTGGTGGTTACTGACCTTACTCGAGACACCATCTTTGCTTAGGTTATCACTAACCTTTGGTGACGGGTGTGGTAGTTATTGACCCTGCTCGAGACACCATCTCCGCTTAGGTTATCACTAACCTTCGGTGACTGGCATGGTGGTTACTCGAGACACCATCTCCGCTTAGTTATCACCGAAGGTCTCCGCTTAGGTTATCACTAACCTTCGGTGACAGGCATGGTGGTTACTGACCCTGCTCGAGACACCATCTCCACTTAAGTAATCACTAACCGTTCTTGTTGCGGCTCTCGAGGTCAAAGGGATGCAAATGGGCCACTTCAATGCACCGTGGAGATGACATCACTTGTTATCATCGAGTATATAAAATCACCTAGAAAAAATAAATACCATCTCACATTTTTAACATCTAATTATTATTATAAAAAATATATCACGTCTTCAAATGGTCAAGATAGAAACACAGAGTGGTCATTTTATGTTACTTTTCAAATTTATTATTTAGAATATAAATCAAAATAAACCCGGGGGAGAAATTTGCTTCACCTCCGTTGTATGATATCTCGAGATACTATCCCACGAAGAAAGAAAGGGGAGATCCATGCAGTTCAAATTTTTCTTACACTTGTTCTCTGAACATAAAGCAGGGCAGGAGGCACATCCTCACTACGACGTGTAAACAAGTTCTGGAGTCTGGTGGGGTGACAGCCCGTATAGTGCCGAATATTTTTGCGACAGGTACCTGAGGAAACAGGAAGGGTCCAGAGGCTTGCCAGTCACTTTCTGAACCAGCTCATCTGGTGTTTCATACAAGGAACCCACAGAGTGAACGTGAAGCCTCAACCATTCTCTCAGGGGTAAGAACTTCCCCTCCCCGATGTTCTTCCTCAAGTCCGGGATATCTCTCTCCGCTGCCTCGAAGAGCTGAGATGCGTACACAGCTCCGATGGTGTAGGTAGGGAAGTAGCCCAGCAGTCCGATTCCCCAGTGCACGTCCTGGAGGCAGCCCTCTGAGTCATTGCTGGGAGTGATCCCCAGATACTCTTCCAGCTTTTGGCTCCATACCTGGGGGATGTCTGCCACGGCCAGGCTGCCGTCCAGCAACCCCTTCTCTATCTCATACCGCAGCAAGACGTGCAGAGGGTACGAGATCTCATCAGCTTCCACTCTGATCAAGCCCGGATGGACCTCGTTGATGACTCTGTAGAACTGCTTGGGCTCGCTGGAGGGCAGTGAAGAGAAGCTTCTGAGAACAGCAGGCCAGTAGTGGTCCCAGAATTCCTCGCTCATCCCCACCATCCTCTCCCACAGCAGAGACTGGCTCTCATGGAGCCCCATCCCTGGTGCCCTAGACACAGGCAGCCCTTCCCGACATGCCACCAGATCTCGCCCTTGCTCGTACAGCCCATGCCCAGCTTCGTGCAGCGAGGATCGTATAGCCGGAGCCAGGTCAGTCTCGCTGTACCTTGTGGTGAGCCTCACATCCACAGGGCTGGCGATGAAGACGGTCATGGGATGTGCTCCCTCGTCCAGCCGCCCCCTCTCCCAGTCAAACCCGATCTCCTCCACAAGCCTCCTGGACAGCCGTCGTTGCGTCTCCAACGAGAACCTCCCGTTGAACAAGTCATTCGACTCCAGGAACTTCCTGTCCGGCCTGGACGACGTCTCCGATATCCTCCGGATCAACGACACCAGCGGCCCCTTGATGGCCCCGAACAGACTGTCCAACTTCTCCCTCGTCAGCCCCCGCTCGAACTTGTCCAGGCAGTAGTCATACACATCCATCCCCGGGGGAGCCACAGCAGCAGCCTCCTCCTTCACGATCTCCACCCACTCCTCCAGCACGGGGGCGAACAGGCTGAACTGCCCTAGCTTCCTGGCCTGCTTCCAGGCCTCCACCCCCCGGCACTTGAGCACCGCAATCCGCTCCTCCAGAGCTGCAGGCATCCTCCCCGCAATGTGATAGTCCCGGGCCGCCTCCCTCACCGCCGCAGCCTCGGAAGCCGAGAACCCCTGCTCCTGCAAATCCCCGGCCTTCCGCAGCGCCTCCAGCAGGTCCCCGATCTCGGGATCCATCCTCTGCGAATGCAGGGCCTTGGCCACGGCTGCCTGCTGCAGCCCCCGGGCCTCGGCTCCTTTGGCCGGGAGGAACACCTCCTGGTCCCATGTCAGGAGATTGCTCACCCCCTCCAATGCGTCGATCTCCTTGAGCTTCACTTTCAGGCTGTTGAATGCCTCCCGAGGATTCACCAAGCCGGACTCCTCCGCCACCCCCATGGCCGCCCTCGCCTTAGTCCTCCCCACCCCAGCCCTTGGAATTCTCCTCCCCCCGCCTGCGCTCTCCCCAAAACCTAGCCTTGCAACCGCCTCCCGCCCGCGCTCGTTGCGCGCGAACCCGGTGGCTAGGGGCACCCTCCCCGAGCTCTCCCCCGCGAAGCACGATCTGGACGAGCTCTGCGCGGGGTACAGCCCTGGGGAGGAAGAAGGGGAGGAATGGGGGCAGGCATGGGATTCAGGAGCGGAAGGTGAAGCTGCAGCGCAGAGCAGGGAGGGAGAGTTCCCCGCTAGCGCCATTAGCCGAGTCGTGCGGCCTGCGTTTTTGGGCCAGGGAGGAAAGCTAGAGCGAATCGTGCCGGTCGCTGGTGGCGAACCATCGGGCATGCCAACTCCAACCGCATGTCGGGATCTTGCGCGCATCGCGTGCTCGGGCCCCGCCCTTTGTACATTGCGGAGATGGGCAGTCCAGAGCCCAGTTCTGTGGTGATGGGTCTGGTGCGGTAGAGGATGTTGCGAGGGTGTGCGTCTTGGGTGTAGAAGGTTGCGGAATGGCAGAGTCCGAGGCAGTGGAAGAGGCGGCATTGGAGCTCTGGAAGGCTAAGGTGGCGTCGCGCAATCTTCCCGAGTCCCTGGCTCACGGGGCTGACAGTGCTGAGAGGTCTGTCTTCGTGCTGGTCGTGTGCACTTGGTGCTCATTGTTGGCATGTGGTGGAGGCTCGTGCTGGATGTGGGGTTGTGCCTCCTGGCATGCACCACGGGCATGCTTGTGATTTATGTGCTGCTTCTTCAGAGACAAGGCTTTACAGCAGCTGTCGCAAGTTAGGCTAGACAGGGAATGCATTGTTGCTTTGGAGCCGGCAGTGTTTGTTTTCCTTCCTCGCCTATCCAGCCTGTACTTGCAGCAGGTTACTTCGAATATCTCGCTCCGGCTCCGGAATGTCTGTTTTGCGGCACGGCGGAGTTGCATTTGTAGCTCACCTGGTTGATAGGCTGTGGCCTGCAGAACCAGCTCAAGAGCTTGAGGGGGATTGAGGCGGCCAAGCAATTACGGTTCCTGACGGTTGCTGGGAATCAGCTTAGTTCAATTGAGGGCCTGAGAGCCTTGCGGGACCTCATGTTTTTGGACGTTTCCGACAACGCGATTGAGCATTTGGCCGTAGGCAAGTATTCCACAGACCCGATCCAGGGTCACCTGAACTGGACCGTGCTGGTTGCCTTTCTGATGATGCCCCCACCATGCCTCAATACCTTACAGATGAGGAGCTTCCCAAGGCGTTGAGATTTTTGAATGTGGCTCATAATCCCTGTTGGGGAGTTCAGGATGCACTCCTCGACGCCCTGATTGAGTGCCTTCCAGACTTGAAAGAGGTGGATGGAGTTCCTGTTGGAAACTCGAAACGGTTTGCCAAGATGAGGTAGGATAGCTCCCTCTTTGGTTGGGGTCCGCAATGACCTTCCCACTGCTTCCTACTGAGCCATGGCTTGTATACCCCAGCCCGTCCGATCCCGATCTTGGAGGTGAGGACTCTGACGGAGGTCCGGAGGCTAAATACGAGTATCCGGTTCTTGCAGCTGATGAGACTTTTATGGAAGAGTTAGAAAGGACACTGTCTGACGATCCACTGATGGATTCGGCACCTGGTCATCCCCCAACAGCAAGCTTCTTGACAGACTCTGGTTTGAACTTCAATATTGATAAGTCCCTGGGTCAGGATGCAGGTTAGAAACTCTGACATGGTGAGGAAACAACGTCCAAGCATCAGTTTCCAGATTTATTTCCTTGTCTCTCAATCTGGAAGTCTTCACCTTGCAGTTCAGTCCCTGTTCCAATTGAAGTCCCAGCTCCTGCACAAGAGCTTTGAGGAGATCTTGCAACGTTCTCGAACTCGACTACAGGAGGTGAGGATCTGCCCCGGTTTATATTACTGAGATTTGCGGAGAAATCCGAACCCATTCTGAGCCGGCAACAATGTAGCAGGCTCAGGAGGCTGAACAGGCTCGACCTGCTCAAGACTTCAAGAAAGGCGAAGCACGTGAAAAGCTGTCTGACTATCTTTCAGCAAGTTCGGTGGCCAAAGAACTAGCATCGCAAGCAGAACCACGACTCCTCAACTAGGTGAAACAAGAGCTTCACGTGAAAAATATTTTGTTTACAAAAAAGGTATAATCTCATATACCGGAAACCAGGTTGAGGGACGACTAGGTACTGTTGTCAGAATGATATGAGGAGTCGGCTTGGTGAACAACGGATCTAAAATTGCCCTCTGCGGGGATAACCGCTCCTTCAAGAGAGAGCACTCACTTGCTGGTCCTAGGGAGAAAAGTGCCCCTCCTGCATTCCCCTTCATACCCATTCCACTCCCTTCGCATTTCCCCTTCACCTTTAGATTTCCACTTCACCTTCACGTTTCTTCACCTTCACTGTGGATTTTGAGGTAATAGAGCATGAATCCAGTAGCCTGGTACGACAGACTTCGATTCCAAAACCAAGCCAGGTTTGATGAGAGCCCTCCTCCCACCTCTTTTGCGACAATTCATCACTTCATGCGATGTGCTGTTGTTTCTGTACCAAAGTAGAAATGCACTTTGATAAAAGAACAAATCCTCCCACAATTCCAAATATTCTTGAGCGGGTCACACTCCTGGAACTCCAGGACATGCTGAATCTCATCGATCTGCGATCCCTAATCATCTGGGAGTTCACAGACCTTATTTTCATCCGGTATGCCCTTACAATCAGATCATGTGTTCCAGATCCCTGCGGCAGCTCCATAATGCTGGGCGCTCTACAATCCGTGGGAGCGAAAAGTAAAAGAGGGAGAATCCGGATGTGAGTGCGCTGATCCAAATTCTAGCAGACTACAGATGCACCCACAGAACCATGAAGCACATTTGCGCATCCATGCTCCTCCCCATGTTCAAGCCACTGGTTGTGGACGAACCCGAAGAGTATGTTCCCCCACCTGTCTGCAACCACCAAGTCCCTTGACGAAATAAGCCACGGCACTTCAGGAGGACAGAACGACCACCAGGTTTGTCAAACACGTACTTGCAGGGGATGACGCCTTGCTCCTTGCCGATCCGGCAACTCCGGGGAAGACCCTCCCGACTCAGTCCTTCAGGGTGGATGTAAGCCGTCGTGTAGAAGCATGAAGGACGAACACCACGAAACCAAGCAACCCTGTCCAAAAAACTACGTACCCAATCTTGGTGTACACCAACAACACCCACGCCGTAGCCTGACCAACCAACGACAGGGCCATCATCCGTTTACTCCTCCCGGTCAGTCCCCGAGATGCAGCATACACCCTGATTCCGTCCAGCACTCCAACGATGGCCAACAGCCCTAAAATCGCGATAGGGATCTTGTAAAGCAAGATGAGGAAGATGACCAAGAGCAGCACCAAGTAGTTCCCGCTGTACTTCTTCAGGTTCTCCCGCATCCGCAACTGAACCTGGGAACCGCTGTGAGGCCACGAATAAGAATCTGCCGGCCCGGTGCCGCAGTCCCAGAACTCCCCTGTCCATGAGGCCGGAGGTCTAGAAAGATCTTCCACTGTCAGAACGGAGAAGGGATTGAAGCACACAGCCTGCCACAATGCGAAGACTGAGCCTTGGCCAGCAAGATGAGCTCGCTCGAGCACAGACGAATCCAGGAGGCCCCGCTCCTGCAGCGACGCCTCCAAGGCAGATTGCGGGAGGCTCAGCGACAGAGGGTTCTCTTTGAAGGACATTCCGCATCTTCTGCTCCGCGCCCGTCAAAAATTGTCGGCCTCTCCTCGTCCCCCCCTTGTTCCCAGGATGATAGTAGTCTGCCTTCGCCGGGAGTCCACCCGTGCAGTCTTGTCCAAACGGCACTACCTACATATCTACATATATGTATATTGAGCTGGTAGGTAGGTTGTCGGTAGGCATTAACTTATTCGCTATTAACTCAAATTCGTTGAATACTTCCAAAAACTCGGATGGACATATATGTACATATGCTGCCGTTGATGCTTTTCGAGTTCCAACCACGATGAAGGACCCCTGGTGAACATCGAGAATAACGACATCAAGAAACTGGAACTGGCAAAGTCCAGCGATATAGTCATATTCGCACAAACTGATTCCAAGAGATGGACTATGGTGAAGAGATGCCCACCAGTTCTGCACGACGGTGTTACCGCCTTACAGGACGAGGGTTGGCTATTTACATTCCCTGGACTCGTCACCTCAAATTCAATTTGGCTCCGTATACCTCACCCACTGCAATCTGTACGCGAGATCTTGTCAGCATGTTAGATATGGATTCATTTAAATAATTCCATCACCAGGAAACCACACAAATACCTGCACAGCTGTTGCTGCTTGCTCATGAACAGCCTGCCATAACTTACTTCTGCCAGCGAGCCTGCATCCACCAACAAGATTTCAGCTGATTGACTCAGACAGAAACTGCAAGGAAGGTTCTTCACGTCTTGAACCTTTTGACTAGTCGGAGCACAGTGTGAAGTTCCTCTAAATCTTGTTGAGCTTGATCTTGAGAATACTGCTTGACCCATTCTGAAAGTAGGTCCAACACGATCTCCGAGTGCTCTGTGCCCTGTTCCCCTGAAGGTTCGCAGGAAAGGTAGGAAACTAGTGACAGCAAAATGCCTGATAAACGGTTCTGACCTTCACGGTGTTGTGATGCAAGAAAACCTAGCATGGCTGAGCTCACAACAGTGTCATCCTCGAATATAAGGACCCACTTAGGAGGTTGGCCATGCCACAATCCACTCGTTGGACATGAATTGGGGGACGTGCACTTCACAGGTTCTCCAGGTCCCTCTGCTTTTACATTGCAGTTGGTATTTTCTTTGAAATATTCAGTAGACTTCAGATTACTCGTCTCTGGGTTCCGTACAGGCGCTTGACGTGCAGGTAGAATCTCCATAAGTTCCAGTTTCACATCCTCTGGCAGCTCATTGAGAACATCCTTGTCCACTTGTGTATATGACAATGGCACAAACTGACCAAGGTCTTTAGAAGAAGATAATTGAGCCCTTGTTCCCCTTTCAGCAAGCGGAAAATTCATGGGCCTTGACACAGACACATTTCCTCCAGCCTTCATCACAAGAGGTCCGGCCTTAGATTTGTAGCGAAAGATGCTTGTAAACTGGAATTAAGGAAGTCTCAATACAAATACCTGAGCGACTCTAGGGCCCTTTTGCTTTTCCATTACTTTCTTCCGACTTCTGGCTGTTCCACTTGATCTAACACGCACACACATGGTGGTAAGAAAATGTATTTTCCTACTCAGTTTGCTCCTGCAAGAGAAATTGTGCTCAAGCTAAGGTAACTACATTACCTTTTGACATTTGAAGCATCAGCTCTAGGTACTGTGTCAGCAGCTTGAACAGATAGCCTTTTGTATTCAAATTCCAACTCGCGCCTTAGTGCCAAGGGTAGAGCTCCCATAACAGAATGATCCAACTGCAGCAGCAAGATCACACTGCCAAGAATGACTACAAGTTGGCCATCACAAAGCTGAATCACGACAACGGACGACACTTTACCTGTGATGCGGGAGGCAAGGCCTCTACCCTCCCAGTATCCTCTACCCTCCCAGTATTCATCTGCAAGTCCTGGTGACTTTCCTGAACCCCATGTTCAGCGCATACTGGAGGCTGCTCAATAAGTCCCCTCACCAGGGCACTTCCAGAGTCCCTGGAACCTTGCACTACTGCTGTGGTATTAGTTACCTCCATTCTCAACGAAGAAGCATTTGAAACGGAAGCGTGACGGGTCATATTCTCTCTTCCAGACAGTGCTTGATTACTCGTCGACCCAAGCTCTCTGCTATATGCCTGTTGGATCTCTGAAAGGATGTCTGACGGTAGAAAGGCAAGAACTGTACGATCAAGCTCTGATACCGGTGGTAACTTTAGTCCCTTACTTGGCGTATTGACCTTTGGCATAAGTTCAATGTCTTCCTCGGCTGATCCTATTCCCTTCATCTTTGGGCTTCGATGTGGATGATTCACAGTCGCCCGATGAGCATCCCCATTTGCTGTGTGTGTACCTTCACTTCTGGTTTCTGATGCATTGTGGGCTTGTAGCCATGACTTCAATGCCCTCTGACCCTGACCTCCTGTATTTATAACCTAATTAGACGCCATCATGACCGCAAAGTGCGCCACACTCTGCACTTGACATCCTGTAATTTGAACAAGATGACAAGGGTTCACTCAAACAGGGGATACTTTCACCTTTGGAGGGGTGTCCCAGCTTTGCTTGTTCCAATCTAGAGACCTGAAGGCCTACTCCTCTCACTTCGCAAACATCTGCACGCCATAGTTTATAAGAAATACAGAAAGCCAACGATGCTACACTTACTTGCAGATGACAAAATGTAATACCAAGATTCAGAGATGCAAATAATTGTTGGCTAGCTCGGAGAAGTACATCTGCACTATCTGTCGCTGACGCTACCTGTGCAGAAAATAGAAGGTGGGAATTTGAAAGGCAACCTCTCCAAATGTGCAGGTCATAAGCGATCAGAAAATATAACACTGTTAACAGCAGTATACCACGTACCGTGGCTGAGCGACTCATGCTGTCACATATTCCACAACCCATAAACTTTGTAGGCTCCCCAACACCTTCCTTTCGCCTTTTGACCTACATTACAGGCTGCTTCAGAGAGATGGTTTCAAAGCTACACTGCATATCACAATGGCACGACAGCAAATCAATCAAGCAGCATTGAGGTTAGTTCTTGTACCTTCAAGGTGAATGTGCGACCCAAGGAACCGGCCTTCTGTAAACGTTCAGACACTTCCCCACATAATGTGGTGAGAAAATGCTTTGCCTGCGCAGGTATTCAGGCTTTAATAGCGGAGAATGGCATGAAAATGACAAACAGGAACCCAGAATCTGCACCTCAAGTCAACATTATATCATGTAGGAAGTAAATATCACAAATCAGGAGCTGACATCTTGTTGGCAGGAGAATCTCACACCCCAATTCACCTCAGCTCCTATAGACTTCCGTTCCTGTCAGACATGAATACGTGGGAATGAGTTACTAGCAACCAACTGTAACAAATAAAATAATGTAAGCAAGAGCACCTGTGGTGGTTGAACTTGACGCTCATCTATGCCACGAGAATAGGACCACAGCGTGCCACCAGTCTTTGCACCAAGTTCCCTTTGAAGAGATTCCTATGGCATCAACAAGTTGTCCACAAGAGACTTCTCCATCTAAGTTCTTATGGAAGTGGAACTAACGTATCTCGCTTGGATGCGGCATGTCTGCCATGTCAGACACTGTCGTGCAGGTTTACCTTGGATGAGGCCTGCAATTGACGACAGTTCGCAATACCCATTCCCTTCAACTTTTCTTCCAGAGCGCCCCCTACCCCAGGCAGGTCTCCCACAGGAAGGTTGGCAATGAACTGCTCTACCTGCATGGATCAAGCACTGAGCATTGGGTGGGACAAAAACAGCCTTGCACCTATGGGAAACAAGCTGATCAAAACTCTGCTGGAGTATACCTGATCAGGCAATATATGGTACTGCCCATTTGGTTTTGCTTTGGATGTTGCCAAACGAGCCAGCAACTTATTACCCCCAATACCAGCACTAGCGGTGCATTTAGTTGCCGAGAAAACCTCCTGCCTTAAGGCAGCTGCAATGACATCGGGATCACCTAAGCCAGTGACATCCAAGTATGCCTCGTCACAGCTGACAGCCTGCAACACATTTGAACATTGTCACAAGGATCCATTCAAAGGTAGCTAGCTTAGAAAAGGAGATACCCAGCCGCATTACCTGAATGTTACTAGAGCGTTGATGTAGTATGCGATAGAACTGCTCTGCAACCTGAACCAAGTTCATGATTCATGATTATCAGTAACCCTAATGAGGGTGGTCAAGTTGGGGCAGTATCAGGAAGGTCATGTCCTTCAGTCTTATCAGATGAAAACCTGCTCGTAACCTTCAAAATCGTAAGGCACAATTTCAAGATGTGGACATTTGGATTTGGCCGTCTTCACAAACATTCCAGCCGAAATCCCTGTGAGACATGATCATTCATGAGAAAGCTGTTAGATGGCAATAGCAGAGGGGCAGGGGGGTAGCAGGCGGGGGGTGAGGAATTCTGGATTTTCACAAACCAAAGGCCCGAGCAGGATAGTTTGCCGATGATATCTCAGCTGTCCCCTGAGCACTATCAGAATGACATACAGCCACGGGCTTTCCACTCAAGTCAGGTCGGTTTCGAATCACCACTGATACGAAGAAACAGTCCTGCATTGGCAAGCAGGATTCACCGAAGAGACCAAGAAGATGTAGTCATCGACACTGCAGGAAGATGATTTCTGGTAGCTGCATGTACCATGTCAATGTGCACAATCGCAGAATTCGCCGATGGATCAGCAGAAATACTTGGCTCTTTTCCTGCCTGACGCACTTTATCCCCAAACAATTGCTTGTA
Organism: Anthoceros angustus; assembly: GCA_010909165.1. Taxonomy (NCBI): domain Eukaryota; kingdom Viridiplantae; phylum Streptophyta; class Anthocerotopsida; order Anthocerotales; family Anthocerotaceae; genus Anthoceros; species Anthoceros angustus. Next base: position 2,339,964 of record VJWM01000044.1, on the reverse strand, counting down.
GCGATCTCGCCAAGTTCCAATGAAGTGAAGTCTTGAGAACTGCATGCAAACATTGAAACTGCTGTTGGGAGAGAAGCTCAGTAAATTTCTATGACTGCGTTGACACTCAAGACCATCAATAGCAATGTCGTATGAAAGAAGTAGGCACTTGCCTTGTAATAATTCTGAACAAACTTGGGATCGCCCAAAGTTGAATGTGAACGGGGACCCCTGTGAGAGTTTTCTTTTGTTCCCAATCCGCCCTCTACAAGCTTCCTCTTTATCAAACTTTCTGTGCTTTCAGTTGCAAGATTTGGTGCAGCACGCTCCTCCACAGAGATCGCCTGTTCTTCTTGAATGTCTTGAGCTGAACCGCATGCCAGATAAGTTCTTTCCTCGAGCACATCCTTAGGCAGGTGGTATTCCTCCTCCTCCTGATCCTCCATAACATGCTGAATCTCATCAATGTGCAAACCCATATCGTCTAGGCATTCAAGGCCCTCGTTTTCATCAGGTTTATCAGTGCTGTCATGGAACTCATCAGATCCTTCATGTGCTTCAGATACACTCAGGAGCTCCATGTGGCTGGGGTCTTTGAGGCCTTCACAGTCCTTAGAAGGGAGGAATGAAGTAGGGAGTGTCCGCTGATGAGGGTGCTGATACGCAATGCGCTCCAATTCATGACCAGCAACTGGAAACACAGAATTCATTTCAAACTTTCCCCATATAGTTTGACACAATGTAGCTGAGCACTTACAGACCCTCGTTTTCAAACATGTGATGATCGGCTCTGGCCTCCTAAAAACATATCCAAGCACGTGATGGAGTCCCACTTACAAGAAAGGAGTTTTCCAGCCTTGATGCTGTCTAGTATCCAGCTGGGTTTCAAAATCGGCAGCCCTCTGCTCAGTAACCTACACGAGAACAAAGAAAAACACATCAACTGGGTGAAGCAGGAAAGCAGATCGCTGAACAATTAGTCCAGGATATTCTGCACCCACTTGGGGTCCTTTATCTTGCTATCAGGCAGGGTGCTGCAGATGACATGAGTCACTCGTGATCTTGAAAAATAATTCTCGAAGACTCCCCCATATTGGAGCATAAGGTGACGTAGTTCCTGACAGCAGCCCAAAACACCATCAGCGAAGCCCACGGAATAACCACAGTATTCTTACAAATGCCTCGAAGCAGAAAGTTGCCTGATGGGAAGGGATGGTGAATCCATCCACATAAATTGAAACTCCTGCGAACAAGCTTCTGGAATCCCCCGAAGCTAGACCCTTCGCAGGGCTCTGGAGAGAATGCCGAGCTGCCACAGCAGAATTTGGGCCACTGTATGTCCAGACCAATGCTTGTATAAGAACACACCTTTCCAACATCATCCTCTTCGCTGGAAAGAGTTTCTCCACAAAAATTCATTGAACCTTAACAAGCTGTTGGATGCGTCCACATCAAATTGCCCCCGTAGCTTCCGAATCTTCTCGGACATATACCTACCATGAACCACAGGAGTTAGCAAGAAGCACCAATTCTTCAAGCATTTCTCCCCACAAATTCACCTGCACAGAAGCCAGACCTGTCAAAATCCCCAAACCCAATCTCATCATCCTTTCTGGGCTTGCGCTGGGCGGCGGTGGCAGCTCGGGAAGGTCCCCAGGCCATTCCTCCACCTTGCCTGGCCTTGTGCGTTGCCTCCTCCTCCTGCCCATGTTCATCCTCCAATTTCCTCTTCCGCGACGCAGAATTTGCCATGCTGCAATTCCACACGAAAAGTCCAATTCTGAAAGTAGCCAGCTCGAACGTTACCGTCCCTGAAGCATTTTGCAAATTCGAAAAATCAAAATCTGGAATAACTGATGTTATGTCCACTCCGGTTTCAGCACAGCCTCATGGACCTGCCCGCTGCAACTTGCCACGCCAGGTTTTCCTGACGGCTTGGCAGCTGGGAAGCGCTTCCTGCTCAGGGGCAGCAATTGAGCTCACGATTCTCGGTATGTTTGAGCTGGCTGGCAAGGCTATATGTGAGCTGATTCCAGTGTACGAGCTCACCTTCATTACAGCATGGCCGGTGAGGCTGTAGATGGATTGTCGGTGAAATTTAGGTTTCCGTGAGACATCGAGGTCTCATCCTGAGCTGGAAGCGTGGCCTGGAATTGGATGACTACCAATTGCGCAGCTCTGGTGGCTACATGGTACCTAGGCCCTAGGGTTCTGGCACAGTATATACGTACATCGGAAGACCCTGGCAGACCACCACGATGAGGAGATGGCGTCGAATTGCGAGGCTACTAACGAGCAGAGTGACCACAAGTCCCCATGCTCAGAGAACGTTAAAAAGGTTGGCAACATGACGAAGAAGCGCGAACGAGAAGCAGGAAGCAAGCCTCCCAGAGTCCGGAAGTACCGAAGACCTAAACAGCCTGATGAAACGCCGCCGTCGGCCAGCTCACCAAAGCTTGCTCCTGCTAATGAAAATATGCCAACCGGTTCGAGCCAGGACTCGCTGGAGGCGGGAGAAGAGCCGAGCCCTGGCCCTCAGGCATTTGAGCCGGAAGGAGTCAGTGGTGAGCCGGAGGAAAAAGAAGGTCGACCGAAGAAGAAGGCCAAGGTGGACCACGAGCATGTCCATGAGGTGACAGAGACGGACAGGGCGTGGGTCGAGTCCCTGACAGGCTCCAGGCTCGACCTCATCGTGGGCATCAAAAAGATGGCTCTGCAGAGGTTTCGGACTTGCGGAGACGAAGCCTACGCTGGTGTGCTAGGTCCCAGAGCGTTGCGGTTGATGGAGATTGTGTTGGAGGAGTTCATCAGCGACCAGCTGAGGGAGCCGGATAGAGCGGCACCCGCAGCCGAGGAACCAAGGGCAGAGGATGGATCTGGGGAAGACGTGCAGGGGCCTGCGCAGGAGGCTGGCGAGGAGATGGAAGCGCAATCCCGCGCAGAAGAAGAGCCCGAGTGACGCGGAGGACGTCGTCTGCCGATTTGGTGTAACATTTTGTCATGCCGGCCTGAACAGGTTGAAGAGGGTAGCGCGGGTGGGTTCCCGGAAAATGAGGCGCCGGTTGATAGGGTTCTGAGCAAGGATGTCGTAGCTGAAGGGGATTGAAATATCTGGTTGCGGCTCTGGGGCGCAGGAGGCCATCAGCTGGCACATTCCCGGTGGTTGTCTTTGTCCATGGAAGTGGTTTTGTGCGAGGGAGTCCGGACATGCTTATGTATGATCAGCTGTGCCGGACATTGGTCAAAAGACTGTCAGGATGAAGCGGGATCGGAATGGCACAGGTCGTTGTGGATTCAGGAGAATGCCACAGAACTCCTCAGTGCAAGTACCCTGTGCCATCTGAGGACAGCTTCAAGGCTTTGAGGTAGCTTGAAGGGAAATGTCGGAATTTCGTACCTTGTTCTGTCGCTCCCTGCTTCATTATGGGGGACACTGCTGGTGCAAACATCACACATCATGTGGGTGTTATGGCAGTCTGAAACTCATCGCCTGAACCAACTCAACACCTGAAACCCATCGCCGCCGTGGGCTCGTGTTGGTGATGGCATGGTAAGTCCTGTAGTAGTGCACATCACTAAAGTTGTCACCATCTCTCATCTGTGATACCTTGACTAAGGCATGCCCCGGCATGCTTGGCAGCTGCTTTCCGGAGGAGAAGAGAGCTGAGCTCGCCATTTTCCCCGAATTGCTCATTAATTTTGTGACTATTTCGTGAGGGATCATCTGCCGGAGGTTGCCAGCAGGTACACATCCTTCGTGCAGAGTCCTTCGGCTCGAAGGATTTTACTGACACTGCGGTGCCATCCGCTTTGGTGGTCGTAGCTGCCGCTGATGTCTGCCGAGACTACTGGGGTATCAGGTACGTCGAAGATTTGAGAAAGTTGAAGGAAGGAGGTGCAGGTGGAGGTGTTTCTGGATGTGGACCGCACTTTCCATGTGGATGGCCCGGCTCCCTTGCTGTTTGCTACTATCAAAAAGTCCATGGATGGACGCCTGGCGCAAAACTTGTGGCAGGTTGCTTGGGAGACGAACCTAGAAACACAGACTCGTCTGTATGTCTACTTTTGTAATTCTGATTCGAGGACTATGTAAACGTATGAAATGAACATTTTCGCCTTCTGTGGATGAAATCTATGTATGTATTTAGCGCAGACTGGGAGGTAACTTAATGACTTCAACATTTGTGACTTCATGTTCGTGGCGTCCAATGCACTCCGGGTCGGTTCGATTCACACGGATTCGTAATTGCAACTTTACTTGTCACACTGGCAGACTCTTGACACTCTGTGCCCTGTGGAATGAATCGAACGGGAAGGCGAAGACGAAGCTCGAATAGTACGAGCTTCAGCGGCTGAAGGGCATCCAGGAGATGGAGACAAACTGCGGTGCTAGCGTCGCCGGATTTGCATCCTCCCAGCGCCCCGGCTCCGTTTCCGTCCGCCGAGAAGGATTGCTATATATTCTTCTAAAATTATCTGAAAATGAATCGTGGTTCCTCGCCCATTTGTATTTTGGAAAGTGGTTGCCACTTCAGCATAAGATTTCTTAGAGGTAAAGGTTTTACATTAATTAAAAGAATTAAAATAACTATTGAAAAATAAAAATTCCTAGTTAAAAATCTCTCCATAGATCAATAATAAGAAGCTGGCCCAGAGATTCTAACATTCTCATATTCATCGCGACAAACTGTAAAAAGAGCAATGACCTTTGAGAAAGAGAGACAAACTCTTAGGAACCTAAGTCACTAAGCTTGACAATTGTGAATCGGTCAGCCGCCTTCTTTGGTTGGGCTAAGCCTAATATGAAAGTGAGTAAGCCTAGTATGAAAAGAGAATGAGAGAAGAAAAGTTGGGCTAAAGAGAGACTTTGTTCCTCATGAGAATCTTGGAGAATCTTTTGAATCATCAAGCATTGCCACAACATAGGCTATAGAGGGAGAAATGAAATGTTTTAAGAGACTCAATTTCACGTTTGAGGGATATAATCTTGCACTTCGACAAACTCCCTTGAAGCAGCAAATTCTGTGACATTGGTAAGCCCTAGCCAAGGCAACATTGGAAGTTAGGCTGAAGTCCTCCCACAAATAAACAACCTAATATTCCAAGTGCAAGAAGGCCCGAATTGTCGGCACTCAGGGATTTCTCATTCTAAGAATATCTTTGAAATTGAGGAGAGCGTGTTTTGGACAAACTTGAAAATTTGTGAAAGGAGTGTAGAAGAAAAGAAGAGAAAGTTTATTACATATGTGAAATACGCTTGGACAAAATTTTCTTGGAATGACCCTCTTTGATACACCATACATAGGCCTCTTGTCCATAGGGGCATGGCAGGTTCCCTTGAGTGAACAATTTAAGGCAGGAAATTCAATATAAAAATAAATCAATCGTAATTGTAAAATACCAATACCTAATAATTGTTAAAAGATTATAAATAGATATTCGATACACAACTAAATATTAAGTTTTTATATTATAGAATAAATTACATAATTTTATAAATATAAAATTAATTATTAATCATTTGGTTAATATGTACTCCGAGGGGTGGTTTAGAAGGGTAATGCCGAAATAATTAGTTTTTGAAAAAAATAAGGTCCAACATAAATATTGTTTTTTCAAAATTTCAATAATTTATGAAAAATAATTTTTATCAAATTTCAACATTCATTAGAATACTACATAGGTATTATATAGAATGAATAGATATGTATAGGCCTCCCTTAAAGGGGCCCTAATTTTCCACACGAACCCTAGTCTCCTTGTTTTTGGTATCTTAAACTTGTAAATTTTTACATATTGGCTATTTTAAGTATAATAATTTCTAGATTTTTAATTTTAATTAATTAATACCAAATCACCCTTGGGTGCAATATATATAATAATAATAATTTTTATTATATAATTTATGCTCATTATTATTGATAACCCAAATGATAGATTATTATAATTTATGCTCATTATTATTGATAACCCAAATGGTGTGCCATACTCAGCATACTCAGGTCAGTTCGATTCACATCGAATCCGTAATTGTAACTTTTGCTTTTCACACTGGCAGACTCTCGACATTCTGTGCCCTGTGGCATGTGGAATGAATGGAGCGGGAAGGCGACGACAAGCTCACAGAGTACGAGCTTCAGCGGCTGAAGCGCATCCAGGAGAATAATGCGGTGCTCGCTGCGCTGGATTTGCACCCACCGAGGGGCCCGACTTCTTCTCCACCCGCGAAGAAGGGCAAGAATGCTACCAAACGGGCGTTGCCGGGAGACGCTCCCAGGCGATCAGCCAGGCTGCGCACCGCGGACGGGGGCCGCAAGGTTTTGAAGGATCTCAGTAGCAGCTCCGGTGACGATGAATCGCAAGAGTCGGATGGGGAGCCAGACCTGGTAGCGCAGCGGGATGCTGAATACGACCCGAGCGGCGACGAGCAAGATGAGGACGAGAGGGAGCAGCAGGAGGAGGAGGAGGAGGAGGAGGATGTAGATGAGGAGGAGGAGGATGGTGACGTCGACGTTAGACCGCAGGTAGTGGTTTGAGAGGCTTTGGTTATGGTCAGGTGGTCAGCTCCTTAACTGAATGTCAAGCCCTACCTTCCCCTACAGAAGAGGAGACGTAATTCGGGAGCGATGAAGGGAGGTGGTAAAATTGGGACAGCTCGTCGGCTCTCCGGTGCTGCTAAGAAGCTGGGAGCATTGAAAGATGTGGTGCCTAAGGTGAATTTCGCTGCTTATGTTTGGTGAGAGGGGACATCAAATTTTGCGTTTGTCGAGTCCGGAGTCTTCAGGCGGCCAATTGATGGTGGGGTGCTATTGTACTGGTGCTGTGCAAAGCGGAGTTGTTGAAGTCTTTTGTATTATTGTTTCTTGGTGCAGAGGAGACGGCGCTTGTCAGGAGGAAAGATGCAAGGGTTCTCATCCGGAGGAGCTTCTTCTGTTGCAACGCCGAGCCAGCCGACGGATGAAATCATGTCCGTCGATTCCGATGATGAGCTGCAAAAGGTGAACTCTTCTCACGTGATGCGGGGTACTGTGCACAAAAGTTGGTATACCGCGCTTACATTCTAGTTCAGTCAGGGCAAGGATGGCTGGACTGTGGATGGGGCAATATAGAGGCTAAGGTTATGTTGGTTCTGGCAGGCACTTGCCTTGTCAATGGGAGAGCCCTTGTCTGAAACCAGAAAGGAATCAGCCGAGCCACCTCTGCTCAGTAGTAGCAGAAAAAGAGCCTCTCCACGAGATGGTCGGAAACCAAAGCAAAAGAGGCAGACCAAGAAGGTATTGATGTGGTGCACCTTACTTTGATTCCATTCAATCCTGGTGCTTGGGCAGTCTTCTAAGCAAACCAGGGTTGCTGCCAGAAAAACGGAAATGATATCCTTTTGGGTGAGGACGAGGTCGTGAAGTACTTTTACGAACTTTTTGATGGTAATTTTCATTCTCTCTTGAATGACTTCGTGCTTATCCTGGTTGTGACTCCGTAGCCAGACTCAAACCTTGGTTTGCAGATAGAATGACAGGGAACATCACCTTGGCAAGCTTGAAGCGAGCTGCTGAAGCGCATGATTTTGCTTGGACAGATCAGGAGCTTGATCACATGATCAACCTCTTCAACAGAAATAAAGATAACAAGGTGGGCACCCTTTCTTCCACTGCTGCCTTTGTGGAAACATGCAGTGCCGTGCAGGCAGAGCCGCATATTTCGTCTTTCCACCTCTAATACGAAGCCGGTATTGCAGCTTAATCTTGAGGAATTCCGTAATATCACCATTAGATGCAATATGCTCCAGCTTGAGAGTGGTGACGCCGAAGGAGGTGATTCAGTGAAGTAGGAAGAGTCTGTCTCAACAAATCTCTCATCGATCTTTACTGCTGACTGGTCAACACCCACGGCACGCCGTCTGTTGATGATTATTTGGGAAGCTGCTCAGTGATGGTGTCAAGCGTTGTTGGTGTCCATCACATGCACATTGGTGCAGCTGTCTGGTTGCGCTCCTTCACGAAGGGCGGGTCAGTGCGTTGAAGAATGTGAGCGTAATTCCCAGTGTTTGAGAGCCCTTATTTATATATCTGCTGTGGGATGCGCTCCGAGGGTGGCTGCTGTGGGTTTGTGGCCCAAGGGTGGCAGCTGCCGGTTGTGGGCCGGGCAGGGACTGCCGCTGCACTCCAATCTAGAAACCTCTTTCCCTCTGCCTAAAGAGACCAAAAGCAACGAATGTACCATTTTGCAACCATGGTTACCGCGATAAATCGTGGTGTGTGTCTCATCATTCTCCCCTTCCCTGTGTTCCGCAAACCCGTTGATACCGCGATTTCTCCGACGCCGGAACGTTCAGCACATGTGCCATGTTCTGGGGGCCACTGTTCCCCGAGGCCTTGAGGCTCACAATTCCACAATAATGTGTGTCCGTAACTTTGCCCCAAGATGCCCACACCGACAGAGGCAAGGCAATGCACATCCCAAAGCCGAAGGGACGGTATACAAGCGCCAGACAAAAATACAACAAAATCCTAGAAAGAAAGATGCTCGAAATAGGGCATCCGATGCACAGTAGCTTGCTCGATCTCGACCCAATCCCATCACGCCAAGCATGATTGCTGAATCTCCGACCCAATTTCCACACAGCCAGAGCATCTTAAAACCACCCCCAAATTATCCCGCCAAATTAGCCAGGCTCAGCCAGACTTAGCAGGCTGCGGTCGCTGTGGAGAGGATGAAGGCGAAGACGAGCATAGCCGCGCGAGCTAAATTTGGCAAAACGTTAACGACCGCTATCCTCGCGGAAGCTTCCACCGCCGGGCCGAGTGGTCGGCGTAGCTACTGGTCGAGGCGACTGGTCGAGCGATCGACGACTGGTCCCTGCAGTCTAAGCCGAGTCGATCTGGTCGACTCCGTGTTCACTCGGCGCCTCGGCACCCGGAGCAGTCGGCAGTCCGGCGCGGGCAAAGGTTCTCGGGGGCCTTTAAAAACTATTGTACATGCCTCCATCTGGCGAGCTCAGCGGTGGCCTGATGCCCTGTATATCAGTCAAATAAGCTTTTCTGCAGTTCTTTTGATGCGCGTCCAGGCCATGAAGGGATCCAGCGTTTGCAGCCGGCCGATGTGCAGCGATGGCGGACGCAGGAGGGAGCGGGAGCGGGAGCGGGAGCGGCATTGAAGGCACGGCGAAGGGCAAGGGCGAGGCCGGAGGAGCAGGTCGTGCGGTTTGGCGCACCATCATGTTCGGCTCCTGCCTCAGCGTCGCGGTAGCGGACGCACCCAAGCGCGCTGGCGGGGATTCTGCGGCGGGAGAGAGCGGGGTGAAGTCGGAGGAGAAGAGGCCAGTGGTGACGATTCTGATGCGGGATGGACAGGTGCTGGAGTTTCCGCGGAGAATGAAGTGCGCGGACCTGCTGGTTCGGCATCCGCACCACGCGGTTTGTCAGGCCAGCGCGCTGGTGTTGCGGCAAAAAGGCAAGGTGCTGCGTGGCGACTCTTACCTGGAGCGGGGAGGCTTGTATTTCCTCGTTCCGAAGCCGGCTAGGCGGGCCAAGAAGAAGGATTTGTCTGAGGATTCCTCCGAATCCGATGCGCCTGCAGACGGATCTGATAGCTCGCAAGGCCCTGCGCCGTCGCTGAAGTTTGTCATCTCTAAGCAGTATCTCGCGCAAATAGTTGCCGAGGCCAAGTCAGGTAGCGTTCTGCTGCATCCTCCATCCAGGAGATCAGGCGAGGCCGCCCCCGCCAAGCCACATGTTTACAAGCCGAGACCGAAACCTGTTGTTGTAAAGCGAGCGAGATCTGTGCGGAATCAGTGGTCAGGTCCTCTGGATACCATTGTGGAGGTGACATGACTGCAGATTTCAGAAGTTCAGAGTGGCAACGAACTTGAGTAATACAGAGTACAGACCATGCATTCTGCATGCTGGTTTCCTCTGGAAATCAGGGCGGCGTGTGTAGAATTCTGATGGATTCATCATTCCATACTGTATAGATCCCCGCACCAATTCTCCGAGAAAGGTCCTTGCTCCAGAATCGCCTCAATCGTATGTGTGATCACGACGAGAGCTCATCGAAGGCCAGCCATGTCCACCGATTGCTGCATTTGGGGCGTGAGGCGATGGCTCTCAATTGCGCCATGTGCATTTGGAGAGCAAGTACTTCCAGATTTTGCTTCCAGTTTGACATCGCCCCGCTGCCTCCGGTGAAGCAGATTGTACGGCAGAGTCCAGAAGTTGGCACTACTTGTACGGGAAAGTTTGTCGACAGGGTTTCAGAGCAACTCCACCCTCCCAATGCCGCACTTCTTAGCTGCTGCAGGCACCTCTCCACTATGCCGCACTTAATAGAGCTGCGGCAGGCAGCTCTCCAGTGTACTTGCCTGCTTTTGCCTTTGTCTATCCCCGTTGGAATCATCAGTTTGGCCAGTTGCGCGCCATATATGTCAGATTTCTTCCCAGAATGAATAAAGCATGGCTGCAGGCAATCTTGTGTCAGGGTCCCTGGTCCCTGACTCCCACAGTCCCACACCATCTACGAGGCGCTTCTTCCGCTGCTGAAACGAAGCGGATGCGGATGTGGATGCGTATGCGTATGCCATGAAAAGGAGAGATTTACAGCTGATATCCACCAATGGACACGCAAATTTGCCAATTCGCCATGTTGCAACTTCTTTTCGTATTTCGCCGGACGAACTCAACTCCGGCTCTTAAAAATACCCTCATCCCTCATAGGCGAAGCGAGAGTTCTGAAGCGCCAGACCGTAATGAAATCGTATCGTATCGTATCGTATACAATCGTACAGCGTAGAACTGGTGAATATACCGGTGAGGATAAACTAGCGGATTGTTGGCGGACTTGACCTCCATACTCATCTAGGACTCCCCTCGAGTTTCCTTTCATATTAAGAATATTTCCAATGACGACCAACAGTGACTGGTGTCCAAACGCTGATGAAAATTTGGAAAGAACGAAAAGAAGAAGAAGCCTTTTTTAGACCACTTGGATGCAATTTCCCATCATGGGACTTGGTAGTTGGCAACTTGTACCATCGTGTGCCGGCTCCCGATCGAAATCGAAACGGCCCTTCAATATTAAAATCACTCCAATGACGACCCTATGCGGATAGGTGTCCAAACGCTCAAAGTTGGATCGAGTGAATGACCATAATCTGAAAAAGACGGCTTGCAATGGAAATAGCTGTTATTAAAATCCTCCAATGACGACCCGCTGTGGATGGTGTCCAAACGCCTGCAGTTGAATCAACTCAACGTGGCGTTAAAAGACGGCTCGTAATCGAAGTAGCTAACTACTAAATACTGCAACTACTAACTACTAAGTCGGTGGATAAAATCGGCCGATTCAATCATACATTCCGCGAATGAAGAATTCTTCAAACCATTTGAAGGTTTCCCGAGGGAATCGCACTGCGTCATCTTGGCGCGATTAAAACCCAACGGGATTGGTTGACTCGCACAGGTCCCGTTCAAGTGCGAACACCCTTTTCCGTCCTGACTTCTGTTAATAGGGGAATGACACCCTTTGCTGCGATACTCTTGGGGAGAGAGTCGACGGGAAATAAACAAAACTTCTGGACAGTCCTTGTATTTGTCAGAAGCTAGCGGACACAAGGGGAGTAAACAAGGAGGCCGAGGTACAGTGTAGCAGTGGTGCACACATGGTTCCCACGATGTGTTGCGAGGTACTCAAGTCAGACGTTCAGAAACAGCAGGATTTCGATATTTCCCCTGAACCCAGAAGGTAGGTATTGAAAGGAAGTGGTAGGTAATATTATACAGTCACTTCCCTCCGTGCATCTAAGCAGCGGAAGGCCGCCTCGTACTCCGTATGCAAACACTTCGAGGGAGGTCGAGAAGTAGTGTTTACGGACCGAACTCCTCCTCTGCTGGTACTACCCTGGCGCCGTACCTATGCTGCTGAATCCGGGCAGCAAGCACCGTCCTGGTGGCTGCCAATATCCTCCTCCTCCGGCTATCTATCTGCCTACTCATATCTCTCCTAAACAGGCGACTACAAGACTCTCACCACCACTGGTGACTCCAAGAACATATAACACAGCCCTCTAGTGTGGCAAGCACACCTGCAACTGTGAGCAGCTAACTAACTCAGATATCTGCCCACATGAAAGGAAAAAGACGAGGGACTCTAGAGCTAGTATGATATTATTATACAACGTCCGCGCACGGCAGACTACACCTCCTTGGCACCAGGGCAGGAGGCTGAATAGGGCGAAGCTCGAGCGGGGCCTTGGGAAGCGATAGTATCAAACAGAAGCATACCTCCACTCCTAGCTAGAGTATCCGAGAGCCGATGATTTCCAGGTTGAAGGTCGTCAGGCGTGCTGGCGCAGCAACAAAGATAACCCGCCAAGAAGCACACGCTCCGAGAGAAAATAGCTACCCGCCAGACGATAACTCCAAAATCCGAGCAGCAACCCGCTCAAGACGCGACTTCCGCAATGCTCTCCAAGGGCCCCGACCAGGTGTTGCTCGGCTTGAGCCGCCTGACCGCCAGGGGCTGCAATGGCTTGGCCTGAGGGTTCGTCTCACTCCGCGTGAGACGCGCTCCGCGCCTGCTCCCTTCCTCCAGAATCCTGGCTAGGTACTGCTTGGAAATGACAAATTTCACAGAAGAGCCGCCCTGAGGCTGCGAGCCGGTCCGGGAAGGCCGCTCCTCCGTGAGCAAAGACGAAGTCTCAGAGTTCCCCTTGGACGCCTTCTTCCCCGATTTCGCCCCGGCCTCGGGCTTGGCAAGCAGGAAGTAAATCTCGCCTTCCTCCAGATGAGCATCGGCCGGGAGCATTTTCACCTGCTGGTGCAGCACCAGCGCGGTGGCGTGGCACACGGTGTGCTCGGGGTAGGCCGCCAGCAATCCGGAGCACTTCATCCGGCACGGAAACTCCAGAACCTCCCCGTGGCTCAACAGCACAGTCACAACTCCATTGCCCGAGCCGGGGCCGTCCCCCTTCAGTTTGGTCACCGACACCGGACTCTTGAGAATCTTGTTCACAAATCCAAACATGTCTGCCGATTTGCTGCTGCTGCTGCCGATTTGCTGCTGCTGCGGAAGCAACGAACAAGCGCCAATCAACCACAAAACAAAACCGCAAGGGTTCCTCCCAGCCTCAGCTCAGGCTGCGAAAGGCTCGGCGAGGATCAGCTCAGGCCGCCGGTCGTGGATCGATTCAATTGAGCGCCAGACGCACGCCTCGAATTGCAAGATGAGAAGCGGGCAAGCTCAGATATGAACAAGAGCGAGCGCACGACAAGGAGGACACGCAACGCGGCAGGCCGGTGGGCGGGGCAGGCCGGTGGGCGCGGCAGGAAGCGAGGGCGGAGCGAATGTCAGAGTTCGCAGTGCGAGTGAATGGGGGGCGGAATGCGTATTTGTCAGGGAGCAGCAAACCCTAGGCGCAACCGGACGGGCGGAACCCACCTGCGGGGAAGGTGCGAGCCGTGTACTTGCCGGAAGTAGCGGCCAAACTGGACGATGACGAAGCAGTGCGCGCAGAGTGATGTCCCAGTTGCCGCCGATTTCTCAAACAGCCGGGGCGGCCTGCTGCCTGGAGCAGGGACGTCGGTGTTCGGTGGGGACTCGAAGTTTTGTTATCCGCTTTTTATCCTAACCTGACTGAGTTTAATTCTGGAGATTACGGGTGGCCTCCTGGCGGGTCCCCTCCCCGGGCCCCGGGCTGGCTGACACTGTCAGGGCCCGAGGCTGCCGTTTCGAGCCACTCTGTGTTACCTACTCCCATACACTATCTCACATCCTCCTTCGGCTATGGTGACACTGCTCCACATATTCGAGCTCCGAGAAGGCGCTTAAACCAAACGCCCCGGAGAGGTGGCACCATCAAGGCACCATGCAACTGGACGTGAACTCCAGTCTCCACTCCCGATCCCCGATTCCCGATTCGCGCTTTTCGATTCCCGAGTGGAGGCTCTTGGGGGGCGTTCTAGGGTTGAGCGAAACGGAAACCAGGGTGGCCTGCCAAGGGAACGGAACGAGGGAGACGGATGCCAGAACAACAGCACCTGCTGGTGGAATGATTAGTGTGCGGAATGACATGGTGCGATGATGGAGATTCCCATCGGACAACGCCTGCAGCGGGCTAGTGCTCAACTAAGGACGGCTGAAGAAAGGGTTTTATGAAAAACGGGAGGCCACGTTGCCTGTGGAGCGGGAACACTTGGGCATTGCTTATGTTTTCCAACTGTCCCGAGCACGGCCACAGATTTGTGGAAGCGGGTCTTATTCGGAGGACCCCGCCAGGCTTAAGTATCTGGGTTTGCGAGACTGAGGACTTGCCACGACCCAAGCTGCACGGCTGATGCCAGTGGGCGATTGCCAAATATCTGGCAGCCCGGGTTGGCACTGTCCCGGCCCGGCATTCGCCTGCAAGTTGGGGAAGTTGGGGCAAGCTGGAAGAGAGGTTAGCGGTGCGTCTCGACGGGGTGTCGCAACGGGAGACGTGGGGTTCCCAGGAACGCGGCATCAGGCTGTCGTAACACGCTGTTTCTCCGACACTCCATCCCCGTGCCTGACGACAAGTGACCGACTGCACTGGATGTATGAACAGAGCATGTAGATCTGCGGCGTGCAGCTTGGAAGCGGGAACGGAGGTGGATGCTGATTGGCCTGCAAGAGCCGAGGCTGCGCTAACTTGTCCCGACTCCAGCCTGTGCTGGCTATGGCTATGGCTATGGCTATGGCTATGGCTATGGCTATGGCTATGGCTATGACTGTTTTTGAGGATCGAAGGAGCCGAGCAAGTGCGCCGCTGCTGTGCCGCCTTCAATGCATTGGTCATCGCATCATCATGCTTCCGCAGCTTTGCGTGCAAGCGGCGAGGAAACATGGATCGCGTTGGATTGTTCGAATAACCTAAAGTCAGGGTAAAGTGTTGTTTACTGCTCTTGCGTGAAGTCGGTGGGTTTCATGCGTTTTATGACATGTGTATGTGCATCTGTGGACATGGATGCACCATATATGTACATATATGTATTGTGGGCGGTTTAGGGATGAGGCCGCTGTGCATTTCTCTGTCATCAAGGGGGAAGCGGAAGCTCACGTGCCCGGGCCCAGCTGTTGGTCCCAGGCAGGCAGATGTGTGGCCCGCAACTCACCGGGGTTCGATAAAGAAGCACATCCCAAGGTACGGGTATCGATTATTATGTGGCACGCAGCCGAGCTGGAACGATGTCACCGCACATGCTGCTTTTCAAATCTCGTAAGCACGAGGTGTGGAGAGACTTGTGGCTGGTATGCGCAGCGGCTCACTGCCAGCCTTTGCTTGTTTATGTAACAGCTCCCGGCTCATGGTTTTGGGCGGTACACAGGGAGCTGAGGGGGTGGTCTGATGACGACAGCAGACCTTGGTGGGGAGGACATTTTTGTTTCGCTCCTGCGTGTACGTGCTCAGCCCAGCCCCATAAGGCAACGGGAGGGATTCATTCGGGGAACGGACGATGGGGCCGGGGATGGGGAATCAGGATGCTCGGTGGTCCAGTCTCAGTGGAGTACCGTGCTTGAAATGGATCTTGTTCCACGTTGGAGTTGGGCACACATCGATATCAAGGGACATGTATCCAATGACCACACCCTGTCGCATACCAGCAGTCCGAGAGTATATGTTACAAATAAATGCAAAGCACCTAGCTTGACTGGGACTGCCAAGGCGTAAAGGCTGTGCTCGTACACAAACTCTTCGTGTCCAAGAACGCTTCGAGGAGTATGTAGGTGCCTATTGGTTTGGACTTTGGAGAGTCTGCAGAGTCTGGAGAGCGACAGGGAGGAGTCAGTTTGAAGAGTCTGGAGAGTCTGCAGAGCGACAGTTTGGAACACCAACCTGCTTGTTACCTGCTGACCAAATGAGACTTGGAGACGACGGTTCGGGGACTACGGTCTGAGGTGGCACGGATGAGGAAGCTTCCGCTGGAAAAAAAAAATGGATGAGGGCAGGCCCTGTTGCATGCATTTTGTATGTTCGTCTGCTGAGCTTGACTGTAATGTATGTATGCATGGAGCAGGGCCTTATACTGTTGCAGATGAACCGGGATCTCCACACTACTTGCTCAAAGCCTGTTATCACCAGTTTAGAGCAACCGAAGTCTCGCTCCATACCTAGTCTTGAAGAAGTAAACAAGGCAACCAAGGCCTGAGCTTCTTCTCAAGAGGAAAAGCAGCCGCAGCCACTGATTGTGAGGGACAGTGAACCCAGCTTGTGTTACATCAGTGGTTGTTATTCTGACTCATCATTCTGCTTAAACGTCCAGTCATCCTCTATCTTAGCTACGAGGGTGAGCAAACGTCTGGCATGCACGAACTCAATGGGCAGAAGACACACAGCGAATGACCCGGGTGGCATCTCCTCACTATGTGAGCCGACATTACACACAGTCGCACACTCGTACTTCGGTTGCAAGCATTGAGACGGAACTTGGTCTGTCAGGCTGTGCTTTTCTGCAAGGGAAACAGCAGGCCGGATGCCTTTATTGTTGCATGATATGTAGGTCTTGCCACCTTTTCTTCATCAAAGCTTTTGCCTCGCTCGAGTATGAACATACAAAAAAGTATGAGTATGTGAATCCAAACTATCTAGTACTGCATGGTGACGTACTAAAACTCCCGTGCATAAGAAACGTGTGGCGAACTGAAGCTGGAGTGTCCACGTATACAGGTTTTTCCACACCCTGGCAGCGTGGGACCTGCTCTTGCGTACTATGTGCAAACGAATGGGCGAGGGCTCCATATAATATTCTAGCTGATTGTGTTGTTGTTTTCTTGCCTCCTGCAAGAAGGTCGTGCAATTGTTGGTGCGCTGCAATGGGCCACGCAGCTGCCTTTTTACAAACTTTTCGAACAAGAACTGCTGGATGGTCTATCAGAGCGGGTTGGTTCTTCCAGCAGCTGAGATCTTGAGGTGAATTCATCATGTACTGGTGGTCCCAAATGCTGGAGGATTGCTGAGGTGGTTTTCATAAAGAAAGGAGCGCGGTGCTGCAGGATCGATCAGCGTTGTTGAGCACAGCACAAACTCATGAGTTGAAAACTGAAAATGTTGCGGAGAGTCTAAGGATGCTTGGACTGAACTCCCTGAAGCGAGCCCTGTGCCAGCCCAAGGCAGGTGAAGAAGACGGATCATAATCATATGAGTCCTCGCTCAGCTGCAACTTGAAGTTGCAAATGTGGAGTCTGCTAACCATTCGCACTCGGTTGCTCGGTTGCAAACAGTCTGAATTGCATCTATGCACTTTAATGTGCAGGCTGTGTGTCAATCTGGAGATAAGACCTCTGCAGTCTGCACCACCAGCTATTGCGTACAGCGTACAGGGGGCGCTTGTACGGTCTCCAGACTCCTGCTGGCGATAGCCATGGCGAAAAAAAGGACGTCAGTTTGCTGTTCACTATCGGGATGGGGAAGGATTGCAACCACCGGCGTCGCCCCTTCCTGTGCTTCCAGTGCTTTCGCTGCATTCCATCTGCAATCCGAGACCTAGAATTCGAGATGGCCAGCACCAGATTGCTGATGCTGGTGGCCATGGCCAGCCTCGCGGCCGTGGTCGCCGCCCGCCTCGGCCCGGACCGCGTGACCAAGATCAAGTTGGCGCTGTAGTGGGACGCGGACACCTACACCAAGGTGTTCGGTCCGGCGCCCTTGGCCACCACCGCTAAAAACTTCGGGGAAGGCTGTGTGAAGGATTACCCGCTGTATTCGTCGGTGGAGAAGAAGGAGGAGGTCGGGCGCGTCTTCACCGACGACAGAAACGGCGCCATCAACCAGGAGATCAACACCTTCACCTTCCGTGCCGGCAAGTACAAGGGCAGCTCCGTCACCGTTCAAGGCAACTGGGTGCCGGGAGCCACCAAGCAAGCTCTCGCCATCACTGGCGGCACCGGAGTGTTCGCCTTCGTCCGGGGCTCCATTGGCTTCAAAAACACACCCACGCTCTACCTCTTCGACGGCTCGACCCGGCTCAAGGACGTTGGCTCCTCCTAACAGGCTTGCTGCTGCTTGGGTCACCGTCGCATGCTCCCATTGCCATTTGCCGCTGCTACCAGACTGTAGCGTCGGACTGTAGCACAGACGGCCTCGGCCAGCGTTGTCTTCCAATCCGGGCCCACCAACTTTTGTATGTAACGTTAACAGCAATGCAACAAGTCCTTCAACACCGACCTGCTTCGTGATGCCAAAGGAGACATCTTGAGGGTGCTTTTTCACTCTTTCCAAACCGGCAAGCTTTTTTACAAGCTCGAAGCCTTCTCCTTCTCATTTTTTTGTCTGTTCAGCACAAACTCGTGATGTGATGCACATTTGCAGTTGATCTCTGTAAGACGGAATGTCGGACAGGTTGATCTTGAGAGGCTCTGCGGGTGCGATTCTCTGTCTTTCTTTTCCCGGCCAGCGTGGGCTGTAAGGAACTTTTTCAGCTTGTACCTATGCACTTATGGTTGGATTTTCGAATACGTGAACGTTGCGAGGTTTATGCCCTGAAGTCTTGTTCAGGGTATTTTCTTGTAGCTCTCTGTCTCGTTGACAAAGTCCCCAGTTAAGTGGATAAGCCAGCTGATAGTTTTCAGCCCCAAAGTCAAAGGATGTATCGCTGCTGATCTTGAAGTTAGACAGCCGTGAGCATATCTATTCTCCATCTTTGCAAGTTGAGAGGCTAGGACCTATTTTCAATTTTCATTGAAGCTTGTTTCTTCCATAGTCTTGAGGCCTTCTCCACTTTAGTTCTCTACCAAGACCTTCCACTCCTTGAAAGTCTTGAAAAGCTCAGCTTTTCCTTCAAAAATATGTCCACTCCTCGTTGTGAAGTCATCTACAAACACTAGAATGTAGCGGGCTTCTCCATGGATAGGGTTCCTCATTGGTCCACGCACATAGGTGTGTACACGCTCCAATGCCTTTGCTGCTCGACGCACTTCAATCCTTGGAACTTGGTTCGGTGAAGCTTTCTCATCATGCACCCTTGGCAGAATCGCGGTTCACCAATCTCCTTCAAATCCAAGCCCTCACCATTTGTTGATTGTTATCATCTTGATATTGTTCACTCCAGTGTGCCCCAAGCGTTGATGCCACAAATCTACTGACCTTGTGCTTTTAGGCGAGTTTGACACAAATGTGCAAGCTTGTTGATCACGTACAGAAGCACGCAACTTGTAGAGATTGTCTTCCCAAACACCTCGAGCTATCACCTTGACAGTAGGCAATTTTGGTTCCTCATTCCCAAACACCTCGAGCTATCACCTTGACAGTAGGCAATTCTGGTTCCTCAATTCCGCTCAGTATATGAGAAATTTGCATGGCATTCGGAGGAAACTAACAATTCCTCATACACTAGAGCAAAATGGAGTGGCGGAGTGTAAGCTAAGGAGCCTAGTGGAGGCGACTAAGAGCATACTCCATCAAAGTGGGTTGGAGGTACGTTTTTCGGGAGAGGCTGTTGCTACAACAACTTGTGTTTTGAATCGAGTTCTAACCAAGAAAGTACTTGGAATGACCTCGGAGGAAGCATGGTCTGGTGTCAAACCTGACGTGAGTCATTTTAGGATCTTTGGTTCTGAGGTTTATGCTCATGTTCCAAAACAAAACCGAACCAAGTGGGATGATGATCTTAAAGGCATCCAATGCATCATGCTTGGATACTCCGATGAGATAAAGGGATATAGAACTAAAGAAGAGAAGGAAAAGGTAGATAAATCTCTCTATCAGTGTGTTGTTGGTTGCCTCACCTATTTATCTATAGGGACAAGGCCTGCCATTGCAGAGGCAGTGGTAGTTGCAAATCAATTTATGGCTAACCTCGGGCAGCAGCAATTTCAAGCCGTGAAGAGAGCCAAGAGATTTTCCATAGATCTTGGAGACTTTTTTTTGCTTGAACGTTCAATGGTCCTTTCTGCAACTACCGCTTCCTCTTCTTCTCCCAACTAATCGTCCTCCTTCTACGCTTTTTTACAATTCAAAGAGTTACTGCTCCTTAACAGTTTCGACCTTTGCTTTTAGCAAGGCGCGTCCCTTCCTCCACTTCCGCTTCAATGTCTTCTTTTCCCAAACTATTGATATAGTAAAGTGCACCTCTGCTTCCAAATCTGCCCCTATCTCTTCCTCCAAGTCATGAGTGTTTAAGCGCACCTTTGTCCTTGTCACCTTTATCTCCCATTCTTTCTTGTATTCTTGCTCGTCCTGGCCTGGGTTGGTAGAAATTTCTCGTTGTGTCTGCATGGGGCTACTAGAGTTTGTGAGTCTTGTTATGCTTGCACTGAGCTGCCCAAACCCTCATGCTCTTGTTGCTTCTAACTCCTGATTGTTGCTTATCACTTGCCTCTCGGTTCTAGGTTGTTGTTCGTTCCATGCTCGGACAATTTAATGTAGCGATAACAATAACATTACTTGCACTAATAGGCAATATATTCAACAGACAAAGCCTTAATACTACCCAACGCACAACCAAGCACACTCCCGAAATCTCTCCACCCCCAATAATATACATGGGCTCACCCAATTAACTACACTCACAACATCTCTGTCCGCCAATAAAATGCACTCTTAAGTACCCAACTTTGGAGCCATTTAGTTATGATGAAGGACATCCAAACAACAATAAACAAACTTATGAAGAACACGGTACAAGATTCCCTCATGACTTGTACATTAGCTACCCAGCTTTGGAACCACGTGCTCACAATTAATGTCAATTGTACACACTACAAATAAACCTATAGTGAACAAAGTGTAAGGTACCCCAATCACTTGTACTCCAAAGAAGAACATCCAAGCCCTATCGTGCCAAAACACATAAATATGTACAGTTATACTCGCACCACAGAAAAAATGCTAAATTTTTCAGAAAAGACTGAAGCAATTGCAGCAGGAACGTAGGAAGTTGCAAAGACCCACCGATAACTAATTTTCTTTAACGGCAATCTAGGGCCCCACGGAAAATTGATTCCCTTCAATGGAAATGATCGGAGCCTAATCAATATGGAAATGATGGGAGCCTATTCAGTATGGCCCATACTCCGGCCCAAAACGTGATTATCACATATCTCCACATGGATAGGATTAAAGAATGGGCTTGTTGCCTCAAATGATCCATTCTACCCTGTAAGCTACAATATGTTTAGGCTCGAAGAGGTGTCTTGCGATGTTTCCTCCTCGTCCAACTGATCAATCAAATTGAATCAAGTGCTATTGGTATGTATGATGGATACAACTATTTGCCAGCCGGACTACAAATATCGCCGTTGGAGTATCTACAACTATTCACTTTTGGAATAACTCATGGATATAACGCGTGCAGGCCACAACATATGGCCCTGGGGCTTGCCATAATCTGGTAACCTGGTGTCCGCCTTTCGTTGTATGGGTATTAGAGCAATCGCTCCGCATGTGGTACGGTTCTCCCTTTCACAGTTTCTCTGCAGGTCAGCCCCTTTTCTGCTTGCCTGCGTGTGTGCCCGGTATTTCATATGACTCCGATGGCAAATCAAAATCCGTGCCCACTTTTCGCCATCCGAAAGCTGCATACATATGTGGCAAGCAGATCATCCGCAACCCAGGGGATGCTAAATGCTGATCCGCAAATTAGGTGTGGGGTTGGTATCGCAACAGAGATGGCAGCACAACAGATCTTACCTGTCAGTCTAGAGCGTTTAACTTCCTCGGAACTAGTACTGTGCAACAACAGCAACTTGCAGTCTTCGCGAGACTGTTAGAGTGATCATCAATCGCGGCCTACAGCAAAACAGTTTCACAACCGAGCTACAACATCAACTGCCGTGTGCACTGCACCTTACACACGTGTACTGGAAGCCGCAAAGCCGCTAAATGCATCATCGCATTCTGGCAGTGCATTGGACACGGTTCTCCGAAACCGCCACTCCGAGTAACTACACCTCCAAGCCTGCCTGCAACCACAAGCTCATTGGAGACCTTCGCCCACCCACAACGACGATTGTTACGCAACCCACACCCACATTTAGGTGTGGTCGTGTACCGCATCCTTTACTTTCCACAAAGCTGCACAACAGTTTTGTGAAAGATAAGCCTAGTGTGAACACTGGTCTCTGAGGAAATCCTGTGTCACAAAGGATCAGAGATTGCTGGTTCTCGCTCACTATTTCCTGCAACACTGAAGCAATCCGCTCGGCGTGCACAAAACTAGAATGTGCGTTACGTACCTGAGAGTTCTGCACCAGCACATCAGTGCTTGCACAAGATGGACAGCACGTGAGCAGAAAAGATCCAAACAATCTCCAGGGGCAATGCTGTTTCTGGCAACTCATGGGTGCATACTGTTGATTATTGAGAACACCACATCATCTTTGAGGCCTCCGTAGTGGCTGTAGTGCTCTCGCACATGTTCTTTAAGGATCTTCCTCCCAAGCTCATTCTCAGTTGCCTCAGTAAGGTCTTTGCTGTTTCCCCAGGTCTACTACGTATGTCTTTGGCATCTTCCATCTGCGAGGATCTCGCATGCATTTCAGCAACTATACCCCACAAACATCGCAATTCACAAAGAGCACAGTAAGAGGAAAACTGATCAAGTCCCCAAGCTCCACATGTTAACGAAAGCCCTGTGTGATGGATATAGGTTATTTGAGGGCTAAGCGAAGTGCCATGGTGACCTGCTTATCTAAAAGGCAACAAACTGACTTCAGCTGAATAACCGTGCTGTTCTTCCAGTACTCTGCTGTTGCATGAGAGTCAATCATAGCCCCTGCCACGCCTGGAAGGTGTTAATGAGATCAGTGGCGAAGTAGTGACCACGCATCTCATGGATCCACCACAGTACTTTAGGAAGAATGAGGTCAAGCTTGTCTTTGACCTTTGCATCAATCCACTTTCCGGCAACACCTGTGTTGAGAAGAATCAAATCAGCCCTCAAAGCTGCCTGTACAACATTTTCACCTCTCCTTACGAGTATCTGCCCAATCAGGACAATTGCCGTTGGTAATCTGACCCCGTCTGCATTACAATATGTAGCAAAGCAGCTTACTTTCCGGTAGGATGATAGCTTACTTGCACGTTTTGATCCCTCAGGTTGTCCCAAGGAAAGCGTCACATCATTGCCATCGTTTTCGTTAGTCACCCACTGAACCTTGGCACCCACATCTGTGAGCAGCTTGGAAAGCTCCATCAACAGCAAAGGGCCTCCTGCAACACTCAGGACCACATTTACTCACTGAAGGAAAGGACCACTCACACTTCTTGCACAGAAACAGAAAATGGAAGAATGGCAGCTGTATCCGACACAGAAAGCTCGTGAGATACGAGCCACACACTTCGTCCTCTCATAAACGCAAGAGGGCTCGACGGCTGGGAAGACCGCTTCAGCGGAGGGGACGAATTGTCCGTCGTCAGACACGGGGCCTGAAATTTGCCCCAAAAAATCGGCAACGAGGTCGACCTGAGAAGAAACAAAGCCCAAGGCAAGCATGCGTGCTTTGTGGCGACCACAGCCGCACCTCCCAGCAGAGCCTTGTGCACACCGTTTGAAGAATGCCTTTCGCTCGCACTCACTGCTAACCTACAAGGCACATACGGCCTCTGGTGAATTGCCTGCACATTGGCAAAATCGGAAGCACGAGCTGGACAAATGTGAACCAACCCTGCCCTCTCACATTCCACAGAGTTTCAAACACGAAACAGCGCCTGCTCCTGCATCATACCACCCGCATGAACTAGTGCCATATGATCCCCTCAATTCCACTCCAGCTGACGCCAGCGCACGAGGGAGTTCAATTGACAGGTACCAAAGCACCCAATTGCCGAAGGTGCTCCAAGCAGGCGCCAAGAAGACAGCAGGAAAAGCCCAATTACCACTGCCTGCCACGCACGGAACCCAGGAGAAGGAGGCGCAGCGTCGCTCGCATGAAGCCAGTGACACGACCAAAAAAGCGCCTCTCCTGCAGCGCCCACAAATCGGCAATGCAGCTGGACAACCCCTCCACGACGTCATCAGCGTACAGATTCAGACAGTCTCGCCACGGGGGCTGCCGCCGCCTAGCATGATGCATACTACCAGCCCGGTGCCGGTGAAGGAGGAAATAGCTCATTTTGGCAATGCATATCCCCCTTGCCATTGTGGGCGATCGGGGGTTATAGGGTAGATTAGTGCGTGGGCACGCCCCCCTGGCCTCGTGCCCCGTCGTGGGTTGTCCCCTTGCGCCTCGGGATAGATGGGATTTCCATCTCGTTCTTTTTATAAAGTCTCCATATTCCTTGCCATTGTTGGTACATATCATCTGTAGAACTTTGCCACTTTTTTTCGGAGACACAATTTGAAAATTCAACCACACTGGTAAAAGGAAGCTGAAATTTCAGCCCGACTGACTACCAAGCTGTCAATTCAGTCGTGCATAGGAGTTCGACCAGCAATTGTGTGTGGCGTGCTACGTAACAATTCTGTGTAGGGGTTCAAATAACAGTCATGTGTAAGGGCTCGACAACAATTTCGTGTTGCTGACATAACCAATATTCCGATATTTGCTTACATAGCATATGCTCTTCCCGAAAATGTCGCGAGTTTCGACAGGAGTTGTGTGCGGACAAAATACCTACCTATACTTCGCCTGGAGATTTCGCTAAAACAATTACGGTTCGCCTGAATCGGGCAGCCTGAAGCCCCGAACTGGGAACCCGTAGACGTCCATAGTGCATCACGA
The DNA here is from genome assembly GCA_010909165.1 of Anthoceros angustus. Lineage (NCBI taxonomy): Eukaryota > Viridiplantae > Streptophyta > Anthocerotopsida > Anthocerotales > Anthocerotaceae > Anthoceros > Anthoceros angustus. Next base: position 2,315,319 of record VJWM01000044.1, on the reverse strand, counting down.
TATTAACAGTCCACCTAATACAAGATTCTGATGCTTTGCTACCGGCTATCAGCTCCTCATACAAGGGATTCAAAAAAGGAAATGAAAATACAGAGCATCTTCTTGAGACAACTTCCAAACCATCTGCCTGATAATGGAAGACTGCTGCGAAGCTCCAAATGCCCAGACCTTGAGTCTTTAAGCTTCAACCCATCAAAATAGAAAGTGTCACCAAAACTAACCTATCTCATCCAAGTAGTGTCCATCCACTTGTATCCCCAATATCTTGCATACAACCACCAACTCCTTGATACAGAACAGGTACCAACTTTCTTGCCATCTACCAATCCTTGCGTATCTGAAACGTGTAGTCTACATCCAAATGGGATCTTCCATCGTCGTCGACAAACTGTAAAAACGAAGGATTAAAGGCCCCACATGAGAACTACTTAGATCTGTGACTTCCATCTAAAGACCATACACCTTGGCATATGAGGGCACACCTTCGTTTTGGCAGTATATGCACCACGCGCAAGCACACCGGACGGCGTGGTTTCCTCGTCCATAATCTGCACATAAGCTTCTTGCTGCGGGGCGAACGTTCCAAGCATGACCTTCGTCTCATCCACTACACAGTACCATCAGTTATCTTATCCAAAAAGTGGGAAGCAAGAATTTTGACAGAGCGGATACAAATTCACGGAGTGCCAGGTGAAGTGTTAGCCGGGTAGAGCGCACACCTTTAATAGAATTCTTCCATACAGTGTTGATGTACCTCAGGCCAGAAACGAGGTTGTGTCTGACCAGAAATCTGAACTTGAGACTGTAATGGCTACCCTCCTTAAGCGTGAACGTGAAGCCGCGATTGTCGAGCGGGAGAGGGAGCGGGATAGAGATCTCAGAGCGGCCTCTAGAGATGATGCCCAAAGTCAGCACTTGAACTTCAGGCTCTAGGTGCTCTGCAGACCATAGATATCGGTTGCCTCATCTTTCGTGAACACAGCATTCGAGAACAGACTGAGAAATGCAAGCGAAATGAAAACGACAGAAATACCCGCATCCAGCTCAACAGAGCCGAGGAGTTGCTCCTTCCACCGCCGGAGACTTTCATCCTCCTGCATTCAACACAGCAGTTAGCTGCGGACTGTCAGTCGAGGCGGTGAGTCAGTCATGCAGGCCCGGGCGAGAAAATTGAAAAGTACCTTGTCCAACTCAAGCTGCTCCTTCAGGGGAATTAAAGCCCCAGGAACGAAGTCCTCAGCAACCTTGGAATCCTCTTCCTCAGAATCGTAGTAGGAAGTGGTACTGAGCTGTCGAGTGAGCCCCTCCGGATGAGGAACGGCCAGAAGCGCGTCTCCAGATGGACCGGCTGATTGATTAGGGCCAGGGAACACCCCGTTCATTTTATTGTCGCGTGAGACACCAGCGAGTCTGGCCAATGCTGCCACCAACATGGACATAATTGAAGAGAGTCATGCACCGACCGGGAGCAGCGGCGGCTCAACAAAAAAAAAAATGACGGGTCTGCTCAATTAAGCCCAGCCTAGCCCTGGCAATGTGCCTGAGGCGCTGGATCAAAAGCATTCCCGCCTGGGGCAGCTGAGAGACAGCCGCATTGGCTGCCAGGCAGCTGGCAGCATGATTTACAGCATCCACTACACACTCCAGGCTAAAGTCACGCTAGCGTGAGCCAGCGAGTAGGCGCCAAAACACCTCTTCGAACTCGGCGCACACACACACACACACACACACACACACACACACACACACACACTCACAAACTCACCAAGCAAGCAGGTGGCTAGATAAAAAAGCGGCTGAGAAGAGAAGGAAAGAGCAGTGTGAAGCTGAGCTTACTTACCGTGCAAAGAGGCAGGAGGAAGTGGCAACAGAAGAGCTTACTTGCCCTGCCCTGCTTGTCGCCTTGTTTGCCCGCCAGATCTGTCTGCACGGCCTTGATCTACCCCTACGCGGGAGGTTCAAACCCGGCTCCGCCAAGCTGACGAGATGGATGTGATCTCTGCCCACCTACTTTACCAACGTCGTCCTTAGTAATAAGTTTCTCGTCCTCCCAAAAGGAGAGAGAACGTGGATCCATCCACCCCGGTAAAATGGTAAAATCTTGGCCGGTAAAGAGATAGGGTTTGTTTGAGGTACCAACGGTTTACCTTACCCCGCCCATGGTATTGCGATGGTGCTCGCAGCATGTGTCTCCTCTACTGTGCCCGTAAGTCCCTCCTGAACGTGTTGTGCAAAAACTGGGATGTGTGAAGTGGTTTGATGGGTTGACGATGCCTGTGGCAGGTGAGGTGGACCACCAATTGCAAATTGCGCAGCTGGAGTAACTCCAGGCTGGTTGTGAACAATCTGCATCGTTGGGATTATGAACCCGGTCTCAGGAGACCAGCTGGGGCCAGATCACGCTGGCCCCCTCTCGTACCTCGGCCTCTTACTTACAGCTCCAACATCTCGGATGTCGATCCAGTAGAGGTGTTGGAAGATTGCACTTTGATGGGAACAGGTATTGCAGATGTGTTCTTCGGCTCATATCCTCGTTGTTTTGTTTGCAGCTAAGCGAGCTCTGGGCCATTACTCTGAAAGTTGTCAGAGATCCGAAGAAAATCATGAAAGCACTTCAGCACACATATGCTGTGGGTGTACATTTCCCCCCAGGATGCTGTTGGGGTAGCTGGATTGGGTTGCCTACCTTGATGTGTGCAGTTTGTTGTTGTGCTTGCAGAGGATGAAGATTCTGCATTTGCCTCCAGCACTGGTAGGAGGCTGATCGGTAAGTCCACCAACCGTTTGAGTTCTGGATGTCTGGTGGGCGGTCATGTTGGTAACAAGTCATGTCTTTGCAGGTATCGGAAGAGCAGTTTCGGATGGGGCATTCATCGTACGTGATACCTGACCTCGTTTGCTTTTATGAATTGCTTAAGATGTGTTTCACTCTAGCGGTCGTCCTGGATATTGTGGCACCTGACTTACGAATCCTACCACCAGGCAACAATATGCGACGTGGCTGTGCATCCTGATTATCAGCATCGCGGGATTGGCAGAAAGATAGTGAAGCAGCTAGTCCAGGTTGATATCATGCCTCTTCCGGATGGCCACGGCCTCTTCCCCTGTCTACTGCAGGGCAGTCTCACCAATTATCATACTGTGTTCAGGATATGAAGAGCAAGGGTGGACCCTCTGGATTTGCTGTATTTCCTCCTCCCAGCGCCAGACGGTTTTTCTGGATGATTGGATTTCGGTAAGTCAGATTTAAGCTCAGCGACGAAAGAGCTTGCTCTTCAGTTCCCGCGGTCTTGGTTTGAATAAGCCGCTTTGATCTGGCAGGTCTGAGACGAAATACCGGATCATGGCCTACAGGGACAAGGTTGACACAGACCTTCCAACCGAGAAGGAAGGATGTCCATAGACAAGAAATGAATCTTTTCTAGGTTGTTTGGATTACGAAGCGTATGTTTCATTTGCTGTCCGCACACGAAACAAAGAGACGGGCTGAAAGGAGTGCGCGCAAGCTTCCCCGAGTGGTACTGCGATGCAGCGAAGTGTGACATAAGCTTCAGCTACCACCCCCTCACTTATCTGAAAGTGGCAGACCGATTGCCGGATTGAGGAAACACTTGCCGCCGAGGACCAGGTTGGATGCCTTCGGCCTTGGGTTCTCCCGTTGCCCTATACGGGTTAAAGGTCTTCAGGGCATCTGGCCGATCAGGTCGCTTCCTTTTACTCCCAGGCCTTCCTCGAGATGACTCCTCACGTTGTGCCCTGCTTTCCTTTAATTGTTTCTCTATGTCTAATGAACTTTTCGCGGCCTCGTAGTCAAACGGTATCGCTGCACCGCCCGGGGCGGAGGCAGGCTGGAGGCCAGGTCGCTGAGACGTTTTCTTCTTCTGGCCTGATGGACTAGGCCCACCTGATGCACTTGAGGGCACACCAGCAACTTTTCTCCTTTTGAACGAGTTGTTGTCAAGACGTTGAGGAGCTCTCTTGGCCTCACCTGAAGAAGGAACATCGGTACCTGTCCTTGAAAGTCTCCTTGCTTCAGAGAGTGATATCGGTATTGCCCTGTCACCAGAAGCTTGAGCAGTGTCTGACACCTTCTCGAACCAGCTCTTGTGCCTGCGTTTCTTCTGCGCATCCCTCTCTTGTTCCACAGACTGTGCCCTGTTGTCGGCTTGCTCAAAAGATATCACCTCACTCCAAGCTTTGGTCTCTTGGTACACAGCCTCTTGTTTGTCCTTTAGCTTAACACCAAGCCTTTCAAGGACCGTCAAACTCGACATGTCCCTGACTGCAGCTTGAAAGATGGAGGTAGAGGTACTGGGCTTGCCGTCTGGAACGTACACTCCAGAAACACCATGAAAAGGCAAAGTCACGGACGACTTAATTTGCTCCGCTTTTCTCCTCGCCTCCACCTGTAACGATGGGAATCATACGTCAGACCGGAGGAGCACAAACAAACTTAAGTTTCAAGCAAACATGTACGGACGGCAACTATATACCATCTCAGGATCCTCTTCGTGGTTGCATGATGCATCTTTCTTCTTCTGAGGTCGACCTAACAAAGAAGCCAGCCCACCATTTCGATAAGGCACACCTGTTCCTTCCATGCATACAGGCGTGTCTGTAGGTCTACTAGTTCCACCTTCCAGTGCTTTTGACCTGTTACTCTCTGACGTCAATGAGAGACTAGCAGAACTTCCTCCCTCTCCAGTTTGAGGGAAGTCAGACACTGCCAAGTTCTTAGCATTTGCATCTTCTGTGCCATCTCTGGCAAAGTCACCTGGATGCTGGAAGCTGATGGGCAAAGCCGATATCACCTCAGGTCGTATCTGCAAGCTCTCATGTCCGGACAACTCCTGCTGCAAACTAGAGGGAAGACATGCAGCATTTGATGCACCTAAGTCCTTTGGTGTGGACTTCTCCTCAGAAACAAGTATCTCCGAACATATTGATATCCCAGATACTACAATTTCCTCTGCAGTATCACCATGTATCCCTGAATGCGTGCCTCCTGCCACTGACCCGTGCTGTGAGTCCAATGCACAGCACGCTGGTGGCGCTGAGTTCTCACCTTCAACATTCCTATCACTCGTTTCCTCGACTGTGGACACAATTTGTGTCACTTCTCCAACATCTTTACTCAAGTGGCTGGACAGAGGACTCAACATTTGAGAAGGAGGGCCTTCATCAGCACGTCGGGTAAGTTCTTCCAAGCTTAGGGCTCTCTGTCTTCCACCAGAAGAACGTTTGAAAGGCCCAAACAAGGATGAGGTCATTGCTCTGTGCACCACTGCACCACCAGCAATCATATTTGACTCCAAACTCCTTCCTGAAGAGCCGACACGTGCCCCGGGAACGTCCTCAGGATGCTCTCCCTTGATATCAACCATACTTGCCGTTTCTGGGATGCTTACTTTTGCAACAGGGAATTCCACCGGTTGCACAGCAGGCACAGTCGCACATTTCTGTATGGCTCCTTCCTTGTCCTGCGCTAATGGCACTGTAGTTTGCCTGTTGGGTGTGGAATTCACAAGGATATTGGAGACCATATCAGCATCCTTCTCACCCCCAAGCTTTCCTTCACCATCAACAATATCAATTTGACTAAGAAAATCCTCCTTTGTTGAACGTATAATTGAAAGAAGTGTGCCAAGATGCTCATGTGCAAGACACTTCGGTCCATTTAGCACCCTCTTCAACTCCTGCATAGTTTCCGGCATCTCTTCAGCTGAGACAGGCAACAAACTTTCATCAGAAAAACATCAGACATTACAAGAGGGCATCTACTCACTGTTCACGTGAAAAAAGACTGACACATTCATCAGTAGCCAATCAACACTAATCAACACAGTCACCCAATTGTGTTCAATTCAAATGCATGGTGAGCAGATAGATGCCATACCAAGCTGAATTAATTGCTTGTTTGGACAAATGAAACCCGTACTCTCATCTTCTTTCCTGGCAAGCTGGTCCCTCCAAGCATATAGTTCCTGCATAACAACATATAGCTTCTATTACGTCTAGCAACCTCAAGCTCAACCTGAAGCTGATCCTGCTCTTTCCTACAGCACCTAGGTTATATTGAAAACAAACAACAATAAGACAACAACGACAAGCTTGTGCAACATTTTTTTCTCAGATTCACCTTGAGAACACCTAGCTGCAGTGGTCTGAACTGTTTTTTCCGCATTCTGAACATAACAACCAACAGTGATCAAGTTTAGCCTTGGGCCGCAAATCCACAAGGATTGCAGTCAATCCTTTCTCAAATATCCTCCGATACCCACCCATAGATCTGCAGGTGTGAATCGTCTGTCAAAAGGTCCTTTTCATACAACTTCAAACATACATCACGGCTGCGGTGGAAAACCTGCAATCGCCACAAGTGAAACAAGCATAGTCATTCAATGGTATGCATTCTGGAGATTCTGAAACTCAACTTGAAGCCTGAAGAACAGACTGTTGTACCTGTAAAAGAGGGCTTTCTTCGTTCGGCCGCTCACTTGATCCAGCCCCAGTCAACAGCTGTCTCAGCTTGTCATAGACATAGAGCAAGTAGTGGGTATCTTCCCTCGCATACCTGACAGTGACATGTGCAATGAGACAGCTTCAGTTCAAGCTCAAAATGACCGCTCCATACCATCCTATCCCATTCCATCCAGCAAAGCAAGGCAAAGCACTTCCAATTTCAATAAGATGCATCATCTTTCTAGGCTAAAGCATACTTGCTGCAGATCGTTTTATAGCTACCTCAACATATCTGCTGGTAAAGGTCGAAGGCGCCAGTCAGCAAGCTGATATCTGCAAAAGAGCCATACATAACATTAGATGGCCAATCAACAAGGTTGCCAAACTTAGGCAATAGAAACAGTTATCAGAAAAGACAATCCGGAAAATGACAAACGTATGCATGAGCTCACCGTTTGTCCGCAGCTATGTTGCAGAAATGTTGCAGAAGGAAAGCCAAGCTAAATGATGGGAAATTTAACACCCGAGAAGCCTGAATCATAGCCCAACCATCAGCAGACCAAACAACCAAGAGGGGAAAACTGTGGCAGAAAGTGCGAGGGTCACAGCAGCACAGCAACATTATGCCATAGATTATTCTATACCTGTCCAGTATCAAAAAGATTGCATAAGTAGATTCCAAAGTCGCGCTGGAGCCAAGCAACATCGCTATCGGCTCCATGCATCACCTGCACTCAACAAGATTCTGTGGGTCAGAATACTTTCCATCGACTAACAAACCATCCTGCTGGTCTCCAAAGGGCTGTACCTTTCTGACCCTGGAACCCGAAAAAATCTCCCCTAAACATGGCCCAATATGGCTTCGCAATGTCAGAGTGTCGATAATGAAGTCCTCACTGCGGGTGGATACTTGCATAACACAGACAAATCCTTGGAAGGAGCGGTAACTATGATTTTCCAAGTCAACCTGTGACACAAACAAGACTCGGATGAGCTAGGGAGAGTCACGCAAAAGCAGCATAGCCATCTCGACACCAATACACAACACTGACCGCAATCTCTTCAGCTGTTCGTAGCTTGGCGGCTAACTCCTGGAGTGCCGACAAAGTGTCCACAACTGTTAGAGGAGTTACAGCGAGGGGGAGCGGCTCTTTGGGATCCACCTTCACCAATAACTCATTCGTGAACTCCAATGACCCAAGTCTTTCCTGTAAAACGCTTCTGTTCAATTCTCACCCTTCGTAACATCACCAAGCAAACAAAAATGCCTACAATGGTACCTCTAAAGGGTGCACCGCCGTGCTGCCTCTCAACTTATTCGCGTACTTCTCGCATCGCTGCAGGGCTGCGTTAGGCGTCCCCACCGACGCAGTTTCAGTAGTCCCTGCTTTCACCTCATCCAGTCCAGTATCCAGAACCGTGACAGACACAGGTGTTCGCGTGCCAACAGAGCCACCTTCGACTGTGCCAACTCTCGGATGGTTGAATGGGGTGCTGGAGTTGTCCACTGCCATATCAAACTTGTCCTGAGGCCGGGGAATGGATGCAATGTAAGTCGGAACGGAGTTATCATTAGACCGTTTGGCCATTTTCACTCTCTTCGCGGTCTCCTGAAAACTCGTCTGACCCGAATTCCGGGTCTGCCCCACCGACACTTCATCAAAATCCGGCCCTTTCCTCCTCTTGGACTCATTCCGCGCCTTGTGGAATTCATCAAGCGCGCTATCGACTTTCTCCAGGCAATCATCCTGCACTCCAGTCAGCCAGTCGTAGACCTCCTCCGGATCGTCCACAAAGGGAGCTGGATTATGCCGCACCTCCCTCGCAGACCCAAGTAAGTTCAACAGCTTTTCCACGCGAGCCACAACATTTTGCACCGGCCGCTTGAATTGAGGATAGTTACAGTAGAAGTGGAAATCTGTATCCTCGGGTATAGCTCTGGAAGCCGCCTCTAGCTTCTGCAAAGCATCAGGAAACGGGCCTTTGATGGACTCCAGAAGATCACGTGCCCTGGAGGTCGCCATGGTTGCCGTCAAGTCCCCAGTACGAAGTCCCGGGTTTATATAGCTTGCCGTCCAGCCCTAATCAGAGTAAGCTCACTTTATTGCATACATATATAGAGAACCGCACTAGAGTAAGAGTATCGAAGACTGCCCAAGTCTCGGGTTATCAGTAACACCTAGTTAGGTAAGTCTAGGGTTTATCCAGCTTGACTTCCAGCCCTGAAAAACGAATACACGAGGAGGATATTATTATCTTTCTAAGGGATAGAAAGATAATATTTACATTAAGATTAATTACTATGGAGGTAAACTAGGTCGATAATGTGAGCTAATATACTCAGGTGGAGTTTTCCCTTTGGACTATAGTTGACAAGCATTACGGATGACTTTAGGTCTTAAGTTCATTATGTGGGCATCACTCTTGACCTCCTTGGCCTTTTTCCACCCAGTTAGCTATGGAGATGAGGCTGGTCCATTACTTCTTAATAATAAAATAATATTCAGTAATCCACGAAGTAGTGCATTGTAAGATCATCTTTCCTCCTAAGTGAATAAAATGTAAGCAAGAAATATCTTCAAGTTGGATGCGAGCCCTTAGCACCTTATGGATGCCAACTCATTTTTGGTCTTAGAAGGCCTTGCTTCTTGTGGATGTGTATTTCCAGCTGAGAAGAGAGCTGCAATAGATCTTTCATTGATTTTCAAGAAACATGAGAGTGGACTGGCAAACCTTAATCTTTGGGGCACTATATTTGTAACAAATGGAAAGAACTACATACTTGCACAAGGATATAATACAATCCATAAGATTGATAAAAAAATAAGGATTGAGTATCTTTACTATTTTAGCCAAGACGGAAAAACTTGGTTGGATCTTCATCCAATTCCAGATGCTTTGTATGAGAAATGCAAGGAAATAAAGGAGAATTTTACAGGAGACATTGGTGCTACGTTCTTTGTTCCAGATGTAATACAGCCTCCCCCATTACCTAAAGTTCCTAAGCAAAAAACCCCGTGGTACATTCCGCCAGGTGCTCATCCAAGGCCTATATATAAGCTTCCGGAGTTGAGAAAAAGTGATGCCAGACAGTTTTCAGAGCTGAAACATGAAAGTAAAGATGAACCAAGTACTTCAAAGGGACAAGAAGAAGCAAAAGATTCTGCAAATGCATTATCAAAACAATTCGTGAAAGAGACTGTGTGGGATGAGATGGATGATGCACCCAAGAACCCAAAAAAACCCGATCCACCTGTGGACTTAGGGCCAAAAGGAGTAGAAGTGAGAGAGTTAGAAAGGCTTTCAGCAATAGTTAGATGGATTGATCAAGAGTGTAATGTAATCCCTATTGGTGCCTCAGTGTTAACCACATCAAAACAACTAGTTAAAAATATTGTATTTAATGGAGTCACACAATTGGATAAGCTTGATTGGTATGGTAAATTATTACAAGGTTATGAGGAAGCACCACTTTCAAATGATGTGAATGGAGTCTGGACATTACATGTGCAGCCTCTCACACAAGAAGTAATTATTAGAAGTTGTATATGGCCAGGTTATCATTTTTATTACTCACATCTCACTAAAGCTTGGGGCTCCTTGTACTTTGGCATGGGATTCAAGGAAGCTATTGATCAAGTTGCATTTTTGATTTAACCCAGTACTTGAGGCACCTTGTCTAGAAATTTTGATTTCAATAATATTCTAAAAAATGAAGTCTTTAAGATGTTCTGTTGTGGAACATTAGATTGGAGGTTCCTTACCATATTTGTGTGGATAGACATCCTTTATGAGACTCTCTTTGGTTACTGGGATGTCATGGACGATGTGTCTACTTTTGAAAAATGAAGTATAGATACATTATTAGTGTTACTTAACTAACAAGTTATATTGTTGCATTTGTTACAAAAAAAGAAAATTGTTTCATTCTGTTTGGAACATAATCTTAAAAGTTAGAAAGAAACATTTCTCTCGTGGTCTCAATGAGGTGTAGCTAGTCCATTTTTGGATCCGCCATTGTCATATTGTAGAAAGCTCGTGTACAACACATACATGTATGTTATCAATTACAAAATATCATCAAGCTCATTCTCATTCTATTTATCTTAATTATTGTGCAAGGGATGTATATTTAGGACCATCAAAACATGAAAAAATTGAAAAATTTATTGTTGTTATTCTTGTTGCTAATTTTAATAAGAGATGTAATAATAATCAATGTAATAATTAAAATATTAAATAATTTATTTCATTTATTTTATAAATAATTAAATATAATAAATTGATAGAATTTAATATAGGTTAATAATAGTACTAGGTTAGGAATGTAGAAAATAATTTAATTCTTTAATTTAAGACAAAAAAAATCAAAAAACTTGAAGATTACTAGGTGACTAAGATAATCCATAATACTTGCATACACTCTCACAAACAAAACTTTTGTACTGCAAATTATATTAGGTAGTAAATTGCTATAAGAGGAGACTCAATATATTAAATTAAACATAAGATATCTTATAACTAAGTACCTATCAATACTTTGACATAATACAATTTTAGTTGTGCTTTCTAATTTGGATGAACATAAATACCATTAAGCACACTTATTGAATTTGTTAAAGGGATTTCTGGATTTGTATCTAAGTATTGCACTTTTAATGTTTTACAACCACACTTCAATGTATTATATTACGCTTTCTAGTCACGAAGGCCTTCTGGAAGGTCCTACAGGTTGGATTGCTCGTGTGATGGAAGGACAAATCTCATTGGAAGTCATAAGTTACTTCAAGTATATATGAACATCAACTAAGTTAACATGAGGTTGGATAAAGTGGGACATATGTGATGGAAAGTTTGCCTTGTATAGTTCAAGCTACAAAACCATGAGATTGAATAAAGTGCTGCCTAAGTGATGGAATAAATGATGGAAAATCTACATTGTATAGCTGAAGTTACAAAACTATGGGGAAACAAAAAATTATTCAAAAAGCAAACAAAAGTAGGACATAGCTATACATGCCCATCACATACAATCATTTTGAACAAGAATGTAATTGTGAAAGTATTCAGAAACATCCTTCCAGAAAGCATATATATCTATTTTCAAACATAAGTACGTTTGTATGTTTCTCAGGAATTGCCAAACGGTCATCTCTTTTGATTTTTATGGGTAATGCCTACAGTAGTAAGCATAGAAGGCCTCATGAAGAATTGAAAGAAAAACGCCATTGGACCACAGGCAAATGGCGAAAAGATTGGGGAAGCTTGACACGAGGTAGATTACATAAAAAAGGTAATATTGGTTGCAAATGTCCACCATTTGCTAAAGAAGTCAGTTACACTATTTGCTGAAAAAGGCTTTGTTTTTTCAGTTTCTCAACAATGCTTTCTTTGGGTGACTATATTTTGACTAATGTTTTCCAGAAAATCCTCCACCTTCATCTTCTCCACATGGTCAACATAAAAATCACATTAATTGGAAGAAGCTAGCGCATAAGTTACGTTGCCATAGGCCTAATAGACTGTCAGAGGGGGCATCAGAGGTGCCTTCTTCACCTTGGGGTATCATCCATCACGACATTACAACACATTCAAGGGGCCACACATCCCCAAAAAATCAAAGTGGTTGCACAACATGTTTTTGTATGGCACCAATGCAAGGGGAATCACGATTGCACCATGAAGCACATCATCATGATCAACCAAATACAACTGCTCATTCTGGTTCATCAGGTAAATTAAAAAACCTATCATTTTGCAAATTTGTGGTACTAGCAGAATACATATCAGAGTTAATATAGGCCTATGTGAGAGTTAATATGGGCTTATATGAGCTAAAATGTGATGGTTATTGGTTCTAATACAAAGTGTTTTACAGCACATAAGATGCATGCTGGTCGACATTAATATGAATAACGATGTTTCAATGAGCTGCAAGTTTCAATGAGCTGCAAGCTCGAAATGTCTGTCTCCTTTCATAGTAGTTGGCAACACCTAGGTAAGGTGTAACATGATGTATAGAAGGACAACTACTCATATTTAATTTTTATTTAGGTTACGAAATTAAAATTAAATATATTTATTGAATAAAAAAATATGAGAGAATTCTGTCTACCATATAATATTCTAAAGGAAGATCCTAAAGATCACGATGAAGAGGGAAACTATGTTTTGGATGTAATAGATCTAAATCATCCATTCCCCTATCATATCATACTCAGAAATATAAAAAGACCTCAAGTTACTCATGTTGTTAAACAAGTACTTCCAGTCCATCGTCCTTGTCTTGATTATGTATATTATACTATATATTATAGATTTTATAAATATCTATATTATTGCAAAAAATAGCAACAGCGAATGCGGCTTTACATCACCATACGAGCCGGCTTGAAGGATCCGAGTGTCACAGCGACGTTTGCGTGCGTTCCTCGTTTGCCGATGGACACATGCGTCGAATGACTCGAATCCTCTTACAAGTCCGTTTCCAGGTGTGAAACCACGTGGTTGCAGTTCATGACAACCTGCCCCCGAGCATGTCCTGAATTCAGGCGCCTTCATTCGTTTTCCTACGTCTACGGAAGGTGTGACGTAGCAACGGCATTCAACAGTCCGTGGCAGGGGATTTCATGCTGCTGCACGCTCGAATAAATTCCTTCTCCTTCTTCTCGTGAAGGCCGTGCCGACTGTGGAGCAGATTGTTTGTGAGGAGGACGGGGAGGCTCTCCGGGACGGTGGCCATGGACGTGGATGTGGACGGGGAGGCTCTCCGGGAGCAAGTTGCGACGGCCATGGAAGAAGGCAAGAGAGACGCCGGTGAAGTATGGCCAATTACGCCAGCTGGGGCGTAACTCTGTGCTGAAGCCGCACAAGGTGGAGGGAGTGGCCTGGCTGATCCGTCGCTACAACGACGGAACGAACGTGATTCTCGGTCAGCACTCACATTTCAGCTGGTCTCTATCAGCCGATCTACAATGTCACAGTATCTGAGACCCGTGTGCAGGTGGTTTGTTGCATTTCGTGACATGGTGGCCTTCTGTTCATGCTCAGGCGATGAGGTCAGAGCCTGCTCCATGGGATCACGAATCAAGCCACCAGCAGTGACGTGACATGTCTTTCTTGACGATCTTCTGATTTGGCTGTTGGTGCCCGTAGATGGGACTCGGCAAGACTTTGCAGACGATAGCACTCATAGCTTATTTGAAGACTCAGAACTTTCCAGGCCAATTCGTATGAGCACTCTCGTCCAAGTATTGATTTAGTGCCAGAATTGTTCATGTTTCTGGCCGGTTCTGATACATGGAGGGCATGAATTGTTTGGCAGTGGTACTGTGCCCTTTGATCGTCATGGAAGGCTGAGTTTCTGAGTTTGGTAGGTTTGCTCCAGATCTCAGAATTCTAGCATATACTGGCCGGAAAGATAACAGAACAAGCATTCGTAGTAACTTTGACGCTGTACGGTCCTCTTCACTCTGTTTATGCACTGCTTCATGCTGCACACCTACATTACTTGGCTGGCAGAATTTGGAGTACTTCGTGCGCCACATCTTACATATGATATGGACGTGGCAACGCAGGATACATTTGCTGTTATGGTGACCACGTATGAGCTTGTGATGGCGGATGTCGAATTCCTTGCTGCTGTAACCTGGGAATATATCATAGTTGATGAAGCTCAGTGTCTCAAGAACTTCTCAAGTGTAGATATTCTATTCTGTAACCTTTCGTTGCACAAGGGTAACAGTTCATTTCCACCATTCTAGCCATGACATTTTAGGCACTGAATGACATACTTGCTGTTGTCCAATCTGGTTTGTACGTGTTTTCCAGAGTTTGTTCAAGACCTTAAAACAGTATTTCCCGCTGTCAAGAAGGCTTCCTCTGACCGGGACGCCGATATAAAATCACCTGACTGAGCTTTGGTCTCTTCTGCACTTCTGTGAACTTTCCGTTTCTAACAACCTAAACGCGTTCATTCAGCTTTTCAGCACATATGTCAGGGTTGGAGCACGTAAGCTTGATTATTCTGGATTTCCACCAGTCTTCCCTGTGAGTACCAGCAGTGTAAAGGTGGCCATGATGGATTTAACCTTGGCATACTTCTGCAGATGGAGGGACAGGTACAGGTCACCTTCAATGGTGTAGAACCAGAGCCATTCGAAGAGGTGAGCACCTGGTGCAGGTACTAAACATTATCATCCATCATGTTGGTCATGTGTCATTGGCATTGGTGGTTAACTTCCGTTGCATACAGGCCAGTTCAAAGCTGAAGTTGCTGGACATGATCTTAAAGAGATTACATGAGGGTCATCTTGTTGTCATTTTTGCCCAAATGGCTCGCACCTTGGACATACTGCAGGTCCTTCGCTCAGAAGCACAGTGTGTTCTTAGACAGCGTGTGACGCCTTCTTATGATCTTAATGATACAAGTCTGATCTCTCCAGATTCAACATGCAGGATTATCTGGAGTTCAGAAACTACTCCTATAATTGTCTGGACGGTTCAGTCACGTTGCAAGTTGAAAAGGTGACAAGCTATGATAAGCATCGTAAGAACCATGACATGCAGTGCACTGAAAAGCTGGGAGGCCACAAGGACTTCCAGCTTACTTTGCGGTAAGCTGGCCCACTCATGTTTCTGGCTAGTGCAAAGTGTGACCAAGTACAGAAGTCCTTGTGGACTCTCATCTTTTTATTGCACTCCATGTCATGGTTCTGACAAAGCCTCATGGCTTGCCACCTTTTCAACTTGCAGCATCCCTGCATGTGCCCAGGTCTTGTGGTGGGAAAAATGATTGGTATGTCATGGAGCGGCTTGAGGAGTATGCTACCAGTTTCGGCATTCAAGTTTTGCAAGCAGGGTTAGCATGTCAGGCTGGTAACATTCAAGTTTTGCAAGCAGTGTCAAGTGGGGAAATAATGTTACATACTGACTCTGACTGGAGTCGTGTCCGCTTTGTGCAGATATTGCTATCGTCCAGATGAAAGGCCGTTGCAATTCTTCTGTTAATACCACCTCCTAGGTGTCTTTTGTACCAGGCACTCCTGTTCACAGAAACCCATCCTCCTCCTTTTGTCGAAAATCTGTAGAAACCTCGTGGGGCCTCACTCCTGTCGCAACCGGGCCGCTTCATCAGCACTTCGACTGTGGAATTTCTTTTCGTGCTGGCAAAGCTCAGATAAATTTCCGGTCAGAATAGGAGTGTTCGCAATGACACCTAGGTGTAGATGGAACATGAAGGGTAAGCGTTATCCCATCTGAATCACGCTTGTTTGTGGACGGTTGCTACCAGTTTTCACCAGCTCCAACAGGTGACTGTTACCAGCAAGTTGTACTTCAGTGGAGGGACAGCAATTGGTGTAGGTTAAAAGGGTCAGGGCTGCCATTATCTCACAGCTGACAGCACCAGCTCTTGGGGTAGTGGCCACACAAGGGGAAAGTACTACGGAAGTGAAGCTTCTGGAGCAACGGGATGATCCGTCAACATCGCCAACGGAAGCCTTGAATTATTACACCGTAGAAAATGGCTACCTCTGATCAGGCCCGTGGTCCTCCGGCGGTAGGTCATCCATCCCTGGCAGCCTTCCTTCAAATGCTGTCTTCGATCACCTGCTTCACATTGGTTCCAGGTGTTTTTGTCTGGGTTCTTTTCTGCTGGCAGAGGAGGAAAGTCCCCTTGTCCTCGCCTGTAGTGTGAACACAGAGGTTGGCTGCTCTAGTGGTGCTTTGATGGCTCGGATTGTCGGAGCAGGGCCCACGATTGTGAACTTGGATTGATTCATCACATTCATGAAACTTTCACGGACCCGTTCCATTTGCTGTACCTTGCACAGCCATTGACTGTCAGGTGAAGGCAATTTGATAGTATGTACCATGTGTAGCCAGTGAGGACAAGATTCCCCTCCAGCTGCATCCGCTTGGAACCACGCCATTGCTTCAAATGCATCCTGTCCAAGAGAGTCCCATGTCGTTACAGGAATCCTCTAGTGTTCTCTCCTAAGTCCCGCTCTGAACCATTTCACGCTTCCGAGGTACAGACATCCACATACCCCAAATAGAGACTTGATCCGTTGACACAGTGCTGACACTCTTGAAGCTCTACTACTGTCTTTGATTGAGAGTTCACATAGTGCCGACCTGTAGGTGAAGATGATAAGAATGCGCAGAACCAGCGATGGAGCTTCTCCACACATCCTCGCGACGTGTTCGCAGACGTTGGCAATCCTCTGCCTGTTCTTAGCATGGAGCCCCAGCTCGTCCGGCCAAGACCTGGTGCGATCGGAATTGGTAGTAACAACCACGGGACTTTGCGGAACATTTGTTCGGGACCTTAGCAGATACTACAACTGCGAGGAATACAAGGTGCGGGCTTCCGCCATCTGACAGAAATGCCTCAGGATTTTCTTCATCTTAGATCGTTTCCCCAGATGGTTTGTATGGAAACGGGCGGGAATTTTCTTGGCAACGCCGAGATATCTCTGTGCAGGTGACTACGAGCAGCGGATTCCACCTAGGCGTGCAGAGGCTGTGGAGCAAAATGCATAGCCCTCCGCACAGGGGACCTGCATTTCTCTACCATGGAATTATGCAGGTAAGCTTTCGAGGTGTCGAAGCTGTTACAGGTGATACCAATTTATCTGCGTCAGGATGCTTCGTGTTTTGATCGCTAGACTGAACTAGGTAGCGGAGCACTCATCAACATGAAATTTCTGCACCAGGGAGCGGACATCTGGGTGATGAACCCGCAGAAGCAATCTCTGGGCTTCGTCCTGGCTGACGCTGGATATGAAGTCTACCTGGGAAACAGCAGGTCCTCCAACTTCAGCTTCGGACACATGCATTACACTCGGAGGGACAAGGTGGGAAGATCGGCAGCTGTCTTGAATGCGATTTGAGGTTTCCCACGTTTTGTTGCTCATGTTTTTGGGACTCGTCTTGTGGCAGAGGTTTTGGGATTGGGGCTTGGACGAACTGGCAGGTGAGGACCTACCCACAATGCTGCGCTTCGTGCACTCGAGGACCAACGCCAAAGTTCATTACGTAGGCTACTCTCAGGTGAAGATGGATTCCCACACTTCGGGACTCCAGCTTACAAGGGAGCCCAGGGTGTGAATCTGAAAATTTTGTGCGCAGGGGACGATGAGCGCATTTGCAGCATTCGGCTCTAACAAGGAGATCATGACAGGCATGATAGCAAAAGCAGCCATGCTGAGTCCAGTCTCATACGTCAGCAACATCCAGTCCAAGCTAGCAGCAGCGGCTGCTTGGCTATATGTAGACGATGTGAGTTTCCTTCCTCTGGACACTGTCATACTTCTGTCGTCAGCTTTTCCTCCTCTGCAGCCGGTCCTTACTCACTCAGTCTGATGCACCGATTCACTTCAGCTATTAGAGGCTGCTGGAATCTACGAGTTCAGCGCTTACGAGTAAGTGATCGTCGACTGTGGCTGGCCATATATTTCATCAGTGACGATCCTCAGGTCTCTAATTATTGCCTACGATGTCTGTACTTGTGTGGTTGACAGCAAGGTGTTACGGAGCATCGCAGGCGTAGCGTGCAGCAGAGCAAGTTGCTACCCCGATGTGGTGACAGCGATTACAGGTATGCAGATCCTCTCAAAATTCAATGGTGCCTACCCGTGAGTTTCGCCCGTCCAGTCCTTGTACGCGTACTTGGAACTGTCACCCTCTCCAGATGACAGACTTGTCAGCTACTACGAATAAATGCTTGAATTGAGTTACTGGGTGCAGGACCCAATTGCTGCCTCAATACCACACACTACACCTACTACACGAAGTACCAATTGCAGCCCACATCTCTCAAGAATGTCCATCATTTAGCTCAGCGTAAGATTTGGAAACCCAGCTACTTCTAGCTTTCACGGCTCTGGCGTGATGGTACTATAGCTAAATTTCCGTCGAGTGGTTGTGTGGTTGGTCTTTGGCAGTGCTCAGGTCTCGGCGCTTTGCCAGGTTCGATTATGGCTTCTGGGGAAATCTGCAGCGTTATCGATCTTTCTCCCCGCCCGCCTACAGTCTCTCTGAGATTTCTGTACCCTTGCTGCTTGCCCATGGTGGAAACGACGATCTGGCTGATCCTGCTGATGTGTCACAATTAATGAAGCAGCTGAAAAACAATCCGCAAGTGATCTACCTTCCGGAATATGCTCACGGGGATTTCATTCTCAGCGTGAAAGCAGGCTCAGATGTCTATGACCGAGTTTTGACGTTCTTCAACTCTTAGGATGTACTTCTTTGGTGTGCCAGCTGACACACTATAGATGACTCCATGTCATGGATGACTACTTCGAATACATCAACGATATATATGGAACGCGTTCACCTCCGAGGTTGTAGACTGTTATCTAGAACATGATGTCGGAGCTTACAGCTTTCCAGAAAGAACTTCAGCCTACATTTGCAGTGTCCACCAAAATAGGTCAGGCCAAGCCTCAAGCAGGGTTCGGGTTCCGGATCTGGTGTTCTAAAAGCTCTGTACAGCTCATAAGCTTGGGTCCTGGAACAAACATGCATGAAAACGTTTTTGAGACTTTTGGCTCGTCCTCCAAGCTTCGTGCTTGAATAGTTTGTGAAGATCGACTTCGCAAGCGCCTCTTCTTCTGAGATTCCGTATCCTTCATATGCCTCAGCTCGTTTTGAACCCTTTGTTTCTCAACTGTACCATCTGTTAGCTTGCTCTGAAGGTGTTTAGCCCGCTTTGCTGCAACATCTGCATCCCTCTTCAAATTCATGATCTCAATTTGTTTGCTGTGTAGTTCTACTTGCAGCCTCTCCACCTGCAAGACTTTCTCCCCCATCTCTCTTTGCAGCCTCTCGTTTTCTGCGCCTCTTGTCGCCGCTAGTGACTGATATTTCTCGAGATCCAGCTGGGTGCTTTGCTGCAGTTCCCGAACCGAAGATTCCTCTGCAAGTATGCTCCTTTTCTTCTCCACTACATCTCGCAGTGCGCGTTCGGCCTGTAACTGAGCCTGTAAGGACCTAATGCTTTGTTTACTGACTGACAGTTCAGATGCCTGATCTTCAACCAAAGCTTCCAAAACGTCAATACAACAGGAAAGGTCACGCACAGTCTTTTCCTGCACGACTTTGAGCGTCTCCAGCTCATCCTTGTGCTTGTTGACATCCTGCAAGGTCTCCTTCCTCGTCTTCTCACTCTCTTCTAGCCGTTCTGTCATAACTTCAATCTCATCCCGACTCTGACTACAGCAGGAATCCAGCCACTTGATTTGATCCTGCTGTTGGTGAGTTGTCGATGCAAGGAATGAAACAGAACTATGTGCTTCAGCCTGCAGCTGTCCCACCAGGTCCTCAAGCTCTGGGACCTGGATGAGCAACGCTTGGGCTTTGAGACGCTGCAAAATGAACTGAAGTGGCATTCGCATGCAATGACGCACAGACTCCACCATCTCGCCTACATCTGCTTTTAGAGATGAGCGGTTTACTCCAATCACATCCAATATGCTTGGTAAGAGTCTTGCTGTAAGAGACAGCAAAGTTTGATAGCTCTGCATTGCAATTTGGAGTCTGTCCGGCGCTGCAGTACTAGCTTTTCTGCTGTTAACATCTTGCACCGCCTTATCAACATCCCTCACTTTCCGGCAGAACTTGTCAACAAGAGTTCCGATCTGCCCTTCCTGAAGTTGAACCTTTGACAGGAGATGTTTTTCTGCGGAGTTTACCGACCCCTCTAGCTTGTCAAGCGCATCGGCGAGCTCACGTAACTGATGCTTACGCTTCTCTTCAATCTTGGCCAAGAACTTCGCAGCCTTCTTTCTCATTTCTTCCAGCTAAAGTTGAGCAAGTTCCGCAGATTCATGACGCAAGAGAGTCAGTGCCACATATGTAGCAGATAATGGCTGCAGCTATCTGCTATTTCTTTCACACATTGAGTCGATTTCTCCAGGACACCAGCCAACATCTACCTACTTGGAATTCGTTGAAATGTTTTGCATGCACTAAGACTCTCCTACCTCCAAGCCCCGTGCAGGTACGTTGATCAATGTTGTCTTCTTGACAGACTTGAATGGATCATCGTGACATCCTTCAGAAGACCGCTCGCATCCGTCTGAGCCTCGAAACTGACCAAAACAGTTGAAATCACGACAATTAAGACCTCCAGATAATTTGTAGAAGTGGCTTGTGCAGCCGCTGAATCCGCAACAAGGCAAATACTCACTGCGGTCGAATGACTCTGATCCTCCGCCTGGACAAAGAATATGGAGCTATGCCTCCCTTGCCGCTTCATCTCCTCCTCTTTCAAGCCAATCAAACGCAACAAGGGAACTGACATCGAAGCCATCATCTCCTCAGCCTGAAAGTTGAAGTGCACGACAACATATGCAGGCGCAACATATGCAGCCATGAGGCTAAGAGCTCGCGCGGATTCCTCCGCAACTCTTGAAGGAAGAAATATTGCAATGCTTTGAACAGATGCACCTACTTCCTTGAGAGCCATTCCGATCTCGGATTTCAAACACACAAATTGGCTCTTGCACTCCGAGATGAGCTCGAATGCGTTCGCAGCATTGGCATGGACGTTAGCCATCGAGCCGTCGCAGAAAAACAGAACGTGTACCACGGAGTCACAGTGCACGTTTCTAAGCGTATGTCGCGGGATAAGAAGCGGGTGCTTGGCAAGTAGCCATCCTCGTCCCTTCCCTTCCGACGACAAGGACGACGAGAAACGCTTAACTTCACTCCGGTTACTTTAACCAGGACTTAAGCCCTAAGCCTCGCGTCTGTGGTTCGAGTGAAAGCAGTTGGCATGGCCGCGATACCATGGGGCAATTTTCGTGGCAGCAGCGGCGGAAGCAACAGGAGCAAGATGAGCAGGCAGGGGTTGCCCGGGATGTGTTAGCATCCGGCCGAGAGGCTTGCTACAAGGTATGTCTCTGCATGTTGGATTCTTTCGAGTAGCCACGAAGCCGGGATCGCCTATGCCTTGAGCACAGGCGATCCCGAATCTTCTCAGACTGTGGAGAGTCTGCAATTAGAGCTCTTTGTTTTTGAATGGTAGGCAGTTGTAATTGCGTCCTGGTGGATGACAGGCAAGGGATGCGTTTTACGCTTGTCTGGAAAGCACCAGAAACAAAACTCCGACAGAGGTGGGCTATGTTGGACTCATGTATCCAGCTGAGTGCAAGGCTGCTCGAGCGGAGTACATGAATTCGTGTCGCCCGACTTGGGTAAGGAATAGCGTTCTGCTACGATGCCTGGTTTTGGGTTGCTGCCAGGTTCATGTTATTTTTCTGACTGTCGTTTATTTCGGCAGGTGAAGCATTTTGATCGACAATACAGTGCCCAGAAGAGATTGCGTAGATTGTTGGACACTGACAATTCTCGAGGACCCATTAGGTTGCCACAATCCTCAAGCTTTATGAAAAAGACGCAGGCGTAATCGTGCCATGACTCTTGTTCACTATTAACTGGGACAGTCTCCTAGTTTTATCCTCTTGACAGGGTAGGGTACTGGCCGACTTGGTCTTCCGTCCGGATGGGTGCTTGGATGTTGCATTCAGGAGGTTGGAGGTTTCAGGCACTGAAATGTTTCTGACTTTGGTAGTGTCTGATGGTTGGTTTGGCGTCGACATTCTTAAGGCACAGCTTCTTGTCGAAGGATAGGATAGGCTGGCACTTGTAGAATTTCTGCAGAAGAGGAGTGTTTTCTCCTTTTTGTATTCAGGAAAGAGAGCACACGCAAAGCAACCATTTGGCCCTCATGGTCTTATTGTCATGCGGGGCAAAACCGAAATGTTTACACTGAAAAGGAATCCAGGATCTGGCGAAGTCGTCCTTGAGAAGATGCCCATTGCTTCTCGTTAGCACTCACCACCAAGAGCAAGACAACGCTACCCTTGGCTGTTGCACTGGCAAGATTGTGTGAGCCAGTTCTTGCGTAAGGTGCATCCAGCTCGTAGGTGTAAAACTGCACACATGACGAGGAAAGGTGAATTACACCAGAGAGACGGATGCTAATGCAACACATGATTCCCATCAAAAGTGAAGAACACTTTGGCTCACAGTTCGATCTGCTCGTTGTTGGATGCCAGACTCGATAAGTTCCTCGGGATCGAAGCTGTTCCCTGTCACGAATGGACCTAAAGCAGCGATGACCGTGTCAGGGCTGCCAATCTCTTCAATCTTGGCGTTAGGCTTGTTAGTAAGCCGGACCATGGGAGCTGCAAAGAGCTGCAGCGTGCCTTCCCTATCATCCTCAAACTTCACCTCCACCCATGGCTCTGCGCATTTAGGCTGGCAGTAGTTGCCGGACAGGATATTGGCAACTTTAGCCTGCTTCCACTTCGGCGGAACGAAGAACTCGTAGGGATCCACATTGCCTGTTCAGGATGGATGCATCAGCGCTCTTCCCAGCCCTAGCAATCACGCAGAGTCTGGCACTGACACTGAATTTTCTCAGAACAAGCACTTCATTTTAACGTAGAACCGAAAGGACTAAACATCACCAGACCTCCAACAGTAGCTGAAGCTCATGCATTCCCCAGGCCATCTTCCGCAAGCTCACACAGCAAGAACGCCATCTCACCTGCCCTGAGCGCCGGCGTGTCCTTCGTGGAAGCTCGGAACACGCAAAAGTCGCCATCCGTAGCGCGAGGCAGATAGCTCCCAACTTCGATCGGCTTCGCACTCAAAGCAACCGCGCCGGACGCCATGAAATCGGCAAGAGCAGCCGCAAGCACTCCTCCCGCCATTCCAACACACGCCTGCCGCCTTCCCTGCGCCAGTGGAGAAGCGAATGCCGACGTCGACGCCTGCTCCTCCTGCGATTCGGCGCTGCACCGCGCATTCTGGAGGAAGACGTGCTGCTGCCTCCTCCATCTCGCCGCACCGGAGAGTGAGACGCGTCTCCCAGATACGAGCGCGCAGGAAGAGGCCGAGGCCAGGGAAGAAGACGCCATCGCCATCGCCGGAGATGGCCGCTGCTACGCCTCGCAGAGAGCAGGATAGAATGAACCAAGAAATGGAGTTTCGCCCGAACACACTCCGTCCGCCCAAATTGGCGTTCCGTATATATGCCCGGCGAAACAGACGCTGGCAGTCTCTCACAGACTCTCTTGAGAGCCCAGCCCATTCCCTCTTCTCCTCCCGGGCCCGTCCCTCGCGCGAGGAGGCACGAGAAGCAGATACGATCGGCGAAAGCGAAGCCCGGGGCGATCGAGTCATGTGCTTGTACGCGGTGGCGCTGGCGGTGAGCCCGGTGCTGTGCCTGTGCCCGAGCCTGCTGGATCTGTGGTCGCCCAGCCCGTGGTGCTGGCTGTGCCGGCACGTGTGCTTGCTGTTCGGCATGTCCGTCTTGTTCTCGGACTGGAACTGAGTGCAGGTTCGCGGAAGCTCTGCCGGCGGCTGGCTTCGATGATAGGGGGCGGGGCCGAGGGAGCCGGGTGAATGTGTGTTGGAATGGTGTCTGAATTCGGTCAGGTTCCATGTCCTTCCAGAGCAATTTCTTTCTGGCAAGGGCGGTGGAGGCGGTGAATGGGGTGACCGGGGGCGCATTCGAGCACATGACTTCCTCGGCCGCATCCGGCGCGCTGCGCTCCGCCTCGGCGGTGGCGGTGGGAGTGAGCGTGGCCGCCGTGGCGGTCGTGGTTTTGGCGTACGCCACCGGGAACGGGGAGTTTCTGTTCCCAAGCCGGAGGTTCCGGCCGCCGTGGGCGAGGAGAAGGAGGCACGAGCCGCTTTCGCTGCTGCAGTGGCGGGAGGCGTTTGATCCCGTGCTGGGGCGGCGCCGGACGGGGGGGAGAAGGTGATCGACGTGGTGCGGAAGGGGGGCGTAGAGCATAGGATTAGGGCGGAGGTGTGGCCTTTTGTGCTTGGTGTATATGATTTTTCCAGCACTCGGGAGGAGAGGGACGCGGAGAAGGAGCGGAAGAAGGAGCAGTTTCTGAAGTTGCGGGAGCTCTGTGCGGTGGCTCAGCAGTGTTTGGCGGACAGCTTCAGCTGCGGTGCCGGTAAGAGTGAGCCCAAGGCGGACTGCCAAGGTTCCGGTCCCGGTTCTGGTTCTGGGCATGCCGATGAGGGTGACCTAGGCATTGCAGCCCTTTCTGATGGATTGGAAGGGTCTGAGGAAGCACATGTGGAAGGGTCTGAGGAAGGGTCTGAGCCAGCACATGTAGGAGATAGCGAGTTGTTGGGGGGAAGCAGCGTTAACGATGCTAGGGTGGATGCTGGCGTGGATGACGTTGTTGAACAGCCCAAAAGGAGCGAGCGTGAGGAGACTCTTGCTAGGAATCTGGACGTGCTAGGGGAGCACGATCCCAAGTGGGTGGTGAATACCGCGCAGGCTTTGGAGGATTTTGGTACATGGCAGCGGATTATTCGTCTGGATGCCATCCGGATGAATTCCGACTGGGTTCCCTTCTCCCCCTCGGCAGCAAGTGCCACCCAGGACATGGCTGATGTGTTGGCTGACGCAGTGCAGTTGAAAGACACGGAGCATTTGGATGCAGCTCGGAAGCTTTTTGGTGCACGGCTGGTTGCGATTGTGGAGGCTTACACGCTTCACGATTCGGAAACAGGGTATTGCCAGGGCATGAGTGACTTATTGGCCCCTTTCGTGGCACTCATTGATGATGACTTCGAAGCCTTTTGGTGTTTTGTTAACTTCATGCAAGCTGCTCGCCTTAATTTCAGGATGGATGAGACTGGAATACAACGGCAGTTGGATCTGGTTGCGCGCATTCTGAAAGCGGGAGATCCAGAGCTTTATGAGCACTTGGTGAGGATAAGGTCGGAGGACTGCACATTCGTTTACCGGATGATACTGGTTTTTCTTCGCAGGGAGCTTACGTTTGAGCAAAGCCTGGGTTTGTGGGAGGTGATTTGGGCAGACTGGGCGGTCCTGCGAAGGAATTCTGAGGCAAATGTGGGCTCAAAGTCGAGGACACCGGCTTCCAGTGATCTGCTCCTCTACACCATAGCTGCGGCTGTGCGGAACAAGAAGAAACATATTCTCGAGTATTGTCGAGGTATGGATGACATGCTCAAAGAGTGCAATGACATGGCTGGGCATCTGGACGTATGGGCACTTTTAGATGATGCCCGAGGGCTGGTGCGCTCAATACACGGGAGTGTCCGATGACGAACTCAATTCTTTGCCCTTCGAATGTGTTGTCGGAGCATGAGTTTGTACATAGCTATGGGGCATTCTTTCCTTCAAATTATGGTGCTCACTTGAATAAAAATTGACGGTGCACCCAGCTGCACGCTTCGGAGTCTTCCAGATAACTTGGTTGCATTTGGCTGTCACAATTGTGTCGGTTTCTTGTCATTGTGTTGTTCTAGTCATTCTTTTATGCCACTGAAATAGAATGGCATTGTGTATTCCACTGCTACTTGATTAGAGTCCTTCAATTTCATCAGGTGCTTATGCTGGGAAAGTTTATGATTATGTGGTGTTGGTCGTAGCACATTCCCTCAAGGACGATTAGGTCAGTGGATGCAAATCGATTTTCTGCGGTCATCCTTAATAACGTCCTCTCCCAGACAGTTCGAGGTTGAAGTACATCTACAGTTAAAGCCAATGTGAAACTGAAAGGGCCTGGCTAACGTACTGGAAGCGCTGGAGGCTCCTCTACTTGACTCCTACTCGCCAACACTGTACATACGAGGTTCACCAACTGTTGGAAGCTGTCTTTGAATTGTTTTAGAGTGCTGCCAATCCTAGTTGAGGATGGATTTGCTTTCGTTGATCTCAAAATGTCTTGGATTTGGCAGCATCTGGAGGTGATGACTTGGTGCACGAGGCACTCGTTTCTAGAAAGTCTCTGCTCGTCTTGCAAACCCGGTTCAGGGAAAGGCTGCTTCCCAGGCATGGCCTGATTAGGTCTGTTGCAGGCAGTGGGCAGCTTGGATCCAAACCACTTGGAACACTTTTCATGGGGGATGCCGTATCAAAGCTTTAGGAGGATGAAGGTGGAAGTGATGTTGAAATGAACTGGTCACGTTCACCAGGTCAGGCGTCATCATCCCCTGTGAGGCACCGAAGGGATGGCTTAGGTCAATCTTGCTGCAAACTCTTAGGTCGTATCCACCTGAAAGCATTCGAACGGCGCCGGATCGTTTCATCACCTACACATCTTGACCGCTAGGTTGTTACAGTACCTGGTAACAAGCTGCGCGCGCAGTCTTTGGTCCATGGACTGACGACGGCGTGCGAATGTGCCGCAATCGAGGTCGTCGGTAGACATTTTGCGAGCATGTACTCGCCTGCGCGGTCTTGTGCGGGTGCGATTCACAAAAAAGACTTGGTACATTACTTTTCCCTCCAGACTAACTTGTTTGCTCATCACAGGAGATGGTGTGGAGGTTCCAGCAGCGCGCGGAAACGTCTTCAAGCGGAATTCGACTCCATGCACCAGAGGCTTGTCACCCTCGCTGACAAGCTGTTGTGATGAGCGCGGCGGCTAGTTGCTGGTCATGAATTGGAGCGCATTGCGTAACAATACCCTATTTCATTCCTCCCTTCTCATGACTGTGAAAGCCTTAAAGACCCCAGCCACATGGAGCTCCCGAGTGTGTGTGAAGCCGAGGCCAGGGGAGGCGGCATCGCTGGAGGTGGTCGCTGCTCCGCCTCGCAGGGCAGGAAAGAATGAAACGAATGGAATAGATGTTTTCTTTTTTATAGCAGATGTTGTGCTTTTCGTGGGTCACAATATGGGGGTGAGGTTTCGTCCGAGGACACCCCATCCAGCCAAACTAGCGTTGCCCTATATATGCCCGCTGAAAGTGAAGCTAATATATATTTTTCAGACCACCAGTAAAGTAAAGGTGAAGCCCGAGTAAGTCTCTCATTCTCTCTTGAGAGCCCACCACTTCTGTCTTCTGCTTCCGGGCCGCAAGACAACTCAGACCAGCGAAGCAGGCACGATCGCCGAAGACGAAGGCGAAGACGAAGCCGGGGGCGATCGAGTCATGTGTTTATACGCGGTGGTGCTGGCGGTGAGCCCGGTGCTGTGCCTGTGCCCGAGCCTGCTAGCCAACATGTGGTCGCCCAGCCCGTGGTGCTGGCTATGTCGGCACGTGTGCTTGCTGTTCGGCATGTCCGTCTTGCTCTCGGACTGGAACTGAGAGCAGCAACCGACTGGATTCATGCACGCTGCTCGGCATGATTTCAGGATGGATGGGACTGGAATACAATGGCAGTTGGATCTGGTGAAGCGCGCATTCTGAAAGCTGGAGATCCAGAGCTGTATGAGCACTTGGTGAGGATAAGGTCGGAGGACTGCACATTCGTGTACCGGATGATCCTGGTTCTTCTTCGCAGGGAGCTTACTTTTGAGCAAAGCCTGGGTTTGTGGGAGGTGATTTGGGCAGACTGGGCGGTCTTGCGAAGGAATTCTGAGGCAAATGTTTGCTCAAAGTCGAGGACACCGGCTTCCAGTGATCTGCTCCTCTGCACCATAGCTGCGGCGGTGCGGAACAAGAAGAAACATATTCTCGAGTATTGTCGAAGTATGGATGACATGCTCAAACAGTGCGATGACATGGCTGGGCATCTGGACGTGTGGGCACTTTTGGATGATGCTCGAAGGCTGGTGTGCTCAATATACGGGAGTGTCCGATGACGAACTCAATTCTTTGCCTCTTGGAATGTGCTGCCGCTGCCGGGCCATGAAATTGTTCATAGCCATTCTTTTCTGCTAGTGAAATATAGA
Organism: Anthoceros angustus; assembly: GCA_010909165.1. NCBI lineage: Eukaryota > Viridiplantae > Streptophyta > Anthocerotopsida > Anthocerotales > Anthocerotaceae > Anthoceros > Anthoceros angustus. The sequence continues at coordinate 2,287,165 of VJWM01000044.1, read as the reverse complement.
ATACAGCATGCTATTGTCTCTCTTTCTTTGCCTGCAGTCGAGAAAAGCTGTGATGTCTAAGGCTGGTTTTCCACGAAACGGTGGAACAAACATATGCCAGACGATCTATCGAACCGAGCAGTCCACGTCCAGCCGGGCATGTGCCCATCCACTCGCTTTTCCATCAGGCTGTTGACCCTAATCCATTTACCGTTTAAAAAATAGCTGTGTATACTTACTGAGGATCTCACTCACTGTGTTTAGTGGGCTCGTCTCCCATATGGGAGAATACTACACTAATTAAGAAAACTGAAAATAGTATAGGTATTCTATATAAATAATATAGATGTGCGTCTTCGATATGTCTTTGGTCATTCACTCCCCACTTAGTACTCAAAGGAATGTCAATTTCCTCGCCAACCCAAATCGAGACTTCGAGCGGAGTGTATGATAATGGTCCCGGATCCACTTTAAATCGTCCTCCCGTATATGCCATCGAAGGCTGTAAATAGTAGCCAGCGTTGATATGCCGTGGAGTGTTGTGTAGATTTCCACAATCCGGCTTGCTTGATCCTTCCCTTCCCAACAACCCACCTTTATCCCTGATGCATTCCTTGATGTCTGGATCATGCTTCCACAATCTGTGAGTAAGAGGACTGCTAGTGGCGAAGTATGCAAGTATGCAAAGTGTGGCGAACTGGAAGATGCCTCAGGGGTCATCCGCATCTGTGCTCATGGCAAATGTCTATACAGATGCAGGTAGGTGGGCAGATGTTGAGAGGATTGAAAAAAGGAGAGAGGTAACAGGAGCTAGGATGAAACCTGGAGTAGCAGGCATTGAGGTGAGGAGCAGGTACATACGTTTGTGGTGGGAGAAAGCAGAAAAGATGTGTCCCTCAAGGTAGAGACCATGAGGGCACGTCTGAAGAAAGAAGGGGGGCACGTACCACACACCAAGTTGGTGTTGAGCAACTGTCTGAGAAGGACAAGGAAGATGCGCTTTGCGGGCACGCTGAGAAGCTAGCGTTGGCGTATGGTCTCTTGAACACTCCAAGCTGGTGGTAACGAAGAATGTACTAATGTGCAGTGAGTGCGACAGGTCGACTGAGATCATGTCTAGGGTTGAAAACAGAGACATCGTTGTAAGGGATGGATCTCGTGTGCATCGATTTGCAGCTGGTTTTTGCAGTTGTAAGGGACTGTGAGAACGACGAGAAACTGGCCATTGTTCTGGTAGTCAAACGTTTCACCTTACTTGAGGGTTTGAAATGTTGCAGACAAGAAACTACCGCCACTGCTCTGCGTAGGAGAGGGATCCTTGATTTGATTTGCGAACGAATCCGACCGTATTCCATACGATCCAGCAGGATTTGACGAATCATTTCTGCTACGTTATCCTTTGTTAACTTTTCATGTTTCCATCAGATTTATTTATCACTAAAACAAATGGTTGCACAGTTGTGTATTCCATTGCTACTAGATTACAGTCCTCCAATTTCATCAGAGGAACACAAGCGAAGATCGCAGTCTGAAGAAGTCATGCAGAATAGCATGCCCGACTGTTCTAGTCGGCTGCGTGATTGGCTCCGCTCACAGAATTCAAAGACAACGAGCTCTCACTTGTGTACTTAGACGATGAGGTTATCGCAATGACAGACTCCGTTGGATCAGAGGCGGAGGAGGTCAGGGGAGCGGAACTCTCAGTCGGGACCTGGGCAGAACCATTAGGTAATGACTTGCTCTCGTTGTTCTCCTCTGTTGCAATGTCTGATTTCTTCATGTTTCTCTTGATGTGAGGATCTGCAGGCTCTCCTTCGTCGAACGCTCCCATTTTCCGGAACTTACCGACTCGTTGACTCATCAGTGTCTCAGGGTCCGCTTTCAAGAGTTCCTGCCGTATCGTAACCAGTCAAACAAGGCACAATGACGGCATTTGGAAACTTTCCATACTGAGCATCACAAATAAGAAACTCACGTGCATGTGCCGCATGATGACAGCCTTGAGAGCCTTTGACGTCGAAATGGGGTCAGAATGGGCACCACCGAGAGGCTCCTAGAAAAGAACACACAGTTTAGTTCATACCGTAGTCACCTCACGATAAACCTGTAGCAAAGTTAACATTTCGAAGTTTGGCACTTACAGGGATGACCTCGTCTACAATGTCCAACTTGGCAAGCTCATGACTAGTAATGCGCAATGCCTCCGTGGCCTGCGTAGGGTACCCATTCGAGATCAATGGATGAGAATTGCTTGAGATCAATCTTGCAAGAACCCTGGACAGGCGTGAGGAAAAGGGCTGGAGCCTTCAAGTACCTGTGGTGCAGCATCTGCAGTCTTCCAGAGAATCGCCGCACAAGCTTCAGGGCTGCAGCAAACATTCATCAAGGGTAACTGAAGCCGTACTTCCAGATACAACTCAAAATCCCCAGCAAACCAAATGGATCTACAGCCTCTGTCCCTACATCGCTCACCTAGATGCATATTGAGCACACAAAAGAGACAGTACCTGGCAACATAGTAGACCGCATTCTCCAGCATTAGCATCTTGTCGCAGCAGCCGATGGCCAGAGCACCCCCTGACCCGCCCTCTCCTATCACTGTGGTAATAATAGGGACTTTAAGACCAAACATTTCTCTCAGATTGTGAGCTATCGCCTCACCCTGGTGAGCATCAAGAAGGAGCTCAGAAACTTATCATGAACACCATCTTAACTAGAATCAGCGACTGCATTGATTGCGGACATGATTGTCCTTTCTCCTCTTATGAGACCTTAAGCCAAAACAGACTTACCTGCCCAAGCTCCTCAGCTGTAAGACCAGCATATGCCCCAGGGGTGTCAATAAAGGTCAAGATGGGGAAACCGTGATGGTCAGCATGCCTCATCAATCGTAAAGCCTTCCGGTAGCTGCACTCAGTCGCAAAACGATCATCTCAGACATTAGGACAAGTACTGGTATCACCTCTAGTGTGCATGAGACACGACGACTCGATGTTCACAGAAGCAAAAGTCGAATATGCGGGTGCCTCACCCGTTAGGTGTAGGCATAGCAAAATTTCGGTAGATATTCTCCTTGGTATTACGGCCCTTTTGGTGGCCTATGAACATGAAGCTCATCCCTTCCATCTTCCCGATCCCGCAAACCAGAGCTGGATCGTCATAACCACCTCTGTCCCCATGAAGCTCCAACCACTGAGCACAGCAGACAGAAACATGCTCAAGATAATCCAAACCACAAGAGTGAAAGCTGAAAATGCGAAAGCTCAAGCAGCGAGATCCACCTTGTCCGTCATGTTCAAAACATGATCCAAAAACGTAGGTCTGTTTGGATGCCTCGCAACACTTAAACGCTGGACCGGTGTCAGCTGCGAGTACAAATCCCGACGAACCTGTTGCGCACAAAACCGATCAGCAGGATGGATATGAGAAGCCGCCTCCGCCAGACGCACATAACATGAACAAGATCCCATTCCAACAGCTCTAACCTGGTCATACTTCTGCTCCAGCTCCTTAATCTGCTCACTAAAATCCATCCCGTTTTATTCAAGCTCCGCACCTGCAACTCCAATTCACCACACAGTCAGCCACACCACAGATCCATCCCCGATCTCCACCTCCGCAAAACCTGACGCCTCGCACTCGTCAATCTTATTAGCCAGGTCCACCAGAGGCCGCTCGAACGGCAGAGTGACCGGCTTCGGCGGGTTCTGGAGCGGCAGGCGCGAGAGGAAGGTGAGCGAGCCTTCCTCGCTGGAGCTCAATTTGTCAGGCCAGGGGTACTCCGTCTCCTCGCTCTTCTTCCCTTGCGAATCTTGGCATTGCCAGCTCTGACGGACAGGCGCCGTGTCGCAGCTCTGCCGTCCGTGCTGCCTGCCGCAGGCCTGGCAGCCATGATCCTAGCCTGCCGGGCCCCGACGCCATTGCGGGGCTGTGCAGCTCCCCTGCTGCCGCTCTGCCGTGCTCCCCTGCCACTGCCACTGCCACCCGCGCGCAGAGCAGCCGCGGCGCAAGCCATTCCAGCTCCTATCTACCTCCCTCCGACACTACCACACCACACCACGCCCTCGCGACCCCGAAGCAAATTCGCTACCCCGCCCTCCCGTCGCCCGAGCTCCCGCTGGAAGCCGCCAATGGCCGCGCGCGGATTTTCCCTCCAGCTTGGCCGGGGCCCGGGCATCACCTCCCAGCAGCAAGCCCTCCAATGCGGCTGCCGCAGTCACGTCCCACAGCCATCAAGAAACATGCCTAGTAAAACGGAGTTTCGCCTGGTTTCGCCACTTCCCACCCCATAGGCTATCAACTCCCACGCCCCGCCTCTTCCCTTCTTCGTATAAAATGAATCCAAGGGCGACATCTTACAAAACAAACAAGCATCACACGGTTATCTCGCGGACAGCGTCATCAGTATCATTAAACACCACAATTTGTTACGATTACGACTCACGAATCACGACCTCGATCTTCGATTTCCAAGTGCTGTCGCTTACAAATCAGGTCCGTTACATGCTCGTCCTGGTCAGCAACCGGCTCTTGTCTCGCTTCCGGATAAGATCTCGAAACGGCAAGGCAGAGGAGAGTGGAGTGGAGAGTTTCGCCACGGCGAAACCGGCCCTGTCCCGACGGCGTCGCGACTGGTCACCTCCGGCTGCCGGAAGTTGGTGACACGGTAGGTGGGAGGCAGCGGACACAAGACGTTGTGGGCGGCACGCGTCAGTGGCCCGGTTTCCAAACCGCGGAGTCCTAACCGGGAGCGGCCAGGATCTGGACGGATCGCGGGGGAATCGGGAGGTAGAGGACGGAGATCTGGGATTCTTCTGAGGGGCACGCGGCTGTATTGCAACGGTAGATTCATACAGTGTTGCAGTTACAGAAGGGACCATGCATGTATGTATATATGACGTACATTGGCTCAGCGTCAGACACTGAGGCTTTGGATCTCCCGAGGAGCATGCTCAAGGCCGAGGCAGACTTGGCTCGCACAACTGCGCTTGGGGCATTGGCTGTCATTCGCACCAAGGAGCTGGTCAACTGTGGCAAGTAAGCTGCCAGAGGCCTTTTGGTGGCCTATGAACATGAAGCTCATCCCTTCCATCTTCCCGATCCTGCAAACCAGAGCTGGATCGTCATAACCACCTCTGTCCCCATGAAGCTCCAACCACTGAGCACAGCAGACAGAAACATGCTCAAGATAATCCAAACCACAAGAGTGAAAGCTGAAAATGCGAAAGCTCAAGCAGCGAGATCCACCTTGTCCGTCATGTTCAAAACATGATCCAAAAACGTAGGTCTGTTTGGATGCCTCGCAACACTTAAACGCTGGACCGGTGTCAGCTGCGAGTACAAATCCCGACGAACCTGTTGCGCACAAAACCGATCAGCAGGATGGATATGAGAAGCCGCCTCCGCCAGACGCACATAACATGAACAAGATCCCATTCCAACAGCTCTAACCTGGTCATACTTCTGCTCCAGCTCCTTAATCTGCTCACTAAAATCCATCCCCGTTTTATTCGCAAGCTCCCGCACCTGCAACTCCAATTCACCACACACAGTCAGCCACACCACAGATCCATCCCCGATCTCCACCTCCGCAAAACCTGACGCCTCGCACCTCGTCAATCTTATTAGCCAGGTCCACCAGAGGCCGCTCGAACGGCAGAGTGACCGGCTTCGGCGGGTTCTGGAGCGGCTTGAAGCGCGAGAGGAAGGTGAGCGAGCCTTCCTCGCTGGAGCTCAATTTGTCAGGCCAGGGGTACTCCGTCTCCTCGCTCTTCTTCCCCTTGCGAATCTTGGCATTGCCAGCTCTGACGGACAGGCGCCGTGTCGCAGCTCTGCCGTCCGTGCTGCCTGCCGCAGGCCTGGCAGCCATGATCCTAGCCTGCCGGGCCCCGACGCCATTGCGGGAGCTGTGCAGCTCCCCCGCTGCTGCCGCTCTGCCGTGCTCCCCTGCCACTGCCACTGCCACACCCGCGCGCAGAGCAGCCGCGGCGCAAGCCATTCCAGCTCCTATCTACCTCCCTCCGACACTACCACACCACACCACGCCCTCGCGACCCCGAAGCAAATTCGCTACCCCGCCCTCCCGTCGCCCGAGCTCCCGCTGGAAGCCGCCAATGGCCGCGCGCGGATTTTCCCTCCAGCTTGGCCGGGGCCCGGGCATCACCTCCCAGCAGCAAGCCCTCCAATGCGGCTGCCGCAGTCACGTCCACAGCCATCAAAAACATGCCTAGTAAAACGGAGTTTCGCCTGGTTTCGCCACTTCCCACCCCATAGGCTATCAACTCCACGCCCCGCCTCTTCCCTTCTTCGTATAAAATGAATCCAAGGGCGACATCTTACAAAACAAACAAGCATCACACGGTTATCTCGCGGACAGCGTCATCAGTATCATTAAACACCACAATTTGTTACGATTACGACTCACGAATCACGACCTCGATCTTCGATTTCCAAGTGCTGTCGCTTACAAATCGGAGTCCGTTACATGCTCGTCCTGGTCAGCAACCGGCTCTTGTCTCGCTTCCGGATAAGATCTCGAAACGGCAAGGCAGAGGAGAGTGGAGAGTGGAGAGTTTCGCCACGGCGAAACCGGCCCTGTCCCGACGGCGTCGCGACTGGTCACCTCCGGCTGCCGGAAGTTGGTGACACGGTAGGTGGGAGGCAGCGGACACAAGACGTTGTGGGCGGCACGCGTCAGTGGCCCGGTTTCCAAACCGCGGAGTCCTAACCGGGAGCGGCCAGGATCTGGACGGATCGCGGGGGGGAATCGGGGAGAGGTAGAGGACGGAGATCTGGGATTCTTCTGAGGGGCACGCGGCTGTATTGCAACGGTAGATTCATACAGTGTTGCAGTTACAGAAGGGACCATGCATGTATGTATATATGACGTACATTGGCTCAGCGTCAGACACTGAGGCTTTGGATCTCCCCGAGGAGCATGCTCAAGGCCGAGGCAGACTTGGCTCGCACAACTGCGCTTGGGGCATTGGCTGTCATTCGCACCAAGGAGCTGGTCAACTGTGGCAAGTAAGCTGCCAGAGGCCTTTTGTCGGTGAGTTGGCTGAGGAGGCAGCCAACGAAGTAGGCAGCGTTTGCTTGGATGAGAGGCCATGGGCTTTCGAATGCCTGCTTGCCATGGTGCCACAATGGTGAGCTGGTTAGATAGAGGACTAGGATGTGTGGGGGGATTGGAATGAGTAGGGGGGGAGGAGGTTGGATTACTTGCCTGCAGAGCAGAGGTGACGTATGTGTCTGTTCTGTCGCTGAAGAGGGATGCCAGATGCTTGGTGAAGTCCTGGAGAAATTCGTCGTAGTCCAGTCTGCAGAGGGGAGGACAGCCATCAAACTGCAGGCTCACAAGGTGAGTGACAGGCGCAGGGAGAACTGGTGTTGCAAGAAGGGTACCTGCGGTTCATGTCGAATGAACGAGAGCTCGTCAAGGTTTGCAGATCCTCAGCATGTAGCAATGGCGATACTAGTCGGAGGGTGTTCTGTGAGACCAGTTGCCCATGGTGGTCAAGGAAAGATGTTTTCATTTTTTTGGTCCCCTTGTTTAAGCTACAGACCAATTGGTGAAGCAATTGGCAAGCATGACGAATACCTTACAGGCGTGCCGGACAGGAAGTGCTTCATCATTTACATGGAAGAGGAGGCGAGGCAGGACAGTGTGGATCTAGAGGTCACACAGTCACAGGATTGTGAGACGAGGAGGAACCACGCAAGCCTGTGCCATGTTACTGAAATATACATAACGGGAGCAGGTTAAAAAGATCGGGATAGGAGGTGTGACCTGCTCAAGGAAACCTTCGAGCTGTGCCCCCGAACCAAACCTGCACATTGCACCCAGTGCAGCAAACGCTGCAGCTCGCATGCTGACATTGTGCCGAGCCTGGAAAGAGCAATGTATAAGTGAGACCAAGAAGAAGCAAATGTTACCACCTGAATATCTGAGAACTCTAATGACAGTGATTACGTGCCTGTAAGGACCGGAGTCGGACGCATAGGTTCAGGAGTAGTGGAGAAACCGTTTCCTCTGGAACTAGCTCAAGAGCCTGCAACATACTCATTCACAAATTCCACCAGTTCGGCGAAAGGTATGGAGGTGAAAGGCCAAAATGCACGGTACAAACAATGAGTAGCGTCTAAAAAATCAGCAAAGCTTACTGTTGCTAAACCTTGCACCGCTGTTAGCGCAACCTCCTCTTCCGGGTCCTCTATTAGAGCCACTATAACTCTTAGAACCTGTGATGAATAGATGGACATTCTTTCATGGGGCACCTGCATAGTACACTTGAGGTCAGCACCGAAGCAGTACACAAGAAACACCATCGCGGGATGAACTTGGAAATATGCTTGAGCTGAGAAAGGTTGGGGCATGCTGTCATACTTGAATAAGGCCTTGGACACACAGCCGCTTTACTGCAGGGGATTCATCTCCAATATGGGCACTCAGAACATCAACCAGCTGGCCCAACAGCATATCCCTGCTTCCACTACACAGTGGTAATAAAAGTTGATGTGATATGCTAACACTCAAATAACCAGCACAGAAAAATTCACGTGGACAAGGACCTACCAATGCTGAACAAATTCAGACAATGCTGCTGATGCTGCAGCCCTTTGAAAGTCATAGGGCCTCTTCAAAGCTGGCCACAGAGAACTGCATACTCCCTCCATCTATGAACCGACTTTACCAAAATCAGATCTCCCAGATGCAAAGCTTGCTTTGTTCAAAGCTTTAAAAATTAATGTTGTACCTCGGAAGGTTTTGATTTTGCACTACACTTTGCAATCTCCCCAATCGCCTCTATCCAGCGCTCACCACTTAACCGTTGCTCTCCATCAACAGCTAGGACCTGTAGGATCGAGCTCAGTAGGATGCCACCCCAACCATGTGTGCCAGCCTCATCACCCAGAGGAAATGAAGCATCCCCACCTTTTGCATCTCAACATCATTCAAACAGTCACAGAATGCTTGAAAGGTTGCTATCACTTCCCTGCATCAGGCCACCTGCGAGTTCAATACAGTATGCAAATGCACACCTAAGAAATTTGAAATACGCAGGACTCAAGGCTTGCCCTATCACACTGTGTACCACAAAAGACAGATCTCTAGTGCGAAATCTCCGTTCGCTGTTTGAGAGTCTACCTCAAAGGCCGAACATTTAAAGACACCGTCCCATGTGCACTGCCAATACGTAATAGCAACGCACACAACACAGCAGAATAACTTTGTTCCAAGGCTTTTCTGACAGTTTCACCATCCCCCCTGCAATAAGCAAGAAAATACAAAACAAGCTTGCTTATTCATCCACCTCTCTCAACTTCCAGCGACTTACAAAACAAGCAGAACATACTTGAAAATAATGCCCAGGGCTAGTGTCGCTGCTGGTGGCAGCATGTTCAGAGATCCAGAGAGTGGAACAAATTCTGATTGCACACCCTTCTCTGCATCACCATCCTTCAGTAAGGGAGCATGCTCAAGGACGTCCACCAGATGATCTATGAATGGTAGTGCCAATTTCTCGTTGCGGGCAATTGCCTGAGAAGGTATCAAGGAATAATCTAAGAATCATAGGAAACGAAACAGCCTGAGAAAACACACCCGTATGACTGATCCGAATTGATATACGTCAGAAGACAGTACCAGAAATGCTTCTCGTAATGGCAGTGCTATGCTTTGCCGTACCCCATCTCGTTTTCCAACATCTCTTTCTGCTGCACCTAACAGCTCACTGAACACAGATGTTGCTTGCGCATGTTCTGCCAGACAACAGACCTAAACAGCAGGAACTTACTATTAGTCAAGGAGGGGACAGAGAAGTGTCACTCGACCTTGCTGACAGATGCTACACATGCTATAGAAGAAAACCAGACATGCAGTAAGTACTCACAGCATTTAACACTTGAAGACGCATTTGCTGGTTTCCAAGAGCGACAGCCGCAGCAAAAATAGATTGTGTGATGCTGCAGACAACCCAACCATTAGTAATGCCAGTTAGTTTGGTACCCAAAATCCAGTAGTGAATGTTCAAAGGCCTTTCATACCGTGGTATGTCAAGCTCCAGCAACTCATGCCCTCTCTTCTGAATCAGTTGAGTGACAGCCATGATAGTTCCTTCGCCAGATAGCTCAGTTTTGTCACAAATCGCTGAAGAACACCCACGAAGTGCAGCCACCAGCTGGCAACAACTCAAGATCATTGACTGAAGGATGACTAGCAACAGTTGCTTGCATGCCTACCAAGCAAGACAATCGAGCCATTCTTACCTCACCAGTTGTCAAGAGCACTCCCACAGATGCTACAATCTGGCGTACAATACCACCATCCAGACCATTTTGCTCCTGATTGACAAGGATACAGTTGGTTAGGGCCTACAGATTATCCATTGACAACAGCTGAGATTTTACAATAAGGAGGGTCGCATTTCCAGTCATTATAGCAATAACAATACGAAACCCTGCGGAGTGAGTAAAGATTTGCCACCCAATTCGTGACAGCGATCAGTTCTTCCAAAGCTGATAAGGCAGCATATGCAGTGGACCGATCCTCTGGAGCTGCGCCAACTGGCTTTGGAAGGAGTAATGAGATGCTGAAGAACAAGTCAAAAATCTAACCAAGACAACAGTACACAGTCAGCTGCAATGCTACTCCATACTAGACATGAACAGAAATGCATGGCAGAACACCAATGGGGACTTGGAAATGTATGATGACGTAGACAAGGTCATACCGCACTACAAGGCAATTTGATAAACTACCTGTGCAGCAGTCTTCCGTATCTCAGTGGACACATCGGCACAGCGTGGAAGGTATGCCATCACTCTCTCTCCAAGCCTCAACCCCTCCCTAGGAGGGAGCAGTGGGGTGGCTGTAGATGGTGCAGAGTTATTAGACATACAGAAAACTACCACTTCAAGTTGCACCTAATACAAGATGCCACAGAAGCTTCACCCTTACCTGCTGTACTACTTTGAGCCCATTCAGCTGGAGTCCTGAGGTGTGTGCAATTCCCCGTACAATTGAACGGACATGTTCCAACAGTACAAAAACCTCGGAACTGACGAAGAAGGGCTAGAACAGCAGTGCAAGATCTGAGCCTCTGATGCTCATCTCGAGAGGACACATATTGATCCAAACTCCTTAGCAGGTGTTGCAGTTGATCTGCCCTACTTTTCCCATCCTCCCCACTAGCCACCACACAGTGCAATTCGTTTTGTCTTGAAAATGTGTAAACGACATTGACATAAAAGTGCACGACGTAACAGAAGCATGGAGTGAACGGATACATTAGGCACATTCATTACCTGGTCAGCAAAATTGCGCATAGCAAGTTGACCAGGTTTCCCAGCATGGAACCAACGACATCAACCGGCTCTGGCGGAAGAGTAAAGAAACCTAGTGTTGCCTGTCAGCATGAGCAACAAGTAATTCAGTGTATATAGCCTAGAAAAGAGTGATATTGCATTTACAAGTTTATGTCAGAGCATTTACTTGCAGAATGCGGTCCCTCATAACAATGGTCAGTTTAGGCTCGACTGACACCAATGTAGTGCAAGTGTGAACAGCTAATTCCTGAAAAATGCAAAATTATCAGCAATGGATGGCACATATCTCAAGTACTGAGATAATTTTGACGATACTAAAATCCAGTTAAAAATGCCTAGCCTGAGGGGGAACTACTTAAAGGAGAACAATGAGCACGCACACTGTGGGAAAAATCAAGCCAAAAACCTCGCCTGTGTATGAAGGACATCCAGGTCCAAGGCACTGGACAAACCATATCCATATCCAGATTCTTGGCCTGCCATGAGAGCAATTGTGTAATCCAAGAGTTGATCACGATTCTTCAATGGAAAGGATGAACCATTAGCTCCTGCTTTGATGACTGCTTGTCCTGTGGATTGCATCGAATGGCAACAAAGCTCAAAAAACGATCTCGTGCAAAAGTTCCTCGACCAACCTCAGCCTACTGAAGACATACCTAAGAGGTTGATTGCAGTAATAACAGCTTGCTTGGCTGATGCAGTTCTCACATCCAAGAGTCCCGACAACATGTTTGTTCCCTGGTGGATGAGAGGGAAGAAACAACCAACAAGATAAATGCCTCCAGATCTGGCCTGGCTGCCGTGAAGCTTCACATAGTTAAGAAGGCAATTGTATGTGAGATCATGATTAAGTCATGGCTTGGTCTACTCACCACAAGGGTATCAATACGAGCTTCTATAACTGTTGAGGGAGCATATGTGGCTGCATACCCATACATAAGAGCTAGAGCAGCACATACATCATCCACATCTGGCCTGTTTTTCTGGTCAAAAAAAATTAAGAACAGCCTGCGAGCATGTGTCAGGATTAACTTCCTGGATCACCACCTCATGCCCAAACTTTATCAGTTCATGCATCAAGCACCTCTTTCTGACTCTTCAAACAAATTGTTCCAAAAATCACTGAAGTCACCTGTGTATCCTTTTGCGCCCATGGTTTTCCAGAATTTTCCTCAGCTTTTCGAGCACAGTGTCCAGATGTGAGGCAGCAACCTGCAGCAGATGACCTCAAACTATTTAAGAAATCACAGGGCTATTGAGAGATCAGAGGACTAATTGCTGACTACGTCTGACATCAATCTGTATCATGACACCACATGAAATCACTCTTCACACCATACCAGTCCCATTCCCATAGCCAGCCCAAGTCTGTTCGACTGGTCTGCCACGTTGGCCTGCTTGTACATTATTGCAATCTTATCCCGCACATAAGCCCTGTCTGTGACCTTTTGAAGTAGAATGCCAAGGCATCTGAGAGGACAAACCGACCAATACACAATCACGTTATGCATGCATTCCAAGGAATGATGGAGCTCCTCAGAATGAAAGGTGATAAAAAAATCATGCAAAGAGAAATACGTGCCTGTGCAGAAGTCCTGCATGTTCATGATCCCCAGCGTAGAGCTCATATTGACTAGAAAAAGCATTTCCAAGGGCAATCATCCACTCAGGATTTCGGATGACATCAAGAGACTCAGAGAGCAGCTGCCATGGTGAGACCCATCATCAGCAATGCAGAAGGCTGCTTCTGACTTCGAAACTGGAAAAAGGATTAGGTAAAGGTCCAGTGTGCAACTCCCCTATCGGGATGAAAAGATGCAGCACTGCAAACTCAACACTTACATGAACAATCATGCCATCCCAAGTTTCTTGGTTCCAGGAGACATCATCACAATAACTGATGAAAGCTTTTAGCTTTGGAATCTACGGAACCACAGGTCAACATACATGAGGTTCTTAGTAACTAAGAGAACCTTACTGAACTGGAATGCTTGATAATACCTCATCTTCCCAGAGTAGTAGAATTTCCTTGGGAAACAGTGGCGCCAAATAAAACAGCACCTGTGATTTGACACGGAAAAGAAATCAGTTATGGCTTTGACCACAATTGGACTCATACACCCAAGACGTCATCTGAATAGAGTCAATTCAATAAGTAAGGGCCTCACTGTCAATATGCGAGCTCCCAATTGCTCTCTTGACATTGGATTCCGGAGAAGTACTAACAAACGGGCAAGCACCTCCTGCACAAGTAAGATTCTCATTACAGCTCACAGCTGTGGTTTGGGAGTACACTAGCATTAAAGGCACTACTCACTCCATCTCCAATCACAAGACATCACAGAATTCTGCTCACCTCTGGTCTTGGAACATCTGAGCATGTGACATAATCAACACTAACGCTTTCACCCATAGCCAGTCTGCGCTTTGCTATCTCAGCAAGGCATTTACACACCTGAAAAAGAAGCGGCCTTTAAATCAAGTTTAGGCGAAATAACACCAAATCTGATTATCCTACAGCTCGAACACTTACAGTTGATACAGCACTAGTGTACCGCCTCGGTATCAACGCCTTCAATAAAAAGGGCCAGAGCGCAGACTGCAAGAAAGGTGGATACACGTGAGGGAATTTTGAGGCAATTTTGTTTCTACTAAGAAGCTGCGTAAGAATTTTCAAGTTGAGTTTGACATCAGATTGTTCACAAACTGGCTACCAATGTGAACCTCACACTAACCTCCATTTCCGGTATGGTGCTGGCCATTAGCAGCAAGCTTTTGTCACAAACAGCTCGCAGTTCCAGTAACGAGACTTCTCCGACTTTTAGCTGGACAGGAATCAGATCAGTTCAGCAATCTAAGCGGGCGACAGCAGCTGTAGCGATCTAATATTATAGAATCCCATGCGCCACATACATAAAGCAGAACCTCACATCATTTTTGGATTGTTGGCGGTCTTCAATGCCAATTACTTTCTCAATGGCCCTCCTTTGGATTTGGAACTGCTCAACCTCATCATCCGCAATGGCACACTGCCTGACCAGAAACTCGACGACAAGTTTTCCGCTCTCTCTCTCAAAGTAGCAGTTGGCAGCCATCACTACAACAAGCTGGACACAACCGTATGCTGTCATTTTCCGGAACACAGCTGGACCCAGTAGTAAGCATCACTTAAGCTTGTGCTACCTCCACAATACTCTTTCGCAGATTGAGGCCCCTCTCTTGAAGTGTTGAGTTGATAGCCTCAGCAAGTGTTGGCCTGTAAGCGGCCCAAGCTTCTGGTAACCTAAGCAGCAGCCGTCAAGGAACCAGATTGAAGTAGAAGTACAGGCCATGTACCCATCCAGCTCTTAAACTTGTAGAACAACTTAGCTTAACCTTGCATGCATTCAGGGACAAAAATGATCACCTTGAGACGAGATGCCTGAGCACAGCAAATGTTCCCAATCTCACAGGGTCCTCCTTGGAAGTGATGCGCTGGTATAGAGAGAACCATGATCAGCTAAAGCGACAGATCACATCGCTGGTGAAAGGAAACCCACAAAAATGTCCAAGTTTTGTCCAGAGGAACCATCTAGACAAAATGTGGATGTCAACAATGTGGCTTACACTGTGGAGATACTTGTACATCTCTTCTGGATAAACCTCGCCGATGGTACTGAAGCATCGCAAGACTTCATTGACATTCTGGAGATTGTACATGTGTCAGTCCGAGCTCAGTGATGCAAACCCAGAAACAAGATGCCAAGCTGTATGTCACCTTCAGGATAAGACTTGGCTCATTGTCGCCTTGGTGCAAGGAGAGTGACGCCATAGGCAAGATGTAGTTTATGACGGAGGCAAGATCCTGTAGCAGATCTAAGACGGATTTAGCTGGCATATCTTAGCTAAAATTTCAGAATGCTTAGAGCATTTCAACATCATAGCAATAGACGTGACATATCTTAGCTAAAATTTCAGAATGCTTAGAGCATTTCAACATCATAGCAATAGACGTGACATTCATCCCCGTGGTTTTGCTGTCATGGGTAATACCAAAAAGTCAACTAACGGCGCGTTGTCACCGTGCAGCAGAACCACATCTAGAATCAGGTGTAAGCTGTGTGTGATTGTCAGAGGATTCTGAGGCTCTCTCTTTAATCTGGACATGGAAGTTCCAAAGTGAAGCTCACGACAAGTTGATTGATTGTGTCAAAACAATGTGCAAAAGCTGAGAGAAAAACGAATTCCGACACTTACACTCCAAGAACAGCAGGAAGAAGCTTGGGCAGTGCTAGCTTCAGCTGCAGAGAACTGATAAGGCCAACCATTTGGCCCAACGCATCAACTGCTGCAGAACGTACCTAAGCCAGACAAATATCATGCTGCGTGAATCAGAAGCTATGAGCTGACACTTTGGGTGCCCAAACATATCTGTCTGAAGATGGCAAACAAAAAATTTCAAGTGAGCAGGATGTTTCCACATGACTGACCCTTGGCTCAGACGATCCAACCCAAGATCCAAGGAACAGTTCAAATGCCGAATAGAGTAGAGCTCTGAAGAGAGGATTGCATCAGTATAGAGAGCACTGAACAACGCCCAGTAAACCATAAAGAGAGGGAAGAGAAACATGTAAGATGACTGGATTGCTGGGATGTGCTTACTGCAAGTCATTGTCTAGAACGGATGCAGATGCATAAACTTCTTCGTACTGGGAAATTGTAGCACACCAGCACGTGAAAGCTAGAGAACCACAGAGGTTAAGCCTCAGTGTGCAATAGAAACCCTTCAAGCTGTGAAAAATGTACTTTCCAAATTGCAACAGGAACCCAAAGCACTAGCATCTTCCTGACCAACAGTTTCCAGCCTTGTGTTCATTGATGCATCACTTCCGAGACAGAAGTATCCTCAAGAGAAGTCAGAGCAGGGAACACTGACCATTTGCATATATGGGCCTCTGAGAATCCCTCACACCACCAAGGATTGGCATCACATGGTATAGAACTCCTTTCACTCGAGGAGCGAACCGCAAAGCTTTGCAAAAAAAGAAAAATGCAGGTCAGAATGAATCATGCCACGTTGAAAATTACCACGCCACCATCCAGACTTTGAAATTGAGTGCATCAACCGCACATGAAGTTGCGGGTGCCTACCATCTACTGCTGCAAAGTCTGCAAGACACTGGACCGCAGCAACCACGAATGCAGAATTCCCTGACAGTTGGCCAAAAACTTCATCCATCACCTGTGTAAGAACATGCAATACTGTCTGCCATGATTGCACAAGTGGTACTACCTCCCAAACGGCACCTAGCGATTTCAGATGCAACCAATATTAAGCACAAGCATCCATTCCACGGCCACTCCAGTCATTGTACAGCCATCTTTGACAATAGACTACCAGATCAGGCACACGAGATGCCAAAGCGACCAAGAGACTAGACGCAGCTCGTTGCCAGTCGGAATTGAAGTCCTGCACAGGAAAAGCCACATGAATCATCAGCTGAGTGACATGGATGATGCAAGTCACTCAGAAGCAAACTGAGCAGGCAAAAACTTATGCAACCTTGCTGCTGGTCATGTCCGCAATTGCAATCTTGGTCATTCTTTGCATAAGTTCTGTGTCCAGGTCTGTATCCGGCATCTCACGGACGGTGTGAGCCATAATCCTGAAAACCCCAGCATGATGACTGCCCAACTCCCCCCCTCTCTGGGTGAGCAGCCAATACACATAATCAATAAACAGGAACTGGAGTTAATAATCTTACCAACACGACGACAATCAGGGCTCTGTACACACTCCCTACCCGAGCACTACCTACCAGGAACAGGAAAGGAGAAAGTCACAAGCAAGAAATTACCCGTTTGCCGATCCGCAGGCTTGATATACAACAGTCCAGAACGACCCCAGCATTACTGCATGCAAGAACCAAGGCCACCAGCAATTGAGCCGTCTTCGGTCTAAAACCCAAAACCTCATCAAACGCTCTCCTCTAAAAGGACCTACCGATCTGCATTTTCTCGCAACCCATGTGCAGCAGCCTCCCTCACCGCAAGAGCGGTGTCGGCAAGAGCTCCGACCAGCACCCGAATTACAGCTGATTTCTCCAAACACCAAGATTCAAAGCCAAAACTTCAGAGCGGGCCTTGGATCAACCGAAAGAAGCGAAATTTCGCAGGAAAAAATCGAATCTCCACACCTGCTGAGGGGGATACGGCAGCACCCACATTATTGGAGGCCATCTACAACATCAAGTGCCAGGCGACCCGAGCTGCAGATTGCGTCCCCTCGATCATGTCACTCTGCCTGCCCGAACCAATCCTCCCAGGCGCGGGCGCATCAAGAAACTATGCCTGCCCGCAAAAAGATCGGGGATGGATAAATTCCACTCCCTCCTCAGCAACCTGTTCCACCTCCACTCACCATGCCGACAGCAGCAGCACCGGAGAATCCCGTAACGCCAGTGAGACGAGCAAGACTGGCCTGTGAATATAGAACGACGCACTCATATCCTGCTCGGTTCAAGAGACGAGCACACCAAGGTTTGCATGTGCTCGGGTTGCGACGATGATCCACGCTAAACTCTGAAGGCGCCCAGACGCTGGGTTCCGTCAGTTCTTTCTTTTCCTTTGGCCCGTTCCTCCTGGACGGAAACCCGGCTTTTATTTCATGCTGTGACTGACTTGTATTAGAGTAATTCAAATGTGTGTCGGCAAGCCTGCTTTGCAAGCTTAGCATCCAAGCTCTCTGGATCTCCTCCCATCCTACGTTTTCGAGAAGAGTCAGATGTACGACGTGGAGCAACACGGAGGGCGGTGGGAGCATCCAGAAGAGAAGAGAGCGAGAGCGACTTTATTATACACGACGTGATGACTACCTACAATGGTGGTGCCTTTGGATCCCGGTAATGTGTACGGTAGGCATGCCATGTGGCTGAGAAGCGGCCTACGGGAGAATTTCATGGAACCTGCCTCAGGTAGACACCTCCGGGAATAGGTCCGATTGCAGGGGTTCTCCAGGTTGCAATCCGGGGTTGTACCCTGCTTCCACCCATACAGAGTGCATTGTTCCTGGAATTCAAGGGCCAAAACTTGTGACAATTGCATCTTAGAGGTGATGTAAAAGACGCAGAGAGGAAGGAAAGGAAAGGAAAGGGGTGGCAGGCAGGGAGGAACACCTGGGCGAGGATCGAACAAGACTTGATCACCGACCCAGCGAGTAGCATAGGCTCTTCTGCGAAGAGTTGAAGACTCTATGCCAGGAGCTCCGTGGAAGGCGAAGCTTTGGTGCACAAGACAGTCGCCTGGGTCAAGGTCCCAGGTTAACAGCTCCAACTGGACCAACAGCGACACGAAACTCCGCTCAGCATCATGATGACACTACTAAGCTTGGTGACCCATCTCGAAAATGTTGCTGGCAGATGAGTCTTCGAAGTTATATTCTCTTACCTCATCGAGCTTGCTCTCAATGTCTGGAATCTCAGGCAGGCTCTCAGAAGAAGAGGCCTTGTACCGCTCCTGGTCACCCGAAAATGAAGCAATCCTGCAGAGACCACCAAACTCGGGAGGCTCAACAGCGTCTCCGCTCATGGGAACAGCACACACATATCCCGCCTTCACACTCGCAAGCAAACAGTATACAAGGCCTACAAGCCAACGACAAGCATAGACAAGCATACCTATGCACCAACTTCCACTTGTGCGATCCCTTGACATACTGAAGACACGCCGTCTTGGGAACATGGTCCAGTGCAAGCCACAAGGAGATCACCTGCTCACCCTTCAAGGGCCAGTAGGAGTGATCATTGTGCCACGGAGTCTTGGTGCTGGTTCCAGGCTCCTTGATGAACAACTGGTCGTAAAACAGTCTCACACTCTTGGCCCTACACCACGCATGGATTCGCACAACAAACTCAGGGACGTCATTCCACACCACCACAAGCTTCACCCCACCCTCCCGACAAAGCCACCCCCAGTACCGTGTCATGGTCCTGGCAATCTCCCCAGCAGGAGACTGAAACACAAACTCGCGCATAACATGATGCCGCTTCCACAGAAACTGATCATCATGAAAACGCCCCGCCTGAACAATAAACAGCGACCCATCAGCAACGCCAACATCCTCCAGACTTGCCAGAAGCTTCAGGAGCAGAAACCACACCGTGCCAGGCTTAGCATGCTCGTCGCAGAGAGGACCTGCACGAGCATGAATCCCGCCGCCCTCAGAAAAGTGCCGTCACACTGACAAAACCCTGCCTGCGTCTCACTCCATGAAAGTCGTCTCACCCGGGTTCTTCAGGTTGATCTCCGCTGCGTCGCGCAGCCTGCTAATCCACTCGGAGCCGAACAGCCCGCGCAGAACCACGGCACCATCCTCCTCGAAGCGTCGAACATCCTGCTCCGATATCCTGCACTGCACAACATTATCCCATATCGCCAGCAAAACCTTACCATCCTCCCGTCACATAACGCTCCCGTCTCGATAACCACACCTGAGCCCTCCCGCTGGCGCGCTGGTGGCAAGAGCCCGAAATCGGGACCAGCTACACCGGCTGGCCCTCATCATCTTGCCTCGCCCTGCCTCGCCTTGCCTCTCGGTCCCTTCAGTAACGACGCGTCCGGCATGCCAATCCCAGCCAGTAGTGAGTATGTACACATAATCTCGCTTTAAAACGCGGACGCGGACGCCGAGGCGGCCATTGTCGGAAGCATTGCTTGCATGACAAGCAAGCAAGCCGCAGACCGCGCGCTTACTTGTCGCGCACCGCAGTAAGCCCCGACACTTGGATGGCACGGCAGGGACGGAGCCGGAGGTGCGAGCCCTCGGGGCCGGCGCGGACCTTCCTCCTCCTCCCGCCGGTGCTGCTGCTCTCGGCGGCGGGGCTGCTGGCCCTACGCCACCACCAGCATGGAGCTGCCGGAGAGCGGGAGATGGCAACTTTGCGGGCTTTCCAGGACAATGTGGCCCAATGCGTGGGACGCAACGGGCTGGGGCTGCAAGCGGAGGTGAAGGACGAGTGCAGGATTGAAGTGTGCTACCCTGAGGGCACCAACAGCACGTGGTACAGCACGCAGTTCCGCCGGCTGGAGGCGACATCCTTCGAGCTCAACGTGTGCGACGCCGTGCAGCTCTGGGAGCAGTACCGGAACGTGACGACGGTCCTGACGCGGGAGTACCTGGATGCCCGGCCTGACGGCTGGCTGGACTACGCGGCCAAGCGGATCGCGCAGCTGGGTTCCGAGAAGTGCTACAACCGGAGCAGATGCGAGGACGAGCTGTCCCTGGTGCTCCCGGCGAGGCCGCCATTCCGCCCCCGCCAGTTCCGCACCTGCGCGGTGGTAGGCAACTCGGGGGACCTGCTCAAGACGGAGTTCGGGGCGGAGATCGACGCCCACGATGCAGTGTTCCGGGAGAATGAGGCGGAGGTGAGCCCGGCGTTTGCAAAACACGTGGGGTTGAAGCGGACGTTCCGGCTGATCGGGCGGGGGATAGCGCGGAGCATGGAGCGGGTGGTGGAGGGGGCCGAGGAGGAGGTGGTGGTGATCAAGAGCCTCATCCACCGCGACTTCAACGCCAAGATCAGGCGGCTGCCGAACCCCGTCTACCTCTTCCAGGGCGTAGTGCTGCGGCGGGGGGCCAAGGGCACGGGGATCAAGGCCGTGGAGCTGGCGCTCTCTATGTGCGACAGTGTGGACATGTACGGCTTCACGGTGGATCCCGGGTACGCGGGCTGGACCAGGTACTTCTCCACGTCTCGGACGGGGCATAATCCGCTGCAGGGGAGGGCGTACTACCAGCTGTTGGAGTGTCTCGGGGTGTTCAGGATCCATTCCCCTATGCGGGAGCGGAAGAGGCAGGACTGGTCCGTGGTGCCTGGGAGGGAGACGGTGCGGGAGGCTTACGATGCCGCTGTGAGATTGAA
Organism: Anthoceros angustus; assembly: GCA_010909165.1. NCBI lineage: Eukaryota > Viridiplantae > Streptophyta > Anthocerotopsida > Anthocerotales > Anthocerotaceae > Anthoceros > Anthoceros angustus. Next base: position 2,265,959 of record VJWM01000044.1, on the reverse strand, counting down.
GGGGCGGGAGCCCGGGCCGTTTGCGTCCTGCCGGGTTTGGGCGGACGGGAAGGAGGAGGCGGGGCCGGCGTCCGGGGCCCCGGATATGAGCGAGGTGCGGAGGGCGTCGGAGTATAGCAAGTGGGAGAAGCTCGGGGTGGAGGATTTGCGGCCTGAGGCACAAGAGCATCACCGTGCTATGCAGGGGGTGTCTCTTTACAAGCTGGATGGGAACAAGCTGGATACCCTGGTTTGTGTGAGGCACAACTCCGCCGGCGCCGCTGCCTGATGCGCTCCTCAAGGTTGAGGCCAGTGCCGCATTGCATGATTCTGCGCGCGCAATCGATTGCCAAGAAACTCCAGTACGTTCGAGGGTGACGTTCGACATGGTCTACCACTGTTTGGACAGAACCTCGCTTCGATGTTGTTTGCATCGCTGAGAGATCGGCAGGTGAGTTCATTGCCCGTGATTTCTCCAAGAGACACACACAGCGTCTTTTTAGGGGAAAAGAGACACAGAGACTGACTCTGATAGAGCTGCAAGGCAGACTCCTCCTTTTTTTTTCCTTTGGAGGAGAACTTGGCCACCACCAAGATACTCACACCTCGGGCTGGTTTTTGTTCTGGCTTGTTACCTTGTTTTACAAATGCGAGTCGCAAGGTGGGAGATGTGGGCGAAGAACGATCACAGCTCTAGCGCGAAAGTGGCTAAATGAAGTGAGTCCTTGGTCATGTTTTTGCAGAACTGGAACGAAAACGAGTCTGTCTTAATTGTGGGCTGAAACATGTGATTACATACTTGTGTTACCTGCAGAGATTCGCGACAAGGCAGTTCCCAGGAGTAAGTCGTGACTAATCAGGTCTCGCCGGTGGTGGGAATGCCTTGTTGCCACCTGTTTGGAAGGCTTTTCACAGCTATTACGGATGCCAGCGCTTGTCGGCAGATTTGCAAAATGCTAACAACCAGGCATTGTGGCGATGGTTCTTCCGTTATTAGGTCCGTTCCGAAAAGAATCCCAAACTGACGACCAGCCTTTCACTTGACGTTCTCCACTTGCAGGATCACCTTCTGGCTGACCTGCTTAGCTACACTCAACATGTCAAGCAGAAGGCCTGGACTTAGGCCAGCTCCATTTCTCTTAGTCACGCCAGTGACCATCCCCTGCGGATTCACAGCCACGGACACCGCGGCACTGAAACACGATTCCTCCTCGGCGGTGGCATCCACGATATAATGCTTCCCGACCTTGGTCAGGGTTACCAGAACCGGAACCCTAGAAGCGTCCAGCTTCGAGTAGCCCTCGGAATTTCCATCATCCACATCCACTTCCACCTCCGCATCCTCAGACCCGCCAGCAGTGATCTCCACCTTGGGGATGCCCGTGTTAGCGAGAGCAGCCTTAACGGCGATGGAGAGACAGTCCAGCAGATTGCCGTCGGAGCTCAGAACCAGCCCATCGATGTACAACACCCAACAGATCTTGGCGTCCAGTAACCCTAAGGAGGCCGGGTCGATGGCGGCCCCTGCCCCGTTCCCGCCCCCGACCAGGCTCCTCTCCAGCGCTCCGCCCAGCTCCTGAGACAGCTCGTCGCCTCCCCTCCCCTGGAACTCGGGGGCAGCAGTGGCCGAGCAGTCCACCGAGACGTGCATGTAGCCATGCCCGGGCCGGCCTGCCGGGGGCGTGCCTAGCTCCGCCTTCACGCTGGCTATCACATCGGTGCCACCCAGCCTCACCCGCGCTGATCCATTGGCCAGCGGAATCACTCCTGGCTCCACAGAGAAGCGCCGGTACTGGAGGCGACTGCGGCCGTCGGCGCGCAAATCGTCCGCGACGCCACCCTCCGTGTAGCTCCGCTCTGCCTTCGACACCAGCCCCATTGTTGCCAGCACGAACAGAAAGGTTTTCACTGAGCAATGAATGAAGCCAGTCTGGAACGTAACCCTAATCAGACAGGAAAACCGAACGCTGCCAGAACCATCTAGCTATGCGGACTCCCTGCGGGATTTCTTCTTCTGCTGCTTCGCTACTTCTCCTTTACCAGCAACCGTGTGCCTCTCCTGTGGCTCCTCAATTGGCCGCTTCGATAGCGGAGTCCTGGTTTCTGCAGCCAGCCAGAAAGCTTTGCTAGAACCTGATGAACGAAGAGACATAAGCGGAAGATTTCCAGACCTAAAACCACACACTCTTGACAGCATGTGAGTGAGTACCTTCGCTTGCAGGGACGGTGCGCTTAATTTTGCTCTCAGACCTGTCCTCTCCCGGCACGGCAGCTGCACTATCAGCAGATCGAACGAAGCTGACGCGATGAGAAATACTTCGGACTGTGCAAGGCACATCGGAGGGAGTGTCAGTAACTGGGGCAAACTACAGGGTTCAAGGCGATGCTTGCAACACAACACAGTTGTAAAAGGAGAAGGGAGATTTGACAAACCGGCAAAAGAATCTGTCGAGGATATAGGCACAAAAGCATACGTTCTAGGTCCCGCCAGCTCCTCCTCTTTAATTACACTGAACGAGTCTCCTGCAGCCAAAAGAGTTCAGAAACCTGCACAGCTGAAGGCGACTGTAGCCAGAATCTGGTATCAGAGCTTACCTCGCGAATTGTAAAAATGACCGAGCTTTCCATCGGCGGCAGCTGTATGCATCCTCCATTGCTTGTCCAGGAGGTCATTGGGTCCCAGCTGCAGGGCAACTAGCCAACATCAGTATGGGATCGGGGACGCAACAAGGACAACAAACAGTTCTCAGAAGGCCGGCAGGGTGGGGGGTACATCTTTAGATGGAATTTGCACAAGCCACAACTCCGTGTTGTCTGCCGAGGCTTCCTCCACCAGCGACTGCAACTTGTCTAATCTCTTGAAATGTTTCGGTGGCAAATACCGAGTCTCCTCGGCGTTCTCCATACTGAGCGGCTGCGATGGAGGCTCCGGCTGTGAGAAACTAGTAGTGCCCTTCTTTTCAAGGCTACTGAACGCCCATATTGTACATATCTGCCCGGAAGGGGTCGTAATATACATATCTGGAAGGCGGACCCTTCCAATATTCAAGGGCTAGGTGAAGTACAACTACTCAACATAGGGCAACCTCGGTATCCCTTTAGTGGTAACGTCCTATAATAGAAGAGCCCAATCCATTTTAGAGGATAACTCTATCTATGTTTGTGATTGCAATTTAAAGGGTTTCTATTGCACAATGAGGCTTAACCTCTGTGTTTCTCCAGCTTTCATGTGTTGATGTGCTACAATTTCCCAATATAAAGAAGTTTGTGCATCTGCATCAATTCTAGACAATGACTTGCAGTAAGCACATCCCAGCAATCCAATCATTTTACTTGTTTCTCTTCTCTCTGTTTATGGTTTACTAGGCATGTTCAGTGCTCTCTATATTGATGCAAGAGCTCTACTCTATTCGGCATTTGAAATGTTCCTTGGATCTTGGGACATATATTTGGGCACCCAGAGTGTTAGCTCATAGCTTCTTATTCATGCTGCATGCTATTGTCCGGCTTAGGTACGTTATGCAGCAGTTGATGCGTTCGGCCAAAATGGTTGGCCTTATGGGTTCTCCGCAGCTGAAGCTAGCACTGCCCAAGCTTCTTACTTGTGCTACTGGAGCTGTAATGAGAATTACAGCTCGTAGTTTGGGAATACAGTAGCATTAAAGGCACCACTCACTCCATCTCCAATCAACAGACATCACAGAATTATGCTCACCTCTGGTCCTGGAACATCTGAGCATGTGACATAATCAACACTAACGCGGAAGGCGGAGCAAGGCACGCCCACGGCAGGCCGGCCCGGGCATGGCTATATGCACGTCTCGGTGGATTGCTCGGCCACTGCTGCCCCCGAGTTCCATGGCAGGGGAGGGGACAAGCTGTCTCAGGAGCTGGTCGGAGCGCTGGAGAGGAGCCTGGTCGGGGGCGGGAACGGGGCAGGGGCCGCCATCGACCCGGCCTCCTTAGGGTTGCTGGACGCCAAGATCTGCTGGGTGTTGTACGTCGATGGGCTGGTTCTGAGCTCCGACGGCAATTTGCTGGACTGTCTCTCCATCGCCGATAAGGCTGCTCTCGCTAACACGGGCATCCCCAAGGTGGAGATCACTGCTGGCGGGTCTGAGGATGCGGAGGTCGGAGTGGATGTGGATGATGGAAATCCCGGGGGCTACTCGAAGCTGGACGCTTCTAGGGTTCCGGTTCTGGTAACCATGATCAAGGTCGGGAAGCATTATATCGTGGATGCCACCGCCGAGGAGGAATCGTCACAATCGTCACAATGCAAGGTTGTTAGCATTTTGCAAATTTGCCGATAAGCGCTGGTAGCAGTAACAGCTGTGAAAAGCCATCTCAACAGGTGGCAACACGGCATTCCCACTACCGGCGAGACCTGGCTTCTGATCAGTACCTGATTAACCATGACCTACTCCTGGGGACTGCCTTGTCGCGAATCTCTGCAGGTAACACAAACATGTAATCACATGTTTCAGCCCATAATTAGGACAGACTCGTTTTCGTTCCAGTTCTGCAAAAACATGACCAAGAACTCACTTCGTTTAGCCACTTTCGCGCTAGAGCTGGAATCGTTCTTCGCCCACATCTCCCACCTTGCGACCCGCTTTTTAAAAACAATGTAACCAGCCCGAGGTGTGAGTATCTTGGTGGTGGCCAAGTTCTCCTCCAAAGGACAAAAAAGGAGGAGTCTGCCTTGCAGCTCGATCAGAGTCAGTTTCTGTGTCTCTTTTCCCCTAAGAAGACGCTGTGTGTGTCCCTTGGAGAAAACACGGGCAATGAACTCACCTGCCGATCTCTCAGCGATGCAAACAACACCGCAGCGAGGTTCTGTCCAAACAGTGGTAGACCATTTCGCACCTCACCCTCGAACGTGCTGGAGATTCTTGGCAATCAATTGCGCGCGCAGAATCATGCAATGCGGCACTGCCCTTCACCTTGAGGAGCGCATCAGGCAGCGGCGCCGGCGGAGTTGTGCCTCGCACAATCCAATTTTCAAATTACATAATGGGTGTACATCATGACGTGTTATCAAAATTACAAGCTCATGACTGATCAGGTATACCGTACCTCGATGGGTGGTTCAACAGGGTAATGCGGAAGTAATTATTTTTTGAAAAAAATAAGGTTTAACATAAGTATTTATATTTTAAAAATTCTTACATTTATAAAAAATAATTTTACTAAATTTCAATATTTATTAGAATATATAAGTATCTATATAGAACTAATAGAGATGTATAGACCTCCTCTAAAAAGGCCCTAATTTTCCACACGAACCCTAGTTTCCTTGTTTTCGTATCTTAAACTCGTAAAGTTTTACACATTGAGCATTTTAAGTATAATAATTTATGAATTTTCAAATTTAATAATTTTAATTAATTAATATAAGTACATTAATTATTTTATAATTTTCAAATGAAATGATTGATGTCATACTAAGAAGTTAAAATACTAAATAATTCAATAAAATCATTTACAAGGAATGAAACCAGATGTAAAATCCTGACATGTACGAAGAAAGAAACCTAAACTGAAAAAAGAGGGTTGACCTAGAGACATGGGTTCATTGGAACTCCTCAATTTAGCGTCCTGAGGACGGATCAGTGCCCGGATGGGGTGCCACCCATCCCATACCTTCATGGCCCTACACCCCACTCATCCCAATCCGGGGTGCCACCCATCCCATAGCTTCATGGCCCTACACCCCACTCATCCCAATCCAGAGTGCCACCCATCCCATAGCTTCATGGCCCTACACCCCGCTCATCCCATAGCTTCATGGTCCTATGGGTCTACCGGTTATAAACAGGTTATAAACAGCAACCTTCAGGGCTGCGGATTATAAACATGGTACCTTCGTCTTATAACCATGCTACATTCGGAGCTGCCAATTATAAACATGGTACCTTCGTCTTATAACCATGCTACCTTCGGGGCTGTCGGTTATAAATATGCTACCTGCGGGGCTGTCGATTATAAAAATGGTACCTTCATCTCCGCATGTAAGGGCTGTCATCGGGGCTGCCGATAATAAACATGGTACCTTCGTCTCCGCAGCTTGCGAGGGCTGCCGGTTATAAACATGCTACTTTTGTCTCCTCAGCATGCGGGTGCTGCAGGTTATAACCGCAGCGTGCAAGGGCTGCCGGTTATAAATATGCTACCTTCGTCTCCGTAGCGTGCGGGTGCAGCCGATTATAAACATGCTAGCTTCGTCTTCGTAGCGTGCGGGATCATAAACATGTTACCTTTGTCTCCGTGGCATGCGGGGTAGCCAGTTGTTAGTGCCCTATGCGGTTGGTCCGATTCGGTTATAAATGCTACCTTCGTCTCGCGTGCGGGTTGCCGATTATAAACATATTGTCTTCGTCTCGTAGCGTGCGGGTTGCCGATTATAAACATGCTACCTTCGTCTCCGCAGCGTGCGGGGTTGCCAGTTGTTAGTGCCCTATGCGGTTGGTCGATTGCGATTATAAACATGCTACCTTCGCCTCCGCGTGCGGGTTGCCGATTGTTAGTGCCCCACGCGGTGCTACCTTTGTCTCCACTGCGAGGCCACCATTGTTAGTGCCCTACGGTGCTACCTTTGTCTCAAATAGGGGCTGCCAATTATAAACAAGCTACCTTCGCCTCCGCGTGCGGTTGCGATTGTTAGTGCTTGTTAGTGCCTGGGTTACTCCGATTCGGTTATAAACATATTGTCTTCGTCTCTGTAGTCCATAGAGTCGCTAGTTGTTAGTGCCTCTGAGTTAGCCGATTCAAATTCTTGTGCGAGACTTGACGCATACTTTGAAATATGCAACACCCCATCCCATCCCATAGCTTCATGGCCCTATGGGGTTGCCTATTATAAACATGCTACCGTCTCCGCGTGCGGGATGCCAGTTGTTAATGTTCTCTGAGGTTACTTGATTCAAATTCTTGTGCGAGACTTGGATATACTTTGAAATATGTGAGGCCCTCAATTATCAATGTTATGCCGGGTTACTTCGATGTATACTTTGAAATATGCGAGGCCACCAGTTGTTAATGTTCCACGGGGTTACTCTAGTTCAAATATGCAAGGCCGCCAGTTGTTAATGTTCTACGAGCTTACTCCGGTTTAAGTGCGGGGTTAATTTTCTACAAGGTTACTCCAATTCCGCTAGTTTTTAGTGCCCTACGGAGTTAGTCTAGTTCAAATCCCGGTGTGGGAATTCGATGTATACTTTTAAATATGCGAGGCCACCAGTTGTTAATGTTCTCTGTGGTTACTCAAGTACGAGGTTAATGTTCTACAAGGGTACACCAATTCTGCCAATTGGTAGTGCCCTACAGAGTTAGTCTAGTTCAAATCCCAATGTGGGACTTCGATGCTTACTTTGAAATATTCGAGGCCACCAGCTGTTAATGTTCAAGTGCGGGGCGGCCAGTTGTTAGTGATTGTTAGTGTCCTACGGGGTTACTCCCGTTCAAGTGCAGGCCACCCGTTGTTAGTGCTTGTTAGTGCCCTACGATGTTACTCATGTTTAAGTGCGGGATGCCAGGTTGTTTGTGCCTGTTAGTGCCCTACAGGGTTACTCATGTTCAAGTGTGGGGCGCCAGTTGTTAGTACCTCTTAATGCCCTACGGGTTACTCCAGTTCAAGGGGCCGCTGGTTGTTAGTGCTCATAGTGCCCTCTGAGGTTACTCCTATTCAAGTGGGCCGCTTAGTTGTTAGTGCCCTCTGGTTACTCAGTTCAAGAGCGGGCCGCTTAGTTGTTAGTGCCTGGGTTACTCCAGTTCAAGTGCGGGACCCCGGTTGTTAGTGCCTCTGAGTTAGTCTAGTTCAAGTGCGGGCTGCAAGTTGTTAGTGCCTCAGTTAGTGCCCTACACTGTTGGTCCAGTTGCCGGTTATAAATATGCTACCTTCGTTTCCGCAGCGTGCGGGTGCTGCCGATTATAAACATGATACCTTCGTCTCCGCAGCGTGCGGGTGCTGCCGATTATAAACATGATACCTTCGTCTCCGCAGCGTGCGGGTGCTGCCGATTATAAACATGCTACCTTCGTCTCCGCAGCGTGCGGGGTTGCCAGTTGTTAGTGCCCTATGCGGTTGGTCCAGTTGCCGATTATAAACATGCTACCTTCGTCTCTACAGCGTGCGGGGTTGCCAGTTGTTAGTGCCCTACGCGGTGCTACCTTTGTCTCCACAGCATGGGTTGCCAGTTGTTAGTGCCCTACGCGGTGCTACCTTTGTCTCCACAGCCTGCAGGGGCTGCCAATTATAAACAAGCTACCTTCGTCTCCGCAGCGTGCGGTGTCGCCACTTGGTAGTGCCCTGCGCGGTTACTCCAGTTACCGGTTATAAACATATTGTCTTCGTCTCTGTAGTCCACAGAGTCGCTAGTTGTTAGTTCCCTATACAGTTAGTCCAGTCAAATTTCCGGTGCGAGACTTCGACGCATACTTTGAAATATGCAACACCCCATCCCATCCCATAGCTTCATGGCCCTATGGGGTTGCCTATTATAAACATGCTACCTTCGTCTCCGCAGCGTGCGGGGTCGCTAGTTGTTAGTGCCCTACAGGGTTAGCCCAGTTCAAATTCTTGGTGCGAGACTTCGGGATATACTTTGAAATATGTGAGGCCCTCAATTATCAATGTTCTGCCGGGTTACTTCGATGTATACTTTGAAATATGCGAGGCCACCAGTTGTTAATGTTCCACGGGGTTACTCTAGTTCAAATATGCAAGGCCGCCAGTTGTTAATGTTCTACGAGCTTACTCCGGTTTAAGTGCGGGGTTAATTTTCTACAAGGTTACTCCAATTCCGCTAGTTTTTAGTGCCCTACGGAGTTAGTCTAGTTCAAATCCCGGTGTGGGAATTCGATGTATACTTTTAAATATGCGAGGCCACCAGTTGTTAATGTTCTACAGGGTTACTTCAGTTCAAGTACGAGGTTAATGTTCTACAAGGGTACACCAATTCTGCCAATTGGTAGTGCCCTACAGAGTTAGTCTAGTTCAAATCCCAATGTGGGACTTCGATGCTTACTTTGAAATATTCGAGGCCACCAGCTGTTAATGTTCTGCGGCGGCGGTTGTTAGTGATTGTTAGTGTCCTACGGGGTTACTCCCGTTCAAGTGCAGGCCACCCGTTGTTAGTGCTTGTTAGTGCCCTACGATGTTACTCATGTTTAAGTGCGGGATGCCAGGTTGTTTGTGCCTGTTAGTGCCCTACAGGGTTACTCATGTTCAAGTGTGGGGCGCCAGTTGTTAGTACCTCTTAATGCCCTACGGGGTTACTCTGGTTCAAGTGCGGGCTGCAAGTTGTTAGTGCCTGTTAGTGCCCTACGGGGTTACTCCTATTCAAGTGCGGGCCGCCAGTTGTTAGTGCCCTACAGGGTTACTCCAGTTCAAGAGCGGGGCCGCTAGTTGTTAGTGCCCTGTGGGGTTACTCCAGTTCAAGTGCGGGGCCGCTAGTTGTTAGTGCCCTGTGGAGTTACTCCAGTTCAAGTGCGGGGCCGCTAGTTGTTAGTGCCTGTTAGTGCCCTACAGAGTTACTCTAGTTCAAGTGCAGGACTCCAGTTGTTAGTGTCCTACATGGTTACTCCGGTTCAAGTGCGGGACCCCAGTTGTTAGTGTTGTAGGGGTTACTCTAGTTCAAGTGCAGGACTCCCGTTGTTAGTGTCCTACAAGGTTACTCCAGTTCAAGTGCGAGGCCCCAATTGTTAGTGTTGTAGGGATTACTCTAGTTCAAGTACGGGACCCCAGTTGTTAGTGTTGTACGGGGTTACTCCAGTGGCCTTGGGGTACTCCAGTGATTCCCAGTGCGGAGGACTTGGATATATACTTTGAAATATCTATAAAATCTTTGAAACCACTAAAAAAAGGAAAAAATTTGAAACAATCCTTCTACATTCCATATACGCTTCTTGATTTCAAATGAGCGAATCACTCCTATCAAGTGTGTTTTCATGAAAACATGTACCGACGTATGAAGGATAACACAATGTAGGTGTGAATTATCGCAGCGCGTACGACTCACCGGTGCGATTCTCTTAAAGCGTGGAAAATGAAATCGTCCTGTTGCAGCTTTTCCAAGAGGGCAATGGAAAGCCGTGGGCTCTGGTGCAGCTTTTCCAAGAGGGCCATGGAAAGCCGTGGGCCCAGGTGCAGCTTTGCTGCCTCACACCTTTTCTGTATTGTGTTGATATTGATGAAGGCGGCCCTCGAGCTCCCCGTGCCTTGTAGTTACGTGGTCGGAACGGAAGATAGGAAAGGGGCCCGGGCCCCGAGCCTGGGGCCCGAGCCTGGGCCCCTGTCTGACTCAGCTTGGACCCGGGAGATACTGTATCTGGGCTGCCAGTACGCAAACTTGCACAGTTTGGACTCTGGAGGCTCATGACCACGGTGGCCCAGCTTCGGACAAGAACGCAAGACAGGAAGCAAATCTGATCTGCTGACTCGAATCGAGGGCTTTGTGAAGACCGCAAGCACGTAGATATGTGACCTGGTGACGATGCTGTTGGTCGAATTCGTACGCTTACTCGACATGCTACAACATTAACATTATGTACCTACCTTCTGCACCCTCTGCCACAGGCATCCTGTGCCTTGGTGTAAACAAGGCGCTGCAGGTCACACATACCGCATGTTTCTGGCAGCCCAGGATTCCAATGTGCAGAATCTGCTCCACCTCACAGATGCGACATGGGCAAGGTACAACATGATATGCAGGCTGGGTTCACAATGGTTTTGTGTATATGTACAGAGGAAGGACTAGGCTAGTGTGGTAGTCTAGGAGTTGGAAGAGCGAGCTCGCTATGGCCGGTTTTTACACGAGAATCTCAAATCTGCCATGGGTACAGGGCTTCAGGCCAGGCCCAGCAAGGCGTGACGATCAAAAAAGAAGGAACTGTAGGGGCTGTGAATGCTGAGGAATACTAGGACGTATTAGATAGGTTATCTGAAAGTGAAGCTCAGCTGGCTTGAGCTTACTACTCGGGGCTGTCTTCGGGAGTGCCAGCTTCCCATGTCGCAAGGACGAGGGTGTGCCGCCCACCGCAGGCTACGTTCCTGACACACCAGCTACCCACTTTCTCCTCGGTGCTGTCCAGCTTGATGGTATCAGAGAAAATCCTTCTGCGTCCGTTGGTGTGAATCTGTCTCTTCTTGGGGGGAATCTCTATCGGAACTCCCCGAGGATGGCCTGTTGTAATGGTTGAACCATATCCCAAGCGGCCGTTGTCCCCCCTTCCGAACTGCAACACAGGTGACCCTTTGTAAGTTCCGGATCTTCCATCAACGACAATACAAACGCACAGTGAAGAACATGGAATTCGAACTCACAGAGTAGATCCGCCCATCAATGGTCAAGGCTACTGAATGTGTGCCTCCACAAGATACCTGCTTCAATACCAAACCATGGCTCACACCCACGCAATGTATACATGCTTCAAGAGTGCAGTCAGTGCACAAACAGATGATGTAATGCAGACCTGAATAATGGTTTCCCCAGCAAGAAGTTGAACTTTCGCAGGATGCATCTTACTGCTTTTGTCATCACCAAATCCCAACCGGCCATGCTCTCCTCTCCCCCAGCCATAGACCTGACAGTGCACTCGGTAATGCTAAGAGGCCGGCAGCGGACTGAACAACTAGCTGGTAGAAAAGACTGACGAAGAAGACTTGACATGGGAGCAAACAAGAGTCACCTGCCCGTCTGCCGTCAATGCCATGGAGTGCCAACCTCCAGCTGCAACAGCAACAATCTAGAGACAAAACAGGAACAACAATCAACTAATGCTCTCATGACGAACCCCCCTGTCACCACGCACTTGCTCGAGCACTAGTACATAAGAAACCGGGTACAGCCAATCACCAAAGGGACTTCGTCCAGTTCATTGACACGAACTGGCAGAGATCGTGGCTGAGTGTCACCAGTGCCTAGCTGCCCATACTCATTGTTCCCCCACGCCCACACTTCTCCACACTCCAAAAGAGCCAGATTGTGAAACGCACCGACTGCAATCGTCTGCACCGTCTCCAGGTTCTGCACTTTGGCTGGAACAGAGATCTTGGTACTGCAAGCAGAACCAACAATCAGACACCTGCTCATGTAGCAGCAAAAATAGTAACAGACCCAACAAAAAAAAAAACGGCAACCCACTTACATATCACCCGGAGGCCATGGCTGGCCCCACGTCCAAACCTCCCCGCCATCAGTCAAGACCACGGAGTGGGTACCCCCTGCAGCCACCTGCCGCACTCGAAGGTGGGGCGCACACTGCCTGGGAATCTGAGTGTCCCGCCGCTGCTCCCCCTTCTCCCCATTGATGTTCCACACCTCTCCACACTGCCCATACTCATTTCCACCTGCATACCCAACAGCCCTTGCAATTGCAAGTGATGCACCCCATAAGCCTAATCCCGCAGCAATCCCCCACCTCCCAGCGAAGCATCGAAAAGCACCTACCCCAAGCGTAGGTCCGGCCCTGATCATCCACCGCCAGGCAGTGCCACCCTCCTATTGCCGCCTGGTTTCACACCAACACCACAACTCAGCCAACTTTCCCATCCCAACTCCACCAAAACACCAATCCGAGCCACCCTTACCTGGACAATCTTCACCTCCGCCAATGCCGCCACCTGCCGACAACCACGTTAGTACCCCACCACCGCCACACTCTCCTCCCTCCCCGGAAATCAAAACCGCCGCACCTTGCTGGGGAGGCACTCGGTCTTGGAGGTCGGGGCCGGCCGAGAGTCGCCCGCTGGTTCCACCCCACGTGTAGAGCTGGCAGGACGAGGAACGGAATTGAGCAACCCCAGGCACCGAGAGCATCAGGCAGGCAGGGGAGACAAGGAGGAGGAAAACATGCACCCACCGCGCCATCCTCCGCAACCGCCAACGAATTCCTGCTGCCAGCAACCACGCTCACGATGCGCACATCCGAGAGCGCGTCCACCACCCGAGCCCAGCTCTCGTCCTCAGTCCCGCCTAGCCCGAGCTGGCCATCCTCCCCGGCTCCCCTGCAATTGCCCACCCAATCACACGCTCGGTCACAAAACTCCCCCAGCTCGCTCGAGCTCAGCTCAGCTCAGCCCAACTCAGCTCAATCCGAGCCAGCTGCAGACACAGCATCCAGTTTCCAGTGCGGCGCAAACCAAGCGAATACTGCAGGCTGGTGCATATCAGCCGTCATCCGCCAGCTCCAGCAGGGCGCATGGGCAGAGAAAGCAAAGCGGTGGTGGGGGAATCGAAATCGGGGGGAGATGCCACGGCCGCCTCCGCATTCAAGGCCTGCAGGGCACAGGGGACAGAGGACTATTCTGCGCCGCTGCCGCTGCTTCTTCTGCTGCTGCTGCTGCTTCAGCTGCGGCTCGGACTGCGGATTTCGCACCAAATTGGGCTATTTAACTGCCGGGGTTGGCAGCGTTGCTCTGGGTATCGCAGTCGCGTGGTGTAATGTACATATGTTGTATACAGTGGACATCTGCAGTGTAGACTGTACCGCAGAGTAAAATGTACTACAGTCTCAAGCTGGGTTGCGGTAGATTAAAAGCTGCTGGGCAGCTGAAGATGGTTGGAAGTGGGAAGCCTGGCGGGCAGGCACATGAACCCAAAACCTCCTACATACACAGAACTGGCAAGGGCCGGCGGTACGTTCTGCTGCCCATCCTAGCTGGATCCGGATTGCGCTTCCGTCCTAGTAGTCCATGTCGGCACATCCTGTGCTGCTTGCATCTCCCTCACTGCTCCAAAGTCGGGGCCGCCCAACGCCGCCTGCTCGCTTCTCCATCTCAACACCTTGGTATATTAACCATTTATTAAGAAGTAAGAGACGATATGGGAAAGGTGCCTAGCACGGTGACATGCCTTGGGACCAGTCTTTGATAGATTTATCAAACACGGGCTACATTGGCAGCAGAGACGCAGCAGGTTATCTCCTCTCTCACTAGGGCATCTTTCGTTTGGCAAGCATTACGAAGTTTCAGTCTATATTTCTAGACACCTATCTATTTCATGGTACCTATATAAAAGCTCAACTTTACTCTTGTTCACAAAGAAAGGGAACACAAAGAAAGGGAAGTTCATGATTTCTGGTTAGACCTTGTATTGAAGCATTCCATATCGTTTTGACAACCCTCTCCATGGTGATGTGGTTGCCGTGGGCTTGGTTGATCAGTTGAACCTTTAGCTTCCTTTCCTCTCTTGAACCGTGCTCTTGATTCATTACCCCTTAGGAGGATATATTGTTATCACTCTTGACGTTACTAGAGAAGTCATGTTTGGAGTCTTTCGGTAGAACAAACCTATGGCATGAAAAGAATGGAATAGGTGCATTCATTCAATTAGGGGATGCTTCTCAATGTGATGAATGTATGACTTACGAACCTTCTCGAGATTCTGTCACCAAGATGAGTGATCTCATCTCCATTATTATTAAGTAAATATAATCAAAGTATTTTAGTACTAAAATTAATTTCAGATGTATTTTATTGATTTATATGTTAGACATATAATTTTATATCTATCTTGACTTGCTTCAAAACATATATTGGTATTGATCCTCCTTTGAGGAGTAACATGGTATTCGAGAGTTCATTGGTTAAGCGACTCTTTAGTCATATCACTACAAGGATGGGTAGTAGGGATGAGGTACTACTCAACATGGCCATTGGTGGCCTATCTATTATGAAGCCCTTGAGGTCATCCGATATAGGATCTCTCGCTTCCTAACCCTTAGTGGTTTGCTTGTAATGAAGCCCTTCATGGCTCATATAGAATCTCTTTTGTCTCAGCCTAAGGGAGCAATCTTGTAATGAAGCCCTTCATGGCTCATATAGAATCTCTTTTGTCTCAGCCTAAGGGAGCAATCTTGTAATGAAGCCCTTCATGGCTCATATAGAATCTCTTTTGTCTCAGCCTAAGGGAGCATTGCTGTTGTGAAGCTCTTTGGGGCCGCCTAGTTGATATACAAGCTGCTGTGAGATCACTAAGCTCTCTCATTGCAAGGAGCCAATGTTGTAAGGCTCTTCGCACCCTCCTTATCAGTTAATATCTCCAGTGTTGTATATGTTGTCATAGTACCTATTCTACCTTATTGATAAGGGTGTTAAATTCTAAATCGGTTGGGCACTATGTTACGGATAGATCTATGCTATTTATTCTATCACAATGCAAATCTTTACATCATAAATTATGCATGTTCATAAGAAATGTTCTAGGCTACATCTAAAAGCTTTTTCTTCCTTGCATAGTACAGAACAAAGGCAGTAACTACTATGCCACTCCAAATGATTGTCCATGTGCATGGCCAAAATCCTGAGCCACGAGCGACATGATACATGTCTACGTCAATGTTCATGCCAAAAACTCCACTAATGGCTGTGCCTAGGCCCATTGAGAACCCCATTGTTATGAATATTAATTGTAACTGCATTACATTGTTGCGTTTTGTGTCAAGCATGAAATTAATGTGTGCTTCAGTAGCAGTCGTATATGCTTGAATCTACAATCACATAAACAAAGAAGAAGAAAAGATTATTATATATAATTATAAATAAAAACTATATGATGTTGTCTTACTAGTTGAACTAATCTTCAAAATATATAGTAGATCATGGAACATGTTTGCACTTGCATTTCCATACATTGTCCAACTTTCTCATGATGGTATCAAATTTAGTGAAGTAAAAATCAATTAACATTTCAAGCTCTTGGATATAGGGATCATTGGTCATTGAGATTGAAAATGCTTCCTTTGGGAGATTTATCAATGGCCTTCTAGATTTCCTTGAAGGAAGGTTATTTGATAGAGTTGGAGCTTTTCTTTTGGAAGGACTAAAAAGACGACGTAACGTAGGGGTCTCATCCTTATATTTCTTGAGATGGAAGTAAATCATCTCATCTTCATTATCTAAAACATATTCAAGCTGATCTCTAATCTGACAAAAATTAACAATAATTTTTATTATTAATATTTACTTTTTAAATGCTAAAATAAAATATTTAAAATAATTAGTGAAAAGAATAGAGCGTTGTCTATTATTAAAAAGAATTAAACATATTAAAAATATAAAAAAACTTACATTTTTTACTCGTGTAGATAGTCCTGCATGTCTGCCTTTCAACTTCCTTAGAGTATCAAGTAATTTAGGGTCTAGTAAAACTACTAGTTTATCTTGAAGAGGAATAATATTCTTCTCAAGTTCTATTACCCTTTCAAAGAGATATTTATGAACAGTTTCCAAAGTTATTTCTAAAAATTGGAATTCAAATGGCGAGTCTTCTGGGGCTAGAGGTGAGCTCATTGAAGAATGGTGTGTTGTGTCCTTTTTGCTTGTCTCTTCTATGGTATCTACTTCTTTTATTAATTCGCGCATAGATTCAGTCCCATCTTCTATTGATATATTCTCTTGTGCCACTTTTGAGATAGTATGACTTGCAAACGAAGAAATCGTTTCTAAAAAATTCTTCCGTTCAGGTTGCACAGATTGGGTCTCATCTTCAAATGTATTTTCTGCTGTTTTTTTTAAAATAGCATGACTTGCAAAAGAAGAAATAGTTTCTAACAAATTCTTCCGTTCACCTTTCATATTTGTAACATCTACATCAATTGCACCCACTTCACGTTCATCGACATAATATGAAGGAATATTATCACGAACATTGTCCGATGAGGATACAATCACCGCTTGAGCAATATTAATATGGTCGTTATCATATGATTGTCTATTAGGGGCATTTTCATTAAGTGTTTCCTCTTGATTAGGAAGTGGTAAAGTTACGTTTCCCATCTCAATCCTTTGAGTATCATAGTAAAAAGATGTAGCAATATTATTATCTATATTTTCTTGCATTTTTGCTTGACTAAGTTCATCATTTGAAGTCTCAATATCTATGTTTTTTATATTTTCTAAAGTTTCACTAGGAATACTGGGCTGATAAGCCTCACCAGATCTTATACTTTCCATTTCATGATCAATTGCATTCTCACCAAAGTTCTCAATATAAGTATCATGCAAATTTTGTATAAGGGCCCTACTTTCCGGTGTAGAAGTTTCACCCAAATTTTGAGTGGAATTTTGAGTTTCTTCCTTTTTCTCATCCGGAGTGTGAGCGACTTGTTCTGGCTGCAAGGAAGCGTCTTTTGCCAACTTGTTTTCCAGCTCAATAGCTGCGCCATCCAATCTTGGTTCATCAGATTTTCCAATTTCAATATCTGTGAAAGATGGTTCTTCTTCTTGTATCTGAGATATGTCTTCTTCTCTATGTATCTGGGATCTGTCTTCTTTATGTATCTGGGATCTGTCTTCTTCTTTATGCAGCTGGGATCTGTCTTGCGCAAACTTTGAACTATGGAATTGGGAATAAAGATTGTATACTTGCGCTTCCACAATCGCATGAAAGGGATACAGCAAAAATGCATCTTTTGCAGTCAAAACTGCTCGGATGAATTCCATATTTATGACAATAGCTGTACCTCTCCCTGCACAGCGTTCGTAATTGATCATCAGTTGGCATCACGTGTCAATGTGGCCTGAGGTCTCCTTGAAAGGACATCCACAAGAGTGATGTTTCTCACCTAAGCAGAATTTTCCGAGCTCCGGCTCGTGAGGGTCTTAGCAGGCAGAAGGTTGCTCACCCACGATACCCGTGCGCTTCGCAAATAGAGGCCCTTGGCGCCGCAGGTCGGAAGCAGGTAGACGTGACATGCGCAAGATGTCACGCTTGGTGAAGTTCTCCACTTCAAATTTGCCCTCCGCGCTAATGTGAAGCCATTCCCGGACCTCGCCCTTCGCCTTCGAAACCCTCCTCCTTGGAGTGAATCTGACCTTGGGGTCTTCCTCAAGGTTATAGGATGGCCTGTGGAAAGGAGGACTGCTCGGTCTAACGGAATGCGGAGGAGGAGAATTCGGCGTCGGGCTTCCGGCTTCTGGCCCATTGGGACTTGCGTTCGCCATTTGCCTTGCCCACCTCCTTGAACGATTACTTCCTAGATCCAGCCGGTCCGGAGGATAGCTTTACCACATTTATGGGCAGCTGTCTCCAGGTGGGTGTGAGCAAACAGCGCTGTGGTTAGGTTTACACGGGGTTCGGCCGTTAACTGCCGCTCACCAAGTTGTCCCCGGCTGAAGATGCCTTTCTAGTAACCTCGCTTGGCTTAGTGACGAATCCAGTCCCACATATATACTGGACCTGAGATAAGTGCGTCGCATTCCCTCACCTGCTGCCCTCGAGTGCGCCTCGCTGAAGCCGCCAAACACGAGGGACGATGAGTATCCGTGATATCAAGGGTGTAAGGACTGTCGGACAAAACAACTCCACACAACCCTGAAGACATATCCTGCGCATCCATATCCTGGACCTTTGATTCCTTGCTGCAGCCGGCAATAAAGCAAGGATGCGTTTGTCAACCTGTTGATCCTCACAGGTAAAGAGAGCCAGCAAATACAATGTCACGTCTGATTTTTGTACTAGCCTCCTCAAACTTGGCTTCCAAGTCTGTCTCCCCGATAGCCCTTGAAGCCACAATGAGCTGCTGCAAGACCTCTTCTAAACGCTTCAACGCACGAATTAGACTGCCTTCAAAAATAGTGTCCGTCATCCTCATGATCTCTAAGAATTTAGCTCCCTTGCCCCAGGAGTAGACTATCTCCATGATATCTGGCCTGAAAGATGCAACATAGTCCTCCACATCGATTTCCATTTTGCTCTCACGCTGAACTTTCCCAACCCGTCTAGCAATATCTTTGACTTGAGAATAGGGGCCTTGAAGACTTTCAGGAAGTTTCGTGAACCCTTTGGTCTTTTCTTGCCACACAAAGCATGACACAATTGCAGCAACTTGTTCCACTGTGGCTTCTTTGAACGCTCCACTGAACATCAGCTCAGTGAGAACAAGTTCATCTCCACTGCTTATTTCACAAGCCACCCTGCCTTTCAATTCCACCACTTCATCTGCTGTTATATAGCCTAAGCGCCTGAGTACCCTCTTGCGGGCTTTTAACTCCTCCTTGAACACAAGAGTCGATGCAATTCGAGCATCCTTTCGGGCAACCTTGATGGCTTGCAGTAAAGTTTCCTTCTTGTGAAACATCTTCAACCGCGGCAACAGAGTGGGCGAGTCTGCTATTGCGTGCCTTGAAAGCAGTCCCTCTATTGCTTCAGCTTGCCTGACTGCTTTCTTGTACTCGCTACTCTTCACATGCATGTCTTCCTCTGGATCCAGAAGCTGCACGCCGTCAGGGAACTGGTTGAGCACATCTCTGAGTGTCTTCAGTGCTCGCTGTCGGGCTTCAATGGAGATCAAGTCCTTGGGAAGAACAACACGTATTACACTTAAACTGTCCAATTGCGAGAGAGAGACAGCAGCCACCATGGGCTCACCAGGCTCATCCAGCGGAATGACCTGCACCAATTTCTTACGTCCATCTCCACTTGCAACACAGTTGCTCAAAACATCCACGATGTACCCTTGAGGTTGTTTCCTAGTCTCATCACCCAAGTCTTTTGGTCCAGGAGCTTTCTCAAAATTAACAACGACACCCCAGACAG
Organism: Anthoceros angustus; assembly: GCA_010909165.1. Taxonomy (NCBI): domain Eukaryota; kingdom Viridiplantae; phylum Streptophyta; class Anthocerotopsida; order Anthocerotales; family Anthocerotaceae; genus Anthoceros; species Anthoceros angustus. The sequence continues at coordinate 2,246,439 of VJWM01000044.1, read as the reverse complement.
CTGGTGCATCCATCGAGAAAGGAGCATCAGCTGCTGCAGTGTCCAGGTGTCCCTTCAAAATGCGGACAAGTCTCCCCGGCTGCAGAAATGGCAAGCAGTGACTAGGAGAGAAGACTGAACCTCGAATTGTGCTTCTGAGCTCCCTGTGCTGCTGTATTAGAGAGTAATAGTCCTGAACCTGCTCCTGCTCCTCGATCACAATTGAATCTCTTTCCTCTTCCAACTTCTTTACCTCAACCTGAAGCTTAGGAAGAGAACGATCAGACTGAAACTGGTGGAAGGACTGCAGAAGAAGAGTTTCCGGGTCACTTTCTTCACAGCGCATCTGATTCAACAGCATGCTGTAACTAAGATGGAACGCACTGTTGAGAGGATCTGCAAGCCCCTTAATCATGGACTTGCAGACAGATGGCTCAAGCTTTTCATCCAACATAAGCACGCAAATGCCCCTGTCATCAATGCCCCGGCGCCCAGCACGTCCACTCATCTGAATATACTCTCCACTTGTTAACCACCGAAACTTGTCCCCATCATACTTTCTGACGTTTGTGAAAACAACTGTTTTGGCTGGCATATTGAGGCCAATACTAAAAGTTTCAGTGGCAAACAGGCAACGAATGAGGCCCTCTTGAAACAGAATCTCGATGACTTCTTTCAGCACAGGAAGGAGCCCAGAATGGTGAACACCTATCCCACGTCTAAGCAAGGGAAGAATTAAGGCAACCTGAGGAAGCTTCTTGTCATCGTCCGACAGCGAATCCAAGGCATTCCAAAACACACCATCCACTAGCTTTTTCTCGTCATCACCCGTAAGGTCCAGTTGCACCATCTCGTTTGCCAGTCGTTCGCAGTCCCTCTTACTGAAACTGAACACAATAACAGGATCATATTGGCGCAACATGATCATCTTCACCAACTTAAAGATGTCACTGGAACCGTCGCCAACTCCTTTACCCCGTCCGTGCTCCCTATGTCTAGCAGCAGCAGCAGTCGGTGCGACCGAGTTCACCGCCTTCTGGAAGTTGTCTTCCCTAAACCTTCCCTTTTCATCAACCACAAGGTACAGGCCATCTCCTCCTGCCGGGAAGATGAAATGCTGCAGCGGGGTGGGCCGGAAGTCAGTGTACACAATGTGGCAAGGCTGCTGATGCACCTTGGCTACCCAATCCGCAAACTCCTTCGCATTCGGAACGGTGGCTGACAGAAACACAAACCGAGCATTCCGGGGCGCCATGACAATGCTCTCCTCCCACACCACCCCTCGCTCCCTGTCCCGCATATAGTGCACCTCATCAAAAATGATCCATGCCACCTCCCTCATGACCTCCGACCCCCGGTACTGCATGCTCCGAAGAATCTCCGTGGTCATGACCAGGCACGAGGCATTGGGAGCTATAGTCACGTCCCCTGTCATAAGACCCACGTCCGAGAACTCCTCATGCAGCTCCCTGTACTTCTGGTTGCTCAGGGCCTTGATCGGAGAAGTGTATATCACCTTCTGGTTATCCCTAAACGCCATGGCGATCGCATACTCTGCAACTACCGTCTTGCCAGCAGAGGTGTGCGCTGACACCAGGACAGACTCCCCTGCTTCCAAACACCGTATGGCCTCCGTCTGGAAAGGATCCAACGTGAAAGGATACTCCTTTGCGGGCTTCGTGGGAGCTTCCCTCTTATCCCGCTCTTCGTACCCCTCCGGATAAGATACATCGTGCAAGCAGATGAGCGAGTCTGTGACACTGTCCACGATTGCCTCTCCCCCAGAAAGCCCAGGAGGGCCCGGTGCAGCTCCGGTGGTCATGCCATCCTCCGCGCCACGCTCCACCATCCCATCCTCTGCAACATGCTTCACATTGCGATCCCCCACGCTCTCAGCATCGTGCTTGCGCTTGCGAGCCGCCATGCTTGGCGGAACTGATCGTCCAGACAGGATGAATTCGTTTTCCTCAGCTAGGGCTCAGATATGCGTTTTAGTTTGTGTTCGATAGGATCACATAATTCCTGAGCTGACGCAAAACATCCAGGTAATAGGGGCTTTACCTTTGGAGTGGGCACTCCGAATCATAATCCTATATAGGATTGAAGGTGCAGGTGGGTGGTACTATATTGGGATGGGAATCATATATAGTATACCGTACCCCGAGGGGTGGTTCAACAGGATAATGCCGAAATAATTAATTTTTGAAAACAAATAAGGTTCAACATAAATATTTATATTTTCAAAATTTCAAAATTTATAAAAAAATAATTTAATCAAATTTAAATATTTATTAAATACATAGGTATATATATAAAACTAATGGATATGTATAGATCTCCCCTAAATAGGCCCTAATTTTCCACACAAACCCTAGTTTCCTTATTTTTGGCATCATAAATTCATAAATTTTTACCTATTCTACATTTTAAGTATCATAGTTTCTGGATTTTCAACTTTTACTAATTTTAATTAATTAATATCGAATCACCCCTCGGGGTACGGTAGTCTAAATGGCCTAGGCCAAATGGACACACATTTATAAGAACGCCGTAAAGCTTGGATCGGTACTTAGATGGGGTGCCTAAAGGGAGTGGATGCCCTTGGTGCAAGTAGCTTAGGCACACCATGGTACAAGTTGTTAAGTACCAAGTCCCATGACGGAAATCCGTCCTTAGTGGACTTAAATAAAATTCTTCTTCTTCTTCTATATACATAATATTTAATTTGAATATTTTTAATTTTTATCTTATCACATATATATGTAATATCTATTTTTTTTTATTTCAGTTAAAGAAAGAGATGATTTATTGAGGTGAAAGAACGATGGAAAGAGACCATCTAGGAAGGGACAACAAATGGGGACCCGGGGGTCGGAGTGAAGAGGAGCAATCGAGCTCCCTACCTAAAGTGACCAATCGCACTACAATGTCATATGTAGAATAAACGGCCCGCAAACCACGAGGAAGAGGAAAAGGCATCACCCACCGCCGCCTTATGGAGAATCGCTGAGAGCGCCTACCAAGAGCAATAGAAACCCGCCGGAAGTATGTGGAAGTACGAGAGGGAACGCACTATGCCCGCACAAGATGGTAAGCTTTGGCACAAGACTTGATGAATTTGTCAAAGTCCTCACCATTGCCCCATACGCTTTAGAGCAAGCGGATAAAGAGGTGGCCGCTTGCATCCTCGCTATACTTATGGACCTTGAGAGTCAGACGGGCAGCAGCCTGACCAGGATGACTGAGTGAGGTGGCGCCACGCGGTCAAGAACTACATCCGCCACCACAACCTCGGGTCGACAAGGTATAAGTCCGCCGATTGAACGACTGAAGAAGAGTATACTCCCGCCTCCTCCAGCCATATAGCCACTTTCGCGAGCAATGGCAAACATGACGCCACGGATGGCGCCATGAGTGGCAATGCGGCGACTGGGGACAACGAGCAAGGTGGACACCGAGACGCTAAGAGCAGAGCCGCACTCACAAGTGAGGAGCGAAGAAGCCCAGCCGGAGTAGGCCGAGACGGAATCGCATCGCAGAGTGAAGGTGGTTGGTGCGATGTGAAATCCCGTATGCATGGGCGGGCGGTGGCCACACTGCTCCCGAACAAGAGCGGCGCTCTAGTGGACACAGAGATGGAGGGTCTGGAGACGGTGAAAAGCGGCGGGCTTCTCGGCGAGATGCGCAATCCCTAAAGCCATCGATGATAAATGTAGAAAGGAGGAAGTCCTTGAGCATCTGCGATAACATGTCTCGGCCCGCCTCAAGGGCGATTGGAGAGAAGGTTCCCTCCTCCACACTTGATCACGAGATCCTCGAGAAAGGGCTTGTCATGGAGGATGAAGCAGGAAGCCAAGGCGGGCGGAGAGGGCCCAACTCCCAAAAGCCGCCGGGAAGAGACCTCGATGAGAAGTCCTCGCCTCCAAATTGCAGGCGGGGATGCTTGCAGAGGCAGTCGCCCAGGCACTCAAAAGCCCCGAGCCCAAGATGTCCCCAAGAGTATCCATAATCTTCGTATCAAACCCGGGCCGGGACAAAGGCCGGAGGCGGAGGCGGTGAATGAGGTACCAGGCGCCTAGCAAAGCGAAGGAAAGGATTCCAAAGGCCACACAGGCATCCTCCGGCAAAGGGAGGTCTTCAATATGGGAGAGGTCTCTGCAAGGGCCTTGTCCAGAAGCTCCCAATGAAGTCGGGGAACCAAAGGGGACCCCAAGAATCCATGAGACCAAGAGCAATCTCCCGAGAAGCTGAGTGGCGGGATCCCGGCGGAGACAGGGCACTTGGACATCTTGACCTTCAAGCCCTGTAGCTCGGAAGAGAATATCTCAAAGGCCTCCTTGACTTTGTCCCGGGCAGGATGTGAGAATCGTGCGCCCGAAGGGAAGACACAGTCGGCGGAGGCGGCCCTAGGCAGGCCCTATAGTGAGCAATAGCGAAGAGCACCGCCTAGCGGGTCGCCTTACACAGTACACATGGGATTCAAGGCAGGCGAAACACGAAGAGACGTTCTTGTCTTTGGTAGTAGAGGTTGGAGGACCTCCGTAGAAACCGGACAAAGGGTATAAGACTCCCTAGGGCCTTGACATCCCTAAGCTCCTCAAAGATGGCGCTCCGAAATGGTATTGAAGGCGTTCTCGACATCCACATAAGACTACCCAATCCGGGTGGGTATCAAGGCAAGCTTTCACCCCTAGCACCGGACTACGGGTGTAATGCCAAATTGAAGGGGTTGAAGTCTTCTTTGGAAGAGAAGGAGGCGGCTGAGGCGATAGTCGGTGAGTAGCCGCATGAAGGCCTCCCAACCGCAGTGGGCGCCGCCGAGGCAGGCGAGCTTGTCCATAGCGACAAGCCTACTAGCAAGAATGAAATCCGGTGAGGCATCTCTCACGAGCCATGACGGAGAAAGAGCTCGGAAAGCCGCTAGATGGATCTTGGGAGAAAGAGGTCCCTAAGGTGTTCGAACACCATTCGACAAGCCGGAGATGAAAGGCGAGGGTTGTGGAAGAGCGAGCAAAAGCCGCCCGGTCAGGAGAAGGATCCTCGGACATAGTCGGATATGTCGGGAATGGCATCCTAGGTGGCGGATGGAGGCACGGGCGCAATTGTCTCTTGAGCGGAGGCCAAGGGCGGGTCGAGCCCTAGCGGTGAGCATATTCACCACTTTGGCCAAGCAACTTCGGTTTGTTGCATTACTGTTCCAAGCGGCGATTCCGGGACTTGGCGACGCCTGACGAAGAGCCCTCGCCCGCCCGAGGCGGCTAGCAACTTCACGGTGCCCGAGCTCCCCTAGTGCAAGAAGACACCATCGGGAGAAGAAGGAGGAGACACCAAGCTAACTCATCCGGGGATCGAGTGCAAGGCGATCTAGGGAAGGCGAAATGCAGACGGGCATCATCGTGAAGGTCGAGAAGCTGCGGAAGATGCGGACATGGAAGCGGGTTTGAACATCCCAAGGATGTGATCCGGTGACTCATAACCATTCCGGAAGAAAAGAGGCACCACAAGGAGAAAGCTCATGCGGGGCGGTGGAGGAGGAGGTCGCGTGCACTTGGGCAGCCAGGTAGTCTGTGAAATCCCGTATGCATGGGCGGGCCAAGAGCTACACCGCCTCCTTCCTGCAACAAGAGCGAGCCGCCTAGTGGACTCGAGATGGAGGGGTCCCGGAGGATGATCAAAAGCTCGGCCGAGCCGCTTCTCGGCGAGATGCCTCGCAATCCCTAAAGCCATCTGATAAATGTAGAGAAAGGAGGAAGTCCTTCCGAGCATCCGCCGATAACATGTCTCCGGCCCGCCTCAAGGACGATTGAGAGAGAAGGTTCCCTCCTCCACACTTGATACGAGATCCTCGAGAAAGGGCTTGTCATGGAGGATGAAGCAGGAAGCCAAGGCAGAGGGCCCAACTCCCAAGAAAGCCGCCGGGAAGAGACCTCATGAGAGCCCCACGCCCAAATTGCACAGTGGATGCTTGCTGGCCAGTCGCCCTGTGGCACTCAAAAGCCCCGAGCCCAAGATGTCCCCAAGAGTATCCATAATCTTCAGATCAAACCCCGAGCCGGACAAAGGACCGAGACTGAGGCAACAGATGAGGTACCTGTGGCGCCTAGCAAAATGTAAGGAAAGGATTCCAAAGGCCACCCGAGCATCCTCCAAAGAAAGGGAGGTCTTCAATATGGGAGAGGTCCTCCAAGGGCCTTGTCCAGAAGCTCCCAATGAAGTCGGGGAACCAAAGGGGACCCCAAGAACTGCATCAAGAGCCGAGCAATCTCCCAGAAACCGAGTAGGCGTGGATCCCCGACGAGACCAGACGCACTTGGACATCTTGACCTTCAAGCCCACCAACGAAAGCTCGAAGAGAATATCTCAAAGGCCTCCTTGACTTTGTCCCTGTGCCCGAGGATGTGAGAATCGCCCGCCAACGAAGGGAAGACACCGCACATGGAGAGGGCGGCCCCAGACAGGCCCTATAGTGAGCAATAGCGAAGAGAGCACCGCCAGCGGTCGCCTCGTACCGTGGGCCGATTCCAAGACGAGACGGCGAAACTCAAGAGACGTGGCCGGTAGTAGAGGTTGGAGGACCTCCAGAAGCACCGGACAAAGGGTATAAGACTCCCTAGGACGCCGCCAACGAAGGAAGACAACATGGAGAGGGCGGCCCCAGACAGGTGGCCCTATAGTGAGCAATAGCGAAGAGAGCACCGCCTAGCGGCCTCACCTCGGCCGATTCCAAGACGAGACACAAACTCAAGAGACGTTTCAGCCGGGTAGTAGAGGTTGGAGGACCTCCGTAGAAGCACCGGACAAAGGGTATAAGACTCCCTAGGACGCCAAGATCCCTAAGCTCCTCAAAGATGACGCCCGAAATGGTATTGAAGGCGCTCGACATCCACCGTAAGACTACCCAATCCGGGTGGGTATCAAGGCAAGCTTTCACCTAGCACCTCACGGCCCGGAGTATTAATGCAAATTGAAGGGGTTGAAGTCTTCTTTGGAGAAGGAGGCGGCTGCGGGCGATAGTGCGGTGAGTAGCCGCATGAAGGCCTCCCAACGCAGTGGGCGCCGCCGAGGAGCGAGCTTGTCCATAGCGACAAGCCTACTAGGCTACAAATGAAATCCGGTGGGTATCAAGGCAAGCTTTCACCCCTAGCACCATGCACTGCAGCCTGAGTGGCAATGCCAAATTGAAGGGGTTGAAGTCTTCTTTGGAGAAGGGAGCAGAGGGCGGCGTGCGGCCGAGTAGCCGCATGAAGGCCTCCCAACCGCGAGTGGGCGACGCCCGAAAGGCGTTTGTCCATAGCGACAAGCCTACTAGCCGCAAGAACAATGAACCGTGAGGCATCTCTCCACGAGCCACCGCAGCAGCCCAGAAAAAGAGCTCGAAAGCCGCTAGATGGATCTTCGGGAGAAAGAGGTCCCTAAGGTGTTCGAACACCATTCCCGACAAACCGCGATGAAAGACGAGGGTTGTGGAGAGAGCGAGCAAAAGCCGCCCGGTCCAGGAGAAGGATCCTCGGGACATAGTCGGATATGTCCGGGAATGGCATCCTTAGGTGGCGGATGGAGGCACGAGGGCGCAATTGTCTCTTCAAGCGGAGGCCAAAGGGACGGTCAAGAGCCCTAAATACCATATTCACCACCGCCAAGCAACTTGCCGGCGAGGTTTGTTGCATTACCCACTGCTCCAACTGGCCGAGCATTCCGCCGGGACTTGGCAAAGACGACCTCCTCCTCAAGAGCCCCGCCACCAAAACGTCAAGACGGCTAGCAACTTCACTTGGTGAAGCTCCCCTAGTGCAATCAAGACACCATCGGGAGAAGAAGGAGGAGACACCAAGCTAACTCATCCCGGATCGAGTGCAAGGCGATCTAGGGAAGACGAAATGCCGACGGGCATCATCGTGAAGGTGCCGAGGAAGCTCGCGAAGATGCGGACATGGAAGCGGGTTTCAACATCCCAAGGATGTGATCCACCGACCGCAACCATTCCTGTGAAGAAAGAGGCACCACAAGGAGAAAGCTATCCAAAAGCCGGGCGGACGTGGAGGAGGTCGCGGCGTGCACTTGGGCAGCCTGTAGTCTCCGTCGAAATCTTTATGCATGTGCCCGAGGTGAGTTTTCACCCCTTGACGCCGCAGAGTTGAGCATGATCGACAAGGAGTGTCCTGATCCACGGAGGGTGTGGATCGCCCCATTGGATGGGGGACGAAAAGGGCCTGCAAGCGCCAGCTTGAAGGGTAACAGGTCAAGAGGTACCGGGACCGAGGGCAAATGACCCCACTGGACGGACATGAGTTTGAGTCTGATGGCGAACCCCAAAAGGCCGCCAAAGGGCCCCACCAAGAGGGGTGCAACCCACAGACCACCGCCAACCACCAAACTAACGCCCACACTGAACTCAAGACCCAAAAGGCGGAGATCCCCCAGTAAAGAAGCCCAGCAGCGGATAAGCGAATCAGATGAAAATGGACTCACGAACATGTAATAGAGCTCACAACAATCACACAATCAACCGAACCATCAATCAATCGCAAACATCTAGGGCTAACAGCGCAACACCTAGGGCATAGCACTCATCGCAACATCTAGGGCCTAGCATTCACCGCAACACCTAGGGCATAACACTCAACGCAACACCTAGGGCATAGCACTCCGCAACATCTAGGGCCTAGCATTCACCGCAACACCTAGGGCATAACACTCAACCGCAACATCTAGGGCATAACACTCAACCGCAACATCTAGGGCCCAGATCGCAACACCTAGGGCATAACACTCACCGCAACATCTAGGGCCTAGCCCTCCAAGTAGCCAATATATAAAGATTAACTCGACATGTAATCGCTGTAGCACTGCACTCAAAGCGCCAATATAATGAGCTTGTAATTGATAACATCCCTTATCTTCACCTCGATTCGAATGTGAAAATATCTTCCCAACCATTGGCTCATTCCATATAGCTTAAGAACGCATGTCACCCAAGATGTACCATGCCTTGTCAATCTTCACTTTATCCTCAAAAGGTTCTATGCCTTCGATCTTTTTATCCGCCAACGACGGCACATATTCCACCGAGGGTTTCAACCCCTAGTTCGCCAACACAAAGATCCTCGGCTCCGGTCTTTAAATAATAAGTTCATATGCTCCTTGATATATAAGGCTTAACATCTTGAGGATAAAGGAGCCCTAGCCAAGATCATTGCCCTCGATGACATAGCATAGAAGCTTTGTGATGGATATATGATATTTGAATATAGTGGAGCTCACATACATCAAGATTGAATATATAGATACGCGAGCGAAGAGAGCACCGCCTCAGCAAACCACTCCCAAGATAGGTACTACACAGGAAGGAACACAACTCTCCACAGGAAGGAGCACCACCACTCTCTACAGGAAGGAACACCACCACTCTCCACAGGAAGGAACACTACCACTCTCCACAGGAAGGAACATCTATCTCCACACAGGAAGGAACATCTATCTCCACACAGGAAGGAGCACCACCACTCTCCACAGGAAGGAAGGAGCACCACCACTCTCCACAGGAAGGAACACCACCACTCTCCACAGGAAGGAACACTACCACTCTCCACAGGAAGGAACACTACCACTCTCCACATCTAATATCTAATTAGTAGTCCACCTATAATAGACTTCTTCTTCTTCTTTTATCTTAAAAGTTTATTTATTATCTTTATAGATTATATTATAAAATATTATTTATAAAATTAAATTATTATTCACTTATAATATTCTTCTTGTAGAAACCTACTTACATCTCCCCATGACACTATGAGTACTAGGATGTGAGGCAATGACACCAGAAAACCATGGGTTATTATGTCATGGTATTTGGACTTCATGGTGTAGTTGGTTATTACCCTTAGAGGACTTGAATACAATTGTTATTGTTGTTGTTGTTCATCTAATTGGTTCTCACGTCCATTTGACACAATGAGAGTCTCGGTTTGAGTAAAGTGAAGTCATGTTGGAAAGAACGAGTCTGATTGGTCTAAATTGGAGTGTTATATATACACGCTTATTAAATTTAAGGTGTATATTAGTTTAAATATTTAACCGATATCCAACCCTCTTGGATTTATTACATTTCATCTTTGGACACATTCCCAAGCTAGAGGCTATTTAACCTTACAAACTTAATTTGGAAGCCCCACCATGCAGTGAGGCCCACCATTTGTCCAAGACAATCGCCTTCCGCTTCGTGTCCATATGGGCTGGCCAACAAGCCCACGCCATAGCTTCTTTCCAACGTCCATGTCGGCGCGATCCTCTCATGCCCGCTGCCCCATGCGCCATGCCCAATTCCCTATGCCCCATACCCATATGTCCTAAGTCGCCACCAGACCCTCGTGGCTCCCAAGGCCTGAAGGTTAAAACCTTATGCATGTATTCATAAGTTTCCAGTTATGATCTTTAGCCTAAGCTCGTTGTTGATGAACAACGTGCCCTTGTAACATGACGGTGAGCAATTCTTTTTATTTCTTGTGTCTTTGCAATTAAGACGTTGTATGTGTATGCCACAGTTCAAGTGTATTTTTCTTGTCCCATGGTGGTCCTTCTCCCCTTAGTGGACATGAATATCATTGTTGTTGTTGAGCAATCTTATCTACATCTCACCGAGCGCGAGTTGGATCTCGACAACGTCATATCTCAAAAAAGGCTACTCATATTTATTTTGTATCCTCCAATCATGTATGTTTTCTATCTCCGCTTAACCCTACATCCATGTACCTTGGCATCCATGCTATTTAAGCATGATAGAGTTTAAGCCTCCACATCGGGCGATGAGGCATGGGACCAAAATGGACATGGAGCTATGTCATGGACTTGTTGTGAGCATGGATCAGGGATGGAAGACACCCAAGTTGTGCTAGTGCCCAAATAGTGGGCTCCATTGCTAAATGCTGCGAATTCACTTAGGTCTTTTTAGAGATCCAATGACACAATGAAAATATCCATCACCTCTATTTCGAAATCTATTACAAGAGGCCATTCAAGAAATTAAAATTACAACCCGTGTTAGAAATTTAATATATTACACTATATATCAGAAAAATAATTTCAAATAATACTAATATAATATACACCTTGCATAATCACACCTTGTATGGAAAGAAGAAAGTTCGAGACAACAATAATGACAATCAAGTGGAGAAAACAATGTGCGGTCATCTCGGCCTAGCTCTTGAAGTGTGTCAGCGATGGATAATTCATAATCATAAGCTGTTCCAAATAAGACAAAAATTATTAGTTTCAAAACAAAAACAAGGCAAAGCATGTCAAAAGAGGCCAACATATACTGGTCCATAATTAATCAACGATTCCTGCCTTGACCACCTAAAGCTCCTACGACAGCTCCCGACCGAACTTTTGACCACATTAGCATGATTGTGAGAGGGGCAATTGAGGAACAGACGAGGATACCAACCACGAGAAGTAGCCTATGTAAAAGATCAAAATAGAATAGAACGCTTGCTGCCTCTGGCTCTCCTGTTGGACAGCATGACTTAAATAAAATTTTCTTCTCCTTCTGCATGAAATGATGGAGAAAGGTCGAAGAGAAACGCAACAACATCCCTAACGAAGACCACCGCTAAGTTGAGGAGAAACGAAGCGCGAAGAGAAAGCTTAAGTGCTTGACGAAGCTGAAACGTATGTCTTTGAAGTAACATCTATCCTCACGTCCTCTGGGGCTGCTACATCACACGATGGAGCGTGCGCAGCCTTGTTCAGAACAGCCGGCAGAGGTGACCAGCGGTTCTGAGCCCTTCCCATCTGCATTCAGGAGGGCAGCAAGGCAGCTGATCGTGATACTGTGATCGTCAAGGCTCGGAATGACACGAGACAGTATCGCAGAGTGGTGCTCCTGAATGAGCTGGAGGCGCTGCTGGTCAGTGATCCAGAGACAGACAAGGCAGCAGCTTCGTTAAGTGTAAACGTTGGGTCTTTCAGCGATCCGGTAGGGCTGGAGGGCCTGGCTCACTTTCTGGAGCACATGCTGTTCTTTTCTAGCGAGAAGTATCCTGTGGAGGACAGTTACTCAAAGTTCCTGGCTGAGCATGGCGGCCACGCCATAGCTTCTTTCCAACGTCCATGTCGGTGATCCTCTCATGCCCGCCCATGCGCCATGCCCAATTCCCTATGCCCCATACCCATATGTCCTAAGTCGCCACCAGACCCTCGTGGCTCCCAAGGCCTGAAGGTTAAAACCTTATGCATGTATTCATAAGTTTCCAGTTATGATCTTTAGCCTAAGCTCGTTGTTGATGAACAACGTGCCCTTGTAACATGACGGTGAGCAATTCTTTTTATTTCTTGTGTCTTTGCAATTAAGACGTTGTATGTGTATGCCACAGTTCAAGTGTATTTTTCTTGTCCCATGGTGGTCCTTCTCCCCTTAGTGGACATGAATATCATTGTTGTTGTTGAGCAATCTTATCTACATCTCACCGAGCGCGAGTTGGATCTCGACAACGTCATATCTCAAAAAAGGCTACTCATATTTATTTTGTATCCTCCAATCATGTATGTTTTTCTATCTCCGCCTAACCCTACATCCATGCCGTACCTTGGCATCCATGCTATTTAAGCATGATAGAGTTTAAGCCTCCACATCGGGCGATGAGGCATGGGACCAAAATGGACATGGAGCTATGTCATGGACTTGTTGACGAGCATGGATACCGGGAGCTGGAAGACACCCAAGTTGTGCTAGTGCCCAAATAGTGGGCTCCATTGCTAAATGTAGGGTGCGAATTCACTTAGGTCTTTTTTTAGAGATCCAATGACACAATGAAAATATCCATCACCTCTATTTCTCGAAATCTATTACAAGAGGCCATTCAAGAAATTAAAATTACAACCCCGTGTTAGAAATTTAATATATTACACTATATATCAGAAAAATAATTTCAAATAATACTAATATAATATACACCTTGCATAACTGTCACCCTTGTATGGAAAGAAGAAAGTTCAGACAACAATAATGACAACAGAATCAAGTGGAGAAAACAATGTGCCGGTCATCTCGGGCCTAGCTCTTGAAGTGTGTCACTGATGGATAATTCATAATACGCAAGCTGTTCCAAATAAGACAAAAAATTATTAGTTTCAAAACAAGGCAAAGCATGTCAAAAAGAGGCCAACATATACTGGTCCATAATTAATCAACGATTCCTGCCGCTTGACCACCTAAAGCTCCTGCTACGACAGCTCCCGACCGAACTTTTGACCACATTAGCATGATTGTGAGAGGGGCAATTGAGGAACAGACGAGGATACCAACCACGAGAAGTAGCCTATGTAAAAAGATCAAAATAGAATAGAACGCTTGCTGCCTCTGGCTCTCCTGTTGGACAGCATGACTTAAATAAAATTTTCTTCTCCTTCTGCATGAAATGATGGAGAAAGGTCGAAGAGAAACGCAACAACATCCCTAACGAAGACCACCGCTAAGTTGAGGAGAGGAAACGAAGCGCGAAGAATAGAAAGCTTAAGTGCTTGACGAAGCTGAAACGTATGTCTTTGAAGTAACATCTATCCTCACGTCCTCTGGGGCTGCTACATCACACGATGGAGCGTGCGCAGCCTTGTTCAGAACAGCCGGCAGAGGTGACCAGCGGTTCTGAGCCTCTTCCCATCTGCATTCAGGAGGGCAGCAAGGCAGCTGATCGTGATACTGTGATCGTCAAGGCTCGGAATGACACGAGACAGTATCGCAGAGTGGTGCTCCCGAATGAGCTGGAGGCGCTGCTGGTCAGTGATCCAGAGACAGACAAGGCAGCAGCTTCGTTAAGTGTAAACGTTGGGTCTTTCAGCGATCCGGTAGGGCTGGAGGGCCTGGCTCACTTTCTGGAGCACATGCTGTTCTTTTCTAGCGAGAAGTATCCTGTGGAGGACAGTTACTCAAAGTTCCTGGCTGAGCATGGCGGCCACGCCAATGCGTTTACGGGTGCAGAGTACACCAATTTCCACTTAGACGTCAATGCTGATCACTTGGATGAAGCGCTTGACAGGTTTGCTCAATTTTTCATTGGCCCCTTGTTCTCTCCAGATGCAGTGTCGAGGGAGATTAATGCTGTCGACTCAGAGAACAGCAAGAACCTGGTGTCAGATCCATGGCGCATCAATCAGTTATGGAAGTCGGTGAGCTGCGAGGACCACCCTTATCACAAGTTTGGGACAGGGAATATAGAAACTCTGGATGTTTTGCCTAAGAAACGAGGAGTGGACACTCGGGAGGAGCTGGTGAAGTTTTATCATGCTAATTATTCTGCGAATCTTATGCGATTGGTTGTGTACGGGAAAGAGAGTTTGGATGTACTGCAGCAGCTTCTGACTCAGAAATTCAGCTACATTAAAAACTCTGGCATAAAACCCCTCTCGTTCTCAGGTCAACCTTGCCTTCCAGAGCATCTGCAAATCATTGTCAAATCTACTCCCGTGAAAGTAGGGCACAGTTTAGAGTTGATCTGGCCTATTCCTCCTCAGATCGAGAAGTATAAGTCAGGGCCTTGTCGTTATCTTGCACATCTGATAGGGCATGAAGGTGAAGGTTCTTTATTTGCTCTCCTGAAGGATCTTGGCTGGGCTAATAGTCTCAGCGCCGGTGAAGTGGAGAGAACTGCGTTCTTCTCTTTTGTTGTGATCCAGATTGAACTAACAGATGTGGGGCAAGAGCACATGGCAGAAATCGTTGCATTTGCTTTTCAGTACCTGGCCATCTTGCGAAAGGAAGGTGTATCTGAATGGGAATTTGAGGAGGTACGAGCTGTGTGGGATACGAAGTTTCACTTTCAGGACAAGCGGCCCCCTGTGTCGTATGTTACAGGCCTTGCCGCTAACATGCAGCTGTTTCCTCCACAAGACTGGCTTGCTGGACCATACTTGCTTCAAGAATTTGATGCTGCGAGTATCAAGGAGTTGGTCGACCTTCTAACCGTTGAAAATGTTCGTATATTCTGGCATTCTCAATTGTTTGAAGGGAAAACTACTAGTGTAGAGCCCTGGTATGGAACTCCGTTTTCAATTGAAAGGATTGACAAGGAGTTATTGCAACAGTGGGCAAGTCAAGAATCTGATCCCAGACTTCACTTGCCATCTCCCAACTTATTTATACCAAGTAATTTTGACCTGATAGATGCGAGTTCAACTGCAAAGTATCCATCTCTGTTAAGGCGGACATCTATGTCAAGGCTGTGGTACAAGCCAGATCCCATCTTCCGCACACCGAAGGCCCACATACAGCTGGAGTTCACCTGTCCCGAGGCTTACTGCTCTCCTGAGAGTAGCATACTAACACGTATCTTCACAAATTTGCTTGTGGATTACTTGAATGAGTTTGCATACTATGCAGAGGTGGCAGGTCTTAGCTATGACATTCACAGTACAGTGACTGGATTCAGGATTTATGTATCTGGATATAATCACAAGTTGACTATTCTGGCAGAGATGATTTTGGAAAAAGTAGTGAATTTTGAAGTGAAGGAGGATCGCTTCAACATAGTGAAGGAAAAGGTGATGCGAGACCTGTTGAACTTCAAGTTCCAACAGCCATATCAACAGGTTTTATACTATAGTAATTTGCTTCTAGAGCATAAACGTTGGGATATCCGCGAGTATATTGACGTTCTGCCATCACTCGAAGTGAAGGATTTGGAGTCTGTGTATACCCGCATCCTTTCTCGAGTATTTTTGGAATGCTACGTTGCTGGGAACTTGCCCGGACATGATGCAGAGAACTTGATAGAGAAGTTCGAGATGATGCTGCAAGAAGGATCGAAGGTGAAGGCACGTGCACTCTATTCCTCTCAGCACCTGGAGCGTAGGATTGTGAAGCTGGATGCAGGTGGTAATTTCTGTTACTCGGCAGCTGGTCTCAATCCTCAGGATGAGAACTCAGCCCTGTTGCTTTATCTTCAAGTGAGTCAAGATGATCCCCGGATTAATGTACTCCTCGACTTATTCCATCTGATAGCCAAAAGGGAAGTATTTCACCAGCTGAGATCGGTGGAGCAGCTTGGTTATGTTGTTGCTCTGGTTCCCCGCAATGACTACGGGATACGAGGAATCCAGTTCATCATACAGTCAACTGTGAAGGACCCTCAGGGGCTTGATGAACGGGTAGAGGTATTCCTCCAGTCCATGGAGAGTACCTTGCAGAACATAACCGACGACGAGTTTCAAAAGCATGTAGATGCCTTGACAGATATCAAGTTAGAAAAACACAAAAACTTGTGGGAAGAAAGCATTTTTTTCCTCACGGAAATTGAACATGGCACTCTTCTTTTCAATAGGGCAGAGATTGAAGTGGCTGCCCTTCAGAATGTGAATCGGAAGGAGTTGCTCAGCTTTTTCTCCGAGAACCTCCATCGATCTGGCTCCAAGCGGAGCAAGTTGAGTGTCCAAGTCTTTGGCTCTCTTCATGGCACTCAACTACATGACACTGTCAGCAGTGGAATGGAGCAGGAGTCAAAGGGAGCAGAACCCAGGCCGTATAGAATTTCTAATCCGCACAATTTCAAGAGGTCTCAGTCATTGTATGGTTCTTTTACTGGTGGAAACCATGAAACGTATGTCTTAATCTAACAGCGCCAGGGATAGACACTGGTGTGGTGCATTTGAACCCGTTTTTGTTTTTCGTTCTGTTGTTGGAAAGCATGTTTGTGCATCGATCTTGTGTGAAGTGCTAGCAAGAGTATGATAATCATACTCTTGAGAGGCCTGATACCACGGACGTTGTACGAATGATGCCTCCCAAGGCGGATTAGTGGGGGAATGGGATGGGGGAAGGTCGAAGAAAACCCCAAGTAGACCGAAAGACATCTACTTCAGAGGGCCAGGAATAACCGTAATTTACCTAGGTAGTTCATTGGACTTGGAATCGGGTATGCAGGAATTAAATTATTAAGTATGTGTAGTAAGAGTTTTATTAAACAGGGTTGATTGATTGAATATAAAAGTTTAACCTTTAGCTAGTTTAGGGTGTGCAGCATTAGCCTTAGAAGTTAAACTAAGTTTCGAACTAGGTTCAAAATTTGGTTGATGAGTCGAACATACAAGATTGTCCCATATCTTATCATCGATATTAACTCGTTTCCTTCCTTGTGCCAACATCTACATCCACAACATGGATGAAAGAAAAATTAGTAGTTGATCTAAAATATTTTTTTTATAATTATCACAAATATGTATCACAGATGAAAAACAAATTACTGACATAACTACATTACCTGCATAGGTATGTAAACCTCCTTTTCATTAACAACTCCTGTTGCAAATCCTGAAAAACCTGCCATGGCTCCATGAATTGCACTATCGGCAAGTAGTGTACATAAGACGTTGTCCGAGGCATTGCTTGGATTAACTCGAATGATATACGAAGGATCTAATTTTTCATCAAAAAAAATATAAAAAGCATGATTACCTAGACGATATAAAAGTCATTCGTGAATGTTAATTAAACTAATATATGAAATCCAGTTATATATCATAATAACTCTTACCAATACATCTGATAGACAAGGATTTGCTTTCGTTATCCTTTAGATGTGTCTGTACATAATAAAACAAGCTTGATATTATCTAAGAGCCGAAAAAAATCCCGTAAAGATTTATATGCTTGGTGGAATCAAATGTATTACCTTGAGTTTGTTTGACAGCCATACACCAACATCATAATTAGAATTGCTAGAAATATCATGATTATGGATGCCAATTTCTTTTTCTTTTTCTGTTTGGATTAAAGTTTGACCTGCACCTTCTGCGGCCACTATAACTACATGTCCTTTTTCCTTCATTCTCTTTTGGACAAAGTCATACAAGCCTCCAGGCCCCTCCAAGTAGAAGGGAACCTCAGGTATGAGACAAAGATCCTGTACATGAACAAGAATGTACCAAGGCACTTTCAAAACAGTCCTTTCTAAATTCTTATAATATAGATTATAGTTGCTAAAAGAAAAACAAACAGCAAAAAGATAATTTTTCATAATTGGTGTATAAAGCAAGGGATATGGTAACTTACTACATCACCACTAGCAAGTGAAGCATATGTTGCGATAAAACCTACATGTAAAATAGATATAAACATGAACATTACATCAATTACATATGAACGGTAAAGATTTTGTGTCATCTACATATGAATGGTGAAGATTTTGTATGTATTGAACATAGTCTTACCACTTTCAATTACATATGAATGGTAAAGGTTTTGTATGTATTGGACTCAGTCTTACCACTTTCACGCCCAGCCACTTTCACAATTACAACTGTTCCTCCTCGTGCACTCTCAGCTTCAACATATGCAGCATGTATTGCTCGTTGAGCTTGTTCAATGACAGTCGCAAACCCAAATGACTTATCAACTATCTGTAGAAAATCATGAATTAAGAAATCACTAATTAGAAGTTTTATCTTGAAAAATGAAAAATGAAAAATTTGGTACAAAAGATGACTAATAACATACGGGAAGATCATTGTCGATTCTCCTTAGAATACCCGCTACAACCACTTTCAACTTGCGACTTTGTAACTCCTGTGAAGAAACTTCTAACTCTTAGTAACTCATGCATGAGAACACAGTTTGTAACATCTCATTTTTTACCATCAAGGATACATAAACGTTAGTAAGTACCTCATGAATTTTATGGGCGATTATTTGTACTTCATCATTGCCAACAATATACACCTGATAATATTAACATCAATCAAAACATAAAAGATGTGATATGGGCTCTATTAAGTGTTATCCATAGCTTAGATACACAAATATTGAATGTAAAAAAATAAAACACAATACATTTCAATGTGACCTGGTTTATTTCGCGATCTTGAATATTATTACAAATTTTTATTACATCATATCCATTTCTCGAGGTTCCAAGAATCGTACCGCCGCGTTTATGAATGTCATTGACGACATTAAGATCTAGAGCTATAGTATTTCCGTCATAGAAGCCATTATAGCCTCCCTGAAAACCAATCATGTTTGTTCATCAATGCAATCCAATTTCTTTCATTATCATCGCAATAATAATGAATTCAAGTCAATATTATTAGATTCTTATACCTTGATCCCGACAATATTATGAACACCATATTGGGACCGCAATCCACATACTATTTCACGGATTATTGTGTTTAATCCAGGGCATAAACCTCCGCTTGTAACAATGCAGGCTCGAACTTCATAAGGTGCAAAATAGACCTAAACCATCATATACAAGTTATTACCATAATCATAAGTCCTAGCAAGACAAGGGTTTAAAATGATACACTCAGAAATACCTTATCTCTTGGACCAGCTAGTTTGAAACAAAGTTGACCCCTAATTGGAGTGTTTTGATTCAATGTAATCTACAAAGTATAAATAATTAAAAAAATTAGATAATATATAAATTATTATTAAACACTTAAAAATAACAAATGCTCTAAAAGCTTTTAACATACTTACATTCTCAAGCACCACTTCATCTTCTTCCACGAAGCGCTTCCTAGCAATGGAAAAGGAAGAGATAAAAGAAAGATTCAAAATATAAAAATTTAAATTACTTGCACAAAAATTACATGTGACTTAAAGCACCTAGCCCGTCCCGGCATTCAGTTGGAATCTTACTTCAAAGGGCTTGGCATTGCCTGCAGGACACGGCATAACAAAAAGGAAATCCATCACCTAACCCTTAATAGATGATTCAATTACGCAGTCACCGAGGCTTTAAGTATGACATGCAAGGAATTGGATGCACATACATACCGCAAGATCTTGGCCAAGCCAGTCAGTGAGATGTGGAACATACGCAAGACTCAGTGCTCCATTAACCTGCTGTGCCTCAGGTTGCGCCTCGACACGTTGGTCTTCGATAATCGTGCCACGAGCAGAAATCAGCACCGCCGACCCGAAGGCCGTGACTGAATGGATGAGTTCCTGATTGGCAGGAACTGCACAACCACTCTTCAGGGAATTCAGTGCCGAATCCTGCAATTTCAGCAATTGTCATCAACAAGTTTATAACCTCCATGAAGTAAGATCCAGGATCACTACGGAGCAGAGACAATCACCACTCACCGCTTTGGTGGTGCCCATCTGCCTCCTACTCTGGCTGGACTGAGGACGATAGACACGATTTTCGAACGTGCCAGAATTGCAACCCACCATCGCTCCTTGTCGACAGCTGCAATTCAGACAGAAACAAAAAAAGAACTTCAAACCCGGAAGCGGGAACCCATTACTTCCTCCGGACCATCCAGACCCAGGCACCAATTCCACAAACTTTGTTCCCACACACGGGGATTTCACCAGACCATGAATGGATCATCACATTCAAACCCACAATCCACAACCAACAAGTTATAATCTCAGTCGAATCTCAGATTCATTCAGAGGGTAATAGCACTGTCACCGGTCCTGGGCCGGGATCCGTCGAGGTTTGGCAGATAACAGCACGGGTTTGGACTTGGCATTCACCCCTCCGACGACGCTGGGCGTCAATGGAAAGGAGGACCTGGGGAAAGATTTCTGGACCTCCATTGCCCGGGTACTGCGTGTAGCGAGCGCATCACAGTCCAGGCTTGTTACAACAGGACGCACGGGCGCGACAGAGGCTAAACGACCAGCCAGAAACAGAAGCAAGTTACTTACCTCGGTGAAGTGAGGTGGAACGAAAACATTTCGAACTTACGGGAATTACGGTTTGCTCTTGTGTATTTCTTTTAATTGATTTGATTTTGTTTCGTGGTATTGGCCGATGGTATGGCGGGAGCACTCAGAAGGATAATCGCGTACGCTTGCTCGCAAATATGTTTACTTAGCGCAGGACTTAACTCTCCACCGTACTTATATAGGCTCCGCAGGCCTTGAAAGGGAAACTCCCAGAAGAAGCGGAAGTGATACTGATAAATAGACTTCTATTTTAGGTAGAAACAACAGGAAATGTACACGTAGGTATTTCCTTAGAAATAGATATATGTTGAATCTAGGTTAAATAACAATACTTTCCTGTTGGCTGCTGGAAAACAAGGGTAGAAAACCGAAATGTAGAGACAACGAGGGGGGCGCTTTGCAGTGGAGGAATGAACAGAGCAGCATGTGATAACAAAGCTGGAAGAAGAAGAAGAGGGACTTCCCAAGTATCCTGAACAACAGGTATTGTGGCCGCCATTGTTTTTTTAGAGCTATAAGCGTCGGTTATGCTGGTTGCAAAACTCAGTGAACTGCTGAGTTTTCTGCTGTGATAGCATTTCCTATGTGCCCAAGTGCCTGACGTGAAGCACGGAGAAACAGAGGATGGAGCCCCGCACCAACTAGCCTAGGTAATAAATATCGAGAAAGAGTGTCAAAATTTGAATGTAGCAAATTTGCACAAGTAGAATTTGGGGCAAGGGCAAGGGCAACGTAGAGGAAGGTTACACGCTAAAGTGTTGGTTGGCCCGAGCTGCCAGAGCTCCAACTTGTTGTGACACCTGCGCTTGCTTCACCTTGACACAAGAAGCCCGGTGGAAGAATTGCTCACGAGCCAGGCTCCGGACTTGCTTCAGGTACAGGTCTACGGGGATAGCACCCTCCTGGGCGGCCCTGTCTAGAGAGTAGAAGATGTCCTCCACGGCGAAGTCGGCAGCAGTGCACTCCAGCAGCTGCTTGGACAGGGCGTCGGCGGGCTCCAGCAGTTGGTCTATGACTATGTCCTCCAACCCCTTGTCGTTCTGCTTGAGCCACGACTCCTGCACATCCGTGTTGCTGAGGAGCACCAGGAGGTGGGCCTCCAGCCCCTCCTTCTCCTGCTGCAGCTCCCGCACCCCCGTGTCGATCTCCTCCGCCCTGCGGTTCAGCACGGACTGCATGTTGCACAGGTTCTCCAACTCCCGCGCCCTCTCCGTGATGAGCTCCTCCGAGTCCCGCTGCAGCCTGGCTGTGATCGAGCTCACTGCGTTCCTCTTCACCTCCCCGGGCTCCTGCGGGGGAGCCGCCTGCTTCTGCTGCTGATGCTGCTGCTGCTGTTGCCGATGCTGCGGCTGCTGATGCTGCTGCTGGAGGGAGGAGGCGTGGGGAGGGAAGGGTCTTATCTGGGAGGAATTTGCATAGGGCCCGGCCCTGAGCATGGGATTCCTGCCGTGGAAGGGAGCCCAGACCGGGGGAGGAGGGCAGGAAGGGACCGCCGGGAGCCGGGAGTAGAGCGGCGGATCCCGGCCGAAGGCGAGAGACAAATTCTGCACCAGCTCCACCAGGTTGGAGCGCGGGTACAGCCACTGTCTCAAATAAGGCACCGACACCATCCCGGAGGGATTCACGCAGGGATGGCGCGGCTGGATGACCATGTCCCTGGTAGGCGATACAGACACCAAGGGCGGGTTCCTGGGATACGCTTCGAGAAGCCATATGGTGATAGGGATGTTGTACTTCACATCCTGGTAGTACACGGGAATGGTGCCGTCCGCTCGCAGCAGATTCACGGTGCGGCCGTCATTGTGCATGAACATGGCCGTCTCCTCATGCAAGCCCGGGAATTCCTGGATCGCCTGCTTGAGATGCTGCCGAATTGTCAGCATAGACTTCTCCTCGTACGGCAGCGAGTGCGGTAGGCAGCCCTTGGGAGCCGGGCTCCCGCGTGTAGCTTGCGCATCCCGGTCCGAACTTCTCACAACTGGACACATAGTCGAGATGGACAGGATCCACACGCCCCACGAAAATAAGTTACTCACCTCCTTTCAAGAGATTGGGGGTTATAGGGTAGATTAGTGCGGGGGCACGCCCCCCTCCTGGCCTGGTGCCCCGTCGTGGGTTGTTCCTTTCGCCGGGATTTCCCAATCTCGTTCTTTTTTATAAAGTCTTCACATTATCCTTTCAAGAGATCTGATGACTTGGGAAAAATTGCACGGCAAAAATTCTAAACTTCCGCCAATGAGGGTTCTCTATTTGGCGCTGAAATAAAGCAAATTCCTAACTTTCGCTCATTAGGGTTTAATTTATACTATTGGCCACTGAAATGGTGGGAGCACTCAAGGGAATAACCGAGTAGCAATTCAAACAAGAATTTTGAGTGGTCCCCTATACTCGATGCGACTACTTTATGGATGACCCAAGAACATTTTACTATGTGAAAACATAGCCACTGTCGTACAGATTATGCTGACCACAACTTCCACCCATTGGGTCCTCAGACTTCTACCTATTGGGTTGTACGACTTCCACCTATTGGGTCGTAAGACTTCCACCCAAGCGTGAAGTTGATCGACTCCTAATCAAATTAGAAAAGAAGATCTGCTCTACACAAAGATGGACTGCTCCTTAGACCTCGGTATAAGTGCTCTCCTTGGACCTTGGTATAATTACTCTCCTTGGACCTTGGTATAATGACTCTCCTTGGACCTTGGTATAATGACTCTCCTTGGACCTTGGTACAATTACTCTTCTTGGACCTTGGTATACTTACTCTTCTTGGACCTCGGTAAAATTACTTTCCTTGGACCTCGATTATAATTTTTTATTTATCCAAGTTATTGAACCTCAATATAACTTTCAAACTCATAAATGTCTCTAAATTAATGTATTTGTAGGGGTTCGTCTATATATGCGATTACCTACCTTGCTACATGACCATTAAGTGCGAGAATATATAAGAAAAAAGAAGAAGTATTTTTAAGTCCACTATAACATTGGAAGAAACTTCCCTTAGCACTTGGATTGGCGCTTTGTGTAGCGAGCACTTGCAAGACTATGGCCCTGGCGAAGGCCTCGGTTTGAGCAGCTCATCTGCTACTAAGCGGTGCCTTCCACTACCAGCAAGCGCCCCCTTCGACACGGCTGTGGTGCCCTCTACGTACAATTGGCTCGCCGTAGGAAAAGCGAGATGCAGGTGCCACCGTCCTAGAGTCACCTATGGAGATGCAGGTCACGGCAGCGGCATATGCACCTTGGTTTCGGAGCGGCTCGTCACGCCACTAAGCGAGCAAAGCCTTCCACTTGCGCCGGAAGCAACCGCCTCTTCCAATGACTGCGGTGCCCTCTGCGTGCAATTGGCTTTCCAAAGGAAAAGCGAGATGCGAGCGAGAATGCAAAGCGTCAGTCGGTTGTGGGTGCACAAATCAATCGGCGGCATAACTCGGAGCAACCAACCCTCCCTCCGGCGACCCGTGGTGCCCTCACCGAAACGATTGGCTTAGCTCCTTAGGAAAAGAGCAGATGCACGAGCGAATGCCACCGTCCTAGAGTCACCTATGAGATGCAGGTCAAGCGGCCGGCAATGCTGCAGACCTTGGTTTCGAGACGGCTCGTCACGCCACTAAGCGAGCAAAGCCTTCCACGCCTGCGCGGTAACCGCCTCTTCCAATGACACAGCCTGCGGTGCCCTCTGCGTGCAATTGGCTTTCCAAAGGAAAAGAGCAGATGCACCAGAAGCAGAATGCAAACGTCCCAGAGTCAGTTGTGGGTGCACAAATCAATCGGCAGGCGAAGCAGCATAACTCGGAGCAACCAACCCTCCCTCCAGCGACACAGCCCGTGGTGCCCTCACCGAACAGTTGGCTTAGCTCCTTAGGAAAGACCGGATCTGATGCGGTGATCTGCAGAATGCTAGTGTCCCACAGTGCTGTTGCAAACTGCAGACCTTGGTTTCGAGAGGCGCCGCCACTAAGCGAGCAAAGCCTTCCACTGCCTGCGCGAGCAACCGCCTCTTCCAATGACACCGACTGCGGTGCCCTCTGCGTGCAATTGGCTTTCCAAAGGAAAAGCGAGATGCACGAGCGAGAATGCAAAGCGTCAGTCGGTTGTGGGAGCACAAATCAATCGGCGGCATAACTCGGAGCAACCAACCCTCCCTCCGGCCGGCCGTGGTGCCCTCGCGAGCAGTTGGCTTAGCTCCTTAGGAAAGACGGATCTGATGCGGTGATGCTGCAGAATGCTAGTGTCCCACAGTGCTGTTGCAAACTGCGGACCTCGGTTTTGATGACTCATCCTATGAGTAAGCGAGCACGTGGCGGGCACCCTCTACCGCCCCATGAAGCAACCGCCCTCCTCGAGCATCAATGCCCGTGGCGCCTCTACGCACTTAGCCGAAGATGCGATCATCATTGTCGGAGTGTCATCGCTGTGGGAGCAATCGGCACCCCATACATTAGCTAGCCTCGGGAAAAGCGGTCTTTGCGGCAAAATGCCATGGCAGTCTTGTGCGTGCAAGCACAAACAAAGCGAGTGGTAGAAACTCTTATGAAGGTAAGCTTTTGATTGCTCGGGTACAAAGGAGAAACCATTAAAGGTTGAGGAGGAGGAAGAGGAGGATGGGGATTGTTCACGTTGTCCTGTGTTGTCGCTGTCCAGACTCGGAAGAATATGCTACCGGAGGATATCAAGAATTTGTGCCAAGTGGATGTTAAGGCCAACAAGGAGGTGTTCAACATGGTGAAGCGCAATCCCAAGGTTGCCTTTGCTGACGCTTTTGTTACAAGGTAGGGATCTAGCAACACATGTCACGTGGCTTTGTTTCTCTTGGGAAACAATGAGCGAACGGAGATGAGGGCTTTCTTGCATGTGCAGCCTAAATATGACCAAGAACAAGGCGGAGTTGCTTAGATTTCTTGAGCGATCCAAATGGCATTCTTCTACGAGAATTGAAGGACACGTATGTGGGAGTGGAGGAGGACGTGCAGGTCGAATTGGTGGTCAATAATTAATGTTTGGTGCTCTTTAAGCGGTCCAGGGGAAAGGCTATCCGATGTATGGATGACCCTTTGTGTGCATTGAAGGCTGGGAGGTGTGGGTACTCACAAACACCGACTCCAAGGTACAAGTGGTGTATCCACGAAGACCCTCATATCGGATCCAAGTGGACGAGGATATCCAAAAGCTTGTCGTGACATTCCGCCGAGGGAATTTGTTTACGCAGCAGCTTAACGAGGTGGAATAAAGCCTGTCGCTAACTCTACAACATTGAACGCCTTGGCTGGCATATCCAGACCACAAGAGAAGCCCAAGGAGAAGCCCCATATGCGCCCATCTAAACGCACCAAAATCACAAACACCCATCTCCCTGATCTCTTCATTATGCCCTTGCCCCCCTTGTACTAATAGGCCTTAAGAAAGAAAAATTTTAAATTGCTTAGAAATTTTAGGGCAAAGACGTGAAAAACAATCTTGCACGGAGCATGGAGGCCGGTGACATGGCCATGGGTCATACTCGATTGCAGCATATATATGTATGGGCTCGTCCCGTCATCTTTTCTCCTAAATAAACATAATATTGAATTTCGCTATGTGTGTAATTATGAGGATATGTATTTCTTATTATTAATCACTTTGTTCTTTGCTTCGTTGCACTGCTGAACACCATCGCCTCCGTTCGTAACATTAGTCTACAACAATGATTGTTTGGCCTTCGTTAGGTTAGCACTAACTAGCACACAAAGTGAACCTTTTGATCTATGAGCAGGACAAGTGGTATGCAGCTGTGCAAGCTTTGATAATTTGATTGCCAGGTAACTTAAAGCATAATGATATCGATATAAGATCATACAAGGAGCTTGACTAACCTTAAAACAACGTCTGTTTAGAAAGGGGTTTCTCCTGTCAAAAGGGATTTTGGGAAAAATCTCAACCCTATTTCGCCGGAAACTGAAGTTGGTTTGGTTTTTGTTGGTTTTTGTAGGTGTTCATCCATCGGTTTCGGGCATTCTCGACTCCGGCACCACCTTTTGTCGAGTCATTTACATTGGCATATATACTCGAGTTCATGGCGATTTAGGCGGTGTGATGAAGGGCCGATGACCTCATTGTTCCATAATTTTGTCATGTCCATAGTTTACGCATTTGTGTGGTTTTGTATGTTTTGTATACGAGGGGGCCTAGGCGCATAAGTGCGCCTAAACAACGCTTATGTGCAAACTTGCATGCATGCAAAAACGCGAAAAATGATCTTCTAATGGGAAGCATGTCCTTTTGGCGGAGTATGTCTTGAACTCGACAAAATAACAGTAGACATCGGCGGAGGTTCACCTAGACCACTCTTATATACCTATCCCATGCCCTAATCGTGAAGAACACCCTATCCCTTTTTATTCTTTACGGTGTTTCCGTCTCTTCGTGATGGCGTAGTTCCAAGTTATCATCAAACATGCCGGGGCCATGGGTGAACAAGTGCATGCACCGAGCAGGGGCACTGGGTGCGTGCACAAGTGCATGCACCACGGCAGGCAGGGGCTGGGTGTACACACGAGGCAGGGGCCGGGTCTGGCGCACAGTCTGGCACCGAGGCTGAGATGCGGTGCGGCATGCACCACGGGCAGGGGCACAGGTGTACACACGGCAAGGAGGGCTGGGTCGCCTTGTGCCTGAGGCTGAGGGGGCCCAGTGCGCACAGTCACCGACAGAATGCCGGGTGGGCGCACTTGTCGCGCACCCGAGGATCAGAGATGCGGTGCGCGCACTTGTCGCGCACCAAGAAGGCCCAAGTGTGCACACAAGTCGCACCAAGGTCAAGAAGGGGCTGGGAGCATGTGGAGTGTAACCTTGTGTCTAGGGACACCGTGAGGTCCACATTCACCCTCAATGTCGTTGTAGGCCTAGGATTCGCTCCCAAGGGAATGGTTTGTGCCAAGAGGCGCTAACTTCTATCACTCGACCTTTGCCTAAGTCGGGGCTCACCGCTATCACTCCTCTTACCTATCTACTCAACTACTACTACCTTCCGACTTGTCCAACGACCGCAAATCCCATTTCCGACCCCATCTCATTCCTGGCCGTGGTTGCTACGACTACCGAGGTGGGTCCCACACCAAACCCTAGCACATCTACGGCGCGGACCCCTAGCAGCAGCCACCGGTGCTCACGGTCGGACTTTATTTGGCACTCCACACTTCATGCCACCAATTCCTAGAGTCCAAAGGTCCTAGGTTTGCAACACTTCTTACACACACACACAGGGCACCACCCCACACGGTTTCTACTAGAGACTTTGTTTTCCTTGTGCACTTTCCTTGCACCGGTTTGAGTTCCTCAATTCACGTTCTCACCCTTTCTAACGCTCAATTCGCTCACCTTACGCGGTCGGACTTTATTTGGCACTCCACACCTGCACCCACCAATTCCTAGAGACCAAAGGTCCTAGGATACCTTTCCACACACACACACACACACACACAGGCGCCACCCCACACGGTTTCTACTAGAGACTTTGTTTTCCTTGTGCACTTTCCACCGCCAAAGACCGGTTTGAGTTCCTCAATTCACACTTCTCACTAACGCTCCAATTCGCTCACCTTACTCTTCCCACTTACGATCTCACACCTCGCATCGTCTGATTTGATCTCTCCTTCACCCGATCTCTTCTCTCTCTCTCTCCTCAATTCTGAGCTACCACTCAACACACTTCTCTCTCGATTTGAACACAACTGCGGGAAGGTGAAGGAGGAAGAAGAACCCGTCGCGTGGCGTTGAGCAAGCTCCGGACCCGCGATCCCTTGGTTTCCTCCTTTGTCGAAGATTGCTCCATCACCTCCTCCCGTTGCGAGCAAGCTCTCGACCCCTAGGGCGTCTCGCGCACACCACCTCTGTCAATCGGACGTCTCCAACCATCCACGCAGCGTGGGGATCTCAACCGAGTTATCTGTTGTGGTGGGCAAAAGTTGCCCCTCTTATACATCGGCCGCCCCGTTTTCCCCAGTTTCTAGATCCTAAAACCAAGGACGCACCCCACAATTCTAAGCGATCTAGGTCCGATTGGGGCATTTTCCTTCCTAGGATGCTACCACCTATTGCCTCCTTATCCGCGCCCTCCCTCGTCCTTTGGCCGTCCTCCATCGCCGCCACAGGCCCTCACCTTGCCTTGGCCCGACGGGTTTTCCCACCGGGACTTCCACCTCACTTCATCCTGGGCGTCCTAATTGAGGGCATACCACCGGAACTTCCGCCTCTTCCGCTGGCCGCCTATTGCTGAGGATTACCACCGGTTCCTCATCCACCCAAGCCTGGACCTCCTCTTCACTCAACTCCTCCAAGGTCGCCTCCGCATAATAGGGGGCCAATCCCCACATTCTGGCGCAATGGTAGAAGTATGCACTTCGGGTCCTCACTTGCAGTAGGTAGGACCTGATCCCTCCCCCTCCTCCCGTAGACTACACACACAGTTTCCTCATCCATGGTCCATGTCCTCATGGGGTGTCTCCTCGTTCACCTTCGCCCGTCCGTTCCCACTACCCGCGGTGATGGTCTCCACGACCGTCGTTGGTCCGGCTGTGGTAGGTGTTTCGCCACCTTGGCTGTGTCCTTCCCTCGAGTGCCTTCCACTACCCGGCCGTAGTCCCGCCACCGCCTTCCCTTCTCTTTCTCGGTTCGGCCACGTGCCTCATCCGTTTATACCTGCTCCGCCAGCTTATGGACCTTCTCCACCGTCGTTGGTCCAGCCGTGGTAGGTGTTTGACTACCTTGGCTGTGTCCTTCCCTCGATGGTGCCTTCCACTACCCGGCCGTAGTCCCGCCACCTCGCTTCCCTTCTCTTTTGGTTCGTACGTGCCTCATCCGTTCCGTTTATACGTTCCGCTTATGGACCTTCTCCAGGCCGCCTCACGCTCTGGGCTGCAATACTCTCCTGCATCTCTGGTTTGACTCGTGGGCATCCTTGATTTGAGCCATGGCGCTTCCTGCGACTCGTCATGGCTGCGGCTTCTCACAGGCCTGCACAAATCCTCCTGAAGCTTGATCTTATCTCCTCTAAGGCCCTTGTCTTCCTCCGATTGCTTGCTGGGCTTCTCCTTCGTCAAACTGGCCTTCACCACTTCCTCCCGCGCCCCTTGCACCGAGCCATGTGAGAGCCAAGGCCGCTTGGTCCAACAAATCCGCTTGGGCCCGGATCATCGATGTCGTCGGCTCACCAATTCCACACATTGCGGCCCGTGCACGCCATCCCTGTCGAGCACCTTCCTTCCCAACAAAGTGCGCACCCTCACCAATTAATTTCGTCCACCTCATTGCCGGTGGAGTCCCTTGAAAATCTCTTCCCATCTTTGAGGAGGGTCCGCTCACGAGGTCGACCTAATTCCTCTGGTGGCTCATCATCATCCAGTCGGCAAAATTTTCTTCCTCGGACGCGCCTCTTCCTCCGCCACCTCGATGCCGTTTGGCTTTCATTTTCTTTGCTTTTTCAGTGGCACCGCCTTGACTTTTCAGTACCTTTTCACCGGGACCTCGCCTCTTCCTCTTCTTGGTAGAAATTTCCTTCTCTTCCTCAGCGCACAGCCATGGACTCCCTGTCGATTCCTCCTCAATTTCCTCCTTGGCTGTGTCCTTCCTTAGTGCCTTCCACTACCCGGTGGTCACCGCCACCTCGCTTCCCTTCTCTTTTGTTTGCCACGTGCCTCATCCGTTCCGTTTATACCGTTCCAGCTTATGGACCTTCTCCACGAGGCCGCCTCACGCTCTGGGCTCGCAACAACTCTCTGCATCTCTGGTTTGACTCGTGGGCATCCTTGATTTGAGCCATGGCGCTTCCTGTGACTCGTCATGGCACTTCTCACAGGCCTGCACAAATCCTCAGAAGCTTGATCCTTATCTCCTCTAAGGCCGCTTGTCTTCCTCCGATTGCTTGCGCTTCTCCTTCGTCAAACTGGCCTTCACCACTTCCTCCCGCGCCCCTTGCACCGAGCCATGTGAGCCAAGGCCGCTTGGTCCAACAAATCGCTTGGGCCGGATCATCGATGTCGTCGGCTCACGTAATTCCACTTGTTGCGGCGGCCCGTGCGGGCGCCATCCTCTGTCGAGCACCTTCCTTCCCAACAAAGTGCGCACCCTCACACCAATTGCTGCGTCCACCTCTGTTGCCGGTGGAGTCCCTTGAAAATCTCTTCCCATCTTTGAGGAGGGTCCGCTCCACGAGGTCGACCTAATTCCTCACAGGTGGCTCATCATCGCATCCGGTCGTAAAATTTTCTTCCTCGGACCGCGCCTCTTCCTCCGCCACCTCGATCTGCGTTTGGCTTTCATTTTCTTTGCTTTTCTGTGGCGGCACTTGACACAGTGGCGTCCGCCTTCACCTTTTTTGTGGGACCCGTCTCGGTCTTCCTCTTCTTCTTGGTAGAATTTCCTTCTCTTCCTCGGGCTGCATGGACTCCCGGTAGATTCCTCCTCAATTTCCTCCTTGGGCTCCTCCGCTTCCACTTTACCTCCTACGGCTTCCACATATGAAGGAGGCCACAATCTCCTACCTCTGGCGGGCAATTAGCATGCGCATAAAGATGAACTAGGAATGGTGAAATTAGAGAGGGCGAGGGGTAGGAAATCGATTCAACCTTTCTTCACTCAACTTCTCAAGAGGATTCGTCCCATCGATTTCGCCCCTTGACAACTTCATGGAGGAACAGCAAGTGGTCGGACAAATAATCCACCTTCTTGTGCTGCGGAGAAGCCATCTGGCGGACCATTAAGCTGTCTTGTTGCCAATCTCGCGTCGAACCATTGGGTTCCGGATTCGCCCGCCTTCACGGGCGTGCTTCTTCTTGCTCCTTTTCGAGAAGGTTCCATCACCAAACCTCCTCCTCCTTGCCCATACACTTCCTAACCAATGCGGTCCCAATCCTGAGGTTTTGCTCTAATTCCCTCGCCCGGTTGCTTGTCTTTTGGGTGGCGCACTCTGCACCGATCCCGGGTTCATGTAATTCCACGCTTCTTCCATGAAACGGCGACTCCTTCACGGGCCCCAGCTCGGACTTTCCAATGATCCATGTTTGGCCATTGGGCAAGCGCAATCTCGGTGACCTTTGGGCGCCATCCTTCCATAGTCCCCGGTCTCGCGCCTCAGGTGCCACCTCGCTGAATTTCACAAGGTCGGTCTCGGTTCCTACCTCCTCGGCAAGCGCGCGCGCCTTCCTTCCTCCGCGGTTGCGACTTCACCGGTGAGGGTTCGAGGCCCTCCACCACGATCGCGCCTCTCGCTCTCCGATCACGGTCCGCCTCGATCACGGCTCCTCGACCTCACGCTCCGGCCGTTCGCTCCACTCCTCAGCTCGCTCCGGCCGTTGCGCTCCGGTTTGAGCGCTCTGGTCACCCCATTTCCTTAGGGTTAAGTTTGGCTCCTACTCTGTTGTCTTCACGACCGCCGCCCATCCCAATCCACAACCCCATACTCATTCGACTACCGCGTTGGGTCGACTAGACAAACCCCAAATATCCCCGCATATATAGACCTTGTAGTGGATATCCGAGGTCGACCTAATTCCTCCGGGTGGCTCATCATCATCCATCGGTCGGCAAAATTTTCTTCCTCGGACGCGCCTCTTCCTCCGCCACCTCGATGCCGTTTGGCTTTCATTTTCTTTGCTTTTTCAGTGGCACCGCCTTGACTTTTCAGTACCTTTTCACCGGGACCTCGCCTCTTCCTCTTCTTGGTAGAAATTTCCTTCTCTTCCTCAGCGCACAGCCATGGACTCCCTGTCGATTCCTCCTCAATTTCCTCCTTGGGCTCCTCCGCTTCCACTTTACCTCCCCGGCTTCCACATATGAAGGAGGCCACAATCTCCTACCTCTGGCGGGCAATTAGCATGCGCATAAAGATGAACTAGGAATGGTGAAATTAGAGGGCCGAGGGGTAGGAGAAATCAGTTCAACCTTTCTTCACTCAACTTCTCGAAGATTGTCCCATCGATTTCGCCCCTTGACAACTTCATGGAGGAACAACGGCAAGTGGTCGGACAAATAATCCACTTCTTGTCTTGTAGGAAGCGGAGAAGCCATCTGGCGGACCATTGCTGTTGCCAATTCTCGTCGACCAACCGGGGTTTTCGCCGCCTTCACGGGCGGCTTTTTCTTGTGCTCCTTTTGGAAGGTTCCATCACCAAACCCGCCTCCTCCTTGCTGCGCCCATACACTTCCTAACCAATGCGGTCCCAATCCTGAGGTTTTGCTCTAATTCCCTCGCGGTTGCTTGTCTTTTAGGTGGCGCACTCCACCACAGTCGATTCGTGTAATTCCACCTTCTCCATGAACCCGGCGAGCTCCTTCACGGCTCGGACTTTCCAATGGTCCATGTTTGGCCATTGGGCAAGCGCAATCGGTATGGCTTTGGGCGCCATCCTTCCATGATAGTCCCCGGTCTCGCGCCTCGGCGTGCCACCTCGCCGCGAATTTCACTCGACTCGAGTTCCTACCTCCTCCGCAGCAGCGCCGCGCGCCTTCCTTCCACAGCGGGTTGCGACTTCGTGAGGTTGGCGGCCCTCCACCACGATCGCGCCTCTTCCTCCGCCACCTCGACTGCCGTTTGGCTTTCATTTTCTTTGCTTTTTCTGTGGCGCACCGCTTGACACTGGTGGCGCGTCCACCTTCACTTTTTATTTGGGACGTCGCCTTTCCGGTCTTCCTCTTCTTCTTTGGTAGAATTTCCTTCTCTTCCTCGGGCCTGTCGCCATGGACTCCCGGTGTCGATTCCTCCTCAATTTCCTCCGCCTTCACCACTTCCTCCTCCTCCGCTTCCATGAAGGAGGCTACAATCTCCTACCTCTGGCGGGCAATTAGCATAAACATAAAGATGAACTAGGAATGGTGAAATTAGAGAGGGCCGAGGGGTAGGAGAAATCAGTTCAACCTTTCTTCACTCAACTTCTCAAGAGGATTCGTCCCATCGATCTTCGCCCCTTGACAACTTCATGGAGGAACAACGCAAGTGGTCGGACAAATAATCCCTTCTTGTCTTGAAAGCGGAGAAGCCATCTGGCGGACCATTAAGCTGCTGTTGCCAATTCTCGTCGACCAACCATTGGGTTCCGGATTCGCCCGCCTTCACGGGCGGTGCTTCTTCTTTGTGCTCCTTTTGGAAGGTTCCATCACCAAACCCGCCTCCTCCTTCTGCGCCCATACACTTCCTAATGCGGTCCCAATCCTGAGGTTTTGCTCTAATTCCCGCGGTTGCTTGTCTTTTGGGTGGCGCTCTCCTGATCCGGTCGTGTAATTCCGCTTCTTCCATGAAACGGCCGAGCTCCTTCACCCCCGGCTCGGACTTTCCAATGATCCATGTTTGGCCATTGGGCAGCCAATCTCGGTGTGACCTTTGGGCGCCATCCTTCACAGTCCCCGGTCTCGCGCCTCGGGGCCACCTGCGAATTTCACAAGGTCGGTCTCGAGGTTCCTACCTCCTCGGCAAGCGCGCCGCCGCGCCTTCCTTCCGGCGTTGCGACTTCGCGGTGAGGTTGAGCTCCTCCACCCGATCGCGCCTCTCGCTCTCCGCGATCGCGGTGCCTCTCGAATCACGGCTCCTCGACCTCACGCTCCGGCCGTTGCGCTCCACTCCCTCGCTCCGCTCCGGCCGTTGCGCTCCGCCGTTTGAGCAGCTCGTCACCATTTCCTTAGGGTTAAGTTTGGTTCCTACTCTGTTGTCTCGACCGCTCCCCAATCCACAACCCCATACTCATTCGGCTACCGCGGTGGTCGACCCCTAACTTAGACTAACCCCAAATAACCACCCCCCTACCCCGCATATATAGACCTTGTAGTGGATATCTGAGGTCCATGGGCCAAGGAACACCGAGTTTCCGGACCATTTATTATCTAACCTAGGCAATAAAACAAAAAGAACTCCATAGGCCAAGGACATTTTTACTATGAATATCCCCAACTACCGTCAATCTGACTTATTTTCACACCACTCTCAGCAAAAAAACAAAAAAATTCACTTCAGGGCACATTTTAACAGGGGTTTCCGAGACTAGATCGTTTACATACTCCCCTTCTCATTTGTTGGCGTCCTCGCCAACTTATATAATACTTCTTGACCCTCCACCCATTGACTTGGTGGTGGAGGTCCTGCTAACTCTTGCGTTGTCTTGAGCCATTCTTGAAGACTTGAGAACTTTGTATGGCCCCATCCACAATACTCATTCGGCTCTGGCGTGGGTCGACCCCTAACTTATAAAATTATTAACCACCCCTATCCCGCATATATAGACCTTGTAGTGGATATTAAGTCCATGGGCCAAGGAACACCAAATTCCGGACCATTTATTATCTAACCTAGGCAATAAAACAAAAAGAACTCCATAGGCCAAGGACATTTTTACTATGAATATCCCCAACTGTCAATCGACTTATTTTCACCACTCTCGGCAAAAAAAACAAAAAATTCACTTGGGGCACATTTTGGGGTTTCGAGACTAGATCGTTTACATACTCCCTTCTCATTTGTTGGCGTCCTCGCCAACTTATATATAATACTTCTTGACCCTCCACCCATTGACTCGGGTGGTGGAGGTCCTGCTAACTCTTGCGGTTATGAGCCATTCTTTGAAGACTTGAGAACTTTGTATGGCCCCATCCACGAAGATGGAGCTTCCACGGAAAGTGCATATACCTATTGTCGTGCAATGAGGCCAAGTCACGGAACTACCCACTCTTGCTTCCGCAACCGATTGTCATGCCATATTTTCCGTTTACTTTGAATATCACGCATGACGCTCAACGCCCTATCCTCTGTATGTTTAGCGAAGTGACCCTTCGGTGACTTTCCTCTCGCCATGCGGTTAGTTTCACGATCGCGGTGGGAATTTCAAACTCAATAGGCATTCTGGAGAATGGCCGTAGGTGAGGTAGTACGGTGTTTGTTGCGTTGTTATTTTCTCTGCGATCCTGTATGCCCGGGCGGAGTGAAGCTTAAGATCCGATCGTCGTATTCCACCGTTAGCTTGTTGAGGATCACGCACAAGAGCCCATTCGCCTTTTAGTTAAGCCATTTGCCTTGGGATTATAAGTCGTTTTCTGTGGCGACGTTGAAGTAGATCGTCATATGAGATATAACCGTTGGAAATGTGACCCTCATCGACAAGCTCAAGGCAGCCATATCAGTGATAATGTTCATAGAGGAACAGCCACTACATGTGTCTACAGGTGCTTGGGCTTCCACCATCGCGTGCAATAGTGCAGCCACGAGGATGTATTGGTTTTGTCGCGTCCTCGTTTTTGGGTATGGGACCAACAAAGTCTATTCCCCATTTCTCGAATGGCGCGGGGCCAATATCGGAACCATTGGCCATTGAGTGGTTTTGACGGTTTCCCAACCCTCGGCAGGCATCGCGTTTAACAAACTCCTAGCATCACGATGCATGGTTTGCCACCGATACCCGTTTCAAGCACCTTCTTGCACGTGATATGTCGGCAAAATGTCCTCCGCTTCCCCTCGTGCATCTCGTCGGCACTCGGATAACTGCTCCTTGTTACCCATAACTGTCCGCCCATCCGGTCCGATTTACAGATTGTCTTTGTCGTACAAGTGAATAGTGCCTAGCGCTTTTGGGGTTTGAAAGATCCGATGGTATTTTCCCGTTCCGAATTCCATCATCTCCTCGTGGGTGGGCCTTGTGTATCCGTTCTCCCTTCTCATTTCTGCCGAGCCACCATTTACCCTCGCCTTATGGTTGGCCGTGCCCCCTCTAACTCGCCATGAGCAGCTTCGGGAAAATCGTCGTTTTGGTCTGTGTAACCTCCTCTGTCTCGACCTCGAAATGTAATGCATTCACATGTTTACTCCCTCCTCTGGTCTCCACCGTGAGCGTGAATTCTTGCGGGAGTAGGATCCATCTTGCTATGCGTCCGGACAAGTCGGTTTGTTTACGGTGTTTGAGGCGAAGTGGTCCACATGGAAGCGAACTCGTGGGATAGCAAATAGTGGCGAAAACTTGCGAACCGAGTACACCATCCCTGCGCCTCCTCTCGGTGGTGGTATACTTCTTCTGCGTCGTGGTGCCTCCTGCATAATAGATTGGATAATCGTGCTTCTTGTCATCCCTTTGGCTTAGAATGGTACCGATTGCATAGGCCGTCTACAAACACGTGGAACTTCTTGCTCGATCGGCCCGCGTGGGTCTTTGTGATCGGTGGTCGAAGATCATTGAAGGCCTCCTCTCGTTTTGCGTCCATTCCACTCCTGGTCCTTGCGAAGCGATTACGTAGCCAGCTGCCCTTACGGAAAAATTCTTCACAAACCCGATAATAGCCTACCATTAGGAATCCCTAAGCTCCTTTGTGGTAGGTGGCTTGAGGCGGTAATGATTTTGACCTTATCGGGTCGACCTCTATCCCCGCAATCGGTGCCCCAACAAAATACCCTCGGCATGCCGAAATAACATTTCTCGGGATGTAGACACAATTGGGTCATTGACACCGTTCGGACATTTGCGAAGGTGGTTGAGGTGATCTTTTTTGCTCAAACGAAGTCATCCGGAAGACCTCCATGAAGTCCCTAAGGTATTCCTTGAAAATCTTGACAATCGCATGAAGGATCACGGTGCCCTGTTAATCCGAGCGCTCCGTTTGTAGGCATAGGTTCCCGATCTGTAGTGAAGGCATTGGTGGCCAATCACTCTCCACGAGATGTATTATACCGAATACCCATCCGAGGAGCAGGTAGACCATTCTCCCGCAACTAAGTCCGATTATGTTGTCTATGAATGGAAGCGGGTAATGGTCTTTTTGGTCACCTTGTTTAACTTCCTCCAATCTGACCGTATCTTCCCTTACGCTTTTTGGGAACCACCACAATTGGGGCTACCCACTCCGATGTCACAATAGGATATATATGATGCACATAAGTAGAAACTCCTGTTACCTTGATGAATACTTTGGATTTAGCTTGTATTGCGGTATCCGGTGACGGCACCGGCTCGAGATCAATCTTGTGCTCCCCACTCCTCGGTATACCCTTCATACGTAACGTCAAAAGCAAAACATGGATAAATTCATTTGTTTCATACCCTTTCCAAGTCTGCATTCATCATTCGAAAACTTAAGGACCTTGACACTTCCACGTCCTTGACCTCATCATGCCCTCTCTTTCCACCGGCGGATGTGATGCGAACCCTTCCTCTCTGTCTTGGTTCTCCTTGCGCATTCCCCATTCCGGAATAGGTCGTCGAGGTAAAGCGTGAGACACCCTCCTCGCACCCTCGAAGTTTGTCGGATCGTCGCTCCCGGCTCGACCACCTCTACTTCTGTTCCTCGACCTCCGTCCTGGTCTCCTCCTCCCGACCACCGGGTTGTCAATTGTGACTCCATAGCACCCTAATAGGTTGATGGAATGGGAATATCTCTCCAATCGTCCTCTTCATCGACCACGAAATATGTGCGAATGGGAATTTCTCCTTCTCATCCTCCCCAGGTATCTTGAGGTGTATCCCTCCGTTTGTGGGTGTCTCCCTGCGTCGTATCTGCTCCAAGTCAAACATATCCTTCCTCCTTAATTTTGGGGTCCCAGAGGTTTGAATCCCACTTCCTTTCTCGCCCATTTGAAGGTGCAACGTGCCCCATACATCCAACCAATGAGAACCTCATACCTGGCGCTTTTTGTTTAATGACCACGTAGTCCATGAGTGCGGAATGGTACCAATATGGGTTAGGACTCCTCCCCTCGCGCCATTTTGGACATGTCCGCCGCAACACCTTTGATGTATGTTCTATCTCGCAACCCAAGCTTAGGCCTCCTCTGTCATGATGTTGACTCGACTAATCTAGCGGCACCTTCTTGATTACACATCCCGCAATTTCTATCTCAGAGCTCACAGACCGTCCATCATGGCCACCATATTCACAGCAAGGGCCTTGGGGTGGAAAGGTTCGTCTCTTCTTGGGTTGTGCCGCCTTCAATGCCCCACTGACGGCGGTCGCTGGATTGTCCCCGAGAAGTCGTCCGAACGTTATCATGAACTTTTGGTCCATGATAGCGCCAAATTGAAAGGAACACGTGCTTCTGTTTCTCCTTGCCAACCCCCACCGTCATTTCAGAACGGTAGCTGTTTGAGATGTTGCGGTCGTTGAAACAGTGGCGGTAGGTGGGTCGTGGGTCCAAAGGTAACACGGAGTGCTCAGTCTTGGTTCTCGGATCATATCCATAACTTCCCGACATCGGGCAAACGCCGACTCATCCTTTTTCCTCTTGCGGGTTTTCGCCCCATGTCGACTCGAGTCCCACTGCCGTCCGCCTTTTGCACTTCACCCTCGAATCCAGCGGTCTAAAGGGAGTTACACCTGTGATGCCATCCAAATCGCAACCCTCGCGTTAAGTGTGGCGTTCGTGCCTTGCTCCCGTCCATTTTGGATTCGCATGCCCTTTTTCACGATTCCCATACCGAGTCCCTCCGCCTTTTGTGGTTGGACCCCCTTCCTTCCCGCTGATGAAGCGCCTCTTCCTCCTCACTTGCGGACGTTATGGGCTCCCACTCCGTTCTTCTTCTCTTTTCCCCGCTCCCCCTTCTTAGGGTGTCGCCTTCCTCTCGCCGCTCCGTGTCGAGCGACCATCGCGGGAGTTCCGTAATACCCACCATCCCCAACCCTTCCGGGCTCCTCGACATCGGCCTCGGAATCCTCCCATACCCATGAGCATCTTGACTTGCATTCGGCAACGGGCTTTTTGTCGGGGTGGGTCGCCAGAACCGGAGGTTGAGCGATCCTCACTGTTTTTCGGTGTCCGGCAGAGGACGCCACGTGACTGATTGCTTGCAATCCACACATGCCTTTCAAAATCACCATTCCCTGGCGAGATGCGGAGGGGCATCCAGCAAGATGCCCGAACCCTCGGCAATTGTAACCTTGGCACTCATTTGCGGGTTCCTTGCCATCCGATCGAATGCCCATACCTGGGGTTTAAACTCGAGGTACAAAGTTTTGGTACCCAGAGGTTGCCTCTTGAATTTGGTATGTATCTTCCAAGCACATCTTCCTCTCCTCCTCGAGCTGCACTTTTGTTTGTGGGCGATTCGACCTCGAGTGCCCTGCATCCACAAGTTGAGCGAAGAGATTCGCCGCCCGAGCAACCCTTCTTCTATCATGGTCCTTGATGGCATTAAGATGGAGTTTCTCGGTTTGACCATCATTTCCTCCATTGTCTTGGTTCTCCTTGGCGCATTCCCCATTCCGGAATAGGTCGTCGAGGTAAAGCGTGAGACACCCTCCTCGCACCCTCGAAGTTTGTCGGATCGTCGCTCCCGGCTCGACCACCTCTACTTCTGTTCCTCGACCTCCGTCCGGCCCTCGGTCGATCCTCCTCCACCGGGTTGTCAATTGTGACTCCATAGCACCCTAATAGGTTGATGGAATGGGAATATCTCTCCGTGTCGTCCTCTTCATCGACCACGAAATATGTATAATAGAATTTCTCCTTCTCATCCTCTCCCCGGTATCTTGAGGTGTATCCCTCCGTTTGTGGGTGTCTCCCTGCGTCGTATCTGCTCCAAGTCAAACATATCCTTCCTCCTTAATTTTGGGGTCCCAGTCCGGTTTGAATCCCACTTCCTTTCGCCCATTTGAAGGTGCAACGTGCCCCATACATCCATGTTCGTCAATGAGAACCTCATACCTGGCGCTTTTTGTTTAATGACCACGTAGTCCATGAGTGCGGAATGGTACCAATATGGGTTAGGACTCCGTCGGCTCCCCTGCCATTTTGGACATGTCACTTGACAACACCTTTGATGTATGTTCTCGCAACCCAAGCTTCCAGGTCTCTGTCATGATGTTGACTCCGACCGGAATCTAGCGGCACCTTCTTGATTACACATCCATAATTTCTATCTAGCTCCAGATCTGGCATGGCCACCATATTCACAGCAAGGGGTTTTGCCTTGGGGTGGAAAGGTTCGTCTCTTCTTGGGTTGTGCCTTCAATGCCCCAGTTCTTTGGATGCGGATATCCACGAGCTGTCGAATGTTATCATGAACTTTTGGTCCATGATAGCGTCCAAATTGAAAGGAACACTGTTGCTTCTGTTTCTCCTTGCCAAACCGTCATTTCCGCGGTAGGTTTGAGATGTTGCGGTCGTTGAAACAGTGGCGGTAGGTGGGTCGGTGGGTCGTGGGTCGATGGCCAAAAATGGAGTCTGTTCGATTCTTGTCGGATCATATCCATAACTTCCCCACGACGCCAGGCGGAAGCGTGACTCATCCTTTTTCCTCTTGCGGGTTTTCGCCCCATGTGTCGACTCGAGTCCTGCCGTCCTGTCCTTTTGCACTTCACCCTCGAATCAGCGGTCGGCTGCTAAGGGAGTTACACCTGTGATGCCATCCAAATCGCAACCCTCGCGTTAAGTGTGGCGTTCGTGCCTTGCTCCCGTCCATTGGATTCGCATGCCCTTTTTCTTTCACAGTCCCTCGTCGGTTTTGTGGTTGGACTTCTCTTCCTTCCCGCTTTGATGAAGCGCCTCTTCCTCCTCACTTGCGGACGTTATGGGCTCCCACTCCGTTCTTCTTCTCTTTTTCCCCGCTCCCCCTTCTTAGGGTGTCGCCTTCCTCTCGCCGCTCGTTGAGCGACCATCGCGGGAGTTCCGTAATACCCACTATCCCCAACCCTTCCGGGCTCCTCGATTCTCGGAATCCTCCCATGACCATGGCGCATCTTGACTTGCATTCGCAGCGGGCTTTCTTTGCGGGGGTGGGTCGCCGGAGGTTGAGCGATCCTCACATGTTTCGGTGTCTGGCGGGAGCTGCCGCTCACTGATTGATTGCAATCCACACACGACCTTTCAAAATCACCATTCCCTGGCGAGATGCGGAGGGGCATCCAGCAAGATGCGAACCCTCGGCAATTGTAACAATGGCACTCATTTGCGGGTTCCTTGCCATCGAATGCCCATACAGTGGGGTTTCAAACTTGAGTACAAAGTTTTAGTACCCGGCGGTGCTCTTGAATTTGGTATGTATCTTCCAAGCACATCTCCTCATCCTCCTCGTAGCCCAGGTTGCACTTTTGTTTGTGGGCAGTTCGACCTCGTCACCTGGTCGATCCTCCTCCACCGGGTTGTCAATTGTGACTCCATAGCACCCTAATAGGTTGATGGAATGGGAATATCTCTCCGTGTCGTCCTCTTCATCGACCACGAAATATGTGCGAATGGGAATTTCTCCTTCTCATCCTCCAGGTATCTTGAGGTGTATCCCTCCGTTTGTGGGTGTCTCCCTGCGTCGTATCTGCTCCAAGTCAAACATATCCTTCCTCCTTAATTTTGTCCCGGTCCGAGGTTTGAATCCCACTTCCTTTCTCGCCCATTTGAAGGTGCAACGTGCCCCATACATCCATGTTCGTCAATGAGAACCTCATACCACAGCGCTTTTTGTTTAATGACCACGTAGTCCATGAGTGCGGAATGGTACCAATATGGGTTAGGACTCCGTCGGCTCCCCTACGCCATTTTGGACATGTCACTTCCATAACACCTTTGATGTATGTTCTATCGCAACCCAAGGCGGTCTCCTCTGTCATGATGTTGACTCCGACCGGAATCTAGCGGCACCTTCTTGATTACACATCCATAATTTCTATCAGCAGCTCACAGACGTCCATCATGGCCACCATATTCACACAGGGGTTTTGCCTTGGGGTGGAAAGGTTCGTCTCTTCTTGGGTTGTGCCGCCTTCAATGCCCCAGTTCTTTGGCGCGGATTGTCCACGAGTTCAAGTTATCATGAACTTTTGGTCCATGATAGCTTCCAAATTGAAAGGAACACTTTTGCTCTGTTTCTCCTTGCCAACCCCCACCGTCATTTACCATGAGTAGCTGTTTGAGATGTTGCGGTCGTTGAAACAGTGGCGGTAGGTGGGTCGGTGGGTCGATGGCCAAAATCTCGAGTCTGTTCGATTCTTGTCGGATCATATCCACCTTCCCACGACATGCGGAAGCGACTCATCCTTTTTCCTCTTGCGGGTTTTCGCCCCATGTGTCGACTCGAGTCCCACTGCCGTCCGCCTTTTGCACTTCACCCTCGAATCCAGCGGTCTAAAGGGAGTTACACCTGTGATGCCATCCAAATCGCAACCCTCGCGTTAAGTGTGGCGTTCGTGCCTTGCTCCCGTCCATTTTGGATTCGCATGCCCTTTTTCACGATTCCCATACCGAGTCCCTGTCCTTGTTCGTTGCACCCTCGAATCCGGTCTCGGTGCTAAGGGAGTTACACCTGTGATGCCATCCAAATCGCAATCCTCGCGTTAAGTGTGGCGTGCCTTGCTCCCGTCCATTTTGGATTCGCATGCCCTTCTTTTTGATTCCATCCCAGTCCCTCGTCGCCTTTTGTGGTTGGACTTCTCTTCCTTCCCGCTGATGAAGCGCCTCTTCCTCCTCACTTGCGGACGTTATGGGCTCCCACTCCGTTCTTCTTCTCTTTTCCCCGTTCCCCCTTCTTAGGGTGTCGCCTTCCTCTCGCCGCTCCGTCGAGCGACCATCGCGGGAGTTAAATACCCACTCCACATCCCCAACCCTTCCGGGCTCCTCGACATCGGCCTCGGAATCCTCCATCTGACCATGGCGCATCTTGACTTGCATTCGGCAGCAGGCTTTCTTTGCGGGGGTGGGTCGTAGGAGGTTGAGCGATCCTCACATGTTTCTTTGGTGTCAGCGGAGGGGCTGCCTCGTGACGATTGCTTGCAATCCACACGACCTTTCAAAATCACCATTCCCTGGCGAGATGCGGAGGGGCATCCAGCAAGATGCGAACCCTCGGCAATTGTAACCATGGCACTCATTTGCCGGGGTTCCTTGCCATCGATTGCGAATGCCCATGCACGTAGGGTTTTCGCAAACTTGAGTACAAAGTTTTGGTACCCAGAGGTTGCCTCTTGAATTTGGTATGTATCTTCCAAGCACATCTCCTCATCCTCCTCCTCGTAGCCCAGTGGTTGCACTTTTGTTTGTGGGCGATTCGACCTCGAGTGCCCTATGTCCACAAGTTGAGCGAAGAGATTCGCCCGCTCGAGCAACCCTTCTTCTATCATGGTCCTTGATGGCATTAAGATGGAGTTTCTCGGTTTGACCATCATTTCCTCCATCTTGTTCCCTTGTTGCTCCACTTTTTGGGCTTTGTTTCCACCTCTCTTCTCTGCTCCGCGTCCTTTCGTGCATATAGCGCTCCTTCCCTTTTGCACGTCGTCTTGTTCCCGTCATTTTTCCCTTCTTCCTTCTATCCCTTGGTTGCGCTCACCTTCGAATTCTCCTCCGAATCCTCATGGTCTCCTCTTGGTGGAG
The DNA here is from genome assembly GCA_010909165.1 of Anthoceros angustus. Taxonomy (NCBI): domain Eukaryota; kingdom Viridiplantae; phylum Streptophyta; class Anthocerotopsida; order Anthocerotales; family Anthocerotaceae; genus Anthoceros; species Anthoceros angustus. The sequence goes on along the minus strand of VJWM01000044.1, from coordinate 2,202,481 downwards.
CTACAGGAGTCGGTTGAAAACTATCCTCCCAGCAGCTGTCATCGGAGGCGAATAGTACTTCTTCTTCTTTTGTATTTCTTTTTGTCCTTAGTGCGCCCTTGTTCGAGTTCTTCTTCTCTTCGCGTTGGACTCCTCATAGTTCGAGCGCTTTGATCGCCCGATCCAAATCTTTCGGCACAGGCATACGTGTCTTCCCATCTCGCGCCCAATCCTCTTGCAAACCGGTGAATGGCCATTAGCTCAGTGCGGACCGGCCCGATCCGTGGCTGTGGAACCTTTCCACATAAGCTGCGGGGTCTCTTCTTCCCTCTCAATCCCTCCAACTTGGACAGACATCCTTCCACATCGACCCCTCAGATCTTTCACAAAAGCTCTCTTCAAGGCCCCAAAGGTAGGCGGGGGTGTGGAAGCTATGTACTCCGCTTGTACCACTTGGCGCCGCTCGCGTAAGACTCCATAAAGCAGTGGGCACGATCGCATCCTCACGGTTGGCGTCGGCTCAAAGCTCGACAAACTCGTCGGGATCCTCATGGCCCTTCTTTTCTCCATACAGCGGGTAAGATTGCTTAGTAACAAGCAGATCGCCATAACTTCTAGTACTTTCAGCGGTAGTTGGCGGCGGCCACTACGTGCGGACCTCTACATTCACGAATTTGGGCGGGAGGATCTAGGCGGGCAGATCAAAAGACAAGGTGGGGATCGGGCAGCCTTGTGCGCCATAGTCGAGGTTGGGAATCGAATCCGTTAAGATCCGATCCCTAGTTCGAGTTGACTCACCCCCTTCCTCGTCCGGCAAGTGTGATCTCCGCGTGCTCTCCTCGTAACTCTGCAATCTTTCCATGCTTGGCGTTGCCGTCTTGCGAGCGTTTCCCCAGTCGGATCGAATCGCTTGTCTCCACGAGGCATCCATCAATCTAGTAATGCTAGACTCGTAGCTAGGTTAGTCCTCGTCAGATTCCATTCCCGACAGCGCCAAAATGTGGAGTGTGGTCTAGGGACACCGTGAGGTCCACATTCACCCTCAATGTCGTTGTAGGCTTAGGATTCGCTCCCAAGGGAATGGTTTGTGCGAGGCGCTAACTTCTATCACTCGACCTTCCTAAGTCGGGCTTACTGCTATTACTCCTCTTACCTATCTACTCAACTACTACTACCCCCGACTTGTCCAGCACCAAATCCCATTTCACGACCGCAAATCTCGTTCCCTCCGGGTAGTTGCTACGACGAGGTGGGTCCCACACCAAACCCTAGCGACTTATTCGGCGCCGCAGGCGCGCGGATCGCACGGGCGCCCGTGCTCCGCGGATCGGACTTTATTGGCACTCCACACTTCATGCACACACACAATTCCTAGACCAAAGTTCCTAGGATACCACGCCTCACACACACACACACACAAGGCGCCACCACCCTTTCTACTAGCTTTGTTTTCCTTGTGCACTTTCCACTGCCACCGGTTTGATTCTCAATTTTGTCACACCGCTCTAGCTCTCCTTCTCAACCTCTCACACCTCGCGCCATCTGATGTTGATCTCCTTCACCCGATCTCTTCTCTCTCTCTCTCCCTCAATTCGCTTCCAACCATCCACTCAACACTTCTCTCTCAATTTGAACACAACTCGGGACAAGGTGAAGGAAAGAAGAACCCCAGGCGTCACGGGGCGTTACAGCAAGCTCCGGACCCGCCCGCCAATCCCTTGGTTTCCTCCTCCTTTGTCGCAAGATTGCTCCATCACCCCTCCTCCCGTTGCGGGGCTCTCGACCACCCCCAGGCGTCTCGCACACCTCATCAATCGGACGTCTCCAACCATCCACAGGCGTGGGGATCTCAACGAGGGTTATCTGTGGTGGGCAAAAGTTGCCCTCTTATACATCGGCCGCCCGTTTCCCCAGTTTCTAGATCCTAAAAAAACCAGCGCACCCACAATTCTAAGCGATCTAGGTCCGGTGGGGCATTTTCCTTCCTAGGATGCTACCACCCATTGCCTCGCTATCCGCGCCTCCCCGACTCGTCACTTTGGCCTTGTCCTCCATCGCCGCCGCCACGAGCCCTCACCTTGTGATCGGGGTTTCCAGGACTTCCACCTCACATCGCTGCTTGGGCGTCCTAATTGAGGGCATACACCTTGGGAACTTCCGCCTCTTGGCCGCCTATTGCCGAGGATTACCACGGTTCCTCATCCACCCAAGCTGGACCTCCTCTTCACTCAACTCCTCCAAGGTCGCCTCCGCATAATAGGGGCCAATCCCCACTCTGGCGCAATGGTAGAAGTATGCGCCGGGTCCTCACTTGCGAGGGTAGGACTGATCCCTCCTCCGTAGACTCACATTGCACGGGTCCATGTCCACATGAGTCTGCGTCGCGTTGTCGCCTCCATTGCCGCTTCGCTGCGGTGGTGTCTCGCACCGTCGTTGGTCCGGCCGGTAGTGGTAGGTGTTTACTACCTTTGTTCTTCCTTCTCGTGGTGCCTTCCACTACCCCGGCCGTAGTCCCGCCACCTCGCTTCCCTTCTCTTTTACGGGTTCGGCCACGTGCCTCATCCGTTCCGTTATACCGTTCCGCTTATGGACCTTCTCCACCGAGGCCGCCTCCGCTCTGGGCTCGCAACAACTCACCATCTCTGGTTTGACTCGTGGGCATCCTTGATTTGAGCCATGGCGCTTCCTGTGACTCGTCATGGCTGCGGCTTCTCAGGCCTGCACAAATCCTCCGAAGCTTGATCCTTATCTCCTCTAAGGCCCGCTTGTCTTCCTCCGGTTGCTTCTGGGCTTCTCCTCGTCAAACTGGCCTTCACCACTTCCTCCGCCCGCCCTTGCACCGAGCCATGTGAGAGCCAAGGCGCTTGGTCCAACAAATCCGCTTGGGCCCGGATCATCGATGTCGTCGGCTCACTAATTCCACAGTGCGGCGTGCGGGCGCCATCCTCCGTCGAGCACCTTCCTTCCCAACAAAGTCGCACCCTCACCAATTTGCGTCCACCTCTGCGGTGGAGTCCCCTTGAAAATCTCTTCCCATCTTTGAGGAGGGTCCGCTCACGAGGTCGCCTAATTCCTCTGGGCGGCTCATCATGCATCCAGTCGGCAAAATTTTCTTCCTCGGACCGCCTCTTCCTCCGCCACCTCGATCTGCGTTTGGCTTTCATTTTCTTTGCTTTTTCACAGCGGCCGCCGACTGGTGGCGTCCACCTTCACTTTTTTGGGACCGTCTGCACCGGTCTTCCTCTTCTTCTTTGGTAGAAATTTCCTTCTCTTCCTCGGGCACTGTCGCCATGGACTCCCGGTGTCCGATTCCTCCTCAATTTCCTCCTTAGGCTCCTCCGCTTTCCACTTCACCTCGACGGCTTCCACATATGAAGGAGGCCACAATTTCTACCTCGCGGGCAATTAGCATGCATAAAGATGAACTAGGAATGGTGAAATTAGAGAGGCCGAGGGTAGGAGAAATCGATTCAACCTTTCTTCACTCAACTTCTCAAAGAGGATTCGCCCTCATCGATTTTCGCCTTGACAACTTCATGGAGGAACAACGAAGTGGTCGACAAATAATCCGCTTCTTGTGTCAGAGGAAGCAGAGAAGCCATCCGCTGCACTCCATTAACCGTGGCTGCCAATTCTCGCCACCAACCATTGGGTTCCGGATTACGCCCGCCTTCACTGGGCGGGCCACTCTGCGTGCTCCTTTTAGAAGGTTCCATCACCAAACCCCCGCCTCCTCCTTGCCCATACACTTCCCTAACCAATGCCAGTCCCAATCACGAGGTTTTGCTCTAATTCCCTCGCCTTGCTTGTCTTTTAGGTGGCGAGCGCACTCGCATCCCGAATTCGTGTAATTCCACCGCTTCTCCATGAACCCCACCGAGCTCCTTCACTGTGCCCCACTCGGACTTTCCAATGGTCCATGTTTGGCCATTGGGCAAGCGATCTCACTGTGGCTTTGGGCGCCATCCTTCCGCAGAGTCCCCGGTCTCGCGCCTCGACGGGTGCCACTGCCAATCTCGACAAGGTCGCCTGTGGTTCCTACCTCCTCAAGCCGCGCCGCCTTCCTTCCAGGGGTTGCGACACCGGTGAGGGTTCGAGGCGGCCTCCACCACGATCGCGCCTCTCGCCTCCGACCGATCGCGTCCGCCTCGAATGCACCGACGACTCACCTCCACCCCGCTGCGCCCACTCCGCCACCGCAGGCCCGCTTGTCTTCCTCCGCTTGAACGCGCCGTCACCCTACGGTTTCCTTAGGGTTAAGTTTGGCCTACTACCACCGGTTGTCTTCACGACGCCCATGCCCCACCCACAACCCCATACTCATTCACTCACCTACTGGTCGACTAACTTAGGACCGACAAACCCCAAATAACCACCCCCTACCCGCATATATAGACCTTGTAGTGGATATCTCGAGGTCCATGGGCCAAGGAACACCGAGTTTCCGACCATTTATTATCTAACCTAGGCAATAAAACAAAAAGAACTCCATAGGCCAAGGACATTTTACTATGAATATCCCCAACTACCGCTAACTGACTTATTTTCACACCACTCTCAGCAAAAAAACAAAAAAATTCACTTCAGGGCACATTTTAACAGGGGTTTCCGAGACTAGATCGTTTACGGAGCATGAACCCAAATAGTTTATGCCTCCTATTGCATTCCCAGACGGTTCATCCAAAGAAAAAAAGAGCAAAAAGTCTAAAAAAACCCTAAAAACCCCTTAAAAATTATAAAAAGTCCAGTTTTTGAGGCACAAGTGCACAGATTTGCTCTAAAATTTTGACAAATTTTTGCATTTTTGTATTTATTTTAATATTTTTGTTGTTTTAAAGGGTTCCTTTCGACGTTTTCAACCTTTTTTGTGCAGCACCCTAATGTGGATATGGTCTTATCTTTATTTAACCCTCATCTTTTTTCTAGTGGTTAAAACTTTGAACTAGTAGTGAGAACCTTTTGCATCTTTTGAATCTTGAGACGTTTGACGTGGACCCAGCTCTAAGTGCAGACCATGCCACTCTCATTCTCACACTAACCGTAGAGCATCAGGCCAAAGAAGATATTATTGTCCCAATGTCTAAGGAACAAAGTCTTGTAAAATTCTCGGAGCGAGAGTATAGTCATAGGATTGACTAGTATGAATAGTAGGTGCGCAAACAAGTTTGCGCACTTAATTATAGCAAGCCCTAAAACTCTAAATGTTTAGATACGTCCAACACCGCAATGATTAAGTAGATGTTGAGACCTGCTTAGATGGGTGCGCGCATAAGTTTGCGCTAATTTTGTGTCTAGTTTGAAAAAAGCCGAGCGAGAATGGGACTTTAGGTTTTGCCACGCATTTGCAATCTACAATCTCAAATAACGTGTATCAAAACAATTATTCAAAAGGTTGCGGGTAACATGTGCGGAGAAATATCAAAAGCTGATTATAGTGCGGATTTTTCAAGTGCAAAAGGGGTAAGTCCAGAGTGTGCAAAAGGGGTTTCAGGAGAAACCCCTTTCTAAACAGACGCTGTTTTAATCAAGCCGAGGAGCAGAAGAATTTTATTTCGGCTTGCAAATAACAGCGCAATTACTTAGGAAAAAAAATTCTATTTCAGAGAGACTTGCTTGCAAATAACAGCACCTTATATATGTAAGTACGGTAAAATAAAATGAGAGATAAAGGTAAAGGCTACTTGTAGAAGCTTGCCATGGCATACCGATATTATCTCGGGACTTTTATGAAGGGTGTGTTAAGAAGTTTTCCCGCTGCATATGGCGGGAAAACTTCCCTACACACAACCTTAACGACATGGCCACGGGGGCCATCTGCCAGTGTATCGATGTCGTCACAAGCTTGTGATACATCATTTTTTCCATGATAACACAGAAGTTTCTTTCATGGTTAGGGTTGGAATTGCATGATGCGCAAAAGGGGATGGAGGCATTCTACACTGTCACCAAGTCCCACCACAACGGTTTACAAACCTGCTCGCAAGTATGGTCATGCTTGTAGCTTGTGAGCAGACATGCCGTCATCTTCACTCTTGTTGCATTCTTTAGTTCTGCTGGCATGGTTGCCATCGCAAGCTAGCAAGTTCCTTATGCCTTAGTTTTGGAGTCAGGTAGAGAGGTCACAAGCGGTTGCATTCCTTACAAAGCTTTGCTTACATGTGATTTGACGGATTCTCTTTGCCGAGCAAAATGTGATGGCTAGGGTCAAAGTTCACACACCACCATTTATCATGTCGCATGAATGAGCACACAGTCACGGACCAAAAGTAGTCACGAGAGTCTTTGATCTGAGCGATTTGCAAGAAGCAAATGCTTTCTATCAAAGAAGTAAATTGTGAGTACATAGGTAGGCTTAAATAGGGTGATTACAAAGGGTTGTGTCCTTTTGCTAGCAAACCCAGGCTGCCAAAATGGCCGACCTCCTCGTGTCCAACAGAGGCTCCCTTTGGACACTATCATAGATCTCTACGAAGCAGACTACACCAAGTTGGTGTTGAGACAATTCACTAATAAGCGCTCAGGAGCAGCAGGGAGTGCACGGGATGAAAGGCGACAATCTATGAATACACAAACTGACGCGCACTTCCAAGCTCGACTTGCAGATAGGAATCAGATTCCTAATCTAGATTAAGAACGTCCCCGCTTCCGAGCACCTACCAACTCTGCCGAGGCGCTTCTCTGCACAGACTGCAACTTTTTCTCATGCATCCATGTGGACAAGGGACGAATACTTTGGCCTTGCTTTTAGTCAATTTGTAGGGGTTTCTGTTTTTTTTTGTGGGGATTTGTGTGTTAAAATACCGAATAAGTGTGGATAATAAGGCCTAATGGGCCGGATGCGATGGCTCCACTGGCGAGGAGTCCGGGAGGCTGGAGGATGTGCTTGACGGCCGGAAAAGGCAAGTCCGGAAGGATGGGTCGGCGTATTGGAAGGTTTGACATGGGGTAGCATGGGGCGGTGATACATGCAAGCTAGAACCACAGACTGCCGAGCCGTTATAGCGATTTAGGTGGCGGTAGTAAAACCCGAGGGGCCAGTACTGGGCGTGGTGTGAAAGTGCACTATGAGATGCAGGAGGGTGGCGATTGTCGCGCCAAAGGCGCGTCAGCGTGGCCTTACCCACCCCGCTTGCGGTTAGAAGGAGGAAAAGACCCCCAGCCTTCGGGTCTTGGCAGTTCTCTCGCTCGCTTGCGCTTCAGCACCCTGCTCTCTGGCGCTTATTTTTCCAGCACTCTATCGCTTCGTTCTCAAAGTCATAGAGCTTTCCAGTGCGTCGTTTCCTCCCCTCCCCATTAGAACTCACAAAGACGGGAGCCGGAACGATGCAGGGGCTACTTCGCAAGCAAAGCGACAGGCGCGACGCCATGGCACCAAAGGAGGCAGCAGCGGAGTATAAGGATGGCCGGCGTAGGAGCAACATTCAGGTGTCTGATTTTTGGTGGTGTAGTTATGGTAAATGTAATAGAGTCTGTGTCTTGTTTGTAAACAGGTTGGGCACCGGTGGTACGAGGGTCAACCTCGCACCGAAGGCTAAAAAGAAGGTTTCACTGGGCTATGTGCAAATTCATGAATCCTCTCATTGGCAGTTTCTGGAGTGAGCCCGAATCCATAAAAACGTTGGTTGAGGTGATAGTGAGGGCGGAAATCGGCGGCCCCTGGGATATGGCAAAAATTGTGGATCAAGTTTTGTCCAAGTCTGCCCGACAGTGGAAATACAACTGTGCCAAGAGTAATAAGACTATGGATTCCAAGTTTTGAGATTTGTTGTTGGAGGCTGAGTAGCGCAAGATGCCCGGTGAGGTTCCAGAAAGCCAACAAATGAGGATCGCCAAAGAGAGAAATGCAGCTCCTATGCCCAAGCCACACTCCCATCTTGAAAATGGTGGTCTCGTGGCCTTCAGGTAAAGACTCCAAGATAGGTTCAATCGGGAGCCCACCAAGAAGGAGGAAGAGGTTGTAAGAAATAGCAAAGGAGGGTGGCATAGGAAGTTGGATGATTACTGGAAAGGTAAGAATATTTAGGTGCCAGAGGAGGGTTCTGCGTTGGACTATTCTAGTAAGTTGATGAAGGCATGAGTTTTGTGGAGAGAGTACACTCGCCGAGTGTATTGCATTTTGTCGTCCTCAATCCAGTATTCACCTTCCTCCTCTGAGATTTCATCATTTGTCTGCCCAAGCTGCTCCAGTATAGGGCCATCCTCTTTGTCTGAGAGTCCAAACTCTGCCTCATCCTCATCTCCTTCCAATGCATAGTCAGATAAACCTGTCTGGTCCGTCTAAATGACATCTCTCGACGGTGGTGAGCATCTTGAATCTGACTTTGCCTGGTGGGGATTGTTTTAAATTTCCTCGTAACCCCTTCATGTTTTCTTAACGGTCATGGTATTAAATGGATTTGTAGCCCTGAGTTTTCATATTGTGTGCCACAAGCGTTAGATGGCAGACTACAAGGGCAGCAGGGTATGTTACTCCTTGTTACTTTTTTGCAAACCTGTGACTAGACGCACACTGACGGTGTTGTTTGGTGTAGCTTATCTCGTTGCGGCGGACATCCTCCATTGTAGGATCTCCAGAAGCGCGCGGAGCAGTGGTCATTCGATCTTTATTTTGTGGAATCGAGATCTCATATGGGTTATGCAACATGGGGACTAATCCACCTAAGCAGGTTCATGAGTGGTGGATACGACAGGGAACTAGAACTGCATCACATTGTTTATGGTGTAGGGGTCATACATGTAGTTCATAGGTGATTCAAACTACATGCATTTTTTGAGTGCCAGCAATCCGATGTGGACAGGTTCCAAACCATAACCCCTATTTATTTTAGTTGCGATAATATTGCATTTTGGTATTTATAGCAATTTATTTTCAATTTAATTCAACCCCCAAAATCCTTCAATTCTGCTTAATTTATAACGCTATTAACAACAGCTAGGTTACAAAGGGAGGAACTAACGGACCATAGTTAAGTAACCCGGTACTGTGGTTAAGTAACCATGGTATACTAACTATAATATTTAACCATGGTTCAATAACCTGGTTAATTAATCCTGGTTGACACAAACTGCAGTTGATATAACCAGGGTTACAATTGTTTTAAAACCCGTCGTTATGGCTGCTGTAATGGTGTGCCTAAAAACGTCATAACGTGCATTGTTGCTCCCTTGTACATTGCGTAGTAATCCGCTCGTAGTAACTCTAATTATTACTTAACTTTCCTACGATGACGTGGCGCATACGCATGTACTGACATGTCATGCGCACGTGGCACCCTGATGACATGGCATGCTACATAGAACCTGAAGGAAACACCGAACCTAAGTTACAACGGCTAGTCATCCTTACAACTAAATTGAGCATAATTGGCAAAAGTATTACCCTGTTTACAACGTTTATAGAGTCTCATGCACCACAACGCTTTGCATTACAACATGTTCCTAAATCACATTGTAAAAGGCATTGTAACACACATTGTGAAAGCACCCTTATAATTCTTGAAGTGTCGAATGTACCTCTTCAGCTAATTAATCCACCGATCAACCTGCCCAGGTTCTTCCCTCTCATCCAGATACTCGGGCTTTGCAGCCTTCACACGGCCCAAGCCCTCTTATCCATGTCGAGGACCCGCCGGCCCTCGATTTTGCAAAGGGCTGCTGCCGACCTCCCAGCAATCCTTCAACTTAAGCTTGTTCTGCCGCAATCCGCTCGTGGGAGGCTGCCAATAGCTGTGCAAGCCTCTCCTGTCGATCCCGGACTCACTCATCCTAGTCTCGGCGCCGGCTCCCGCTCTCCAAGTACTAAGGCCAAGGCGGCAGCGTGCTTAGGCGGGACTGGGTAATCACTATGGGACAGAACTATCGCACACCGTCGTCGTGACAGAGGGACTTCGACCACCAAAAAGTACCGCTCCAGCCCCCATGTTGAGAGTCCCAGCCGGCCCTGGGAGTTGCAAATGCCTGTTATATAGCTGCTCGAGAAGGAGCCCACCCCACAATATCCCATATGGGCGTCCTTCCTGTGGAACGTACGCCAATTCCAAGCCGTAAGAGAACAGCTGTCGTAAATTCGCTCCTGATGGTGGCCATGGGAATTCCACCATGATCCATCTAAACAAGGCCAACAACTCTTGCCAATCTCCGAGAACCACGGGCAGGTCAAGGTCTCTGTAATTGCTCCGGGGCTGATGCAGGTTGTGCGACTCCATCGTCCTGAACAAAAAACGTGGCTCTGATAGCAATTGTCACAGCAGCTATGCCAGAGATTGAAACCCTAAGACCGCCTCCTCGTCGGTGGCCAGGCCCCACATTTACAACGTTTATAGAGTCTCATGCACCACAACGCTTTGCATTACAACATGTTCCTAAATCACATTGTAAAGGCATTGTAACACACATTGTGAAAGCACCCTTATAATTCTTGAAGTGTCGAATGTACCTCTTCAGCTAATTAATCCACCGATCAACCTGCCCAGGTTCTTCCCTCTCATCCAGATACTCGGGCTTTGCAGCCTTCACACGGCCCAAGCCCTCTTATCCATGTCGAGGACCCGTCACTCGATGGTAAGGTTTTACTGCAGCCTCTGCAGTAACCTCGATTCAACCGTCTTTCAAGAATCCGCCTCGTGGGAGGCTGCCAGCCTGCAAGCCTCCGTCGATCCGGACTCACTCATCCTAGTCTCGTGCCGGCTCCCGCTCTCAAGTACTAAGGCGGCAGCTGCTTAGAAGTGGACCGGGTAATCACTATGGGACAACCATCGACACCGTTGCCGTGACAGAGGGACTTCGACCACCAAAAAGTACCGCTCCAGCCCCCATGTTGAGAGTCCCAGCCGGCCCTGGGAGTTGCAAATGCATTATATAAATAGCCGAGAAGGAGCCCACCCACAATATCCCATATGGCGTCCTTCACGTGGAACGACGCCAATTCCAAGCCGTAAGAGCAAATGTCGAATTGGCCTCGATGGTGGCTATGGAATTCCACCATGATCCATCTAAACAAGGCCAACAACTCTGCCAATCTCCGAACCACGGCAGGTCAAGGTCTCAGAATTGCTCGGTCGATGCGTGTGTTGGCGACTCCATCGTCCTGAACAAAAAACGTGGCTCTGATAGCAATTGTCACAGCAGCTATGCCAGAGATTGAAACCCTAAGACCGCCTCCTCGTCGGTGGCCAGGCCCTCCACATTTATCATCTCAACCGCAATCTATGGCGGGATTACATAGGAAAACAATCCCTGATGGTGCGTGGGCTACTAGGCACCTGTATCCTGATTATCTTGCAGATTTACCTAACAATTACCTAACACAAGATCCCGGTGAGACAATTGGTCAAACAACCTGCGAGCACCTTCTGTATTTCCACACTTGGAATATAGAATGTTGCCCATGATTTGAGCCAAGCCCACGTTCTGTGATGTATGTATGAATAATCGTACCCTGGTCTAAGGCTGCTAAGATTGAGCAAGCCTTCAAAGCACTCACCAATGATACCTTATCCGGCTTCATGCCTCCCTGCTGCATTTGCCACAAAAGTTGGAGTGCCTCCTGGCCATCTCCATGCTGAGAGTATGCTGATTGTGGAGAGTTAGCTTGTATAGAGAGCATTACAAAGGGCTAGATTGCTTCGAGAGCATTGTGGAGTGCTAGGTGGACGGAGAACGAGAAGAGAGCTTTGTCCTATTATGTATGCTAAGTGAGAATTAGTAACACAAGGGTGATTTGCGAATCGTCAGAGCACTATAGGCTATGTGGGGGCCTAATATCGTGCCACATCAAAGCCATTATAATGCTAGTGTATCTTGTACGAGATACTTTTGAAGGCTATATGTCTTGTCTTGTTTAAAGGTTCTCTGAGGTGCTCGCAGGTTGTTTGGTCAAACAACCTACGAGCACCTCTATTAAAGGTCTGTTCTGGGAGAAATCTGGCTCTCCTCGGATGAGGAGAGATCGATGTGACGTTGCTGCTTGCCACATTCTGACTCCATGTGCTGCAGGGGGTTACTCCGCAGGGCCTGAAAGGAAAACTCCGAGAGGAGGGAAATTACCTGTACACTTCTATATTTGAAGTGAAAAAAATGTATGATTCAGTATAATAGATAAATTTAATGGAGGTTAAAACCAATACCTGCCAGTTGGCTGCTGGAAAACAACGGTAGGAAACCGAAACGTAGAGACAACGAGGGGAGGGCATATTGCAGCGGAGTCATGAACAAGGCCTCCTTCGCAGTGCAGGAATGAACAGGGCCTCCTTTGCAGTGGAGGACTGAACAGAGCCTCCGTTGCAGTGGAGGAATGGACAGAGCCTCCATTGCAGTGGAGGAATGAACAGAGCAGCATCTGATGAGAAAGCTGGAAGAAGGAAAAGAAGGACTTCATCTAATTCTCCTGGACAACAGGTGTTGTGGCCGCCAACCACTTTTATTGCTATAAGCATCGGCGATGCTGGTTGCAAAACTCAGTGAGCTGCTGCGTTTTCTGGTGTGAAAACAATCCCCTATGTGCCTATGTGCCTGACGTGAAGCACAGAGAAACAAAGAGGATGGCGCCCCCCCCACCAACTAGCCTAATCAATATTGTGAAAGAATGTCAAAACATGTAGCAGCAAACACAAGTAAAATTTGGGGCAAGGGCAAGGGCAAGTGCAACACAGAAGCATAAGGGAGGGAGGTAGGTCTACAGGACAAAGTGCGGGTTAGCCCGAGCTGCCATGGTCGCAACTTGTTGTGATACCTGCGCTTGCTTCACCTTGACACAAGTAGCTCGGTGGAAGAATTGCTCACGAGCCAGGCTCCGGACATGCTTCAGGTACTGGTCTACGGGGATGGCACCCTCCTGGGCAGCCCTGTCTAGAGAGTAGAAGATGTCCTCCACGGCGAAGTCGGCAGCAGTGCACTCCAACAGCTGCTTGGAAAGGGCGTCGGCAGGCTCGAACACATGGTCTATGTCTATGTCCTGCGACCCCTTGTCGTTCTGCCTGAGCCACGACTCCAGCACATCCGTGTTGGTGAGCAGCACCTGGAGCTGGGCCTCCAGCCCTTCCTTCTCCTGCTGCAGCTCCCGCACCCCCTTGTCGATCTCCTCCGCCCTGCGGTTCAGCACGGACTGCGTGTTGAACAGGTTTTCCATCTCCCGCTCCCTCTCCTTGATGAGCTCCTCCGCGTCCCGCTGCAGCCTGGCCGTGAGCGAGCTCACCGCGTTCCTCTTGAACACCTCCCCAGGGTCCTGCGGGGGAGCCGCCTGCTGCTGCTGCTGCTGCTGTTGATGCTGCTGCTGCTGCTGCTGCTGGAGGGAGGAGGTGTAGGGAGGGTAGGGTCTGATCTGGGAGGCACTCCCGTGGTGGCCCAGGGGCGGGTGGGAGGGAGGAGGGCAGGAGGAGGAAGAATTTACATAAGGCCCGCCCCGAGCATGGGATTCATGCCATGGTAGGGGGCCGGGGCCGGGGGAGGAGGGCGGGAAGGGGCCCCCGGGGGCCGGGAGTAGAGCGGCGGATCCTGGCCGAAGAAGAGAGACAAATTCTGCACCAGCTCCACCAGGTTGGAGCGCGGGTACAGCCACTGATTCAGATACGGCACCGACACCATCCCGGAGGCATCCACGTGCGGATGGCGCGGCTTGATGATCATGTCCCTGGTGGGAGACACATACACCAAGGGCGGGTTCCTGGGATACGCTTCAAGAAGCCACATGGTGATAGGGATGTTGTACTTCACATCCTGGTAGTACATGGGAATGGTGCCGTCCGCTTGCAGCAGATTCACGTTGCGGCCGTCATTGTGCGTGAACATGGCCGTCTTCACCTGCAAGCCCGGGAAATCCTGGATCACCTGCACAAGATGCTGCCGAATTGTCAACTTCACCTCCTCCTCGTAGGGCAACGACTGCGGCCCTCTCTGCGACAACACCGAATTCAGAAACTGCATGAAGGCATGAGACGACTGGGTCGGGGACGCCGACGGCATGGTGGCAGCAGCACCAACTCCTCCTGCTCCTGCTCCTGCTCCTCCTCCACCAGCAGCCACAACCCTGCCTCCCCCGGCCTCCCAACCCGCTCGCCTCCCAGGTGGCCCGCTCAAGCCCTCCGGGCCCTTTGTCCAGGCCTGCATGCCGCCCTGTCCTGCTCCATCTCTAGGCGCAACGCCAGCTCCCCATCCTGCCCTACCGCTACTGCTGCTGCTGCTGCTGGTACTGCAAGCCCCGCATCCGAGCTGCCCAGACCTACACGCCGGCACAGGCTCTCCGATGGGCTCCGCGCCCGCACCAGCTCGATGCGAATTGCGATGCTGGCCGCTGCGAATTGCACGCTGTCGCCACGCCTCGCCGTGACCCGGCAGATCCAGGCTCTCGGGCAGCGAGCTTACGTGCCTGCAGGGGAAAGACCCGCAAGAGTCAGGGCAGCGCGACGCGTTTGCCTCTTGCCTCTCGCACCTTGCCTCGAACCCTCCTACTCCCACAACCTTCCGGACCAAGTCTGTACGTATAGCGGACCCACTTTCTTCAACCTACTGCTACGACCTTCCAGACCAAGTATGTACGTATAGCGGACCCATTTTCTTTCACGCTACCTACAAAACCTACCACCTTAGGCACATTAAACTTATATTCCATTATGTGGTCTAATAGTATATATAATTAAAGTATAATTATTTTAGTTTAAAAAATATTTTTTCCATAAAATATCTAAAACTGATTCTAATATCTAAAAATATTATATTATATTAATATCATGTACATTAACATTCAGAAGTTTTATTACTCTGATCTCTCTAAAAAGAATATGTCTTGAATGTTTGATACTTTGTGCAGTCCACCAATTATTCTTCTCAAATTTGTAGGTTACGTGTTGTGTTACATTATGCGTGGAAGAAGTATTTTGTTAATGTAGTGACACAAGTTTTGTAATCGTTGAGAATGTTTGATCTTGTGTTGTCTTTAGGTGCTATTATTCCTACTAAGTGGTAGTGCCCAGCCACGCGATTAGTATAAAGATAATTATTTAATATAAAAGTATCAATAGTATGTTGAACGATATTTTCATGTTATTTAATCACAACTCTCCTCAAATGCAACTTCAATCCTTGCATATTGATCTGTTCTTCTTCGAGTTGCTAACATTTACCGTTGGTTATTGACATATTTTTTGTTAGTATACTTGTTCACTTTGAACAAACAAGAGTGACTTCATAGATTGGTTTTCTTTTTTTTTTTACTTATACTTCATAGTAATGACAAGTATCAAATGGTGCATCCTCTTCCCAATATTTATGGTAAGTAGCGGAGTACACACTTCCATTAATGCATTGCTACGTAACCAACATTTTTCAACAAATATACTTTCTTTTTCAGTGATTAAAACAAAATAGAATACTTACCCACTTTTGGTGACATCATATAACATGTTCACTTTCAGATGTGTTGTGTGATTGGAGCTCAAGGACGCGAAGTACAAGCTTTGGACATGCCACACAATGTTCAACGTGATGCATATCTTGTGGAAGGCAAGAATCTAGACGTCTTGAAATTTTGGGATAATACCTTTATTACCACATATGCACCTAAAAGTTGGTTCCGTATCATATCCCCTCTTTCAACTTTTGATGTAAAACGGTTTAGTAGAATCATTCAAACTGATGAATTAATATCAAATAAAAGTATTGCAATTGAGTTATGTTTATCGGCAAGGCTATTGTGTATTGATAAAAGCTTTTTGACATATATTCCTTCGCTGATAAAAATAAATGAAAAAAAACAAGAACCGTTAGCCAATAATGATAAAAACTTTAATATTAATAAAGAGAAGAAGGGACGATCGGCATATTTTGTAGAAGGAAATGATGGTTTGGAGATTAATGAGCAAAAAAGATCTCGATCGGCCTATGGCGATGTAATCTCAGAAGAGAATGATAGTTTGGAGATTAATGAGCAAAAAAGAGGACGGGCAGCATATAAAGATGATGATCCTCAAAGGGATTTAAACTTTGATGATTTTATTTCAAAGAACGGTGACTTTATATCAAAGAACCAGCAGATTAATGAGCAAAAAAGAGGACGGGCAGCATACAAAGATGGTGATGGGGAGAGGGTTTTTATCTTCGAGGAGTTGATATCAAAAGAGCATAACACAAAACAAGATCAAACACTTAACAATGGCCTATCAAAGATCAAGGACGAAAACCATGGCCCATCGGCTTATAACGACATGGTCAAAATTGATGAACAAAAAAGGTCTCGTACAACTTATGGGGATGTGATTTCTGAATATCATGTGACAGAAAATGATAAATTATCATGGTTTCATGAAACTGATCTTGTGAACCAAACCACTGCTTCAAAAAGAATTGCAGCACCAAAATCAATATTCTCGTTAAAGCTGGCACATTTACTCTCTATCCCCTTTCTGCCACGAGTGATTGCTGACACATTTGGAAATATCACGGAGTTGAATGTAACTCACATTATTAAACAATTACATATTTTTGATGATTCACCTATGGCCAAAAACATGCGAGTGATTCCTTCAATATGTAATCGAGATGCAAAATTGCAATTGGGAGAAGTTAGAAAATGCATAACGTCTTTGGAAGCAATGGCAGAATTTATTGTTTCTGTGATGCCAGCTAGCAAATATGGATTAACAGCACTAGGTAGTTCATCCTTTATAAGAGGCAACAAGATTCCCACGGATGAAAAGTATAAGGTGACCAGCGTGGAACTCTTAAATGATGTGGAATCCAAATACGCCATTTGTCATGCGTTGTTATTTCCATACAGAGTGGAAATGTGTCATTACATTCCAAAAACCAAATTATTCAAAGTTACATTACAACCTTTTAAACCATCAGGATTTGTTGCTACTAATATAGTTGTATGTCATACTGATACAAGTCAATGGTCGTCCACACACATTTCTTTCAAAGTTTTAGGAGGGAAGCCAGGTGAACACAGCACTTGTCATTGGTCAACTCCGGGAGAATTTGCGTATATATCTCAGAAACATGTGTAATATACAGACACCTATATCTTTTTACCTATATGTATCTACTACTAACTATGTGAGAACGAATTCTTACAAGGGTCGTCTTGTTCAGTCGAGCATAAACAAGAGTGATCTTGCACAAAGAAACTCTCTGAAATCCGGCGCACCCACTTAGCATAAATTACGAGCAACAATTTGTACTATCATCTTCCTTCCTTTATTTGAACCCGGTAAAGATACTTGTTTGACAAGGAGAACTACCAAAATATCAATAAATATATGTTCTTCAAGAGATATATCATAAAATATAAATGATAAATATATTTTGAATTTGTAACCATAATATTTTATATTTTTCCATAAACTTTGTGCAAAATGAAGCCGGAGTGAGAATCATATTAACTTTGGTGGTATCTCGCAGAATAATTTCGTAGGACCTTGGAAAAGAAGTGAGAAATAAGTGCTAGTGTTGGATTTCCACCTAGAAAGAGGAAATTCCCATGTAAGTTAACGGACCCCTACGGATTGGCAGTTCGCAAAGGCCGTTTGATTAGTTCAACTCAGTTCAAACCCACGTTAGCACAGAACTAAATCGAACCGATACCCGTACAGGATCCAACGCAGCAGTCTGTCTGCTGACATAAGGAGCCCGCCCACCATGAGCCCGCCCACCACTGACATACGAAGGAGAAATTTGTACGAGATGAAAGGGCTGGTGTTCAAAATGTAACATGTACACCGTAGAACTACGCATTTTAACCTCGTAGTTTGTCGAACCTTGGGTTTTTTGCACTGGTTCAGTTCGATCTCCGAACTAATTCAAACCGAACTAATCTCTTACCATTATGCGGGCTCTGCGAGCTCCTAGCAAGGTTCATTCCCATCAATCTCTTCCATCTTAAAGTATCCCAATCTACATACTTGCTTATCAAAAATCGCCAAAACCTTGCGTTGCTTCTTTTTTTTACCCACCAACCTGAATCTTAGCACAAGGAGATATACTTTCCTACTACCATGTTGTGCGACTGATTCACATACATGAAGAGATGCTTGCCTGAACGTAGAACCTCATCATCATCATCATTCGACATCTTTCTCTGTTTAAATCCTAGCACAACATAGCCAAATGGCCTTTGGTAGCCAAACATAAGCTTACGAATATATATATATATCTGCAATATGACCATACAAGTTTGTAAAAGCAACATGATCAACAACTTAGTTAGTGGCTCCATCGGTCTTGAAGGTATGAGCCTCTCCATCTTCAGCACCAATATGTTTAGACAAATTGAGAACTGGCTGACTTGTCGAGATGTTGGGCACAAAACCCTGCAAGCAAAAATGAGTTGAGATTTGGCCTCGGATACAATGGAATAAATGCCAAAAAATGAAGACCGAACCCTGGTCTCAAACGAATGACTTGGGGTAATTTGTATCCGATTGAGTTCGATGGCCTGTTCGTGGGATCATGGTTTGTCATCTACAGTTCGTTTAACACTTTAATGCAATCTCGAAAGTGAAATGTCCAAGTTGGAGTTGAACTGTCTGTTGGTACACGGTTTGTGTAACTGAACTATGAAACTGAACGGGTGTTAGTTCAGGCGATTTGCCGGTCCATAGGGGTCCTTAGAGACAATGTTAGACATACACAACTAATATTTTTAATATATACTTTCAAATATAATATGAACTCAAGTGAAGTGTTGGTCTTGGAGTTAGGGGATCTAGTTGGAAACCTAGTTGAGTGCTTTCGCGATACTGGTCAATTTATTAATAAATATTAAATTATATATTAAATCATAGATCTTATATCACCATAATAAGTCTAGAAATATCCCTGCTTTCCGTACCTAGGTAGTGTAGATGGCCATCCACGCGTCTTTTCGGACTTCGCCTCGAATCGTTGGCACCCTATTATTATATAAGTGGTGAGGGTTGTCCCTTACCACGAAATTGCTGGCACAGTTTACGAAATATTTGTGGAAATAGGGAAAGGGAAATTCAGTGGTTGGAGGTGCCCTTGATGCAGGTGGTCAGACTGAAGCTTGGCGGATCACCGACGCTGTTGGACTGTTGTGTTGCAGAGCAAGGAAGGGTTGCGGGACTGAGCGCGTGGGCAAGCAGGGTGACTCGCTAGCACGGAGCGGGCTGCATAGGAATTACTTGCGTCTCCCCGCTGCCGACGGCGCTGCCGGCATTCGCTAACTGAATCGGAGGGACTGGCGGTGGTTTCCGGATGATCGGCACGCTAGTTAGGTCGAGTGAGGCAGTAATTGTGGCGTGCCCGGCTTGAGCTGGACCTGGCATTTCTTGTGACTGGATCGGCGGCAAGGGGCTTTCCAGAAGCGGACATTTGTTGCGGGCGGCCAGGGTAACATGCAAGCATTGGCGATCAGCGATTGAGAACGATTGAGAACAGGCAGCCTATCAGATCGCTCCGTGAAGGATCTGAGTCTGCACACCGCAGAGGTGCGTGATCAGTCGTTGCAGGGAAAGGAAGGGAAACGAAGAGGTTTGACCGGTAATGGATCCTTCGCCGAGCGGGGAAAGGAAGTATGTGGATGTGAGCACCATGTTCCCGGGGGCAGTGGCGGCCTCCAGTTCTGCAGGGCGCGAGGAGAAGGAGCCCGTGGGAGGAGAATCAGCTGGAGCGGCCTCCAGCAGCGGCGATGGAGGAAGCTTCGATTGCAACATCTGCCTGGAGCTGGCGCAAGATCCAGTGGTGACCCTCTGCGGCCATCTCTTCTGCTGGCCGTGTCTTTATCGCTGGCTCCACTTGCACTCCATCCTCCAAGAGTGTCCCGTCTGCAAAGCGGGTGTGGAGGAGGAGAAGGTCATCCCGCTGTATGGACGCGGGAAGGTTGGTACTGTCGATCCCAGGACCAAAGCTGTCCCTGGGGTGAACATTCCTCACCGACCTGCTGGCCAGAGGCCGGATACTGTCCGGCCCTCTGAGCATGACTTTCATCCACATGGTTTTAACTTCATGGCAGGCCCGGCAATACCTACAGCCAGTGCCCGCTTTGGGAACATTACTTTGTCAGCTGGGTTTGGGCTCTTCCCCTCTCTATTTGGCTTGCAGCTCCACGGGTTTCAGGGGACTGGTTTCAGTGGAGCGCATGGTATTCACTTGGGGGCTGCTCCAGGCCTGTCTGGAAGTCATATGCATGCTGCTCCCCAAGTAGTGCCTGAACAGACCAGTGACGCTTTTTTATCAAGGATTTTCTTGCTGCTCGGGGTCTTTGTTATCCTCTGCCTCCTGTTTTTCTAGCTTGAGAGTTCGTTGGTCGGATGCAGGCCCCTTCCCTGGCTGGTATTGATTGTTCTGTGATAAGTCCATGCCCATTGTTGTCAATCTTACAGTTACATCCAGATGAGTGGTAAGGCTGGGGCTTGCGTCTGTGTAAGAGTATCTCTCCGTCCATTGCTAAAACCATTATGTATATGTCATTAAGGGGAAATTCTCGGTACAAGTTGTACACTCGTATTGCCGTGTTTCCAAAATTTTCCTCCTCAAGGCACTCGAAGTCAGGACTTATGCCACACCATTCACGGAGTGGCAGGTGTTTGCTTTCCTTTGTCTTAATGCATTAGAACACGAGCCTGGAGATTAGATGTTTAGTCCTGAGCTGTACAGCTTATTTATGCTGGTATCTATGCTACATCTTTAGGATTCGTCCTCACTCCGTAATCACAAAGTGTCTGTCGATGACAGAACGAGGTGGGAGGCATCCTTGTGTAGGTAGTCTTCAATCTTCAGCAATCGTGGCATTCCTCCCTCCCAATTTGCTGGCAGCTTCGCAAAGGCGGCAAGGCAGCGAATCCAGACTGATGGCCCTCGCCATAGCATGTGGTCCCAGGACTCCACAACGACGCCAAGCGTGGTACTCAGCATAGAGCAGGGGATCATCTGCCACTGTCTTCACATAAGCTGCCAAATCTTCCAAGCTGCTGAAACTGTATCCATCTATGACTGAGTGTACAGGTACAAAATCCAAAAAGTTTGGGGCCCCGAAGTAGATAGGGACTGAGCCTGACTCTAGTGCAAAAAACAGCTTCTCTGTCACGTAGCTCTCCAGTCTCGTGTTCTCTATGGCAAGCACGAACTTGTAGTGTGACATTGCACAGTGTATATGCCCTTGCCATCCAAGAGACTCCACATCTTTCATGCATTTTGGGTACATGGAGGCTATAGTTCTGCCACCCATGTTATTCAGGCACTTGCCAAAGGAGTGGACAGGCAGTAGCGGAAGGATCTGTTGAGCAAGTTCCTGTCTCTCCGGCACGCATCTGGAAGAAGACCAATACACAAGTGCCTCCTGCCAAACAAGCAACACTGAAGCTCAGGGTCGGTAGCAGTCACGAGGACGTCAAAGCCAGAAGTATGCAAATGATCACCTGCGATTTAAATCGCGACACGAAGTGATTACGGCGCCCAAATACGTGCGCAGTGTATGTGACTTGCACGTCGTCTTCCGCATGATAGCTCACAAACAACTCCTGAACTGGCGCCCTAAGTCTCCCTGGCTCCATATTCAGATAAGCTCGAAGTGGCTGTCCAAGGTATCTCTGCAAAACAAAAGTACACTTCCGTCAGTGGGCTCCTCCTAGCCACTGTTGCCATCACTGTAGCTGCAACAGTGTGGGCAAGAGAAGACAAGTGTTTCGTCTTCCCATTACTGTTCCTGTAAGGGCACCAAGTGTTCCAAGGGAATCAAGAGGTAACCATGATCAAGAGGTGAGACCTTACTTCCACCGGCGGATGGTATGTTTCATACAACATCACATCCGGCTCATCTGCCAGCACGTCTGACGTTGTCCACATGCAGGTCAAGCCACATCTACAGGAGTAAAGGCTCTCCATGCTGCCCGGAAGCCACGTCCAACGGTTCAATCTAATGGAAACATGCTGAAGTTTAAGCTGGCTGCAGGAAATGTCCTCAACTCCCTGTAAGCTCCGGGTCCGAGCTGTGGAAACGTTGGACACGCTGCTCGCCATCTCTTTCCGGTGCTTGGCTCTGAACTGTGGACATCCAACTTCCGCGTCCCAAACGTAGTGGTTTCTCATGATGTTGTTTCCGGAAGTGTCTTCCCATTCGGGTGTAAATGTGAGTCTCAAAGCGGCGGTGCTCGAGCCGGGCCAAGCTCCTTTCACGTACAACTCGACGATGAAGAGCAGAACAATGGCAAAACACACTCCAAGGCAGTAGCCATGGGCCTGTTGTTGTCTGACCCTCCCGTACATGTTCCCCTTCACAACAAACCTCCAAGACCAGCACGGAAATTCAGCTCCTGCTCATGCAAACACCGCCTCCTAATAACCAAAAGCCCCGCTCCAGCAGCTCCTCGTTCATCACCTCCGGCTTCCGCACCGGCGGCAGTCGGGTCATATATTCAATCTGATCCAAGCCACACAAAGGGAAAGAATATTTCCAGCCTGATGATTGTGGCTCGTCTATTCCAGGCTCATAGCCGGCTGGTACTGCACTCCAAATGGACACACATTTATAAGAACGCCGTGATTAAGCATCCTGAGCTTGGATCGGTACTTAGATAGGGTGCCTAAAGGGAGTGGATGCCCTTGGTGCAAGTAGCTTAGGCACACCATGGTACAAGTTGTGAAGTACCAAGTCCCATCACGGAAATCCGTCCTTAGTGGACTTCAATAAAATTCTTCTTCTTCTTCTTCTTGCTTGCATTCTGACAGGTCATGATAAGAATTCCGGTACTCTTTGCACGCTTCGCCGGATGGCCAAGGTCACAGAAGCTTTTGCCATGAAGTTTCCTGCGCCTTTCGGTCTTCATCGGAGAATTGGGCCATTGGTGACTCTGGGTAATATTATCGTAATGCAGGGAAGGACGTGCTTATGGGTGCGTGACTGGAGGAGCAGTGGGCGCCTTGGTTACCACACTCCGCTCTAGCGCCATGCCGCTAAAGCTCGTGGTGGAGTATGCAAAGTCTGGTAGGTCCACTTGCAAGCAGTGTGGCGGTGCCATTTCGAAAGGGAGTGTGCGAGTGGGCTCCGTCAGCAAGGGTGGAGCAGGGCATCTTGTCACCCTGTGGTAAGTCAGGCGCTGGTAAGCTTGTTGTTTCTCACCAGCGGGCTTGACAGCATGTTCTTTGCCTCCATTCAGGTACCATGCCAATTGCATGACCACAGCACAGCTGGGCCTTGATGCGACGGCAGTGGACAGCATGGGCGGGTTCCAGTTGCTCAAGGTCAGCAGGTTTGCTGAACAGCAAGAAGTTGATTTCTTGGGGGCTGGAAGTGTTACGAGAGAGTTTGAGACAAGAGGAGAGGGCGCGTTTGTTGTTGGATGTGTCCGTTTGCCAGATGTTTTTGAAGAAACTTTGGGGGATGCAATGTGAAGGTTGTTGGCTGCCTTTGTGTTTTTCAGGCTGCTGATCAAAAGGCAGTAAGGGATCTGCTTAAGCCTGTGGAAGGATCAGAGAGTCCGGAACAGTCGACGGTAGGATAGCTGCACTGGATTCGTTTGGTCTCATTTCCGTTTTGCAGCATGTTTGCCCCGAGGGTTATTTGGCTGACAAGGACGTCTTCTAGGAGGTCTTCTTCGACAAGAAATGGGAAGCTATGCTGAACAGCTTCAACCCATCCAAGCTTACCAGATACTACAGAGTATGTGAAGAGTAACCGTGCAACAGCTCTGCTCCTTCTGAGGCAAGGAGGGCTCTGTGGTTTTGAGATTTATTGCTCTCAAATAATTCAACGTAATTTTGGCGTGCTGGTTCCACAGGATGCATCTTTGCCCAAGGGCTGGAAAGCTTTTGCTACAGTGATCATTGGACAAGTGAGCTCACCATCATAGCAATGTATCATTCACCTGATCTTCCTAGAAACTTGATTTTGTCACCTGAATTACCCGATTGTGGTCTGATTCTTATGCTTTACATTTTTTCCCTCTCGTGTCAGTCAGGCGGATGGTCTCAAAGCCTCCAAAAAGATTGCTGCATTCGATTTTGATGGTTGTCTCGTGAAGACATCAGTCAGTAGGTTTGTTCTCTAAACCTTGGCTGGGTTGTCTTGATCAAAGAATGCCTCGTAGATATTGGACTTTGATGAATCTTTTGATGGTTCCAGACATGGTGCAGATGCCTGGTCTCTCCTGTATTCATCAATTCCTGAAAAGATGGAAAGCTATCACAATGATGGATTCAAGCTGGTTTGTGACAGCCGTTGTCCAGCATGTTTTCAGTTGATATGCATTTCACAGGGTTACTGTGCCCAAACGTCGCTTCTTGCTCTTTCCTTTACTAATCTGTGCTCTCTGCAGGTGGTATTCACAAATGAATCCAACATTGATCGCTGGGTTCGAAGCAGACAAAAAGCTATTGACTCCAAAGTGGGTCGTCTAGACGGCTTCAGGAAGACAGTCAGAGCTCCTATTTTGGTGTGTTTCTTTCTTCGGATCCTCTGTGAGCTGCATGATTTGTAATTTCGTTACAGCGCTGATTGCTTACACTCCAGTTTACCCGTTGCTACATACCCCATCCTGAATCACAATCTTTGCCTTGCCTACTGCAGGTTTTCATCTCGTGTGGCGTTAGCTCTGATCCATGTAGAAAGCCAGCACCTGGGATGTGGCAGCTGATGGAACGACATTTTAATGACGGAATTGCAATCGACAGAGAGAGGTATTTGCACCAGCAAAAGAAAGGAAACGACATCGTCTTTCCCAGTTGTCCTGAGATGCTGGCTGTCGTGGGATATTGTAGTGCTCTTGACGTTTTGAACTGCTGTGCCATGAGCAGTTCCTTCTACGTAGGAGATGCTGCTGGCCGACCAGGTGATCATAGCGATGCTGACAGTGGCTTTGCCAAGGTATTGATTAAACTATCCTGATTGACTTGTGGGTGCATCGCAGTCCATGATCAAAGTGGTTTGACGTTCCAACCCATTGCAGGCAGCCGGAGTGCGATTCTTAGTTCCGGAGGATATGTTCCTGACGCCGCCCCCTCCAAGGGCCTCAATGGTCCCCCAAGCTGCGGCGCACCTGGAAGTTGTCCGGGATACTGTGTGCGAGAAAAGAAGCGTGATAGTCGAAGCTTCCTCGTCCGTGTGTCACAAGGAAGCTGTTTGCGCGTCTGTTTCGACAGAAACTCATTCGGGGTCCCTATTGAAGGATAAATCTTAGGCACTTTCCGGTGGTAGTACTGGGTCTGGTTTGGGGCGTCATGTATGGACCAGCTGTACCCATGTAGTTGTCCAGGCTCAACGCAAGCATATGAACAGCGAACCCGACATTCTTTGGGTTCGTCCCACGACAAGTAATATATATGTACGTAGACCGGAGGAGCCGATCAGGGCTGCAAACCTTCGGAGTTATAGGTGGCTCTTCAATAAATCAAGGTTGCAATTCCTTACCTGGTCCAAAGACACTTAACCCTCCAACAATTATTTATAAATTCATTATAAATTAATTAAAGTAGCTGTTTACTAATTGTTGCTGACATAAGACAATTGCAATCTTGAATTCAAATCAATCTAGGTTCAAATTGCAAGTTTGAATAAGTCAATCTGGGTCTAAATTGTAATCTTGAATTCAAGTCAATTTGGGTTCAAAATATCTAAGCTTTTTTCAAGGCCAATTGTCATTCTTTACTTTCATACCCAAGCTAACGTGGAGCCCATTGACTTATAGCTCACATCCATGTTCCAGATTCCAGCAAATTCCATCAAGTAACTAGTGCTTCACCAAAACTTAGTTGCAACTTAGTTTGTGTTGTAGGTGCATGCTTGCTAGGTCATGAGGATCTAGGAGATTTTGGAGGCATGACATAATGGTCACGGAGGGAATGAATAATGAGTACCTTATATGTGTTGTGATACTAGATGTTGCAATGGAAAAGTATCTTAATTCTCACATGTAATTAGATAAAGGAAAAGAAAGAAAACCTAACAAAGAACTTAAGACTGTCTTGCACCTAGCTACTAGCCTAGTGTCCTATTTTAATAATAACCTATTTTGATGATAAAAAGGGGAAAAAAAAACCTAACGAAGAACCTAAGACCGGCTTGCAGCTAGCGACTACCTTGATAATCTAGTTTGATAATAAAAAAGGGTCCCCTACTTTTAAAATTTCATTGTAATGCCAGCAAAATTCACATTACCTATAAGCAAAACCTAGCATACGGAGTCCAGCACAATCTCCTCGCATATGGAGTCCAGCACAATCCTAAGACCAGAGTCGAATTGCATCACGCTCACGCCCATGCATCAAACACACAATAGAAATTGCTTAGCATAAAGTTGCACTCTTCAAAAGATAAAGTCGACAACACAAAGGTCCGTCCAAGCCAGAACTATGTTCAAGACTTGTTGAAAATCGTAACCTTAAGAGCAGTGGATGCCTATTATCTATGCTCACCATCGTTCCAAAAGGTAAAGTCGACAACACAAAGGTCCGTCCAAGCCAAAACTATGTTCAAGACTTGTTGAAAATCGTAACCTTAAGAGCAGTGGATGCCTATTATCTATGCTCACCATCGTTCCAAAATCCGCAGTCTTCAAAACTGGAATACCTTGCATGTTGCCTACCGGACAGCCGGCATATGGGTGCCTTGATGTGCACACATCACCATGATCCGCTAAACCATCACTTGCTTACAAGCATATTACAAAGCATTGATTAAAATAATCAAATCTATTTGCAGATAATTCCTGTCATTATTGCTATATAAAATCAATTGATGAGAATAGCTAAATAACTTAATCTATGAGTATTATCAATTATGACAACCTACATTGTAAGTTTCACCTTAAACATGATAATTTCTGAAGGGGGGGGAATATAGTAACCCCCTTCGGTCGAGACAACACCCCCTTGTCACGATGTACACCTTTCCTGCAACAGCATATCTGCCCTACTTTGATAATGCGCACACCCTTTCTGAGGTCATACTTTTGATAAAAGATGCACTTTCAAGTCTACACCCGAGAACTGGAGCATGAGGGTGTGGCCCGTTCGTTTTGTAGAATGCATAGAGGCTGCCATTTTCATATGTTTATTACAACCGAAAACTTTTACTTTCAAGTGGGGGAACACAATGAAAACAATCCTGTACTAGCGGGAGTCTCATTTCAGTGGTCGTGATAACATTGCAACAAACAATTGCTAAAGGAGGAAGTGGTCATCAGCATCGACAATAGTCATTAAGAGTGCGGCCTGGCGACTCATCCATGCCTTGCGCCAAAACTGAGTCAAGCACCACCGCCATATTCCGGAGGCGGTCCATATCCTCCGCCTCAAAGTTGTCGTTCTCCTCCATTGCTTGCTCGTCTTCAATAGTATCATTCTTGGGCCTGGCCTCGACGGTGTCGATCGCCACACAAAGATCTAGGGTCCGGCCGACTCATCCAAAAGGTCGCCAGTCGTGGTCTGCAACCTTCTGGCACTCAATGCAACCACTTGGGCTTTAAGGCAATGACAGCGTCCTTAAAATGAACAAAGTTAGTTGCCCATGCGCCCATGCAAGCATTCTTAAAATCAACAAAGTTGAATTATTAAGATTGAGTTATTAAGAAGATATGGGTTTCGAATACAGAACCTTTTCATTGCAACATCTTTTTCCCAAGCACTTGACCAACGGTCCCAAATTGTATGGCCTAGGCCAAATGGACACACATTTATAAGAACGCCGTGATTAAGCATCTTGAGCTTGGATCGGTACTTAGATGGGGTGCCTAAAGGGAGTGGATGCCCTTGGTACAAGTAGCTTAGGCACACCATGGTACAAGTTATTAAGTACCAAGTCCCATGATCAACCGTCCTTAGTGGACTTAAATAAAATTCTTCTTCTTCTTCTTCTTCTTCTTCTTGAGCCGCTAAATACTCATTTTCTTAAAGACAACCTATGACGGCGCCGGGCGCCCATGGTGGTGTGCTAGGGGAGGCGGCGGCCCGCGCCCATGGTCAAGGGCATGTTGGGCGGGGCCGGCCGCCCATGAGCATGGTGTGCTGGGGAGGCGTGCCGACACCCATGGGCACGGTGTGCTAAGGGAGGGCCGGCCGGCCGGCGCCCATGGGCGGTGTGTTAGGGGAAGGCGCCGTGGCGCCATGGAAGGGCGTGTTGGGCGGGGCCGGCCGCCCATGGGCGGTGTGCTAGGGGAGGGCCGGCCGGCGCATGAGGCATCTGGGGAGGCGCGGCCCGGCGGCTCCTCTAGCTCACCCGCATGCACCTGGTGGTGGTGCTAAGGGAGGCGCTGGTCGGTGCCTCAGCACCATCCTCTGATGCATCACGGTGAAGCTAGGGGACAAGAAGGGCAGCAGTATCACCGATGGAAGGTGTGGCCCATTTGAAGGAAGGGTTAAAAGATTTGCGTCCATAGGTGACTGTTGAAGAGTACAAGTGGTGGGAAGCCTTTTGGGTGGACCGGAAGGAGATTGCTATCATTGTGGAGAATTACATTGAGCTAATGCTGCAGCGTCTTTGGAAGTGGTTTTCACGTGTAAAAGTGGATCATACAGCCTGACCACTTCAAGTGCCAGATGAAGCTTTGCTAAGTGAGGCATTATTGAGGGACCTCCCACAGCGTGATATGTACTTGGGGGCATATCAAAATGCCGGAAGGCAACAGTGGAAATGATGCGGATGAATGGGGACATAATGGAAATCTTGAAGGGGATGTTTCTGGCAGTGCCGTGCACTATGGACACGCATAACTGGCCATTCTGGATTGGGGAGAGTCATTGACGCGAAGCTAGATGCACCGCGATCTCACTTTCTTATCCACAGGTATCGAATCGAGCACACAGATGCGTATAAAGGGAGATATGTGTAGGAATACATAGTCCGTCAGAGTGCAAACCCATTTGGTCTGATGCCGAGGAAAAAAGGGAATAAGGTCTATTACCCAAAAAACATACAGGAGGTGTTTGTGAATGAAACAACCACCCTGTATTATGGGTTTGCATTGAACGCATGGAAACATGTGTATGCGGTGGACAAAAAAGCGATAAGGGATAAGCTCTGCGAGTTGCGTGGCTTAATACAGCCTGCAAGTCAAAGTGCCACTGAAGATAGTGATGACAATGCTGGAGAAGCTGGACCAAGTGATGAAGAAGGATTGAACTCTGGTGATGAGTGAAACTGAAATCACGGTTTGTCCCGGGGTCCCAGAGTGAATAGTACGTCTGGTTCCAGATGTAACTATGTTTTGGAAATACTCTGTCTGTGGCTTTTATTGTGTCCTTACTAAACCACATTTTCCTCCGAAAAGTGAATTTACAGTCGTCCCTTTCCGGTAGGAACGGCCTTCCTTACCGTTCCTACTTTGCATTAATCCCATAGGTTCGAGTTTGCAACCACCATTCGACAGAAACATTGCTGGATGGAAAGTAGGAAATTTAGTGGGTGACACCCTCTTTTTGGGAGATGTTTTCCGGAATGTCTTAAAAACACTGTTTTAGGGCCCATCAAAAACCCCCTTTAGAAATTATTTACGGAAAACCCCCTTCGAGATTATTCACCCCCTTCAAAAATTATGATGTTCTTAACATATGGCGCGAAACTTGATCGCCGCGGAGGAGGTAAAAGTCAGCCCTGATTGACCGACCTGTACGAAGAGTGTACCCTCGCTCCCTTTAGGCCATGTAGCCACTTTCGTGAGCAATGGCGAACATAACATCGCAAATGGCATCATGGGTGGAAATGCGATGACCCCAAGGGGGCAACGAGCAAGGTGTATCCCGGAGTCATCAAGGGCAGAGTCACACTCGCAGGTAAGGAGGGAAGTGGCCACATGCCAAGACGAAATCGCATTACAGTAGAGAAGGTGGTTAGTGCGATGAGAAAACCCCGTATACATGGACGAGCTAGTAGCTAGGCACTTGCGCCCTTCCCAGAGCAAGAGCGAAGCCGAGCTCTTGTGGACCTGGGGATGGAAGGGTCCATAAGGACAGGCTGGAAAGCCTGACCAAGCTGCTTCTCAAGCATGGATGCCTACAATCCCCCTGAAATTATCAGTGATGAATGTCGTGAAGGGAGGGAATTCATATTGCGCATCAGCCGATAACTTATCCCTGGCCAGCCTTAGGGATACTTGGAGAGGGAAAGTTCTCTCCTCCACTACTGATACAAAATCCTCCAGAAAGGAGGATGAAGCTGGAGGCCAAAGTAGGGGCAGAGAAAGCCCAATTGCTCTAGAACGCGGCCAGGGAAGATACCTCTGGCGACAGCAGATCGATTCCTCCAAATTGCACTAGCAGGGATGCTTGCCAGCGGGCAAGATCGCCTGCAGTGCAGGGCATTCGACAGCCCCAGGGCCCATGATGTCACCAAGAGTGTCCATGATCTTCTTGTCAAACCCCTACAATTGGGACAGAAGAATTGGAGACAGGGGCGATGTGCGGATGAGGTAATCGGGACGCCTAGCTAAACAAGAGGAAAGTATACCAAAGGCCACATATGCATCCTCCAACAAAGGGAGGTCCTCCATGTGGGAGAGGTAAAATCTTCCACAAGAGCGTGATCGAGGAAGCTCCCCACGAAGTAAGGGGAATTGAAGGGGACCCCCAAAACCCGCAGGTCGGGGGCCGAAGCAATCTCCCCTACAGGGAATCGCAAAGTAGGGTGAACTCCCGACGGAGACTAAACAGGGCACTTGGACCAGTTGACCTCATCTCATATATATGTTCATATTGGTGGAGAGAACATTGCATACTATTTAGTCTAGAGAGGCATGTTGGCATAAAGGACATTTTTTCATCCCCCTCACCCTTGAGACTCATGAGGCTATGGGCAAGGACTTCTCTAGGTTAATTAAAAAGTGTGCAAAAGCCTATCACAACCACAGGAATTGGAGGGGCCTCCCCCTTTCCTCTGTGGTAGCTTTCTTTTGCCAGCGAGTTTCCATAGCTCTGCAGAAAGCGCAGAAGTAGGTAGTTACGGGAAAGGCATTCGGAGGGACTAAGACTTCCCTTTTTACCATTAGCCCTTTTTGGGTTGTTCCTCCTCGGACTTCAAGGGTAGATGGGATTTCCCATCTCGTCTATTAATAATGTCTACTCTATTCCATGCATAGAGGACATCTTTTCTATCATTAAATTTATCGGGTTGTAGGCACTATTAACCGATGACCAACAAACATACATAATTTAGACTCGTTGCCAATTACTTTACATCACATTCAGAGCAATAATGAGAATTTGAAAAAATTGAAATACACACACAAGGCTATATGTCATTTATTGCATATCATCTTTTTAGCGTTGACGCTCTTCAATAGAAACTGTACAAGGTGGGAGTGTCCCTGGTTGATAAAAAACTACGATCCCCCAGGGGACAAAGCACAAGATTCTGCTATCGAGCCAAAACCCTAATACCTAGGCCTCTTCTATGGAAGCATCTCTAGTGTTGAGGTGCTTGTTGGACCATTCGTACCATTGGGCAAGAAAAATTCCAGTCATGTACTTCACATTTGATGTTGAAAAGGGAGCTGAAGGATAAGAACCTAGCTGTCCTCTGCCTAGATATAGGTAGAGATGACATTCCACCTCCAACCCAAGCATATACCCACCTCTATGATCATGGTACTAGTACGCTTCATTTTGTCAAACAAAAAATCAGCCTCCTACGCAAAATGTCACCGACCACGAAACATTGTGGATCCTTTCCTCTAGAGAGAGGAAGCCAGCTTAGCCACAAAAGGGAATGTCTTGCCAATTCCAGCATTCCAAAATTGCCACCTTATTTCGCACCTTGACACGTATTCTATTCTTCAGACAGTAGGTGTATTTGTATTTTAACGAGTGATCTCGCGGATTAGACCTCACACGGGGGACACCGGCATGCCCATGAAGTGGGACGATAGCAACAAAGCAAGGATGACACCCCATTTCGGTTTTGATTCACCCACAGTCTATTGAATTATGAAGTTCTTTCCTTGTCTATGACTGAGCACCCCCATGACATGCACTCGGGGTGTGGAGGTGGTGGTACAAGGAAAAAAAGCCGTACGTGTAGAGTAAGTGAAAAATCACGTGCCAACTAAAAAGGAATACTTGTAGAACAAGTGAAAAGCGATACTTGTAGAACGAGTGAAAAGCGATACTTGTAGAACGACTGAAAAGCGATACTTGTAGAACAAGTGTAAAAGCAGGTGCCAAGTGAGAAAGCCGTACTTATTGGCAGGTGCCAAGAGAAAAAGCCAAAAATGCAAGCGCCAAGTGAAAAAGTTGTACTTGTAAAACAAGTGAAAAAGCAAGTGCTATGAATGCCGGAGACTTTGAAACTTGTACATATGATAAAGCCAAACTAATTTTAGAAGTTAAGATTCAAATATCACAAAATATTTAAAATGTGTGGCACAAAGTCCTAACTTTCTTTTCATAGGAAAGTGAACGTGATATTAAATTGCCTGCCCCGCTTTCCGTCCTCTGCCCAAGCTAGGGTTTACATTGTGTGCGAGGGCTAAGATCGGCTAGTCGCTGTGCAACTTCCTTACAAGTGCGTTTTGAAGTGGCCAAATCCTGCTCGACTTGAGCCAACTGCCCTTGCAATGTCCTATTCCTATTGGAGGCATCTTGTAATGCTGCCTCAGCCCTTGCACACCTTGCTTGCTCCTGCTCCCTAAGGTGTCGTTCTATCTCTAGTATCTGTTGCTGCTGTTGCAGTTGGTGCCTAAGTTCCTGCTTTAACACCATCTCTTCTTGCTCGTTCCTCACTTCCCTACACCGAGCTTGCTGACCCCTTCGAGCTAAGTGATAAAGCACGGCCCTAAGGCAACCAATTCCTCCCACTGCTCGTTGAACTAATTGCTCTATTGGCAGGGTAGCAAAACTAAAAGACTCCTCTTCCGGCATTTCTGACCATGCCCTCTTCAACGACTGCTCCAACAACTCTGGAGAAAGTTCCCTAGTCAGAGTCTTTGACCTCTCAAACCGTGCCATCATGACCTCTATCTCTCTTGACATAGGAAGAAAGTGTTCGTGCTCTTGGGGGGAAGTGGCCCTCTCCACTCGTACCACTTTCGGGACCGCCCTCAACATTCCTTCACTTTTCACTTGCAGCGAAGACCTTTCTCGGCTGGCTGACTTGACTCTTCTCATTGGCGAGGGACTCCTGGGAGTCCCTATCCTCTCCGGCGTTGGCGACCTACTTCTTCTTACAGGAGAAGGGCTTCTGGAAGTGCCATCCTTGTCTGGCATTGGCTCTCTGTCGGGTAACATAATGACATCCTCCTTAGGAGGCCACAAAGACTCAAGTTGAACTTGGACCAATGAGCCAATATTCCCAGGACATGCTAAGGTTTCAGAAATATTAGCCTGAATTGGGGATACATTGTTAAACATTGTTGGCAAATTGTCTTTTCCAGTCACATAATTTTCTGCAATTGGAGCAGCTTTAGGCAAAGTAGTCTCCTCCTGAGTTGGAATTGTAGGTGCATCTTCAGTGGGAAAAGTTATCATTGTCTCGTTTGTTAGAATGTTTATTATATTTGGAGTAGGAGATGTCTTCTGCTTCTTTGGTTGAATGCCAATGTTTGATTCATTTGAAATTGCCTCCAGAGACAATTGATATAACCTCTTTTTCCCTTTTTTTTTCAAGGCATAAGATGCACCGAGACGATTGTTACATATCATTTTTATAGGCCGTCCTCTTTGCCGGGGAGGCAAACCTTGAAGATGATGTTTTTCTCGTAGATGTTTGGAAAATATAGACCTATTTGCATAAGTCCAACCTTGGCATTCTTCACATAAACACCTGAATTTTTCCTTTCCATTTACCTTAATTACTTCGTAATATTTTGTATCATGATGTCTAATTTCTTCCATAATGTGGTTCATATTCAAGATTGATTTTAGTGGTCTCACACAAAAATAACCTTCTCGCTCGAGGGTGTCTAACGTATTTAACCCGAAGGTAATATCAAGTATTATCCAATATTAAGTCTTTGCCCTTTTAGTCAACTTTCCTTCTTATCAAACATGGAACAGATCATCTACCTATCTCTATCAAACCACGCCGTCATAGGCATGTACCTTATCAATGTTATTTATGCCCTAAATCATACTTGTTATTGTTTGTAGTATTTGTTACTTGTACTGGAAAATCGCTCATATATATACTATACTACAAAGGTTTTTTAATGAGGAAGTTATTCTAAACTAAAACCTTATTAACTCTAAATAGATATTTCACTCAATCTATTCTAGTAAAGTTCTTCTTTTAGCTAGTTCATCATTCTCATTTAAGTTTTAACTATTTTTAGTTACAATCGATCCCCCATGGTAAAGACTAACCCTATTTGCTAGAAAAAAGGAATGCTAGGGTGATTTTTCATGTAAATCCAGGCAATTGTGGGGTTTCACGGAACCGAAGTATTTTGGGTTTTACGGAACCGAAGGATATTGGGTTTTACGGAACCGAAGGATATTAGGTTTCACGGTCTCTATGATAGCCTTTATGCGAAAACCCACTTGCGGACGCACAAAGCCAAATCATAGCCATCGGGAGGAGCCCGGCCACTTGTGCGGACGCACAAAGCCAAATCATAGCCATCGGGAGGAGCCCGGCCACTTGTGCGGATGCACAAAGCCAAATCATAGCCATCGGGAGGAGCCCGGCCACTTGTGCGGACGCACAAAGCCAAATCATAGCCATCGGGAGGAGCCCGGCCACTTATGGGTATGTTAGCTCAAGACACTGTCCCTCAAAATCCAGTCGGGGGTATGTTTTGATGATCACTTAGGTTGTAGTTGTGGATCACTTATGCCAACTTCCTTCTGCTCACAGTTTCACCTCGTTCCTTGTCCGGTGGAGGGGCCCTTCTCCTACCCGGGGGGTAGGTTAAGGGTAGAGGAGGGGAGAAGGGGGAATGGCAGGGGAAGGGGGTAGGTTAAGGGTAGAGGAGGGGAGAAGGGGGAATGGCAGGGGAAGGGCATAGGAGGGGGTAGGGGAAGGGTAAAGGAGGGGAGAATGGGGGAATGGCAGGGGAAGGGTATAGGAAAGGGTAGGGGAAGGGTAGAGGAGGGGAGAAAGGGAATGGCAGGGGAAGGGCAGAGAAGGGGAGAGGGGAAGGACCCACAACCCAGGAACGCAAATGATCCTTCATCAAAACGTACCCATTTGTAACATACCCACGTTCTTCAAAATATGCCCATTTGTAACATACCACAAATGGGTTTTGAGGGGCAGCGTCTTGAGCGTAACATACCCACAAATGGCACGGACGGCCGAGCTCCTGCGGATGCCGATCATTTGGGGTTGGGAGGTTAGGGTCGGCGTGCAACGGCATTCTTTGCTTTACCCATGACCGCAACCAAGGCTTATACCCAAGGCTTTATATTTCAGAGTAGTCCTCCAACCGATGTGGAATTGCAAATCATATTCGCAAGCACACTACAATCTCAAGCTGATGCGTACGACAAGAGAGCAATGCCCACCACAATCACTAGCCCAGCGCCCCAGAATTTAGCTGCAGAATCATCTCTAATCTCGTCGAAGAGAAGCATGCCCCAAAGACCTGCAACGAAGACTCCACATTGGAATCTGCAGCTCACACATCCAAGTCACATACCGAGTGGCAAATAACACAATGAAGTCGGATCACTCGCATAGTAGGGGGAAGATGGTAAGAAAGCTTACATTGGGTAGGCAACCGGATAGCCAAGATACATGATCGCACCCACGCTCAGTATGTTTCCTGCTCCCAGTCATAGTGTCAGTGTCATCTGCTACATCCCACGAACCCAGACGATCCTTCACCAAAACAGGTCAGCTTGGATGACGTACCGACGTTCCAGATTATTCCTGACACGATGCCTGGGATGGAAGCGACATCCCAGTGGAAATCTGGCCACTCTCGAGAAACTACCAGATATGGCAGAGTTGTTACAAAAGGCGCAAGTATCAATACACAAATACCGAACGGTGGAACATAGTGCAAGCCCTGCAGTAGCGCAGGGCTGCCATCAGAAAGCAGTTTGATAACAGCGTAACAAACTCTTCAACAAAATCCTTTAAAGCCATCTACAGCTGAGCCTACCTGTGCTTTGGATGGTGACCAAGTCAGGGGTAACTGCAAAAGCCATTTAGAGAATTAATAGGTGTCTAAGCGTTGGAAGTTTCAGCCAGTAAGGACCACAGGTTTAGAGTACAGCGCTTACCATTACAAGACCTCCAAACACACCAGCAA
The DNA here is from genome assembly GCA_010909165.1 of Anthoceros angustus. Classification (NCBI taxonomy): domain Eukaryota; kingdom Viridiplantae; phylum Streptophyta; class Anthocerotopsida; order Anthocerotales; family Anthocerotaceae; genus Anthoceros; species Anthoceros angustus. The sequence goes on along the minus strand of VJWM01000044.1, from coordinate 2,166,371 downwards.
TAATGGCAGAAATCACTCCAGATGAAAATGCTCCTTCAATGTCCAGTGTCCCTCTCTGGAAGGCCACAACAGTCCACGAGGCTCAAAGCTTTCACATCAGAATTTTTGAGAACGTAAGCAGCAGATAACCAAAGACGGGGGTAAGACAAGCACCTGAGTGCTCAACAGAGACTCAAGACGCTCCTCCTGACCCGTGGCAGCTCTCCCAAGATGCCCTGACCAGCCCAAACCAGCTGCATTTCCCAGCATCCGCCAAGGCGTTATGGCAACAAACCGATGGTGTGAGCATCTGACCTCATGACAAAAACTTCGACAACCAGATCCTACTTCGGGAGAGCTTCATCCACCAGGATGACATACCTATACCACCTAAGATGATAAGAATGGCCACAATAGCTACTAAAACGTGATGAACTTCGGCTCGAGGATCGAAAAACAACCCCGCCAGGAACGACACTGCAGTCAATCAAACAGGTGCTTGTAAGCTACGGTGGACAGATGTATTCAATGATACCGCTCTCCCTACCACATGGTTTAGCAGAGGGATTACCCACAACAGCCGTCCCAGCCCAGACACCAGTGCCAACTGTCAAGCAGGCAGAAGCCATTGATCAGCAGGAAACTTGAAATTGATTCGCAAAGAGGTGCGCAATCCACATTCGAGGACAGTGGCAGCACGCACCTGACACGCCGATCAATCTCACTGCGCGGAAGGCATTTACAACGGACAAGACAAAGAAAAGGGCGCTGAGAAGAGCCCACCACGTCCACACGAATTTCACCCGCGCCAGCAGCAGAAGGCTTGAGATAAATATCCCCACACTGTGCACGGACATGGGCAAGGTGAGAGATGTATGCTGCAATCTGCTGCGACTATGGAGGTGGTAGTAGTACAGGACAGGGTACACAGGCCATCGGCTAACCAAGCCCAAAAGGTGAAGACGTAAGGATCCACTCTCGCTGATCGTACAGGTCTGCTCTTGGCCAGCACTGCGAAAGAGCCATTTGCCACAGCAGCCAGGAGTGCCAGAAGCGTCCCTATTGCTACAGTCCTGCTGCCTCCCAGCTGCACGAACTCATCAGCATTTCTGTTTGCATCCATGAAAAGCTGGTGCACCAGCCCTCCATCATGGGCACCTGCATAGTAGCCCGTCATCGTAGCACCAGATCAGAGCACCGATGTTGAGAGATTGGGAGCAAACGGGCTCAGCATTCCTGCCTTTGCAGCTTCTTGCTGAGAATTTTGCGGATTTCCCACTACAAATGCCGTGAGCATTCATCACAAGACGAGGTGTGCATGCAAGAACCACTGGGACTACTAAGCACCAGACTCGCTCGCCAGATAAGCCTTCCACTTGGCACACAACAAGGTAGACACATAGTGCAACATTACTCCAACTTGTCCTCATCCTCTTATTCTCTGCTGATCTCCACTGGAACGTGCAGTTCAATCCGGAAAACACTCCTGCTTGCCTTGCAACCAGATCAGCGTACGGATGTAACAAGACGCACTGCTATTGCTGCCCACGACGGAGAAGCCCTCCGATGTTTGAATGTGACTTTTCTTAATATATCTCGGCCTGTAGATTAAAATTTTCGTTTCAAATGGACACCCGATCTAGCTTTTATCCTTTGTACGCATGGTACACTGTCCGTGGCAAGCACCGGACGAATCATTCTCTACTCTCGTGAGCCAGGCGACCCAGTTCTGTTGAACAAGCCTGTTTCAGATGTGAAACGTAGACCTGTCCTCAAGTTTTGCCGATGCGACTGGAGACTAATACAGGAGCTCTTTGAACACAGGATCCACGCTCTCCCCCCACTTTGTATGGTACAAGTCCAAAAGTCTCTGGGCGGGGCTTATTCCTGCGCACAAAAGGTTTATAACCATGTGAGAAGAATCACTCTGCGTCTGCGCAATGTGAATATTCGTTCGGAAGCTGTAATGCTTTGAGGGACAGGTACCAGTTCTGACAACATCCTCCAGATCAGCCAAAAACGACACCTCCTTGTAGCCTCTCCTTTTCAGCCCGTCCTGCAGGTTTTGCACCATGTAGTGATCAGGACCGTGCCTTGGGCACGACATCGAAATCAAACATATCGTAAAGAACAGCCCGGCTCGGTCCAGGGGAAAACTTTATTACCTTGGCCAGTTTGTAGACATCTTGAGCGACATGGCTTAAAAGTCCATCCCGAAACGGAGTCTTCAACCCCAGCTGTGGGACCTGGATATCAAAAGGGGTCTTGGTCAGCAGCCTAGCCACGGTTCAAAACCTTCGTACCCATATCACAAATCTAGGGCAATTTGAAGAAAGGCCAATGACTCCCTTAAAGCCGAATACCAACCTTCCTTCTCAGCATTGCACGCTCCTCCTGAGTCCAGTCGTTTATAATATCGAGCGCCCCGGCTAGCGATTGCTCATCATAGAGAAGTCCCACCTAACATGTTGAAACACACTACTGATAAGCCACTGCCATCACAAGGAGACCCAACAGCAGGTAATATACTACAACATTGACATACCCAAAATGCCGGCAAGGCACACAGTTTTCGCCAGGGGCCCCCGTCTGCTCCCCTCATTTCTAGGTAACGTTTCAATCTGACCTGAGAGCAAAACCGGACCAGCAAGGGTAAAAACCAGGGGAGTCAAACCCACCGAGTGGAAAACACACAGGTGAACTCCATACCTCGGGAAAGATAGTGGTGAGATGATTCTCCCAGTCATTGAGAGTAGGCCTTTCACCTGGTAGGCTAGGGAGTTTTCCATCCAAGAAGTCCTGTGAAAAGAAAAACCATAAGTGGGAGCTGGAACGGGGTGTAATTGATGTGCACGATTCGAATGAGGAACCAAGGGCATAAGTTCGAAAGTTAGCCACGGTCAAGTAATATACCCTGAATGATTGACCAGTACAATCCACATACTGCTTGCCTCGATACGCAAAATACATTGGAACATCCAGCGCATAGTCAACATACTTCTCAAATCTGCACCATGGACAAACCATTGACTTGAATGAAAGCCACTGGCCAGCATGGACAAACCATTGACTTGAATGAAAGCCACTGGCCAGCTTTCACGCGGATTGACGGGGGATTTGATTTTTAAGGACTTACCCAAAATCATCACTGAACACAAAGGGCAGATCACCAGTCCTGTTTTTATCTACGTCTGTCCAAATTTGGCTGTAAACTCCACAAATCAAACAAATTAGGGGATCGTGAGTACAGCTCAGACAGCCTCCCAGGCAATTGCAAACATCTGAAATGACATCAGGCGCGATCAAATGTGCACCTCCGGTAGCTCATATAGCCGTTTGGTTTTCCTTCAGTGAAAGGAGAGTTTGCAAATATAGCGGTTGCAATCTGTGGAAACATTGAGAGGAAGCCGGTCAGCAACTACTCGTTCTGAACATTCTTATGCCTGAGACTGCAAGAGGAGAGGACTGGGAAAGAAAGCAGGAAAGCATAGAGATAGTTTACAAAGTGAACCTACAGGCTGCAATGCCAAGCTGGCTCTGAACTTTCTAATCATATCTTGCTCGGAATCAAAGTCTAAATTGACCTGACATCACACCAAGGGTTAAGCCAACACAGTTGTTTGCCTCGAGCAGTAAACGACTTCCGGTCACAGCAGCAACTGGTGGGCACCTGCACTGTGCACGTCCGGAACATCATATCCAGCCCATAAGATCCCACAGTCGGCATGTACTTACGCATTATGTTGTACCGACCCTGCAAACCAGGGCCGCCTTTCAGGAAACATTATCAAATTAACACGGTGCAGAGCTCCAGACCGTTCTTTCACCTTCACACGATCTTCACTTTGCATCCAGTAACAAACCTCGAGAGAAAAGCCAGAAAGTTGCACACCTTCGGCATGACGGGAATCTCTTCCACTTTCCACTTCGGATGAAAGCCGATGCCCATAAACCCAAGCCCCATTTCCTCAGCCACAGCTTTAACCTGCAGAATGCGACAGGAAACTGCCCGAGTTAAATAATGCAGGCCACATCAGAGCAGTGAATCAGGAGCTGCAGATCTGAGCTGCAACCCTGCCTGCAACTGCCACAGCAAAGAAGGAAGCCCGAAATCCCCTAACCACGAAGTGAAATGCCAGGAGTACGAGACGTCATCCAACCTGGTACAGGTGAGAATTCACTTCCGCGCACGTTTGGTGGACAGTCTCCAATGGAGCACCACTGAGCTCAAACTGTCCACCAGGTTCCAGCGAAATGCTTTGTCCATCCTACACAGGCACCCCCCGAACAATTAGCAGAGAGCACACGGAGGACCACCACACAGCAGAAGTGCACGAGATACTTTCTGACGCCCACTACAACTCACCAACTTAAGGCCAATGATGTTGTCGCCCTCCTTGACCCTCGTCCACTGAAAGCGCTCCACCAAGCCCTCAAATATCTGACTGATCTCCTCATACTGCATCGGCCGGAGGGTCTCCAGATTGAAGCCAAATTTCTCATGCTCTGTCCCAATCCTGCACACACCAATCCAGGTCAGCTTTACAAAACACCGAAACGCGAAAACACGCACTCCGCCCAGACGCATTGTGCAATCCTCTCCACTACCACCACTGCCTCCCCCGCCCTCCACTACAATCACAAAACCTGAAGACAACCCACAACTCCGCACGAGCTAACGGTCGGACAATTCAACCTAAACCCGCCCCCCTCCCTTCAATCCTCCTCCCCGAACACGGCCGCAATCATCAGCGGACAAAATGCCCCATACCGCCCACAAAACGCCCCTACCGCCCACAAAATTCCCGGACGCACGCTTCGCCGATCCCTACCTCCACCGATCCTTGGGCTTGCAGCCGGAGGCGATGTACGCGACGAGGTCCTGCTTGGTGAGGGCTCGGCCCCGACGGCCACCTCCTCGGCGGGGGACTGGCCGCCACAATCCGGAGCTTCCGCCTGCCCGCCGTGCCGAACCACGCCCCGCCCCGGCAGCCCGCCGCATTGGCCGCCGCCCGCAGGCCTGAGGCGCCCCGAGCCGGGCGGAGGAGAGCGGCCAGGCCAGCCAGGGCCCCGCCCCGACTGGCTCAGGCTGCCTCCCGGAGCAGGACGCCAGCGAGGAGGAGGCAGACGCAGCCCACACCTCCGCCACGGCCATGGCCAGACCTGTGTCAGGCAGCAGCAGCAGCAGCAGCAGCCGAGGCAAGCCTTGCCGAGCCGGCCAGTCGCGCTCTTCTACTGCTGCTGCTGATCCTGCTGCTGCTCAAAAGAAAGGAGACAAAGTGAAGGCAGCGAAACGCGAAGTAAAGGCGCGGCGTGGATCCGAGAGAGGGAAATATAAAATGCTGGGAGTCGGGGCCTAGGAAAGAATGGGCGCCAGGGCCAGGGAATCAATGGCCCGCTGCTGATGAGGAATGACGACGCAGCGGGTGGTAGGGCAGACGACACTGCTTGTTGCGTAGCGATGTTGGGCGCTTAAGGAGGCCGCCACCGCCTGCCAGCCCGTCGCATACAACTACTCCGTGGAGGGGGGCTGCGGAGCATGGCGATGGCGGCCTCGCGCAACACCTTGGCTCGAGCCCCATGCCAAGTGGCTCACCACGTGCGACCGGGCGGGACGTACGTGTGGGCCTTCCTTACCGGAAGAAACTTGGAGGAGACAGCGAAGCTCATGCCGGATTGCGTGAACCGAACCTTCTCCCGGGGGTTCCCAGCTTTGACCTGCCGGCTGCTCGAGCCAGGGAATGCCTGCTGCGGCACTCAGACTGTTGGTTCCGAACAAGTTCCAGGCGGGCAACAACACAATGACGAGGGGCCGTAGAGGCAAATGATGGAAACGGGTACATGAAGGAATGGTAGGCTCCGTGATTGGAACGCTCGCAGGTTTACAGCATCTCGCGGATGTCGTAGCCTTGAAGCTGTGGAGCAGGATACGAAGATGCTGGAATCAGAAGCCCGTGGTCGGGGTGGCAGTGGCCGTGGCAGCGGCACTGGAAAGGGCAAATTGTGTGGAAGAGGAGAGACAAGGCCTGGCGCCAGGAGACTTACGCGGAGCAGTGTCAGAAGTATTACAACTCCTGAGTTCCAGACTGCGTGGATGAAGATCGGAGTCAGCAGGTTGCGTGTTTGAGCGTAGGATAACCCTAGAACTACACCTGCCAGACGTGGGCAAGGGTGTGGGTGAGGCAGTGACGGACAGGATGGAGCTCTTCACACACAAGGTGACAAGACCGGGGTAAAATTGCGGGCACAGGTACCTAGGGCGAACAGCTGCGGGAATTCGCTTGGCGTGAGATGGGCGCCGGCGAAAGCGCTCGCGCTGACTGCGATGGCCACGGGAGTTGGTACCCTGCAGGAGACGCACCGGCTGATTAGCCGGTTGGTTTGGAGTGACAAAAGGGGAGGGCAGGGGGAGGGGAGAAACGCCCACCATTTGGTAAGGGAAGTCAGTAGGAAGCCACGGAAGACGGATTCTTCTAGAAGAGGGGCCAACACTCCAGCCACGGCGATCAGAGATGCGGTGCTGCAGACAAGGAGTGTCTGGCGTTAGTGAGTGTCGCAGGTTCTTGTCAAACAGGAGCAGGTAATCTGTGTACCTTGCTGGAGTGGAACCGATTAGGGGAAGCAACTGCATAAGAGCATCAGCTTCCTGCACATGCATGCGATGAGGGAAGGTTATGACGAGGACTGAGCTGCTGGTCCATAGCATACATCCAGAAGAAGGCTGGCAACGTACATCGCGAGGTGGAGGCTGTCCAGTTACAACACTGGTGGCTGCACCCGCAGCTACCACGGATGCTCCAGCCAATAGGACGCCTAGTGAACCCCACAGCAGCCAACCTCGTTCCAAATCCAGAGGAGACTTGAAGTCTTTGGATTGAAAGAATTACCCACAGTTCAGGAGGTCAGACCATCATGAACCATCGTGCATGTTTGCGGAACTGCAAAAATCGATTCAGCAGAAGTGTGCAACACTTACCGAAGACGAACAAGGTTGGAGGGAGTGGCTTGTACGGAGAAATGACGAGGTTAATGGCACCTAAGCCTGTAGCTGTCTGCAACCTGAATGCAACCAGTCCAGTTTTTTCATATCAGAACATTTGATGCGAGATAGACGGCTTGGATGTTGAGAGTGTCCAGCATCTCAAGAGGCAGCACCTGGACTGCTGCGTCATGGAGAGCAAGGTCAGGGAAGGCTCACGTACAATTGGTGGACGAGTATGAAGAGTGCTTGCTCATCCATGTCCATAGATTGACGCCGACCGAGTCCCAATTTCAGGGTCAGCAGCGACACTGCGAATCCTGTGAACAAAAAGCTGCCCTTACAGGCCAACTATCTGAGCATCCTCACTCCCCAAGTGGAATTCTGTAACGAAAGCGGAAGGATCATTGAATATACATCACTACCTCCCAAACCACGATGCCATCCCAATGGCAGTGGCTTTGCCATCCCATGGGACATCCCAACGAGTCAAAAAAGTAGGCTCCGCCTTCAGGGTAAAAGGATTACCGACATCAGCTTCATCCTGCCAACAAGAAATTTCCTTCACCGTATGAGCTGACCAACATCAACCACTGAAACTTCCCAAACCGAATGCCATCATATCCAGCCAGCGTCAGACCTGCAACGACGTCGCACTCTCATCATCCTCAACGTCATGATCCTTGCCATTGCAGGAGCATCCAAACGTCGATCGCTGCCTATACGGGAGGGGACAAAAACCTGAGGCAACATCATAGGCCTCATTCTTCGATGCGGTAAGCCGCCTCCTGCCAATGTGAGCTGAGATAACGCAGACGCCAGAATTCCTGCTCCCTGCTGGATGACTGAACCTTAACCGAATGCACACATCCCCAGCTCCAGCTCCCCCTACGAAACCTACGCTGCCTACACTGCCTTTCAAAAACAAAGATCTCCCCTGCTGAGAGTGCCGCCGTTTGAACAAGCAAGCAGCCGGTGCCGGCACAGAGCCGAGATCCCCGGCCGTAACCGGCGGAAGTTGCCAGCACAGCCCAGCCATGACAGAGACCCTGGTCCCGCTCTGATGACTTAAAGTAGAAGAAACCTATCGTGCATCCCCTACGGCCGGCTGCATGTCAAGTGAAGGGAGCAGACACGCAAAGGGAAAGGAACAAGTGCAGCACGGTCACACTTTCTTCTCCCAGGTGAAGCCCTTGTAAAAAGGCTGGCCGTAGAACTGGTATGGCAGAGGTAGAGTCGGCTGGGGAGGGTTCAAGCGCGCCGATTGCGGAAACCTGCTCCATACGTCAGACGATGCGTCGAAAAAGCGGCATCCTTCCGAAACCGAGCATCCGGCACTGGCACTGGCACTGTCACTGGCTTGATGCGCCGGAACCGGAGTTGGAGCTGGAGCTGGAGCCGCCGCCGCAGTAGCAGGCTGGGAGTCGGAGGAGGTGGCTGGAGGAAGCTGCTGCTGGTGCTCCGACGAACAAGGGGCGGACATGGCGGCAGCAACGATCCAGGCGCAACCCGGCTTCTGTCATCCTGATTAAAACGGCGTGCTGAATGTTCGGTTAATGGGAACAACTTTATCCTTCACGGGTACCGTGACAATATAGAAAAACGGCTGTGAAGTGTCCGCCACCGGGTCTTGACATTCTTGGTGGGGAACGTTCCAACGTTCCAACGGTGTCAAGTGCTGTGCTGAGAAACTCGGCTGCCTTTCTCAGCGCTTGGTGTGTGGCAAGGCGGGATCCGCCAGCGGCACCTCTGGTCGGGCGCGGGGCGAGCCGCGCAGTGCTGTGCTGTGATGGCGAGCTTGAAGCTGGCCTTTGTTTGCTCTTCAGCTTTGTCCGGTACAGAATTGGTGGCGAGGATCGGTTGATTTGTTTGTTGTTGCTTGCGTTTTTCTGTCTCAGGTGCGATTCTCAATTCGCGCTTGCTTCGTTTGGTGATTGGTGTGAGCAGGCAAATCCTTGAAGCCCCGCCGCGGGGATCGTGTGCGCAACTTCTTGCTGCTGAAGGTGAGGATGCAGGAATCTGCGTCGCCGTCCCGCACGGTTGCCGCGGCCTGGCCTGACGCTGTTTTGGTGCAGGATGTCAAGTACTTGGAAGTCGGACCCGAGGCGTTGTGGAAGGATCTTCGGGTGAGTTGCAAGTTTGCGCTCTGAGATCTGTGTTTTCGCGTCCGATGCGGCGGATATTGAAAGTTTGGGTGGCATGGTTTTTTTTTTCCTTCACGGTGGAGCAGACGCTGGTGGCGGTATCCAGGACCTTTGCTCGTGCTCAGACTCGTGCCGTGAGACGTCCGACGGCTTCAGCGCTTGGGCAAGTTCACTCTGTTGTTATCGTCAATATTGTTGATTCGATTGCTTGCGGAACAAGGCTTGTTGTCGTTTGGGTGTGTGACTTAAGGTGGTTTTGTGAACAGGGATGAAGCTGTTGGCGAATCTAGCGGTGACAGGACAGAGGACTTCGATTTTGTGGTGGTAGGGAGTGGAGTGGCGGGTCTCAGGTACTCGCTTGAAGTAGCAAAATATGGGACTGTCGCAATAGTCACAAAGTCTGAGCCTCATGAGAGCAATACCAACTATGCACAGGGTGGAGTTAGTGCGGTTCTAGATCCTGCAGACTCGGTGGAGAATCATATCAGGGATACTATGGTTGCAGGGGCATTCCTGTGCGATGAGGAAACTGTGGAAGTTGTTTGCAGGGAGGGGCCGGAGCGTGTGAAAGAGTTGATGGAAATGGGAGCTTTGTTTGACCAAAGTGAAGACGGGCAGCTGCACCTTGCAAGAGAAGGTGGTCATTCTCATCACCGGATAGTGCACTCGGCGGACATGACAGGGAGAGAGATTGAGAGGGCGCTCTTGACAGCTGTGCGATCGAATGCCAATATTAGGATGTTTGAGCATCATTTTGTCCTGGATCTGCTCACACGTCAGGATGGGGTAAATGTGACCTGCTGTGGCTTGGATGCCTTGGACACTAGGTCTCAGCAGGTGGTAAGGTTCATGGCTGGAGTGACTATGTTGGCTTCTGGAGGCGCTGGCCACATCTATCCTAGTACGACGAATCCTCTGGTTGCTACCGGTGATGGTGTTGCTTTGGCTCATCGTGCACATGCTGTTGTCTCCAATATGGAGTTTGTACAATTCCATCCCACTGCCTTGGCTGATGAGGGGTTGCCCATCAAGTCATCTAGAGAAAATTCCTTTCTTATCACTGAAGCTGTGAGGGGTGCTGGAGGCATCCTCTACAACCAGGCAATGGAAAGATTCATGCCTCTCTATGATCCCCGTGCCGAACTTGCTCCTAGAGATGTGGTTGCCCGCAGCATTGACGACCAGTTGAAGAAGCGAGGAGAAAAGTTTGTTTACTTGGACATCAGTCATAAACCGAAGGAGGAGATTTACTCTCATTTTCCCAATATTGCTGCCGAGTGTCTGAAATGTGGCCTTGACATAACGAAGCACCCGATTCCTGTGGTGCCTGCCGCACACTACATGTGTGGTGGTGTTCAGACAGATCTAAGTGGGGAGACATCTATCGGGGGCCTCTATGCAGCAGGCGAGGTCACATGCACTGGTCTGCACGGTGCAAATCGGCTTGCCAGCAACTCCTTGCTAGAAGCACTTGTGTTTGCTCAGAGGGCAGTGGAGCCATCGATAGCTTACGTGCAACAAAGACGGGATTCACCCGGGGACACGGATGGCAACAGTGCAACAAATGAGTGGCCTCGTCCAGTTGTTGCAACATCCTCAGATCACCCTACCTTTGAGGAAGTCCTCCAGTTCACAGTCGAAAAGAGAAAGGAGCTACAGCAGATTATGTGGAGCTATGTGGGCATTGTCCGTTCCACTGAACGGCTAAAAATTGCTCAAACCAAGTTGATTGAGCTGGAGCTTGATTGGGAGGCCTATCTTTGTCAAATGTGCTGGAACGCAAGTATGGTGTGCGTGGAGGTTTGTGAGATGAGGAACTTGATCTCTGTTTCCCATCTTGTAGTTAGTAGCGCCCTGGCCAGGCAAGAAAGTCGGGGTTTGCACTATACTGTAGACTTCCCAGACCTTGTGGAGAGTGAGCGGTTGCCAACCGTTCTGTTCCCCAGTTCTCCTGTTCTTTCAACCTGGAGTTCGCTACCGCTTCAGAGGTCGGCAGAGGTGAAGCTGTGCCATGTTCCTGTTAGCAATGACTAGCAGTAGGGGTGCTGGCATACCTGCTCATGGAAAGCAGTGTGAAAAGAAACTTCGGGGGACGTTCCTGTGTGCATTGTGTTTTCTGAAGACCTCTCTCTTTTCAGATAAGTGAGGGAGTTAAGGTTTTGGTGCGGCCATGATCACTTCATAGGCAGTTTGTATGGAGGCTACTTTGGAACAGAGTGTCCAGGAGTGGAACCCAAGCTGTCATGGCGCCTTACATTGAGGTGGTCAACTCTACTTGCTGTCCACTACATACTTGACAGGTCTTGTATCGTTGGTTCACTGCCATGATAAGCTACGTGTTTCCTGTCCCCAGATTCTGAAGCACAAACCAAGAACGCGGTACAGCTTTGTGGGTGAAACCCTGGCATGTCGGGCACGTAGTTAGAATCGTCCAGCTGACTGACGTGGGCTCTCAGGCTATGATTTGAGAACCACTAACTCAGCTCTTCTCATGATGTAAGATCTCCCAAGCCTTCCCGTCCCCACTGTTCCTGGAGTAACTGGCACGGAGATCTCAGTGCCCTCTGTAAGTTTTTATGGACAACCATCTTGACGTGACTGACAAGGCATGAGCCACTGAAGTGTGCAGCAAAGCAGATGTCCACAGCTGAAGGATTGTGTTCACTGTACACGTTCAAACCGGAAGAATGCTAAGGGAGGCTCAGGAAGCAGATATCTGCCTGTCGTTATTGGTTCACGTGTTTTGGTGGTCAAACATGTTCACCACCATCCCTTGACAGGGTTCACTTCATTGTTTATTCAGTTGGTCGGCGTTCCACGATCGAGTAGGTCGTGGAAGACTCTGCACACTTTATTGCAAACTCCAGTACTAGAGCACCTTGGGCACAGGCTCTTCCAAATTCGTGTTCACATCGACTGGGAAGCATATTGGAGTAGATTTTGTACTTCGGAAGTTCTCTATTTGTATTCTGGAAATAAAAAAGAGAGGCAGTCGTTATGTGGGTGCGCTTCCATTCGCCGAGCTGCTGGACTTCCGGATGTAGCGAATTATGTACCTGGCACCACTATGCACACCGACCACAAGCTTGAAACCTTGAAACTTGGGGGATGCACATACATACATACAGTAGAGTGTCTCGTTTATGAGCAGTAGGCACGTGCAGTTCATGGAACAGACATCTGCAGTCAGTTGCCCCTTCAAAGTTCGAGCTGCCCTGTTTGGTTCCAATGGCATGCGCAATCGAGGAAGAAGTATCCAAATTCTGCCAGTAGGACGCCAGCATTACAATCTGGCCCTCAGCTGCAAATGAACGTGAGTTCCTTGGTATTTGGAAGACAGCTTCACATAGGTCATGGTCACTTCAGAGTAAACGTTCCCCGCAGGACCATCTCGGAGAGCAGCCTTCAAGACTGCCTGTGAAAGCAGCACACCTCACTGCATCAGTAGCCTTGTGACACGTCTGTGTCTGTCACGATGCAATCTTCGTGCAAAATCAAAGCAAGTGCAGGGTGCAGGGTGCAGGGTGCAGGCTGCGCGCGTTTCTTACCTTTCGGCCCTCCACTTTTTCTACCACTGCTGTGATGACAGCCTTAGCTTTACCTGCTGGGAAAGGCTGCAGCGGCCGACAAGCTTTGCTTTACTTAACATTGCCGTGATCGGAAGATCGTCAGAAACTAGGAACAGGCACCAAGCCAAACAATACCTTGCAGAATTTGATGTCAGTTTGTACTGTTACGCAGCCACCAGGCAGCACCAGAAATGCTGCATTGGAAGGAGAGCTTAGGTTGAAGCCAGACTTCCTTCCTACCGGACCCAAAACCATCAGAGCAAATTCATGTCATCTTCAACAGTAAAAAGACAGTAGCTCTCACCCAGCTGGCCACAGGTTTCGTCAAAAGCCATGAACTGAGCGCCTCCATGGAGAACGCCAGGGATTGACACGAGCTCACTGTCAAGAATGCCACGCCGCACTTTAGCGTAATTGAACGCAACGACGAGCAGAATTGTCGCTTGTTGAGATGAGACTCTTACCTTCCAAAATCAAAAACTCCATAGACAGAACGACTGTCGGATGCAATGTAGTACTGGATTCGTTTCACCAAGTTGGCCTGGTGCAAAGCCTTTGCCTGCCACCCATTTTCCAGAATTGGGTCAATTTCGGGTCACCAAATGCATCGACATACAAACTAGTGCACAATTGAGTTCAACACTCTGGATGGAGGTACCATATGCAGGTGATCTCCATGTTCTTTCCTCCATTGCACTTCCATTCCCGTATCCCTTTTGATCTTGTTTGCCAAGAAATGCTGCCAGCCTTCCACTTCCTCAAGATCCGGCCTGCTGGCCAGTTCTTGCTCCCAGTCATTGAATTGCTGTGATCTCCCGTGGGCCTCCGTCCCGGCCAGCTCCAGAGCGGCCCGATGAGGTGCAGAATCCGCACGCCCGGGGTTGGATTCTGACATCAAACCGAACTCTTGAGGTCGATCCATACCCGCTGGACGATCGGAGTCTGCAGCCTCCCGGGCCCTCCCTCCTTCGATTCCTGACTCCCCTGTTTCTACCTACAGGCTACCTCTACTGTAGGCTATCCACGCCCAGGCCGGTGTGCATCTAAGCTGTCAGCTTGTGAAAGTCACCTGCCTCCAATTTGTAGGATGCATTCGTTGAATCGGCCATGCATGACCGGTATGCTGTCCAAGCTTTACACTGTTTTTGGCGCCTTGTGCTTGTACTGGGGCAAGGATTCCGCTAGCTACATCGCCTAGCATTTTTTCTCCTCCCACAGGCACGTTTGCTATTCCAGCAATGCAAGCATCGTCCACATCGACAGACAGTCGGGCCGCAGCTCATCCACTAACCCAACTTCCATTTACTGTAGCCCAAACTCGTGTTTGCAAAGCTGCCTCCGGTGCTGTTGGAACGGCATCTCCGTCGCCAACATTCGTGTCTCCCAATTTTGTCACATTCCCGATCGCAATCTTTGTGACGTGTACACACAAGGCGTAAGCTTGCAACGTGAGGTTCCCCCAGTCTTCTCCAGCATGTTCTCACATCGTGATTTGCTCACGCTGAGTGCGAGGAGAGAATGTTGAGCCTAGCCTATTGATGCAGCTCAGGGAGAATCCGGTCGACTCTTCTCCACCCCCCGCGGGACAACGCAACGGGACATTGGCAAGTAGGAAGCAGGAAGCCAAGAACGAGTAAAAATAGAAAGAGCGCTCTTGGAACACAGATTTCTTGTCACCGGATATGATCGATAGCTGGAGATTCTTGGGCTAACCGTTCCCGATTGGACCTCTTTACGTCACTGAGCACTGAGTGAGCCTGGTGTAAAGCTTAGCCGCGTGTGGCCGGGACTTTCAGTGGCCACAGGAATGGGCAATGGACGCCACTCTTCCAAGAGAGACCAGCGTCATCTTCATCTGAGATTCCATGCGAGCTTAGCAGCTACCGGCAGCACAGTGCAGGTGAGATTCGAGGTGTTTTAAATTGACTGCCCTCATGGCTCAGCCTCGCAGTCAAGTGTAAATAGCAAGGAATGTTCAACTCAGAACATTCCTTGCCGTTTGCATCAATTGTCAATGACTGCGAGCAAGGCTGTTGCTGAGGAAGAAGGCCATGCATGGCTGACGCCTTGCTTGAACGGACTCATTTGGGAAAGCTTCAAACGTGTTGTCAGACTAGTCTCCTTAGCGCAGCACAGGAGAAGGGACTATGCCTTATGATTATGTATATGCACATCGTGTAAAGCTTAAGAATCAGAGGGGAGGAAAACCCTCAAAGGATCTCTATGCCGGACGGCGGAGACTATGCTCCATCAACACCGCACGGAAAATCTCCTACCCTCCCATTTGTCTAAACTGTGGATTGGAAGGACCTAGACTACCTACCATCGTGGCAATGTGAAGTTGCACGATGGCGAGTCAAGATATGTCATATGTGATGACAATTACAGTTTAAAAATCCCACAAAGGGTTCTATGTCATCGGAAACTGCTCCTCGACGTTTGTCCGAGGACTTTTATGGCTTACACTCTCTGAATGCTTGAGATGGCCGACAGAGCGTCCGTACATGCATACATAGCTTATTTGTCTCCATGTCAAAGCATGCCAACCACCAGGGCGACAATTTTGTTGTGCATCCGGACATGGGTAGACGACACAGCGAAGAAACAAGAGCTTGCAAACTAAGCTCCCCCACATCGGGGGTGTCAATGCATAGCTTAGCAAGGTGAACACTCGGGATCGCATGAAACTAGAGGAACATTTAAACGATCTGAAATGGTCATGGAGGGTTTCCAGAAATGTTTGTTGATTTTTCCCTGCCGCTAGGAAGATGGAGCCCTTGCCGCTCCGCCCGATGCAAAAATTGGCATCCTAGTGAATTGTGTCCACCTAAGGCCAGCCAGTGAGACTTCGCCTGAAAGGGCAGGGATCATTTGTAACCCGGAGCTTACCCTTCTGGGCTGACCCAGGTCTATGGTTGGAGACTTCTACCCGCCCAGCTTCACATAGAAGTTGCCGAAGGTCACCTGCAGTCTCATAGCGCCCTTGCTTGTTGCTGGGGCCTATCCTGCCCGCCCCCTGATGGCGCTCTTCGTGGCCTTCCAGTCCATCCTCATCGTAGGCGGAGTGGAGGTGCATAGGAAGTTCTTCAGGCCGCAGCGTGAAGCCAAGACACGAAGGTTGCAAAGATGTCAGGCTGTCAGACACGGGTAGAATGGGGTCGGGTGAGACGGTGGAACTGTACAGCCTGGATATGCTGCGTGCCGTTCTTCCAAGACCGAAGAGGACGCAATGAGCGGCTCTGAAAGCGCTTCGCCCAGAGAGGGTGGGACACTGGAGTATGAGCTGAGAGTCCTAACACAGCCGTACTAAACGGGCCTCATGTGGTTGCTACTAGGTACATCGGGACCGGGGAAGGAGGACCCCACGTTTGGCCGATACTTGATCCTGAGCGGCGTCTGACATAGCTTCCTCATAACATTCTCAGCTTCTGCGACAGAGCATTCAGCTCCTGCGAGGTGTAAGGTTTAGAGTGCGAGTAACTGTGCTCCGAACCTCCTGCAGAATTGTAAGGCATCGTACCAGGCTGGGAGACATGATGCTGCTGGACGTTATCGCTTTTCCTACTATTTTCGAGAAATAGCCTGCACCATGTCTGCGTCTTCCGAAGGAGTGCAACGTCTTTCACTTTTGAGCGCATAGAACGATAGAAGGCCTCTAGTTGGGCAAGCTCTTGATCGCCTACCATCTCAATCGTCTGCTCCCAGTCCTTCAATAGCCGCTGCGCAGATGGCTCTGCAGACGAGGCGTCATCCAAGAACGGTTTAGTGCTGCTACTGGTGTCAAGGGCCTGGTGGCCTGGAGGAACTCCACGACCAAATATTGCTTGCTCCAGCATTTTGGCATATGATCTGAGTGCCTGGATCTCCCGCAAGGCCTCAGCGTACCGAGAGTCGGTAACCTGTGCTGAGCTGGTCACTTGCCTATTATCACTGCCTGGCAAGGGCTCGACAAGTGCAGGCTCAGCATCTAACTCATCAGCTGCATCTGGTGCAGAGGGCGGCCAAATCACCTGACAAGGAACCCAGCTATCTGCAAACTGCCCATTGCCCAGGGCTCCATGCTGGCCTCGACCCCAAGCCCACATGACTAGCCCCTTGCAGTCCAAGGACATGGTGTGGGCTGCACCACAAACAAGTTGCCTGCTGCTTCTGCTTCTTCTGTGCACATCACTTCTGCCATCTGCAACAGCACAGGAAGGGGTCCTCTTGCGGAAGACCTGAACAGGAGCAAGAGCATCACCTCCGCTGATGCCAATCCCAGGACACAGCCCCAATCCACCCTCCATGCCCCAAGCCCAGATATCACCATTCTGAAGCTCCACACTGGTGTGGAAGAGTCCGCAAGCGACTGCGACTACAGGCTCAGCTTTTGGAAGACCCTGAACAGGCTGCGGAAGCCACGAGCTGACTGCCACTCCATGACCAAGCTGACCATTCTCACCAAGCCCGAATGTATAGCAAAGGGAAACACCAGAAATGTCAACCTCATTAGAAGAAACAGCTGGTGGTGGAACAATCACACTATGGAAGGCACCGCATGCAATAAGAGCACCCCCAGCTTGTGTAGTTCCCAGACCTGCCACAACCTGCGGGCGGGACGTGCTAATTTTATGTCCCAGCCCAAGCTGACCATGCTTGTTATTTCCCCATGCATAGCATGCATCGCTTGCACCTGCCGTGGGCCGTACCAGAGCCAGTATGTGCTCGTTGCCACAAGCGACTTTGGACACCTGTGCGCCATATCCCAGCCCTCGCACAAGTTCAGGGTGCTCAAAGATTGAGCAAGAGAACTGTCCTTCAGCATCCGGATCTGGTGACAGGGGACATGAACCCCACAGCCACAGGCAACCATCCTCGTCGATAGCACATGACATCATGCCACCAGCTTCAACGGCAACAGCCTGTGTAATTGCACGCTATCTGTAAGAATTTTCTGTCAGACATACACATACTCGTAGCGATGGGAGAACGGCAATGGCCACCTCACCTTCACTGCACTGGTGTCAGATTTCCTCTCATCACAGGCGTGATTCTGCTCAGGATCGTCACTTGTGCTGACCATGTCCCTTCTCAAAATCTCTACACGGCATGGCTTTGAGGTTGGTCCCTCCCGGCCAAGCTGACCATCTGTGCACCTGTCAAGGAAGTGGAGGAGTCCCTCACGCCACACTGTCAGTACATGCCCTAAGTTGCAAATAACAGGTCTCCAGCAGAACCAAGCATGTAGAACAGAAAGCCAAAAATCTCAACAGGCACTGGATACAAGCATTGTAGCCCCAAGACCAGATCGTCCCATCGTCTGCTATCAAACAGCAGCCTCATGAGCTTCAAGAAGCAACTCATGAACCCAGTTTCAATTTTAAAACAGAAACAGAATACCAGGCCACCTTACCAGCCAGCGATAGGCTGTGGTATGCCCCAGCTGCAACTCCAACCATGCGTTCCCTGCCACCGTTTCGCTGAAGCACGGCTTGCTCTTGCAGTTCACTTCCATCCAGTTCACCACTCTCTTCAACTCCCGACTCAGGCAAGGGGAGCATGTGGACAGGCGTACACTCGTCCGTTTCATTCCCAGTACCCAGCCTACCGAACATTCCTCTACCCCAAGCATATACAGAGCCTGCAGCTGAAATCACCATCAAGACATGTTAGACATGACCACGACCACAAGAGGACCAACTTGAAAACAAACCCACAATGACTACTGCATAATGAGCAACAACAAGAGCTTCCAGGAACACCCAAAAACGCATCAGCTTTCATCTTTCAATAGCTGCCACAAGGCACTGTGCAAACTCCCTAGCACCAGAGAAGAGAACTACTGCCTTTCCCTCAGCCAACAACGAGATTCGGAACCTACTCAAGGCCCGGTTTGGACTAGTGCACAGTAGAGACTCAGTGAACACACATCCCATGCACTTTCCAGTGGATGCTCGACCAAGCAACAGCCAGCCAGAGTCTGTACTGCCTGCCGCACCCAGGTAAAACCTCCTACTGTACCACGTACCTGTGAGAGCGAGCGTGTGGGCCTCTCCAGCCGCAAGCTGCACGACGGTTTTGGAGTCCGCCATGTTCCTCAATCTTCTAGTCCAAGCTGTTCATACAAAATCCTCACTCCAACCCAGCATGAGGGTTGACGCTGGCGGTTTAAGTTGAGTTTTCGTCACAGTGGACTGGGACTGTATTCAGAAGTCGTGCCTCTCACACGGATGGTTTGCGTCTCTCCTAGATGGTTTTCAAATTTGGTTTGCTCTCTCCTGGATGCGATGCACAATTGGGCATCTGTAAGTTCGTTTAATCCCCTAAGCAAGGCACTTCGGAACGAGATAGACTATGCACAGTACATGGAGATCGCACGTGGCATGAGACATCCAGCAGGGTGGACGGCATCGAAGTCGTCATCGAACAACGTGCCTTTGAAGCGATCCGGGCAGAGTGGTCTCAAGGCAAAAAGCCTCAGTGGAGCCACTCTGAAGCCAAGCGTCACTGGGACCAACGACTTGTGGCCTGAGCAGTTGGACAATCCATGGCCAGGAAGGAGGAGTCGAGCTTCAAGCACACAGAGCCTTCCCAGGACCCGCATTCTGCAAGGGAATCAGGGGGCTCACATTCCAGCCGCTACACAGGTCAGGTTTCGTTTCGCCCACCAAGTACCCCTCCTACGTTCCATAGCATCGCTGACACCAATGCCCGGGCCTGCAGATCAGAACTCCAGGGAAGACAATGCCCTGATCATGGAGCTGCTGCGAACCCCGGCAGTGAGGAGGCTGATGAGGCAGCTGCGAGCGCAGATGAGGCAGCAGGAAGCAGAAGCATCTGCTTCAGCTCACTCCAGCCACAACGAAGTGGA
This sequence comes from Anthoceros angustus, assembly GCA_010909165.1. Classification (NCBI taxonomy): domain Eukaryota; kingdom Viridiplantae; phylum Streptophyta; class Anthocerotopsida; order Anthocerotales; family Anthocerotaceae; genus Anthoceros; species Anthoceros angustus. The sequence goes on along the minus strand of VJWM01000044.1, from coordinate 2,146,850 downwards.
GCCCGACCCCGAGGCCGGGCAGACGGCATGGTGCAGCAACGACACCCGGACCCTCACCTCCCACGGCAGCAGGGTCCGGTCGTGGGTGAAGCGGAGGCTGCTGTCCTGGCATGACAGGATCCGGACGCGCATGCGGGAGGGCAAGTACAAGAGCAGCGAGTACGACCCGGAGTTCCACATGCAAGGCTACTCCAGCGCCACCAACACGGTGGTGGTGGTGGCCGCCCTCATCGCCACCCTCTCCTTCGCCGCCCTGTTGCAGCCTCCCGGAGGCATCCGGCAGGACGGCAGCGTCGGGAAAGCCAACCTGGCGGGAAACCTGGACTTCAAGGTCTTCTTCATGGCCAACGGGATGTCGCTGTTCGTGGCCCTCCTGTCCATCCTCGTCCTGACGTCCGTGGTGCCGCGGTCTCACCGTGGCGCCTTCGTGCTGTACCAGCAGGGCAAAATCCTGGTGTGGGTGGCCACCATCTTCACCGTCATCGCTTTCACCTCGGCTGCGTACATCGTGGCTGGCCCTGGGCACCGCATCCTGGCATGGCTCTTGCTCGGGGGAGCCGTGTTGCTAATCGTTGCGCTCGTCGCCATCGTGGGCGCTGTGAAGCTAGATAGAAAGATACTCCGGCCCATGCGTGAGGACAGAAAACGTAAGTTGCGCAGATCTCAGGGTATAAGACGCCCGCAGAATCTGCTCCACGGTCAGGAGGACGGAGAGGGGTGATAGCATTTTGGACCGTGCCGTTCTTCCAGGGCTCTTTTGTCTCCATGTAACCACCAGGGCCATGGCATCTCAGAGCTTTGAGCAAACGAAATGGAGTTCTCTAATATTGATTCATCTCAAGATATTCAACACAAGTTGAATGGAGTGGGAGCTGGCGAATAGAAGAGTTCTCATATCGTTGATATTCATCTCATCTAAATGGAGTTCTCAAATAAAGAATATCTTGAGTTCTGTGGTAGAGCAGGAAAGGGGTTTCCTGGAGGTGGGAGTGCAAACATATGGAGGGGGCCTGTGGCAGACCTGGTTCGACCGAGATCTAACAATTGCAGGAAGGAAGAAGAAGAAGAAGAATTTTATTGAAGTCCACTAAGGACGGATTTCCGTCATGGGACTTGGTACTTAACAACTTGTACCATGGTTGCCTAAGCTACTTGCACCAAGGGCATCCATTCCCTTTAGGCACCCCATGGTTGCCTAAGCTACTTGCACCAAGGGCATCCATTCCCTTTAGGCACCCCATCTAAGTACCGACCCAAGCTCAGGATGCTTAATCACGGCGTTCTTATAAATGTGTGTCCATTTGGCCTAGGCCATTTGGAGGTAGTGGAAGGGTAGTGGTAAAACGAGTTAAGGAGGGTGCTGGCGACCCACCTGCCTTGGAAGAGGCAACGTACTCCCATGAGCTCGTCACCTGAAGGAACCAATTCTTCCCATTCCCACGTTGGCAATACATCTGGACAGGTACTGTACCTGACCAGCATGTCAGCATTAACCAAGTTCACTCATCTCCTCTACGAATTTCTGAAGCTTTTTCTTTTGATGCACAGAAATGCGAATGATGGATTCAAGATCAACACACAACTCCATCTCGATCCTGTGTTGGCTACAGCCATCAAGGTACACCACAACTTGCTGCATTGTTGTGGCCGGCCTGTCTTCCCTGTTTTGAGTGCATGCTCGAAACTCAAACTTGTCCTCAGGCCGAAGTCAACAAGCCTGCAACCAAGCCAGCTGAACCCAATGAAATTTCTGATGCCAAAGTAAGCAAGGCGAAGACTGTGAAAGGTGACGAACAGGAGGAGACCGGACACCATCCTATTCTGTTACAGGCAAGATTTTTGAGCATGTACTACAGAATCGCTTCCATGGATTTTCTCACTGCGTTTTGTACTTATGGTACACGATTTTCCAATTGCAGCTTCTTGAAGCAGAGGAGATAGCTGGATTTGAGCTGCAAGTTTGTGACACACAACAAAGTGCACTGGGTGGTGCGTTGAAAGAGTTCATCTTCTGGTCGGTTGGACAACCTCTGCATGTCATTCTCGTGCTGAAGGTATCTGCCCTGGTCACGTGTTCTGGTCCTGCATTGGATATGGCATCACACTGGATTCTTTGTCCCGTTCTCCATCTTTGTGATTGCAGCTAACTCTTGGGCATCGTCACATCTTAGCCAGTGGCGTGGGGGTCAGAAGTGTGGACATTGGTATACCACAACTGTCGATGCACAGCGTAAGAGAGATGTGTGGGGTCGGTGACGTAGCCCATGCATACTCTCATCTTGCAGCCTTCTACAGAGAGTTTGGGAAGCTGGACAAGCAGGCTGCTTTTGATTTTTACATCTCTATATGTTGCTCTAGACCAATGTCCGTTGGCGGCTCTGAAAACGCTTTGCCCAGAGAGGGTCAAATTTGACCTGAGTGTTGTGAGGGTGCGTCTTGATCTCACAAACATCCCACAGTTTTCCCTCTTTCCTGGCCAGGTGTGTGCCAGCCCCTTTCTTCTTGTGGTAGGCTTGGCCAACCCTATCCATATAGATGTGCACAATGTCTCTGATGCGTGAGTGATGTGTGCCTGCCCTGCAGGTCATTGCCGTGGAGGGGTAGAATCCTAATGGACATTGCCTCGTTGCTTCCCGCATTTTCGATTCTCTCCCACTCCTGAGGCTGGAGGCAGAAGAGGACGGTACCCCTGTTGTTGAACGACAGGCCTCCAGCACACTATGGAAGCAACCTGCAGCACTCGGGACCTCAAGTGCACTGACCGTTGTCAGTATGTGGTCTTCAGCTCAACAATTCTGGATGCTTGATTCTGCCCATTCCATCTAACAGTGCTGTGGGTGGCACATTCCAAGGTGGCTGCTGCTGGGCCTTTCACAACGGCTGACAATCTGGCTTTCGAACCTCTCGTGGAGCTCCTTGGCTACGCTCAAAAGAAGCGGCCCAACCTGCCACTGTTTCTTTGTACTGCACTCACACTTGCTTCAATTTCCAACATTGTATGTATCTTGCTGTTTGAGGTCCTAATGGTATGGACGTTCCCTCCCTTTCAGGGATGGGTCCCTTTGTAGACTCAGAGCATCCTTCAATCAAGAGTGGTCTGGCGACTGAAACGTTCAAGCGGATGTTTGAAGAAGGAGAAGCCAGGGGCGGGAAGTTCTGCAGTCTCCGTTTAATGCTGATGGCTTTGAGGACCCGGACAAGCAGGTAAGTTCACTGAAGGTCTGCAGGTAGCTAAGAAATTCGGCCATACTCACTTCATTCAACTAACGGTTCAAATGTTGTGTCGGAATCTATGTTCCCAATTTTGTCCCTACACAGGTCCTCCAGAACCGAGTAAAGTGGCAGGTCGACTGGACCCCAATGCCTGTATGTGCCATTTCAGATGATCGAAATCTGGCCAATTGGCTGTCCATTTCTTGAAGTTTTCGACCGAGGTGGCACTTCGGAATGTTGAAAGTCGCCGCAAATGTGACAGGTTTGTGGAGAGGATGCTAGCCAAGGAGCAAGCTATCATCTTCACGAAAAATAACTTGTACATCAACGTGGTGAAAGCTGATGCCATGAAGCAAGTAGAATCACGGGAAACGGACAGTGAGGGAAGGGGAAATGTGTGTCTCAGAAGTGCAGGGGAAATGTGTGTCTCAAAAGTGCAAGGAAAGAAGACTTCAAGTGGCTTCCAGGTTAGATCGAAGCCACAGCCAGTGACAGAAGAATACAGTCCACTAAACATTGCAGCTGATGCTTAGTTTTGCAGCTAGAATTAGAGGGCTACAAATTTGCTGTGACAACATGAAACAATCGTGTGGGCTCTTGCAGACAGCGCGGGACATGGGGTATCTCTGTCGACCTATTGGGCGGTGGCATGCAGCAGAATTACTGACGTGCTTTCCCAGGAAACAAAGTACTCTTTGGTGGAGGCTATGGTGGATTGTGTGCAAGATCATCCTCTGCTCCAAGGCGGCGACTGTCTTAACCCCTAGTGTCAGTATCCTGAGGCAAGCTAGATCTGCTGTGACAGAGATAGAGAAGACTAGCAGATGAATACACCCCAGCCAGCTACCTTGCAAGCTGTCCATGGAAACAAATTTTGCAGCGAAGTTGTTGGCCGTTTCTGTCATCGGGATGATCCGACTAGCCAAGGCGCTGCGCATCACCCAGAACATGTTGTTAAGGAGAATTTGTTTTGCATGCCAAATGGCAAGTCTACACGAAAGCACAATGTTGCATGGACCAAATTTGGCTGTCACTGATGTGAATGTGGGACTCTTTCAAGCACTGACTACCCAGCCTGTTTAAGTGAGGTATCAAGCCGGTTAAAAGAAGGAAGATGGCACCTCTGTCGTCATTAAAGGGTGACTTGAATCAAAGCAGCATCTGGCCTGGAGTTCCTCAAAGAACTGCTATGTCATCAGCCCCATCTTTACGCATCACCCCCATCTTTACGCCTCACGGCGCAGTGATCCGAACTGCGAAAGGTACTAGGTACTGTGAAAAATGCTTCACTCCTTTCATAAATAGTCACTCCCATCTTTCCGCACCGACGGTGACTTGCGTGGTCGATGTCTTCTTCGTTGTGAAAGGCCCATCATGCTGTTAGACACCAGGAGGATTTGATCGGTTGAGGCGCCCGAATCCTGGAACTTCCAGCCTGAGAATTTGCAGCGTGCCTTTCTTCCAAGGCAGAAGCGACCGTGGTGGCCGACTCCGAAAACGCTTTGCTCAGTCAGAGAGGGTCAAATGTGACAAGAGTGTTGTGTTAGGGTAACCGGCCGTTGTTGAAGAGACGAGCAGTCCTGCCGGAGACTTTCTTCTGTTGCTGTTGCGGGTTTGTCACCATGGAGACCATGGCAGCGCCGCCCAGGCTTGTATTGTCCACCAAAAATGCAACATGTGCGCCTCCCAAGTGGGCATCCTTCAGGGGCCTTCGCAGAGATGGGTCGTTGCAGAGGTGCGTGTGTGGCTGCTGGAAGCTTCATCTGGTGGTGGCATGAGATTGTGGATGCTCTGATGGCTGGACTTGTGAGGATGGAAGTGCTGTAGCCGTGTTTGCGCTGAGAGATCGTCTAGTCAGTAAGTTGGAGGTGCTATACCTGAAATGCAGCTTCCATCGTTTGGTGGGAGGGAGGGAGGGAGCAAGACGATTGGCGCTGATGGTGCGATGACTTTGCAGGTACAGTGTCTGCCGGGTTGGAACGGCGAAACGGAGGGATTTACCGTCTACAAGATGCATTGCAGAACCTATGGAGAAGACAGGTCTGTAGCATCTTAGTTAATGAGGTTTTGTGGACAGTTCATGGGGCTTGCTGTCACAGGTGGTTCCTTTGGCCGTTGCAGAATTCAAAACAAGTGTGGAACGCAATTCAAACATTGCCAAGTTGCAAGCTGGTTATCTTTTCCCGGAGGTACGTGAGTTTTCGCGTCCAGGTTGTTGTATTTGTGAGCTAGCTACTATTTGGCTTCTCCGATGAGCCGACATGGTGTGTATTCCCTCAGATTGCGAGGCGGCGACGTGCACACCTGCAGAAGTTTCCAGATGCCAAAGTTATCAGCCTTGGAATTGGAGACACCACGGAGCCCATCCCCGAAGTGATTACGTCGGCTATGGAAGAGGTGTTGGTCCAAATCACAAGTAAACTCTTCAGCTGGGACAGACTATTATCCCTTTCTTTGTTCAAGATGGGTCGGGGCAGCAAGTTGACTTGGGATCGGAAAGTGTGCAACTTGCCTTCCGAAATGCACATGGGGCATCTCTAACTATGGGTTGGTTTGCCAGCGTGCTCGGGGTTTGGCTACTCCCGAGGGGTACTCTGGATATGGTGCCGAGCAAGGTGAACAGGTGACTGTCTTTGAGTACAAGAGGCTCACTGGGATTTGATGGTTTGTCCATAACCAGTAGAGGTGGAGTTCACCTGGTTGCAAATTGCTGTCATAATCCAGGCACTCAGATCTGCATTGGCGAAAACTTTTTATGGACACGTGGGCATTAAGGATGAAGAGATTTTTGTCTCTGACGGAGCCAAGTGTGACATCTCACGGCTCCAGGTATTTTTTGACGCACTGCTGTTGTTCTCCTTACTTTGGATTTGAGACAACCTTAACAGCATGTATGATCTGGCCTTTCTTGCAGCTCGTCTTCGGTCCCAATGTTACAATGGCCGTACAAAATCCATCTTATCCTGTAAGCGATGCCAGCCTTACTAAATTGAGCTGCTATTTGGGCACCTTGCGATCCTGATTCTCACTTGGACCAATCTTTTCTTGTTGTAGGCTTATGTGGATACCAGTGTCATGATGGGACAGACCGGTGGGTTCTTGCCAGACGTCCAGCAGTACAGCAAGATAGCGTACATGAAGTGCTCACCAGAGAATGACTTTTTCCCTGATTTGTCTTCAACACCAAGAACGGACATCATATTCTTTTGTTCGCCAAACAACCCAACTGGGTCTGCTGCTACAAGGAAGCAGCTGGAGGAGTTGGTGGCTTTTGCTTTGAAGAATGGGTCCATCATTGTTTATGATTCTGCGTACGCAATATATATGACAGATGACAACCCAAAGTCTATATACGAGATCCCTGGAGCTAAAAAGGTAGCGTTTCTGATGATAACTCTTTCGAGTGTCCACTCGATTTTTGGTGCTTTGAACTCACAGAAACGAGTGGGCTGTTTCCAGGTAGCTATTGAGACAGGTTCCTTTTCGAAGTATGCGGGATTTACTGGAGTTCGTCTGGGTTGGACTGTTGTACCGGAAGAACTGCTGTTTGCAGATGGTTTCCCTGTCATTAAAGATTTCAATCGTGTAATGACGACATGCTTTAATGGGGCATCTAACATTGCACAAGCTGGAGGGCTTGCTTGCCTGTCCCCTGATGGCCTGAAGGTGAGCGAAAGTAGCCGACGCCTCCTTGTGCAGAAACAAGAAGTTTTGCTCCCCCTGGCATGTCCATCGTCAGCACTCTGATGAATTTTGTGTCCCCCTACAGGCTATGCACCAGGTTGTTGACTTTTACAAGGAAAACACCAAGATATTGGTTGATACCTTTACTGAATTGGGATTCAAGACATACGGGGGCAAGAATGCTCCTTACGTATGGGTGCATTTCCCGGGTCGAAGCTCCTGGGATGTGTTTGCTGAGATTCTTGAGAAGGCCAACATTGTGACGACCCCCGGTAGTGGATTTGGGCCAGCAGGGGATGGCTTTATTCGAGCCAGCGCATTTGGCCATCGAGAAAACATCTTGGAAGCCGCCGCAAGGCTCAAGGCTCTCTACAAGTGAAACAGTCTATGAGGAAGATTTTCGCATTATGCAATTTTGCGACCATCGTTACCTGATGCAGGTAACCTGGCACCAGCAAGGGTTTTGTGAGGAGGTGTAGTGGCGCCGTCGATAAGTGCTCCCTCATCCTTGCCATGGTCCCAGCAGTGGATGAACAATTAGTGATGATTGTTTGAGTTGGAATGGCCTGGCACTCTCAGGTTGAAAACGCACATAATGAGATACATTTACAATTTCGAAGTCGCTTGTATGGGACAGGAGCAGCACTCACATGTCTGGCTCCCACACCACCATGGTCCCCAACACTATCTCCACCAACTGGGCAATCTGGGCTGCCAGATTCCGCCCCCTCTCCTCGTAGTCCATCAGCATTCTGTCCATTCTGGTAGTCCAAGAAACTGGGGGCACCTCTCCCTGGATAATTACCCTCAACTTCCGCAGAAGGTGTTCAGTGTGCAAGTGAACCCCCTCCGCAGACAGGTCTATGGACGTGAGCGAGTGGAGGATGAGTCTCACCCGTCTCTCTCTTTCTCGCAACACTGCAAGCCTTGGATTTGCTGCACTGTCAAGCTGGAAGAGCTTCCACTGCAGATACCGTTCACAGACCTTCACAAACCCACATTGTCCAAATGTTGGAGCCACTCACAAACACGTCAGGAGCAATGCCCATAGTCACCACCACAACCACAATCTGGATGGAGATTTAGTGGAAGGAAGGAAGGAAGGAAGGGGGCAGGAGACTCCAAAAAGAGAGATTGTCAAGCAAGCACGGACGCGCAACGGTACCACATAATGTGCAGAGTCTTGGCTGCTGTGGCCCCCCAGCAAACTGCCAACACAGAAACAAGCTAGGAGTGTTGCGAGAATGATCCAAGCTCGGGCCATGCCCTGTGCGATCTGAACATCTTGGTTCACGGCAAAGAGCCTATTAAGCAGGTCGCGGTACCAAGCTCGGGCAGCTTGCACGGGCTGCTGGACACCAAGCACGAACAAGTGCTGCTCGTGCAGCAGGGAAGCGTAGAGAGCAGCCAGGTCCTGGCGCACGGGGAGCGCAGCAGGAGCCGGATTGCCCCAGCTATCCTCCTCGTGGTTGGAGAACGACACCACGATCCGCACATGCATGCTAACGTTCCTACCGTTAGGCCTGGGTTCACGATCGGCCACAGGCGAGGAGTGCAAGAACAAAGTGAGCGTGGACGCCCCGGGCTGCCCTGTGGCCAGGTGCAGCTGCAGTCTTGCAGGTAGAGCCGGGGCCTGAACCCCATTGTGCAGGCTGGTTGTGAGGGAAGTGAACATCTGCGTGCCGGGATTAAGCCTCTCGTCGGCCCAGGGAGCAAATTCCTCCCCCCTGCTAAACATCATCGTTTCATTAGCCATTCTCCTAGTGCTTAGAGCTAACGACGGGCAGGCTAAGGCAGGGCGAAGAGGGATTCGAGTCGGATGAGGAAGGAGCGGTGCGAGGCTGCCGAGCTCCGAGCAGGCAGGGCAATTTGAAGGGCCAGCTCGAGGGAGCAGGGCACGCCACGGCTCGCATCCTGGCTGCCCCAGCTCAGCTTTCTGGAATCTGGAAGCCACTCTCTGAACAGATCCGGGCAAGGAACCTTAAATATCTGCAGCTGAACAGCAACACCGTGCTTATCCAGACGGCAGAGCGCCCAGATGATCCCAGCGGCGGCCGTCCGCCATACCTAATCTAGTAGAGCTCGCTTATGTGCGGCAGCCTGGCCGCCGACCGCTGGCCGCCGGCTAACGCAGCCACCGTCCTGCTTCCAGTCTAGCGTCACCCAGGAGCAGCAGCAGCCGAGCAGGAACAGGCTGAGGAGAATGATTGACGGGTGCAGCAGTCGCAACCGGGCAAATTTGGAAGGGGTGGATGAGCCCACTTTGGATCATGGCTGTGCAATAGCAGCCAATCCACCGTATTATTACTTTGCACGTACCTGCGGTTATAAGTCAAGGGCCCCACAACCTCTACCCTCCTTGTCCCCTGCATCCACAGCTGCTGGCGTGGAAGGTGGTGAGGAAGGAAGCCGTACGATAAGTACGATAAAGAGCATAGCTGGAATTTCCCCTCATAAAACTCACAACTCACGCGAAACACTTTTACAAATGCATGTACCTCAGTAGTTTCGCTCCTCATAAAAGAGCAACGTAGCAGCTTTATATATATGACGACATTCCCCTTGCCTATTGGCTTCCTTTGGATCACCTTGCGTTGGACTTGGGGATGAGAAGACTTGGACTCTGCTCCTTTTTCTCCCCCGGCGGTGTCTTTGTCGCTCTAAGGGTGGTTCTTTTGGCCATCAAGAGGTGGCATCTCATCTCCATCAGTTCCAGGCCGGGAACTAGAAAGCTTTGTAGGAGGAGGGTGGGTGTGCAGCGAGATCCAGGCTGGAGGCTACCAAGGTGGATCGGGTCTATCAGGACCTCGCCATGGCACGGCTCAAGAGGTGTCTCTTGCTAGAAGAAGAAGAAGAAGAATTTATTCAAGTCCACTAAGGACGGATTTCCGTCATGGGACTTGGTACTCAACAACTTGTACCATGGTGTGCCTAAACTACTTGCACCAAGGGCATCCACTCTCTTTAGACACCCCATCTAGGTACTGATCTAAGCTCAAGATGCTTAATCACGGCATTCTTATAAATGTGTGTCCATTTGGCTTGGCCGTGCGGGGAATATGCCAGGGCTACCCGGGGACTTCGCCCAGAGCCAGTGGCGCTAGCCTCCGAGGACACCATCTTTGTGCTCCGTGCCCTTCATCCGGCCCCACATGACCTAATTCCACAGGATATCGTGGATTACGTGGCGAAGGAGCCTTTTTATCTCAACAGGGCAGTCTTCGATAGGGCTCTTGCCATTGCCCCGCGGTTTTCTTCGTGTGGTCTATCTGGGACAGTCTACAATCACCTTCGCGATTACTTTGCTCCCGAGGATCCTTCTAGCGGTTTCTCAGAGCTCTTCATTCTAGCGGTGATACTGGCCAGGGGTGAGATTCCTCACTGGATCTCTCGGGTGTTGGGGGCCACAGGTCCAGTAGGCTATGGAAAAGCCCACACGTGGAGTGCGCCCTATCACCGTTGGGGAGGCATGCTTACGCCTCATAGGTCGCAGCATTGCTATCCATTTTCAGGAGCAATTCCAGGTGCATCTTTGCCCCCCAGCAATTTGGGATTGCCACTCCAGAGGGTTGTGAGTCAGCCACGTTTGGTATCGCGACAATTCTGGAGTCACATCAAGATGGGGTCGCCCTACAGGTGGACGTCGAGAACGCTTTCAATATGGTCTTTAGGAGGGCAATTTTTACAGAGCCCAAGGATGCAAGCAGGCATCGGGCAAGTCTTATTCCTTTCGTCCGCTCTTTCTATAGTTCCCCGTCTACCGTCTAGTTTCAGCACGGACCATCCAAGGAAGGGGTCACTATACTGAACTCGGTATCCGGCACGAGGCAAGGGATGCGGTGCCCTCTTTGCCATTGCGCCGTTACTGCCAGCGCGGTCAGGGAGTGTCTCTTTCCGTCCGTGGCGGACGACATGCATATCAGGATCCGGGGGCAAGGTCAGGCAAGCTTTCGCACTCTTATACTCAGAGCTCTCCAGCCTGGGTTTGAGGGTCAAGATTTTGAAGTGCAAGGTTTGGTCCTTATCTGGCATTGCTCTCTTTCTTCAATTTCACAGGGGAGGCATTGTTCTTCGCAAGGACTTCGCATTTTGGGGGTCCCCATGGGACCTCTGGCCTTTATTCAGGGTTTTGCTTATAAGTGTAGGCATATATAAGGGCTTTTTATTTTATTAAAAAATATTTGAGCTTATATAATTTTATTATATTTTTGGGATCCATATGCGCACTTGAAGTCAGGTTTGGAAGAATAAACGAGATCATGAGTCTTCTCTTTTGAGGAAAGTTGGTACTCAAACATTAAAGCAATGTTCCATAAAAGTTGAATTATATTTGTAGCATTTTCCAAGCTAGCAAGATAATCGACCGTGCTAGCAGCATCAACCATAATATAGAATTACAAATGCTCGTTCCAGTGCAAGGAATGCATCAAATCAGCTAGCAGTGCCACCTACTTTTCAAGCACAAAGTGGATCTGGGTGTTGAATGCGAAGCACCTTCCGAGCCTACACATGATTGTGTTGCAAGGCACCATGCAACTTTGCGTCATCCAAATGTGGACTCAGCACTTACAGTGCAATAATAGAATGCTGCCTGTTCCAAGTTGAGGTCAGTAATGCACTTTCGATCAAAATTAAACCCGATAACCACCTTAGCAATGGCATGATTGACAAAATCTAGCTCAAAAGGATCATCTAAACCTTTTCTCCAGGACTTACTTGTTGTAGCTACCATATGCAATCTTGTATTTTAGAATTACTTGCTTGAGGGCTTGGTTTAGGTAAAGCAAGTAGCAAGTAGAATCAGACCTGCAAATTTGTCAAAATACAATACAAAACATTTAGAAGTAGAAGAGCAATGATAAGTGCGAGTAAAGGAATAACCTACAGAACACAATCTTGCTCTTTTATCTCTAACGTTTTTCACAACTTTCAATTTCAGTCCACTGCCTATTTCACCGAGACCCCATTAATATAGAAATTGCACTTTACTCTCCTCCTCCTCTGCAAGTCCAAATGATGGTAGGACATATTCCATCACCACTGTCTATTCCACCGAGACCCCATTAGTATAGAAATTGCACTTTACACTCCTCCTCCTCTGCAAGTCCAAATGATGGTAGGACATATTCCATCATCTATAGGTTACGTAGTGCAAAATGGATAGGTATCATAAGCAACGCAATTACAATCTTGGTCCAATTGTTTTTTCACTTTCCTCTACAGAAGAAAGTTAGGTTTTGGCTTCTCAGCTAAAGAAGGTTCCATTTGTTTCTCAAAGACATCTAAGGGTTTTTATGGTGGTTTTGTTCTCTCTTCCATCTATCGAAGCTTGCTTCTTGTTCTCTCTTCCATCTATCGAAGCTTGCTTCTTGTGCAAGCAGGTAGACCTTGTGCTAACACTCCATCAGGTTGCATAGGAGCTGCAATAGATCCAATAGGCATCTCCAATTCTACATTCGCAAGTCCACATGTGAAAAGCCAATGCGTTCACATTAAACTAAAAACCACACTAACCTTATCACCTAAAAAGGATAAGTCTTTCTGTAATCAATCAAAATGGATGATCCCATCTCCACCATCCTTCAAGACACTTCGAATTCGGAGTTAGAGCACTATGCTTGTGGCAAATCTGCCCTAAAGTCTCCAGCAGTTCCAACAATGTCGAAGCTGACAATGCCGAAAAAATAAAGTAAAAAAGGCCTAGACTACCAAAAATGGCGCTCGTTATGGAAGCCCTGCTCCATGCCTACGAAGCCCTTATTTGCTATACAGTACGTACATAGGTATCTAGATACATGGAGGATTTGCAGGTGGGCTGAGATTGGCGGACGGAAAAGAGCTCCGTCCGCCGTCCGCCGTCCTCCGTCCTCCGTCCTCGGTCCTCGGCCGGTGGCAGCTCGGCTGACCGACCGTACTTCCAGGTGTTGCCTGGCGGCGAAAACCGTGCGCAGATTCTGAATCCCAGGCCCAAATTATCAATTTGAATAAAATGGGGCCAATGAAGGGCGAGAAGGCGCTTGGCCAGGTGCAGCCGTTGGCCCAAAACCCAGGCACTGCACTGGGTTGGAGCTTTGCTGCCTGCTGCCGGGGCTGCCTGGGCTGCCTCCGTTTGTATACACGTATCTAAGAGGCTGGACCGGGCTGGGGCTGCCGGGAAGGGAAGGGCACGGAAGGGAAGGGAACGGAAGGGAAGGGAAGCTCGATCGCCTGTCGCCTGGGCTCCCTGACTAGTCTAGTCCAGGAATGCAGGCGATGCGGGGAAGCGGGATGGCGAAGGAGCTGGCCGCGGCGGCCGTGAGGTTGGCGCTGGCGCTGGCGCTTCCCGGGTGCGCGCGCGGGGAAGGCAGCCGGGAGCGCGGGAATTGGATGAGAGATGAAGGTCCCGGCCGGGCCTGGGGACTGGGAGGATCGGTGCACATGCTGCAGGGCACCGCAAGAATGCTAGCAGCCTGCTGCCTTGGCGGGAGCGGGGCCGGGCCGGGGCGGCAGCGGCAGCGGCAGCGGCAGCGGCGGCGGCGCGGTGGCCGCGGAGGAGATCGTGCAGGACCGCAGCGACTCCTTGCTGCGGTACAGGGATCTGGGGGCCTCGGCGGCCGGGCCTTCAGCATCGCCGTGGTGCAGGCCAACGCCGTGCTGGAGGACGAGTCGCGGGTGGAGTCCTCGTCCGCGATCGGCACCTTCGTGGAGTGTTCGACGGCCATGGCGGCCCCGACGCCGCGCGCTTCGCCAACCACCACCTCTTCGAGCACCTGCAGCGCATGGCCGCGGCCGGGGAGGCGGTGTCGCCGGATCTGCTCCGCCGGGCCTTCGCGCACACGGAGCAGGGGTTCCATGCGGAGGTGACGCAGGGGCCGGCCAGGCCCACCCCGCAGCTGGCGTCGTCCGGCTGCTGCGCCCTGGTCGGGGTTTTGGTGGCCGGGGGGACGCTGCTGGTGGCCAGCTTGGGGGACTCGAGAGCCGTGCTCGGGACCAGCGCGGGGCAGGCGCTGGAGCTCTCCGTGGAGCACAACGCCGCCAAGGAGGAGGTGAGGAGGGAGCTCCGGGCGCTGCATCCGGATGACCCCGAGGTTGTGGTGATGCGGAACGGGGTGTGGCGCGTCAAGGGGATCATCCAGGTGTCCAGGTCCATCGGGGACTTCTACCTCAAGCTGCCGGATTTCGATACCGAGGATCTGCCGCCGAGGTTTCGGCTTCCCGACCCGCTGCGCCAGCCTGTGCTCTCCGCCGTGCCGCATATCCATCAGAGGACGCTCCTGCCGCAGGACCGGTTTCTGGTGTTCGCGTCCGACGGGCTTTGGGAGCAGCTGTCTACCGAGCAGGTGGTGGCCATGGTGCATAGCAATCCCAGGGCGGGGATTGCCCGCCGCCTCGTCAAGGCCGCCATGCGGACCGCGGCTCGCAAGCGCGAGCTGCGTCTTTCCGACCTCAAGAAGCTGGAGCGCGGCATCCGCCGCCATTTCCATGACGATATCACTGTGGTTGTGGTGTTTCTGGACCACGACTTGCTCACCAGGAAGGCTTCCAACGGCGCGCCTGCATGACTTGTCCTTCTGTCCTGGCCGGCCCTGTGCTAGGGTTTGGCTGATTCTGCTGCAGCCCCTGGTGGATCATGCAAGCCAGGGAGCTCCTCCTTCGCCTGGAGCTGCTTGCTGCTGCTTGTTGCACGCCATGTCCTGTATGCTCTTAGTGCCTTTAGCTTGGCTCAACGCCTGCAAGCGTGCACCTGGTTTAGTGTTAGGGTTCCCATGGCCAACACAGATTCTGTGCCTGTGTCCCTTCCCGTCCCTTCCCTTCTCTTCCGGGGAAGCTGTTTGCAGGTGAGGGAAAGATGTTTGCAGGTGAGAGGAGGAAGAAGGTTTGGAGCCAGGTTTTGTCCACAACCTCGACAACGAACTTCCAGAGGCAGTGATAGGAGGTCAGGCGAACGGGGGAGAGATGGGGAAGAGATATCACCCTGATATCCTTTCATCTCTTGCAGACTTTCCCGTGTATTTGAGGTCACACACTTACGTGTGTCTGATGCTGTCTTACGGCGACATCTGCATAGAAGCAAGGCAAGGGGGAGGAGGCCTCTCCTGGCCCAACACATTGTTGGTATGCTGCTAGTACCTCCTTATATTATTATACCCTTGTGAGATTCGCTGTTGCAGGCTCTCCACCCAGGGGCGGAGTTGAAAATTGCTGCAGCAGCTTCCAACTTCTAGGCAACACGGAAGCACGTTGGCTTTCAAGCTTATAGAAACAGCACGAGATGTTGTTCGCTTCTATTTTTGTAAGTTTTTCACTGTGTCAGGACGCAAACGCAGTCCCAGTCCCAGTCCCAGTCCGAGTCCGAGTCCGAGTCCGAGTCCGGTGACATCTAGCTGATGACCCCAGGCTGGATCTTTTCAAGATCCTGTTGCAAAGGGCGAGGCGTGAACAGCTTTATGTGGGTCCCCGTTGTCCCAGCACTCATCTCTTCACGGTCAGAAGTGGCCTTAAGCATATACCACGTGACCAGTTGTGCCTACGCCAGGTGAGACTGGTCCAGGTAGGTGCAGCAATGAAGCTGTGTGTGGCAACTACAAGCAGGGTAGGGTACCCTAGGAAATTGCGAGTTGCCTTGCCTTGCCCTCTATGACGCATTCCGGTAGTGAACTGCATAGCATTCAAGTGTTTTCAGTACATTCCAAGGAGAAAGCTGGAGAAAGCCTCCGTAAAGCCTCGTATAAGTAGCTTACTACTTGCAAACACACTTATCTACAAGGTTGCTCTCTTTGTCTTTGGTATGCCTCCCGGTAAAACTCCAATCCTCTAAAGTATTGTACAGACGGGATTACTTGTGTAGAGTTGGTTCTCCCTGCAGCAACGGCTGTTGTCTATGGAAAGCTCGTCGTCCTTGGCTCCTCTGCTTTCACCCTGCCAGACCTGATCACACAGAGCAAGGCAATTTGTGCTTCATCCAGCCCTTAGGACTGGAAACATTTCCAGAGAAGCCACTAGTTTGTAGGACGGAGCTAGTGTCTAGTTATCTCTGCTTCTGCTTGCCACACTTTCAGAAGAGCCCTTTGGAGCTGCCCAGCACATCCAGCAGCTGCGTCCTGCTGGCAATCAACATACGGAACAATTCATTCACTTGCTCCTCCAGGTTGTTAAGCCCGTGCTCGAAATCCTCCAAGTGCTGCTTCAAAACGGTGAGTTCCTCCCGCATTTCATCCTCCAGTCTAGCAGGGACGGGGAACGCTCTCCCGGCTCGAGCAGCTTGGATCATGTCCAGGAGCCGGCTCATGCTGGTGTCTATCCTCACCAGCTCCGCGAGGAAGGACGTCAATTTCGTCTGCTTCCTCTGCCATCCGATCTCCATGGCCACCCTGTCCAGCAAGTCCAGAAGAGGCGCAGCCCACATGAATTGACGGCTGATCTGGGATGAGCAGCTCATGAGCAGGCTCAGGCCGTCCCCGCCAGCCTTGCTGGTGAGAGTCACATACACCACGCCCAGCACGCACACGGTGGTCACCTTCGCTGCGTAGATCCCGGCTATGAAGGCGTTCCTTCCCTTGCTGGTGTCAACGCCCTTGGGGGGAAGGAATTTCTCCGTCATGCTCTTGAGCAGCTCGATCTCCGGGATCTGATCCCCTGACTTCTTCACCGACTTGCCCACGCTTCCGTTTTCCGGGAGCTCCGGCAAGCTGCTCCCGTTAGAGCTCCCTCCGTGGCTGCTGCCATTGCTGGACTTGCTTTGCAGCCTTTGCAGAGCGGCCTTGTCCTTGGATACCCCCCAGCTGTTGGATCTCTTCCTCTCCAGCGAGAAAAGCCTTCCAGAGCTCCCAGAGCTGATTGTCCTCTCTGGCCAGGACAAGTCCTGGTCGTCGTCCCCCGGGGGCCTCTCTGTGAGAGCCTGGAAATCCAGCACCGCTTTCCTCGCCTTCTGCAGCTGGGACTCCGTGAAAGCGGCCGCAGAGTTCACGTTCAGGTTGTGCAGCACCAGGTGCACCAGCATCTGGCATTCTTCCAGCTGAGACACACCCTCCCGCAGCCCGTTGCACACGTCCAGCAGCTTGGCACTCTCGTCCAGGAAGTCCGACACCCACTTCTCGTCTCGCTTCGTGAGCGGAGACTGCTCCAGGTCGGGAATCAGGCTCTCCACTGCCGAGTGCGAAGCGAGGACGATGGACATTCCCGAAGACAGCCACGGTAGTGACAGGAAATCTGTCTCGGAGGAGGGCTTCAGGCCCTCCAGCTTGTCGGTGAGGTTGACATCGAAATTCTGTATCCCGCTGATTCCACGCTTGCTTGATCCAGCGAAGATGTTGCTAGCAGGAGACAGGGGCAACTTCAAAGCAGCACCGAGGCTGGAGAAGAAGGAAGAGCTCGGGGCGGCTGACATGATGCACTCACTGGCTTTGTCTCCAACGTTCTTAAAGCTCTGACCTCTGCTACCTCCTTGTCGAGCTAATAGTCTACACCGCTTCTCAGCGCGGAATACGAGCGATGCAGGAACCAGATCAGTCACCAGCAGCTAGGACTGACACACATCCATCCAAATGAGGCATGAAGGAAGGAACAAGGCCTTGGCCTGACAAGACTGTTCAGAAGTGAAGCCCAGAGAAGATAGTGAGGTGCATCAACCCAGCTACAGATTTCATGGAGAGCTAATCGACATCACAAAGAAGCAGGATGTTCCAAGAGCAGAAGATAAGCACGACAGCGGCTAGAAAATCCTCAACAAACCACGAGAGCGCAGAATCAAGCAACCGGCAGCTCAGAAGCACGAGAAACACAGGGCGTCCAGCTCACACATCCAAGCTGCACGCACGCCTGCCTTCCTGCCTGCAGTGGCCGCCTGCACGTCAAGCCCGCCTGCATGCACTGCTCATTTGCAGTGGATGCAATCACATCTCCCCGGGCCGCAGCTCGAAACCAGCGCGCCCACCTCGCCTGCAGTGGATGCAATCACTGCTGACCCACGCCCCGCTCGCCTGCAGTGGATGCACTCACATCTTCCCCGCGCTCTTCATCAGAGCAGCCACACACACAGCCGCCCTGCCCGCCCTCTGCTCGCCCGCTGCTCCCAGATCAAGCTTCGTCGCAATGCCAGCCTCCACGATCCGGTCCCTTCCCCTCCCTTCCCGTCTCCTCCGCCCCTTCTCCTTCTCTGTGTCCCCCTTCTCCGCCCCTCCGCTCCCGCTCCTTGCCCCCGCTGCACGCAATGTGGGAAAGCCTAGCAGAGCGCTCGGCGCGGCTGCGAGTCCAGCAGTCGCAGTCCAGCTTCAGCTTCACACGCGCTTGGCTCTTTATTCGCAAGATACAACACCTGAGTCTGGCTATCTACACCCAACTCAACGACAAGCTCACTAGCTAGGCTCTCCACAACTCCCTCCCTCAGCTGCAGCGCAGAATGAATTGGGTGACCATTCTTCAAAGGCCTTACTCTAGCCCTTATATATCCGCAGGCTCGCCTCAACTAGGCGCTGCTAACATGGGGATTCTTGCATACCTCTCGGAGTTTCTTTAGGCAGCTCAGCTCTTCATTAGTGGCTGCGCTAATTCCTCCATCCGCCACGTGAACAAGACTTTATGTAGAAAACACTGATGAAAATCCTAGTCCTGACTAGTAGGAGATTTGCGGAAGCATGCAACATTAATACATACATCTTCTCGACACTAATATGTACATACATCTTCTCAAATGACAGCTATTAATTAGTTTTTTTATTTCTTTTATTTTTTAATCTCAAGTGAAACCTAGACAGATGTGCATGACTACGAAATCTTACCAAATACTTTGGTACATAAACAACAGACGTTCCTCTCTCCATCAAGAATTCAATAATCTCTTACATTCTATGAGGTATGTGTTGAATTTACATAATCCCTCCTATTCATATCCTCATTCTCTTTTGAAATCACAAAATGGTTTCACATTATGAGAGAAATCCAATTAGGCAGTAATAATTTATAAGCCACATCTCGAATCCGTTTCAGAACTACAAAAGTCCTCCATACTTTAAGCCTGGACTTTTCATGTCAACAAAAGTCATCCATACTTTAGGTCTAAACTTCTGATGTCAATTCTTATGGCAGTAGAAAATCCCCACCATGGCCGATGCCATGCATCCATCACATTTAAGCTATGAGGATAAAATCGATTTCAAGTGCCATTCACCCACGGCGCGCCCTAAGACCTCATTAGCCTTGTGGACTATCTATACCCAACAAGAGCCACAGTAGACAATATTGAGAGAGATCCTGAATAGTCTACTATCACACTCAAGGGTAGATATAACATTAACGCATATAATATGCTCACGCTCCCATAGCCTAGCGTGGTTGGTGCCTCCACAAAGTCTCTCTCTCCACTCATACCATCAAAAAACACCAGAATATGTGCTTCATGGAGCAGCACGACAGTAGATGACCTCCGAGTGGAGCAGCACGACAGTAGATGACCTCCGAGTGGACACCTCACAGTGCACATCCGACTCAACAGCAGAACACGGTGGAAGCCGTTGCGTCCTGTTGTATACTATGTCGTACCAGCAAGCAGAATGTGGCAGGAAACCACATCTGGCCATGTGGGGAGGGCCAGCGAGACCATTTTATTAGTCTACCAGCCCACAAGCCTTGGTTTTCCTGCGTGGATTACCTGATGCTTAGCTGTGGAACCTATAAAAGCAGACCGCATCAAAATAGCAACCCAAGAACCTGTACAACATTAGTGCAACTCGTGTCTGGATACAATACGCTCTTGCAACACGGAGGCACGCATGCTGTTGATTCATGGTCAGATTTGGACGCCACACGTTGTTGCCACAATGGAAGGGGGGGCCACGGTAGGAGAATGGTAGGCCGAACACTGGTGTTCAGCAGTGCGGGCAGTGGAGTGCACGGCCATGGGAGCTATTTATAAACAAAGGTGCTACGTCTGCTAACCCTATTGTGGGCGACAAATCTTCCTCATTTTGTGTCAAGGAATCAGACATACCCACCCACTTAACACGTGAAGCCATGCTCTTGGACAGCTGTGTTGATCAAGCCCATTACGGGAGCAGAGTCAAGTCCTGTCAAGCATTGATCGAGATCCGACTTGAAGGGTGACGAGCATTTGTCGGCACACAAGTAAAGCTATGTTACAACATCTGCGGCTGGCATGTTCCTAGCAGACTGTAGGACAGCTACCATGTGCAAATTCATCTGAGAGTCGAAATTCACGCCAGAGCACAACCTACTCTGCTAGCGTTTTCCTACCACTCTCCAACTCTGCACAAAGATCATCCACCTCCCGGGAGACGGTCTTCAGGCTTGAACGGAACTCTTCCATGTTCTGATGCAATCTGCGCACCGTCCCAGCCATCTTGCCTGATCTCCAGTCTTCAAAAATGGCCTCCACCGCTTTCACCTGTTCCTTGTTCACATTGTCCAACTCGAAGGAGAAACTGGACCCAGCGTACGAAATAGGCTGGGATCTGCCTTCGGTGGTTTTCCTTCTGTGCGATTTCAACTCCGAGTAGGTGGGGTCCAAGGTTGCACCTTTCGCTCCGTCCACATTCATTTTCCTGTCCTTCGCTTCCAGGGGCAGGGTTGGGCTCGAAGTTCCGTCTCCGTGAACATCTCCGTCCTTGTGTTCTGTGTCAAATAGCTTCCTCCTGCTGCTCAAGTTTGACGGGCTCTCTGAGGGTATGCATTCTCTGATAATCTTCTCCTGCGGCAGTTGCTCGAGCGCCGCTGAGTTTTTTCCCAGGGCGGATAGGCAAGCTGAGAATAGGAATTCAAGCCCCACGTGAAGCTCTTCCACGCATTTGTGCACTTCCTTAAGCTCTTGGATGTGGAAGCAGGGGCTGATTCTAGACTTGTAAGGCTTCTCGGACCCTTCTGCCGGCTCCGTGCTGTGGTGATCCAAAGACGCCGGTCTCTCCAGCTTAAAGGACCGACTGGGATTGCCCTGCTCCGTAGGCCTCCTGTCACCGTGGTCAGTAGACTTCCAGGGACGGGGCTTGATATCCAGGCTAAACCGTTTCTTCCCTTTCCTGTCATCAGAAGAATGACTTTGTCTGCTAGGTTCAAATGCACCTGCATCTGCCCCTCTCCTGGAAGGGACAGTCTGCCTCTGATCCACGTCGAACCTGGACACCCTTTCCTGCAACTTGCTGAGCGAGCTTGACCAGTGATTTTCTATCTTGCGAATGGTGTACTCCACGTCCGCGTGCAGCAAGCTGGGATGCACATCTGCATCACTTCTTGCCAAAATCCACAGAAGAAAGCTTGAAACAACCCCTGTGGATGCCTTGGTGGCCAGGAACACACCTCCGAGGCCGGTCCACCTGGAACTGCCACCCGTGGGATGTGCACACTGCTTTATAGCCGCAGACCCGAAATTCCTCACAAAGGATGTTGCACCCTTTTGGAGCGTGAAAAGGTTCAAACTCAATCTACCAGGACTTTTCACCACAGCATAACGATGATGGGGACTTGCCTTGGGGTTGCTAGCAGACTTGGATCTTCTCAGGTTCCCGGGTCCTGTACCATCCCTGACATCCTCGTCATCATGATCTCCGTGGTGACTGATCCAATGCTTCACATGGCTGAAAAGATTCAGGCTCAGTCTGTGGGGAGAGGTGGAGGATGCCCAAGACTGTCGCTGCCTACCAGCAGGGCTTGTCTGCATAGATCTACCTCGAAAATGACCAGGCGAGGTACTCCTCCTCCAGAACCGAGCAGGAGACTCGATTTTCCAAAACCGAGAAGGAGATGCCGGTGCCATGCTGCGGCGGATATCCCTGCTCGTCCTGCGCCCCATCAGCGGAGCCGGGAAGGTTCCCTCAGGCCCAGGTCTGTGCAGAGGATTTTCGTACACCTTCACCTTGGGTGCAAAATCTGCTGACCAGTTCCTCGGCACCTGTTTCTCTGCACCCTTGATGTCATGCTTTGCATCAAACTCTGCATCGAAGAAGGATTCAAACTTCGCCACTACATTTGACACGTTCTGAGGCTCCACTCTCCCGCTTGGTCTCAAGTGCCTGGCTGGCTCTTCTCGAGCATCGATGGCAGCATTGGTAGAGTCATCAGTAGACAGTTGACCCGCTCGCCAAACACTGAATGCATCTGAGCTCTTACTCCTCAGGTCCGTCAAAGGCTCCCTGTTCACGTCTCCTACTCTGGCATTCAATGACCCCCTGGCTTGCTCCAGAGCCCGCGATTCCCCAGTCATCAGACGCCGTGAGCTTCTCCTAAAATCAGTGACTTCCTCAGGGAACATCTCGGGCAGAGAGGCACTCTCAGACTCATCCACCCTTTCCACCTTCACTGTAATTCCAGTGTCCCTTCCACTTGGACTGGCTCTTTCAGAGGATGAACGGCTCTCCTCTGTAATCTCAGAGTTGAGAGAAAGAAGCCGACTCTCAGCTTTCCTTCTAGTCAAATAAGCCGTCAGTATGGCTTCCGTCCTGTCATTCTGCCATGTCCCCTTCCCTGTCGCACGCGTTGCTGCATCTAGACTTCCACTTCTTCTGTGCGTACGTCCACCACTCCCTTTACTGCTTGTGGTACTGGTATATCCCTGTTCCTCCCGTCCAAAGCGAGCAGTATCTTCCTCCAGCATGAGAGGAGCCTGGCTACTAGTGCTAGACTCTGTATCGTCCCCTCTAGCAGCCCTGAAAAGAAAAGGATCCATCTCGGCGTGGAGCCTCTCGATTGCAATCTCATCCAGACTCTGGCTTATTCGCCTTCGAGGGCTCGACTTCGGATCCTGCCCCTTCTTACTCTGAGAAGACTCGGCTTGCTGCTGTTCGACATTGGATGGAGGTTCCACACTGTCCTTCCCTTCTGGGTTGCCCAGGTAGAAGAGACCCTTCACACTCCGCCTCGGAGAATCTGAGCTTTTGCCTACCTGCTGGGTTCTATTCATCGGAGAGTCTTTCTTTTCTGCTAGTACCTCCTCTGCCTGTGCCTGTGGTGGCTCATGACTAACTACCTCCCCACCTATAGGTACTTTCACCGCTGCCGGGACTTTGTACCTTGAAGAATCAGGTCCCGTTCCTTTCACTTCCTGACGAGTTCTGTCAGCTCTGTTGCCCCTCGTCCAATCTCCGTGTTCTGGAAGCTTTGTCTGAGCTGGTGTCTCGTGAGCAACCAGCTCCCCACTGTCCAGCACTGCCGAAGCACCTTGGACTAGGAAGCTTGGAGAATCTGGTATTGGTCCTTTCCCTGCCTGAAGACCTCTGTAAGGTCTGCCCCTCCTCGAGTTTCTCTTTTCTGGCACCTCTGACTGTTGTGAGGACCCCTGAGCAACCTGCTCTCCACCACTCGCCACATATGGAGCACTTCGAGATGGGAACCTTGGAGAATCTTGTCCTGCCAGTCCCTTCAATGATTGATGGGTGTCCTCCGGTCCGACCTTCGGCAAGTCTCTCTTCTCTGACACCTCTGCCTGTACTGATGGCTCATCATGCACAACCATATCCCCACTACTGCTTACTCCCGCCACACTACCCCGCATCGCAAAAACGTCGGTAGCAGCACCATCTTCCCTCTCCGTGATGGGGCTCATGGCCTGCATTGGTTTCTCGGACCGCAAGTGGGCATCACTCAGGTCTGAAGAAATTCTTTTCACCCCTCTTTCCGGTACCCCATCCTCTTCATTGTCACTGGTCAGGGTTTCAAGAAACTGTGCTAGCTTACTCCCTTCTGTCGACGACCTCCTTCGGCTACCACTCATCCTGCCTGACTCCATACTCGGGCGGCTTCTAAAGTACTTGTTAAAGCTTGCAGACATGCCACTCCTGGAAGAGATGGCTGCATCCGCAATCAACTTCTGGGTCTCCATTCTTCTACTAGACGTCCATTCCCTGGATATCTCCTCCTTGCATTCACGAAGAGCCGTCAAGCTGGCCTCAAACTGAGAGATGATGGGAGCTGAAATCTGCTCAAACGTGGTAGCCACCGAACAGACAGAGTCACCTGATACCTGTCTGCTATGCCTGCTGCTGGTGGGATCTGCTTCACTTAAAAGATTTCGGCTGCTGTGCCTGTTGCTTGTCACCTCCGCATCACTGTTGGTATCGGCCGTTAGTCTGTCAGAATGAGGATAGATAGGAGGCTTACGAGATCCAGACCTGAACTCGCTTGATCGACGCCTACTGCTATGAGGTGAGCTGGAGCTGTCAGAAGACTTGGAAGGAGAGATGTCTATCTTGAAGTTGGAATCCATCTTGAAGGGACGCAAAGGGCTGCCAGTATCTGAGGCTCGTGGAAGCATAGGAACAGGCCCGTCAAACAGGCCAGGAGGAGGAGACGGTGGTTCAGTCAAGCTGCCAGGTCTCCTCATGTACAGAAGCTTCTCCGCCTCCGCCACCAGCGACTCCAGATCTTCCATGCCATACTGCCAGTGTTCCAGCTGCTCATCCCCCCCAATGTGCTGATCAAGCGCAATGAACTGTGATCTCAAGGACACGGCATCACGAGCAAGGGCACCTTCAGACACTCCACCGTGTCTACCAGAGGAATGAGCACTGCTGCCCAGATTCATGGACTCAATGGACTGAATCAGCTTGTCTGCCTTCTTGCAAACATCCAGCACCCTGAGAGGAGAGCTGGGCATGACCGGAGAGGTGTCCATCGGTGAGGAGGCTGAGACAGGAAACTCGAAGGACTCCCTGCTCGGAGGAGCCCTCCTCCTCAAAGGCGGGTCCTCCTCAGGAGTCATCTTCATGCTCCTACTTTTGGCTGCTTCCCGAGTGAGGCATCGCATGAGGTCAGCCTGAATGGCATCCAGATCCAGATTCGAGAGCGCACGGGAAGCCAGCTCCACACACATCTCATATCTCTCGATTCGCTCAATCCCCGGCTTGAGCTTCTCGCAGACTTCCAGAAGCCTCCCGCTTTCCTCCATGTAGGCCTCCATCCACTCAGGCTGCCACAGCCCAACCCAGCAGGGAGAGGACGAATCAGCAAGCATTGTGAAGCAGGAATCCCACAAACCCAAACAAGACAAGGCCAGCAGGGCGAGGCGACGCCCTCGAGCTCACCTTTATACTCGGAGACGCATAGTGGATGAGCTTATCCACCAGAACCTGCACCTCAGAATGCGTGGATCGCAGAAAGGAAACCGCAAGCTCCAGCCACTCCACCCGCACGTTATCCGCCCCCATCGTCACAACCAGGTTATCCAACCCATTGGCGAGATTGATGTAGAATTCCTCCGTCTCCTCCGCGTAATACTGCTGCAGCGCCGGATTCAACCTGGCCGTCGCCGGAGAGCGACACAGGTTATTCCAAGACACCATCGCTCCGCCCAGGCAAGCCGACCCCCCTCCCTCCCTGAATCCTGCTCCGCTCGGGAACCCCTACAACAACAAGGCCAACCCCTGCCCGAATTCCGAGCTCGATCTCACATTCCTCCCGGGCCCCCACTACAACATGGCGTCCACAAGCTTCCGCGCAAATCCCAGCTCCCACACCCCAAATTCCTCAACCCGAGGCCAGCGCCAGAATTAACAAGGCATAGCCGCCGCAATTGGCACAGACGCCGTCTAACTAGTCCCCGCACACCTCTCGCCCAAGCAACACCAGCGGCCCCCGTCTCTGCTGCGGAAGGCAGCCCTCCCCGGAATTGGCCTCCGCCGTCCCGACCATGGCAGGCAGCGGGCTCACAGGGACAGCCTGCTAGCGGACCAGACAGGCTCCTACCCAGAAGCTTCTACTGAAGCCAGCTACTTCCTCCTCCCCCTCCGCCTCCTCCTCCTCCTCCTCCTCCTCCTTTCCTACAGCCTTCCGACCTCGCAGACAGCACCAAGCTTAGGATCCAAGAAAGAGAGAGAACGAAAGGAGTAGAGCAGAGCCGAGCAGAACAGCGCAGAGCAGAGCAATCGAGAGGCCCCGGATGGGCCTGCCAGCTCTCGTCGGTCTCCTCCCTCTGGATTTCAGCTCTGCACTAAAAATGGAAATCTGAACAGCGATCAAGGGAAGCGAGCCGCGATCCGGTGGCTGTCGGAATTACGTGGCTGCCTCTCATTGCTCTAATCTCCACTTGGCCGCGTCTCTGAGCGGCTTTTATCATCTGATTCGTCTCATCACACCAGCCACAAAGCAAAGGCTCTCATCAGCCGGAGCGCAGGAGCGGCAGCAGCAGCCGAAGCAGAAGCAGAAGCAGAAGCAGAAGCAGAAGCAGCCGCAGCAGCAGCCATCCCAACAGCAGCAACAGCAAACCGCAACAGCCGCGGACTGCGCTGCCCACTTTCACCACTCTCCACGGAACGGGCACGGGCTCCGTTAATGATGACCGGGTGAAAGGACGCCCGTTTCGTTACGCTGACCGCCTCGCCCACCCCGGAGCCGGTACCGGATACGGATCGCGCCTCCCAATCCCCCGTATCGCGATACGATGGCAGACGGACGGAACGGAACGGGACGGGATCCGCGAATCGAACCGGTCCGACTTCGACTGCGACCCAACGACCAACGCGGTCGCTGCTCCAGCAAGCAGCAACCCGAGGCGGGAGGCGGTCGGCGGTGGGCGGTCAATTTCCGGATATCTTAATACCTAACCCCCGGCTTTTCACGTTCCCCACCAATTTTTCACGCCATACACGAGCCATAATGTGAAGCGTGCAATCGCCCGGCCCGGATACGGTGCCCGGGGAGCCAGCCCGGCGCGGGCTGCCCGGGGCCAGCCTCCAGCTCATGTGCGACTTGATGGCATTGGGGACGGAAGTCAATGCTTTGGCCCTTTGGCCCTGAAATGGGAAGCCCGATATAGCCGTGCGTAAATGCGGCAATGATATGGATGAGATGTATGCATGCATCCATGCGCATGCCATGTCGCATGCATGTTATGTATGCGAGACATTCCGCGGCGGGCCCCACCAGCCTTCCCTTCCCCCCGCCTTCCCCCGCAGACAAGTCTCTTGCAACTGGCGCGCCTGAGAGTCCGCGCCCGCGGCCCGCAGCAGCCTTTTTATTTCTTTGTTTATTGTTTTGCGGAGCGCGATGGCGTCAGGCGGGGATCAAAAGGCTCCCGCGGATTGGAGGACCTTGTCCCTTCTTGTCACGAGGCACAAAAAACATACAACGGAATTTGGCACTTGCATCATCACTCACATGTTGCTCGGACGGGATAAGAGATGGTGCGACGACGCTGGCCGGAGGTGCGGGCCCGCCGGGAAGAAGCAGGAGGCAACAAACAAGGGCAGGAGGCGTCGGGAAGCGGAATTTGAAAGGCAGTGCGGCAGCAGGGGCGGGAGATGATGTACATATAAATATGTGGAGCCATGTCTCGCTGATTGGAGGGATGCTGTGGACCAAGCCCGACTTCCCATGCTGCTCGGGCTTCGATCCTTGCCGTGCCGGGAAAGGAGAAGAAAAATCCCAGGTTGCGCGCCTTTCCTCCGCTGCTGCGCCATGGGCGCATCCCAAAGTTCCCAGCAGACACATGGGCTGGGCTGCGTCTGCGGGCAGCTGGGGATTAGGTTTGTGTGCTCTGCAGGCTGCAGGGGGCCGGGGAAGCGTACTGTTGTCCAGTGCATCACAGGTGGGTTCATGGCCGTGTTTTAGGGTTGAAGTTACTGTGCCGAGGCCCGAGGGGGACACACTGTCGCACATACAACAGCCTGAACTGCTCATCACCGGCCACGGACAGGGTTGGGGGCATCTGCCAAGTGAGCGGTTCTCATTGGAGGGCTTTGTGTGGAGGGATTCAACTGGCTTTCATGTGTGTGATGAGCAGGCTCTCGGCTTATCATGGTTGTGAACATGATATTCTTGTGACTTGTAATGGGCATATGTATGCGCATGTATGTGTCACTGTGCACAAGAGTGTCCAGCTGCAGCCAACCGTGACGCCTGCTGCATCTGCTTCCTGTTCCAACTTCCGGTTCCGGCCAAGTGCGGAGGCATGTACAATGTCCTACTCCTATCATGTTCACGTATTATTATAATGAGGGGAGTGGAGCATCAAGGCAGTGCGTCGTGCGTGCGCACAGGCCCTGGGCTTGTCAGAAGAGTGAAGGCCGTGTAGAGTGGTGCGCAGAAAGCGCACGGCTGATGGTTGCTGTTTTATTAACTGCAGGCTGCTGCCCAATTGAATTCGCTGTCTGTACACAGCTGCCAGCTGCATCTCACATTCTGTGTCTTTGTCACTCTTCAGAGGCTCATTTGGTGTGACCCTAGTCCCAACAGGAGTACGCAACCGCGTCGGGTATGCATACCATACACTCCATATGTACACTCCGGTATGTTTACTGTAACATCATCATACATGCAAGTGCGGTGGGTGCACAGGAAACCTCCGCAAGCCAAGGAAGGGATTGGAGAGGCCCCACTTTGCTTCGCTTTGTCACAGTCTGCTGCATGTCCGTCCCCGCGCCAGCTGAAAGCCTAGCTTTTTCAGATTTCAGCCACTTTCTTCGTGGCAGGGAGAATCGCATAAAAGCGGGAGTCTCCTTTTACGGTCTACATACTATACACTCTCCTCCACTCTGCACATGACTAACGGATTTATGTGTACGTGCAGCAGCTCCACCGGCTGCCACCTTGCTTTCGCCTTCAACCCTTATCGACATCTCCGACCATTCCGCAAAGCAATGCCAGCCAGCCACTGTTTCACATCTATCCAGGCCACCACATCCCAAATCTTTTTCACTTCACCTTGTTGAACGTCACTCCTCGTACGTATCGCACGTGGAAGCACTGTATCAACTGGAAGTCCGTCTTGGACCCACGGACCACGGATGAAAGGATGAAAGGATGAAATGTGTAAGCTCCACCGTTGAGGAGGGATAGACCTGTGGTAAGCTCCGTTATCCGTTTTCTAGGGCCGTGTGATTTTCTGTGTATTCTGTGTATTCCCGGAAGATGCATGGGAAGCACATCCGCTACGGGGAGTATTCAAGGCTACCAGGAGCCTGGCGCAGCGGCCCCATCCGTCTGTGCTCGTACCAGTTCCTGCGCGCAAGCACACGGGCTAAGACTCGGCTTCTTTCATATGACTACTCATGACATTATTTGTTGATTACGTCCAAACCGTTCTCGTGAATTATTTCTTTCATATAAGTAAAATAAATATCTTGTTAAATATAATTATTCTATTAAAACTGAATGAATAGAGTAGAAGAAGAAGAAGAATTTTATTGAAGTCCACTATGGACGGATTTCCATCATGGGACTTGGTACCTAACAACTTAACAAATTGTACCATGTGTGCCTAAGCTAAGCTCAGGATGCTTAATCACGAGGTTTTTATAACGAGTAGGCCTTAGTAATAGAAGAGATGGGAAATCTCATCTACCCCCGAAGTCCGAGGAGAAACAACCCAAAAAGAGAAAAGGGAAGCTGAATTGATGTGCAGCACAGGGAGCTCCACAACTGTCCAATGTCCTCCGATCAAATTCACCAAAAAACTGGCCTATGTCCTTGGAGTAGCAGAAGCAGCACAGGCATTTTCCACTTCAGATCTGCTTGATGTAGCTGAACGGTCCACCACATTGAAGGTCAGCAACTTGTTGCCCAAGACAAGTTTTTGTTGACTGCCATTCGTCGGGTGTGAATATCAGGTTTCATGGCTTCGGATCAGCTGTCAGATTGCCGCCCACTATTTCTTAGAACCAAAGCGGCCAAGCTGGTCGGGAAGCGAACAACAAGTGTGGGAAGGGTGTGATGGATGAGCAACGTGCTTTGGTTTTGAGTCAGCAAAGCAACCAGCACAATGACGGGATCAGACTACGGTTGCTTTTGTCAGCATGTCGTGAAAGTTTGTAAGTTTTAACAGTATGTATCTACAATTGTATTACAGGAGTCCGACTATCGGCATGGTTACAGGCAAGGTTAAGGAGCTGCCTCCGACAGAATTTTCGAGCTCTGTTTAACAGTCATGAAGCATAGCTGCCGGCACTGTTCAAGGTCATGTGCTGTTCAAGGTCATTTAACTGTTGGGAGCAGCTTGATTCTTTGTTAGATGGTGGACCATGCATGACGTGCAAGTGAGCACAAGCTCAGGTCAACAAACAGGTAGGTACCAGATGCAGATGATAATGTATCTGGGTATCAGGGAGACCCTGGGTCTCAAGGTACATGACCTGGATTCTGGTCATCGTTGGCGATGCAAAGTCTTATTCAACCTCGTTGCGGAGTCGTGCAACCACCCTTTTAATCGTGTCGAGGCCCTGAGCCAGCACGTATGTGCCTTTGGATGCTGCTCCAAGCTGTTGAGGACATTTTGTCAGAGTGAGTAAACAGACAACCAAATCCACAAGAAGAAGTGTCTCCTTCCTAGACCTTGGACGCTTTCATTTTGCGGTTATGGAAGCATCTCTTTAGACAGGACTTGGTGGGAGAAACGGAGTCAGGCCCACCCTCCTCATCCATCATGGTTCTCAACACTCCTGCTTCGACGTAGCTGTGAAGGTCTTGGTGGACGGATCAGAGTATGAAACTGCGCTTGTGACGGCTGTGCCAATAGTCAGGCGAGGAAGCCTCGTCGTCTACCGGGCGGAAAACAAGCATCATCAGCTTTGGACGAACCGCTGCTGCTGGAGTCCTCAGACAAAAAAAAGATGAACATCAAGCAGCACTGAACTAGAAAATGAGAGCGTGGAGATGCCATCAGGATGTTCACCGTTAAGGAAATCAGGTGATGCACATGGCTACGGTACACTGAGTGGCAAGACAGCCGATCACTTCAAATTTAGCGGGTTGCTTGGAGGTGAAAGCTCACAAAATCCAGCCCAGGGTTTAGGGTTGAGCTCAGTTTGTAGGAGATCATGGCAGCGGCGGGCCGATGGCTTGGAACAGTGGCATCTGCTCCTAGGTTATCGTTATTGGATGCAGTGGAGGATGGACATTCGGGAATCCGTTGTATGGTTTCCCTCTCGAAGCTCCTTTTCATATTCCCTGTGAGGATGCTATTCTAACATGGTTCTGTTTTGCAGGGGCAGGTGATCGTCCATTCACATTGACCTGTAACTGGAAGGCTACGAGGGTGGCAACAGGCATAAGATGTTCCACCGCAGGTCAAGAGATTGCGCCGGAGGTTGAGAAGAAAAGAGGGAGAGGACGGCCCAGGAGGGTTAAAGTTCCTGAGGAGCAAGAGAAGGATGTATCTCGTGAACTGGAGTGGCAGTGGGTAGTGCTGGAGGCCGGCCCACATCGAAGGAGCCCTTAACGGAAGTGGATGATGAAGAGGACGTGGGGACCGCTTCTACTGGTGAAGGGCAGACAGACCCTGCACGCAAGGATTGAGAAAGAGTTGGAAAGGTTACGTGCTAGTGATCCCGACTATGACGAGGACGAAGACGAGGACTATCCTCTTATTGTGGACGAAGACGACCCTACATGGCCTCCTGAGGGGGAGAGTGGCTGGGGCTTCAGAGTGTCGGAGTTCTTTGACGAAGAAAAAAGTGAAGTTGACCAGGGATAGGACAGCGGGAGAGGAAGACGATAGTGGCAGTGATGACGAGCTTGACCTCAATTGGGATGAAGACTATCAGAAAGGATTCGTCAGAGACAACCGCTGCAGAATGGGGACCCACTGTGTTCGATAACATGAGTCCTGTGGTGGTTTATGTGTATGAACGATATGGGACAGGGTACCGTCCGCCTGTCATCTGTCTTTGAAGCTGTTTCCAGGTATCGAACTCTTTTGGTGTGAGCCCTAACGTCCTGGCTTGTCCTGCTCTTCTTCAGAGGTCGTGTGGGATGGCAAATGTTGAAAGAGGTGGAGAAGATGGTGGATACCATTTGGACACGAGTACCAGTTCGGGTACGTTGGGAACAAGGTTCCATTTTCCCGTGCAGGTCATCGGATCTGGTTCACCTGGATAATGAACCGTTTTGGGCATTGCAGGCTGTCAAATTGGATGCTGGGACTGAGGTGGATCTGGTTGGGGCAATGAAGATAGAAAAGACCCCAGTTGTTTTACTGATCAAGTCTGGAAAGATAGTTCACCACATCGAAGGTCCGCAACTTGTTGCCCAATACAAGTTTTTGCTGGTTGTTGCTTTCCATCATGCTTCCAGCGACCGACAAAGTTTGCACAGCATTTGGGATTGACAGCTCTTAATGACTGCCTTTCGTCTGGTGTGCCGTATTCAGGTTTCATGGCTTCAGACCAGCTCTCTCAGATTCCCGCTCACTATTTCTACGGAGCAAAGCGGCCAAGCTGGTTGGAAAAGCTAACAACAAGTGTTCAAATGTCGTGATGTATGAGCAAAGGTCTTTGGTTTCGAGTGAGCAAAGCTTCCAGTGTACTGAAGGGATCGGTCCATGTTTGCTTTTGTCAGCATGTCGTCAATTTTGTAAGTTTTAACAGTACAGGTTCTACAGTTGTAACTACACACGGTGTCCTACTGTCGGCAGGGTTACACGCAAGGCTATGGAGCTACTTTCGACAGAATTTTCTGAACCATGAGGGTCCGAGCTTTGTTAACAGTCATGAAGCACAGGTAAATGTGCTGTTCAAGATCATCCAGCTGCTGGGAGCAGACTGCCTGATTCTTTGTTAGATGGTCGACCATGACCTGCAAGCAAGCACAAGCGTAGGTCAACAAACAGGTAGGTATCGGATACAGATAACATATCTGAGTCTCAAGGTGGAAGAGGCTTGTACATTAACGGGATTCTGGTCATCACGTTGGCGATTCCAAAACCTTATCCTGCCTTTGGTATGTTCGACCTCGTTTCGGAGTCGTGCAACTAGCCTTTTGATGGTGTCGAGGTCTTGAGTCACCACGTATGTGCCCTTGGATGCTGCATCAAGCTGTTGTGGACGTTTTTTCAGTGTGAGTAAACACGCAAACAGGTCCACACGAAGAAGTGCTTGAACGCTTCAAGCACCGATCAAGCCATACCTGAACCTTGAACGCTTTCATGTTGCTGTTATAGAAGCATCTCTGTAGACAGCCCTTGATAGGAGACCCAACGGAGTCAGTCCGATCCTTTCCATCCTTGGTTGCCCTTAACACCCCTACTGCTTCACAGGTAGTAACCAGCACAACAGAACAGATGTTTACCATTCCTTTGCAAATCCGCATCCGCGTATCCAGTTTTCTCTTCTTCCTGTCCAGACGGCATTGCACGTCAGCGAACCCTCCTAACACTGGTTGAAACTGTTCCATGTCGAAGAACGGGTTCTCTGCTTCGACGTAGCTGTGAAGCTCCTGGTGGACGGATCTGAGCATGTAGCTGCGTTTGTGATGGCTGTGGGAGTAGACAGCGGAGGAAAGCTCGTCATCTATATCAATCGGGTGACAACCATCAGCAGCTTTGGATAAACTACTGCTGCGGGAAGCGCCGCTGCTGCTGGAGTCCTCGGATAACAGGATGGAGTCGTCGGCGTCGGAATTGCTGGTGTCAGCTGCCTGCGAGGTGTCGACGGGATCTAAGGTGCTCTCCGAGTGTATGATGCTCATGGCACTTTCCACAATCCTGTTGTTTTCTCGGGCTTGCGCCACACTTTTGAGAAGCTCGCCACACAGATCTGATGCTTTCAGGCTGTTGTCAAAGTAGTCCAGAACCAGCTTGAAGAAGGAGGCCGAGGTGGCCCACAGGTTGTCCATGTCTCTCAGCACCGCATCCACTTCTGCCTGTGAGAATTCCAATAGGAGATCCGTCACAAAAACTCACTCCTGACACAGATCTAGATCTAGACCAGATACGACTCTACCTTACCTGATCAGGGTCCAAGAGGTTAGCAGCAATGATATCGATCTTGTCAGAGTCCGGAGTCCTGCTGCTGGCGCTGTCGCTCCTTGTGGAATCGTCTTTAAGCGACAAAAACTTGACCAAGTGCTTTTTGTTGGGCACGGAGAAGATCTTGCTCAAGGCCTCCAACGCGTCACCTACAGACTTGCTGCCAGAGTCGAGAGGCTGTTGTTTCATCTGACAGTGAGCCTTCATCCACAGCTCGACGTAGGAGCTGGTCCTGCAGGCCTTCCTGTACTCCTCATGCAAGTTCATGGACTGAAACCGTGCGAGCCCGCTAGCTCTAGCAGCAGCCATGGGCAATCAGAGGCACCAGCACTCTAAACGAGGGATCATGACCTCGAAGTTCCAGAGCTGGTAGTCTTGGAACACGGGCACAAGAGCCATGCCACTTCCGCCCCAGAGCATTTTCATGGAAAGCTAGAACCCTACACTACAAATGGTCGGCAGTTGGGTTGCGGGTTGGTTGTCTTTTGTTGTGCTTGGCACCCCCGAGTGTACATGTTAACGTTCTCACCCTTCCAAGCTTGCCTCTTTCCAAGCACATTCCCCTTCGTGCGGGTGGAGCCCGAAAGAAAGCAGCTCCCTCGGCTCCCTTTCGTAAGCAATGGCCCTAACTACAGCCAGCCAAGTTGCGTAGGGATGCTTTCTGACTCTAGATGCTCAGTGCATGGGCCCACTGGCGTCCCCTGAGCACCAATGAGATGAGGCGCAGGCCGCACGGCCATGGAACAGAAATCGATTGGTGAAACATCCTCGGGGTGTGCGATTTCCTTGGACATTGCTGTCCATGCAATCGTTTAGCAGAGGCGGGATGAGACTCGATAACCTGAGTTCGAGTAAGACGTGAGGAGGACGGGTGTGTGAAAACGTCTCTGTTCCGTCTTAGGCAGCCAAGTGCAGTCATGCTGTACTCCGGCAAGAAGCGTGATAAGCGGGGAATCTATGAGGATAGGAAAGCGTGTGGCGGAGGTATGCCTCCGCCAGCTTGGATGGATAGCCAAGGATAGCTGAGCGATGTATAAGAGGAAGGGGACTCCTCACAATTGCCAACCGGGAAGCATCATTCAGCTCCTCCTCGCCTGAGTGGACCACCAGTGGTTTGTCAAGGCTTGCTACTCGAAGCTAGTCCCTTGCAGCATCTGTTGTGGCCTCCGTTGTTGGATGCAGTTTTCGAATACGTGTGCGTGTGAAGGACATCCATCCATCCATCATCTACTCGTGGATCAGTGGATATCAACTCAGTCATCAAATAGCTCCAACCTTTCGAGTTGTGATTACCAGAGAAGGGCAGCTATGCTGGTAAGGGTGAGTCCTTAGCGCCTGTAGACTGGGTGGTTCACTTTGAATGGTTTGCGCGCAGGCCTGCTGTAAAGGGTTCCCGATCATCGTGCTGTCCGGATTATTCCACCTCGGTCTTAAATTCCCTAAGCCCATAGCGTGATTGCACTGGAAGAATTGTCACGACACCATGTTCTGAGCACGGTTGAGCACGGGGAGGTGGGCGTTTTCAATTCAAACTTCATCCCAGCAGATCCATAGAGCTCTCTGATTTCGCCGTGCAGCTGCCGCTTTGGGGGTTCGGGTCTCGTGTCCGTTCGCTGGGCTGTGTGAGTTTATTCGCCATGAGAACTGCTGCTGCCTGCATGGCCATGGAATTGCGAGGTGTTGAGATCCGGACCTGGTTCCAGTCTACCTTACCTAATCGCAAACCAAGAGGTTAGCAGCTATGATCGCTGTCGATCTGGTCGGAGTCCGCGTGCGCAGTCCTGCTGCTGGCGCTGTCGCTCCTTGTGGAATCTTCGTGTCCCATACTAATACTCCTAGCCTCATGGAAGCTCATGGACTGAAACCGTGCGAGCCCGCTAGCTCCAGCACCAGCCATGGGCAACCACAGGCACCAGCACTCCAATCGATCGCGATGGATCATCACCTCAGGCTCGAAGTTCCAGAGCTGGTAGTCCTGGAACACGGGCACATTGCCCATGCCACTCCGGCCCCAGGGCATTTTCATGGAAGCTAGGGCCCTACACCACAAATGGTCAGCAGCTGGGTTGCGGATTGTCTTTTGCTGGGCTTCGCAGTCCCAAGTGCATATGTTCACCCTTTACAAGCTTAACCTCGTTGCAAGCACCTTCCCCTTTGTGGTAATCTGCAGACAGCCAAGTTGCGGAGGGTGCTTTCTGACGATACATACTTGGACCCACTGACGTCCCCTTATGCCACTGATGAGGCGCACGCCCAGGGAACAGAAATCGGTTTGTGGAACATTCTCGGGTGTGTGATTTCCTTGGACATAGTTGTCTTGCTACATCCCTCTGTATACAACACAGGCGGGATGAGAGCCTCAACTGTTCCTAATTATTTTCAAAAGCAGCCCTCAGCAACGGTATTTATCAAACTGCTTTATCGCTAGGATAGGATTTGGACCCACGCCTCCTTCCCAAGTAGGAACATGGGTCTGGAGCCTCAAACCAGCCGGCCATCGTCTCTTAGTGCAGGCAACTCAGAACTGTACTAGAATCCTTTGTATTGAGTACCCGGTCACTCACCTACAATGTGTTGCACAATCATTGTTGGAAATGAGTAATAAAATGAGGATCGTGGCAAGTGGCCGACGGGATCGGCCGGTCACGACCACCCACCGCCTATATCGGGTGCAGCCATAGGAACAGAGCGATATACCAGCATAATAAAAAGCTGGTACTACCGTACCCGGCGCCCTTCCTTCCCCCATGAAGCTCCGACTTGGAGGCCCATCCTGCTTCTGCCAAGGGGCTCCAACAGCACGCGTGACTCCGTTCCCAGTAGCTTCTGACCGGCTATGGCTGCTTGTGTGTGCTCAAGTTGGTCCGTACCGGCATTTCAATCCATCTCCTACCTTCGAATTCATTCGTCGAACGGTAGATGTGATTTCTGTGGTCCACTAGCTGGTGTGTGGCTGCAGCACATTCGACTGACAGCATCGTGCCTCTAGCAGCGGATGAGGAGAAGCAGAGGCTAGCGCCTGTGACTGCATGCAGTTGGCGTTTGAGCTCTGATATCTGGAATATCTGATGTGATGCATCGCTTTACTTGCCTGCATGTAGGACATCATGGCTGTAATTGCAAATCCACCAAGTCTTCAATTACGTAATAGGCTGTGCAGGAGCCACAAGAGAGAATTTCAGAAGTGAGATTTTAGCATCCTGATCAACATCCATGTCCGACTGATCAATGTTCTGTTCGGAATTCAGAGCATAGCCGCAAGATTGCTGTGTTTGCATCTACCAGCATTTGTTGTTACCTACGTGCTTGCTTTATCTCCTGTCGCCAGTGGAATTTGATGAAGCACAATGTGAATTCCCGATGTTCCAAGCACTAGCATCAGCGGCCACGCCAAACTTACCATGTACTGCACTTCTACATGTCTGCGGATCAGAGAAGAGGCCTTGGATAGATTGATGCAAGGCAGAACAACTGTTGTCATTGCGCACCGCCTGTCCACCATCCAGGGAGCCAATACAATTGCAGTTGTGCAAGATGGAACTATCATTGAACAAGGCAGTCCTAAGGAATTGCTTGCAAGGAAAGGAGCATATTGCAAGCTCATCAACCTGCAACAGTCGGGCAACTGATTATACAGTTGCTAAGGATTTTAACAGGTGAACCATACCGTGAAACTTTATCTCCAGTCAATTTGGCTACTGTCAAGGTCTTTTATTTTGTAGGAACAAAATGGACCCTGAGAGCACGTCGGTTTTTGCCTAAAGGCCCACGTAAAGTGTGTTGCAACTGGTTTGTGGGTGGTGTACCGGAGAGGTGCAGAGGAGTTGTGAGCCGTCGGTTGTACTGGTGAAAACACGAGTACTGGACGACCTAAACTATAGTCGAAGTCATTAGCTGCTGCTGGCCGGAAGAGTTCAGAAATTCAAACTTCTTCCGACTTGATTCTATAAATAAAATTGTTTGACACACACTTAGTGTTTGTCGGTCTGCGGTAATTGCATCTTGCCCACACAAGAAGCTTTTTGGAGGCAAAAAATGGCGGCCACGAAGAACCAAACTGGTTTCCCGAAATAATTTGGTCATAATAATGGTGTGCCTAAGCTACTTTTATCACCCATCACTTTTACAGAAAAACATCCACTTCCTTTAGGCACCCCATCTAAGTACCGATCTAAGCGCAGGATGCTTAATAACATCACTTTTACAGAAAAACATCCACTTCCTTTAGGCACCCCATCTAAGTACCGATCTAAGCGCAGGATGCTTAATAACGACGTTCTTATAAATGTGTGTCCATGTGGTCTATTTGTGAGAGCTTTGAACTCTCTACCCATATGTAAACCGCCTCATGTGACATGCTGCCCTTATTTGTTCCCTAGGTCATTCACATTTTAAGTCATTAAAATAATATACATTCAGACATATTCACCATTTGTTATGGCCATGCAAAAAAGGTATGCTATATTTTTTTAATTACAGCATATTTTCACTATGGTGTATTCTTGCAATAATAAGGTCTATATATTCAAAAAATACATGAGGTGTATACATAGCAAAAACCCTCCAATCTTAGGAATCTTAGATTACTATGTTTTTTAAGTATTTACCTTCTCCCAATTCAAACGGTATTGCAACTTGGTCCTTATAGTTTCATACACTAGGTGCATGCATGGCAAAAAACCTCCAATCTTAGAAATCCTAGCTTATGTTATGAGTTTTTAAAAAGATGGAGCACATTGCTAAAGCATTTAATCCCTAATCTACATGATTCTTACGACCTGTTATAGACTATCTTGCTCGAGTTCTTATAGTGTATTATAAACCTCTTTGACCTAGATCCATAAGTTGATGGCTATTTCTGGATGGAAAGGCAATTTCTAGATAAAGTGAGTTTCATGATGAACTCGTGTGGCATGCAAAGGGTTTATCCGAACCAGCCCCTTCAAGACCTTCATGGGTTAAGCTCATATGGGTTAGGCCTTCAAAACAAGCCTTGAAACTTATATTTTCACAATTTGAAAAATATTTTACCATAGCACCTATTAAATTTGTTTCTACAAGAATGCATGGGACAACATGTTCATGCAATATTCTATACATCAAAGTTACCCTTCAAAATATGCCTTGTTTCCTTTTGAAAGTGAACCAAACCCCAACGATGAATAAACTGACGATTTGTTCCCCATGTTCGCTACTAGAACCCATGGCACCATCCCGAGAGGACTTATAATGTGTTTTGCCTAACCGAGCAACCGTGCCAGCTAGGCCGGAAATTTTACCAATACCACTATGAGGCCTATGCCAATTAGCTCTAGATGGCTTCTAATTATGACATGAATAATGTCTACCCATATAAGCCCCAACAAGTATAGTATACCACCTAGTCGTACCAGAAAAATGGACAACTAGTTTGGAAATTTCGCCGTGCAATGGGTTTCCTACAAGTAGGCTACATGGGACTATAGTGCCCCTCTCAATACAGTCCGGTAGAAAACTAAATAGAACCAAGCTTGTACCTACTCGTAAACTCAAGGCTAATTTCTCATGGGTTCTTCATGAACAAAAATGCCGTGACAAGGCTTTGAAGGGCACCAAATTGGACACTTTTTAGAAGGATGATGCATTACACATGAAAGAGAAAAGATGTAAAAACTCTTATAAAAGAGATAGATTAATGGCGATAACCATGACCAAATTATCCATTTTTAAAAATTCCATATTACATGAAACTTGTGATATCTAGAGAATGGAATATTGTATCACTATGAGCTGCACAAGGATAGATAGCTTGTGATGAGGCAATGTGATGGAAAAAGGTGTCAAGAAATCATTTTTCTTTTGCAAAATGCAAGTTTGATTTCTTGCAAAATTGTACTTAGCACACCCGTACCTTCCCCTGTTGTCTCTTGGGCACAATCACAATCAGGGCGACCCACTCGCTGGTAAACACAGGATAGATCACTCCGGCTTCCAAGTATTGATCCAACTGATCTTTGATGACCATAGAATACTTGGGATTCAGTTGGTATTGCTTGATCCTCACGGGAGTGTTGACCTCCTTGAAGTCGATTCGAATCCTCCTCTACAACAACTTCTACTTGCAGATAGGTACCTATACAACAACTCGGGTTTTATTTCCATCTCCTCAACTGGGGGTCCTCTATAGGCACGATCACTACCCGAGGAGCTCACCCATGTACCCCGAGGTGTACCCCATCGATGGAAGCTCCAATCCCCTCGTAGGGTGCCTTGCTCCATGACACAAAGGATACTTTTGCTGGCCCTACTGCGTGACTTAAACGTAATGCCACTACGAGACTACCTACCGCCATAGGTTGCTCCTGGTCACCTTCATCCCTTT
This sequence comes from Anthoceros angustus, assembly GCA_010909165.1. Taxonomy (NCBI): domain Eukaryota; kingdom Viridiplantae; phylum Streptophyta; class Anthocerotopsida; order Anthocerotales; family Anthocerotaceae; genus Anthoceros; species Anthoceros angustus. The sequence continues at coordinate 2,106,936 of VJWM01000044.1, read as the reverse complement.
CTCCTTCTTCCAACCCCCGACTCCCACGAGTCTCCGGAGGCCACGGTGAGTCGTCCTTCACCTTCCTCCGCTTGCGTTCCTCCCGCCTCGGCGATCAGTCTCTCTCTTGCCGTTTGGATCTTGTGGTCACTTTGGCCACCAATAGCCCTCGTCCGGATCCGCACTCATTTCTCCTCATATCCTTCCTCCACAATCCCGGAATACACCTTTGGATTCATCAAGGAAATTGAACTCTGCTTCCATCTTTAAAACCGGTGTCGTTACGGTGATGGCGGTTTCGGATTGGGAAGGCCCCCATCAGAGGCTCCGTGAATCGCACTCCGGACGGGTTGGCACTAACCCGGTCACTCTTGAACACCTCAGTACCAACCTTGTGGCCTAGCTCCTTGCACACTTGACAAAAGGCACATACCCCATCTATCTCGTGGTTTTGGGCAATTGTTCGAATAGTGACCAAAGGCCCCAATTGTAGCAGACTTGGTGGAATCGTCATCGGCCTCGAGAAGGTTCGCCTCCATGGTCCCAGTGAGGTAGGTCGCGACCCATACCTCCACGATTTGTGATGGCGTAAGTCACCTCATCGATCGAGGCGGCCGACTCCCAATGACTGCCTACACTTGATAAGCCTCATCTACGTACCAGTAATCGCCAAGCATGATACTCTCCACATGGTAATTCACAGCATGGCATGGTGCTCGAATACACTCCCTTGTTGGTGTGTCCGGATTGATGACAGATTGAGCAATACACCAACTGCCTTGCAGGTGAAGGTGACCTCCGCGTGGTCTGATTCTTTACTGCCTTGACCTCCAATTCTGTCAATCGCTTGGTCAGAGCTTCCACTTGGTCCGCAATTCCCCTCCTGCAGTGGACGTTTCCCCCTTCTCCATTCATCGAACTGCCTTTCCTTCCTCTCCTTCTCCGGTACCAACTTCCTCCGCTGCTTTCTTGACCTTCTCCAAGTCTTTTCTCGTCGTTCATAGGCTTTCTGGATTCTTCATCTAACGTCGAGCTTTCCTGGGTACTACTCTCTTCGCTCTCAGAGGATGACGATGAAGATGGGGGAGGCGAGGAAGAGGAAGAAGAAGAACTGGATCTCCTGAATCCCTTCCTCTTCTTATAGCTTCTTCTCTTCTTCCTCCTTCTACCCAACTCGGCCGATTCCCACTCCTTTGCTAAACGAATTATTGTTCCGGCCAACATCTTAGTTCCTCGCCGGCAATGTACCTCCATTTTTCTCGATAATCCGCTTACAAACCAATCCAGTGCTTGCTCTTGCGAATATCATGATGTGGGAGGGTTTCCTGGGGTCACGGGTGCACACTTCGGGACTCGATCCAAGTATCCGTAGAATCGTTCAACATAGTCAAATAGGGACTCTCTTTTCTTTCACGGAGAGTTCTCGGCCAAGGTGTGGTGAGCATAATCGAGCCCACGAAACGGTTGAGAAGGTGCCTTCAAGTCCTTCTAGTCTGGCGCGACCGGCACCATAAGTTCGACTATACCACACTCCATGTCCCTCAATAACCTGTGGAAAATGCACAGTACCATCAGATCCTCCAGATTGGCATGAGACACATGTTCCAAAGTGCATAAAGGCTTTCGCATCGTCGCTTCTTCATTTCCCAAACTTGACATCTGGCTGTGGTTGGGACAACCTCCAGCTCCTGTGGCTCCACCGATCTTGTCGGTCTAGGTGTCCTCGACGCACTCGCGCTCCCTTCTCCTGCTAAACCGATTAACCAACGTTCCCTGCATGCAGGATGTCTTGCACAAAGACTCGAGCATTGTTGTGATGTGGTGGCTCCCCTAGAGGTGTTTCCCAAATTCGAGAGTTGAGCAATGATTCGATCGAGATGCAATGTAAGATCCTCAGACCATGCGTGAAATTCTCTGCTACTTACCCCTCCTTCCTGTGCACACAAGATTGCATGTTTTACGCAGGGATGGCAAAGTTCTGGCTAAAGACTCAAAGAACGAGAGTCTTTTACCAGACGAACCCCTTACCTTTTCTTCCGTCAACCCAACCATGCAATAGTTTCCCCAGCCGGCAGCCCAACCCTCCAGACACGTTGTTCGAAATGACAGCCATAGAATTATTGGAACGGGACGTACTTACACTAGGGTGGCGCCTTGCGTGACCTTTGGCTGCCGAATTCGGAGGAGGAGAGGGGCGTGAGTTTACAAAGTGCATAACAAATGTAACACATCCGCGTGTTGCGGCATGCCGCCACTCAACGCCGCGTGTTGCGGCATGCCGCCACTCAACGCCGCGTGTTGCGGCATGCCGCCACCAACGCCGCGTGTTGTGGCATGCCGCCACTCAACGCCGCGTGTTGCGGCATGCCGCCACTCAACGCCGCATGTTGCGGCATGCCTATTTATGCATCTACAAGACGTTGACTCTGACACATTGTTGACAGTGACACGTCAAGCATGCAGGTGGCGTGTCTCGCTTGAAGTCGAGCTTGATCCACCACTCTGAAAATTCCAACGTTGAGAAGGTCGAGGTTGTAGACTCAAACTACGTCTGTGATCAGATTCCTCCTCTTCGCTTTCTTCCCGTCGCACCAACTCTTCGTCGACGACCTCCTTCCTTTCACTGTCTGTGCCTTCTACGTCGTCCTCACTGGCAGCAATCTTATCTTGATCGCTCGGCCTGCCCTTGTAGGCAAGAGCAAAAGCGGCCTCTTCCTCAAGTGCCCGTATCTCTTCTTCCTCTTCAATCCGTCGTGTGGCCGCAACGGCATTTTCCTCCCTCAACTGATTTCTCCTCGCAGCCCTCAAATCTCTTGCAGTCACAAGCGGAGGCGATCTCCCATGGCTGTCCCTTCGCCCCCTCCCCCTGCTAGACATCTGCACGCACTCCCATATCCTTCAACCCATGATTGTCGAAATCGAGGGATTTTGTCAGATGTCTCGCTCTTGTTATGGAAACCACCCAACCACGGCGTTTAGAAAGTGTCGAGCACCTTCCTTGCAATGCGCGTGTGACACTAGCCTACCACAACCACAACCACACACTCCTCCCCTGCACACAAGATTCCCCAAGCACACATGGCACCCTGGACAAGAAAATCACGATTATGGCAGCAATAGGTTCCTCTCAAAACACGACATTCAGACAAAATCCTCCTCGAACGCGACTGCTCAGCAACAAGTTCCTGCAAACCGCAACGTCAAGCAACAAATCCGCGGCCAAAAATGTGGGAGGAAAATCCGGCTACCGAGATTCACCCTCTAGTGGCCACACTTATCCCACTATCGCTAGCACATTGGGTTTCGTCCCATGAGACTTGTGGACAGCCGGGTTACGAGAGATCAATCGCTGCCTACACCCACTCACAACCCTCAACAAGCAAGGCGCCTCTAACTCTCCTCACAGTGCACCACTTGCACCGCCTCCAAAATTCACTATCTCCCGACCTACAACGACAACACAATTGTAGGCCGTGCCTCACGGAAAGGAGTCCACCACGGCGCCTAGGGACCCCTGACCCACGCCCGCGATTTTGTCCCCAATCAGAAGACTAGCTCCTCCAACGATGGGAGCGCCTTCTGATTTGGGATTCGTCCCTTAGGCTCGCTTGTGGCATTCCACTATTACCTACACTCTAATCCTCTACTTATCATCCTCTTCAACGCTCAACTCGACCTCCTCCTCCGCCGCCTACTCTAACTTCACTTCAAGCTCATCGCCTCACCGCCCTTATGGCACAACCGCCTCGGGTCCGCCTACAAGCCAGCAAGTTCTTCCTTGGGCCGGTTGCTGTGAGTTTGACATCGGACAGCGAGAACCTCCTGGGAGTCTTTCCCTATAGTCTACCCTCAAGCTAAGAGTTCCTTGGGTATAGCCACACACCTCAAGCAAAGCAATTTCACAGCAACCATTCACAAAGGGAGCAACTCGTCGAGGCGCCCGCAGGGAGCGAGCCCTCTACCAAGCACTCCTACCACCGTGAACTTCCTTTCTTCCAGACACTGTGTTAGCTTGCAGCTGGCATGAAATTCTTTCACCAGGAGCAAAGGACTCGCGAGTTTGGAAGTGCAAGACGTGATATTTTACTGTGAAATCTTCTTCTTCTTATGGGGATCCTAACATGCGACTTCCCTGGGTGTGCCATTGCAGTCACCTTTCCCAATATTCTATGATTTTCTACCGCCAGTATTAAAGTCTTAGCATCCAAGTCTTCTTGTCTTCTCTTAAGTAAAATTCATCCCAAGTCTTCTTTATCTTCTCCTAAGTAAAATTTTATTCTATTAGTTTGACGAATGTCAATCTTTAAATGAGTTCAGCCTACACCACCTATCCTACATTTCCCAAAGCACATTTATGGTCATTGACCCATTTGATCTTTATCGTGCTGGGAGGGCCGGTTCTCTTCGATGTGACCGGTTCTCTGATGGTAACCAGTTCTCTTCTGTTGGCCTCTCTGCCGTTTTGGCTGCTGGCCTCCCATGGCCCAGGCTTCTATTTGACTTGTGGGGCAAGGGTCTTCTTTGCCCGGATGGCGCGCCATCTCCTCTTTTGAAGGTCAGCAACTTGTTGCCCAATATAAGCTGTTGTTGACTGCCATTCGTCGGGTGTGCTGTAATATCAGGTTTCATGGCTTCGGATCAGCTGTCACATTGCCGCTCACTATTTCTATTTCTAGGGAGCAAAGCGGCCAAGCTGGTCGGGAAACGAACAACAAGTGTGGCAAGGGTGTGATGGATGAGCAACGTGCTTTGGCTTTGAGTCAGCTTCCTCTTGTACATCGCTCAGCTATCCTTGGCTATCCATCCAAGCTGGCGGAGGCATACCTCCGCCACATACTTCCCTATCCTGATGACATTCCCCGCTTATCACGCTTCTTGCCGGAGTACCGCATATCTGCACTTGGCTGCCTAAGACGGAAGATGTTTCCACACACCCCTCCTCCTCCCGTCTTACACGCGCTCAGGTTATGGAGTCTCATCCCGCCTCTGCTAAATGATGGCATAGACAGCAATGTCCAAGGAAATGGCACAACCCCAAGATGTTTCACCAATCGATTTCTGCTCCATGGCCGTGCGGTCAGCGCCCCATCTCACTGGTGCTCAGGAGACGCCAGTGGGCCCTTGCACTGGGCATCTAGATTCAGAAAGCATCCCTACGCAACTTGGCTGCCTGTAGATTATTGTAGGGCCATGGCTTACGAAAGGGAGCTGAGGGAGCTGCTTTCTTTCGGGCTCCACCCGCACGAAGGGGAAGGTGCTTGGAAAGAGGAAAGCTTGGAAGGGTAAGAACATGTACACTCGGGAGTGCAAAGCACAACAACAGACAACCAACCCGCAACCCAACTGCCGACCATTTGTAGTGTAGGGTCCTAGCCTAATGAAAATGCTCTGGGGCGGAAGTGGCATGGCTCTTGTGCCCGTGTTCCAAGACTACCAGCTCTGGAACTGAGGTCATGATCCCTCGTTTAGAGTGCTGGTGCCTCTGATTGCCCATGGCTGCTGCTAGAGAGCTAGGGCCTGGGTTTCAGTCCATGAACTTGCATGAGGAGTACAGGAAGGCCTGCAGGACCAGCTCCTACGTCGAGCTGTGGATGAAGGCTAATTGTCAGATGAAACAACAGCCTCTCGTCTCTGGCAGCAAGTCTGTAGGAGACGCGTTGGAGGCCTTGAGCAAGACCGTCTCCGTGCCCAACAAAAAGCACTTGGTCAAGTTTCTGTGGCTTAAAGACGATTCCACAAGGAGCGACAGCGCCAGCAGCAGGACTCCGGACTCCGGACTCCGACAAGATCGATATCATTGCTGCTAACCTCTTGGACCCTGATCAGGTAAGGTAGAGTGGTATCTGTTCCAGATCTAGATCTGTGTCAGGAGTGAGTTTTTGTGACGGATCTCCAGTTGGAATTCTCACAGGCAGAAGTGGATGCGGTGCTGAGAGACATGGACAACCTGTGGGCCACCTCGGCCTCCTTCTTCAAGCTGGTTCTGGACTACTTTGACAACAGCTTGAAAGCATCAGATCTGTGTGGCGAGCTTCTCAAAAGTGTCGCGCAAGTCCGAGAAAACAACAGGACAGTGGAAAGTGCCATGAGCATCATACACTCGGAGAGCACCTTAGATCCCGTTGACACCTCGCAGGCAGCTGACACCAGCAATTCCGACGCCGACGACTCCATCCTCTTATCCGAGGACTCCAGCAGCAGCGGCGCTTCCCGCAGCAGTAGTTTATCCAAAGCTGCTGATGGTTGTCACCCGATTGATATAGATGACGAGCTTTCCTCCGCTGTCTACTCCCACAGCCATCACAAACGCAACGACATGCTCAGATCCGTCCACCAGGAGCTTCACAGCTACGTCGAAGCAGAGAACCCGTTCTCCGACTTGGAACAGTTCCAACCAGTGTTAGGAGGGGTCGCTGACGTGCAATGCCGTCTGGACAGGAAGAAGAGGAAACTGGATACGCGGATGCGGATTTGCAAAGGAACGGTAAACATCTGTTCTGTTGTGCTGGTTACTACCTGTGAAGCAGTAGGGGTGTTAAGGACAACCAAGGATGAAAAGAATCGGACTGAGTCCGTTGGGTCGCCCGTCTAGGGCTGTCCACGGAGATGCTTCTATAACAGCAACATGAAAGCGTTCAAGGTTCAGGTGTGGCTTGATCGGTGATAAGAATAGAGGCACTTCTTCGTGTGGACCTGTTTGCGTGTTTACTCACTCTGACAAAACGTCCACAACAGCTTGATGCAACATCCAAAGGAACATACGTAGTGACTCAAGACCTTGACACCATCAAAGGCTAGTTGCAGAAACCGAAACGAGGTCGAACATACCAAAGGCAGGATAAGGTTTTGAATCGACCACGTGATGACCAGAATCCCGTTTATGTACGAGCCTCTTCAACCTTGAGACCCAGATATGTTATCATCTGTATCCGGTACCTACCTGTTTATTGACCTACGCTTGTGCTCGCTTGCAGGTCATGGTCGACCATCTAACAAAGAATCAGGCAGTCTGCTCCCAGCAGCTGGATGATCTTGAACAGCACATTTACCTATGCTTCATGACTGTTAACAAAGCTCGGACCCTCATGGTTCAGAAAATTCTGTCAAAAGTAGCTCCATAGCCTTGCGTGTAACCCTGCCGACAGTAGGACACCGTATGTAGTTACAACTTATGTAGAACCTGTACTGTTAAAACATACAAAATTGACGACATGCTGACAAAAGCAAACATGGACCAACCCCTTCAGTACACTGGAAGCTTTGCTCACTCGAAACCAAAGACCTTTGCTTATACATCACGACATTTGTACACTTGTTGTTGGTATTTCCAACCAACTTGGCCGCTTTGCTCCGTAGAAATAGTGTGCGGCAATCTGACAGAGCTGGTCTGAAGCCATGAAACCTGAATACGGCACACCAGACGAAAGGCAGTCATTAAGAGCTGTCAATCCCAAATGCTGTGCAAACTTTGTCGGTCGCTGGAAGCATGATGGAAAGCAACAACCAGCAAAAACTTGTATTGGGCAACAAGTTGCGGACCTTCGATGTGGTGAACTATCTTTCCAGACTTGATCAGTAAAACAACTGGGGTCTTTTCTATCTTCATTGCCCCAACCAGATCCACCTCAGTCCCAGCATCCAATTTGACAGCCTGCAATGCCCAAAACGGTTCATTATCCAGGTGAACCAGATCCGATGACCTGCACGGGAAAATGGAACCTTGTTCCCAACGTACCCGAACTGGTACTCGTGTCCAAATGGTATCCACCATCTTCTCCACCTCTTTCAACATTTGCCATCCCACACGACCTCTGAAGAAGAGCAGGACAAGCCAGGACGTTAGGGCTCACACCAAAAGAGTTCGATACCTGGAAACAGCTTCAAAGACAGATGACAGGCGGACGGTACCCTGTCCCATATCGTTCATACACATAAACCACCACAGGACTCATGTTATCGAACACAGTGGGTCCCCATTCTGCAGCTGTTATGTCTCTGACGAATCCTTTCTGATAGTCTTCATCCCAATTCAGGTCTAGCTCGTCATCACTGTCACTATCGTCTTCCTCTCCCTCTGTCCTATCCCTAGTCACCTTCACTTTTTTTTCATCAAAGAACTCCGACACTCTGAACCCCCAGCCACTTTCCCCCTCAGGAGGCCATGTAGGGTCGTCTTCGTCCACAATAAGAGGATAGTCCTCGTCTTCGTCCTCGTCATAGTCGGGATCACTAGCACGTAACCTTTCCAACTCCTTCTCAATCCTTGCGTGCAGTGCTTCATATTGAGAGCGGTTAGACGAGTTGTAACGTGCTTGCCTTGTCTGCCCTTCACCAATAGAAGCAGTTCCCACGTCCTCTTCATCATCCACTCCCGTTAAGAGCTCCTTCGATGTGGGCCGGCCTCCAGCACCACCCCCTGCCACTGGAGAGGCAGCAGCAACATCTTCTACCTTCTGGTTCTGGGCAGCCTCTGCTCTGGACGTTGACGCGTCCTGTGCAGGATCAGACTCCAGTTCACGAGATACGTCCTTCTCTTGCTCCTCAGGAACTTTAACCCTCCTGGGCCGTCCTCTCCCTCTTTTCTTCTCAACCTCCGGCGCAATCTCTTGACCCGCGGTGGAACATCTTATGCCTGTTACCACCCTCGTCGCCTTCCAGTTACAGGTCAATGTGAATGGACGATCAATGCCTCTCCCTGCAAAACAGAACCATGTTAGAAAAGCATCCTCACAGGGAATATGAAAAGGAGCTTCGAGAGGCAAACCATACGACGGATTGCCGAATGTTCATCCTCCACTGCATCCAACAACGATATCCTTGGAGCAGATGCCACTGTTCCAAGCCATCGGCCCGCCGCTGCCATGATATCCTTCAAAATGAGCTAAACCCTAAACCCTGGGCTGGCTTTTGTGAGCTTTCACCTCCATGCAACCCGCTGCATTTGAAGTGATCGGCTGTCTTGCCACTCAGTGTGTCTAGATTACTGAACCGCAGCCATGTGCATCACCTGATTTCCTTTACGGTGAACACCCTGATGTCATCTCCACGATCTCATTTTCTAGTTCAGTGCTGCTTGATGTTCATCCTTTTTTGTCTGAGGACTCCAGCAGCAGTTGTTTTCCGCCCAGTAGACGACGAGGCTTCCTCGCCTGACTATTGGCACAGCCGTCACAAGCGCAGCTTCATGCTCTGATCCGTCCACCAGGACCTTCACAGCTACGTCGAAGCAGGAGTGTTGAGAACAATGATGGATGGGGAGGGTTGGCCTGACTCCGTTTCTCCCACCAAGGCCTGTCTACAGAGATGCTTCCATAACCGCAAAATGAAAGCGTCCAAGGTTCAGGAAGGAGACACTTCTTCTTGTAGATTTGGTTGTCTGTTTACTCACTCTGACAAAATGTCCTCAACAGCTTGGAGCAGCATCCAAAGGCTCATATGTGCTGGCTCAGGGCCTCGACACGATTAAAAGGGTGGTTGCACGACTCCGAAACGAGGTTGAAGAAGACTTTGAATCGCCAACGATGACCAGAATCCAGGTCATGTACCTTGAGACCCAGGGTCTCCCTGACCCTGGGTCTACCTGTTTGTTGACCTGAGCTTGTGCACGTCATGGTCCACCATCTAACAAAGAATCAAGAATCATTTCCAACAGTTAAATGACCTTGAACAGCACATGACCTTGAACAGTGCCTTCACCTATGCTTCATGACTGTTAACCAGAGCTGGAAAATTCTGTCGGAGGCAGCTCCTTAACCTTGCCTGTAATCATGCCGATAGTCGGACTCCTGTAATACAATCGTAGAAACATACTGTTAAAACTTACAAACTTTCACGACATGCTGACAAAAGCAAACATAGTCTGATCTCCTCATTGTGATCCTCACAATTGCTAAGCGGGACGCATCATTCAGCTCCTACTCGTCTGGGTGGACCACCAGTGATTTGTGAAGGCCTGCTACTCGGAGCTAGTCCCTTACAGCATCTGTTGTGGCCTCTGTCGTTGGATGCAGTTTTCGAATACGTGTGCGTGTGAAGGACATCCATCCATCCATCATCCACTCGTGTATACTTAAGTGGATATCAACTCTGTCCTTCAAATAGCTCCAACCTTTCGAGTTGTGATACCAGAGAGAAGGGCAGCTATGCTAGTAAGAGTGAGTCCTCATCGCCTGTAGACTGGGTGATTCACTTTGAATGGTTTGCGCGCAGGCCTGCTGTAAAGGGTTCCCGATCATCGTGCTGTCCGGATTATTGCACCTCGGTCTTACATTTCCTAAGCCCATAGCTTGATTGCTCTGGAAGAATTGTCACGACACCATGTTCTGAGCACGGTGAGATGGCCGTTTTCAATTCATACTTAATCCCAGCAGATACTTAGAGCTCTTTGATTTCGCCGTGCAGCTGCCGCTTTGGGGGTTCGGGTCTCGTGTCCGTTCGCTGGGCTGTGTCAGTTTATTCGCCATGAGAACTGCTGCTGCCTGCATGGCCAGGGAATTGCGAGGTGTTGAGATCCAGACCTGGTTCCAGTCTGCCTCACCTAATGGGGGTCCAAGACATTAGCAGCAATGATCGATGTGGATCTGGTCGGAGACCGTATGGGCAGTCCTGCTGCTGGCGCTGTTGCTCCTTGTGGAATCGTCTTTAACCGATGAAAACTTCACCCAGTGCTTTTCGTTGGGCAGTGGCACGGAGAAGATCTTCGTCAAGGCCTCCAACGCGTCCCTACAGACTTGTTGCCGGAGTCGACAGGCTGCTGTTTGATCTAACACTGAGCCTTCATCCGTAGCTCGACGTAGGAGCTGGTCCTGCAGGCCTTCGTGTCCCACCCATACTGGTACTCCTAGCCTCATGGAATCTCATGGACTGCACCCGTGCGAGCCCGCTAGCTCCAGCACTAGCCATGGGCAACCACAGGCACCAGCACTCCAATCGATCGCGATGGATCATCACCTCAGGCTCGAAGCTCCAGAGCTGGTAGTCCTGGAACACGGGCACATTACCCATGCCACTCCGGCCCCAGGGCATTTTCATGGAAAGCTAGGGCCCTACACTACAAATGGTCGGCAGCTGGGTTGCGGATTGTCTTTTTGCTGGGCTTCGCAGTCCCGAGTGTACATGTTCACCTTTTTACAAGAAGAAGAAGAATTTTATTGAAGTCCACTAAGGACGGATTTCCGTCATGGGACTTGGTACTTAACAACTTGTACCATGGTTGCCTAAGCTACTTGCACCAAGGGCATCCATTCCCTTTAGGCACCCCATCTAAGTACCGATCCAAGCTCAGGATGCTTAATCACGGCGATCCTGAGCTTAATCACGGCGTTCTTATAAATGTGTGTTCATTTTGGCCTAGGCCATTTGGACCTCGTTACAAGCTTAACCTCGTTGCAAGCACCTGCCCCCTTCGTGGTAATCTGCAGACAGCCAAGTTGCGGAGGGGTGCTTTCTGACGATACACACTTGGACCCACTGACGTCCCCTTGTGCCACTGATGAGGCGCACGCCCAGGGAACAGAAATCGGTTGGTGGAACATTCTCGGGGTGTGTGATTTCCTTGGACATAGTTGTCTTGCTACATCCCTCTGTATACAACACAGGCGGGATGAGAGCCTCAACCGTTCCTAATTATTTTTCAAAAGCAGCCCTCAGCAACGGTATTTATCAAACTGCTTTATCGCTAGGATAGGATTTGGACCCACGCCTCCTTCCCAAGTAGGAACATGGGTCTGGAGCCTCAAACCAGCCGGCCATCGTCTCTTTGTGGGACAGGCGACTCAGAACTGTACTAGAATCCTTTGTATTGGAGTACCCGGTCACTCACCTACAATGTGTCGCACAATCATTGTTGGAAATGAGTAATAAAATGAGGATCGTGGCAAGTGGCCGACGGGATCGGCCGGTCACGACCACCCACCGCCTATATCGGGTGCAGCCATAGGAACAGAGCGATATACCAGCATAATAAAAAGCTGGTACTACCGTACCCGGCGCCCTTCCTTCCCCCATGAAGCTGCGACTTGGAGGCCCATCCTGCTTCTGCCAAGGGGCTCCAACAGCACGCGTGACTCCGTTCCCAGTAGCTTCTGACCGGCTATGGCTTCTTGTGTGTGCTCAGGTTGGTCCGTACCGGCATTTCAATCCATCTCCTACCTTCGAATTCATTCGTCGACCGGTAGACTAGCTGGTGTGTGGCTACAGCACATTCGACTGACAGCATCGTGCCTGTTGATTAGAAATCCACCTAGAATTTATAGGTCAGCAGTGGCCTGGATGTGGACGGGGACGAGGACGCCAAGGCCTTGGAAGCATCTAGCAGCGGATAAGGAGAAGCAGAGGCTAGCGCCTGTGACTGCATGCAGTTGGCGTTTGAGCTCTGGTATCTGGAATATCTGATGTGATGCATTGCTTTACTTGCCTGCATGTAGGATATCATGGCTGTAATTGCGAATCCACCAAGTCTTCAATTACGTAATAGGCTGTGCAGGAGCCACAAGAGAGAATTTCAGAAGTGAGATTTTAGCATCCTGATCAACATCCATGTCCGACTGATCAATGTTCTGTTCGAATTCAGAGCATAGCCGCAAGATTGCTGTGTTTGCATCTACCAACATTTGTTGTTACCTACGTGCTTGCTTTGTCTCCTGTCGCCAGTGGAATTTGATGAAACACAATGTGAATTCCCGATGTTCCAAGCACTAGCATCAGCGGCCACGCCAAACTTACCATGTACTGCACTTCTACATGTCTGCGGATCAGAGAAGAGGCCTTGGATAGATTGATGCAAGGCAGAACAACTGTTGTCATTGCGCACCGCCTGTCCACCATCATGCTGGCCGCCACCTGTGCGGCAGTGCTCATCTGCGCAGTGGTGGCCGCGGTGCTGGTCTCCCCGCCATCGCAGCCGGGGTTTCCACCTTGTCCACGCTCCCCATGGAGTCCATGGGCCGCTGGTTCAAGTCCTGTGGACCAAGTACGAGGACGAGCTGGCAGCCAGCCTGGACCTGGTGGACTCCGCGTACTGGGGCACCTACATCGCCATCCGTGACCTGGACAACATCAAGGCTCTGGTGAACCATACCGTGAAACTTTATCTCCAGTCAATTTGGCTACTGTCAAGGTCTTTTATTTTGTAGGAACAAAATGGACCCTGAGAGCACGTCGGTTTTTGCCTAAAGGCCCACGTAAAGTGTGTTGCAAAGTTGCGGTCATGTATCTCTTCTGACGGGCTGAGTTTGGTATAGCTCCTGGTTTTACCAACTGGCACATTTGGTCTAGTCCCTAAAGGATGGGGAAAACGTTGAGCAAAGGAAGAGAAGCGATGTGCTCCTCTTGATCTGTCAGAGTTCGAAGAGCAGTGCCATGACGATCCTGACGTCAAGAACTTCGATGAAGAGCTGAGGAATCGGACAGGAAACGCCATCAATTCGGTGGCGAGAGGAGCGGATTCCACAGGCCTGACTTTCGAGTCATTGAAGGATGTCACCACCACACTTCTGGAGGTTGATCAGGAGGTTATGAAGGTTATCCTGGAGTACAAGGAGGACGTATGGGCGGACAAGCACCTCCTTAAGCTGGTGACAGAGTACTTCGACAGCAGCCTGGCTGTGCTGGATTTCTGCCACGTTTTGGACAAGTGCATCAAGCAAGCCCGGGACAACCAGATGATTATTCAGGTGGCCATCAACTTGATGCCGGAATCCGGTGACCCTACCAAAGAGCAATGCGACCGTGTGCTGAAGGAGCTCAGCAACTTCATGCAGGTGAGAACGTCACTCGATGCTGCATTGAATGCGCAGTTCTGCTGTAAGTTCCTTTGCCAACCCTCACTGACACATCCCTTGCGATTGCCATGGTCGGGCCGTCGATGGTGCAGGCCAACCCGTTTCCGGAGGAATTCTATCAGCAGTTCCAGGCGGTTTACAGGCAGCATGTGGATATGCAGACGAAGCTCCAACGCAAGAAGAAGAAGCTGGACAAGAAGCTGAAGAACGTCAGGGGATGGATGAAGGTTTCCACCATCATGCTGGCCGGAAGAGTTCAGAAATTCAAACTTCTTCCGACTTGATTCTATAAATAAAATTGTTTGACACACACTTAGTGTTTGTGTTGCAAAGTTGCGGTCATGTATCTCTTCTGACGGGCTGAGTTTGGTATAGCTCCTGGTTTTACCAACTGGCACATTTGGTCTAGTCCCTAAAGGATGGGGAAAACGTTGAGCAAAAAGGAAGAGAAGCGATGTGCTCCTCTTGATCTGTCAGAGTTCGAAGAGCAGTGCCATGACGATCCTGACGTCAAGAACTTCGATGAAGAGCTGAGGAATCGGACAGGAAACGCCATCAATTCGGTGGCGAGAGGAGCGGATTCCACAGGCCTGACTTTCGAGTCATTGAAGGATGTCACCACACTTCTGGAGGTTGATCAGGAGGTTATGAAGGTTATCCTGGAGTACAAGGAGGACGTATGGGCGGACAAGCACCTCCTTAAGCTGGTGACAGAGTACTTCGACAGCAGCCTGGCTGTGCTGGATTTCTGCCACGTTTTGGACAAGTGCATCAAGCAAGCCCGGGACAACCAGATGATTATTCAGGTGGCCATCAACGATGCCGGAATCCGGTGACCCTACCAAAGAGCAATGCGACCGTGTGCTGAAGGAGCTCAGCAACTTCATGCAGGTGAGAACGTCACTCGATGCTGCATTGAATGCGCAGTTCTGCTGTAAGTTCCTTTGCCAACCCTCACTGACACATCCCTTGCGATTGCCATGGTCGGGCCGTCGATGGTGCAGGCTGCCAACCCGTTTCCGGAGGAATTCTATCAGCAGTTCCAGGCGGTTTACAGGCAGCATGTGGATATGCAGACGAAGCTCCAACGCAAGAAGAAGAAGCTGGACAAGAAGCTTTTGGAGGCAAAAATGGCGGCCACGAAGAACCAAACTGGTTTCCGAAATAATTTGGTCATAATAATGGTGTGCCTAAGCTACTTTTATCACCCATCACTTTTACGTAAAACATCCACTTCCTTTAGGCACCCCATCTAAGTACCGATCTAAGCGCAGGATGCTTAATAACATCACTTTTACAGAAAAACATCCACTTCCTTTAGGCACCCCATCTAAGTACCGATCTAAGCGCAGGATGCTTAATAACGACGTTCTTATAAATGTGTGTCCATGTGTCCATGTGGTCTATTTGTGAGAGCTTTGAACTCTCTACCCATATGTAAACCGCCTCATGTGACATGCTGCCCTTATTTGTTCCTAGGTCATTCACATTTTAAGTCATTAAAATAATATACATTCGACATATTCACCATTTGTTATGGCCATGCAAAAAGGTATGCTATATTTTTTAATTACAGCATATTTTCACTATGGTGTATTCTTGCAATAATAAGGTCTATATATTCAAAAATACATGAGGTGTATACATAGCAAAACCCTCCAATCTTAGGAATCTTAGATTACTATGTTTTTAAGTATTTACCTTCTCCCAATTCAAGCGGTATTGCAACTTGGTCCTTATAGTTTCATACACTAGGTGCATGCATGGCAAAAACCTCCAATCTTAGAAATCCTAGCTTATGTTATGAGTTTTAAAAGATGGAGCACATTGCTAAAGCATTTAATCCCTAATCTACATGATTCTTACGACCGTTATAGACTATCTTGCTCGAGTTCTTATAGTGTATTATAAACCTCTTTGACCTAGATCCATAAGTTGATGGCTATTTCGGATGGAAAGGCAATTTCTAGATAAAGTGAGTTTCATGATGAACTCGTGTGGCATGCAAAGGGTTTATCCGAACCAGCCCCTTCAAGACCTTCATGGGTTAAGCTCATATGGGTTAGGCCTTCAAAACAAGCCTTGAAACTTATATTTTCACAATTTGAAAAATATTTTACCATAGCACCTATTAAATTTGTTTCTACAAGAATGCATGGGACAACATGTTCATGCAATATTCTATACATCAAAGTTACCCTTCAAAATATGCCTTGTTTCCTTTTTGAAAGTGAACCAAACCCCAACGATGAATAAACCTGACGATTTGTTCCCCATGTTCGCTACTAGAACCCATGGCACCATCCTGAGAGGACTTGGCAATGCAGGTTTTGCCCAACTGAGCAACCGGTGCCAGCTAGGCCGGAAATTTTACCAATACCACTATGAGGCCTATGCCAATTAGCTCTAGATGGCTTCTAATTATGACATGAATAATGTCTACCCATATAAGCCCCAACAAGTATAGTATACCACCTAGTCGTACCAGAAAAATGGACAACTAGTTTGGAAATTTCGCCGTGCAATGGGTTTCCTACAAGTAGGCTACATGGGACTATAGTGCCCTCTCAATACAGTCGGTAGAAAACTAAATAGAACCAAGCTTGTACCTACCGTAAACTCAAGGCTAATTTCTCATGGGTTCTTCATGAACAAAATGCCGTGACAAGGCTTTGAAGGGCACCAAATTGGACACTTTTTAGAAGGATGATGCATTACACATGAAAGAGAAAAGATGTAAAAACTCTTATAAAAGAGATAGATTAATGACGATAACCATGACCAAATTATCCATTTTTTAAAAATTCCATATTACATGAAACTTGTGATATCTAGAGAATGGAATATTGTATCACTATGAGCTGCACAAGGATAGATAGCTTGTGATGAGGCAATGTGATGGAAAAAGGTGTCAAGAAATCATTTTTCTTTTGCAAAATGCAAGTTTGATTTCTTGCAAAATTGTACTTAGCACACCCGTACCTTCCCCTGTTGTCTCTTGGGCACAATCACAATCAGACCCACTCATTGGTAAACACGGATAGATCACTCCGGCTTCCAAGTATTGATCCAACTGATCTTTGATGACCATAGAATACTTGGGATTCAGTTGGTATTGCTTGATCCTCACGGGAGTGTTGACCTCCTTGAAGTCGATTCGAATCCTCCTCTACAACAACTTCTACTTGCAGATAGGTACCTATACAACAACTCGGGTTTTATTTCCATCTCCTCAACTGGGGGTCCTCTATAGGCACGATCACTACCCGAGGAGCTCACCCATGTACCCCCTGAGGTGTACCCATCAGATGGAAGCTCCAATCCCCCTCGTAGGGTGCCTTGCTCCATGACACAAAGGATACTTTTGCTGGCCCTACTCTGCGTGACTTAAACGTAATGCCACTACGAGACTACCTACCGCCATAGGTTGCTCCTGGTCACCTTCATCCCTTTCTCCTTCTTCCAACCCCCGACTCCCACGAGTCTCCGGAGGCCACGGTGAGTCGTCCTTCACCTTCCTCCGCTTGCGTTCCTCCCGCTCTCGGCGTTTCTCAGATTTCAGGTCTCTCTCTTGCCGTTTGGATCTTGTGGTCACTTTGGCCACCAATAGCCCCTCGTCCGGATCCGCACTCATTTCTCCCTCATATCCTTCCTCCACAATCCCGGAATACACACTGGATTCATCAAGGAAATTGAACTCTGCTTCCATCTTTAAAACCGGTGTTGTCGTTACGGTGATGGCGGTTTCGGGATTGGGCGGCGTCCCCTCTACTGTAGGCTCCGTGAATCGCACTCCTGGACGGGTTGGCACTAACCCGGTCACTCTTGAACACCTCAGAGTACCAACCTTGTGGCCTAGCTCCTTGCACACTTGACAAAAAGGCACATACCCCATCTATCTCTGTGGTTTTGGGCAATTGTTCGAATAGTGACCAGGCGTCCCGCAATTGTAGCAGCAGCTTGGTGGAATCGTCATCGGCCTCTGAGAAGGTTCTGGCCTCCATGGTCCCGGTGAGGTAGGTCGCGACCCATACCTCACAGCTGACGGTGTGGCGGGCTGGTAAGTCACCCTCATCGACTGAGGCGGCCGACTCCCAATGACTGCCTACACTTGATAAGCCTCATCTACGTACCAGTAATCGCCAAGCATGATACTCTCCACATGGTAATTCACGATGGCATGGTGCTCGAATACACTCCCTTGTTGGTGTGTCCGGATTGATGATGATTGAGCAATACACCAACTGCCTTGCAGGTGAAGGTGACCTCCGTGGTCGATTCTTTCGCCTTGACCTCCACCACAATCGCTTGGTCAGAGCTTCCACTTGGTCCGCAATTCCCCCTCCTGCAGTGGACGTTTCCCCCTTCTCCATTCATCGAACCGTCTTTCCTTCCTCTCCTTCTCCAGCGCGCGCTCAACTTCCTCCTGTCGTTTCTTGACCTTCTCCAAGTCTTTTCTCATGCGTCGTTCATAGGCTTTCTCGGATTCTTCATCTAACGTCGAGCTTTCTGGTACTACTCTCTTCGCTCTCGGAGGATGACGATGAAGATGGGGAGGCGAGGAAGAGGAAGAAGAAGCGGATCTCACAATCCCTTCCTCTTCTTATAGCTTCTTCTCTTCTTCCTCCTTCTACCCAACTCGGCCGATTCCCACTCCTTTGCTAAACAATTATTGTTCCGGCCAACATCTTAGTTCCTCGCAATGTACCTCCATTTTCTCGATAATCCGCTTACAAACCAATCCAGTGCTTGCTCTTGCGAATATCATGATGTGGGAGGGTTTCCTGGGGTCACGGGTGCACACTTCGGGACTCGATCCAAGTATCCGTAGAATCGTTCAACATAGTCAAATAGGGACTCTCTTTTCTTTCTACGGAGAGTTCTCAGTTTTGCCAAGGTGTGGTGAGCATAACTGAGCCCACGAAAACGGTTGAGAAAGGCTGCCTTCAAGTCCTTCTAGTCTGCTGGCGCACTGGCACCATAAGTTCGACTATACCACTGCTGTCCATGTCCCCTCAATAACCCAGGGAAAATGCACAAACGGTCAGCTACCGTATCCTCCAGATTGGCATGAGACACATGTTCCAAAGTGCGCACAAAGGCTTTCGCATCGTCGCGCTTCTTCATTTCCCCAAACTTGACATACTGTTGGCGGCTGTGGGGTTGGGACAACCCTCCAGCTCCTGTGGCTCCAATCGATGTCTCGGGTCTAGGTGTCCTCGGCGACTCGCGCTCCCTTCTCCTGCTGCTGTAAACCGATTAACCAACGCCTCGCATGCGGATGTCTTACAAAGACTCGAGCATTGTTGTGATGTGGTGGCTCCCCTAGAGGTGTTTCCCAAATTCGAGATTTGGGAAACACCTCTAGGGGAGCCACCACATCACAACAATGCTCGAGTCTTTGTAAGACATCCTGCATGCGGAACGTTAATCGGTTTACTGCAGAGAAGGGAGCGCGAGTCGCCGAGGACACCTAGACCGACAAGACATGGAGCCACAGGCTGAGAGGTTGTCCCAACCCCACACCACCAAGATGTCAAGTTTGGGGAAATGAAGAAGCGCACGATCAAAGCCTTTATGCACTTTGGAACATGTGTCTCATGCCAACTGGAGGATATGGTGACTGCTTGTGCATTTGCATTTTCCACAGGTTATTGAGGGACATGGACAGCAAGTGGTATAGTCGAACTTATGGTGCCGGCGCCACTAGAAGGACTTGAAGGCGCCTTTCTCAACCGTTGGCTGGGCTTATGCTCACCACACCTTGGCAAAACCGAGAACTCTCCGTGAAAGAAAAGAGAGTCCCTATTTGACTATGTTGAACGATTCTACGGATACTTGGATCGAGTCCCGAGTGTGCACCCGTGACCCTGTGAAACCCTCCCACATCATGATATTCGCAAGAGCAAGCCTTGGATTGGTTTGTAAGCGGATTATCGAGAAAAATGGAGGTACATTGCGTAGGAACTAAGATGTTGGCCGGAATAATAAATTAGCAAAGGAGTGGGAATCGGCCGAGTTGGGTAGAAGGAGGAAGAAGAGAAGAAGCTATAAGAAGAGGAAGGGATTGTGAGATCCGCTTCTTCCTTCCTCTCTCTCCACAAGGCCAACTTCCTCCCCCGCTGCTTCTTGACCTTCTCCAAGTCTTTTCTCATGCGCTGCTCAGCATAGGCTTTCTCGGATTCTTCATCTAACGCCGAGCTTTCCGGTACTACTCTTCGCTTCTCGAGGATGACGATGAAGATGGGGAGGCGAGGAAGAGGAAGAAGAAGAACCGGATCTCCGAATCCCTTCCTTCTTATAGCTTCTTCTCTTCTTCCTCCTTCTACCCAACTGCCGATTCCACTCCTTTGCTAAACGAATTATTGTTCAAGCAACATCTTAGTTCCTCGCCGCAATGTACCTCCATTTTCTCGATAACCGCTTACAAAACCAATCCGTTTGCTCTTACCGAATATCATGATGTGGGAGGGTTTCGGGTCACGGGTGCCACTTGGACTCGATCCAAGTATCCGTAGAATCGCTCAACATAGTCAAATAGGGACTCTCTTTTCTTTCTACGAGAGTTCTCGCTTTGCCATAAGGTGTGGTGAGCATAACCGAGCCCACGAAACGGCTGAGAGGTGCCTTCAAGTCCTTCTAATCTGCGGCGACCGCACCATAAGTTCGACTATACCATCGCGTCATGTCCCTCAATAACCTTGGAAAATGCACAACGTGTCCCCGATCCTCCATTGGCATGAGACACATTATTCCAAAGTGCGCTGGCTTTCGCATATCGGCGCTTCTTCATTTCCCAAACTTGACATACTGGCGGTCATGGGGTTGGGACAACCTCCAGCTCCTGTGGCTCCAGATGTCGTTTCGGGTCTAGGTGTCCTCGACGACTCACTCCCTTCTCCTGCTGGTGTAAACCGATTAACCAACGCTCCCCGCATGCGGGATGTCTTGCACAAAGACTCGAGCATTGTTGTGATGTGGTGGCTCCCAGAGGTGTTTCCCAAATTCGAGAGTTGAGCAATGATTCATCGAGATGCAATGTAAGATCCTCACTATGCGTGAAATTCTCGCTACTTACCCTCCTTCCGCACAAGATTGCATGTTTTACGCAGGGATGGCAAAGTTCGCTAAAGACTCAAAGAACGAGAGTCTTTTACCGACGAACCCCCACCTTTTCTTCCACAACCCAACCATGCAATAGTTTCCAGCCACGTAGCCCTCCGGACCGTTGTTGATACAGCCATAGAATTATTACGGACGTCACTAGGGTGGCGCCTTCTTGTGACCTTTGGTCAGTCTTCGGAGGAGGAGAAATGAGTGCGGATCCTCGAGGGCTATTGGTGGCCAAAGTGACCACAAGATCCAAACGGAGAGAGACTGAAATCCGAGAAACGCCGAGAGGCGGGAGGAACGCAAGCGAGGAAGGTGAAGGACGACTCACCGTGGCCTCCTGGAGACTCGTGGGAGTCGGGGTTGGAAGAAGGAGAAAGGGATGAAGGTGACCTCCGCGTGGTGCGATTCTTTCGCCTTGACCTCCAATTCATCAATCGCTTGGTGAGCTTCCACTTGGTCCGCAATTCCCCTCCTGCAGGTGGGCGTTTCTTCTCCATTCATCGAACCGTCTTTCCTTCCTCTCCTTCTCCAGCGCGCGCTCAACTTCCTCCTGTCGTTTCTTGACCTTCTCCAAGTCTTTTCTCATGCGTCGTTCATAGGCTTTCTCGGATTCTTCATCTAACGTCGAGCTTTCCTGGGTACTACTCTCTTCGCTCTCAGAGGATGACGATGAAGATGGGGGAGGCGAGGAAGAGGAAGAAGAAGAACTGGATCTCCTGAATCCCTTCCTCTTCTTATAGCTTCTTCTCTTCTTCCTCCTTCTACCCAACTCGGCCGATTCCCACTCCTTTGCTAAATTGTTCCGGCCAACATCTTAGTTCCTACGCAATGTACCTCCATTTTCTCGATAATCCGCTTACAAAACCAATCCGATTGCTTGCTCTTGCGAATATCATGATGTGGGAGGGTTTCACAGGGTCACGGGTGCACACTTCGGACTCGATCCAAGTATCCGTAGAATCGTTCAACATAGTCAAATAGGGACTCTCTTTTCTTTCTCTGGAGAGTTCGGTTTTGCCAAGGTGTGGTGAGATAACCGAGCCCACCCAGCAGTTGAGAAAGCCTTCAAGTCCTTCTAGTCTGCGGCGCCGGCACCATAAGTTCGACTATACCACGCTGTCCATGTCCCTCAATAACCGGAAAATGCACAAGCGGTCTCAGATCCTCCAGGTTGGCATGAGACACATGTTCCAAAGTGCGCTAAAGGCTTTCGCGTCGCTTCTTCATTTCCCAAACTTGACATCTGGCGGTACATGGGGTTGGGACAACCCTCCAGCTCCTGTGGCTCCACTGATGCTGTTCGGTCTAGGTGTCCTCGACGCACTCGCGCTCCCTTCTCCTGTTGCAGGTAAACCGATTAACCAACGTTCCCTGCATGCAGGATGTCTTGCACAAAGACTCGAGCATTGTTGTGATGTGGTGGCTCCCCTAGAGGTGTTTCCCAAATTCGAGAGTTGAGCAATGATTCGATCGAGATGCAATGTAAGATCCTCAGACCATGCGTGAAATTCTCTGCTACTTACCCCTCCTTCCTGTGCACACAAGATTGCATGTTTTACAGGATGGCAAAGTTCGCTAAAGACTCAAAGAACGAGAGTCTTTTACCGAAGAACCCCTTACCTTTTCTTAAAACCCAACCATGCAATAGTTTCACCAACCCTCCGAACACGTTGTTGACACCATAGAATTATTGGAGCAGGACGTATTTACACTAGGGTGGCGCCTTCTTGCGTGACCTTTGGCTGTCGAATTCTGGAGGAGGAGAGGCGTGAGTTTACAAAGTGCATAACAAATGGTGAATATGTCTGAATGTATATTATTTTAATGACTTAAAATGTGAATGACCTAGGGAACAAATAAGCAGCATGTCACATGAGGGTTTACATATGGGTAGAGAGTTCAAAGCTCTCACAAATAGACCACATGGACACACATTTATAAGAACGTCGTTATTAAGCATCCCGCTTAGATCGGTACTTAGATGGGGTGCCTAAAGGAAGTGGATGTTTTTCTGTAAAAGTGATGTTATTAAGCATCCTGCTTAGATCGGTACTTAGATGGGGTGCCTAAAGGAAGTGGATGTTTTACGTAAAAGTGATGGGTGATAAAAGTAGCTTAGGCACACCATTATTATGACCAAATTATTTGAAACCAGTTTGGTTCTTCGTGGCGCCATTTTTTGCCTCCAAAAGCTTCTTGTGTGGGCAAGATGCAATTACTGCAGACCGACAAACACTAAGTGTGTGTCAAACAATTTTATTTATAGAATCAAGTCGGAAGAAGTTTGAATTTCTGAACTCTTCCGGCCAGCAGCAGCTAATGACTTCGACTATAGTTTAGGTCGTCCAGTACTCGTTTTCACCAGTACAACCGACGGCTCACAACTCCTCTGCACCTCTCCGGTACACCACCCACAAACCAGTTGCAACACACTTTACGTGGGCCTTTAGGCAAAAACCGACGTGCTCTCAGGGTCCATTTTGTTCCTACAAAATAAAAGACCTTGACAGTAGCCAAATTGACTGGAGATAAAGTTTCACGGTATGGTTCACCTGTTAAAATCCTTAGCAACTGTATAATCAGTTGCCCGACTGTTGCAGGTTGATGAGCTTGCAATATGCTCCTTTCCTTGCAAGCAATTCCTTAGGACTGCCTTGTTCAATGATAGTTCCATCTTGCACAACTGCAATTGTATTGGCCCTGGATGGTGGACAGGCGGTGCGCAATGACAACAGTTGTTCTGCCTTGCATCAATCTATCCAAGGCCTCTTCTCTGATCCGCAGACATGTAGAAGTGCAGTACATGGTAAGTTTGGCGGCCGCTGATGCTAGTGCTTGGAACATCGGGAATTCACATTGTGCTTCATCAAATTCCACTGGCGACAGGAGATAAAAGCAAGCACGTAGGTAACAACAAATGCTGGTAGATGCAAACACAGCAATCTTGCGGCTATGCTCTGAATTCCGAACAGAACATTGATCAGTCGGACATGGATGTTGATCAGGATGCTAAAATCTCACTTCTGAAATTCTCTCTGTGGCTCCTGCACAGCCTATTACGTAATTGAAGACTTGGTGGATTTGCAATTACAGCCATGATGTCCTACATGCAGGCAAGTAAAGCGATGCATCACATCAGATATTCCAGATATCAGAGCTCAAACGCCAACTGCATGCAGTCACAGGCGCTAGCCTCTGCTTCTCCTCATCCGCTGCTAGAGGCACGATGCTGTCAGTCGAATGTGCTGCAGCCACACACCAGCTAGTGGACCACAGAAATCACATCTACCGTTCGACGAATGAATTCGAAGGTAGGAGATGGATTGAAATGCCGGTACGGACCAACTTGAGCACACACAAGCAGCCATAGCCGGTCAGAAGCTACTGGGAACGGAGTCACGCGTGCTGTTGGAGCCTTGGCAGAAGCAGGATGGGCCTCCAAGTCGGAGCTTCATGGGGAAGGAAGGGCGGTACGGTAGTACCAGCTTTTATTATGCTGGTATATCGCTCTGTTCCTATGGCTGCACCCGATATAGGCGGTGGGTGGTCGTGACCGGCCGATCCCGTCGGCCACTTGCCACGATCCTCATTTTATTACTCATTTCCAACAATGATTGTGCAACACATTGTAGGTGAGTGACCGGGTACTCCAATACAAAGGATTCTAGTACAGTTCTGAGTTGCCTGCACTAAGAGACGATGGCCGGCTGGTTTGAGGCTCCAGACCCATGTTCCTACTTGGGAAGGAGGCGTGGGTCCAAATCCTATCCCTAGCGATAAAGCAGTTTGATAAATACCGTTGCTGAGGGCTGCTTTTGAAAAATAATTAGGAACGGTTGAGGCTCTCATCCCGCCTGTGTTGTATACAGAGGGATGTAGCAAGACAACTATGTCCAAGGAAATCACACACCCCGAGAATGTTCCACAAACCGATTTCTGTTCCCTGGGCGTGCGCCTCATCAGTGGCATAAGGGGACGTCAGTGGGTCCAAGTATGTATCGTCAGAAAGCACCCCTCCGCAACTTGGCTGTCTGCAGATTACCACAAAGGGGGAAGGTGCTTGCAACGAGGTTAAGCTTGTAAAAGGGTGAACATATGCACTTGGGACTGCGAAGCCCAGCAAAAAGACAATCCGCAACCCAGCTGCTGACCATTTGTGGTGTAGGGCCCTAGCTTTCCATGAAAATGCCCTGGGGCCGGAGTGGCATGGGCAATGTGCCCGTGTTCCAGGACTACCAGCTCTGGAACTTCGAGCCTGAGGTGATGATCCATCGCGATCGATTGGAGTGCTGGTGCCTGTGGTTGCCCATGGCTGGTGCTGGAGCCAGCGGCTCGCACGGTTTCAGTCCATGAGCTTCCATGAGGCTAGGAGTATTAGTATGGGACACGAAGATTCCACAAGGAGCGACAGCGCCAGCAGCAGGACTGCGCACGCGGACTCCGACCAGATCGACAGCGATCATAGCTGCTAACCTCTTGGTTTGCGATTAGGTAAGGTAGACTGGAACCAGGTCCGGCAATCTTATCTTGATCGCCGCCCGCTTTGCAAGAGCAAAGCGGCCTCTTCCTCAAGTGCCCGTATCTCTTCTTCCTCTTCAATCCGTCGTGTGGCCGCAACGGCATTTTCCTCCCTCAACTGATTTCTCCTCGCAGCCCTCAAATCTCTTGCAGTCACAAGCGGAGGCGATCTCCCATGGCTGTCCCTTCGCCCCCTCCCCCTGCTAGACATCTGCACGCACTCCCATATCCTTCAACCCATGATTGTCAGAAATCGAGGGATTTGCTGTATGTCTCGTTCTTGTTATGGAAACCACCCAAACCACAGCGTTTAGAAAGTGTCGAGCACCTTCCTTGCAATGCGCGCGTATCAGGACACTAGCCTACCACAACCACACACTCCTCCCCTGTACAAGATTCCCCCCCAAGCACACATGGCACCCTGGACAAGAAAATCACGATTATGGCAGCAATAGGTTCCTCTCAAAACACGACTGTCCGCACAGCAAATCCTCCTCGAAACGCGACCGTTCAGGCAACAAGTTCCTCTGGCAAACCGCAACTGTCCAAGCAACAAATCCCCGGCAACGGCGCCAAAAATGTGGGAGGAAAATCCCGGGGCTACCGAGATTCACCCTCTAGTGGCCACACTTATCCCACTATCGCTTAGCACATTGGGTTTCGTCCCATGAGACTTGTGTGGACAGCCGGGTTCTGAGAGATCAATCGTTGCCTACACCCACTCACAACCTCAGCCCCCTCAACAAGCAAGGCGCCCTCTAACTCTCCCTCTACAGCAGCTGCACCACTTGCACTGCTCCAAAAATTCACTATCTCCCGACCTACAACGACACAACACAATTGTAGGCCGTGCCTCAGCGGAAAGGAGTCCACCACGGGCGCCTAGGGACCCCCTGACCCACGCCGCGATTTTGTCCCCAACTGTAAGACTAGCTCCTCCAACGATGGGAGCGCCTTCTTGTTACAGATTTGGGATTCGTCCCTTAGGCTCTGCTTGTGGCATTCCACTATTACCTACACTCTAATCCTCTACTTATCATCCTCTTCAACGCTCAACTCGACTCCTCCTCCTCCGCCGCCTACTCTAACTTCACTTCAAGCTCACTGCCCCCAGCTCGCCCTTATGGCACAACTGCCTCGGGTCCGCCTACAAGCCAGCAAGTTCTTCCTTGGGCCGGTTGCTGTGAGTTTGACATCGGACAGCGAGAACCTCCTGGGAGTCTTTCCCTATAGTCTACCCTCAAGCTAAGAGTTCCTTGGGTATAGCCACACACCTCAAGCAAAGCAATTTCACAGCAACCATTCACAAAGGGAGCAACTCGTCGAGGCGCAGGGAGCGAGCCCTCTACCAAGCACTCCTACCACCGTGAACTTCCTTTCTTCCAGACACTGTGTTAGCTTGCAGCTGGCATGAAATTCTTTCACCAGGAGCAAAGGACTCGCGAGTTTGGAAGTGCAAGACGTGATATTTTACTTCGTGAAATCTTCTTCTTCTTATGGGGGATCCTAACATGCGACTTCCCTCGGGTGTGCCTGCTGCAGGTCACCTTTCCCAATATTCTATGATTTTCTACCGCCAGTATTAAAGTCTTAGCATCCAAGTCTTCTTGTCTTCTCTTAAGTAAAATTCATCCCAAGTCTTCTTTATCTTCTCCTAAGTAAAATTTTATTCTATTAGTTTGACGAATGTCAATCTTTAAATGAGTTCAGCCTACACCACCTATCCTACATTTCCCAAAGCACATTTATGGTCATTGACCCATTTGATCTTTATCGTGCTGGGAGGGCCGGTTCTCTTCGATGTGACCGGTTCTCTTCGATGGTAACCAGTTCTCTTCTGTTGGCCTCTCTGCCGTTTTGGCTGCTGGCTCTCCCATGGCCCAGGCTTCTATTTGACTTGTGGGGCAAGGGTCTTCTTTGCCCGGATGGCGCGCCATCTCCTCTTTTGAAGGTCAGCAACTTGTTGCCCAATATAAGCTGTTGTTGACTGCCATTCGTCGGGTGTGCTGTAATATCAGGTTTCATGGCTTCGGATCAGCTGTCACATTGCCGCTCACTATTTCTATTTCTAGGAGCAAAGCGGCCATTGGTCGGGAAACGAACAACAAGTGTGGCAAGGGTGTGATGGATGAGCAACGTGCTTTGGCTTTGAGTCAGCTTCCTCTTGTACATCGCTCAGCTATCCTTGGCTATCCATCCAAGCTGGCGGAGGCATACCTCCGCCACATACTTCCTATCCTGATGACATTCCCCGCTTATCACGCTTCTTGCCGGAGTACCGCATATCTGCACCAGCTGCCTAAGACGGAAGATGTTTCCACACACCCTCCTCCTCCCGTCTTACACGCGCTCAGGTTATGGAGTCTCATCCCGCCTCTGCTAAATGATGGCATAGACAGCAATGTCCAAGTGCAGTCATGCTGTACTCCGGCAAGAAGCGTGATAAGCGGGAATCTATGAGGATAGGAAAGCGTGTGTCGGAGGTATGCCTCCGCCAGCTTGGATGGATAGCCAAGGATAGCTGAGCGATGTATAAGAGGAAGGGGACTCCTCACAATTGCCAACCGGGAAGCATCATTCAGCTCCTCCTCGCCTGAGTGGACCACCAGTGGTTTGTCAAGGCTTGCTACTCGAAGCTAGTCCCTTGCAGCATCTGTTGTGGCCTCCGTTGTTGGATGCAGTTTTCGAATACGTGTGCGTGTGAAGGACATCCATCCATCCATCATCTACTCGTGGATCAGTGGATATCAACTCAGTCATCAAATAGCTCCAACCTTTCGAGTTGTGATTACCAGAGAAGGGCAGCTATGCTGGTAAGGGTGAGTCCTTAGCGCCTGTAGACTGGGTGGTTCACTTTGAATGGTTTGCGCGCAGGCCTGCTGTAAAGGGTTCCCGATCATCGTGCTGTCCGGATTATTCCACCTCGGTCTTAAATTCCCTAAGCCCATAGCGTGATTGCACTGGAAGAATTGTCACGACACCATGTTCTGAGCACGGTTGAGCACGGGAGGTGGGCGTTTTCAATTCAAACTTCATCCCAGCAGATCCATAGAGCTCTCTGATTTCGCCGTGCAGCTGCCGCTTTGGGGTTCGGGTCTCGTGTCCGTTCGCTGGGCTGTGTGAGTTTATTCGCCATGAGAACTGCTGCTGCCTGCATGGCCATGGAATTGCGAGGTGTTGAGATCCGGACCTGGTTCCAGTCTACCTTACCTAATCGCAAACCAAGAGGTTAGCAGCTATGATCGCTGTCGATCTGGTCGGAGTCCGCGTGCGCAGTCCTGCTGCTGGCGCTGTCGCTCCTTGTGGAATCTTCGTGTCCCATACTAATACTCCTAGCCTCATGGAAGCTCATGGACTGAAACCGTGCGAGCCGCTGGCTCCAGCACCAGCCATGGGCAACCACAGGCACCAGCACTCCAATCGATCGCGATGGATCATCACCTCAGGCTCGAAGTTCCAGAGCTGGTAGTCCTGGAACACGGGCACATTGCCCATGCCACTCCAGCCCCAGGGCATTTTCATGGAAAGCTAGGGCCCTACACCACAAAATGGTCAGCAGCTGGGTTGCGGATTGTCTTTTGCTGGGCTTCGCAGTCCCAAGTGCATATGTTCACCCTTTTACAAGCTTAACCTCGTTGCAAGCACCTTCCCCTTTGTGGTAATCTGCAGACAGCCAAGTTGCGGAGGGTGCTTTCTGACGATACATACTTGGACCCACTGACGTCCCCTTATGCCACTGATGAGGCGCACGCCCAGGGAACAGAAATCGGTTTGTGGAACATTCTCGGTGTGTGATTTCCTTGGACATAGTTGTCTTGCTACATCCCTCTGTATACAACACAGGCGGGATGAGAGCCTCAACCGTTCCTAATTATTTTTCAAAAGCAGCCCTCAGCAACGGTATTTATCAAACTGCTTTATCGCTAGGGATAGGATTTGGACCCACGCCTCCTTCCCAAGTAGGAACATGGGTCTGGAGCCTCAAACCAGCCGGCCATCGTCTCTTAGTGCAGGCAACTCAGAACTGTACTAGAATCCTTTGTATTGGAGTACCCGGTCACTCACCTACAATGTGTTGCACAATCATTGTTGGAAATGAGTAATAAAATGAGGATCGTGGCAAGTGGCCGACGGGATCGGCCGGTCACGACCACCCACCGCCTATATCGGGTGCAGCCATAGGAACAGAGCGATATACCAGCATAATAAAAGCTGGTACTACCGTACCGCCCTTCCTTCCCCATGAAGCTCCGACTTGGAGGCCCATCCTGCTTCTGCCAAGGCTCCAACAGCACGCGTGACTCCGTTCCCAGTAGCTTCTGACCGGCTATGGCTGCTTGTGTGTGCTCAAGTTGGTCCGTACCGGCATTTCAATCCATCTCCTACCTTCGAATTCATTCGTCGAACGGTAGATGTGATTTCTGTGGTCCACTAGCTGGTGTGTGGCTGCAGCACATTCGACTGACAGCATCGTGCCTCTAGCAGCGGATGAGGAGAAGCAGAGGCTAGCGCCTGTGACTGCATGCAGTTGGCGTTTGAGCTCTGATATCTGGAATATCTGATGTGATGCATCGCTTTACTTGCCTGCATGTAGGACATCATGGCTGTAATTGCAAATCCACCAAGTCTTCAATTACGTAATAGGCTGTGCAGGAGCCACAGAGAGAATTTCAGAAGTGAGATTTTAGCATCCTGATCAACATCCATGTCCGACTGATCAATGTTCTGTTCGGAATTCAGAGCATAGCCGCAAGATTGCTGTGTTTGCATCTACCAGCATTTGTTGTTACCTACGTGCTTGCTTTTATCTCCTGTCGCCAGTGGAATTTGATGAAGCACAATGTGAATTCCCGATGTTCCAAGCACTAGCATCAGCGGCCGCCAAACTTACCATGTACTGCACTTCTACATGTCTGCGGATCAGAGAAGAGGCCTTGGATAGATTGATGCAAGGCAGAACAACTGTTGTCATTGCGCACCGCCTGTCCACCATCCAGGGCCAATACAATTGCAGTTGTGCAAGATGGAACTATCATTGAACAAGGCAGTCCTAAGGAATTGCTTGCAAGGAAAGGAGCATATTGCAAGCTCATCAACCTGCAACAGTCGGGCAACTGATTATACAGTTGCTAAGGATTTTAACAGGTGAACCATACCGTGAAACTTTATCTCCAGTCAATTTGGCTACTGTCAAGGTCTTTTATTTTGTAGGAACAAAATGGACCCTGAGAGCACGTCGGTTTTTGCCTAAAGGCCCACGTAAAGTGTGTTGCAACTGGTTTGTGGGTGGTGTACCGGAGAGGTGCAGAGGAGTTGTGAGCCGTCGGTTGTACTGGTGAAAACGAGTACTGGACGACCTAAACTATAGTCGAAGTCATTAGCTGCTGCTGGCCGGAAGAGTTCAGAAATTCAAACTTCTTCCGACTTGATTCTATAAATAAAATTGTTTGACACACACTTAGTGTTTGTCGGTCTGCAGTAATTGCATCTTGCCCACACAAGAAGCTTTTGGAGGCAAAAAATGGCGCCACGAAGAACCAAACTGGTTTCAAATAATTTGGTCATAATAATGGTGTGCCTAAGCTACTTTTATCACCCATCACTTTTACGTAAAACATCCACTTCCTTTAGGCACCCCATCTAAGTACCGATCTAAGCAGGATGCTTAATAACATCACTTTTACAGAAAAACATCCACTTCCTTTAGGCACCCCATCTAAGTACCGATCTAAGCGGGATGCTTAATAACGACGTTCTTATAAATGTGTGTCCATGTGGTCTATTTGTGAGAGCTTTGAACTCTCTACCCATATGTAAACCCTCATGTGACATGCTGCTTATTTGTTCCCTAGGTCATTCACATTTTAAGTCATTAAAATAATATACATTCAGACATATTCACCATTTGTTATGGCCATGCAAAAAAGGTATGCTATATTTTTTTAATTACAGCATATTTTCACTATGGTGTATTCTTGCAATAATAAGGTCTATATATTCAAAAAATACATGAGGTGTATACATAGCAAAAACCCTCCAATCTTAGGAATCTTAGATTACTATGTTTTTTAAGTATTTACCTTCTCCCAATTCAAACGGTATTGCAACTTGGTCCTTATAGTTTCATACACTAGGTGCATGCATGGCAAAAACCTCCAATCTTAGAAATCCTAGCTTATGTTATGAGTTTTTAAAAGATGGAGCACATTGCTAAAGCATTTAATCCCTAATCTACATGATTCTTACGACTGTTATAGACTATCTTGCTCGAGTTCTTATAGTGTATTATAAACCTCTTTGACCTAGATCCATAAGTTGATGGCTATTTACGGATGGAAAGGCAATTTCTAGATAAAGTGAGTTTCATGATGAACTCGTGTGGCATGCAAAGGGTTTATCCGAACCAGCCCTTCAAGACCTTCATGGGTTAAGCTCATATGGGTTAGGCCTTCAAAACAAGCCTTGAAACTTATATTTTCACAATTTGAAAAATATTTTACCATAGCACCTATTAAATTTGTTTCTACAAGAATGCATGGGACAACATGTTCATGCAATATTCTATACATCAAAGTTACCCTTCAAAATATGCCTTGTTTCCTTTTGAAAGTGAACTAAACCCCAACGATGAATAAACGATTTGTTCCCCATGTTCGCTACTAGAACCCATGGCACCATCCCGAGAGGACTTGGCTGCGGTTTTGCCCAAGAGCAACGTGCCCGGAAATTTTACCAATACCACTATGAGGCCTATGCCAATTAGCTCTAGATGGCTTCTAATTATGACATGAATAATGTCTACCCATATAAGCCCCAACAAGTATAGTATACCACCTAGTCGTACCCGGAAAATGGACAACTAGTTTGGAAATTTCATTGCAATGGGTTTCCTACAAGTAGGCTACATGGGACTATAGTGCCCTCTCAATACGGTCGGTAGAAAACTAAATAGAACCAAGCTTGTACCTACCGTAAACTCAAGGCTAATTTCTCATGGGTTCTTCATGAACAAAAATGTGACAAGGCTTTGAAGGGCACCAAATTGGACACTTTTTAGAAGGATGATGCATTACACATGAAAGAGAAAAGATGTAAAAACTCTTATAAAAGAGATAGATTAAATGGCGATAACCATGACCAAATTATCCATTTTTAAAAATTCCATATTACATGAAACTTGTGATATCTAGAGAATGGAATATTGTATCACTATAAGCTGCACAAGGATAGATAGCTTGTGATGAGGCAATGTGATGGAAAAGGTGTCAAGAAATCATTTTCTTTTGCAAAATGCAAGTTTGATTTCTTGCAAAATTGTACTTAGCACCCGTTCCTTCCCTGTCTCTTGGGCACAATCACAATCGAGGCGACCCACTCATTGGTAAACACAGGATAGATCACTCCTTCCAAGTATTGATCCAACGATCTTTGATGACCATAGAATACTTGGGATTCGATTGGTTGCTTGATCCTCACGGAGTGTTGACCT
The DNA here is from genome assembly GCA_010909165.1 of Anthoceros angustus. Taxonomy (NCBI): domain Eukaryota; kingdom Viridiplantae; phylum Streptophyta; class Anthocerotopsida; order Anthocerotales; family Anthocerotaceae; genus Anthoceros; species Anthoceros angustus. Next base: position 2,074,056 of record VJWM01000044.1, on the reverse strand, counting down.
CCCAAGTCGATTCGAATCCTCCTCTACAACAACTTCTACTTGCGGATAGGTACCTATACAACAACTCGGGTTTTATTTCCATCTCCTCAATGGGGTCCTCTATAGGCACGATCACTGCAGGAGCTCACCCATGTACCCCCGAGGTGTACCCATCGATGGAAGCTCAATCCCCCTCAGGGTGCCTTGCTCCATGACACAAAGGATACTTTGCTGGCCCTACTGCGTGACTTAAGCGTAATGCCACTCGAGGACTACCTACCGCCATAGGTTGCTCGGTCACCTTCATCCCTTTCTCCTTCTTCCAACCCCGACTCCCACGAGTCTCCAGGAGGCCACGGTGAGTCGTCCTTCACCTTCCTCGCTTGCGTTCCTCCCGCCTCTCGGCGTTTCTCGGATTTCAGTCTCTCTCCGTTTGGATCTTGTGGTCACTTTGGCCACCAATAGCCCTCGAGGATCCGCACTCATTTCTCCTCCTCCTTCCTCCACAATCCGGAATACACCTTTGGATTCATCAAGGAAATTGAACTCGCTTCCATCTTTAAACCGGTGTTGTCGTTACGGTGATGGCGGTTTCGGGATTGGGCGTCCCCTCTGTAGGCTCCGTGAATCGCACTCCACGGGTTGGTCACTCTTGAACACCTCAGTACCAACCTTGTGGCCTAGCTCCTTGCACACTTGACAAAAAGGCACATACCCCATCTATCTCTGTGGTTTTGGGCAATTGTTCGAATAGTGACCAGGCGTCCCGCAATTGTAGCAGCAGCTTGGTGGAATCGTCATCGGCCTCTGAGAAGGTTCTGGCCTCCATGGTCCCGGTGAGGTAGGTCGCACCCATACCTCACGGTGGCGGTGTGTGTGGTCACCTCATCGACCAGGCGGCCGACTCCCAATGAGCCTACACTTGATAAGCCTCATCTACGTGCAGAATCGCCAAGCATGATACTCTCCACATGGTAATTCACAAGATGGCATGGTGCTCGAATACACTCCCTTGTTGGTGTGTCCGGATTGATGATGATTGAGCAATACACCAAGCCTTGCGGTGAAGGTGACCTCCGTGGTCGATTCTTTACCGCTTGACCTCCAATTACATCAATCGCTTGGTCGAGCTTCACTTGGTCCGCAATTCCCCTCCGCAGCGTGGGCGTTTCCCCTTCTCCATTCATCGAACCGTCTTTCCTTCCTCTCCTTCTCGGTAGCTCAACTTCCTCACCTCGTTTCTTGACCTTCTCCAAGTCTTTTTCTCATCGTCGTTCATAGGCTTTCTCGGTTCTTCATCTAACGTCGAGCTTTCCGGTACTACTCTCTTCGCTCTCGGAGGATGACGATGAAGATGGGGAGGCGAGGAAGGAAGAAGCGGATCTCACAATCCCTTCCTCTTCTTATAGCTTCTTCTCTTCTTCCTCCTTCTACCCAACTCGGCCGATTCCCACTCCTTTGCTAATTTATTATTCCGGCCAACATCTTAGTTCCTACGCAATGTACCTCCATTTTTCTCGATAATCCGCTTACAAACCAATCCAAGGCTTGCTCTTGCGAATATCATGATGTGGGAGGGTTTCACAGGGTCACGGGTGCACACTCGGGACTCGATCCAAGTATCCGTAGAATCGTTCAACATAGTCAAATAGGGACTCTCTTTTCTTTCACGGAGAGTTCTCGGTTTTGCCAAGGTGTGGTGAGCATAAGCCCAGCCAACGGTTGAGAAAGGCGCCTTCAAGTCCTTCTAGTGGCGCCGGCACCATAAGTTCGACTATACCACTTGCTGTCCATGTCCCTCAATAACCTGTGGAAAATGCAAATGCACAAGCAGTCACCATATCCTCCAGTTGGCATGAGACACATGTTCCAAAGTGCATAAAGGCTTTGATCGTGCGCTTCTTCATTTCCCAAACTTGACATCTTGGTGGTGTGGGGTTGGGACAACCTCTCAGCCTGTGGCTCCATGTCTTGTCGGTCTAGGTGTCCTCGGCGACTCGCGCTCCCTTCTCTGCAGTAAACCGATTAACGTTCCGCATGCAGGATGTCTTACAAAGACTCGAGCATTGTTGTGATGTGGTGGCTCCCCTAGAGGTGTTTCCCAAATTCGAGAGTTGAGCAATGATTCGATCGAGATGCAATGTAAGATCCTCGGACCATGCGTGAAATTCTCTACTTACCCTCCTTCCTGTGCACAAGATTGCATGTTTCTGTGAGGATGGCAAAGTTCGCTAAAGACTCAAAGAACGCGAGAGTCTTTTACCGCGAACCCTTACCTTTTCTTCCGTCAACCCAACCATGCAATAGTTTCCCAGGCAGCCCAACCCTCCGAACCGTTGTTGAAATGACATTATTGGAAGCAGGACGTGCCACTAGGGTGGCGCCTTCTTGCGTGACCTTTGCGGCTCGAATTCGGAGGAGGCGTGAGTTTACAAAGTGCATAACAAATGTAACACATCCGCGTGTTGCGGCATGCGCCACTCAGCGGCGTGTTGCGGCACCACTCAGCGCGCGTGTTGCGGCATGCCGCCACCACTGCGCCGCGCGTGTTGTGGCATGCCGCCACTCAACGCCGCGTGTTGCGGCATGCCGCCACTCAGCCGCATGTTGCGGCATGCCCTATCTACAAGGCGTTGACTCGACATTGTTGACGGTGACCGTCAAGCATGCAGTGGCGTGTCTCGCTTGAAGTCGAGCTTGATCCACCACTCTGAAAATTCCAACGTTGAGAAGGTCGAGGTTGTAGACTCAAACTAAATGCATGATCGATTCCTCCTCTTCGCTTTCTTCCCGTCGCAACTCTTCTCGTCGACCTCCTTCCTTTCACCTTTATCATGCCTTCTCTACCCTCATGGCAATCTTATCTTGATCTCGGCCTGCCCTTGTAGGCAGAGCAAAGCGACCTCTTCCTCAAGTGCCCGTATCTCTTCTTCCTCTTCAATCGTGTGGCGCGGCATTTTCCTCCCTCAATCGATTTCTCCCAGCCCTCAAATCTCTTGCAGTCCTGGCGAGGCGATCTCCATGGGCTGTCCTTCGCCCCCTCCCTGCTAGACATGCACGCACTCCCATATCCTTCAACCCATGATTGTCGAATCGAGGGATTTCTTTGTATGTCTCGTTCTTGTTATGGAAACCACCCAAACCCACGGCGTTTAGAAAGTGTCGAGCACCTTCCTTGCAATGCGCGTGTCGGGACACTAGCCTACCACAACCACACTCCTCCCTGCAAGATTCCCCAAGCACATGGCACCTGGACAAGAAAATCACGATTATGGCGCAGAATAGGTTCCTCTCAAAACACGATCCGAAATCCTCCTCGAACGACCACCGTTGCAACAAGTTCCTCCTCGCAAATGTTGTCAAGCAACAAATCCGAAGCGCCAAAAATGTGGGAGGAAAATCCGGGGCTACCGAGATTCACCCTCTAGTGGCCACACTTATCCCACTATCGCTAGCACATTGGGTTTCGTCCCATGAGACTTGTGTGGACAGGTTCGAGAGATCAATGCCTACACTCAACCTCGGCCCCTCAACAAGCAAGGCGCCTCTAACTCTCCTCTCGGCACCACTTGCCTTTGCTCCAAAATTCACTATCTCCCGACCTAGCGACCACAACACAATTGTAGGCCGTGCCTCACGGGAAAGGAGTCCACCACACGCCTAGGGACCCCACCCACGCCGCGATTTTGTCCCCCCTGTAAGACTAGCTCCTCCAACGATGGGGCGCCTTCTTATTCTGATTTGGGATTCGTCCCTTAGGCTCGCTTGTGGCATTCCACTATTACCTACACTCTAATCCTCTACTTATCATCCTCTTCAACGCTCAACTCGACTCCTCCTCCTCCGCCGCCTACTCTAACTTCACTTCAAGCTCAGCTCGCCCTTATACTGCCTCGGTCCGCCTACAAAGCAAGTTCTTCCTTGGGCGGTTCTTTGTGAGTTTGACATCGACAATGAGAACCTCACGGAGTCTTTCCTATAGTCTACCCTCAAGCTAAGAGTTCCTTGGGTATAGCCACACACCTCAAGCAAAGCAATTTCACAACACCATTCACAAAGGGAGCAACTCGTCGGCGCGCGAGCGAGCCCTCTACCAAGCACTCCTACCACCGTGAACTTCCTTTCTTCCGGACAACATGTTAGCTTGCGGTGGCATGAAATTCTTTCACCAGAGCAAAGGACTCATGAGTTTGGAAGTGCAAGACGTGATATTTTACTTGTGAAATCTTCTTCTTCTTATGGGGATCCTAACATGCGACTTCCCTGTGTGCTGCAGTCACCTTTCCCAATATTCTATGATTTTCTACCAGATTAAAGTCTTAGCATCCAAGTCTTCTTGTCTTCTCTTAAGTAAAATTCATCCCAAGTCTTCTTTATCTTCTCCTAAGTAAAATTTTATTCTATTAGTTTGACGAATGTCAATCTTTAAATGAGTTCAGCCTACACCACCTATCCTACATTTCCCAAAGCACATTTATGGTCATTGACCCATTTGATCTTTATCGTGCTGGGAGGGCCGGTTCTCTTCGATGTGACCGGTTCTCTTCGATGGTAACCAGTTCTCTTCTGTTGGCCTCTCTGCCGTTTTGGCTGGCTCTCCCATGGCCCAGGCTTCTATTTGACTTGTGGGGCAAGGGTCTTCTTTGCCCGGATGGCGCGCCATCTCCTCTTTGAAGGTCAGCAACTTGTTGCCCAATATAAGCTGTTGTTGACTGCCATTCGTCGGGTGCTGTAATATCAGGTTTCATGGCTTCGGATCAGCTGTCACATTGCCGCTCACTATTTCTATTTCTAGCAAAGGGCCAAGCTGGTCGGGAAACGAACAACAAGTGTGGCAAGGGTGTGATGGATGAGCAACGTGCTTTGGCTTTGAGTCAGCTTCCTCTTGTACATCGCTCAGCTATCCTTGGCTATCCATCCAAGCTGGCGGAGGCATACCTCCCACGCCCTATCCTGATGACATTCCCCGCTTATCACGCTTCTTGCCGGAGTACCGCATATCTGCACTTGGCTGCCTAAGACGGAAGATGTTTCACACACCCCTCCTCCTCCCGTCTTACACGCGCTCAGGTTATGGAGTCTCATCCCGCCTCTGCTAAATGATGGCATAGACAGCAATGTCCAAGGAAATGGCACAACCCCAAGATGTTTCACCAATCGATTTCTGCTCCATGGCCGTGCGGTCAGCGCCCCATCTCACTGGTGCTCAGGAGACGCCAGTGGGCCTTGCACTGGGCATCTAGATTCAGAAAGCATCCCTACGCAACTTGGCTGCCTGTAGATTATTGTAGGCCATGGCTTACGAAAGGAGCTGAGGGAGCTGCTTTCTTTCGGGCTCCACCCGCACGAAGGGGAAGGTGCTTGGAAAGAGGAAAGCTTGGAAGGGTAAGAACATGTACACTCGGGAGTGCAAAGCACAACAACAGACAACCAACCCGCAACCCAACTGCCGACCATTTGTAGTGTAGGGTCCTAGCTTTCCATGAAAATGCTCTGGGGCGGAAGTGGCATGGCTCTTGTGCCCGTGTTCCAAGACTACCAGCTCTGGAACTTCGAGGTCATGATCCCTCGTTTAGAGTGCTGGTGCCTCTGATTGCCCATGGCTGCTGCTAGAGCTAGCGGGCTCGCACGGTTTCAGTCCATGAACTTGCATGAGGAGTACAGGAAGGCCTGCAGGACCAGCTCCTACGTCGAGCTGTGGATGAAGGCTAATTGTCAGATGAAACAACAGCCTCTCGTCTCTGGCAGCAAGTCTGTAGGAGACGCGTTGGAGGCCTTGAGCAAGACCGTCTCCGTGCCCAACAAAAAGCACTTGGTCAAGTTTCTGTGGCTTAAAGACGATTCCACAAGGGCGACAGCGCCAGCAGCAGGACTCCGGACTCCGGACTCCGACAAGATCGATATCATTGCTGCTAACCTCTTGGACCCTGATCAGGTAAGGTAGAGTGGTATCTGTTCCAGATCTAGATCTGTGTCAGGAGTGAGTTTTGTGACGGATCTCCAGTTGGAATTCTCACAGGCAGAAGTGGATGTGCGGTGCTGAGAGACATGGACAACCAGGGCCACCTCGGCCTCCTTCTTCAAGCTGGTTCTGGACTACTTTGACAACAGCTTGAAAGCATCAGATCTGTGTGGCGAGCTTCTCAAAAGTGTCGCGCAAGTCCGAGAAAACAACAGGACAGTGGAAAGTGCCATGAGCATCATACACTCGAGAGCACCAGATCCCGTTGACACCTCGCAGGCAGCTGACACCAGCAATTCCGACGCCGACGACTCCATCCTCTTATCCGAGGACCCAGCAGCAGCGGCGCAGCAGCAAGTTTATCCAAAGCTGCTGATGGTTGTCACCCGATTGATATAGATGACGAGCTTTCCTCCGCCGTCTACTCCCACAGCCATCACAAACGCAACGACATGCTCAGATCCGTCCACCAGGAGCTACAGCTACGTCGAAGCAGAGAACCCGTTCTCCGACTTGGAACAGTTCCAACCAGTGTTAGGAGGGGTCGCTGACAATGCCGTCTGGACAGGAAGAAGAAACTGATACGCGGATGCGGATTTGCAAAGGAACGTAAACATCTGTTCTGTTGTGCTATTACTACCTGTGAAGCAGTAGGGGTATTGGGACAACCAAGGATGAAAAGAATCGGACTGAGTCCGTTGGGTCGCCCGTCTAGGGCTGTCCACGAGATGCTTCTATAACAGCAACATGAAAGCGTTCAAGGTTCAGGTGTGGCTTGATCGGTGATAAGAATAGAGGCACTTCTTCGTGTGGACCTGTTTGCGTGTTTACTCACTCTGACAAAACGTCCACAACAGCTTGATGCAACATCCAAAGGAACATACGTAGTGACTCAAGACCTTGACACCATCAAAAGGCTAGTTGCACGAAACCGAAACGAGGTCGAACATACCAAAGGCAGGATAAGGTTTTGGAATCGACCACGTGATGACCAGAATCCCGTTTATGTACGAGCCTCTTCAACCTTGAGACCCAGATATGTTATCATCTGTATCCGGTACCTACCTGTTTATTGACCTACGCTTGTGCTCGCTTGCAGGTCATGGTCGACCATCTAACAAAGAATCAGGCAGTCTGCTCCCAGCAGCTGGATGATCTTGAACAGCACATTTACCTATGCTTCATGACTGTTAACAAAGCTCGGACCCTCATGGTTCAGAAAATTCTGTCAAAAGTAGCTCCATAGCCTTGCGTGTAACCCTGCCGACAGTAGGACACCGTATGTAGTTACAACTTATGTAGAACCTGTACTGTTAAAACATACAAAATTGACGACATGCTGACAAAAGCAAACATGGACCAACCCCTTCAGTACACTGGAAGCTTTGCTCACTCGAAACCAAAGACCTTTGCTTATACATCACGACATTTGTACACTTGTTGTTGGTATTTCCAACCAACTTGGCCGCTTTGCTCCGTAGAAATAGTGTGCGGCAATCTGACAGAGCTGGTCTGAAGCCATGAAACCTGAATACGGCACACCAGACGAAAGGCAGTCATTAAGAGCTGTCAATCCCAAATGCTGTGCAAACTTTGTCGGTCGCTGGAAGCATGATGGAAAGCAACAACCAGCAAAAACTTGTATTGGGCAACAAGTTGCGGACCTTCGATGTGGTGAACTATCTTTCCAGACTTGATCAGTAAAACAACTGGGGTCTTTTCTATCTTCATTGCCCCAACCAGATCCACCTCAGTCCCAGCATCCAATTTGACAGCCTGCAATGCCCAAAACGGTTCATTATCCAGGTGAACCAGATCCGATGACCTGCACGGGAAAATGGAACCTTGTTCCCAACGTACCCGAACTGGTACTCGTGTCCAAATGGTATCCACCATCTTCTCCACCTCTTCAACATTTGCCATCCCACACGACCTCTGAAGAAGAGCAGGACAAGCCAGGACGTTAGGGCTCACACCAAAAGAGTTCGATACCTGGAAACAGCTTCAAAGACAGATGACAGGCGGACGGTACCCTGTCCCATATCGTTCATACACATAAACCACCACAGGACTCATGTTATCGAACACAGTGGGTCCCCATTCTGCAGCTGTTATGTCTCTGACGAACTTTTCTGATAGTCTTCATCCCAATTCAGGTCTAGCTCGTCATCACTGTCACTATCGTCTTCCTCTCCCTCTGTCCTATCCCTAGTCACCTTCACTTTTTTTTCATCAAAGAACTCCGACACTCTGAACCCCCAGCCACTTTCCCCCTCAGGAGGCCATGTAGGGTCGTCTTCGTCCACAATAAGAGGATAGTCCTCGTCTTCGTCCTCGTCATAGTCGGGATCACTAGCACGTAACCTTTCCAACTCCTTCTCAATCCTTGCGTGCAGTGCTTCATATTGAGAGCGGTTAGACGAGTTGTAACGTCTTGCCTTGTCTGCCCTTCACCAATAGAAGCAGTTCCCACGTCCTCTTCATCATCCACTCCGTTAAGAGCTCCTTCGATGTGGGCCGGCCTCCAGCACCACCCCTGCCACTGGAGAGCAGCAGCAACATCTTCTACCTTCTGGTTCTGGGCAGCCTCTGCTCTGGACGTTGACGCGTCCTGTGCAGGATCAGACTCCAGTTCACGAGATACGTCCTTCTCTTGCTCCTCAGGAACTTTAACCCTCCTGGGCCGTCCTCTCCTCTTTTCTTCTCAACCTCCGGCGCAATCTCTTGACCCGCGGTGGAACATCTTATGCCTGTTACCACCCTCGTCGCCTTCCAGTTACAGGTCAATGTGAATGGACGATCAATGCCTCTCCTGCAAAACAGAACCATGTTAGAAAAGCATCCTCACAGGGAATATGAAAAGGAGCTTCGAGAGGCAAACCATACGACGGATTGCCGAATGTTCATCCTCCACTGCATCCAACAACGATATCCTTGGAGCAGATGCCACTGTTCCAAGCCATCGGCCCGGCTGCCATGATATCCTTCAAAATGAGCTAAACCCTAAACCCTGGGCTGGCTTTTGTGAGCTTTTCCATGCAACCCGCTGCATTTGAAGTGATCGGCTGTCTTGCCACTCAGTGTGTCTAGATTACTGAACCGCAGCCATGTGCATCACCTGATTTCCTTTACGGTGAACACCCTGATGTCATCTCCACGATCTCATTTTCTAGTTCAGTGCTGCTTGATGTTCATCCTTTTTGTCTGAGGACTCCAGCAGCAGTTGTTTTCCGCCCAGTAGACGACGAGGCTTCCTCGCCTGACTATTGGCACAGCCGTCACAAGCGCAGCTTCATGCTCTGATCCGTCCACCAGGACCTTCACAGCTACGTCGAAGCAGGAGTGTTGAGAACAATGATGGATGGGAGGGTTGGCCTGACTCGTTTCTCCCACCAAGGCCTGTCTACAGAGATGCTTCCATAACCGCAAAATGAAAGCGTCCAAGGTTCAGGAAGGAGACACTTCTTCTTGTAGATTTGGTTGTCTGTTTACTCACTCTGACAAAATGTCCTCAACAGCTTGGAGCAGCATCCAAAGGCTCATATGTGCTGGCTCAGGGCCTCGACACGATTAAAAGGGTGGTTGCACGACTCGAAACGAGGTTGAAGAAGACTTTGAATCGCCAACGATGACCAGAATCCAGGTCATGTACCTTGAGACCCAGGGTCTCCTGACCCTGGGTCTACCTGTTTGTTGACCTGAGCTTGTGCACGTCATGGTCCACCATCTAACAAAGAATCAAGAATCATTTCCAACAGTTAAATGACCTTGAACAGCACATGACCTTGAACAGTGCCTTCACCTATGCTTCATGACTGTTAACCAGAGCTGGAAAATTCTGTCGGAGGCAGCTCCTTAACCTTGCCTGTAATCATGCCGATAGTCGGACTCCTGTAATACAATCGTAGAAACATACTGTTAAAACTTACAAACTTTCACGACATGCTGACAAAAGCAAACATAGTCTGATCTCCTCATTGTGATCCTCACAATTGCTAAGGGACGCATCATTCAGCTCCTACTCGTCTGGTGGACCACCAGTGATTTGTGAAGGCCTGCTACTCGGAGCTAGTCCCTTACAGCATCTGTTGTGGCCTCTGTCGTTGGATGCAGTTTTCGAATACGTGTGCGTGTGAAGGACATCCATCCATCCATCATCCACTCGTGTATACTTAAGTGGATATCAACTCTGTCCTTCAAATAGCTCCAACCTTTCGAGTTGTGATACCAGAGAGAAGGGCAGCTATGCTAGTAAGAGTGAGTCCTCATCGCCTGTAGACTGGGTGATTCACTTTGAATGGTTTGCGCGCAGGCCTGCTGTAAAGGGTTCCCGATCATCGTGCTGTCCGGATTATTGCACCTCGGTCTTACATTTCCTAAGCCCATAGCTTGATTGCTCTGGAAGAATTGTCACGACACCATGTTCTGAGCACGGTGAGATGGCCGTTTTCAATTCATACTTAATCCCAGCAGATACTTAGAGCTCTTTGATTTCGCCGTGCAGCTGCCGCTTTGGGGTTCGGGTCTCGTGTCCGTTCGCTGGGCTGTGTCAGTTTATTCGCCATGAGAACTGCTGCTGCCTGCATGGCCAGGAATTGCGAGGTGTTGAGATCCAGACCTGGTTCCAGTCTGCCTCACCTAATGGGGGTCCAAGACATTAGCAGCAATGATCGATGTGGATCTGGTCGGAGACCGTATGGGCAGTCCTGCTGCTGGCGCTGTTGCTCCTTGTGGAATCGTCTTTAACCGATGAAAACTTCACCCAGTGCTTTTCGTTGGGCAGTGGCACGGAGAAGATCTTCGTCAAGGCCTCCAACGCGTCCCTACAGACTTGTTGCCGGAGTCGACAGGCTGCTGTTTGATCTAACACTGAGCCTTCATCCGTAGCTCGACGTAGGAGCTGGTCCTGCAGGCCTTCGTGTCCCACCCATACTGGTACTCCTAGCCTCATGGAATCTCATGGACTGCACCGTGCGAGCCCGCTAGCTCCAGCACTAGCCATGGGCAACCACAGGCACCAGCACTCCAATCGATCGCGATGGATCATCACCTCAGGCTCAAGCTCCAGAGCTGGTAGTCCTGGAACACGGGCACATTACCCATGCCACTCCGGCCCCAGGGCATTTTCATGGAAAGCTAGGGCCCTACACTACAAATGGTCGGCAGCTGGGTTGCGGATTGTCTTTTGCTGGGCTTCGCAGTCCCGAGTGTACATGTTCACCTTTTACAAGAAGAAGAAGAATTTTATTGAAGTCCACTAAGGACGGATTTCCGTCATGGGACTTGGTATAACAACTTGTACCATGGTTGCCTAAGCTACTTGCACCAAGGGCATCCATTCCTTTAGGCACCCCATCTAAGTACCGATCCAAGCTCAGGATGCTTAATCACGGCGATCCTGAGCTTAATCACGTTCTTATAAATGTGTGTTCATTTTGGCCTAGGCCATTTGGACCTCGTTACAAGCTTAACCTCGTTGCAAGCACCTGCCCCTTCGTGGTAATCTGCAGACAGCCAAGTTGCGGAGGGTGCTTTCTGACGATACACACTTGGACCCACTGACGTCCCCTTGTGCCACTGATGAGGCGCACGCCCAGGGAACAGAAATCGGTTGGTGGAACATTCTCGGGGTGTGTGATTTCCTTGGACATAGTTGTCTTGCTACATCCCTCTGTATACAACACAGGCGGGATGAGAGCCTCAACCGTTCCTAATTATTTTTCAAAAGCAGCCCTCAGCAACGGTATTTATCAAACTGCTTTATCGCTAGGGATAGGATTTGGACCCACGCCTCCTTCCCAAGTAGGAACATGGGTCTGGAGCCTCAAACCAGCCGGCCATCGTCTCTTTGTGGGACAGGCGACTCAGAACTGTACTAGAATCCTTTGTATTGGAGTACCCGGTCACTCACCTACAATGTGTCGCACAATCATTGTTGGAAATGAGTAATAAAATGAGGATCGTGGCAAGTGGCCGACGGGATCGGCCGGTCACGACCACCCACCGCCTATATCGGGTGCAGCCATAGGAACAGAGCGATATACCAGCATAATAAAAGCTGGTACTACCGTACCCGGCGCCCTTCCTTCCCCCATGAAGCTGCGACTTGGAGGCCCATCCTGCTTCTGCCAAGGGGCTCCAACAGCACGCGTGACTCCGTTCCCAGTAGCTTCTGACCGGCTATGGCTTCTTGTGTGCTCAGGTTGGTCCGTACCGGCATTTCAATCCATCTCCTACCTTCGAATTCATTCGTCGACCGGTAGACTAGCTGGTGTGTGGCTACAGCACATTCGACTGACAGCATCGTGCCTGTTGATTAGAAATCCACCTAGAATTTATAGGTCAGCAGTGGCCTGGATGTGGACGGGGACGAGGACGCCAAGGCCTTGGAAGCATCTAGCAGCGGATAAGGAGAAGCAGAGGCTAGCGCCTGTGACTGCATGCAGTTGGCGTTTGAGCTCTGGTATCTGGAATATCTGATGTGATGCATTGCTTTACTTGCCTGCATGTAGGATATCATGGCTGTAATTGCGAATCCACCAAGTCTTCAATTACGTAATAGGCTGTGCAGGAGCCACAAGAGAGAATTTCAGAAGTGAGATTTTAGCATCCTGATCAACATCCATGTCCGACTGATCAATGTTCTGTTCGGAATTCAGAGCATAGCCGCAAGATTGCTGTGTTTGCATCTACCAACATTTGTTGTTACCTACGTGCTTGCTTTGTCTCCTGTCGCCAGTGGAATTTGATGAAACACAATGTGAAGGACATGTAGAAGTGCATTACATGGTAAGTTTGGCGTAGCCGCTGATGCTAGTGCTTGGAACGTCGGGAAGTGTTTGTGTTGCAAAGTTGCGGTCATGTATCTCTTCTGACGGGCTGAGTTTGGTATAGCTCCTGGTTTTACCAACTGGCACATTTGGTCTAGTCCCTAAAGGATGGGGAAAACGTTGAGCAAAAGGAAGAGAAGCGATGTGCTCCCTCTTGATCTGTCAGAGTTCGAAGAGCAGTGCCATGACGATCCTGACGTCAAGAACTTCGATGAAGAGCTGAGGAATCGGACAGGAAACGCCATCAATTCGGTGGCGAGAGGAGCGGATTCCACAGGCCTGACTTTCGAGTCATTGAAGGATGTCACCACCACACTTCTGGAGGTTGATCAGGAGGTTATGAAGGTTATCCTGGAGTACAAGGAGGACGTATGGGCGGACAAGCACCTCCTTAAGCTGGTGACAGAGTACTTCGACAGCAGCCTGGCTGTGCTGGATTTCTGCCACGTTTTGGACAAGTGCATCAAGCAAGCCCGGGACAACCAGATGATTATTCAGGTGGCCATCAACTTGATGCCGGAATCCGGTGACCCTACCAAAGAGCAATGCGACCGTGTGCTGAAGGAGCTCAGCAACTTCATGCAGGTGAGAACGTCACTCGATGCTGCATTGAATGCGCAGTTCTGCTGTAAGTTCCTTTGCCAACCCTCACTGACACATCCCTTGCGATTGCCATGGTCGGGCCGTCGATGGTGCAGGCTGCCAACCCGTTTCCGGAGGAATTCTATCAGCAGTTCCAGGCGGTTTACAGGCAGCATGTGGATATGCAGACGAAGCTCCAACGCAAGAAGAAGAAGCTGGACAAGAAGCTGAAGAACGTCAGGGGATGGATGAAGGTTTCCACCATCATGCTGGCCGCCACCTGTGCGGCAGTGCTCATCTGCGCAGTGGTGGCCGCGGTGCTGGTCTCCCCCGCCATCGCAGCCGGGGTTTCCACCTTGTCCACGCTCCCCATGGAGTCCATGGGCCGCTGGTTCAAGTCCCTGTGGACCAAGTACGAGGACGAGCTGGCAGCCAGCCTGGACCTGGTGGACTCCGCGTACTGGGGCACCTACATCGCCATCCGTGACCTGGACAACATCAAGGCTCTGGTGAACCAACTCCAGAACGAGATCAACTCCATGGCCCGCAACGTCCGGTTCGCGCAGGAGCGCGAGGAGCCCTTCGCCCTTGTCACTGCTGTGAGCCAGATCAAGCGCAAGCAGGACAGGTTCATCGTGGAGCTGGAGAGCCTGGCGGAGCACGTTAACGTGTGCGAGCAGAGCACACATCGAGCCCGGAGCGTCGTCCTCAAGAAGCTCATGCAGCATCCTTCCAGTGCCAAAGCAAGCTGAGCTGCATGTATGTATGTATGTATGTATGTATGTATGTATGTATGTACGTATGTTCACATCTTCTCCCAACCCTATGCATGTTATGTATGTGTGGTTGTGCGTACAAAGTTATGGAATACCGATCTGGTCACACGGGAGTGTGTGTGTGACATTCTTTTTTTCCGGTGTACGCTACGAGAATATGCTATGGAATCTGTTAGATACTCACGTATAATACACGTATAATACGTGCCACATGAGCTTCACCGTTCCTACGCGGGGAAAAAACATTCTATCACACGTTCATCGGCTTGGTGTTCCGATGGTGGCATACAAATCTTTTCTTGTTAGTGGTTTTAGGGTTTCCACCGGATCAGCACACATACATGGGAAAGAGGCGGGCACCACATACATACAGGAACTTTTGTTCGCAAGTATGGCCCGCGTTCGTCGAGAGGCTGAATGCAAATCTTCCGCTTAGACATGTTGCTTTCATCAGACAAAGGTGGAAGCAGGATGTGAGCATCCTACTACGTTTGGTGTGGTTGAGTACTAACATGCTTATTATGCTTGCGTTGGATGTATGGGGCGACTTCACGAAGATGATAGTAATTTGAATGCATCCACTACCGCCACGGTTCTTGGGCCAAACATCCAACACCCTATTCCTCATGCTGCATCTGTGCCCGCTCAGAGTGAGTGACCTTGCGTGTCTTAGGAGACGGGACATGTGAGGACGAACCCTAACGCTTTTTGTGCACTGAGCATATCAGGTGATGGTGCGGTGTGTAGCGTGTTGCACCTTTGTTTCACGTTTTTTGCTCCGTCAAGCAGCCAGGACTGACTGAATGCAAGTGCCTTGCTTTGCAGGCAACTTCAAAAGGATTTCGCAAATGGGATGCTCATACACTACTAGGAAAAGTATACCTTTACTAATTGCAGTTTTACAACAGGGGTGCATTTTACCACGACTGCCCATTTTACTATGTCAATTGAAGGCACCGTTTCAAGTCCATGTATTATTTTCAAGTATAGCCCGAATTTACTAAACCTCATTCCAACTTTATTGTGGCTTGTTTTGCCAAAGGCGCAAGTGACGTGGCAAAACAAAATGGACTTTACTACGGGCACTTGTTACTTACAATGAGCTTATGGATGTTACAACGATGGCATGTTTGTTTACTACGGGCCATCAATTTACTCTGAGACTTTCTCCATTACAACGGGTTCTTTTACAACATGCCAATGGTATTTTACAACATCCATAGTTTACTACACCAGAGTTTACAACAAGACTCTTTATTTAGACCGGCCGTTTACAAAAAGACTAATTTAGAATGGGTTTTGATGATAAACCACGCCTTATTACCCTAAAAGAAAAATCGAGGTAACAAGGTACATCGCTTAAGGCTTGGGCTAGGCGACCAGAAACGAGAACAAAGGGGCTGCGACAGCGGGACAAGCTGAAAATCCTCCTTCGATCATCTCCACATCGCCGAGCCTGTAGTAGACTTGCAAAGTGTCGTTGTGCTTCAATCCAATCAAGGAAGCCACAACCTAGGTCCGGGCGCCTCGATGGAGCCTCCGAGAGGCAATAATTTCCATGAAGCATCGCCATCTCCATTACCCGCCTCTTGAAATCCAAGGCCTCCGTAGATTGGGGCGCGGCGATGCATCCTCATCGACGTGTGGGTCGGAAGCCTCCGATTCGACCAGCTGCTCCCATGTCCGCGATAAATCTCTAGGCACTCCGCCCACCGCCATCCGGATTCTTTGGGGCCATTTCCTCCATTGGGAAGCCGTTCTTCCTTGCCCTCGCGCGTTTGAAAGCCGTTGTGAGGAGCGATTAGCGGAACCATGAAGCACGTCAACAGAAAATTCTCGGCGCGAGGGCAAGGAAGAACTTAAGGCGCGCTTCATGCAAATCTAGGAGGAGAATAAGAAGGCTGGATTCGGGCTTGGGAAGACCAAACGCACCATGCAACCAAGCCGAGTCGAGTGTGCCAAACAAGCAATGCCTCCATTTATGCCCATCTGGCACCAATGGATGCCTGCCACGCGGCGAGTGGATTCAATGACGTGCATTACAGATGAAATGCCCGCGTGCCTTTAGACAAGTGATAGGTAACTGAGAGCCAGGATGGTGTGCGCAAAACTGGAGTGGTCAACAAGATTCGTTTCAGTCAAACCATAAACCCTAGTTACATATCCCGCCATGGAGGCATATATAGCCATGGAAACCCAAGTCTCCTTGGCTTTCGGGTTAGGGTTAGGGTACACCATAACCCATGGGGAAACATGAGTTAGGGTTTGGTTACACCAAGCCCAAGGAAAACTTGAGTTAGGGTTTGGTTAAAATATCCTTGCTTAATCATCGAAACCGCTTGCCGATAATGTGTGCGCAATACTCGGAATTGGGCTCGGCATCGGCGAGGAGGATGGGCGGGGCCCCTATGGTGTCCAAGTGTGACCAATGGCGCATGCCATGTGCACCCAAATGCAAAGCGTTACGCATACGCGTGGCTCGAGCTTGGATCGATCGGCGTGCGAACACGATCGATGAAAGTGCCGATCTTGCTCTCAAGTGGTCGAGACAGGACACTTTAGGGTCGACGAGTTTCCTTGGACTTTGAGTTCGTGAATCCATGGTTTGACGAACCATGGTTAACAAAACCATGGTTAACAAAACCCATCGAAAATTCAAATAACATTTCCTTGGGCTTGAGCCGTGGTGGTCGGATGGTGAAGTTGCCATGGGCACCAAAATCCAAGGACACTCACGCCTCGGATTGGACTTAGGGTGAAAGAAAGCAATTACATGGCCTATATATAGGCTCGCGATGAAATGGGTTTCCTTGGCTCATGAAAATTGCAAAACTTTTCCATGGACTTCGAAAAATCAAATAATGACTCCTTGGGCTTTGAAGCCGAGTTTGGGTCGGATGGTGAACTTGGGTACCAAACTCCAAGGACACTTACGCCTATATATGGACCGTAAATAATGGATAATAAACCCTGTGTAGTTTGAGTTGGTTTCCCGCCATGATACATCCCGCGAAATGAAACTTGTATTGCCTCGCCACAACAGAGAGAAGTCCATGTGACTGTTCGTCCTCTCTTCTCCCTTGTTCTACCACCTCGCCGGGGTTTCAAGCACACCGTGACAACCCTACTTTGAAAATTACGCAGATCAGCGCCGATGGAGGACACATCAGCAAGCGTGGTCTAAACCGGCTAAGGTTGAGGTATGTTCTCCTTTTTTTTCCTCCGCCCAATCTGTAAGCTGACCTTTCCAAAGCTCCCGTGAATCACAGCCAGTCTTGTGTCGTAGATGCCTAAAACGACGAGGAAGATTCAAGCAGCGAGCCGATTCGAGACCCGGCGCTGGCGGCAGCATTAGTAGCGAGATCTTTGTGGAGGCCACGGTGGACGGACTAGGCCGGACCCAACCGTAATTCACGGAACTCGAAGCGGTCAAATTTTCACACACCGGAGAGCTCAAGGGCAAGTGGCGGCAGTGAAAAGAGCTGGGCAAAGTCTCGCCTGTCAAGATGCCGGGGAAAGGAGGAGGAGGACTTTGATTTGCCTCTCAAGGCTTCCGACGCAATGGAACAAGAGGGAGGGAAAGCGGTGGGCAAGTTAAGGGTAAGTTCCTCCGTGGGTGGGAGGGTCGGATGGCCGGAGACAACGCGTGACGCCATCTACGCCCGAGCGGGTGAAGGACCAAAACGCGAGCTGGCCGCCTAGGGCATCACCGCATGTTCGGAGAGGATGAAGACGACGAAGAGGCCGATTTCACAAGGATGAGTGTGCGCCATATTTGAAGAACGGGCATGGGCTCACACCACCATAAAATCATGGAGAGCGATTCAGACTTGACGAGGAAGGGCGCTGTGAAGGCAAAAGCGGCGACCAAGATCACCTCGGGCCGTTGGGGACGTCTCGGCTCCTATAGAAGGGGCTCTGTGGATGCACTGCAGATCTTTGAGAGGAGGTGGTTGGGGCAGTCAAATGCAGGCGCCCGGCCGCAATACATCCAGAGTGCACCAAGGTCCTTGCCCAAACCCGCCATGAGCCATGCTGCCGCGTTGGGCGGCGTTACCTTAGCGGTAACCATGATGCACTATTGGTAGAAGTTGAAGAGAACGAATTCGCTTTTGAGAACCGCAGCGTTAAGAAGCTTGAAGCTATCAACATGGTACTGACGAAGACAACATCATGTGGTCTAATTTTGTGAAGCATGTGAAGAGTGCGGAGAGAATCTGCCTCTCCTAAAGCTGTAGGACACCAAACTTCATCTTCAACTAGTCGAGGGACTTGGAGGGTGGCGAGCGAGCAAGCAAAGTTGCTATACTGCGAGGAGAAGCGACGCATCTTCCTCATGATCTTGTGTGAGGAAGATCGATATCATTCCAATGGAATGTCGAGATTTGGACATAAAGTGCTCTAGGGGCCCAAGAGGAAAAGGGTGCACGATGTCCATCACGGTGCTTGCTGCCCACATCCATCCTTGGTATTTGTCTTCAATGTTTGGTGGCATTTTAGTTTTGTAAATTTAGCTGCATGAAATTTCAGCTGAAATGTCAGCTCTGACATGTAGGGGCACTGAAATTTCAGGCCCCAGATGAAATTTTGGAGGCACAGAATTTCTTCTGCGAAATTCTGATGATTTCGGGAGATCTAATGCGATTTGGAGGCAAGGGCATCGTTTATGCCATATTTGGAGGCTATGCACTAAACATCTTTTCTGTGCGTATGCAGCTACATCTTTTGCGTCCCTCCTTTTGCCCATGAAGGAGTGCATTTTGCAACCGCTCTCTGCAATCCTCTCATACATCCCTTTTGGAAGCAAAGCGGCGTGTGTGCTTCATGTTGAGACATGTATCGAGCGGACTTTGAGTGGTCCATGGTCTTTTTGACTGTCTTGCAATTTGAACCCTAATCAAGTTTTGGAGGAACAATGTTAGGAAGGAAGCCCGTTATTTCTTGCAAGGACAAAAGCGCACCCAAGTATGTCCCAAAGAGTGTGAAGCAAATCTTGGGAGGCCTTTTGAAAGAGGAGCAAGACAAGATGGATGGAGTTGTTGCCAAAGAGCCGCCATGAGGAGGAGCAAGGAGGTGGGAAGTAATAGCTATGCATGTTTTGGATATGGGGCGAAGGGGTTTCTTGGCAGTTTAGAGGAAGTTTAGAGACCCAACCATGGATGAAATCAATCTGTTGGCACCAATCATGGGGCTTGGCTTACAAAGTTGAAAGAGTTTTGGATGCGATGCGAACTAGAACTCCAGCTTTGGGTGCAAGTGGACTCAAAGGGGCAAAGGACAAGGCGATTAATGTGTGGACCTTGTTGAAGGATGCAGGCTATTCCATCAAGGAGTGCGATGAGAAGGTCATGGAGGCCATCCTAAAGCGAGAATGTCATAGATGACGGTGGATGGTGGGGCATTATCTTCCCATAAAGTTGCAAGACAAGGCGAGGATGCTTGAGCATGATTCGTTAGGTCGTTGTCCGGGACTATTGTGTCTATTTTGTGATAGCACGAAGTTCGTGAACTTAAACCGATTTAAGTTTGTGGTTTTCTTTTTGGCGGTGGCAAACCTTTGGGGCACGTCTTTGAGTTGAGGTCTTTGGGTGGAAAATTTTAGATGCCCGTGTAGCATGTAGGGGAGTCTAATATATTGTAGGATGTAGGTGCAATCACCAATTGATTACCCCATAACCCACACACCCGCCTAGCACCCCTTCATTTTACTACAACAGTGCACTTTACTACGACAATATAAATCCGTTTTACTTTACTACGGTCCTGTTTACTTGATTTTACTACGCGCCTTATTTTGCAGCCGGTGTTTTACAACGGCCCGTTATAACTCTGATTGCTGATTAACCTAACCATGGTTACATAACTATGGTTTATAAACCATTATTTAACTTCGTTAATAAACTTGAGTTAATTCACATTGGTTACTTAACCATATTTTATTAACCATGATTACGATTGTTGTAAATGTCGTTGTAGATCCTTTGTAGTAATTGTTGTTGTAAAGTGAAGCGTAGTTAAACCCTAACTCATGTCACGGTCAACTCAGAAAGTACATCGTATGTATGTCACATACGAATACGGTATATAGCCATGGTATACGGTTTGAAGACATTACCACGGAAATTAACGCTATGTGTTAACAACGGGCATTTTACTACAAGTGTAGTAATTTTGTAGTAATGTCCATAGTAAATTCAGTAAAGGACACGTTTTCCTAGTAGTGATACAACCTCGGCAAATGAAGGAAATTCACACTCACACACACAACATCTTCAAGTGACACCGTATTCATGCACTCCGTGTTGTTTCCTTACCGTGTTGCACCTTTGTTTCTCGATTTTTGTGCAGTGTGGCAGCCAGGACTCACATTGTGCAAGGGTCTTGCAACGAGGAAGGATTTCGCCGATGACATGGTCATACAGGCTCGGCAGCGAAGGAACCCGGTCTTGTGATGCACCATTCAACGCCTCGAGACGGGAAAGGTGGCGCCTGTGAAGGCAAAAGCGGCGACCAAGATCACTCCCGGGCCGTTGGGGACGCCTGCCTATCGCCTCCTATAGAAGGGGCTCTGGATCGATGCACAAGCCGCAGATGCCGCAGAGGAGGTGGTTGGGGACAATGCACGCACGCAAATACATCCAGAGTGCACCAAGGTCCTTCCGCCCAAACCCGCCATGAGCCATACATGCTGACGTTGACGACGTTACCTTAGCGGTAACCATGATGCACTATTGGTAGAAGTTGAAGAGAACGACCGCTTTTGAACCCGCAGGAGAACGTTAAGAAGCTTGAAGCTATCAACATGGTACCGACGAAGACAACATCTGTGGTCTAATTTTGTGAAGCATGTGAAGAGTGCAGAGAAGGAGCTCAAACATCCCTCCTAAAGCTGTAGGACACCCTTCCGATCAAACAAATTGCTCATCTTCAACTAGTCGAGCAGACTTGGAGGGTGGCGAGCGAGCAAGCAAAGTTGCTATACTGAGGAGAGAGAAGACGATCTTCCTCATGATCTTGTGATCGAGGAAGATCGATATCATTCCAATGGAATGTCGAGATTTGGACATAAAGTGCTCTAGGGGCCCAAGAGGAAAAGGGTGCACGATGTCCATCACGGCGTTTGCTGCCCACATCCATCCTTCGTAAGCTGTTCAATGTTTGATGGCATTTTAGTTTTGTAGCTCGAAATGTGCCAAGAAGATGAAATTTCGGGCACGAAATGTCGTCGAGATGTAGGGGCTGTGCAGATGTTTTGAGGCCGAATGCAAAGATGAAATTCTGTGCGAAATTTCGTGCCGAGATCTAATGCGATTTGGAGGCCAAGGGCATCGTTTATGCCATATTTGGAGGCTATGCACTAAACATCTGTCGGTGCTGTACATCTTCGTGGATCGTCCCTCCTTTTGCCCATGAAGGACAGAGTGCATTTTGCAACCCGCCTCTCGCAATCCTCTCATACATCCCTTTTGGAAGCAAATCAAGCGTGTGTGCTTCATGTTGAGACATGTATCGTGCACTTTGAGTGGTCCATGGTCTTTGACGATTGTCTTGCAATTTGAACCCTAATCAAGTTTTGGAGGAACAATGTTAGGAAGGAAGCCCGTTATTTCTTGCAAGGACAAAAGCGCACCCAAGTATGTCCCAAAGAGTGTGAAGCAAGAGTCTTGGGAGGCCTTTTGAAAGAGGAGCAAGACAAGATGGATGGAGTTGTTGCCCCAAGCCGAAAAGCCGCCATGAGGAGGAGCAAGGAGGTGGGAAGTAATAGCTATGCATGTTTTGGATATGGCGAAGGGGTTTCTTGACAGTTTAGAGGAAGTTTGCGAGACCCAACCATGGATGAAATCACGTTGGCACCAATCATGGGGCTTGGCTTACAAAGTTGAAAGAGTTTTGGATGCTGAACTAGAACTCCAGCTTTGGGTCCGCAAGTGGACTCAAAGGCGAGAAGGACAAGGCGATTAATGTGTGGACCTTGTTGAAGGATGCAGGCTATTCCATCAAGGAGTGCGATGAGAAGGTCATGGAGGCCATCTTAAAGCGTAATGTCATAGATGACGGTGGATGGTGGGGCATTATCTTCCCGCAAAGTTGCAAGACAAGCGAGGATGCTTGAGCATGATTACGGTTAGGTCGTTGTCCGGGACTATTGTGTCTATTTTGTGATAGCTCGAAGTTCGTGAACTTAAACCGATTTAAGTTTGTGGTTTTCTTTTTGGCGGTGGCAAACCTTTGGGGCACGTCTTTGAGTTGAGGTCTTTGGGTGGAGAAAATTTTAGATGCCCTGTAGCATGTAGGGGCTGGAGTCTAATATATTGTAGGATGTAGGTGCAATCACCGAAAGATTATAACCCACACACCCGCCTAGCACCCCTTCATTTTACTACAGAGTGCACTTTACTACAAAGAATATAAATCCGTTTTACTTTACTACGGTCCTGTTTACTTGATTTTTACTACGCCTTATTTTGCAGCTGTGTTTTACAACGGCCCGTTATAATTCTAGCTCGATTAACCTAACCATGGTTACATAACTATGGTTTATAAACCATAGTTATTTAACTTCAGTTAATAAACTTGAGTTAATTCACATTGGTTACTTAACCATATTTTATTAACCATGATTACAGTTGTTGTAAATGTCGTTGTAGATCACTGTAATAATTGTTGTTGTAAAGTGAACTGTAGTAAAACCCTAACTCATGTACGGTCAACTCCGTAAAGTACATCGTATGTATGTCACATACGAATACGGTATATAGCCATGGTATACGGTTTGAAGACATTACCACGGAAATTAACGCTATGTGTTAACAACGGGCATTTTACTACAAGTGTAGTAATTTTGTAGTAATGTCCATAGTAAATTCCGTAGTAAAGGACACGTTTTCCTAGTAGTGATACAACCTCGGCAAATGAAGGAAATTCGACACTCACACACACAACATCTTCAAGTGACACCGGTATTCATGCAGCTCCGTGTTGTTTCCTTACCGTGTTGCACCTTTGTTTCTCGATTTTTGTGCAGTGTGGCAGCCAGGACTCACATTGTGCAAGGGTCTTGCTTTTCAGGCAACGTCAGAAGGATTTCGCCGATGACATGGTCATGTGCTCGAATCGAAGGAACCGAGTCTTGTGATGCACCATTCACTGCCTCAGACGGGAAAGGTGGCGCCTGTGAATCTCAAGTGCAACGTCTGTTGGCGTCTGCGAAATTTTGCAGGTCACAATGATGTGCCTTGATAGTGATTACAGTGTAGTTGTGTCATTAGGATCTGGAATCCCTAGAACGAGCCGTGGAACACAATCTTGAAGCAACAAAACAAACCGAAAAGTAACACTTGTGCGCAGTCACTCATGCTTGCACAATTGCAGCCACAAAAACCACATGTTCAAGTTCGCACTCCCACCTCATGGTGGGAGGTCTCAAAACACCTACCTACAAAAACTCCTACAACCTGCTCCGCTCAATCTGGAAAGAGTCGTAGAGCAGGGCCTCCATCCTCTTGTGCCCCAGTCCGTGGCCCCTCCGCTTCCGAGCTCGGTGGCTGCCTCGGCGCAGCCTGAGGGGGAGGAGCCCGCAACGGGGAAGAGGCAACTGTTGCCGGCTGTGGCATACCATGGCGAGGTGCCGCCGCCTGCGCCTGTGGAATTGGGGATGGAGGTGGAGCAAACGGCATCCCCTGCATGAAATGAAAAGGCTGGGTGCGGGGGAAAGGGGAGAGGTGGGCAGGGCTAGCAGGAGGGAGAGGGTCTGGGTGCAGCTCCTTCGTGACATGGATGCTGGCAACGCCACGTTCATGATATCCATGAACGCAGCACTCGGGCTTCCACACACGCATGTTAGGGGCACTTGGGGCATCCTCTCCATCATGCCCTCCACCTCGGTCGGCGCAACCTAAGGTCGCGCACCTTGTCCACGACCTCCAGTGGCCATAGCAATCAACGATGATCGAGTGGTCGCCATAATGCCCCAAACTCGGGGCGCAGGCTCTGAAGGTCGCCTTGGGGATGTGCTCCCCATTCTTGGTACTCACCGGCTCTCATGGCCGGACACGGAGTTCGCACCTCCGCCTCGCCCCATCCATCTTCCCCCTGCCACTTCGTCTGGCTTGGGTTTGCCGCCAGCGGTGGCACCCTCTTCTTCTTAGCCCAAACCCCGGCTCCGGCTCCACAATGAGCTCGGCCAACTCTGCTCAGAGTGGCCGCCTCCTCCCGCAGCTTGCGCCTCCCAAACAACGCTCAATCTTCGACGGGCTCCACATCAGTACGATGCGGGACGGTACCATCCGAATCATAGATGATTCGGTATGGCCTCGCCCACGCCTTCAAGACGCAACCCCAACCCATCATGCAGCTAGCATTGTTGTCAATCCCATCCGCAACCAAAGGGCAACCTCATTATGCTATTACCATCGGAGTCCTCCGAGCCCCTGCCTCCAACCTCCTCGCCATTCAATTCACGCCTGCTTCCTCCCTCTGCGGCCCTTGTGGCATCCACTGAGGGGCGAGCTTCCAAGAGTCAAGGAGGAGCAAGGGAGGAAGGTTCGGACGACACCACGGACCTTAGGAGCGCCTGCTTGATGACGACGGCAAAGAGCGGGGCGAGGCGGAGCACCGAAGAGCAGGCGAAGGAAGGTTGCCGCGCCTGAGGTAAGCGCCTCCGCACCTCACGGAGAAGGGAGGAGGGCCTGGAGGCCGGGAAGGCGACTGCAACCCGGAATCACGGGGCCTGGGCGAACCATCGAGAAGTCCACCAAGGGGAAAACCTGGCGCGAGTCCGGACCTTGTCCGGCCTCCTAAAGAAAGTCTGGACTCTGAGGTCCAGACTCTAATGACAAGACCGGACCCTCAGGTCCGGGCGCCAGAGGGGAGGGCTGGTCAGACCGGACCCTCAGTCCGGCGCCTGAGGAGGGCCGGTCCAAGACCGGACCCTCAGTCCGGCGCCGAGGGGAGGGCCGGTCCAAGACCGGACCTCGTGTCCGGGCGCCGAGGGGAGGGCGGGTCTAGAAGACCGGACCCCAGAGAGGAGACCGGATCAGGGTCCGGACTTCGGAGAGGAGACCGGACCCTGAGGTCCGGACCGAGTCGAGACCGGACTCGAGGTCCGGACCGAGTCGAGACCGGACTCGAGGTCCGGACCGAGTCGAGACCGACCGAGGTCCGGACCGAGTCGAGACCGACCCCAGGTCCGGACCGGAGTCGAGACCGACTCGAGGTCCGGACCGAGTCGAGACTGACCGAGGTCCGGACCGGAGTCGAGACTGACCCCGAGGTCCGGACTGAGTCGAGACCGACCTCGAGGTCCGGACCGAGTGCACCTCGGGGAGCCTATTTCAGCCGGAGCTCTGGTTTGTCTCTAGTCCGTGGACGGGAGGAGGGGAGGCGAGGGAACGGAGGAGGTTGCTTGCTTGCACGCAAGAAGGAGAGTGACGCCCATTCGAGCCAGCTGGAGGGGAGGAGGAGTGCCTGGCTTTTCATCGCCGTAGCCATTGCTATTGCCGCTGCCATTGGATCGGAGCGTATCGTCTTGGTTGTTGGAGAGATTGGCTGGTCTTGTTTGTTAAGGTGGGGGCCACCAGGGGAGAGCTTTGTGTGTGATTTAGACGCCGGGGTTTTGGCTTTGGGTTACTTGCTTTGAGCTCATTTTGTTGCGGGTCATGTGATGGACACCACCGAGGGCCATGGAGGCGGGCATTGCGTGGATGGATCCGAGGGAGATCGGCGTGGAGCGGGCCGGACCACGAGGTCCGGACTCGGAGTCGAGACCGGACCACAGGTCCGACTCGGGGTCGACCGAGGTCCGGACTCGAGTCGAGACCGGACCACAGGTCCAGGACTCGGGGTCGAGCCGGACCACAGGTCCGGACTCGAGGTCCGGACTCAGTCGACCGGACCCGAGGTCCGGACTCAGTCGACCGGACCCGAGGTCCGGACTCGAGTCGAGACCGGACCTCGAGGTCCGACCGAGTCGAGACTGACCCCGAGGTCCGGACCGGAGTCGAGACCGACCCCGAGGTCCGGACCGAGGTCCGGACCGGAGTCGAGACCGACCACGAGGTCCGGACTCGGTCGAGCCGGACCAGGTCAGGACTCGGAGTCGAGGCCGGACCACGAGGTCCGACTCGGAGTCGAGACCGACCCCAGGTCCGGACTCGGAGTGCACCTGGGAGCCTATTTCGAGTAAGCTCTGGTTTGTCTCTAGTCCGTGGACGGGAGGAGGAGGGGAGGCGAGCAGGGAGGTTGCTTGCTTACGCAAGAAGGAGAGTGATTGTTTCATTAGAGCTAGCTCGTTGGAGGGGAGGAGTGCCTGTGGCTTTTCTTTCATGGCCATTGCTATTGCACTTTGCTGCCATTGGATCGGAGCGTATCGTCTTGGTTGTTGGAGAAAGATTACATTTGGTCTTGTTTGTTAAGGTGGGGGCAGTGACGGGAGCTTTGTGTGTGTGATTTAGGCGCGGGGTTTTGGCTTTGGGTTACTTGCTTTGAGCTCATTTTGTTGCGGGTTTGGTAACTGGGATGGACACCACGAGGCTGCGGAGGCGGGCATTGCGTGGATGGATGCGAGGAGATCGGCGTGGAGCGGAACCGGACCGAGGTCCAGGACTCGGAGTCGAGGCCGGACCACGAGGTCCGGACTCGAGTCGAGCCGGACCAGGTCCGGACTCGAGGTCGAGACCGGACCACAGGTCCGGACTCGGAGTCGAGGCCGGACCCAGGTCCGGACTCGGAGTCGGACTCGAGTCGAGGTCCGGACCAGGTCCGACTCAGAGTCGAGACCGGACCAGGTCCGACTCCAGTCGAGCCGGACCTCGAGGTCCGGACTCAGTCGAGGACCGGACCCAGGGTCAGGACTCGGGAGGCGAGGAGCCTCCAGGCTTACAGAGCAACAAGGTCGGTGGCCCTACCGAGAGGGACCCACTCGGGGCCGGGAGGAAGGCATCGTGGTGACCGCGGTCGTCGGGGCCATGTGTAACTGAGAAGGGAAGGAAGGGGTCCGCCTCGCGGATCATCCGATTGGGTGCGCGCCGTCAAGCGGAATTGGGCCACAGTGCCGAGGCGGAATCGTGGCAACCCACCCCACCACCGACGTAGATAGGGGAATAAGGGAAATAGTAGGCGGTGATTAGGCACCAGCTGGCCATCACCGAATAGGGTAATAATGACGCCACCTTGGCGTAGTATAAGAAATGGCTCTAAGTAAAGTATCTTTCTCTTGGTGTTGATGCTGCGTCTTCTTGCAGCTTGCGTGCCTTCTTGTTAACGCGAGTCCCGAGACCGGACCGAGGTCCGGACTCGGAGGCGATCAAGGTCCCGGTGACGGACCCTAACGGTGGTGGTGTGTGCAGGGAAGAGCGACTAGGGACCCTTGCTCGTCGAGGCGGCCCACGTCAGACCAGGCCGAGCGTGTGGCCGGAACTCAGAGGCGTCTGAGCCGGACGGAGAGGAGACTGACCCCGAGGTCCGACCGAGTCGAGACCGGACCGAGGTCCGGACTCGAGTCGAGACCGGACTCGAGGTCCGGACCGGAGTCGAGACCGACCGAGGTCCGGACTCGAGTCGAGACCGACCCCGAGGTCCGGACCGAGTCGAGACCGACCCCGAGGTCCGGACCGAGTCGAGACTGACCTCGAGGTCCGGACCGAGTCGAGACTGACCTCGAGGTCCGGACTCGAGTCGAGACCAGACCTCGAGGTCCGGACTCGGGAGTGCACCTGGGAGCCTATTTCGGTGGAGCTCTGGTTTGTCTCTAGTCCGTGGACGGGAGGAGGGGAGGCGAGGGAACGGAGGAGGTTGCTTGCTTGCACGCAAGAAGGAGAGTGATTGTTTCATTCTGAGCTAGCTCGTTGGAGGGGAGGAGGAGTGCTCGGCTTTTCATCGCCGTAGCCATTGCTATTGCCTGTTGCCATTGGATCGGAGCGATCGTCTTGGTTGTTGGAGAAAGAGATTGGCTGGTCTTGTTTGTTAAGGTGGGGGCAGGAGCTTTGTGTGTGATTTAGACGCCGGGGTTTTGGCTTTGGGTTACTTGCTTTGAGCTCATTTTGTTGCGGGTTTTGGCTGAGGATGGACACCACGAGTCCGGGGCGGGCATTGCGTGGATGGATCCGAGGGAGATCGGCGTGAGCGGAACGGACCCGAGGTCCGGACTGAGTCGAGACCGGACCACGAGGTCCGGACTCGAGTCGAGACCGACCCCGAGGTCCGGACTCGAGTCGACCGGACCCCGAGGTCCGGACTCGGAGTCGAGACCGGACCGAGGTCCGGACTCGAGGTCCGGACTCAGTCGAGACCGGACCTCGAGGTCCGGACTCAGTCGAGACTGACCCCGAGGTCCGGACTCAGTCGAGACCGACCTCGAGGTCCGACTCCGTAGCGGACCCCGAGGTCCGGACTCGGGAGGCGAGGGGAGCCCTCCAGGCTTACAGGGGGAGCAACGGTCGGTG
The DNA here is from genome assembly GCA_010909165.1 of Anthoceros angustus. Classification (NCBI taxonomy): domain Eukaryota; kingdom Viridiplantae; phylum Streptophyta; class Anthocerotopsida; order Anthocerotales; family Anthocerotaceae; genus Anthoceros; species Anthoceros angustus. The sequence goes on along the minus strand of VJWM01000044.1, from coordinate 2,045,486 downwards.
GCCCTACCGAGAGGGACCCACTCGGGGCGAGGGAGGAAGGCGTCGTGGTGACCGCGGTCGTCGACCGCCCGTGTAAACGACGAGGATTCCGGAAGGAAGGGTCCGCCTCGCGGATCATCCGATTGCGTGCGCCGCCGTCGGGAATTGGGCCACAGTGCCGAGGCGGAATCGTGGCAACCCACCCCACCACCGACGTAGATAGGGGAATAAGGGGAAATAGTAGGCGGCCGACTAGGGCACTGGCCATCACCGAATAGGTGTAATAATGGCGACCTTGAGTAGTATAAGAGGGCCGAGGTCGCTCTAAGTAAAGTATCTTTCTCTTGGTGTTGATGCTGCGTCTTCTTGCAGTGCCCTGCCTTCTTGTTGAGTCTGAGTCATCGGCGGTGCCGACACCGGAGGCGATCAAGGTCCTGGTGACGGACCCTAACGTGTGGTGGTGTGTGCAGGGAAGAGCGACTAGGGACCCTTGCTGCGTCGAGGCGGCCCAGTCGGGGCCGGAGCGTGAGCCGGAGGAACTCAGAGGCGTCTGAGCCGGACGGAGAGGCCCGGCAGAGCGACGGAGGAGGTCCGGACCGCGTAGCCACCCGCGTTTTCCCAAGGACGATGAGTGTAGTGAGAGTGGTGAGAGGAATGGACTAGAGGGACGAGTGGCGAACTTGAACGACACGGACGCCAACGGGTCCTTAACGCTTGGCCGCACCGGCCTCGGGCTGCGAACGCTATGGGTAAAGAGGTGAAACGTAACAAACGTGAATGTTGAGACCTAACTGATTAAGTGAGGTGAGAAACGATTGAAACGTGGCAAACGGAGCCTATCATTCTCTTGGGAACGGACCCTTAGTACAACGACACGGGATTGTGCGCGCTCACACCATCATCAAAGGCGCGCCACAGAGGGCATGGACTTCCTCCCGAGGCGTACCGCCCGCACTGCACCAACATTGTGTGGCAGGAGAGCAGAGAGAGGTAACCGCCCGAGTACCTCCAAAGCAGCGGACGATGTCAGCCACGCCAGGCGTGATGTGATCACTTTGCTGCGTTACGTAGTCCAAGAGGCCCTTTGAATCAGACGCCAGCCTGCAGCTTTTGGGTGCAAGAATTGTATGCGCGTTGTTTTCATGGAAGCCCGCCTTTGTTGGTCCTTCTAGTACAAGCTTGTTTTGGGGAAGTTGGTGCCATGTGAAACTGCACCACCGTAGGCAGCAGGTGCAGGAAACGTTGCAGCCCTGGATGCAGCCAGTGCCAAACATTGCAGTTTTGCACGCAAGGGCAAACGCACTAAGCTGCGCTGCAAACAGAGACGATGATTGTAGTGCAAACGCCATTGCACACACCGTATGCGCCTAACACAACCGGCAACCTTACACCTTGGGATGTTGCTGGACATGGTATGTTGCGTCGCAATGGCGCGGCGACGCAAATGACCGCAACGCAACCCTAACCCCAAAAGAAGAAAAGTTTTTGTGTGTCGTGGAATCATTTTGTGTATCATGTGGTAAGTTGACCACATCGGGACACCGGGGGCCGTAGCCACAATCGATGTGGTCATGCATGACATACCGAAATAGTTCCGCCGCATAGCGGGACTATTTCTTTCTGTCCATAACCCTAAAAAAATGTGGATGCCGCGTGACCAGGTCGGTATTCCATACAAAGTACATATTTGTGGACTTTGTCATTTGTTTGTGGCGGTAATCTGTTCTGCCTCGATTTGTCCGTTTGTGTGTAGCGTGGAGACTGTGCTTCTGTGGGAAAAGCTTCGGGAAAGGGTGGGATGGCAGGCAGCGGTGTGACGTGTGAGCGTATAATTAAAAAGCGTCCGGTACACGTATGTATCCGTGACCATTGACCAAAAAGAGAGAGAGAGCGCGAGGTCACCGCGGTCCGAATCGACCTCTGATTCCTTGAATTGGTCTCGCGGGTCGCTTGCCGCCTCGTGAAGGAGAACGATGCGGTATGAATACGGTACGCAGACTATCGTATCCACCAACCTATTTGATGTGGGCATCATGCAAAAGTTGTTATATGCCCATGAGTGCGCTGTCATCCCAGACAGCGCACGTTCTAGAAGCGTCCTGTCCTGAGATGATATGATATGAGATTGAGATGAGATGAGATGAGATGCGGAGCTAGCTAGCTTAACAGGAACAGGAACAGGAACAGCAACAGCAACAGCAACAGCAACAGCAACAGCAGGCCCACCCACCCGCCTGCGCGGGCGTCGTGATAGGGGAGTGGTCCGAGTGGTATGTACTTCCTATGTATTGAAATTTCATTTTCCGACAGCTGCATGGCATGATGATGATAAGTGCGAAGGAGGGCGGAGCACGCCTTGTCCCGTCTTCGTCATCGGTCGCATTTTAACAGTGCAATAGAATTGTAGTTTAACGCATTTTCTGGCATCCGAAAAGACCGAATCGCTCTCCAGATACGCATGCACCTTTGTCCCTACCCCGAAAACATTTTCACACATTATTGTTGGACTCCTTGGCGTGTCTGGGTGTTTGTGACATGTTTAGGTCTCGGGACGAAGTGAAATATCCCGCTCCGTTCACACGAGATGACAGCTGGGCCGCCCCCGGCAGCTGGGTTTTCTTACGCACGGGGTGGCTGGGTGCCGGAATCTCCCCTGGCGCCCTTGCCCCTGCCAGCCAGACGAAGAAGGCAGCACGCCTTTCTCTGTGCCTTCCCCTCCAACTCGCGTGCCCGTCCGCCCGCCCGCCGCGCTTCTCTCTCTCCGCGGCCGGCCGAATTACTGCACGGTCTCGCGCGGAAGCTCGAGCTGGCGGAGAAGGAGCAAGGATCGAGGAGAAGCAAGGAGCAAGGAGGTGGTCAATTCTGGCTATGGCGGAGCAGTGTGTGCTGTGGCCGAGGATGGGGAGGGTTGGTGCTGCAGTGAGCGGAGGCGGGGCGAGGTGGTGCTGAGCTTGCAGGCTTTGCTGTGCGGCGGAGAGGCGGAGTGCAAATTGAGGGATTGAGGGAAGGACGGAAGGAGGTTTGGAGGAGGAGGAAGGGAAGATGACGCAGCACAGCTCGCTGCTGGCGTCCCTGGGAGCGGCGTTGCATTTGCCGGTGCGGGGGGGAGGGAGTGGCGGGTCGCTGAAGCAGAGGCCGGCGCCGCTGGACGCCTTCGAGCAGGGGCTGGCGGCCCGGCTGGAGGCGCTCAAGATGGCGGCGGACGCGGCCTACTTCAGCCTGCCGTGGCTGCAGCAGGCGCTGGCGTGCGCGCTGGACACGCACGCGGAGGCGGAGGCGCTGCCGCATCTGCGGGCCGCCAGAGCCATCGACCACAAGTGGCTGGACGACTACATGGACGACAGCGCCAAGCTCCTGGACTGTTGCAATGTGCTGCGGGAGGGGCTGGCGGAACTGGACAATTACCTCCGCCTGGTGCATCTGGCATTGCATGCGCTCGGGCCCGGCACGCAGGAGCGCGGGACGGAGGTGCAGTACCTTCGCGCAAGGAGCACGCTGGTGGATTGCAAGGAGGCGGTGGTGCGGCGGGACGAGGCTCCTCCCGGGCCCGGCCTCCCGCTGCACGGATCCCTCTCGCACTCTCTCTCGCACCAGAACCACAAGTCCCGGCTGGAGAGCTACGGCTCCATCCTCCGGACCATGGGGGAGAAGCTGGCCGCGTCCAGGCCGCACCAGGGGACTGTCCGGGAGGGCCAGGAATTCCTACTCGCCGCCTACGGCGCCAAGGTGATCACAATTTTCGTGTGCGCCTTGATCGTGGCCGCCATCTCCTTCCGGCCGCGGAAACCCCCGCCGCACTTCAGCGTCGGCCATGGCCACCTCTGGTCCCATGCCTTTGTCACTCTGCAGCATAAGGTGAAGGAGGAGACGGACAGCCGCAGGGCCAGGTCGCCTGTTACCCTGCTTCAGGAACTGGACGCCGTGGATACTGCGGTCAGGAAGGCGTTTCTCTTCTTGGATTCTTTGCTCACCAGCAGAGCGCCGTTCCCTCTTACGCAGGAGCAGGTGAACGATCTCGGGAAGCTGGTGGAGATTTTGCGCACATCAGCCACGGAATTGAAGATAGGATCGGCGCCCTTGGAGCACCAGATCAACGATTTGTTCAAGGCCTTGGTTACGAGTCGGATCAATGTTCTGGACAGCTTGACTTCCAGTTCTCTCACTCTCTTGTGAATATGCTATCCAGTTAGGCACCTTACATCTCAGCAACATGGAGGGACTGGAGTGAGAGTTTTTTATACCCCTATAGCTTGCTCCTCACGTTGTCCGGCATGGCCAAGGCAACTGTACATTCTTGTCTGACACTCTCCACATTTTGGTAGTAGAGCTTAGGGAGCTGGTGTTTATGAGAGACCACTTTGTGGTTGTGTTAAGGAAAGGAAAGGAAAGGCCCTGTAACGTAGTGTAGTTACGTAATTACGTAGCGGATATCTAACGAGATGGTAGAAGACATGCTTTGGTGTCAGTTTGCTGTTTCGGCGCTCTTGCCTCTTCTGTCTCAAGTCAATTGTCTTGCCCCTTGCTTTCTCTCTTTCAGCTTTTGTCGACAGCAGGTGCGCGTTTGCTGTGGAACCTCCAGTTCCAACCCTACGGGTCAGGGCGAGCATCGCGGGGGAGGTGGAGTAGAGATCGCGATCCCGCCGAACTCGTGTCAGCTGCTGTTGCTCCTGCTGCTTGCTCGGCCCCGACGCCTGTGCTTGCCTAAGCTGGTGCTCGCTCAGGATACGTGAATTGCTGGCGGAGCGGATGAGGTTTGGATGCCATGGATGCGCTGTTGTCTGCGTATGAGGCCTCGGACAATGAGAGCGACAGTGAGGGCGAGGGGGGCGACAGGCCTGGCAAGCGGGCTAAGCTGATTGGGCCTTTGCCTGGTGGGCTGGGCCACTGCCCGCCCTTTCACACTACCCAGCATGCCGCCGGTGGAGGATCGGCGCGGCAGCCTTTGCGGCCTCATCCGGGCCGCTATGTTTCCAAGCGGGAGAGGGCCCTGGCAGCAGCCGCAGCCGCAGCCGCGGCCTCTGATGGCCCTGCTGTTCAATCTACTTCTCCGGTCTTGCCATTACCTGGTTCCTCTGTCTTTCCCTTGTACCCTTGATTCATTGCTGCCTTGTTGCTCTTGACGGCAACTGCTTGTGCTGGTGGGGAATGCGCGGAGTGGCCAACCCTGGATGCCTCTTGTTTTGCAGAGTCCAGGCAGGTCCTCAGCTCCCGGCTGCCTAAGCATATGCAGCGGAGGCTCCAGTATCTAGAAGAAGGGGCTTCGTTGGAGAACTATCTGCCAAAGGGTCTGTTCGCTCAACTTGACGGGCATAAGAAGGGTGTTAATGCAGTTCGGTGGTCGCCCACCCATGGTAATTCCTAAGGGGCTTCATCATTGGGCTCAGATTAAGTTACAGGATTTTGTGTGTGAGACTTCTGCAGCGGCCGTGCCATGCTATGCACTGATGGGCAGCTCTGCAGGTTGTCTGCTGGCCACTGCTGGGGTAGATGAGGTGGCAAAAATCTGGAATGTCTGGAAGGGGGCAGGGCAGCAATGTGTCCGAAGAATTAGTGCGCACACAGCATCTGTAAAGGATGTGCAGTGGTCCAGTCATGGAGATTCTGTGCTTTCTTGTGGATTCGACAAGACCACCCGGTTGACAGATGTAGAGACAGGCGCACAGAAGCAAATGTTCGCAGAAGATCAGTTTGTGACCGTGGCAAAGTTCCACCCGTTGCAGCATGACACTTTCCTCACAGGAGGATCGCAGGGTTTGCTTAGGCTCTGGGACCTGAGATCAGGTTCGACAGTGATGCAGTTATCCAGGGGCCTGGGACAGATCCTAGATCTCGACTTCAACCAGGATGGCAGGCAGTTTGTTTCCAGCTCAGATCTAGCTCAGCAAAATTCTGGCGAGAAAGGACTGATTGTGTGGAGTCTTGAAACACAAGTCCCTTTGTCAAATCAAGTAATGGGCTTCGGTGTGAACCCTCTCTTATTGGATGATTCAGTACTCACTCTTCTAGAATGGAAAACTGACTTGCAGAGAGATTGATGTTTGTTTCGACACTGACACTGCTATTTTGCGCTTTTGCATTGTTGATATAGGTTTACCTCGAGGCTTATACGTGTCCAGCAGTTCGCTATCATCCACATGAAGACAGCTTTATAGCACAATCACATGGAAATTACATAGCAATCTTCTCAGCACGTCCCCCCTTCAAAATGAACAAGTACACACGATTTGAAGGACACCAGGTTGCCGGTTTCCCTATTCGTTGCAACTTCAGTCCGGATGGAGAGTACGTCGTGACAGGCTCCTCGGATGGGGCTACATGCTTCTACAGCTGGCGGACATCTAAAATGTTGAGGAAGCTATCAACTCCAGAGTCTGTCCAGTCCGTTTGTACAGACGCTGTGTATCACCCGTTCATGCCTTCTGTGGTAGCTGCTTGCAACTGGGCTGGAGCTGTTTATATCTACAATTAAAGCTGGAACATCTTTCCGGAAGAGTTCTGGGAAGTTAGGTGCAATTGGGATTGTGCGCCTTACCTTAACCGGTGGTCACATAGAGGTTGCTAGAACGGTTGTGTTCTTGTGACCTAGGACCGGGGTTTTCATAGTGAACTTGACCGCAGATTTAGGTACATTTTTATAGGTAGTAGGCGGGAATGGATAACAGCTATCCCCATTGTGTAGTTTCAATGGACCCTCGTTTAGATTGTCATTCTTCAAAGGGTGCGGATAGGAGTGGGATTTATGTTGCACTAATTAATTTGTATATAAATAAATTTAATTTCAATAAATATGAATTATAAATATAATCTTTATAAATTTACCTGATCTAAAATATGATAAATTATTTTTATGAAGGCCTGTTAGATTATACACTTCTAACATTCGAAAAACAATATGCATACTCTCTCAATTATCAGACCGTCACTGGCAAACGACTCTCACATCCTCAGGCCTTGAGACAAGGTCAAGGAGGCCTTCGAGCTTTTCTCTAATGAGCTTTCTTTGGTGGGCTTAAAGGTCAAGCTCTCCAAGTGCATGTCTAGTCCTCGTCTGGGATCCTCCTCACTCTGCAGTTTTGTCATGCTGTGTGACACTAATCTCTGCACTTGGGTTTAGTGTTTGATTAGCATTAATTAATCTCATTACTTATCTTTAAGTAAGTAATTAGTGTTAATTAATCTAAGGTGCTTATGTTAATTAAGCATTGATTAGTGTTAATTAAACATTGTTAGTAATAGCTAAGTGGATAAGCTCAAGTAATATGCTTTGGCATATTCCTTGCATATTATAGTGTATTCTTAAAATATTTCCGGCATATGCCGATGCCAATAGGATATCTTAGGAATGTGCCGATGCCAAGAGCTAGTATATATAGACTCTTTTACATAGGACAAGCTAAGATCATAGCTTGTCCTCTAGATATGCAATGCAAAGATGTTGTGAGGGGGCCAAAGCTATGACTCCGAGAGCAATGTGTGAGTAATTTGCGTGTTGTTCTCGTGGGGAGTGTGTTTGTGTCACAATGTGCGAGCTACTCGCTCCTATTGTTATTGGTTTGCACCTATATATCTTGTTAGAAATAATAGTTGTTTATTAGTTCATTGTAATATACATCGGGTTTGTCATTAGGCCACCCTTTAGGTAGTTTTCTGTTGTAACCGTTTTATGAGACTTGGACTTCATATATGTGTTCTCTCCTTAATCAACATACACTCTCACGTTGCAAGTTCTGCTGAGTACGCGATCTGTTGATCTGATATTCCCAAAACGCTACATGGTATCAGAGCCATGTGCGGCCTGTGCCTTGCTTGCATTAGTTTATCCCTAGCCATTGTCACATGCATAAGATAGCTGAAACCCTAGCTGCGTATAGGAAGGATGCCTCGCAGAAATCATCTTAGGCAATCCTGGCCTGAGTCTGATACGGAAAAATTCAGACAGTCGTCTCAGACTGCATTTGAGAGAAAATACTTCAAGAAAGGAGCTTCCGCTGCAGAAAGGATTGAAAGATCACGTTTCCTCTACGTCCTTATCAATTCTCAATTCCCTGCAGAGGAAGGCCGGGATTCTGAATCAGAATTTGATCAACCCCAAAGGAGGAGGTCTGTCTGCAGGAATTAGCATACAAATCCAATTCCATCAAACTCTGCACAATCCAGTAATCTGAAGCGTTACCAAGAAAGGTTTACTGAACATGATGTTATTCTCAATTCCATCTTGAATGTGCGGAGCACTTTGCTGGAGTACACCACGTGTGCTGATAACCTACAGTCAAGACAGGATCGACTTGAGAGATTGCGGGTTTCTGATCTTATGACAATGGCGAAGCAAGAACAAGACATTGTGACCTCGAGGAGCGGTTGGCTCGCCGTAAATGCATTCCTCTTTAAGTCGAGAAGTTGTAATATGAGCATCATGGGTCTAACCTCATAATATTTGAGCGGTGAATATACATGAAGCGGTGCGGTCTATATCGTGGATCCGGGGTTTAAGATGGTTATCAAAGCGGCATGTTTGGGATTAGGCGTGACGGCGAGAAAATAAGGGTGAAGATCACCGTCAGACACGGATTGTGCCATCTGATTCGGAAAAGCGGTGCTCTCTGGCTTATCATGCGTTTCGAGAAAAGTACCCATGTTCTCTCCCCTCATTGCGGGGAAAAAAGGCGTCGTTCGAGTTTCGGTGGCTTGTGTTGCAATCATTGTGGCCAAACGAAATCACGCATTTAAAATCACATGGAGACACATGGAGACAACTATGGTATGGGTTTTGTAGAGGTTGTCATATCGGTAGAAAATGTATCTGGCGATTGTTGGGTGTGGCATGGCGCGGCATCGGCGTCTTTTTGAGAGCTCTGACGGCGCATGAAGCGGATATGTATGCATGTTATCGATGGCGGAAGCGAACACGATGGGAGCATATGGCGTCTAGAGGGTGGAAAGTGGAGCACAAGCGATCCATGTCGCCGTCACGATTCTTTATATAACGGCAAATGTTATGACTAGTGCAATTGTGTAATCATGAAATGTATTGCGCGGTGTATTCGCATGCCAAAACATGGTAGACGGTACAAGGTGACATTTAAGATGTACTCATCGACGGCATGGTGGTCCTGCATGTCTTAAAAACAATGTATGACAAGAACATGAAACTTATGCCCGACACCTCTGGTGTCCGACTTTCAAACCCTATGCCATGAAGAGAAATTAGGGATAAACATAAGGTTCCCTTGTTATTTCAGTTGCTTAGCACATGTCATTACTCGCTTTGAATCGAGACCCTCGTCCCTCACACAGGCCTCATCTCCATCTTCATCACTCTCCATTGCCTCATCCAAGTGTTTGGTTGAATGTGAGGACGAGCGCACTCAACTTTTCCTTTATAGCTTTCTTATCTGCTGCATAGATGTTTCTGAAGTGAGTGAAACCCGTAGTATATAATAATGGTTTTCGACAAAAACCTTTTGGATGTTGGGGCCCTTTCACTTTCCGACCTTTTGGCGGGTGGTCCATTTTAGTCCTTTGAAAAATTCTCCAACATACTTGCCCTCATAAGCATCCGTGTGCTCGCCCGCCACCGCAGCACAAGCAAATACGGGCCCCAAGGTGCACACTTACAACCTTACCTAACGCCTATTGTGTGTCACCCTCGCGGTGTCACAATAAACATTCCTTCTCGTATCTCCATAATATCGCCATCCATCCTTCTTGCCACCTCTTCTTGGCGTTCAATAGTTTGGTAGGCCCCTAGATACATGTCCTGTGGTATGTCACGCAAAAGAGCCTCGTCCAAGACTCTTAGGTATGTGCAAAGGGGGGACCGCGGGCAGCCCTATCGTACCATCTCCGGGGTTTTGCGAACAAGCCCAATGTTATGATCCACAATATTTGCGATTTCGTGTTGATCATTCCAAATCCATCCACCATTCTTCCTCCACGATCAAATATGTTGGCGCTTCACGATCCTTTTTCAAGTGATGAAACCCGTAGTATATAATAATGGTTTTCGCACAAAACCTTTTGGATGTTGGGGCCCTTTCCCTTTCCGACCTTTTTGGGTGGTCCATTGTCATTCTCCTTTGAAAAATTCTCCAACATACTTGCCCTCATAAGCATCCGTGTGCTCGATTCGCCACCATGCACAAGCAAATACGGTTCAAAGGTGCACACTTACAACCTTCGCTACCCAGGCGCCTATTGTGTGTGTCACCCTCGCACGGTGTCACAATAAACATTCCTTTCTGTATCTCCATAATATCACCATCCATCCTTCTTGCCACCTCTTCTTGGCGTTCAATAGTTTGGTAGGCCCCTAGATACATGTCCCTGTGTGGTATGTCACGCAAAAGAGCCTCGTCCAGTACAGCTTCTTCCGGTATGTGCAAAGGGGGGACTCGGGCTTCAGCGGCAGCCCTATCGTACCATCTCCAGGGGTTTTGCAGAACAAGCCCAATGTTATGATCCACAATATTTGCGATTTCGTGTTGATCATTCCAGAAATCCATCCACCATTCTTCCTCCACAGTCAAATATGTTGGCGCTTCACGATCCTTTTTCAAGTGATCCACGCCTTCACGTGCGGTCAAACCACCATCACTAGCTTTCTTGTCCTTCGCCGCAATGCCATCAAAGGAGCGGGCCCGATGGCGTGTGTCGGAACAAAAGTCAAGAATTCGAGCCCATCTTGATTCCCACAAGGGGAAGTGGAGTATTGCTTTTACGAATAACGGTAACCTTTCCCCGCCCAACTTTGTCCTCGCGGGTGATTTTGAACTGGTGCTGAAATGAAAGGTTGTTCAACTTCCGGACCGCGGTTGTACTTCCGACGCGTTCACTAACTGTAATGGCCATACGTATGTCCGGAAGTCGCCACCTCACAACACTTTCACCTCTGGATTCGTGAACGAGGACTTCAATATGTCCTCCATAGTTGGCAATGTCACGGCCTCCTTATGTTTTAAATGCTTAGAAAACATGAAAACATTTGATCCACTTGGTCGTGCGTATGCCCCACGAGGAGGAATCCAACCTTCACCTTCTCGAACGTCCCGAGTTCAACGAGCATGTTCAAGTACGCAAATAGAAGCTGGTTCTTGTTCTCTCGGCATGTATTGTCCAGCTGAAGGTATAAGACTTTGGGAAGTATCCCTTCATACGTGTGTATAACGTCACGGATAATAGTTATTGTTAAATTTGCATCATTCACGAGATTGGCATAATGCGAATCGCGCGCTCTGAACGTGTAATTATGTATCATGCATCCAACAACATGCACTGTGATCCGACTATCCTCCTTCAAGTCCTTTGGCCACCGCAAAATATGCGGCAGAGAAGTTTTTTTCTGGTCCATGCCGTCGATAGATAACAACATATATTTCTGCGGCTCCTTGTACGACTTCGACCGATGCTTCGTCAACTTCTTCCGTTCCTCCATCAATCGTATCCGATGCTTGTTGAGTGCCTCTTGATACATAGCTGTATGTCATGGAACACCATTGTGAGACTTGTGGGCACCGAAATTCAATATCTTTGCAGACAGCAGAGCTATTTGGGAAGACTGGAGTGTCGTGCATTGAAACTGAGATCAGAAACTAGGACATACGCATACTGCTGCCTATTATTCCACAGTCCAAATGCATAGTGACAAGAATGCATACAATCGGCGACGCACGCAAGAAGTCAATGTTGCACGGGAGTACCCAAACCATGGTTCCCACGCGGGCGCCGACATGCCCCTTCCAGCTGCCGGTGAACCTCCGCGGCTTGGAGGCTCGGGCATCACGGGCACCGGCATGCCGAGGAGGCGCAAGCTTCCTCATCTGCACAACAAAGCACCCGTAGTTCACGACTGCGATTACATTGGGGGAACATCGCCATGCCTCGTGCACTCCACATTTGGGGCGCGGCATGCGCGCTGTAATGTGGAGTGGATAACACCCATAACGCCCTCTCCGCCACAATGAGGGCGCGGCTGCCCGGCTCGCATACGCCATTGAGGCAAGGCCATCCGAGCCCCCACGGCACAAAACGGCGCGGCACGGCGACATCCCTTTGTCACTTGGGGCGCCGCCATGCAGTACCCTTCACCAGACAATATGGTGCCGCCATGCGGCTCCTTTTTCTGCGGTGGAGGGCTCCCGCGCGCCACAAAGCAACGGAGGCGGCGACTCGAGACATCGCCGCCCGCCGGAGCATGATGGCGTACATCCGCTAACTCCTCCATTACTCCACATGCTTTTATGCCATGCATCTGACCAGATAGTCGGGAGGAGGCCTACCTTGGTCAACTCCAGATCGGTGCTCCGTATGTTGAACTTCAGCCAGCATATGGAACAAGTCGAATCTGCATTTGACTTGGGTATCTTCACCGCTTGAAATTCGACCCCAAGAAATATGCATACGACACAAAGCGTTCACCTTTTGACTCCATTCCACTCTGTATTGTATCCAAACCTCATGCTTCGTGAAAGTGTCGTAGATTGTATACCTCCACATTCGGCGCTCGGCCAAGTGAAGGAAAGTCGCATCCATCCGTGCAATTGCAGCCAAAGCATGGGAGGATTGTACGAGGGCTGGCCTTATTAGCGTCCCATGGTGCGTTGAATAACCCTCCGCTTCAACTCCTCGTACCTTGCGGACCCTCAAGATATACCGTCGGAAGGCTTTCAAACAACATTGCATAGGAATCGACCCATGAGGTGAGTGAAAACCACATCCCTTGTTGTGGCAAGTCGGGCCGCCTGTGATGCGAAATGTCTCTTGCTCGGGTGCCCATTCTCGAAAACTCGTTGCTGAAAAGCTTCTTGTGAACTTGCGGATGCACAATTTGTTGCAACAAGGCTTTGAAATCCTCTCCCACGGAATCGCCTTCACTTTTCCTCAAAGACACACAGCCGCTCGCGCACGAAGCCCACATTGCTAGGCTGAAAGGTATCGGCCAAAGGCTTGGATGGAAAGTGACGGATCGGCCGGTCCAAACTTCTCAATGGTTGGGGGTCTCGGAAGACATTGTCCTCATCTGCATTGGGCGTCCCGCATCTTGATCTTTGGAAATAGTAGTGAACAATCCCTCGCGGTATACACTCCACCCTTCAACTTTCCTCCTTCCGGACGGGCTTCTATCTATGGCGAGTAGAGGTTCGGGTTCACGAAGTCGGGGAACATAGCTGGGCATACGAGGCGTGAGTGAGTTCTTCTCCACCTGGACACACGCATCACAGGATCGAGCCACTAACACAAACCTATGCCAATGAGTATGGCAGGCGACACCTCGACGACTCAGCTATCGGCCAAAGAATACATACTTTGTGGCGTGGAGAGTGGCAAGGACTTTGCATTTGCTGGCGAGGCGGAGGGCCCGCTTGCCTTTCACTCTGTTTACGGGGATCAGGTACTCTTTCTGCAATTCAAACGAAAAGGTGGGTTACTACAAACTCACTATGACAGTGAAGGTGCTATCAGCGCACTCTCTGAAAGCCTCAATCGCCCGGCATCTGCAGGCTGGGCAAGGATGGGTGCTCTGGGCGCCTTGGGTCTATGTCTTGGTATGCGGCGCTTTTCGAGCCGACGCCAATCGCCCGGTATCGCGCCCAGCGTCTTGCCGAAGTCTGTTGGTATGCGGCGCATCTGGAATGCAGTGCGCGTGGGCGCACTCGAGCAGCGCCCGTGTGCGCCCGGTATGCCGGGCGCACTCTGGGGGCCGAGCAGTCGTTGGTATGCCGGCGCACTCCGTCTAGAATCGATGGCCGGTGTCTCGCACTCTGCGATTAGTTGAAGCAAACAAAGAAAACAAAAAGGATGTTACTCACAACTTTGGAGAATGCCGTCTGAAATTTGGCTAGCTCGCTGTCTGTCGTATGCTTTGGATATAATTCGCAGCAGGACTCGAAACTGGTACACTTCAAATGCGTCATAATTGCAACTTGGATCAGATGAAGAGTCTTCTTGTTTGTTACCTCTTCTACAATACCCATCAAAGGAATGTCTCCTTGGATAACCTTTTGCGTTGCAGCAATCAGTATGTCTTCACCTCTGTCGCCTGGAGGAATTCCTTGGAATGCTCGAAATGGTTTTCACTGCAAAGTTGCTGGCTTAGGGGGAGCACTCGAAGTACTAGTTGTCCCCACGGGAGCTGCCGGAACAGGCTTCCGTTTTGCCTTTGACCTCTTCACATTGCTTGGAGCCACCTGGTTTGCTTGCTTCGAGAGTTCACATCTTTCCCACATAGCAAAAATAGTGTCCACGTTTTCCCACAGTCTTCCTTGGCACCTGGCAATCCTCAATGGTAGGGTCTTGCGGTCAACCATTTTCTGCACAAAATCAGTGTCTTCCGTGTCTCCATCTTCGTCAACCATACCAAGAAGGCGATAAATATCAAACTTCCACCGCAGTGATGGTTTGGCAGTAGGGTCTGCTCGCCGAAGGATTTCAAGCTCGTCATGAATGTATCGCACTTGTTCTATGAAGTTGAGCTTCTTCCTTCTATCTGCAGTGACGTTGTGGTCCACTGCCAAGACTCTCATCTCTGGTTCTGTTAAACCCGCATACACATGTGCCTCCATCCATTGATATTTATCCTCTGCTGGGTGCATCTCGCATAAGGTTTTCATCGCCTGATAACAGTGATTGCCCCCCAGTACTCCGAGTGTGTACCCATTCTCTCGCAGTCTCTTCTCTGACACCTCTTCTACCTTGTCGCACTCGCTAGGGTCTATCATGCATAGTAGGGGCAAAACTCCTTCCTTTACCGTCCCCACCTGCATCTGCCTCACAAGGGACTTCATCCATGCCTCATCCACTTTTCGGATTTGAGCATCCGCAGTTAAGAAAGAAGCTGGCCGCAATGTTTCCACATGCACATCTACAGTTGTGCTCAGGGCCCTCTTCTTGTGTGCAGAGTTCCTGATCCTCTGTAAATTGTCCCGGCCCTGATAGCTTTGCTGGAGTCTCTCAGTATCTGTTGTCACAGCACGTGTTGCGACATCACCAACTACCGGTATCTTCCCTCGCTTCCCTTTTTTTACATGCACCTGCTCCACATCCGCTCGTCTCTTCAACGGTGTCAAATGCATGATAGTCGAAAGTGATTCAACTCTTCCATGTTTTTGGGTCGCCTGCTAGGGCTGAAAGCATGCTTGGACTTACCACCTTGCTTGCTCCTCGTCTTCGACGGAGATTTTGATTGTCTTCCCTTCTTCTTCCCCTCATGTGCGCCGGTAGGCCGGCGCACCTTCTTTTTCTTCACCGGGAGAGACTCTTCAACATCTTCGCCCTCATCCCCGCCGCCCTGACCCAAGGCCTCGCCCAGAGCTTGCCACACATGACCCGAGCTTTGCTGCCGCCTTCGCCTGTGGATAAAGGCGTAACGGGACCTCATCCTCTTCAACCTCGGCTTGCATTCTCCTGACCATTATGCCTTCCTCTTCCTCGATTGTGAGAGGCTGCGCAAACTGGACTTGAGCAGAAGATTGCCTTGCCAAGACTGCAAGGCGCTCGACTTCCGCACGGTTTGATGTGACTCCTTGTGAAACAAACCCTAGGAGCGTTCGATAGAATTGCTCCCCTCCCTGTCATTCACCACAACATAAGTTCTTACAAACCCTAAAAATTCGAAACATGCATGTCAGGTATGGCAACGTCTGCACTTACGTCTTCCAATCGAACGGAAAACCGAAGAGGGTCTCTAATGTACGCCGGTTCACATCGAATCGCTTTGTTTGCGTCTAGCACAAACATGATATGACTATCTACATCATCATATGAAACCGAGGATGTAAAGTTACCAAAAGTGAAGGAACATTTCGTCATCCACTCCATCCACCGTCACCCACATGATCCACCCTACACGCGCTTTCTCATCCTCGGATTTCCTTCATAGCCATTTACCCATAACGCCATAAGTGGATTCCAAGGAGTTGACTCGTCTTCGGCTCCATGTCATCGTGAGACCACTCCTTCTCTATTAAGAAGCGCTTTTTCAAACTTTCCTGCAATCACCTCACCTTCTGCAATTCTTGGAAGTTGTAAGGATTAGGGAGCGAACCCAATCCAGTTCCACTTCCCCCAGTACTCCCTCCTGCTGGATTCCATTGTGCATCCCCAATCATGTCCACATTACGCTTTTGATGTGGAAGCACGCACACTTCCATGAGACGAATCTTTCCTCTGCGAAATCGCCTGTGCTGGAATTGGAGGGGCAGATGGCACAGCCGTGAGCACTGTGGATTTATTCGTTGCGACGCCTGCTGCTCTTGCCTTTGCCTGAGCTTCATTCCTTGTTTTCTTCAACCGTTTGGGCAGCTCCAGAGCCTCAACCACCTCTGCATCTACAGCTTTCTTGCTCCTGCGTCCGCTCGCCATGGAAACTAACGGCCTTGTCTAGGAAGGGAAAAGAAAGGAAGGTGGCATGCGCTGGTAAGAGTGTCTTGTCCCTTCACCAAAATGAATTGGAGGGAACACTCATTTCAAACACCCGAATTCGTCGGGATATTAGGGAACGGAAACATATCCATGTGCAACCAAAATTAGTAATGAAACAACAAACCTTTGAAGGCGGATCACATTTGAATGGATCCTGTTGGCACCAAGAGAATGACAACACGAACTGCCGACATATCTTCCAAATCTGGAAACACTCATTAAGAAATGGGGTTTCCCGTTGTACAATTATATCCTCGCGGTTTCTTTGAATCCACATCACGAACATGTTGCGTGCTTGGAAAGAGTTCGTACAAAGCATCCCCATTCCTCCCACTGTGAACCATTTGGAGGAAGGAAGACAAATGGAGAAGTCTGCAGAACAAGTTGGCGATATATGTGCTGAAAGTAGCGGAGGGAAACGGGTGGAAACGCTGAGCCATTATGTTGTGATTTGTTGATGATGTCTTCATTTCTTTGACACTCCGGACGTCCTTGTTTACAGAGGCGAGATGGTGACCAAAGGGCTCCTAACGAAGTGACCGAAGATGAAAGTGATGAAGGTGAGGCCACTGCATCCAACAACGCAAATACGACTTCACATCGCTTAAAGTCGTGTAATATGTTTCATGTCATGGGACTGTATGCTACAGGAACTGCAGGCCTGTCTGGCGGATCTCCAGCAATCTCCAAATCCTTAATGATGTCTCCCGAAGAGCGCCTTTTGGATGCCATTCACAGCCCACCGCACCAAGAGTATTGCCACCATACGTTCCGGAAGTTCAAAAGACCACGCCGCTGGGAATGCGAAGACGGGAAGAAGAAGAGCCTCGTATCATATTCAGTGCTTCTCTCGGCGTAAACGTGAATGCAGATGTCAGGCCCCCCATATCTCGACGACATCTGTTTAAACCTCTGGAGGCACATACACTTCAGTGTGATGATGATCTTTCCAGCAGTGACTCAGGTGATTTCCAAGTCGAGCCACCCCGCAGACGGACTTTTAATATGAAGCCAAGATCAGAAACATTTATTGAAACGCGGACCCAACGACAGGGAAAAAAGAAATCCAAGGTGCCGGAACTCAAATGCTTGGAAAGTCGGGTATCTCGTGATTTCAGAAAGTTGTATTGTGCTAAATGCTGTTTGCGCCTGCTAGGTAAACCCACCTTCCGAGACCTGAGATATCGTTTCCTTCGGATGAGTAGGCGGGAGCAGGAAACGTTTTTGCAATCACTTTTCTTTTCATCGAAGCGTAAACATGGCGGATTGAAGGTGGAGACTTTAGTTGGAAGAGACAGAGTTCATCTTTGTCGCGAAGCATTTAGGAGGGTGTTTTGTATAGGTTCAAATCGGTACGAAGCAGCCAAGGAGAGAGCCGCAGATAATATACCATAGTCTGCCCTCCTCCGGTACGAGAGGCAACCGACGTACCATGCTTCCACTGCAGTGACGTGGATGAACCAGTTGTTCATGTTAATCGCAGAGCGGATGCCAAATGTTGAAGCGTATCACCTTCCTGGACTCTTATACCAAAGGAGAAATATTTCAAGAATACAAGCAACAAATGCGCGGGCTGGCGACAATATTTCACACTCCTACTTTTGCGGTTGTGGCGTAATCACTTCAAAGTAAGGATCCCGAAAATAATCGCTTGCAGCAGTGCTACATGCGACTACCTTAAACGGAAGATCAGGAGCGAGAAAGAACGCGTGAAACAAGGTACGATGTTGTTTGAAAATTGAGCCGCAGATACCGCGATCCGGGAAAGGTCATGGCCAAGTGCGCCAGATACCGCGCACTGGTCAGGCTGCGCAGATACCAACAAGACTTGGCCATTCTCATTTGCACTTGCTACTACAGATGCCATGTTCCCAGATTGTTGCCATACTAAACAGTTGCGTTGTTCCTTGGTTCATTGAGCGTGCAGAAGAATATGAAGCCGATTTGCGAAACCACAGAGCGTTTAAAAGCGAGAGGAAAAGTGCATGAAGCATCGGGTCAAGTGTTATGCAAACCCACGGTATCTCGGACTCTATAGACGGAATGGACCAGACACCTTCCCACATTTCATGCATCCGCCAAAGAATATGGCGACACTCCGCTTCTTGACGTCCATGTTGTTGGCTGTCTTGTATACAACTATACTATGTCAGCAAAATTGTTCATCGAGTTTGGAAATATCAGGAACGACGCAAACCTGACAATCGCCGTCATACAACATGTTATATTGAACTACGAGGGTTTACTTCCGAAGGTGTTATATTTGCAACTGGACAACACGGCACGTGAAAATAAAAACGCTCTGCTGTTCGCCTACCTTAACATGTTGGTGTCATTGCGAGTCTTTGAGAAGATCAAGGTAGGCTTCCTCCTTGTTGGGCACACCCATGATCAGTAGACCAAATGTTCTCCGATTGACGTGCTAAGGCATAAGGAGGCTTTTACCTTGCCCAAACTCACCTGTGTTGGAAAGTGCTTATACGCCAAACCCATGATTGTATTGGTGCAAGTCCCCGATTTTAGAAGGTATGTTTGGCCCATCCCTAATGGTAGTGGCTACCAACTGTAGTCACCGGCATCGCTTGCACAACATTTCTTTTCAAAGATCGGTTCAAAATAACTCGAGAGGAGAGGGAGGAACGCGGTTTCATTACTTGATGCGAGGTAAACAATATTCAACTGACATTACTGGTCCACCAATGAAGGCCTCGAGTTCTTGAAGCATGTGCGAAGGACCAATTTTTGCTGCCCCTCTGATGTCTTTGGAAGTAAGGAGCAAAAACGCACATGCTGAAGGAAGAGATGCTGGAAGGTCATTGTCAGTTATCCAGGCCAAATTGGAGGAGAAATTAAAAGACATTTTGGGCGACGGCGAAGATGTGTGGTGGAAATCGTTTTGGGAAGAACAAGAGGGCATTGTGGAAAGGATAAATTCAGGGTCCCTACAGGAATTGAAGAATCCTTGGCGATGGTATAATCAAGAAGAAGAGAGATCCCGCAAGATCTGGCTTGCTCCGGATGTTGAAGTCCTTCCTCATCCATTGTGCGAGAAGTGCCTAGACGAGACATGTATGTAGGAACCTATCGAGCTATTTCCGACTTAAGAGCAAGAGAGGTTAAATGGTGATATTTGAGATTGCGGCGGAAATATGATAGCGCCTTGCGAAAATGATGCACCAATCGTCCTTTCGGATTGCAAAGGTCCTTCACATAGATTTCGAAAAGCGAATCACCTTTCATGAAAGTTCACCGTGGGTGACACGAACACGACGCTTTTGAAGGAAGGTACATGGAAGAGATGATATTGCTGCAAGTGCTTTTAGGGCACGGACAAGGCGTTGCGAGGCACTAGAAGGTCAAGAAGAATGTGCGATGTCGATCATTGTCGATACATTTGTTTTGGCCTATGGGTTTGAACTAACTCGAACTAAACAAATTGAAGGCCCAAACACGCTCAATCATCAGCGAATCTTATGACGCCCGCTCCGTGCAAGAAGATGTGCCAATGGAGGCGAACCAAGACCATGGAAGGGCGAACAACGACGACGATCAGGTGGCTATTGAAGATGACGCTCATGTGGCTATTGAAGACGACCCTTAGCTTCATGTACATCCTTTTCTTGACCGGTTTACATGAGTGTGTGGGCGCGGTATGCACGCGCCCCTCTCATTCATGTATACCGATGAAGCCAAATGCAACCATTCAAACGCGTGTATGCCCTTGGACGACACACATGAGTGGAACATGATGGAAGGACAAGAGGGAAGTACGAGAAATTTGTGCTAATATCCCACAAACATGTCCAAGTCGCCTCTGTGTTTGGAGTACATGTCACAGCTCATACACCACCCCCGATGCGGGTAAATGGATTCCAGCCTTTGACAGTGTAAACAGGGTACAAGTTTATCATGACAATAAAATGTAGTTTTCTTGACTTCCATCGTTCCATCGGATCCAGAGTTGGCAGATTTGTGGATCCCAGCATGTAAGGCCATGATTTTGTTGTATCTCAGTTTTGGCCTGTTTTTACAGGAAAAATTGGGTTGTTTTGCATAAAAGCCCAAAATAGCGGAATGTCAAACCCGACAATCACAGCCACAGATTCCAAATGTCATATACTGTACCAAATCCTTACCTAGGGCGAAGCATTATCAATTCAAAGAGGCCTTGGGTGTCTTAGAACCACTTCACACACCAAACGTGTCCCACAAAAAGTAAGAGAGTTTGTCAGAGGAGTCTGTAGGTAGACAAGCTGAAGTTCACTTAATACTAGCTTCTATTTATGTGACCATCCCTTAGAGTGGTTAGAATTTCTCAGAACCTTCGGAGGTAGAGGGGGACAGAGCCCTTGACTTTCCTCTCTTGTTCGTTTTCTGGAGCCCAATGGAATTAGGGTCAAAGTCAGGCTTGTCATCTTCTGATACGTCTTCATTCTCGTCCATCCAGACCATGCCTGACTCCTCAGCCATCCTCTCTCGTGATACTGGACACCCGATGCATATGTCAATAGCAGGGTCAAACCACAACAACAGTGGGCACACAAATTAGACATGCTGAAACCTTACCATAATAGGACACAAAATTTCCATCCTGTCCTCCCCATCTCCACCAGTTTTGCCTGAACATGGTCACCTTTGAGATAGGACAGATATAAACTTCAGGTGTTCCAGGATCGTTGGCACCATCTCCGTCTGTCACTACCCTTCTCATCTTGTACAGGTGACCTAGAGGTAGCTTGAAGTCTCTGGGCTCATAGTTCTCAGGAATTACCACTGTGTCCTTCATCATGGTTTCTCATGCGTCTTAGCATAGTTATGGTGGAGCAAGGCTTGGAAGATGTTGCAGTAGCTCGCTTGAGATAAGCAACCTCTTGCACCAGCTTTGCCTCCCTCTCATTCGCGTTCTGCAGGCATCTCTGCGTGTCGGTCACCTCACGGTCATCTTGCGTATAGCCTCCTTTGGATGGATAGGGCAGGAGGAAATCACGGACACTTGCGGCGTCGTCACAGCGCCCGCCATGCCGGAGATTGCAGCGGTGGGCGGCGAGTAGCGTCCTCCATTTCCTGTGTTTGCACCTCATCCTCAGATGCGCTATGGATTTCCTCAGCTGGCGGAGTGTCCTCAGAAGCAGATAGGTCTATGAGAGCTGCTCTGGAACCAGACATCACGAAGACAGGAGCGTATCGTGCACAGTCTCAGAAGCTGGAGGCACACACAGCGGAGTGAGCGTAAGACTAACGAAGACCTGATCATCGTTTGTGAATGAGTACACGCCCTAATTAGAGTTTGACAATTACTTTGGTTTAATCGTCATTTTGCTAATATACCGTATATTCAATGAGAGGGGGTGTTAGAAATAATAGTTGTTTATTAGTTCATTGTAATATACATAGGGTTTGTCATTAGGGCACCCTTTAGGTAGTTTTCTATTGTAACCGTTTTATGAGACTTGGACTTCATATCTGTGTTCTCTCCTTAATCAACATACACTCTCACGTTGCAAGTTCTGCTGAGTACGCGATCTGTTGATCTGATATTCCCAAAACACTACATATCTGCGTGTTAGATTTGTTTTGCTTGGTTGTTTGTCGAGGAAGTGCTTATATGAATTCAAGTGCTTACCTCGTGCGACAATGCCAATGCAATTTGGGGGCACCGGCCTACTTTCACAGGAGGTTTCTTTCCTGGCGGCTTTCTTAGGTAGCTGGGCCCTCTCAGCCCCTGCTTTGGCCTCTCGCTTCATCCTTCAGGATAGGCCCTTTCTGGAGGATCTCGTAACTGGTGGGGAGGAGGGAACCTTCCCCCTCCAAATTTCCTTGACAGGCCAGGGGTATACTTTTTGCGGACGCTCGGTAGGAACTACCTCCCTTTTCGACCTTCATCACCAAAGGTTTCAGGGGGTTGCAGGCATCGCTGCTCAAGAAGCAACTTAGCCTGGCTTTCAAGTCTGTCCTCTTGGACTCCTCCATCCCTAGGTCCACAAAGCTCGGCTTCGCTCTTGTTCTGGTAAGGGAGCAGGTGCTTGGCTCCTAGCTCGTCCATGCATACGGGGTTTTGTTATCGCACCAACCACCTTCACCACTGCAATGCGATTCTAACATGGTATTTCTTGAAGGGGGTGAATATCCAAACCCCCTTAAGCTTCTTTGGGTTTTGAACCCCCTTCTCACATCCGACACAGTCCCAAAATATGCATTTTAGCTCTTTGCATGTAAATATAACCCTTTGTCTGAACGTGGCAAATGTAAAGGCTTGTTTTGAACACATCACGACTAGAAAACCCAGTCAAAGCGGCCGGCGCCTTGACTGGTCTTTTGAGAAAAGAGGCAAAGTGAAGAAATCCATTGTCACAATGCAACTGGTCCACAATTTAAAACTAACACGTGAAAGGTATGGGCAACTGCTGACAAGCTCACATCCCATCCAACATTGCTAGAAAAATGACTTTGAGAACAAGCACATGGAGGTGCCTACAAAAAGAAAAACCTATTCATCAAGGCTAACTTGTGACTCATCCGGTGCCTGAGCGGACTCTAAATCCATAACATTGTCAACGGCCAAATTTTGAATTCGCTCCAGTTCTTGTTCATCGAAGCTGTCGTTCTCACCCAAAGCCCTTAAGTCTTCGTTCACGCCAGTCTCATCATCATTCGGAGTTTGGGAAGGCTGCCACACATTATCAAGGGTTTAAATTTGTTGGCCCTGTGCCAAGAATGCTCCAATTTTGGTCTTCATCCTACGAGCACTCAAAGAAACCACTTGCGCTTTCAAAGAGTCCTTCTGGCTCATACATACCTCAACACGATAATTTTACAAGGGGCGTAATATACCCGATGGGGGTTTAGTGGCTTTTATCCTTCGAAGAGGGTTTCTCATGGGTCTAAAACTAACCTTTCTTGGCATGCTCTAAAAATTTATCACAAAAACATGGTGTCACACCATTGGTTGCAATGTTTTGAAGAATGACCGGCAATGACCGGCAGCCATGGTCCTTGTCATGGGTCTTAAATGCACCCCAAATAAGGTTAACTCTTAGACCATAACCCTTCACTGGCATGAAATGGACCTTGTATCACTAGTTCACACGAATTGTCACCCTTCTTTTCTACCTTAAATTCACCCGTACCCCAAAAACCACGAGTACAAAACCCATGTGAAACCTCCTTTAGAAGATAAAAGTCACAAAACCCTCTTCTTAGATATTCAACCCCTTCGAAAGATACCATGTTGAAGGCATCGCAGATTGTGCGTTGCGTTGGAGTTGCTGTTAAGTGGAGTCGAGGGTTGTGGGTTGGAAGATGCGGAGCTAAGGAGGTATGTGCACCGAGGCGCTAGGGTACGGAGGCTGACAAAGGAACGCGTCACTAAACCTATTCTGGTCCGTCGGACCTTGAATAATGTTTAAGATACTATGAGCGAAGCTTTGTGGAAGGTCCAAGGGGGTTGTGTGTCTGGTCCGTTGAGTTGCTGTGTGACACACGCCAATCGCAAGTCCATTCCCTGTGGAATGAACCCCAGTACCACATCGATATTGGGTTATAAGTGGGCACCCTACTAGTCCGCTAGCAAAAGTTGCCCCACAGCTGCTTTGGAGGGAAACCCATCTAAATGCCATCAAGATTCTAGTGCGACAGGTGTGAATGACGCTCCCCGTGAAGATGGGTCGACGGTTGCACGTCAAGGCTTGTTTCATGTAGTTGATGTTAGTCGCCTGCACACACCGGTTCATGAATGGCCCATTGGGGACGAAGACGATGCGGACGACTACCAGACACTCGGTGCTGGAGTGTCATTGAAAAAAAGTGATGGGGACATAATGACAGTGGATTTAAAGAAGCCTTGTTGTAACTTGATGTGTCTACTGAAGCTGACTAAAGTGCGATTTCAGGAGCAACGTTCACTACAAGAAAATGAGGGCTTTTACAATGGGTGTTACAATGCGGCGTTGTAAAACAGCGCAACAACACCGTTGTAAAACCGAGAGCTTCATGACGTCACCACTTTATTGACATAGCCAGTTCCAGTGCCATGTCAATAAAGTGATGTGGTGCCACATCACCACCACATCACCAAGTGATGACATGGCATGTTGTTGCCACATAGAGGTTGCAATTGCTGGAACGGTTGTGATTCTTGTGAACTAGCACTGGGGTTTTTATAGTGAACTTGACTGCGGATTTAGGTACATTTTTATAGGTAGTAGGCGGGAATGGATAACAGCTATCTCATTGTGTAGTTTTAATGGATGCTGGAACAGTTGTGATTCTTGTGAACTAGCACCGGGGTTTTTGTAGTGAACTTGATTGCGGATTTAGGTACATTTTTATAGGTAGTAGGCAGGAATGGATAACAGCTATCTCATTGTGTAGTTTTAATGGATGCTGGAACGGTTGTGATTCTTGTGAACTAGCACGAGGTTTTCTGATTGAACTTGATTATGGATTTAGGTACATTTTTATAGGTAGTAGGCAGGAATGGATAACAGCTATCTCATTGTGTAGTTTTAATGGATGCTGGAACGGTTGTGATTCTTGTGAACTAGCACCAGGGTTTTTACAGTGAACTTGATTGCGGATTTAGGTACATTTTTATAGGTAGTAGCCGGGAATGGATAACAACTGTCCCATTGTGTAGTTTTAATGGACCCTTGTTTAGATGTCATTCTTGAAGGGTAAGGATAGGAGTGGGATTTATGTTGGACTAATTAACTTATATATAAATAAACTTAATTTTAATTTTAATTGTAAAATAATCTTTATAAATTTACCTGATCTAAAATATGATAAATTATTTTCATGAAGGCCTGTTAGATATATATTCTTCTTCTTCTTCTAACATATGAAAAATAAAATGCATAGTCTCTCGTTATCTCTCTTAGCCGAATGACTCTACCAGTCAAGCTCGCCCCATACTTGGGAACTTACAAAGTACCAATCTTATACAACATATTAACCTCGCCCTATAACTAGCGCTATCACCATGGAGGGTGGTGATAGTGCTGGAATATGTCTTCCGGCAATGGCGTTTTTGCTTATAGATCCTTCCTACTCCGAGTTCATCTCTCAATATGCCTTGCTACTCTGAGTCTATACAATCTCTCAATATGCCTTGCTACTCCGAGTTCATCTCTCAATATGCCTTGCTACGAGTCCGAGTCTATACAATCTCTCAATATGCCTTGCTACTCCAAGTCTATACAATCTCTCAATATGCCTTGCTACTCTGAGTCTATACAATCTCTCAATATGCCTTGCTACTCCGAGTCTATACAATCTCTCAATATGCCTTGCTACTCCGAGTTCATCTCTCAATATACCTTGCTACTTCGAGTCTATACAATGAACGCTTTTGCTCACGGATACACAATAGGAGAGAACTCGACCATAACTGCATGAGAATTTGCTTATGAAGGATAACTGGATTGAGAACTGGCGGATGGGTACAATCAAAGAGACCGCTTCATATAGTTAGGACCGATGCATCTATAGTGCTACTTCCAAGGTCTTCCGCTTGAGGAAAGCCTGTTGCGCGCCCTCTATCACCTATCGTTAGCAACCCGCCACCCGCCACCCGCAACCCGCAACGGCTCTTTTCTCTAGCAGCCCCATTACTTTATCAATCCTTTGCTGAATTCTATAGATCATGGGCTTCTGCACCGCCAATTCCGACCTGCAGAATCGCTCCATCACACAGACCAGACCATTGACCTGACCACATTTGGCAGACCAACGGTGGCAGTCCGCAACTCCTGCTGATTCTATAAGTATGTGATCCTGTCAAATCTGAAATGAAGGAGGCAATGGAAAGGAGAGCTGATTTAGGCACTCCAGGCACGCATAGAGAGTGGAGGCAGCTTGTAAACTATATGGTGCAGACCGGTGAGACAGACCCGTGCAGGAGGTCCAGGTGCAGGATGCAGCACACAGTTACAACCTGCAGCCTGCTACCGCAACTGTTCTCTGGACATGACAAAGAACTCCAGGATATCAAATCTGTCGCCGTAGCCACTCACTCGATCGGTTGAGCTTCCCGACTTCAGGCAAAGCTGAGCAGAATTCGTTAAGCCTCCAGCGCATACAGGTCAGAATTCCCTTGCGGAAATCCGACTGGCAAGCCCAGGAATGTGAACAGAACACTCTACACTTGTTGGGACAACTCTTCTCTGATGACTTGCTAACTAAGCTGGGATCAAACTTCCGAGGTTACGCTTGTGCATTGCCAACTTCCACTAGCAGCCTGCTCTATCACCACACACCACACACCACACAAGTGACGTGACCACGCTTGGCAGCTCAACCATGCCTGTCCACAAGCTGGTGCTGATTCTATAGCTGATCCTATCGAATCTGAAATGACAGAGGCGATTGAAAGGAGAGGTGAACCCTATCTAGGCATTCCCATTGTTCATGCATACTTTGAAAAGGAAAGCACGCCATGGAGAGTGGGAGACAGCTCATAACTGTAAGCTGCACCCTACACCTTGACCTGCTGCACAGGTCTGTCCCACCGCCACTGTTCTCTGGACATGACAAAGGACTCTGGACAGGATGCATTCGGACATGTCCCTGTAGCCGCTCAATCGGTAGAGCTTACGGATTTCAGCAAGACTCACATTTAGGTTTGGATCCCCTTGCGGACTTTCCAGAACCTGACTATTCACAACCCTTGCGCTTCTCCGGCCACATCTGCTCTTCAGGTCTGGTACGAAGAGAGGTCTCGAACCTTCTGGCACACACGCATACGAACCTTCCAAGGGAGGCGAAAGGACGCGGCCATCCTGGAAGCGGTTACAAATACAAACTCATGCGACTGCAGTGCCTTCTCGCACACCTACGACTGCATCTCTGCGGCCCGTTGCAACGGCATACAGGCCACCAGGTTCCAGCATTTTAGGCTCTGGCGGGAATGTGCGCAAGCTACTGAGGCCTTGTGTGCTCGGATCGCAGCCTTTCAGAGCTCACTAGCTTCTCCTTCTACCAGGCCGTCATCGTCGTCTCTATATATATCCCAACGCATACGTATATTGCACCTCAGGTTGGAGATCTTTGAGCATGGAATGTATCGGCTCCCTATCTTGAACTTCAGTGCGGCTTATGTGCTAACCTACTTGATTTTCGTCCTCTTGTAGCATATAGGTAACCAGAACCATGGGATACTATGCGCCATGGTGGAGAATTATGTGGCGGAGGATTTTATTTTTTATGTTTGTTATGATCTCTCTAACGTTAGCAGTTAGTAGTTCACAAAATGCCTTCACGGCTAAAGAATGTTCATTTCCCGCATTGTTTGCATTTGGTGATTCATTAACGGATACCGGGAACGGTCAATGTGTATTTTCATGGCAACATTCTCCCACTAGAGATCCATATGGAATAACTTATTTTGGCAGACCGGTTTCTCGGTTTTCAGATGGACGATTAATAATAGATTTATTGGGTACGTGCTTTTTAATCATCAATATTTTATTGAATTTTTAGTTTGAATGAATGTTTGTATATTTTGAATTTTTTTAACTTGTTATAATTTGAAAATCATTGAATGTTTATCCCATATTTTTTCCATACTAGATTGAAAATTGCATAGACTTGTTTGCAGCTCAAGTATTTGGTCTTCCTTTGCTTGATCCATACTTGCGCAACGTGGGCATGAATTTCGAACATGGTGTAAATTTTGCTACATCGGGAGCTACTGTAACTAATATCACATTTTTGGTACCATTCAACTTTGGAGTGCAAACAAGATGGTTTGAAAGGTTTCAAAAAAAGATTTCAGAACAACCTAGAAATTTTGAGTGGGCCAATCAACTGCTGCCAAAAGCATCTTATCTTAGTGATGCGCTTTATATGATTTGTATTGGTGGAAATGACTATGATGCGGCAATATTTATGCACAATGCTACATTATCTGAATTGACAACTTTCACCCCGATTGTTGTTTCCCAAACTCTCCAATATGTGAGAGATTTGCATCATTTGGGGGTGAAGAATTTTATGATCTTCAACATACCTCCAGTTTCCTGCACTCCTGAATTTCTTACATTTGTACCTCCAAGAAATGCAGGGGATGTCGATGAATTTGGTTGCTATACCGCTTTTAATGATGTATTTAACAATCACAATGATCAACTACATGATGGGGTCCAAACCTTGCGCAATGAACTTGAATCTTCAAAGATTGTTTATGTTGATTATTATAATGCCACATTTGATATTGCTAAAAACTTTGAAAAATATGGTTTTAAAAACCTTACAGATGCATGTTGTGGTACGGGAGGAGAACACAACTACGACCGTTTGGCATCATGTGGGGATCCAGGCTATACAGCAAGCAATGGAGAACCCATAATAGCCACTGTATGTTCTAATCCAAATGTCTACACTAATTGGGATGGCATCCATCCTACCGAAGCAGTCAACAGACGGGTGGTAAGGTTCATCTTCGATGGCCTGTATATTGATCCTCCTGATGCTTTTGCATCATGCCAACTAGACTTCAGTCACCTTTAGAGGTCGTCAATTACTAGACTTCAATCACTTTCAGAGGTGTTAATAATTGGACTTCAGCGCTTTTAGAGGTCGTCAATAACTAGACTTGAGCCACTTTTAGAGGTCGTCGGTTTCCAAATCGCAGTGTGAGTAGACGCTAATGCAACCAGTGGTGTAGTAGGAAGGAGAGTAGCCTGTAAGATGTAATTGGTCAGGACTGAACTGTGAGTAAGGAATGTACTGTAAGAATGTTTTTATAATAAGCCTTATTGCTCAGTGATAATGCTACCAGTGCGAAGTAACTAGGTAGTGAAATTTGCGACATGAGCCTACAAACTACAGTCCTGCCTCAATCAGATATTCCGCCATTTCCACCTGATGGGTGGTCCAGCACCACCTGGTCAGCGAAAAAAAACTGCTGATCACAAGCGTCGTAATGTACACACCTGCAGCCAACAAGACCCGTGAGATTCTTGAATCATAAGCAGCTAACAGTTGGAGGAAAGCACCAGGCATGGTACCTACCGTCCCGACTCGGGCCATGACTTGATACAGTTACTCTATCCTCCTCTTCACGCTATCTATTGCTTGTCACTCCGACTTCTTGGCACAAGGTACAAGCTTAAGGAAGAAATCCACTTTTCTTTGCCTCCGATGATAATTGTGCTTCACCTGGACCAAATAAGGCAATCAGACAAGATGAAACTAAGGCTCTCAGATGAGTGACAGAACTTAATACCCAGAAACAACAACGCACCTCCTCCTCCTCTTGTGTAGAAGGCTTCCAACAGAGTAAACTTGCATTACTCACCCGGGACTCCAACCTCCTGTTCATGTCAATCAGCAATAGGATGTGTGAGCAGCGTTTCAGTCGCTGGCCAACAAGGCATACGTACAAAGTTTTCAGTCTGGCCAAGACAAACTCGATGCTTACAAGTTTTCTTGCTCAATAGCTCTGATGGTCTCATCTCCATTTGTCTGGAAGTGTTTTGCTACCCTCCGTTTCGAAAGCCTGGTCGCATAGTCATTCTCAGGTTCAAAGCCTTGGGCCTGTCTCATGACTGTGCCTAACGATACTTTTTTAGTGCCTGTGGAGAAGACTGTTTCCTTCTGCAACTCCTGTCCATCTTTCAACCCCCATAACTGTTCTGGACTTTTAGTCGCCTGCACTGTGGGAGCGTATTTATGATCCCTTGTCCACAAGTTTTCGAGATGGTCTTCCTCCTGGGCATGTAATATTTCAGAGCCGTGGGCATTGAATCTCTGGGCATCTGCGGAGGGTAACACTCCGCTGTTCCAAGTCACTGAGGAACTCACAGAAGGACCCTTATCAGCCTCAGCACCTTGATACCCCTGCTGGCTTTTCCTGTACGCAGTATCCGCCAGCTGCCTCCTTACATTGAGTACATCAGACTTCTTATCCAGTGGGATCTCAGCGTCTTCAAGCCTTGAAGCCACGGACACAGCGGCAGTCTGTCGCTCCGAATGATTAAGCACAGGCCCACTGTGCTGCTCTCTTTTACGAGGCTTAATATCTTCCCCTTCCTCTGGCATGCACGCAAGGCTCAGCTTGACTTCAACCGGGCAACCGACTGCCATATGAAAAGCATGGGCTATGGTCGACCTTGACCTTTGGGCTCTAGACTTGTGGTCAGGGTGGCGGAACTCAATGACAGCAACGGCATAACCTGTGCAACAAGAGACAGAGAGACACGATCAGGCATTCTCACGGGTTCATCACATCAGCCTCACCGTAATTTAATACACAGACAGAGCACACAGTGCAATACATACCACTGTCCGACAAAGACAGGGACAGAAGCCTGCCCTGGACCTGCAGAATCTCCTTGAGAACAAGAGACCGAATGCCCTCCAGAACCCTTTTCCATATATCATCAAGCTTGCGGTGGCTCAACGTTGTGAAGTCCTTCAATCCCGGTTGAGTGACAGGATCAAAAAACTCACCCTCTGCCATTGTTTCCACTTTTGGTGCCTTTTTCTCAGAACTGTTGACTTGATCACCGTCCCGCGGGGAAGTCGCTGCTGGATATACCTTTGCTTCAGCAAAATTTACAAATGTCACTCCCTCGTTCTTTGAGACGGATCGCCTTGGTTCAAGGCCCAGAGAAAGGGCCGCGGGTGAAGGAGCTGTTTGAAACCTGCCCTGTCCATCCCATTGTTGCTCCACGGTTGAAGAGTACACTTCACCAGTATCCTTCTCCTTCTCACCGCCTTCCACCTTGCCTTCGGGGCTCTCAGACACACTAGTACCACCAGACGAAGTAGGGAACAACGATGACCGGTCAGGAGCAAACTGCAACAAGGCTGCAGTGAGCCAGGTCGTCCTATCATTTGATATCCTCAGCTGTTTCTCCGCTTCAGATAAAACCTTCAAAGCTTGCCGCAGACTTTCCGATTCTTCTTGCTCTGGCACATTATCAAACAAGAAAAGCCCCGTCAACACAAATTTCAAACTAACTAGTCCACGATCCGTCTTCTGTGCAGGAAGGCTACACCAAGCTTGACACACAAAACACTCACGATTGTGGGTCTGGAAAAATCCAGCCATGCGCTGGACTTCGGTTAGCTTGTAACTTCCAGCCAGAATGTTCGTGATGAGCGTGGCCAGCTGATTAACAAGCGCCAACGGCTCAGCTCCAGCTTCCAGAAGCTCCCGTATGCACTTCACCGTGCTCACTGTATCTGCTGACAAAGCCATGTCCAACAAATCCACCAACTTGCTATCTGCAACAAGCCCAACCTGACAACAAACACAAACAACCTCAGTGACACCATGTGTGACCACACCCTACCACCCCAAACCAAGATCATGACACACCACACATACCAGCTCCTGCACCATGTCCAGCGAAATGTCCTTCCCCAAAAGACTCAGCTGATCAAGCATCGTCTCAGCATCACGAAGGGACCCATCAGACTGAGACGCGATGAGAGCGAGAGCCTCCTCATCCACCATGAGATTCTCCTTGGCCGCCAGCGTGGCCAGCCTACTAATAATCTCCGACTCCTTGATGTTGAAGAAGGAAAACTTCTGGCATCTGGACGCAGCAGTCCGCGGGAGCTGCTCAGGGTCAGTGGTGATCAACAAGAAAACAACCCGCTCGGGGGGCTCCTCCAAGCACTTGAGAAAACCATTCCAGGCCTCCTTCGACAGCATATGGCACTCATCAATGATGAAAATCCTGAACCGAGAAGTAGTAGGAGGCACAAGCACATTAGCCACCAGCTCCCTCATGCTCTCTATTCCACTGTTAGTAGCCACATGCAGCTCCGTCACATCCAAACTCCTCCTACTAGCCAGAGCCAGACACTCCCTGCAGTTCCCACATGGTCGCAAAGCCAGAGAATCCGCCAAACAGTTCAGCACGGCAGCAAAGATCCTGGCCGTGGACGTCTTCCCGGTCCCCCTGGGCCCCTGGAAGAGATACACGGGGGCGATCTTCCCCTGCGCCACCGCACTCGACAACGCCTTCACCACGAGATTCTGCCCCACCAGCTCCTTGAACGACCTTGGCCGGTACTTCTGGCTCAAACTCCTGTGCCGGCTGTCAGCAGCAGCCCCGATCTGCCCCGTCCAGAAGAGAGAACCCAGCTGCAGAAAGCTCTTGGCTCCATCGTCAGGAGCAGCATAGCCCAAATCCGTCAGGTAATTCCTGGCCTCCTCATCCGCATCCAAATCCAACGACCCGGACTGCAACCTCCGATGCCTGTCCCTCCTCCCATACTTCTCTGCGGACCGCAGCAATGCGTCCGTGTCGGTATCCAGGTCGGAGTGGGAATGATCGGAGTCCCCGGCTCCTCCCCCGCCGAACCCAGCAAGGGAATCCGACGATCTCCTCCGAGACGCGCCCCGCCCACCATGCCCATGCCTGCGGGGCTCCGGGAGGGAGCCGCATGCCAGGCTCCTGCCGGCGATATCCAGGATATTCCTTCCTTTGTACTTATGGATCTTGCTCCAGTACCAGGGCATCCCGCAGCCGTTCCTGGGGAAGTGGGCGGAGACATCCAGATCCTCCTCCTCCGCCTTGAGGGCGGCATGGATGCCCAGCCCCTCCAGGGCCTGTCGCCGGGACCTCCTCCTGCTGCTGGCGGACGCATTGTCTCTGTCACGCATCCCGTCCCGGAGCAGGAGCGGGGACTGGGAAAGGGAGATGGGATCCCGGTCCCGCCGTGGGCGAGGGGTCAGATTGTCCAATTCGATCATGTCCGTGCTCAATTCCACCTCGCTGGCGTCGGTAAAGTCCTGCTCCTCGTCCGTGTGCACATCTCCCGCAGATCCGTTCTCTTTCTCCGCCGCAGCTCGGCGGTAGACCCGCCTGGCGTTCTCCCGTAGCAGCCGCTCTTTCCTCCTCGCCACCTCTTCCCGCCACGCTTCATCGTTCCTGCGGGATCCCGCCGGGGGATCCTCCCGCCTGGACGCCGCCCTGCTGCGATCTCTCCCATCACCGCCCGGATCTTGGGTCCAGGATTGGGACTCCCAATTCTCCAACGCTTTGCTGCCCCGTGGCTGCGGCCGGTTCGGGTGCGGTGGGCGAGGAGGCTTCTGCTTTGGGGCTGGAGCAGTCCCTTCCGCAGCATCTCCTTTCCGAGCAAAGCCATCTCCTTCCGCCCAGAATTCCCCGCTCCACTCCGTGAGGGAGTGGTCGTCAGCATTGCCGGATTCTGTGGGGCGGACCTTGCCTTTCCTGGCGGGCTTGGGTTTGGAGAGCGTGTCCTTTGCCAAGTCCCCGCTCCATTGCTGCTGCTGCTGCTGCTGCTGCTGCTGCTGCTGCTGCAGCTCGTCTCTCCTGGCGGCTCTGTCCCTGGTGACTCTCCTGCCGGCAGAGCCCGCTCTCACCGAGTGGGAGCTTCGGGCGGAGGCGGTGGAGGGGTCTCGGAGGGCTCGGGCCTTCTGCAGCGCGCTCAACTCCCTCAGCAGAGGGAGCTCGCCTGTTGCCTTGGATTCCAACATCGACTTGAGCCTCTGCATGTGGAAATGATTCTTCATGTGAATCAAGTTAGAGAAATGAAGGTGAGAACTGTAGTGAGCAAGATGACTTCTACGCTTGCTAGGAGATCCAGCAGCAGCAGCAGCAGCAGCTTTGCTGGCAGTTTTTGACATAATCATACGCAACACGAGAGATGCGAAAACCTGGAGTCTCAGGGCCTGGACAATACTCGGAGCAGACAGCAGGGCAGGAGGATGAGAGCGGGGAAATCAAGCTACGCTAATTTTCTGTCATAGCTCGGTGCCATGTGGTTGCTGATAGCCCCCTTCCATGTGCCGCCACCATAGCCTCCTAACGCTCCCCAGACTCGGGTCAGTAACTGAAAAACGAAAGCAGAAATGGCTGGCGGCCTGTCTGCCTGTCATCTCAGTCTGAAAGGAAGGACAAACGCCAGCGAAATTGGCGACGGACGCTATCAGGCGACGCCATTGGAGGCAGCACAGAACGATATTTCGGCAATGCAAGCCACCTACGGTACCCTTGCCAGGCTCTGTTTGGCAATGCATCTGGCAATCAGCACTGCTACGATTAGAAACCGAAGGCCAAAACTTCACCTGCCTGCAGCATCAACTCAAAACGCAAAGCCTTCTGCTATCCTATGGCAAGACATCAGACGGGACCCTGCACGAAAGCTGCTGCTGCTGCTGCTGCGTACGCCAGGATATCTACCTACAAAAAAAAACCCACTACGACCCAATCCCTGCGGAATGCACCAGATGGCTCGGCTGGCGGGTGGCGGGTGCTACGAATCCAGGGGCGGAGGGAGCGGAAGGCGGGTTTTTGTGGGCTGCTCACGACCACAATGTGTGAAGCGGTATGCGGAAAACGTCAGCGGGATGAAATATTTTCGACACACACAAACCATGGCCTGCAGCAACAAATCCCACAACACCAAGCAGGCCCTACACCTACACCCACAAACCGGCAGGGAGGATGAAATGGGAAATGGGAAACGGGAAGCGGAAAGCGGGAAGCGGGAAGCGGAATCCTCTCCCTGCGTGAGGCGACCAAACGCCCACACCACGCCCAGACCCCGCACACACAAATCCGCACACAAACACACACAAAGCTAAGGGAGCGGAATGCCCCAACAATTGGCGCTGCAGCAGGCCGGGCGGGCGCCGCGGGAGGTGGGGGCGGGGGTGGGAAAGGCGTCACTGGCGCTGAGGTCCTCAGAAATATAATATCCCAGACTGCGCACCCAAAAGCCGGTGCCACAGGACGAGGGGCCGGGCCGGAGAAGGGGGAGGCGGGAGCAGGAGGTGCTGCAGCTGCTTTGCAAACAGCAACAGCAACAGCAACAGCAACAGGAGGAGGAGGAGGAGGAAAGGAGCATTACGTGAAGGAGCGTGCGATGGCTGCAGAGGCGAGGGAGAGTCCGCAACGTCGTGCCTGCGCGTCTGGCTCTCCGAGAGACTGCCGGGGACTCTGGGACGAAGCAGCTGGCTGCCTTCATCCAGCGACAAGGGGCCCAACATGTCTGGCCTCTGGCCTGGCCTGGCCCGGCCAACGGGCAGCAGGGCAGCAGGGCAGCCGGGCAGCTGCCCGCAGCCCGGACCGGTTTCGCCACCTCCGGGGCGAAACCGCCATAAAGATCCCTCCACATCCTCTTTCACACGGCGGACAGGGGAGCGGGCGACAAGCCCACCGGTTGGGTCCGACCCCGACTGGGGACTGGGTTGGGTTGACCCACCGCGTCCCGTCACCCGTGCAGCGGTAACTTTCTGCTCTCTACCAACTACTTACCGTCTTTGTTGCCGTTGATAGGAATTCGACATTAACGCACCGGTTTTTGATCCAGCCTGAGCTACCTCATCATCGTGGAATTTTTGAATTTGAGCAAGACTACTCTGAAGTTGTGCTATTCTTCCATCGCTTGGTAGTCTATCGGGTCCCGGCGGTTGGTACTGGAAGGACACATACAAACCTTTTTAATTATATTTTTAAAAATAATATAAAATTTAATAAATATGTAGAGATAAAACTTTTTAAAAAATATTATCTCAGATAACATATTTATAGCGGCATTAAGTTACCTCCAAAGAGTCTATCATCAATATGGTATTTCTCAATATGTTTGCAGCATCCCCTGGAGTTGGCACCCCTTCTCCACCAGCTTCCCTCATCCCCATCAAAGCTTCCATCTAAACATGATGATAAAATATTTTATAATTTTTATATATTTTAATTATAATCTAGTTCTTTAAACAACATACCTGATGTTGTACATAAGTGAGTTGCACTCTTGCATTCACCAACCACTCCATACATTCATGACAAGTTTTTGTATCTACAAAAGGAAAGAGTCCAAATCTTTAGACCTCACAAGAGTTTGATATTGTCTTCATCTAAAGTCGCCATGTCAAGAAGGATTCTCACCTGTTTGTATGAATTGGATAATCTCCTCAACATTTGGTCTTGTCATGATCTTCTGTTGAAGCCTGCACTTCCTCCAGGTAAGTATATTCAGCCATTATAACAAAAGTTTATAACTCAATTTATTCGGAAGCAGTAAGTTGTATACAATATCTAGACTCGAAAGGGTTGGGATCCCCCATACATCGCTCCAGCCTTTTCAAGTGCTCCAAGTTGCATAGTCAGCTTTCCCACATAATCTTGTAAATAAGTCAAGTGCTGTAGAACAATTTGACATGTAGGAAAGCTGAATAAACTATTAATCTCATAGATGTGATTCATGGGATTCATTATATTTATACATTACCTCTTGAGTGGCCTCTGCAGTGTGATACATAAGCATCATCTCTTCTGCTAAAGCTTGTAAAATAATGACAGTTTGAGTTTCGGTAGGCATTGTCGGAGCCTGTAATGTTTGAAAAGTTCATTTTGTACTTTTATAAGGACACAAATTAAGCATTCATATAATTAAAATATTTTACCCGACCAGTGGACATCCCACCAACCAATGCCCATCGCTGTTCCAAATCCCGCACCTATGTATTTAACAAGAAGTTTAGCACTGTGAAACTTTATGTGTATGGTCTTGTGCAAAAGTTTTTGAAAGCTAGTTAAGCTCACACCTCTGCGCGCGCTTGCAAAACTTGTGACTTTATATTGCGTTTGGATTCTGCAGCACATCTAATAGTTTCTGCAAACACATCACCGAAAAAAAGTCAAGGTTACAAAAGTTTTTTTACATTATTCAATGAATAACTACATCTTTTGAATAGTATTTGAAAAAGCTCCCTACCTATCCATGATCTTGCATCTGCAGGATCAGTCGCACATAATACATATTGTGAACGTTTTACAATACCTACTGCGACTAATTTTTCAGGAAGATTTATAATAAAAATATTTTCTCGTTCAGGATCCGATCCTGGAGGAGGAACATCTACGGTGCAACCATGTAGTGGAATAACTCCAGTTGGTTCAGCTTGCTCCTATAGGTTTCAATTTTAGTATGGTCATTGCAGCATGCTCATACAACTATGTTCACTATTAACTTTTCAAAAAAGAAAAGTTCGGCTACTACTATTCATAGTTATAAATCAAGAAGTTTGCAAAGACAAAATATTTAGACTAGATTTTACCTTTGTTGCGAGGACCTTAAAATAGAATAGATATGTATCTTTCACAATGAATTGTCTTTTTTTCCATGATCTATAATCTCCCCCTCTTTTCTTCAAGATACCAGATTTCTCTCCGCCATTCCATAAAAGATGCTGTAAATAAATATTAATTAAAGATATACTTCAATAATGGTAATCAATAACTCATCAAGTTCACAATTCCTACTTTGTTCTCCATTCATAGTCTCCCTCCAGTTGGAAAGAGTCACAAAATAATGATTTCAACTAGTTCTTTAGATATGATAGGATATAAGATGTGGTCATGGATGACATGGCATTTCCTGAAGGTAAGATTTCAACTTTCATGCTATAGAGCTCTAGCTCTTAAACAGTTGTGTTTGTCTTTACTTTGGACTTTCATCATTTTAAATAATATTATTTAATATAGTTATAAATGTAAATGTAAACATGGAGACTTTATAAATATGCAGAGATGGGAAGTCACACCGAGACCATGAGGAACAACCCTCTAAAGGGCCCTAGAGTATTTATAAATACTTATTGAAAGATATAATACCATTATCTTTTGTATATAGTAATATGAATAAATAAATAAATAATATTTATGAAATTATTGATTTTAAAAACTATTGATAAAAAATATCCAGATTTCTTTAAATTATACATGTATGAAAAAATTCTTGTTTGCAAGGCCTCCATTCTATGCAAGTACCATGCACTTCCTGAAGGTAAGATGCATTGGTGTATACTTATGGTTACACGTACTTTATGCACAAATCTCAAAGGTTGAGAAGCAAAAGTGTGCTGATCTATTCAGTCAAAGTCTACAACAATTTTAGTCTATCTAATACGTGATTGTTTGTTTCTTAGTTATGTTTCTTGATATCCTAATCTTTTGTTTGACTCAGGTGTTATTTGACATCTTATAGACTACATAGTGATTGTGAAGAGCATACTATGGGACGTCCTTTGCCAGCAGATTTAGTCTCTGAGGTAATATTGAATTCCAAAAATGAGCTCAATGCATATCAAGTTCTAACATGTACATGTCTCTAATATCCGTACTCTTGAATGTGAATAAGATATACTCCCTGTACATCCCATGTTATTTATGACGTCTAGTTTAAACTCTTTCAAGATCTCAAATTCAGTCTTCATCATTATTTGTACAAGTGAATTAGTAAATGGCAGGACTTGGACAATGTAGTGCTTGGAATGCCTGGCGCATGGGCTGAAAATGTACGCGAATGCAGTGACCATTATACCACAAAAATTGGGGGTCAACCTGTATGATTAATAAAACTTAAGCTATGACATTTGAGTATTTATAAAAATATATTTAAATTATTAAATTAGTAAATATGTGATACAATTTTTAGGATTTTCCAATACCATTACAAGAGGTTAACATTGAGCTTCTTAAATGTGGAAATTGTGGTGGATATCTTGGACTTGTTGCACAGGTTCTATTCATGTATTCTTTGTGGCCTTCTACCTTCTTTTTCCATTGCATTGTACATTCATGGGATTTTCCTATTTTGAATATACATCTTTAATTGAAGTATTATTGAGCTAGGTTAATCATGAGGAAGCTAACTCATATACCTCAGGTTTATGCACCACTCAATCTTCAAGAACTAAGATTTGAAGAACGCACCATTTATATTTTTGGATGTCCCACATCCTTGTGTGGTTTCAATCCCTTAAGGTAACTCATCCTTTTTTTCAATTCCTTATTGAAAAATGCATTATGAAATTATACCAAATTTTCTAGATGCCAATTTCTTGTTCATGTATTGATTCCACACCAATGTAGTTGGCGAACCATAAGGTTTCAACGACAAATGTCAGAGGAATTATTACAAGAAAATGCACATGGTTCAGGATCAACATCGTCTGATTCAAATGCCGCTTTAGTTCCCTTTGATGAAGAACTCCAACAATTGGTGGAAGGAGAAACTTCCGGGCAAAGATATGAGTCATTTGAAGAACGAAGGGCAAGTGAATGGTGGGATGATAGTCCCTGGGAAATTAGACCCAGTGAGCAATTTGACATTACAGAGGAAGAAAATGTGAGCATGGGAGAGATCCAACC
The DNA here is from genome assembly GCA_010909165.1 of Anthoceros angustus. Lineage (NCBI taxonomy): Eukaryota > Viridiplantae > Streptophyta > Anthocerotopsida > Anthocerotales > Anthocerotaceae > Anthoceros > Anthoceros angustus. Next base: position 2,005,950 of record VJWM01000044.1, on the reverse strand, counting down.
AAGCAATATTGGTGCAAACCAACCATCAAGCTCTCAAGAGGAAAGAGTTCTCCAACCAAATGGTCAAGCTGAGGTTCTTCGTAGCTTTGCTTCTGGAAATGCAAATGAAGATACCAGCTCATCCAGTACAGGGTTGTCATTCAACGATTTTCCAGGCATGTATGTGTTTATTTTATTGTAGCTATTATTGTGTTTTGTGTAGATTTTGATTTTGCATTCCCACAGTAGACTAATTTGGGAACCTCCTTTTCCAGTGCTCCCATGCTTTTATATGTATTCGCATAATGAATCAAGAGCTTTTCGAAATCGAAGGGCGCAATCTTCCACTTTGGAAGAACCTGGAGAGATAACTGACGATTTGCCACAATTTGATGCATTTGAGGACAATGACAGGCCTATAGCAGACGACGACTCATGGGAAGATGATGATTATGAAAGCACCAGGGCAATGTTAGCAGATCGTACGTACATGAAGTTTAAGAAGCGATTGGATTGCTATCCAGAGCAATGTCTACGGTAAATTTTCTTTTTCACAATTTCATAATTAATTAAAACAGGGGAACAAGTGTTAAATACGTCTGAACTCTTTTCACATAGGTCATGCTTTCGAGGCCGAGCATTGTGGGCTTCTGAACAACATGAGGAACCAGGACCTTGTCCACAGTGTGGCGGGCCACGTGTTTATGAAATGCAGCTTATGCCTCCTTTGCTCTATTTTCTACAACAAGCTTGTAGAGAGGGACCGCCAACTTCATACGGACCTATAGATTGGGAATGGCTCACCTTGCTTGTGTTCACATGTTCCCAGGCATAATTTCTCAAAACAGAAATGCTTTTCTATATCCACCATACATATATGCATAAAATATGCTAGAGATTCATCTTTGGTGCACCTTTTACACATGCTTTAAGGGATGAAGTTGCTTATTTGTCTATAACTTGTGCAGAGCTGCAGTCAGGCACCTTCCAGTAGTGAAAGTGATGCCAACAAGGAGAAGTGGACTATTGTAGAAGAGGCTATTGTTATTCAATACGAGATATGATCCAACCTGGGGATGACATCATTTTCTATGTACTTGGGATACTTTACCTGCAGTACATGTGATGTTTTATCCGCAACCGGATGTATCCACGGTCGGGTAGAGCTAGAGATGACGAAAGACGCATGTGGGCCGTTGGGGAAGACGAGGGATGATGGTCACAGCAGTCACTGGTCAGGACAACCCCGTCGCGTTGAAATGTCACTCGCTCCGTTAACGACTTGCGGCAGACAAGGAAGTGTCGGTAATGCAACGTGGGGCCGGGGGAGGAGAGGGAGCGTCAGGTGGCGGTGGCGACGGCTGTGCCCGAGGCCCAGTGCCCACCCGGATTTTGTGATTCCAATTGCCCGCCCCATCTCCGCGCTCCCCTCCAGGCCTCTCCTCTCCCGTAGTTGTTGTTGGGCACCGTTGCCCTTGCTCGGAGCCTTCAGTACGATCACCCTGCTCCGCATTGGAACGTGCGCGCACAACTACGGCCAAAGGCCTCCAAAACCCAGCTTCAGCCTTGCCTCTCACGCACGGGATAGGAAATTGCACGACTCGTTTTTTGCCCCGTCTGTTAGGTCAGATCGGAGGTGAAAGGTTGCAACCCTGGATTCCTTCATCAAGAGAGGGACAAGCAAGGAGGAGGTGCATCGTCGTGGGAGTGTAGTACATGCATGGACTGTTGTGAAACCCTAGGCCACATGACATCACATGCTGTTGTTAGAACTAGGAGCGGTGCGGTGGAAGAAGAGAAAGGAAGGTTTGATAGGCCTTCCCGTAACGAGATCTTGCCGGTGGCGAGAAGCAAGGAGAGGTAGTAGTTACGCTCGCATCACGCCATGCCGCTTGACCAAAGCCCAGCCGACCTTGCACGCACGTTGGGTGATTAAGGTGCGGAGGGCGCAACAGCACACCGTGCGGACTGGGAGTTGTGACATCACCCTAATGTAGAACAGGACGTTGCTACAGGAACGGCCGACAGGCTGTGTGGCGGGCAGCACTGCTCACATCCATCCATGCATGCCCCCGGTTGTCGTCTTGTCGGATAGCTGTTCCATCGGGGAAGCGAGCAACTTCAAGCATGGCGGGGCAGAAGGGAAGGCGGAGTTGGCGTGGCGTGTTCCGTTGTGCTTCCATTCCGTTCCCAAGTGGCCACCGGTGGGCTGGGACATTTCTGGTGCACTGCACAGCAGCACAGGCTACAGTACATAGCTCGCAAGGATGCGCTCTCTCACAGTGCTGCGTATTTGTCAGAAGGATCCGACCTCTCCTCTCCCTCCGAGTCCTCCATCACCGAGTACTGTAGTGGAGGCAGCCGAAGAGAGGGAATCGGAAATGCACCAGCGTGGAAGCGGGAAAGAGAAGCGAGCGGGACGGTGTAGGGTCGAGGCCGTTCCGTCTCGAGGCGCGGGCCAGCCGTGCCGTTCCGTGGAGTTGCGCCATTGGCGGGGGCCTTGATATTAGGGCAGGAGCAACGGAACGTGTCTGAAAGAGGGCAGCACGGTGAAACAGGGTGTGGGAGATATGCATTGCCCTGCTAATCCCGATGGATGCTCGCGGTGGCCCCATCTTTGTCGTCCAGATGACGGTGGCGAGATAAAATACTGCTCCAGGATCCGTGATGCATAATGCAACGGGGTAGGCTGCCGTGGTATTATTCTGGCCATTTCTGTGTGCTCCATGCAAGCCCAAGCCAAAGGGCTGCAAAGCGAAATATCAGGGTGCAGAGAAGGACGGGGATGAGGCATGGCAGGCAGGCAGAGTGCAGAGTGCAGAGTGCAGAGAGCAGAGTGGTGTTTCTCCTTCCCCTTTCGCCCACTCTTTTGCCACTCTTTCTTTCTGCCAGGCTACAGGTCCATCATCGGGTCCGCCGTTCATTGCTGTCAGACTGGTCATCATCGGGCTTCTGTGTGAGCTATGAGGGCCTACTTGTCAACTCTGTGTACTTTGTTACCACGCAGGGGCAGGAAGCTTAATCTGCACGTGAACGCGTGCTTAGGGATGGGATTAGTGGGATCTAATCACCGTCGCCATGAATAGAGCTCACGAGTTGCAGACTGTCCTTCCAGGCCTTCCAGGCTGCAGCTGGGGGCCTGGGGATGGAGTCACTGGAACCCATCATCGATTCATGATCCAACCGGGTAGGTACAGGCAGTTGGTGGAGGCGCCAAGACATATTACCCCCGGCACAAGAGGTCATCATGCCCGCCCCGTCCTGGCCCATCGGAAGTGTCAAAGCGGGCAACTGGGCATTGAATGCGGGATTCCTGAAAGGGTCGGGCCATTGAATGAGGCGGTCCGCTCTCGAACTCCTCTCTCAGGCTGTAGCCTTGCTGAGCTGCCTTGTTTGTCAGCTTTTGCTCGCAGGTAAATCAATGCGCGTGGCCCGGCCCTAAAAGCTTACACGAGGTAACCAAGCCGTTAAACAGGGGAGGCTGGGCTTTCGGGTTTTCAACCCCTATCCATCAGGAGCAGGCAGCCAGTCGCCAGTTGGTGGAGCGTGCGTGATATTTGTGTCATTGGCGTCCAGGCCCGTTCCTTGCTATATCAGGAATCGTTCCTGTCCACTATCTGCAGAGGCAGCAGGGATGGAGTCCGGATTCCTTTGTAAAATGTGGAGATGAAGGGCTTTCTGTTGGCGCTGGCAGCCGGAGCTAGAGGCCTGGGTTGGGCACTCGTGCACCACGTTGCCACATCACCTTGGGCGGCAACACTGTGTACACGCCTGTAGCTTCGCTGGAGACGGTAAGGCCATGTAGGCATCCATGCATCCATGGGGTGGGGAGAGAGGAGGAGAAGAGTTGGGTGAATACGCAGCAACATGTGGCATACATACCTCTGCCCCTGTCGCCTCCCAGTACGAGATCTTTGATGCTCTCCCCTCCGGATCGTACACTGCACACCAGCGGGACGCTGAAGAAGATAGGCTTGTCTACAGAGATTTGCCAACTTGTTGCACAACATATGTATGTGCTGGACTGATGCTCGCATCTGATCGGGCACTTCCATCAGATGTACCTGAAGGAGGCTAAGGATTGGGATTCCCGAGCCCGCACCAGCCTTTGAATTGAGAAATGCATGGGCACATGGGCTCATAGAGAGCTACATCATTGACCCGGGGAGACTTTACTCCTCCCAGACCGAGCTCCCGCCCACTTCCCTCCAGAGCGTATGCATTGTGCAGTCTCGTAGTTCGCGCATACCATATATGCACCCGATGTTCGGCAAGCCCGGCATGGCCTGACAGATTGGAACGATCCAGCCGGTCTGCATTCCCCATGAACAGCCATCCCGCCAGCGTTACAGTAGAAAGGGAATTTGCCAGGGGAACATTTCGAATTGCTCAGGCCACTGAAGTTTTCATATTCCATTTTCCGAGTTACACTTTGGAACAGTTGGAACTTTGGACCTCATTAAACCACCACGAAAATATCGGTTGATCCGCCAGGTTCGCTTGTGCCGGAAGTTCTCACCCGAAGGTCGGATACTCCAGCATAGATTAGCGACAGCTAAGCAGATGGAAGTTCCGACCACTAGTGTTTCAGTGGGAAGTCAGTGACGTGCTCTGCCGATTGGGAGGCACTGTTTCGTGTTACAAGTAAGATCACCAGGCTTAAGTTTTATGGCTGCAATGTCACTGCTGCTTGCTTTGACTAGCCTGAAACCCTACAAGGACAAAAACGCCTCTGCGTACTCTGGCCTCTCATCTTCATCATTAGCTCCAACACCAGTAAACTCTTTGTGGCGAGGATCATCTCCATACAGTCCCCCTGCATATGCAATCATAGCATAATGTTGCCGTTCTGTAGACCTCTGGAGCCTCAAATCTGAAACAAGCTTATTGTACAGACCAAGAACCAGGTCACGTGCAGTTGCAGGCGAGTCTGGTCTTCCTGGACCAGAAGCGTTCTTAATTGGGGCGAACTCTTCTTCTCTCTTGACCTCTAAAATGGCTACCTGTAATAGAGAAATGATCGGCAAGTTAGGTCGGAAACTTTGAAGCATTCCCTGCATACAGACCATCCATAAAAATGCATTCTTACCTTCTCTGGTTGAGCAAATCTGAAAGCATCAAAGATGAACTGTTCAAACTTAATTCCGTTTGGCTTCTCTGGATCTACTTGTACCCAATTCCCCTCTTCATCCTGCTTCACATGAGGTATCTGTTTGTGGGCTGCATGGAATCCAAGTTCATGTTGAGATCCACCCATCCGCTTCAGAAAGTCTACTGAAAACATGTTAATACAGATGTGAGCTGCTCGGAAAAGAAGCCTGCTACGACCGTCATCTTCTTGACCGTCATTCTCATCTCTAGCAGCTCGAAGAGCCTCAGGCATTTCACTGTACTCCAGAACAGCATAATATGCTTGGTTGTCACTGCTACCCTGCTTGTCATCTTCTACTCCTGGTGCTGCCTGACTGGGTCCTGCAGACATCCGCTGTTGCAAGCATAACACACCAACAGACTCTTCAGCGTGCTGTTTAGTGACCACTTTCACCCCAATTTCTGCTTTCCGTTCCGCAGTGAAGCCAAAGAACACCGGATCAGCAACTTTCACCAGTGCATTGTCCACCGCATAGACCTGTGAGAGACAAAAGCTACCCTGTAAGATTGACCATGTAATCACAGATTCAGCTAAGCTGGCCAGATTACAACTTCATACAGACCTGCACGTAGTCTGTCCCTCTTTCCTCAAGCTTTTCCAGAATTCCCTCAGAGCTGAGGGCTCGGAACAGGCCACCATTCCCATTCGGAGCCAGCGACACTTTTGTTGGTCTTTCCATCAGGATCTTGTGGTCAGTGCCATCCACACAGGGCAAGCTTTCTTGCTTTACGAACCACACCTGTCACAACAAAGTAAAACTGACCACCTGAAGTGTGCAAAGCACAAAACTTGGCGAGACGTAATTACAAATACACAAAAATAAAGAATTTGGACTGAAACTTTCAGTATACCTGGGACTGTTCCAACCCAAAGAAGTCGTTCTTCTCAAAATACCCTTTGGTATGTTCATCTGTTGCATCACTAGTAAAGATGATCCACGGAATTGGTGACATCACACCTGAGAATTCCTGCAATGGATGTCACATATAGTGGGAGTAAACTCAACAACTGTATTGTTGAATGATGACTTCATCTTCTCCAGCACGTACAGGTTCAATCAGGAGCACAAGCACTTTCTCAGGACTTACACTCAATGCAAGCTCTTGAACAAGAAGCAGGCGCTCGGCTTGTAGCTGGAATAGGGACTTGCCACTAGGAAGACCTATGTCAAGCATTCCTTTGACAGATGGAGCATCTGACCCTAACCGTGTACCTTGTCCACCTGCCAGCACTGCAACAGCTACTTTGCCTTTAGCCACAAGCTGTAACCCTCGTCTCCACCACCTCGCATTCTCCATCTTTGTATTCCCACCACTCTGGTCTTCACGAGATTGATCACAGGGGTCCAGCCATTGCTCAAACCCCTCCCAATCTACAGAAGGAAACTCTGGAGGTGGTTGTGGTATTCCATGCAACGCTTGTTCCCCACTGTGAGGTCCAAACCATGCAGGTGTCAATGCCTCCAATGGAACACAGTATTCAAGAAATAGAATCAGCACCGATTAACTTTGCAGCAGGCCTCACCTGGATGCGGTTGCAGCTTTGAATTGAGTCAATGCCCGCTCAAACTGACTAAAGTCTATACTAAAAAGACTTTCCATAAGGAGCTTCTTCTGGGCAGCATCAGGGCTGGAAAGTTCAGCCAGCACATGATCCTGCCCCAATCTGTGTATCTTTTTCTTAATCGCAGTTAGCACTTCTCTGGACTTTCGCATCTCCCTCACAGCCTGTTGAGACAGCAAGTAACAGCTGGCAACTGAGTCAAGTAGCCTGCAGAAGTGCATTCCTTCAGAAACCTCAAGTCCTTGTTTCTGCAGCATTGCCAGGAAAGCTTGCTGACCTGCTTCCGCAGTTCGCTTTTGGATTCTGCGCCTTTACGAACGTTCAACTCCAAAAGCCCAGCTGGTGGGGTTATCTCAATTCTTCTCTTCTCTTTATCCACAAGAGGGACAATGTCATGGACAAATGGTATCCAAACCAGCTGACCCTTTCCCGTCTCTGCTGGTTTCCTCGACCCAGACAACAACCTCACGCGAAGCAAATCACTTGCTCCACTGTTGAACACGTCCTCGACAACTCCAATCTGTTGGCCAGTTTCCTGGACAAGTATCGACACAAAGAGAACAATCATACCCCGCCAGCTCATCCACAGACCTGCACCTTTATCAAATTCCCTTATGACCCCTCACCTGCAACGCCACCTTCATGCCAACCAAATCCGGTATGTAGAATTCATCATCCGACAAACCTGGAATTGAGGTTGAATCTGCAAGCATGGTTGCCCCCAACAGCTCACTGGCCTGCCCAAAACACAGATACCGCCGATATATAGCCGCACACTCCAACTCCAGCTGATGCATTATCCATGTGCAACCAGATTCAGACGTCCAACAACAGGCAACCGCCTACCTGCTCTGGGCTGGTGACACCTTTCAGACTGACAAACCAGGACGGCTGTTTGCCAGCAGCCACCCTCCCCCCAACCAACTGGACAGGCAGTATTCGCTCCGTGCTCATGGATCGTAACCTGAGCCATCGAACCCCTGGCTGGATACAGAAGCGGGCAACGCAATCATGAACCAAAACCCTTCAGCTGAGCTAAACCCATGACCCAAAAATGCCAAGTTCCAATCCAGACCAGACCTTTCCAAAACGCTCCTCCGGAAAATCCGTCTTGGATTGCACACGCAGCTCCCCGTGAACACCGTGCGTCCCAGCAATGAACCCTATCTCCACCAGGTCAGATTCCTCCGGCATTCCCTCATCCGGCAACACAGCAGGCAGCCCTGTTGCAGCAGCAATCACGACTGTCAACCAACCATCCCACACCACAAAGAAGAGCAGCTCGAGCAAAAGGATTGGCGAGATTTCACGCGCCTGCAGGAGCCAAGCACTTGACGGCCCGCCACCGTGTAGCAGCTGCTTGCACCAGCGGGCCCAGGGCTGGGAGCGACAGCCTTGCTCTGCCGAGCTGCTTCGCATTCAGCATGTCCTTGTCGTGAAGCAGGAGTGACCATTGGGCACTCAGTCCGACGCCCTCGCGGTCGTGGCAAATGGAGAGGGAGGCCAAACTGCCACAGGAGCTACGAGACAGCCCCAAGCACAGGCCGCAGCCCGAAGCCATCGATCGACTGTCAGCCCGTCTTGCGAAAGTTCGAAGCTCGAACACTTGGCTAGGTCTCCAAACCGAGTAGAACAATTGATGATCTAATTACGGTGAAACAACGTAAACACATTGACAAACAGTCATGCCAAAATGTACACGGCCTTCTTAGCCACGATGTTTAAAAGATCTGTAGCCTAGAACGAGATTAATCTACCTAGCTAGCTATGTACGACAACCCAACTCCGGTTGGACATACAGTTGCCACCAGAAATGGGCCAGAAATGTGCGTGTACGTCACGCCTCATCCGAAGGAATGGGCTTGTGATCTTCAGGGACAGGGATGGGCTTCTGCAATTCAGAGGCGGGCTTGTGATCTTCAGGGACAGGGATGGTCTTCTGCAATTCAGAGGCGGGCTTCCGCACGTCAGAGATGGGCTCCACCGCGCGACCGTTGCCATGCTTGAGGTAGTGGTTGGTCTCCAAGGCCACTTTCTCCTTCAACATCTTCGAGATGACCCCGTTCCACGAATTCCTTTCTGCCTGAGAGAGACGCTTCCAAATTCCCAAGTGCGGCTCGGCCTTCACAGCCACCAGCATGTAGTGGATGTTATCCTCGTGTTGCTTGATGAGAGCAAGAGCAATGGAGCTACTCAAGCTGCCCCTGTCCCCAATGGCCTCGATTTCCACAACGGACTCCCGAGGGCTCAGACGAACCATCTCCAGAATCGCAGCCGCTTGCTTAGGGGCGATGACATCTTCCTTGGCGAGCAGCTGAGTCTTGACGAAGTCCAGTAGCTTGTCTGCAGAGTCTTTGGGGACAACTGTCTCGGAGATGAGCAGGGTCTTGAATTCCAAGCTGGACTGGTCGCTAATCTTCTGCACCAGAATTCGGTCCTCTTCACCTAGCAGCTCCTTAATATTATTTTCCGTGACCAAGGCTTGGAGAGGTGAGACAATTTGTTGCACAGTCTGGCCCCGGACCAGGCGCTGGGCCCTGATGACGGGACAAAAGAATGAGGAGGCGTACGGAAGGCGTAAGCCGCCTATGGCAGCCAGCACACCCAGCAGAACAGTTGCTGCTGCGAACACCATACTCGGCACCGTCGGTGCACCGAGGTGCCTAAGCTTACGACGGTAATGTGCACCTGCGCTTGAGTAGGAATTCGGAACCTGACTCATCTTGCCGGATCTAGGTTCGGCCAGCCGGTAGGGATGCAACACAAACTAATCCACAATTAGCACGCCAAACAATCGCAGAACTCCCCAATGCATCCAGTCAGCTCGACAGTAACATAGAATAACACAACCCATGCCAGGCCGTACCTCAGTTTTCTCAGCAGATACTGACCTCATATGTCGCACAGAATTTGTCGTTTCGGAATACCGACTCAAAGCTCCCCGAGGACCCCAGAGCCAACTAGCTTTTGTGTCACGCAAAGCAGAGGCAACCAGAACAGAAGCTTCAGCAGCACGACAAGAGTTCACGCCGGATGGAACACGGCACGCAGCATGCACGTAGGCAACAGCAGGATAGTAGAGGGCATGAGATGAGAGTCGCACCAGGCTTGAGGCTCCAATTCCACACGCTCAGGGTGGCTGGGGGCCAAGCGCAGTGACGCAGCGCCTGCATCCGCCAAACCGAAGCCAAACAAAAAACTCACCACGCAGATGAGAGTGAAAGGGATCAAACAAGCTTAAGCTTCAACCCCACCAATTCTGCCCCTCTTCGGTTTGCAGGAGCACATGCAACAAGCAGGAGGCGGAGGTGGAGGCGGGGGCGGAGCATACCGCAGCAGGGGTGCTGAAGACACGGAAGATTCTATCACAAGCTCTGGCTGTGAGACTGCCTGCTCACATGCATGTATCGAGAGCGCGGCACTCCAGTCTCTAAGAGCAACAGAGTTAGGAGCACTTTCCCCTAGGGGATTGGTTATATGCCTGCCTCGGGGGCTACCCTACAGATCGGGTAATTTTCGGTATTTTTCTAACCCGGAAACGAAAATTGAGGCATGAGGCAGGAAAAGAGGAATTAATGAGCGAAGCGAGGTGACCCGGCAAGGAAAGCGAGCCGGCGGACGAGTGGCTACATGATGAAAGGAAACAAAGTTATATACTGGAATAAGTACAATTACAGTCTCTCAATTTTAAGCTTGTGCAGGCCCTCGGCCAGAGCGGGTAAAGCTTGGCGGAGAGAAAAATTTGTTGCTGCTCTCAATCGCTGCAGCTTTTCCTCCAGCTACGACTAATGAGTCTGGTGTGCACATCCCGACTTTCTGACTCCGACCTCCGGATTAGTCTGCCAAAACCACGGATTCCCAATTCCTTCACTCGCAGCTTTTCTGGAGCAGTCAGAGGACTGCTGTCCTGATGGCACAAATTATTTGACGTTCCTCAAGTGCTGATCGTCTTCCCGAGATACAAGCCCTCTTTCACATGAGGACCACTAGGGCTCCGCGGCATCTCTGCCTCCGCATCAGCATGTACTGGCCTGTATCCCCACGGATTCTGGCTCGCCCAATTCCACTGATCTTGGCACATCTCATTGATGCCATTTTTAGCTCTGAAACAAGGCAGAGAACTAAACGCTGTCAGTGGACACGGCTTTTCATAAGGTGTGTCGTGAACAACATATGAAAGGGGATGACCTACTTCCAGCCCAGCTCTCGTTCTGCTTTTTCCGGGGCAGCATAAACCTCTCCAGCATCACCCGGACGTCGATCCACAATTTTGACAGGAATTTTCTGCAGGAAACATTCGGAGTCTGTTCAATGCATGCCCTTCGCTTTAATATGACCACCAAAGGAGTCAGAAACTCGTTTGCATTTACCATGCCAGCTGCTCGCTCGAATGCTGCAACCATTTCCAAGACAGACGTGCCATGGCCAGTTCCTAGATTATATACTGTACATCCTGCACAAGACAAATGACGAGGCCAATTGTCATACCACACCGGGCACCAAGACCATGTTTTGTTATAATTGTTTCACTGAACATTGTGTAGCGCTTCCAGGTAATGGATTCAAACGCATCCAACCAAATGAGCACACTACTGTGGAATACTACATTGATGAGAAAAGTGGCCGGAGCAGTTACCAATATTTGGGGTTTTGAAGATCTTTTGAAGGGCAGCACTGTGTCCGGTTGCTAGATCCATGACATGTACAAAGTCCCGCACCTACAAGGCAATAACCAATGACATATGCAGAAACCCATTAGCCTCTGAAAATCTCATAGAACAGCCACGAGGTTAGAATGCATGGACGACGTTGACAATCCAGGACTCACCCCTGTGCCATCTCGTGTGTTGTAATCATTCCCAAACACCATAAGTTCAGGCCTTCTGCCCACCGCTACCTGTTGTAGGAAAGGCATAAGATTATTGGGTATCCCTTGAGGGTCTTCGCCGATTCTGCCACTAGGATGGGCTCCGACAGGATTGAAGTAACGTAAGAGGACAATACGCCACTCCGGATCCGCTCTGTGGAGATCGCGTGCGATCTCCTCGGCAAATAGCTGTCCACACAAACAAAACCTTGAATTTCAGCTCACAAATCAAACATGGAAAGGGCTCTGAACATACTACAAATCTGCAAAGGTCTTTACCTTAGTCCGCCCATAAGGGTTCATACAATGAAGAGGGAAATCTTCAGTGCAAGGTACAGCCTTGGGTTGTCCGTAGACAGTTGCTGACGACGAAAATACCAGCTGCAAGCATATGAGTGAAGTGCTCAGCAAGATTCACGAGGACAGCGAATGCTGCAAAACAAGATAACGCGCAGGTCGCGAAGGCAAGCAGCTGAGAATCCGTTCCCTTGTACCTTCTTGCACCCATGGTTTCCCATCACTTCAAAGAGGTTTAAAGTCCCAGTGATGTTGTTGTGGTAGTACAGCAGTGGCTTAGCCACGCTTTCCCCGACTGCCTTCAACCCTGCAAAGTGAATCACAGCATCGAATCTGCCCAAAAACAAAGCAACAACACTCTCAGACACAGCAAAGAAGCAGAGACACAGAATCAAGACTGAGGTCCAACGGCCCGACCGACCCTACCGAGCAATAGAGAACACTTTCTCCAACGCCTCCCGGTCGCAAATGTCGACCTGCAAGGCGGTGAAATTAGAGTAAAAGCCCGAATCCCTCCGAGCACGAGGGATGGTAACCGACACACCAATCCAACCACCCATCGCGGAGCTGACCACGCGTACTAACACTCTCGAAGAGACGAAGCTGGCTTCCACCGGTGTGTGCTGACCTTGAAGAAGTAGAGATTGCGCCCGTGCTTGCCAGCGAGCTCCACAACTCGCCTCACAGACTCCTCGCAAGAATTATCCAGATTGTCGATAACAACGACCATGTACCCCTCCAGCAGAAGCTGCAACACGGTGTGGCTCCCAATGTAGCCCGCGCCGCCCGTGACCAGAATGCAACGCTCCGGGTGGTGGCCGCCCCCGTTCACGGCCACGCCATTCCCCGCCCCCGCCTTGCCATTCCCGTTTGCATTCGCTCCCGCGCTCAGCGAGGCGCCATGGGCCGGCAGTCCCCCGCTCCCGTTGGCGCCATAGAGCAACCTCTTGCCCGCAGGAGGCAGCATGGTGATGGCGCGATCCGGGGCCAGCCGAGCCGCGCGAGGCGCCCTTAGATCTGCGATCCAACCCAACCCCTGCCCCAGTCCCGCCCGCGGCGCCAATGCCGAGATCCGCCTCCCACGCGAGGCACGCTCATGCTCTCCTGCCGCCTTCCCACACTCGGACGCAATCCCCAGCCTGCGCCTCAAGCACCCGCCTCCCGAGCCCCAGCCCCAGTCCCAGCCCGCTGCCCCTGCCCCTGCCGCTCCAAGAAGAGAGTCGGAATCCCCGCATGGCAGGCTCTAGGGATCTTGCAGCGGAGCTACCGAATTCGCGTGCTGCGCCGAGGCCGCGGCCCAGGGCGAGCGAGAGCGCCGGTGCGAGAGCGGCGCGGCCATGGCCGGGCAGGATCCAGACCGAGCACCGAGCCCGCGCGGGCGAGCAGCGACGAGCAGAGCAGATCCAGGGACCCAGGGATCCCGGCAGCGCGCTGGGCCGGGAGCGGGTGGAGGGCTGGAGGCCCGTGGGCTGGCCTGCAGAGTCTCTCCACCGGTATGGCCTCGTCGCGTCCCTGATTTCCGGCCCGCGGGACGGAGAGAGCGCAGTGGCTTGTGCGTCAGGACCGGCGCGCGGCGTAGCGCAGAGTCCGCCGGAATGGAGGCTGCGCCATACAAGCTCCTCACCTCGTACCGCAGAGCAACGTGCTCAACGCCCCCGCACCCCGCACCCCGCCTCCCGCACAGGGAATTTTTAAACCACGCCCGGAATTTCTACATATTTGTTTACCAACTGTTTTCTTCCAACATTTTCTGGCCCCGCTCGCCCACTTCCGCCCACCGCGCCACCTCCACGCCTACCGCAGTCATCTCCTCCTCCAGGCTTCGCTGTGTCCAATGCCCATCCATCTCGTAAGCCTTTCACGTCTTACCCAAATGGACGGAGATCCAGGTATGTCGGTATTGGTGTAAATTCTGCGCGTCATTTTCTTCTCACATGTGGATGCAGATGCAGATACGCTGTGGACATCCCGATGTCCAGCCAACATGGCACGATCTACCGCGCTTGGACCATGCCACCTCCCCTTGCTCGCCGCAGTTTAACCTCGCGCTCCCTTCTTTTCCACGCCCACCTCGGCGTGGGCATAAAAACGGAAAATTCTGAATTTCTATGAATTAGTTTTTGAATTTCTATGAATTATTTTTTGAATTTCTATGAATTAGTTACGGTAGAAAAAGTAAGTCCAAAGTCTCGATCCAAGACCTTCGAGGTTTAGGGAATAAGGGGATACAGTTGCGGAATGAAGCTCCGCCAATTATTTTTAAATTTTAACTTAAATAAAGATTAGGGACAAGTTGGGCATGTTAAAAAGATGTCAATATGCATTGAATCACTAACATGTACTGATGATACAATTGATGGGCTCGAGGATCCGTTCATTCACATGCTAGTGTAGCACTTTGGATAAGCGATTTCATTCACATGCTAGTATAGCATTTCGGATAAGCGATTGACAAGGGCTTTAGGGGCTCGAAGGTCCTTCCATTTGCATGTTAGTAGAGCATTTTGGATACGCTCTACACAACAGTAGGATCTCCTGTATGCTAGTTGATATGAGACTAAGTGCCAAGTAACACATTTACCACAAGAAGTGAGGCGCATTTGTAATGGCTTTTTTAATGCAATAAAATTTATCATTAAAAAAAAACTTCACAACTTCGCCCTCCACCCTGGCATACATGCGAACAAGTTTTAGAAGATGCACACAATCACATGATCCGGATTAAAATTGGGCATGGTTATACCGTACCACTATACCACACAATTGGAGAAGAAATACTCACGGCCCATCTCTTAAAGAAGTAAGAAAAAGTTATGAGTGACCACCAATTGCCACACAACTAGATGAATGGTGGCAAGAGGAAGTTTAACTATTTCATTACAATGGAGACCGCATTGTTTTAAACCCAAGGGTACTAAAAATCCTTATGCAATAAGGGATGCCGAGATCCATCAATAGTCTTGGACTACACCTGAAGACTTTATTATGAAAAAGAGATGTAAAACCCCATTTACCCCAAGAGAAGGGGGAACAACCCTTAGGAGGGCACCAGACCATGGGGCACTAACCCCCGTTGTCGCCAATCCTGTAACTGCCTACTGCACCAAGGATATAAAAATCGGGGATGTGAAAGGGCCTACCCACCATCAGTGCTGAAGAAGCCGCTTGCCCTGCGCTTGTCGTCGTCCTGTACACTATGTTGGCTAATGCGCGCTGCAGGGCAATAGACACCTGTTGCCTGTAGAAAGCCAGGATACATGAAAGAGGGAGGCCAACCCCATTCCTGCAGGTGTGGTCCTCCTTGGCATAGGTCTTAAGGAACCTAGATAAGGCCTTGCCCATGGCCCCATGGATGTCGATGGCGAGGGGGATGAAGGCATGCCCCTGCTCCATAGGAGAGTACTTACGAACCTTCGCTGTGGCACATCCCTCCGCCGCCCACCCCGGAGGGTTGAGGATCACATGCTCACTGACGGAATCCCGAGTAGGGTTAGTGGCAACCAAAACCTGGTCCCCCTAGGCCAAAAAAAGGTTCGCCCCCGTTAGGCAGAGTATAAGGGCGCTCCCTGTAAGGAAAGAAGCCTCCCTCCTTTGCCAACAAAAATATCACATCGCGAACAGCGTTGTGGACTGCGGACTCTCCCCCTTAGAAAGGTAATAAACCGTTTTTTTTTTTTTCGTTAGTGTGGAGTGGAAAATAAGGCGGGAAAGGGAAATAAGGTTGTGAAAAGAGGAAATGGTGATGGGCGATAGGAAGTGATGAGGGCGGGTAGCAGGAAACCTTGGCGTAGGCCACTCTGGACTAAACTCCGCAGTGCCACTCCGGAATGAACTCCGGAGTAGGCCGCTCCAGACTGAACTCCGGAGTAGGCCGTGATAAGTCCGCCAGGAAAAGTAACTTCGGGAAAGGGATGGAGCGCAATTGGCAAGGGGGCCACGTGGACGGAGCTGAGAGGAGAACGGACATGCAGCGGACCAGGACCGCAGGGTTGTCAGCGCCCGTTATGGGCAGGTAACCACGACCCAAGTACATGCGCCAGGGCGGCGGCGGCGTAAGGCTAGAGTACACGATGCAAGACTCGCGATTACAGGCGTGAGGCGTCCTCCGCGCTTGATCCAAGCGTTGAAACCGAGAAGGCCATTCTCTCGACCGACTTCCCGACAGTTTTCGCGATCACTTGTGCTTAGGCATCCCGCTCTTTGGCGCTATCTCTTCCGATGCCCAAGCGCACCTACGGGCGGCTATCGCCTCCGAACTGAGCGCTTATCGCGGCGGAACTTAACGGGAGCATTGTCGCCCACCACCTCACAGCAGCACACCAGCCAGCGCGCGAATATGGGACCCAAGAAGGCGGCGGAGGTCTGGGAGCCTTGGCGCCTAGTAGAGAAGAACATTGTCACCATGCGCTATCCAGATTTTGGACCCTGGCTGGCGGAGGCAGAGGAGCTGGTGCAGGACAGGCACCTGGACATCTTCCAGGCGGTGTGGACCTTCAATAGCGTGACGCTGGTCCGGGAGTATGCCCTGAAGATGCTGTACTCACATTTCTATGAAAAGTAAGATCCAATGGAAGACGGCCACTTGTCTTGTGCACTTACAAGGTTCACCTCGATGAGGAGCATGTCCCGATTTTTTTGGTGATAAACTCGAGCTTTATTTAACGTGTAACAAAGTGTCCTCCAGCGGGATGAGGAGAGCTAAACCTGCTTTGTGAGACGGAAGAAAAAACAGTAAACCAATGAAAGCTAATCCACCTCACTAAGATAATACCTTACCCCAAAGGGTGCTTCAACAAGATATTTGAAAAAAATAAGGTTCAACATAAATATTTATATTTTTCAAAATTTCAATATTTACTAAAAATAAATTTATCAAATTTTAAAATTTATTAAAATACATAGGTATATATATAAAAATAATGAATATGTATAGACCTCCCCTAAACAGGTCCTAATTTTCCATACAAACCCTAGTTTCCTTGTTTTTGGCATCTTAAACTCATAAATTTTTATATATTCAATATTTAAAGTATAATAATTTCCAAATTTTTAACTTTTACTAATTTTAATTAATTAACACCGAATCACACCTCGGGGTACGGTACTCATTTTGGTGTGTGGATCAACTTACCTGCCAAATCTGCATCTTTAATGCTTAATCTCTAGTTTTCCGCGCCCGCCCTTCCATCCATCTTACCTACAGTCGGCCCCCCCTAATTGGGAACTCTATAAATGGGATTCCTCTCTAAATGGGACCTCCCATCCTACTCCCTTTAGTTTACAATGTAATAAATGGGATTTTTCCCTAAATGATAATTGGGACCTTTTGAAACATACATTCATGTTAGTTTCACCTCCCTAAATAGGATTTTTATTTTTTTTACTAAAAATTAAAAAGAAAGAAAAAGAATCGATTATTTGAGCACAATAGACTTTTAGGTGTGATTGAAGACTCTTAAGCTAAGCTTTTCCTTTATGATAGGTATAGGTTTTTATGTTGCTTAGAGAAAGCGCTAGCTTTCAAACAACTATATAGAAAAGTGGTAAAAGTTATTTTTAGTGAAACCTATCAATCAAAATTTAAAATTTTCTTTGTTTTTGGATATTTTTGATTTTTTGATTTTTAGATTTTATAATATTTTTATTATTTTTAAATAGGGAAAATATAATCGGGACACCTCCCTTAATGGGACCTCTAAAGGCACTCCGAACCAGTCCCAATTAGGGGGGGTGGACTGTATTAACCACCCTCGGCCTGCTTGCCTCTCATCTCCCCGCCAACCACTCTACCATATCTCAAGATCGCCATCGTCGTCATGGTAGCGTCTTCCAACTCTACACCGGCCACCATCTCGAACCCGCCTACACCGCTTCCTCATCTGCATGTAGCTGCCATGGCCATTAATGACAGGCTGAAGAGAGGAGATAGTAACACAACTTGGCAGATCTGGGAGATTGTCGGTTTCTTGGATGAATGGTGGATGCATTTTCATCCCGTTCTTTCACGCATGCGAGGGCCCGAGCATCCCGGCCCCATCCGGTGACTAGCAGTGATCCTCTTGCATCCGCACAAGTGATCCTCTTGCATCCGCACATGTATTTTGCCCCTGAGCCCGTGCCTGGAACATTTTTTGCCCCTGAGCCTGTGCCTGGAACATGTTGAAAGAGGCCAAAGAAGGACATCCCGACCGTGCCAAGAACATTTTGAAAGAGGCCAAAGAAGGACATCCCGACCGGAACTCCGAGGAGGTTCCTTTCATAATCGAAACTATAATTCCGATCCGATGAAGGCAACCATAGTCTTGTTCGAAAGCCCCCGGAGGAGAGCTTGGCACTACCCTATTTTCTCGGAAATAATGTCTGCCTACAACGCTTACAAAGAATTAGAAACCACAAATTTCTTGAAAAATAGGAGAGGTCGTTTAGGGGCTATGCCGCTGTCTCCCTTTAGCGCTACGTTATTACCCCATCAGTTAATGGTGGGCGGTCTACACAGCAGTCAACAAAGAAACTGTCTATCCTGCGGCACATTCTCATGCTTGATAACCGCCGTTCTTTAATGCTTATCTCCACAAGAACAGAACCCATCAACAAAATGGTGTACGCGATGTGCATCTCTGACGATGATCTCACGTTTCTCAATTTTAGACATGATCTTGGTGCCATCATGACAATTGTTGCACATTCGGAGATTCTTAGTAACTATCAAAGTTTGGCCGTGTGGAGTATTCAGCAGACCAAACGCCAATGCCAGTTTCTCGGCATGACCACACAAGGGATCTTCCTTCTCTTTGTAGTCTTGCTTCAGCACCAACTCCGTCCGTGGTTCACCGCCACTATCCTCCTCCAACCGCAGATTCGCACTCCTGATCCTGGAGGTAACATCGTCTCTGTCTTCCCCGACAACGAAGGTGTGAACCTTGTCGTTAACCTCAATCCAGGCCCTAGCGGGCATTTTGTAAGCACCTACAGACTTCCTCAAGTATTCTATCCTTGCCACATCCCTCCACCTACCAGCATTGGCATATATGTCACCCAACAGCACATAGGCCGCTGAATTCTGAGGCTCAGCCTGGGTAATATGGTCAAAACATCGCCTTCCACAATCTACATCACCATGGCTTTTGCAGGCATTTAGCAAAGATAACCACCCTACAACATCATCATGATAGGGCATAGATCGCAACGTCTGTTCTGCCTCATGTAAGCGCCCAGACCGTCCAAGAAGATCAACCATACAATTAAAGTGATAGACATTGGGCCTAATGCCCCGTTCCACCATCATCCTGAAAAACTGCTGACCCTCAGTCACAAGGCCTTCATGACTGCATGCCACAAGAAGACATGTGAAAGTGAACTCATCAGGCTCAACCCCATGCCTCTGCATCGCTTGGAAACACTGCATTGCCATTTGGCTGTCATTAGCTTGGCCGTAGCCATTCAACAAAGCAGTCCACGTCACCACATTTCGTCTGGGTAGTCTGTCAAAAACTTTGCGTGCATTCTCTAAACTACCACACTTTGCATACATGTCCACTAGGCTACCACCAACAACCACATCCGCTTCTAGACCTTGTTCCTGGATTTGACAGTGAAGCAGCTTCCCCTGATGCAAAGCTCCCACATCGGCACATGCTTTCAGGAGGCATAAAAAGGTCACGCGGTTGGCTGGTGTGATGCCATCCACTTGCATGCAGCTGTAAATACTAAGGGCTTCTTGCCCGAGCCCGTGCTCAGCATATCCTCCAATCATGGATGTCCACGTAACCACATCTCTTGTCGGCATACTGTCAAACACTCTGCGAGCATCCTCTAGGCTGCCACATTTTGC
This sequence comes from Anthoceros angustus, assembly GCA_010909165.1. Classification (NCBI taxonomy): domain Eukaryota; kingdom Viridiplantae; phylum Streptophyta; class Anthocerotopsida; order Anthocerotales; family Anthocerotaceae; genus Anthoceros; species Anthoceros angustus. Next base: position 1,986,261 of record VJWM01000044.1, on the reverse strand, counting down.
ATACATATCCACAAGGCAATTTCCAACAGTAACATCAGCCTCCAGCTCCGACCCTTCAATTTCAGAATGAAGCTGCCTGCCCTCATGTAGTGCTCCGATGCTGCCACACGCCTTCAGAAGGGACATATATGTGACACGATTAGCTAAAGTTTTGCCTTCCTCCTGCATCCTAGCATGTAGAGTAAGGGCTTCATGACAGAGCCCTCGCTCTGCATATCCGCCAAGCAAGGCATTCCATGTCACCACATTCTTGGCAGGTAGTCTGTCAAACACAGTCTGAGCATCCTCTAAGCTACCACATTTGACATACATGTCCACTAGGCTGCTGCCGACAAAAACGTTGGCCTCAAGCAACTGTCCCAAGACATCAGCATGCACTTTCTTGCCAGATGCCAAATCTCGTGCGTTCACACATGCCTTAAGGACCGCCACAAACACGTAGTTATTCGGCTTCACAGACGCCTGTTGCATCCGTCCATATAGTTCGAGGGCTTGTGCTGCAAGTCCCTGCTCAGCATGTGCTGATATAACTGAAAACCACATAAAAATGCTGGGCACAGCCACCCTATCAAACACTAGCATTGCCTCCTCCAGTTTGCCATGGGAAGCGTACATCCGGATAATATGGTTGGCCAAGAAACTATTTGACTCATACCCACTAGTAAGAGCAAGAGCATGCACACGCTTGCCAACAGCCAAATCCTTCTGCGCGATGCACCCTTTGAGAACACAGTAGAAAAAAGACGCAGGAACTTGAGATCCGAATCGCTGAACCAGGAGGTCCAACACTTCAACGGCCCAATACAGCCCCCTCTCCTCGCACAGTTCATTCCAAGCTCCAATCACTAACACTTCTTCCTCAATGGCCTCCCTGCAATGGTGAGAGCCGTCGAGTTAAGCCAGCCTTTCCTTCCACTCATGCTACAACACACCACAGCTGGCGAAAATTACGAAGAAACAAGAAGCTGGAAGAAAACCTGCCAGAGCCCTCTCGCAACCCTCCAGGGTCGAAACCAGGCCGATGGAATGCCCCGAGTCCAGCAATTCGTGACACCAGCAAGCTTCCTGCATTTTCCGACCCAATCCACATGGAGTCCCTTTCTGTGCTCCGAATGAAATCCGCGAAATAACCATTCCAATTCCCCGTCTGCACAGATTCACGCACCGCCTCAGATCCCATGAAGCCTACGCAACTCCATAACAGAACAAATTCGAAGGCGCATGGATCACCTCATCCAGCGTGCTGCCCCACTTTGAGCGCTTGCCCACAACCCTGTCCCCCAAAGCCTGCCGTGCACCTGGCTGCACTGCAAGCCGGCAAACGTGAGAATTTGAGAGCCGGCAACACCTGCAATACCATCACAAGAGCACCCAGTACTCACGGGGACCAGCCGCACAATTCCACTGCTCCACAGCGGGGCAGACGGAGGACCCACGTCTCAACCATTGCTCGAGACATCTCAGTGGACTGGAATTGCGGTCACGGAGGATCAAGGCCGCCCAGCCGCCGCCCACGCCACTGCCTCTCCTCATTTCTACTGGTTCTGCACTCGTCCCCGCACGAACATGTGGTACCAGTCAAGAACAGCACCATGGCGCTGTCTACCATGTCCGAGATCTACATGCATACCACGCCAAAGCTGCTCGCCAGCTCGAATCACGCTCCGTCGACTGGAGCCCTAAAACACTACACTATCGTCTCGGATCTGCGAAGAGCGAGCTGGTCTCATTCGAATGCATGGGAGCCTGAAATTGCCGCTCAGAAACCTTGTGGCACTCGACTGCTGCGGCTGATTTGGCTCAGCTTGAAGCCTGGCGTGCAGAGGCGGGAGCCGGCGCAATGTCGGGCGCGTGCTGCGCGCCGAATCGCAGCTTGGCCAGGATTTTGGCAGGGAAGCACCAGGTGAGCGAGGGCCACGGCTGCGCCAGGGCCAGGCCGTTGGTGGTGTTGTTCCGGAAGTACTGGATTCGGCTCGACGCTGCTGCGCCAAGGAGCTGTAGCACTGGCAGCAGCAGGCTGGTGTCCGGCAGGCTTTGGCGGGGGGCGCGGGCATCAGCTGGTGAGAGCTGGATTTGGAGTGTAGGCATGGTTGCGCATTGCAGTGTGGAGGTGGGTGTACTGACCGGGCTGGATGTCGGAGTATTTCAGACGCCGACGTGCCCGAGAGCAGGGAAGGTGAGGTTGCTGAGAGGCGGAGGCAGAATCCTTCGTCCAAGGACTCGGGGGTGATCTGTCACGCAGCAACCAGCCTGCTTCCGGGACGACCAGACATTCACCCTACAGCAATTGTGCATCCGGATGCCATTTTGGGGCAGGTTGGGTCTGGCATTTTCGTGGTGCTGCGATTTTGCTGCTGACGGCATTGTTGTGGCTGATGAGGATGTCGGTTTGGATGCAGGGAGTTGTGGTAGGACCGTTCTGTACAGTGGGGCCTGGGGCCAGGCTTGGAGATGGATGCGTTATGCACGCTAACAGTCACATTTTTGGGGAGACGGAGCTTGGGGAGCGGTGTGTGATATACACGTAAGTGGCATATTGGTGAGCAATCCGTCCAGCAGCCGTTGGATGCTGTTTGTTATCTGTGATGGCACTGCCATTGCTCTCAACCTGGCTCTGAAGTCAGTCTGGCTCGCTTACTTATGTAACCTGGTTTCCAATGCTGTATGTCAGTGGTGCTGTTGTTGGTGCAGATATTCCTGGTCATACGCTCATTGGTAACAACAACTCCATTGGCTATCATGCTGTGGTTGGCGTCAAATGCCAGGACTTGAAGTATAAGGTGAGGCAGGTGTTGTGGTCTACATTTGGATCGTCCAGGGTTGCAGTTTCTGATCAGCTCTGGAACGGCTGTACATATGGTTTCCTAGAAGTCTTGATCACCTCCAGGATGAAGCTGCTGAAACACCGAAGATATTTTTCTTTTTTCTGTTTGGGATTTATGCAGGAGTTGTCCGGAAAGGGTTTTGAGACTGTCGCTGGGCCTATGCTGGTCTCTGCTCATCGAAAGGCTGTTTACTATGCAGGAAGGTGATGACTGCTCTCTGATTATGGGACACAACAATGATGTCAGAGAGTATGTCAGTATACATCGTTCTTCCAAACCAAATGACTCCACAGTAAGTGAACCAATCCCTTTTTCGGTCATCGATCTCGCTTGGTATTGTGGACGGGTGAGGGTGACCACATTCACGGCTCGCAGATAATCGGGAGTGACAACCTTATCATGGGGACCTCACACATTGCTCACGATTGCAAAATGGGTAACCGGAACATCCTAGCCAACGGCACTCTCTTAGGTGGCCACGTTGTGCTGGAGGTCTGCTTCTTAAACTGAGCTGCCGAACTTTCGATTACGGAAAGTAACGAGTGACGAAATCTGAATCACGGTTGATTCGCTTTCAAGTGCAGGATTTTGTCCACACAGGCGGAGCTGTGGCTGTGCATCAATTCTGTCACATAGCGTCGTACTCTTTTTTGGCCGGTGGCTCCATGGTGCAGTAGCTGCTTTATCGGTCGTACCTGTTGAATGGTTGTCAGTGTTTTGCTTCAGAAGCAAGTGGCTCCGATGTCTGAAGGTTGAGGCTTGTTTCAGGTTGATCGGGACGTACCGATGTACATGATGGTGGCAGGAGACAGAGCCGAGTTACGTGGACTGAACCTGGAGGGTCTCAGACGATGTGGCTTCTCAGATACGGAGGTGAGACCTCCCTTCACCATGAGTTACAGCCGTTTGCCTGAAAGTGTGGTCTTCTGAACTTTGGAGGTTCATCGCAGGTCCGATCCATTAGAAGCGCATACATCAAACTTTTCATGAACAGCAGTCCTGACGCTGGCGGCCTGGAGGAACGACTCTCAGATCTGGTAGGAATACAGATCTCTCGGATCTTTATGCAAACAAACAACCCACAAATTCTAACGCTATGTGCAACCCTTGTGAGTGCGCAGGGTTCCCGTGAAGAGCTGTCCAGGGTTCCGGCAGTGGCTGCCATGTTGCAATCTGTACGCGACTGCTTTGCAGAGAAACGGCGAGGAATTTGCAAGTTCAGGCATTGGACTTCTGTATGATAGCCATCCACCGCTTACATGGGTTTGTGATCGGAGAAACGGTACCCACGCACTTCTTGCCATTTACCGTTTGTTATGGAACACGTTTCTGAAGTGCCCTGCCCGTTAACGAGAGCCAGGTGGCATGCGTCTTCCGGAAGGATTCAGTTAGGCCGAAGCAAAGCCGTAGGGAGGGCGACGGATATGTCGCTACGCTTCTCAAGGAGGTGGTGGTGAGCAACAATGGTGGCACAAGAGATGGAATGGACTTCAACGGATCTGCTCACCTACATTCTCTGCACCATGTCCGTTGTCTCCATGCTGTACCTCATCCTGGAATCCCTCTTCTCGCTCGTGAAGCGTCAGCCGGCTCCGGAATTGCTACCCGCCACCCCGCCCCGCAAGCGGCATTGATCCCTTGCCGCACCATCGCCGGAATGCCCGTGCCTGTGAGGATGCGCATTTTGTAGTGCTTCTCGGATCCCTCCGCCTAAGGAAGATGAATGATGGTAATGGGGCTGGTGCCGAGCGTGACGACAGCAGCATTCAAGCTTTGATCCTCGATACCCACATCGAGCAGGACGCTGCTGCAGCGGAATCGCAGCCTCTGGCCGACGAGGACGTTGCAGTAGCAGAAGACGCGCTGGTTGTGGACAGTTGCAGGAAGCCCGACGAAGAGGTCGCAGGAGGAGAAGACGCTCTGGTCCTGGACAGTTGCAGGAAGCCGAGGGAGGAGGGACAGCAGCAGGAGCATGGCTCTTGTTCCAACAGCAACAGTGGGGACGACACCGACACTGCAAACGGCAGCTTCATCGACATCGAAATCTCGCACACCCCGCTGGTGGAGCAGGTGTTGAGCGAGATCCGGTCCATCAAGCCGGTGCTGCTGCAAACGGATGCCGCATCCGATGGCGAGGGCATCAATTCTGCCAAGTCCCCCAAAAGCAAGCTTTTGGGAGCGCTGGGCCTGGCTCTGAGCACTCTGAATGGCCCCTTCCCCGGCTTGCACGACGTGGCCGCCCCGAAGCGGCCGGCGTCCAAGCCCGAGGCCGCACCTTCTTCTGGCTCCGCCCCCTTCTACCGCTTGTTCGCCTTCGCAGACAGCCTGGATTTCGCGCTCATGGCCTTGGGATCCGCCGGGGCTGTCATCAACGGGCTCAGCCAGATCATGGTGGTGCTCGTGTTCGGGACCGTCACCGACGCCTTCGGGGACGTCAAGGCCAAGACCCCCATCGACGGCCATGCCCTGGTCGCAAAAATCTCCAAGGTATGTAAGCAAGGTCGGCCATCCCTGGGTGGAGTGTTGTTGTGTGTTGCAACATGATTCCTTTAAGCTGAACTCGATGGAATTGCTCCACGTCGTGCGGTGCAGGCAACTGTGCACTACGTGTTTGTGGCCATGGCAGCTGCAATAGGCGGATATTGTGGTATGCCCATGTCCTCGTATTTCGCTCTTAGGGCTTCAGAGTCTATGAGGTAGACACGTTGGATGATGGTGTGGAGGGTGGAATGCAGAGGTGGCGTTTTGGATGTGCTCGGGCGAGAGGCAGGCTGCTCGCATCAGGAGCGAGTACCTGAAGGCGCTGCTGCGGCAGGACGTGTCCTTCTTCGACAGGGAGCTCACGAGTGGGGAGGTTCTTGGCAGGATGTCCGGGGACACGGCCTCCATCCAGAGGGCAACGGGGGAGAAGGTAAACAACGGGAGAGTCCCAGGCCCCGGACTGGGGTGGGCGGTGGGTGACCAGGTTAACCAACTTAACTGACGCCGGCGCAGGTGGGCAAGGTGATCGAGTACATGACCACATTCGTGGGCGGCATGGTGCTGGCCTTCGCCAAGAGCTGGAAGTTGAGCCTGGTGCTGCTGGCCACCATCCCGCTCATCGTCACGTTCGGGGCCACCACGGCGTCGCAGATCTCCAAGCTCGACACCTCCGGGCAGGCCTCCTACAGCGATGCGGGCAGGGTGGTGGTGGAGGTGATCGGGGCCATCAGAACGGTAGGCACTCTCTGCCAGCTATGAAGCATCCGCAGCTCTGGGGCAAGGGCAGCAGGAAGTTGAGCTGATTGCAGCGTCGCAGAGATGGTGTTGTAGGTGATGTCCTTCACGGGCGAGAAGCGGACGGTGGGCGCCTACGACAGGGCGCTGAGGAAGGCGTACAAGGTGGGCGTGCGGCAGGGCCTGGCGTCGGGCTTTGGGGCGGGCCTGGTCGGCTTCTTCGCCTACGGCTCCTTCGCCCTGTCCCTCTGGTACGGCTCCAGGCTGGCTGTCAATGGCAGCGCTACCGGCGGCACCATCATCACCGTCTTCTTCTCCATCGTCATCGGTGGTAGGTGAGCGAGCCTCAGAGGGGAGGGAATGCTTTGCATTTGCGATTGCACTGCCCATGGGCTGCGGGAATCATGACCTGAAGCTGAAGGACCTTGTTGTGGGCAGCGCCCTGGGCCAGGCGTCCCTCTGCTTCAGCACCTTCGCAGGAGGGCAGGCGGCCGCCTACAAGCTCTTCGAGCTCATCAACCGCAGGCCTGAGATCGACGCGGCCGACCCGGCCGGGATCTCGGTTGCCAGCGTCAGGGGCGACATCCGTTTGCGGGATGTGGACTTTTCGTACCCGGCTCGGCCTGAGGTTGCCGTCTTCTCCAAGCTTTCGTTTCAGATTCCCGCCGGCCGCACCGCTGCTTTGGTGGGGGGCAGTGGCAGCGGCAAGTCCACTATCATTCAGCTGATTGAGAGGTTCTACGATCCGCAAGGAGGCGAGGTGCTCCTGGACGGAATCGATATCAAGACCATGAAAGTGGGATGGTTGCGCCAGCAGATCGGGTTGGTCAGTCAGGAGGCTGTTCTCTTCGGGACTACCATCGGGGAGAACATCGCCTACGGGAAGGATGGCGCCACCGGTGAGGAGATCATGGCTGCGGCCAGGCTTGCCAACGCTGCAACCTTCATCGACAAAATGCCACAAGTAGGTTTTCGGTGGACTCGTGGGTAGGGATGGATGCTGTCTTCTGTTGCTCCGGTCCTGAAAGAAGCAATCTATGTGCAGGGTTACAACACGCAGGTGGGAGAAAATGGAGTCCAACTGTCTGGAGGACAGAAGCAGAGGATAGCAATTGCTAGGGTGATCTTGAAAAATCCTCGGATCCTGCTCCTGGATGAAGCCACCAGTGCTCTGGATGCTGCTTCCGAGAGGGTGGTTCAACAGGCTTTGGAGAGGATCATGTGCGACCGCACTACCTTGATAGTGGCTCACAGATTCACCACCATAAGGACTGCCGACCACATTGCTGTGATGCATCAGGGAGCCATCGTTGAACAGGGTCGGTAACTACCTTTCCTCTGTTCTAAACCTTCCATCTAGTTGCAGACTGGACACTTGGCTGAGTTCCCATCCACGGTTGCACAGGGACACATGCTGAGCTTCTGAGCAAAAGTGATGGCGCTTACAGCCAGCTTGCTCATCATCAAAATGTGCAGGAAGAACCCCCTGGAGACGACGACGTCGGTGATGAAGCGGAATCTACCATGGCTGGTGCAGAAGTTGTGTTAAGCAGAACCAGCAGCAGCCATTCCCACAGCCACACCCGCACCAACAGTGCCTCCAACATCATCTTGAGCAGCTGCCCAAGAGCCATCCCTGCTGAAGCTGACTTTGCGTCTGACAATGATCTGGAGGCCGGGCCGACAGTCATCCCGAAGAGGAGATACTTCCTCCGCCTTGCTGCTTTGAATAGACCGGAGACGCCCATGTTCGTGATAGGTTCGGCGGCGGCTGCTGTGCATGGCGCTTTGCTGCCGACGTGTGGGCTTATTTTCAGCCGCCTCATAATCTCCTTCTTTGGAAACGACCCTCATCACATGAAGAAGGATGCAAGCTTCTGGGCAATCATGCTGGTGGTCCTTGCCTGCGGGAACTTTCTCGTGTGTCCCATACAAATGTTTTCCTTCGCCGTGGCTGGTAATGGACTTGTGCGTCGGATCAGGTTGTTGATCTTCGAGAAGATACTGCAGCAAGAGGTTGGCTGGTTTGACGAGAAAGAGAGCTCGGGGTTAGTCTCCCTCACAAGGTTCCCCGTTCCCCATCCTCCTTAGTCAGCAAGGCTTGCAGGTCACGATCTCTACATTGCTGGTGGCAGGGGTTCCATTGGAGCTCGGCTGTCGCAAGACGCAGCACGGATGAGAAGCATGGTCGGAGATGCTCTGTCCACTTATGTGGAAAGTGCAGCTGCTGTGCTCACAGGTCTTCTCATTGCATTTCTCTCCAACTTCTTGCTCTCCAGCTCCATGTTGGCCATCTTGCCCCTTCTGGGCCTCGGCACCTACATGCAAGTCAAGCTTCTCAAGGGCCACAGCAAGGACTCCAAGGTAGCATTCTTCCACACGCTCACAACGACTGCCCTCTCCCCCTTCTTCCTGGTCTAATGTTCATGCCATGCCAGGCTATGTACGAGGATGCTAGTATACTGGCGAATGAAGCCGTGAGTAGCATCAGAACCGTGGCCTCCTTCTGTGCTGAGGACAAGGTGTCTTCCCTGTACCAGAGCAAGTGTAAACTACCGTTGGCAGGCGGTATCCGCCAAGGTTTGATCAGTGGAAGTGGTCTTGCCATCTCCAGCTTCTCCACCTATGGCTGCAATGCCTTCATCTTCTGGCTGAGTGCCCATCTTGTGCGGGAAGGGAAGACCACTTTCAACCAAATGTTCACCGTAAGACCACCACTCTTGACACCACCACCATGTCATGTGTCATGTGCTCGCACACCTGCCTCACACACAAACACCTTGCTGCACAGGTGTTCTTCTCCATCGTGTGCACGGCCTTTGGTGTTGCGCAGTCCATGGGGCTGGCCCCTGATATAGCAAGAGCAAAGACAGCGGCAAACTCCATCTTCGCCTTACTGGACAGGAGCTCCAAAATCGACTCCTCCGACACCTCAGGGAGCATCTTGAAAGACGTGAAAGGGCACATCGAGTTCCATCACATCTCCTTCAGCTACCCGACCCGCCCAGATGTGCAGGTCTTCCAAGATTTCTGCCTCACAGTGAAACCAGGCCAAGTAAGCCTCCTCCAACACCTGCCCTTGCATGCTCTCTTGCATCTCACCTGCCCATGACCGTACTCACCTCCATGCTCCGGATCCTTCCTTCCCTGGCCAGACAGTAGCTCTAGTGGGCGAAAGCGGCAGCGGCAAGTCCACAGTGATCTCGCTGATGGAGAGGTTCTACGACCCCGACCTGGGCCACGTTCTGCTGGACGGCGTGGACATCAGGAAGCTGCGGCTGAAATGGCTGAGGCAGCAGCTAGGGCTGGTGAGCCAGGACCCGGCCCTGTTCAACGTCTCCATCCGGGAGAACATAGCGTACGGGAAGCAGGGCCAAGTCGCGGACGAGGACATCGAGGCCGCAGCCAGGGCCGCCAACGCCCACAACTTCGTAGCCAGCCTGCCCCAGGGCTACCAGACCCCCGCGGGAGAGCGGGGCCGCCACCTGTCCGGCGGCCAGAAGCAGCGCATCGCCATCGCCAGAGTGATCCTCAAGAACCCCAAGGTCCTCCTGCTGGACGAGGCCACCAGCGCTCTCGACTCCGAGTCCGAGCAGCTGGTGCAGGAGGCTCTGGAGCGGATCATGGTCGCCAGGTCCACCATCGTGGTGGCTCATCGCCTTTCTACAGTCAGGAATGCCGACGTCATCGCCGTCATCAGTGATGGCAAAATCCTGGAGCTCGGTTCCCACGACACTCTCAAGCGAAATGCTGGATCCTATGCTTCCCTTGTCAGACTCCATCAAAGCTCGCCGTGAACTCGGCACACTCACCTTTGCATTTGCAATTCCTGCCGACGCCACATTGTTATCCCTCCTTCCTACTGTGTACGTATATATACATACACGTCTCTTGCCATGTGATAACATGCAGTGCAGGGACTCGAGGTTCTGTCATCTGCCAAATTAGGGTTAGGGTATGCTGCTGGACACTACATAATCCGCTCGAGCTCCACCATCTTGAGCATGCTGTCTCCCGTTCTCTCTGTGAGTTGGTGTTGCGATCGGATTGAGGTAAATGTCTCCCTTGCCTGCTTGTCTGTGGTGTCACGATTGACGGGGGATGGCACTCCTGGCAGATGTCACCTTCATGCATCGAGGCGGCTGTTTGTGCCGTAAAGCTCAGCATGAACGTCAGAAACAGAGTCTGTTTGTTGATGGCATTTGAGGAGTTCACGCTCCTCGTATGCCTCCGAACCCAGTTGCGGCATATTCCATTGCCCTGGAGGGCAGCGTCGCTGCCATGACTCTTTGGGAATGACCATGCGGCAAACATGTTTCTTTGATTGTCATTCCAGCGGTTAGGTTTCGATGTTCGTGATTGACGGAGGATGGCACTCCTGGCAGATGTCACCTCCATGCATCGAGGCGGCAGTTTGTGCCGTAAAGCTCAGCATGAACGTCAGAAATAGAGTCTGTTTGTTGATGGCTTTCGGGAAGTTCACGATCCTTGTATGCCTCCGAACCCTGATGCCGCATATTCCATTGCCCTGGGGCGCAGCGTCGCTGCCGTGACTCTTTGGGAATGACCATGCAGCATACATTTGTCTACATTTGCATGCATTTGTATCTTTAGTCTAACCTTTTTTCAGCCGTTAGGCTAGATATTCGTGATTGACGAAGGATGACACTCTTGGCAGATGTCACCTCCATGCATCGAGGCGGCTGTTTGTGCCGTAAAGCTCAGCATGAACGTCATACATTGAAGCTTGCTTGTTGATGGCATTCTGGGACTTTAGGGTTTCTGTATGCCTCCGAGTTGAAGTGCAGCATATTCCATTGCCCTGGAGTGCGGCGTCGCCGCGATGACTCTTTGGGACAGACCATGCAGCATATATTTTTGCTTGCTGTTTCCTGTGATTTCTGGCATTTAGGGTTTTGCGGTCTGTTATACTTCGTTGTTCTTTCCATGCGTAGGTCGGTGAAGAAGGGGCGAGGGGAGGTTGTATTAGATGGCGAAGCATCATCCTGACCTTATCATGTGCCGCAAACAGCCTGGTATCGCAAAAGGAAGACTGTGCGAGAAGTGTGGTAAGGTATGTGGTTTGTGATTCTTGTGTTCGCCCTTGCATTCTGGTTAGGGTTTGTGAAGAGTGCAACTACGGATCCTACCAAGGGAGGTGTGTCATCTGCGGTGGTTTGGGAATCTCGGATGCTCACTCATGCAAGGAGTGTACTCAGCAGGAGAAGGACAGAGATGGTTCTCCTAAATTTGTGAATTTTGGATCTGCGAAAACCTCTCTCATCTATGAACGGAAGAAGTACGGCTCTTAGGAGAGGTGACTATCTGCATGAGCTGAAGTTCGACTCGCACTGAAGAATGGATATCTGAGGGGCGCGGCAGCTTCATCAAGACCTAGCCATTCGGGAAAAGGGCATTAGGTATTGCTCTATGCCCGTGTTCGCTCCATGACATTTTGAGGACAGGATTTTTTCTGAAATAACCGAATCATGCCCACTTGTTTGGTTATCCAGCCGCTGTTCTCGGGCGGGGATGATGCTTGCTGCGGGCGGACTTGGGACGAACAGGGGGTATTGTGGACTCGTATGAGAAATACGGCCCGTCATCATCGAACGCGCTAAGTGCAAGGGCAGCATCAGCCTCTGCCCTTGCTCTGTCTTCAGCGTTGTCGTAGTCGTATGTGGATCTCTCTGGCATGTCTAGCTCCAACTTCAGAATGTTGTCCACCCTGTAGCAGCAAGTGCTTACGTCTCAGGACATGGTCGGGTGTCTCACATGTGCTGATCAGTAAAGCTACAGGGAAATGTGGCTTACAGATAGCGAGGATCTCTGTCGCCCTTCGAAATGGCTTCAGCAGCTTGGCGACAAATGGGCCTGCTTCTTCCAGTGGCTGAAGGGGGTCGCTGCAGTGGCTGCTTGAGGTTGACGCCATCCGTAATGAAAGATCTTGACCCAGTCCGAGATGGCATTGACAATAACATGCTCTGTAAAACCCACGACTCCGACTCCTCGTCCCAGTGTACTCGTCTGGTAATCTTCTCGACTTCGTCGACTGGGATGAAATTCTGCGGCCATTCAGATTTTGTAACAGTAATGTATAGTGTTTTGCGGTAAAGAATAAGATACCAAAAGAGAATCTGGGATGGACGAGGTGGTGTTGCAAATTATGTGATTACCTCGATGATGAAAGTTTTCAGTTGGAGCTGTTGGTCTAAAGACCTCAGTGACAAAAACAAATCTGTCCTCTCTCGCTGGAACTCATGAATCGTGTCTTGTAATTCTGTTCTGATGGTTGAAACCTCCTGCTTGCTTTGGAGGTAGCGGGCCATCAGCTTCCGTAGCTTCCGGGTTTTGACTTCCACTTCCTCCTCCATAGTGCTACATTTCTCCTCAGCCATGAGCTGTGCTTCCTACAGTTTCATATCTGCTGAATGTTCAGATAAGCATGGCCACAGCACAAAGGCAGGCCTTTCGTCCCAGTCAAAACCGTAACGCTGCTTTTTGACACTGGATTGTCTCTGACGTGAAGCCTTACTTCTAGTTCCGCTATCTTTCTCCGCCGTTCTTCGTCGCGGCATTGCTGCTCGTGAAGCTGCTGCTCACGAAGCGCAAGCTCCTGCTCCTGTTGCCTAGCCTTCTCTATCAACTTCGCATTGTCTGTGGCTTCTCCATGCAGTAGTTTCTCTTCTAGGGACTTGAGCTTGATCGATAACAGGTCCCTATCCTCTTTCTCTTTGGCCAAAGCCTGGAAAGCGTTGTGTTCTCGGTTCATTTCCGCTGTCATGTTTTAGCTTGCATCAAAGGCTCGCTTCGCACAAAGCATGTAGTTACCTGGTAGTGCGACTGCAGTTCCTTGTGCTGCTGTTGGAGCAGTTCAGATATCCTTTGCTTCTCATCTTCTGTTCTTTCCTTCTCTGCTTTCAAGGCTTCTATCTCCAGTTGAGCCTGCAATCCTTCATAGGTCCCCAAGCCCTCATTATCATCAGGTGCAGGAGGCTAGGTAGTTCTACATCATTGGCAAGGGACGACACGAACGACAAAGTCACTGGAAAATCAATCAGCAACAACGGCAACAACCACAATCGACTCACAAAACCGGTGCACATGCAACTTGCCAAATTGTGTTACAGAAACAGCAGAAAAGTTAAAGCAGTAAAACATAATCTTAATCTTTCATATTCATGAATGTGACATAACCGATCGTTAAACAACAACTTGTCCAAGTTCTCCTGTCACTGTTTTGGCCTGTAACTCCCTACGTTCAGACTATCTCAACACCTTACATGTGACAAGAAAGAAAAACAACTGATGCTACATGCGCAGGTGGATATGCAACTGCTGACGCATCTCAAGCGGGCTGACATTCAGCATCGTTTCTATGCGAGAGGCTCGTCTGAAAAACATATTTCGGTCGCCCAGGGGTAACCCATCTAAATTGAGACAAGGATCTCCGTCATCAAAAATGAATTTGCCTGGCATAGAAGTTCCTGACAAGTTTCCTTCACACTGCATGTCCCTTAACATCTCAAGTACATCCCTCTCAGAAATCGCTGCACCGTACTGCGTGGGAAAGCACCCTGAGAAGTGAGGATCACTGTTGCCAAACTGAACGGCATTAGAATGCTGGAAATAAGCCCCTGGACAGGAGGTATCCATAGTCGATATCACAGAGCTATATCTGAACTGCTCATCATCTCCTGAAAATGTGCAGGCATCAGGAGACGAAGAGTATTCCGGTTGATTGCCATCAACTTGTGATTCCTTATCTGAGGTGGGACTTTTCAATGTTTCAACCTGGATGCCAGCATCTGTGACCCCGTCTACGAAGAAACCCGCATAGGGATATAAGTGCGCATACATATGCATTGCCTTATCGCTTGCGAAATGTTGCGAAGTTTGACCTGAAAGCTCGGGCTCCTGCGCAACAACGAAAGGAGGAAGAGAGGAAGTAGAGGACTGGAAAGGGGAGAGCAGGGCAAGAAGGGAGTTGCACGTGGAAAATGGGAGGGAAACAGTATCCTCAGTCTCTCTCACGGGTTCCCTCCTTGTATATGCCATAGTGTTATTCTCAGTTTTCCTCTGAACATGTGCTTCCATCGCTTCAAGCAACTGTCCCACCAAAGCAGAGACAGGCTGGGGCAGTGTGTCAGGAAGATGACTCTCCTGCTCAGGACCTTCATCTCTGCTAGCACTATCTTCAGTAATTTTGGCTGTGGAAGGATCTACTCTTCTCTCTTCCCTAGTTCCAACCCTACTGACTTGGGAACCAGGAAGGGCAGCAGCAACAGAAGCTTTAGAGAAACAAAGGCAAGCTGTTGCTAGGGCTTCCTGGCCTTGTCGGACAAAATCGGAGTCATCTTCACATAGGAGTGACAGTTCTAAAGCCTGCAAAGCGGCCGCAGCAGCTGAGAATCGAGCGGTATGCTCTTTTCCAGGCTGTGCAAGACCTTGCTGTTCCAATAAAGGCTGTGCAGCAGCTCTTGACAGTGCACAGCAAGAGCCTGCTGCTGAGCATCTGTGGCATGTGTGGATGCTTCTGCCAGGACTAGCATTCAGCAAAAAGGCTGGGATTATTGCACCAATGCGAGCCATCATCTGTCTTTCAGAGCACCCAGGAGAAGCAGTTGTAAAAATGAAGGAAGATGAGGGAAGAAAAAGTGTGATGGAGAAGTGAAAGATTGGACAACATAGTGACATGAAGCGAGCCAATCAGAATGAGGCGGCACCAGCAAGCCAGAAAATAGAAGTAGGATGAGACAGAGGAGAGAAACCACGTCAGAGGACAATGGATACAATACAACAGCAATAGAGACGTCCATATCACTTTCTGGAGCAAGCCAATCGCACAGCCATTTCATCAGGCAAATTACTAGCTCATGACTAATTTGAATCACTTTCTATACCAAAAAGCTCGACCAAAGGGACATAGGTTCATATAGCATACAAGAAGCCTGGGTTCAAGTAGTCTTGCCTTACGCTCTAGGTCAGCCTTGATGCAGGCCATTGCTTGTTCACTCATGGACTGTCGTAGGCAAGTCTCGAGTTCTATATCACGGCGCATTTGGTCCTTGATTTGCTGTAGAACCTCAGGACTTACAGCACTATCACGCTCCACGGGGAGAGCCTGAGCAGCTGCTGCTTCGTCACCCACACTGCTGGTTGCCTCCAACTGTGCTTTAAGCCTGTATACATGCATGTAGAACATCATTATACAGGCATGCCTGAAGAGCCAACCATCACTTCAACAACCTAGCAACTCAGCAGTCCGCTTGTGTGATGCAGAAAACCCAGTGCTGTACTGGAATTACGAGACCAGACCTCGCAATTTCCTCCTGAAATTCCCGAAGGATGGCATCTTTAGGATCTTCGTTGATGCGGGGCTTATTCTTTATGCTCTTGGCCCGATTAGCATATCTTAACGTACTGATGGACTCCTCATAGTTGTAGTCAGCTGGGCCAATATTCGCTATCATGACTGTTCTGGTGTTTCCACCAAGTGAGTCCTGAAGCAGTCTGGTTAACTTGGAGTCTCTGTAAGGTATATGAGAGCTTTTGCCATCCACCAAAGCTGAAATGACATTCCCTAAGGCTGAAAGAGACCAATTAATATTGGTCAGCTCTCTAAACCTCTCCCCTGTTGCTCCTGTCTTGTTCAACCTCTCGCTCCCAGCAAGATCAACCTGGTTCGTTTCCTCAACAGTCAGCATCCAAGGTGGGTCAAAACCTGGGCAAAATCCAAGAACGTGGCAGGACTTACAAGATTCAGCTTTCCAACACGAATATGCATCGCTCCATCCAAATCTGAAGTAGGTCGTGCACTGGCCTCCACAGTGACTGAGAATATTGAATGTGAACGAGATGAATCTTGGTTCATCAACGTTGCTCCAACCGACCTGTTTTTCTTGCCCACCTGAAACAGAACACAGTGATTTAAGGAAGCTGCAGTCATCAAGCAGCAACTTCCAATGAAACAGAGTGACGTGGGTTTCCTATCAGCCTGTCTCATGCAAACATCTACACTCAGGGTGGTAGCAATCCTCACACTCCGCATCCCCTAATACAAAACGAGGTTCTTTCCATCCAACAACAAAGCTCGACCTTGAGAAGATGAAAGGGCCCTGGGTGCGCTGACACTCTAGCAGCAAGAATGCATCTACCTCCTAACTGCACGTTTTGCAGAGCTACAGTGCTTGACTCCCTTCCTGCCATCTTCAAATTCTTCCAGTCCCTTAGGTTAACTCCAGTACGTAAGGCTTATAGATCCTAACCAGGAGAAGATGGGATGGAGTAGATATGAAACCATCAGAAGGCGACGGATGTCAGGCACGCTGTGCACAGTAAGAGAAGTGAGGTGCTTCACGTACACTCCAGCATCCGCACTCTCCTTCAGCTCCAACTTGGAATGTGTGCCTGCCGGAGCTAACAAATCCCGAATCTCCTCATTGTAGATCTCGAGATACGAAGCCCGAACCAGGAAGTGATCTGAGCTCTGACTCTGCTGTATATGTGCAAAGATGTCATCAAACGCATTGGGTATGATGCCTTGCATCTCTGCACACGATGCCGCCGCCATGAGCCACATGCATCAGCCACATGCAGCAGCCATGGTAACCCTAAACCCAGGCTTACCGGATGGATCCTCCAAGCCTTCCATGGTGAAGGTCTTGCCAGAGGCAGTCTGGCCGTAGGCCAGCACCGTGCCGTTGTATCCGCACATGACGCTGTGCACAATGGGGTGCGCAACATCGTCGTAAAGCTGGCGCTGCGTGCAGGAAGGGTCGTACGTCCTGTCGAAAGTGAAGAGCTTGGTGGTCTGCTCCCCGGGCCGCCCACCCCGAACTTGCACCGTGCATCGGTGGGGGTCTACGTGCACGCAGCTCTGCCGACCGTCGGCAATCTCCCTGTCCGAGAGCGGGCGGCAGCGAACCACCACCTGCACCCGCTCCCGCCGCGCCTCGCTCATCTGAGGCAGTCGCCCAATTGCCGAAACCCGCACCCGCGATTCCTTCATGCCACCCTCCTGCGCCCTGCCCCAGCATGCTCTACCGCATCTCCGTCCCACGCCATTCTTCTGGGCAGTCCTCTGCAGCTGCCCTTCCGTCTCCCTTCCGGCACCGCCCACCAACTGGCCTTGAGCCTGCACTGCCTTCTGAGCTTGCTGCAGGACTGGCCCTGGATTGCGCAATTCTAGGCACCCTCCGAGCCTCTGGGCGGACGACCAACCGGACCCGGAGAGTTGATCGTGTGGTTACCGTGAACACGGAGTATCCCTCACCCCTGAAAGCGGCAGTTGAAGCTCCGCGCTCCGGGACCCAGGACCCAGGACCCAGGACCCAGCCTAGATGGGGTGCCAACCGCCCACTTTTTTATTTGGTAGACTCGTAGCGGATTTGGATTTCGGGTTAGTACATGACACAAATTCATTCGACTCTCAGCCTGGGCTTTAAACCTTTAAACGTCCCAAGTGGAGGCCACCATGTTTGCTACTCCATCTTACAAAACCTCGCCTTCTCTCTTTCCTAGATCACATTTTGGCTCCGCCGGCTGTGGGTGGGCTGGAATGGCTGGATTTGTGTGAAAAGCTTGCCTTCAGGACCACGTTGAGGAACCTTCCAAAAATGGAAGAAGTTGTGGGTTCAGATGATACAAATCCAAAGAGTAAACTAGCGTCCGATGTGGATCAACGAGTTTTATCCGCAGATGCATGTTCCAGTGATTCAACCTCAGATCATGGGCTTATATTAGGTCTAGATGGAAGACCTTTGTTGACAGAAGCTTGGGTACAATATGTTGCACATGAATATGGCTACATACCTCGAAATGATGAATGGTCTGTACCTAACATTGAACACCAACTAGAGCTGCCTCAGCTCAAAGAGAAAGGGTTATGTTCTGCACGAGCCGCTCCATACCGGCCCTTAGGTAATAATGCATTTTGCTATTACAAAGTGTTGTTTTATTTCTATTTTGATCTTAATTATAATAATTATTATTCTTTTTCTTGAACACTATAGGCACACCTGATTTGAGGAGAGATCGATCACGTCTACCAAAAAAGTATCAATTTTACAGGCCTCCTTCAGAGTATCTAAAAGTTACAAAACCTTGGCCTGAATTGGAAGATGTTGTAGAGCCTCCAAAACAAGCTATAGTATTACCTATGAGATTTAAAGGAAGCTATTGGAATGGAGAGCGTTGGTGTGGTGCCCCTTTTAGTGCACTTGGCGCTCATGCTTCCAGTGGATTTAATGCTCTCAATCACGAAATCTTAAAATCTCAAGAACGACTTAAAAATGTTCGGTACGTTTGAATGAAAAATGTGTGGTAACTACAGTAATTTTTTTGGAGGATGTTGTTGCTAACAAATAAAGTGAACACCAATCTTATACACACTTTGAAGAAAATTTTGAAATATAAGACCTATCCTAGCATAAAGCACTAAAAAATAAATTTTATATTGTATAAAGTTTTTAATAAAATTAAATATTTAAAATAATCTAATTGTATATTTGTGGAACAACCAGTTAAGTGCAGGAACGGTCAATATTTTTTAACGGGAATAAGATCACATTCCCAAGAAATGCAAAAAGAAAAGAAAAAGATGAAAGTGGAAAACAAAAAACGAAACAGACCATACATTCCACCATTACGTCTAAGTATTCTTTCAGGTTACAGCAATGCCCAACACTTGGAAGCTAACGCTAACATCTTAGCACGTTATAAGGAAGCAGGTAGCACTCGAGGACCAACAACACCTACATCAACTAGGTAATCTCTTTTCCATAGATAGATGTGCTGCATTTGCGAAGGTATATAGAGGTATATTTTCAGTATCCAAATATTGATATAAAAAAAATGAAATCACAACAGATCTACTTCTATTGAGCATCATATACCAGAGGTTTATTCATGGCCCTCAGAACGAGATAAATTAGCAGCTAAAATATTATCCCAAGGTTTTATCACTCAAAGATCTTTTAATGACATGCCTTCTAAAGCATGTGAGGACAACAGTCTAGAACAACTAGGCATTATTTTAAATAGACAAACAGATACAACATCACTACAAAATAATCTTAATTTGCACCTTCTCCAAGAACTCAAATCATTGAATATAGTTCGATATTATACTTATTCGCATCGATACTCCACTTTGAATGTAAGTATCAAAACCTTTTTGGTTTAAATGAATACAAAAAATATTTAATTTTTATATAAAAATATTAAAAACTATTTAAGAGTTGAAGAAAATTTTGGCAGGGTTCCCAATCTGCTCGGAATGCAGAATGGGGGCCTGCAAGTCCTCGAAAAGGTGAAACCTTTCGAAAAGCATTAGAAAAACATCGATGGTACGAAGAGTTGATTGATATATCGTTTTCGAATCAAAGGGAGCCGAGCGATAAAGAACTATTTATACTTAACAATATACGACAAGTTGTGGAGGTAATATCAATAATTCTATTTTTATTTTATGGAAATATATATTTTAATCTTTTTTGTCATATCTCTTGCAGTCCGGAGGCGTCTTTGGACCCACAGAGTATTTTGAGTTACTTCGATTATGCATAGAAAACTCTGTATCATTGAACTCAATTGAGACTGGTCGTGCTTTAGTGCATATTAAAAAGTCTCTTCAAATTTGTGACACATCCCTGTTCAATGGATTTGTGGTGCCAACATCCTTAGTTCCTACATGGTTACCTCTTTCCAACCTCATGCTTAAACAAATTAGAAGGTACCAAATACGACTTTTTGCTTTTCAAACACCTCATCCCACAGATATGCGAGATAGCATATCAGCATGTACGCCTCTTAAAGTTAAGGAAATTCCAATCATTCAATCTGAATTTTAAATTTCATCTCTCATATTTTTATAAATATCAATCTTCACTCAAGTTTCTTGAAATAATATCTAGTTGATTATTACATAGTTATATTTTTTTAGATTTTTTATGAAATTATATTTAATATATATATATAACTTAAATATTTAGATAAGTTGAGATGTTTAAGAGAAAATTTACAATCAATATCATTATCCTTACTTATAAACCGTAATGAAGCGGAGCAACACTGGAGTTAACAATTAATGGTAATAACCCAACAAGGGGCCATATTGAAGATGATAGGCTCCTTTGTTTATTCACAAAGGTCTGGCTAACCTCATGATTCTTCTATTTACCCAAAAAACCTCGTGATTCTATGTATGATCTTGATGAAGGACACCAAAGTAAATAAAAAATTGTTGCTTACCATCTAGAGAGTACAATGCCATTGCATCATTAAGACACCCAATGGCTTATTGTTTGGTCAATTGTAGAAAACCTTATTAAAGTCCATCACTCTTGCTATTGATACTAAGTTGCTCACTCTCGTGCCGTCCTTGCACAAGCTTCAATGGGTGCAACTCTCCCCATAGAAGTTTTTTAGTGGAAAAACAATCATTGTTTAAATAGATAGATGCGTAATTGTACATCGTCTTTACATGCTACTAGTCTCTTCACACTTAGTAAGGTGAGAACCACTAAGTCGATTACTAGGAATAAACAAAACTTGTAGCAGCTTTCACAAACTGTACCTCCTTCAGCGACAAGAGCCGAAGTAATTGCTCTCTCTCTCTCTCTCTCTCTTGCTTCTGCGGTGGCTCTTTCTATTGCAGTCCACTTTGCCTTCTCTCAATGATACTGCTACATCCCTTACAACTAGAACAACACTTTTAACCGCTTGATCCATCTCTATGTGCGCTCTCTCCCATTCTTTTAGCTTCTCAATCTGCCGCCTCCCTTTTTTTCATTACTCTACTAGCCTTTCGCTCCTTTTTTTCCTTGGTTATTAATCTTAAGCTCTAGCTATTGTGGCTTCCTGTTCCTTCCTTCCCTCCCGTTCTTGCGAATTTCCTTGGCCAACTTGATTATCCTTAACCTCTAGTTGCTCCAAAAATATGAATATTGTCAAATATAAATAAGAATACTAATTGCAGTTCTGGTGCCATGACATCTTCACTTCAAGGGGATCACACCCAAATTGATATTTCTATTGTTTGCTCTGCCCCATCTCGCGAGCAATTCCTTGGGCAAACTACTTGGTACACACACTAAGACGGTTGATATTAGGGGACTCGCAAGGATCAAAATGGTTGATATGTTTGAAAGGATATGTGAGAATGGAATGGAAGAAAAATAGGAGGTAATGAGGGTGATGTTACAATATCATCTCGTCACACAGGAGATCTAAAGGAATTTTTATCTTATGTTGTATCACTTTAAAATTAGGCTCCTATACTCGACGTTCAGCTTCTCCATTGTGGAGACGAACCTGAACCTATCTATAGGACAAGACACCATCCACGGTTCCATGGGTCTTTTGATGAGCGAAACCTACATAAACTCCTCATGAATCAAATAATTAGTGAAATGGATTGGGTTAGCGTATGGTTTGGTGTTCCGCAGGTGACGAGGATCCATTAGGTTCTGCTCGGGGCAGGGCTGGCTATGGGGTGCGATGCTCTGCGTTAGGGGCCTCCAGTTGGGGGTTTGCTACATTGCCCATGCTTCCTGGGGCCGTTGCCCTAGTGGTAATTTAGGGTTTTCGTAATTTTTTCTTTGGGTTATTATTGCATCGCAATCCTCCAGGTTTTCGTAATTTTTTCTTTGGGTTATTATTGCATCGCAATCCTCCAGGTTTCGTAATTTTTTCTTTGGGTTATTATTGCATCGCAATCCTCCACTCTCTAGGTTTTCAACCTATTCCTTCGAAACCTCATATGGTAAAGTTTAGGGACACCAAGTTGATTGCATTGGATCACCAGGTGAATGCCTTGGAGACTAAAATTACGAAGAACCTGGTTGATAAAGATGTCCTTATCCAAAATTTACAATAGGGTTTTAACAAGCTTAATAGCAATAATATTACTCTTCTGGTTTTGGGGATAAATATGAAAAAATTTGCTCGGAAGAATATAAAGGATGATATGATTAAGGAGTTGCAACAGTCTCTTCACTCGGCTACTGTATCTATTCAGCCCATTAACCCTTTATTTGCAAGTAATGGTTTTGTTTTTGCGTCAAAAGGTGTTTTGATTATTTAATTGCTCTGCTAGTAAGGATCCGTTAATGCAGTATGCTCTCCAACACAGGGCCCGACATTTAGAGCATTTCTTCAAGGATCAACTTCGTCCTCTTCTATCACAGGTCAATGCCTTGGAAGGTGTGGTCTTTGCCTTACCTTCTTCTCGGCAAATCACACTTTTTGTTCGATCAAAGATGAATGACAAGTCATGGTGGTTTGTGAAGGTTTTTTGCAAAATTATTGATTCTAAATAGTGGAGACAGCGCAGGCATTATAGAAGTGGGCTGAAGAATGATGATTTCTCCCAAAAAGTTACGGAAAAGGCTATTAATAGATTAGGACCTGGCCTTACCTACATATGTAGAGAAATTTATGGGTCTCTGTAGAGATTACGGTCCCCCTTGCTTCCAAAGAAGTTTATTTTGAAACTTCGAACCGAGCCTTGAAAAGGTTCTCGGCCGGGAGCACACATTGATGATGACTTTCCATTCCTTGGATTATCGGTTTAAGGTTTTGAAGGCAAAGACTAGTTTGCGAGAAACAGGTTTATACGTTACCAAGGATCTTACACCGTTGCAATGGCAACATAAGAAGG
Source organism: Anthoceros angustus (assembly GCA_010909165.1). Lineage (NCBI taxonomy): Eukaryota > Viridiplantae > Streptophyta > Anthocerotopsida > Anthocerotales > Anthocerotaceae > Anthoceros > Anthoceros angustus. The sequence goes on along the minus strand of VJWM01000044.1, from coordinate 1,963,557 downwards.
GGAAATTGCCTACTTTTAAGGCTGCTCGTGCTGCGGGTCAAGTGGCCTTATTCCGTAGAGATCAGTTGGTTATATATAATCCTCGTCCCTAAACTTTTACTGATACAGTTGATTGATTGATTTGGTTGCACTTTTGTTTGTTACTTCCTTTCCACTGTTTCCATTTATCTAGTTTTAATGTATGTAAGTGTACGTTTTTTCTTACCACATTTCAGCTGTACTTTTTCTATCCCATGATGGTGGTCCTTCCACCCTTAGATATAAATATCATTATTGTTGTTGTTAGACTAAGTGGTAGAATGTCAGCCTTGTAAATTTAAGGTCTTGAGTCCTTAGCAAAGGCATGTTGTGCTCGGTTCAAAATATATATTTTTTCCTCTCTTTCTTTGACTTGGGAACATTTCAAAGCACTACTAGGATGAATATTCTTACTCTTGGTGGCCTGATTGTTTTGACACCCTATAGAGCTTTCATGGGATGGGATATTCTTGGCCCTTGGTAGCCTACTTATTTTGATGCCCTTCAACAACCTTGTCCTTTGCCCTCTAGGGTCTGCCTATTATTAAGGGCCCAGCCTCTTGTGAAGCCCTTTTGACGCCTTGTTATAAAAGCCTTCAGGGGTGCGTGGTATACAATCTTTGCTATCGGGTCCTCAATGGTAGATCTTTTACAAGCCCTTTCTGGCCTCTCCGTAGTCAAAGGAACATAAAATACGAAGGACTTCTTGATTTACTATTTTTGCTGTTTGGCGCACAATCAAGTGGCCCTTATTATAAGGGTCTTCTCATAGTGGGTATACCTCAGCTGTTGTGAGGTCTTTTAGAACCTTTGAATGAAGTGGAAGATAAAGTGCGCCATACTGATGAGATTATTTTCTTAACATCGGTTATGTAGTTTGAGAAGCTCATATTAATGGAGATAGCTATCATGATTAATATATGTATACCCTACTAGATAGATCATCTAATATGATTAAATTATATATAATATTCAACACACTTTAGAACTGTCATCTCGGATTCTATACAGGTGAGTACCTTTCTATGTACATATACTGGTTATGTACCTATGTACCTGTATGAAACAACCACGGGAACTACCGTACGAACAACCCCCAAAAACAGAAAAACTCTCGGCCTCAAAATTCTTCTAATTTGTGGAAACGTTGGAGACGCTTTGGCAAAATGCCAGGTGCAGAATGTCGTGTCCACGACAGCCAATGAAATCCAAGTCACTGGAAGTCCAACACAGGCCCCACGTGGTTGTCGGACAGAGTAGAAGTAATATGCGACTGTGGCAGCAGGAAGGTGCGGTCTTGGAGTGATATTCCTTTGGCAAGGTTCTGAGGTGCCTTTTCCTCTCTGATTGCCTCAAGATAAGGAGAGGGCCTTCCCACGCTCTCCGTTCCCTTTCGCAGTCTTGCGCCACACGGAAAACACCGTCGATCTCCCGCCAGGCTGCTGGTGTGCCTCGCAATTGGAAAGATCAACCTTGCTTTTGTGCAATTCTTGTTCGCGAATCGGGAGTCACTGTGCCGGCTGCGGGGTCCGTGTTGGAGCTGGTGGAGTGGATTTTCGGATTTACAAGGTGGGATAGGATCACATTCCGCATGTGGTCGTGGTTCAGTTGGTGGAGTCTAGGGTTCTAACGCTCGTTGTGTGGGTGCAACTGGGTTGGACGCAGAATCGTGGCTTGCGTTCAGCGTGCGATGTTGCCGAGACCGAAATTGGTGTGGGAGACTTGAAAACTTGAGCTAATGCTCCTGTTAATTCCGTGGAGTCGCAGTAGCTGCTCCTTTCTGGGGAATGTAGTGTGTCCAGGGAGATTTATGGGTTCATGCCAGTGGCTTCTGGTTCTTACTTGCTACTTGGGCGGTGAGATTGATGAAGACGGATGTGGTAGTGCATCAGTGTAAAAGGAATCGGTGACGAGATCGGGGAGAGGGACGGGCAGCAGCACAGCTGAAGGACAGCATTGCAGCGGTCAGATTTAGTGTGGGGTTTCGTGCACTGCAGCAGAGCGAGGGGCCTGCATTGGAAATGGAGACCTCGGCTCTTGTAGGGACCCCGTCGAAGCATGGGAGTTCAAGGAGCCGAACCCCGTCCAAGGAGCTCTTGGCAGCTGCGAGAGATGGCTCAGTCCACGATGTTGAGGTGGCTCTGGCAGCACTGAAGAAGATAAATGGCAATGTTGATACGAGAAATTTTTTTGGGTCCACCGCGCTTCATATTGCTGTCTGGAGGAACCATGTCCCCATTGTTCAAAGGTTACTTGCCGCCGGAGCCAATCCAGATGCCAGGGTGCGGTGATTCCTGCTTAAGCCAGAAGCTCCTTCATGCAGTTTGTCTCTCTATAGCCATTTTTGCGAAAGGTAGGTAGTCTTGCAGTACCCCGATTTCTTCGCTAACCTGAGATTTCCCTCATCTTATCTCAGGATGGAGAATCTGGTTGGACAAGCCTGCACAGAGCTTTCCACTTTGGACACCTGGCTGTGTCGGGAGTCTTGATCGAAGCTGGAGCTTCTTTGACTGTAGAGGATACTAAGGGGCGGGTTCCCGTGGACATGATCTCAGGTCCTGTTCAGCAAAGTATAAGAGATTCGAAGGGTGGAGGTATGGGATGATTGGCCGTAGCCTTTCTCCATTTTCCATAAAATTTTGATGGCTGGGAATCGGTGTTTGTGGTCGCGGATAGTCCTGTGCCTAACCAGTAACACTTGTGCTTCAGAGAGTGCCACTGAAGTGTACAGTTGGGGGAATGGATTCAACTATCAACTTGGGACGGGTACATCTGGGATTCAGAGAAAGCCGTGCAGAGTTGATACGTTAGGAGGACTAGATGTGAAGTCTGTGGCGGCGGCCAAATTCCACTCTGTTGCTCTCACTGCCAGTGGAGACGTTTATTCCTGGGGCTTTGGGAGAGGTGGTCGGTTGGGGCACCCGGATTTTGACATCCACAGGTAACCCACGGTGGTTTTAAGGAAAGAGAACACAAATTGTGTCAGACCATCACACGATATAACTGGTCTCCTCATTTCGTACTGTCTGTACCGTTTTGCTGACATGAAGGATTTGTGTGTGAAGTGGGCAAGTGGCAGTCATCACTCCTCAGCAAGTAATCAGTGGGCTGGGTGCACGCCGTGTTACTGCCATAGCTGCAGCGAAACATCATACGATTGTAGCTACGGACAATGGCGAAGTTTATACCTGGGGATCAAACCGAGGTATGGCTTTAAAGTGAAGTTCTTTTCTTCCGGTTCACTGCTTGGTCCTGCTCTTGGTTGCTTAGGCGCAGTTCTCCTTGACTGCAGAGGGTCAGCTTGGCTATCCTGCTGTGGACACACAGCCAACGCCTCGTCGAGTCAGCACACTGAAAGCAAGAGTGGTGAAAGTGGCTGCTGCGAACAAGCATAGTGCAGTTGTGACCGAAACTGGGGAGGTGTTGACTTGGGGCTGCAACACTGAAGGGCAATTAGGATATGGGACGTCAAATTCTTCCTATAATTGTGCCCCTCGATGTGTGGACTACTTGAAGGGGAAAAAGATGACATCCATTTCTGCTTCGAAGTATCATACTGTTGTTCTTGGAAGTGAAGGGGAAGTAAGTGTGACAGTACACTTCTGGTGAGCTTGATAGTTGTATTGAACCCACCAAGTCAAACTGAGATGCAAATTTTCGTGCAGGTGTACACATGGGGCTATAAGATGGTTACACCTAGGCGCGTGCAAATCACCCGGAACACTAAGAAAAGTGGTCTTGTACCTCTGAAGTTTCACCGTGTAGAGCGACTGCATATAGTTGCCATAGCAGCAGGAACTATGCACACATCAGCTATTTCTGAAGATGGCACGGTTTTCTATTGGTCTTCGGGAGATCAAAATCTTAAAAGTCATCAGGTCCGCAAGTTACTTGAACTGCTTGAGAAGTGCAATTAGTGGAGGAATCCTGTCATTTGTCTCCAAGCTAATATGCTTATGCTAATGTGGCAGTTGTTCGCTATGTCTGGACATCAAGCTGTTGCAGTTGCAGCTGGCAAATACAGGACGTCTGTGGTTACTGGGGATGGCTGCGTTTTCATCTGGGATGGAGAGGACAGTAAAGGGGAAAGTCCACCTGCACCAATGCGTGTGCATGGAATCAAGCATGCCACAACCTTGTCTGTGGGTGAAAATCATTCACTTGTCGTAGCATCATTGTTTGTCCCTGTTTATCCGCCTGAGCCAATGCTTGAATCAAAGAGCGCCCATCAAGCAGGTGAAGAAAGTGGTGAGGATACAGAACTCTGTGAAGAGTTTGAGTTCTTGCCTGAGGTTCTGGTAAATAAGGTGGCGCCAGTCGTGCCTAGCCTCAAGGAACTGTGCCAAGAAGTTGTCATCGAGTCTATGGTTGAACCAAAGAATGTACTGCATGTCTTCGAAATTGCTGAGGCCCTTGAAGCTGAGAAGCTACGGAGCTTTTGTGAGGTATGTACCATGACCTGCAGAGGTTGATTTTCCTGGGTAAGACTTCAGGGCTCTTCCACAGTAGAAGCCCCAGATGTTGGTTTGATCTGTGCCTTTTCTTGTGGGCCAGGATATGTTGCTGCACAATCTAAGTTACGTGCTCACCATGTCGTCGTCAGTGTTTGGTCAATTGAGACCAGCACTGCTGGCTGAACTCGAGAAATCATTGGATGCCAGTTCCGTGCACCCCTGGAGTCATCGTCGACTGCCGACACATACTGCCACTCTTCCAGCTGTTATTGATAGTGAAGAGGAAAGTTGCGATATTAGTGCTCGAGTGCGAGGAATGCTTCCTCACAATCCTTCTGGGCTTTCACCAGAAGATGTGAGAGTCAGTGAGGAAGTCAACCACTTGGCGAGTGTTGCAGATGAGGATATTCAGAAGCAGATGCGAGCTGTCCGGAAGAAATTGCAGCAGATCGAAGGACTTGAACTGAAACTTTCCACGGGTCAGACACTTGACAGTCAGCAGTATGCCAAGCTTCAAACAAAGCAGCATTTGGAGGAAGTTCTTGCCTCTCTGGAGTCAGGTGTCCTCCCCAGGTCGATTCAGAAACAGAAGGAGACAGGTGATCTTAAGCCTGCGGAGAATACCAGTCAGCAAAAGACACATGCTTCTCAGTCACATCGGAAGGCAAGTAAAAAGAAGCCGAAGAAGTTGACACTCCCTTCAAAAAGTGATGAAGATGTCAGCACGCCAGTGACATCGGTGGTACAACCTGAAATACCATCCGTGGGGACTGAGGTGAGTTGCGAGGTGGTTCTGATTCTTGCACGCTACTGTCCTGTTTAACAAGCCTTCCTGCTTATCCTCTCGTTGGTTGGGATGTAGGACATCCCACCATCGGATAACTGGTGTGAGGCTAAAGCGAGGTTGCAATCAGCCTCTCAGCATGCACGTGGTGGAATTGATACCTTCGATTACCACAGAAGCACAAACCTTCTAGGCAAGGATCTGTGTGCTAGTTGCATGGCGATCATGTCTTCTTATTCATCAACTCATTGCAATTCCTTGTCTGTTGACTTTCAGATTTTTCACCTGAATTTACGCATCACTTTCCCAGAACTGTTCCTGGATTAGCGGCTACAAAGAAGAAAGCAAAGAAAGGAGGATTGTCCATGTTTTTGAGTGGTGCATTGGAAGCTCCTCCAAAACGGGTAGTTGCAAGAGCCGATTGTCCTGCCTGGGGAGGAGCTAAAGCTGCCAAGGTATCAGATTCATTGCTAGAAATACAGACGAGTCAGACAGCAGAGTTGGCAGTTGAAGCAGCGGTGCAAAGCCCCATCACGCCAAAACATTCACAACCTGTTAAGGGAGTGAAGAGTGGGGGCCTAAACCGCATTGGGAGTAGCGACAACCTGCACGAAGAGTTCAAGGGTGGGAACAAGAGGGTGCAATGGACTCCATTTGTCCGTGCATCTGAACCTATTGCTGTGGTTACTGCTCCGGCAACTCCTAAAAGCCTCTTGGAGTCAAGTCCCCCGCCATGGTCAGGTGCTTCTCCTGGGCAATCGGTGCGATCTTTACGTGACATCCAGCTGGAGCAGGTAATCTCTGCTATTTGTTATTGAATTGTCTCTGGCAATTTACTTCATTGTCCGTTTAATCTTTGATGGGTTCGTTTGTTGTTCAGCGGAAACATAAAGGGAGCCAGCGGAGCAGCAATCCTTGGGGTAGTCCTCAGTCGATCAGTCCCTTTGGACCCACACATGGTGCAAGTAGCGGATTTGTCGTGAATGCAGACCATTCCCCAGGAACTTCCATTGAGAACCCGAATAGATGGTATAAGCCAGATGAGGAGAGTCCTTCATCCTTGCGGTGCATTCAGATTGAGGAAGAGGCGATGAAGGAGCTGAGACGTGTATACCAGAATGTGAAACTGGTGAAACTTGACACATTGGAAGCAGCGAGGTCAGCCAAGTTGCGTTGAGTCTTTTGGTAATGCATCGGCGTTGCAAGGGGGAAGGACAAGCTTGTTTGAGGTCATCTTCGTAGCTAGATTTCTTGGGGCCCTTTTGAGGTGCTGCTGTCTGACTGGAGGTACGTCTTTCTCGTGGGCCCTTCGCCGAATGCGTGAAGCGGAATGAGGCTGCTTGACCGCATTTGCGTGCAAGTAGCTAGATGTGCAGCCTGTACAATGCTGTAACATACGGACGCATGAGATTGACACTCCGTCAAGGAGTCTCATCATTCTTTCTGTGGCAAAGTTTTGTATACCGTAAGGTGTATCGCTTTCTGCCAGGAATAAAATGTCCCTGTTGTGGGCACGCATATATGGAGGGATGGTGCATTCCAGATACCACATTCCGCTTCCAGAGTCCCTAAACTGGTACACCGTGTGATGCGCTCGGAGGTGTCGATCTTCCGTGCTCTTGCAAGTGTGTGAGATGTCAATGGAACAAGCTGCCCCCACAACACTACCTTTTGATGGTTATTTTTATGTCTACGTGGGGTGATATTCATACACCTAATAAAAAATGATAAAATATATTAATATAAAATAAAGCCAGGTATTGAAGTCTGGAATTAAATCGAGAGATAGAAGGTTGCGTCGATTGCCCTTCCTATTATTCATGGTCCTTCTTTTGAGGGATAATTTCTTCAAGACTTTACATGGGCATTGAAAACTCTGTCTTCTAACTTGATCGGTTGGAGTTTCCCGGTGTGCTCCTTCCACTATTACCTTTGTTATTCATTTGTTCATTTTTTCCTTTTTTTTTGAAAAGATTACAGCTTGAGTTATTTTGCTTGAAATATTCTTATTGCAGGCCTCAAGAAGACAATTGTAAGCCTTCTTCAAGTCTTTATTTTAGTAAAGATGTCTGCGTTCACCAACAAGTATACAGGTACTTCACATCTCAGTAATTATATATCATGCTTTAAGGACAAAAGCACATATATATGATTATTGAGTATATAGATATCAAGCTTGAATCATGGGGAAATTCAACTCAATTTGAGAGCACATACTTAAAGTAATTCAATTTAATCTGAAAGCACGCTCCCATCTTTTTAGTGCATCTGCCTGGATTTCTCTTATAGTATAAGACAAAGAATTTGAAATCATCATATTGTTCAATATGTTTTCTTTCTAACATGTATGGTGATCAGATCTCTTATCTATAGTTCCTTGATTTTGAGATCATTGAAAATAGGAAAGTGTATCTCTTTAGTTAAGTAACTCTCTATTCAAAGATCCAATATAAGGGGTAAGGATTCCCTGAGTGAGTTTCCAGAGTGAGATTTCCAATGGCCTGCAATTGTGCTAAGTGCGGTGAGACTCGGAATTTGACTCAACCCAGCTTACCAAATGCAATAATTGACCCTTCAAAATCCTTGATCACATCTATGAAAAGATTTGGTTTTCAATCAAATACAAATAGCTCTTCGTCTCTTTTCTAGGTGAAAAGAAAGCTCCTTACTTCATAGAGAAAAAGATTCATTGACATATTAATGTAAGCATTTGACCTTTCTTTGTGAATTTTGATAATATATATTAACACTATATTTTTAAAATTTACAGAAGAGTTAATAAAAAATGCCAAATATATAGCAACACCAGGTAAGGGCATTCTTGCAGCAGATGAAAGTACTGGGACGATTGGCAAGCGATTTGCAGCTATAAATGTTGAAAACATTGAAGCTAATAGACAAGCCTACCGAGAATTATTATTTACAGCACCCGGGGTTTTACCCTATCTTAGTGGTGTAATTTTATATGAGGAAACTCTATATCAAAAAACCTCAACAGGAAAATTGTTTGTTAAAGTGATGGAAGAAGGTGGTGTCATCCCTGGGATCAAGGTAGATAAAGGTACAGTTGAGCTAGCTGGTACTAATGGAGAGACAACCACTCAAGGATTAGATGGTCTTGCAGAGCGTTGTGCAACCTATTATCAAGCTGGTGCCAGATTTGCCAAATGGAGAGCTGTCTTAAAAATTGGCCCTAACGAGCCTTCCGAGCTTGCCATACAACAAAATGCTCAGGGTCTTGCTAGATATGCCATCATTTGCCAAGAGAATGGCTTGGTACCAATTGTCGAGCCAGAAATTTTGGTTGATGGATCTCATGATATTGCAAAATGTCAAGAGGTTACTGAAAGGGTATTAGCTGCGTGTTACAAGGCATTGAATGAGCAACATGTCCTATTAGAAGGAACCCTTTTGAAACCTAACATGGTCACACCTGGTTCAGAGGCTAAAAAGGTTCATCCTGATGTTATTGCAAAATGTACAGTTACCGCTCTTCAAAGAACTGTACCTCCTGCTGTTCCAGGGATTGTCTTCCTTTCAGGAGGTCAAAGTGAGGAAGAAGCTACTATCAATTTAAATGCTATAAACAAATTTAATGGCGTCAAACCTTGGACTTTAACCTTTTCATATGGAAGAGCTTTGCAGCAAAGTACTTTAAAAGCATGGGGTGGGAAAAAGGACAATATTTATGATGCACAAAAGGCTTTGTTAGCTCGATGTAAGGCTAATTCAGAAGCTACGTTAGGCAAATATGTTCATGATCCCACTGCTGGAGGTGCAGCTTCAGAATCCCTACATGTCAAGGACTATAAATATTAGATTTTTAAGATCTAATAATATAAAATAGTAAGTAGCTAAATATCTAAAAAGTTCTGAAAGTTCTGACGAATTAGTATGTTCTAAAATGAAAAAGGCTAAGCCGAGTCATATTCCGTAACCGGGGCTCGAACCCGGGTCGCCTGGGTGAAAGCCAGGTATCCTAACCACTAGACTATTACGGAACGCTGGTCAAATAGATGTTAAGAATTAATCTATTCTTATTAATAAGATTAGCCATAGGAAAACAATCATACGGGTGTATTTAGAACTTAGGTGGCAGTAGGCACGAAGTTTATGTACCTATCTATTTACTGGAAATGATGAGACATTTAATGACCTAATCGTACATAAGTCATCCAATGATCCCAAAAAAGTACATATGTAAATACGTGGAAACAAACAGTAAATGTGCAAGTGTGACCACAGTCACGCTTTGTGCAACCAGTCTCTACAAACATATTTCTGCACGTAAACTAATGGCAGTCCACTGGACATCAACAGAGTTCCTCATCAGTATCTCACTCCACAAGGAGGGGGTGGCGTGACTGTAAGCAGGCTTTAGACACAAAATTGAGACTTTCCGCAGACCTTTGATGGGTGATCCGGAAGTCAGGTCTATGCGGCCTGGGGGCTGCACAGCAACATCGAGAAAGCCGGTCACAAAGCTGAGATATGACCAAACGAAAGGGAACAAAAGACTGCGCTGTATCACTGGATTTCCCTGCTCATTAAAGCTTCGAAGAAATTCCACAGTCTCATTAGCCATCAAGCCTCCCACTACCTCAAGAGATCTGTCACTGAGGTCTTGAGGAGTCCACAAGGTCCACCACTCCACAGCCATCGGAGTGCAGAGACAGCACTGATCCGCAGCCGCTAAACCTGTCAGCCTGGCAGCCATGATACACCTTCCTTATACCTGCACGAAGGACTGGTGATGTCAGTCTGTGTTCGTGCATTCCAAATCCGCGAGGCTTAGTCCAGGTCCATGCTTAGTCCTTTTGGATACAAGATGAAAGCATACCAAGGATGGACAGTGCTGCAGCGCACACAATGCAAGGCTCCACAGTGACATAAAGATCACACCTCACAAATTTCTCCTCGAGCTTTTGCTGAGAGTTTTGACCCTGCCATTGCCGGATCATCATGTCCATGGTCTCCGTCTCCGCATGTCTTGTTGCCTTCCAAGAGCATGATCCAAGCTGTTAGGTTTGCCCACCTTGCCCGCGAGCAGCTGAGTAAGAAAAGGTTCGCTCGGTCTGTAGCGAAATACAGTTCTGGACTCATTCGTCCTGTTGCTGCCATATCCAACCACTTCCCCGCCTTCAACTATCACGCACCCGCGGAACAATCCCAGATCCAGCCAACAATAACATCAGGGCAAAGAACCCGAAGCCCCCACCCTAGTGCCCTTTCCCATCTTGCAAGGGCTTCTTCCGCCTGCGACCAAGTCGCGGAGCACCGATCAGGCCTTTAGTTTCCTGCAGCCAGGTATGTTTGCCGCAGATCCAACCGCGAAAGCCAGTTCCATGAAGCCGCAGTTGAACCATGCAGAATCCACTTCCGCGCCCAGTGAACTCGCGCCGTCTAAGGCAGCCATCGCCGACCTGAGGATCCCGCTCAGTATCTTCCGGCACCCACGAGCCACCCGGGGCTACGCCATGTCTTCTCAATTTCTGTCCAAGACGAGACATTTTGTTTAGCGAATTCAGAGACCTTTATAGATATGTCGAAGTATACTGTACATCGAAGTCCCGCACCGGACCCGCACGCTGCGGAGACTGAAGGCATGATGTTGATAAAAGTAGCCCACCAGGGCCAATTAAGCTGGGGATGGGTGGCACCCCATCCGAGCACTGATCCGTGATCCGTCCTTAGGATGCTGAACTGGGAACTTCCAATGGACTAATGCTTGGATGTCAGTTCTTGAAGGGAGGACCAGGACGAGACATTTCATCGAGCTAACGAGATAATGCTTGCATACAAAATTCGTAGGGACATCTTCAACCTTGCTGCTCAAATTGATCGCAGTAGCTCATTCTGTTAACCCGCGGAGTCCAAGCGGCTGGGAAACAGCAACTATCCTCTACGCAGCTTAAATTTGGTTCAACGTTGTGTGGGAACCAAACTTTTCTATGACCCCAATCTAACCTGAACGTGCATTAAAGGTGAAGGCATCAAGGCATAAGCAGTTTCGGAAGAGGAGGGATGCCGAGACAGGCTGGAGATGATGAGAACCGAATAGGTCAGAACGTTTGCAGCTCCTGTGTTATCCGGGTGTTGATTCTTCTTGGGTCCCCAAGGTCTCTTAAAATTTTTAACCTTGGGTGAGGAGAGGAGCTGACGAGGTGCTGGATTATTTGCTGATAGGAGGTTAGATAGTATCTCTCCTGCCACGAGTGTCAAGACCTCGAGGACCGAGAAGGTCGGGAAGAATTCGATGCCGCCAGAGCAGCCTCCCTAGCCTCAGCCTCAGCCAGAGCGGGTTCCAGAAAGGCGTATCTGAAGGAAGACATGCAGGTGAGCAGTCCCTGGTCAGGAACTACGTACGAACTCAAAGCGCAGATGCGAAAGCTGTGCGCACGTGCAGCAAAGCAGGAAAAGCAGAACCCTTCACCTGTAAGTTGCAGAGGCAAATGCAGCACCCAGACAGGGCCCAAACCAGTAGATCCAGTGGGCGGTGCCATACTGGCCAGACACGAAAGCCGGACCAAAACTCCTGGCAGGGTTCATGGAGGCCCCGGTGTAGGGCACTCCAACCAAATGGTCCACCACAACAGCAAAGCCGATAGGAATAGGTGCAATCACACCTGCAAGCCAGCTTCAAGTTGAGACTGCCTAGATCAGGCACACAAGCATCCATGGCCTGGTGATCCAAAGCTTGCATCAATTGCAGCAGACGGGACCTTGCTTGCTCAATGAAACCAGCCTGAGGGAGAATAACCTAACCTGGTCCCCGCCGATCCACAGCCACCCCGAAGATGACAAACACGAGCACGAAGGTGAGCAGGACCTCCATGAGAAACCCTTGCGACCCGTAGATCCCGTTGGCCAGGTCGTGCGATCCCAGCGACCCTTCCCAGTAGTCAGGCGTGGAGCATTTGAGCAGGAACGCGCCTAAAATCGCTCCGAACAGCTGCGCTCCTATGTACATCCCGGCCCTCACCAGGGTTTCCTTCCCGGCCACCACAAATGCTACAGTCACGGCCGGGTTGAGATGGCCCCCGGAGATGGCCCCCGTCGCCCCCGCCAGAAACGCGATGGCCAAGCCGTGCGCAAGCGCAATCACCAGCAGCCTGGCCGGGGTCATCCCCGCCGCCAGCATCCCTGCGCAGACAAACGCATCCACAATGCAAGCAAGAATGAAACCCTGGCGCCACGCCCTAGCCATGTGGCCATTGCCATTGCTGCCATGCCGTTCCCAGATCTATGTCACCTGCCTGAGGCGACAACCGAGCCGCAGCCGAGGTAGACGAACAGCAAGGTCCCCAGGCACTCGGCGCCTGCTGCCCTCATCTGCTCCTTGTTCTTGAGGTCCTGCGTCTCCCCTAACTCCACCTGCCATAGCCAAGCTTGTCAGGAAATCCCTGCTCCTCCTTCCAAGCTTCCTCCCTCTCCTGCCGCCGCCTCCACTCGACCTGTACCTTCATGAAGTTGAGCATGGACACCATCCTGACGGTGCCCTCAAGGATGTTCTGCAGCGCAGCCGGAGACTGCTGGCCTCCCTGCTGCTGCTGCATCTGCTCGTAGTGCGGAGGCGAGGGCCCCCCCCTGGAGCTCTCAGCTCCGTACCCGTCCATGTCCCGGGACCGCTGGCCCTGCACGTCGTGATCCAGGTCCAGTTGCACATACGATTCCTGCTTGCGCCCTCCCGCCCCCGGGCCCGGGCCCCCCCCGGGCCTGTACTGGTTCCTGGGATCCATGGCGGCCCGCTGCACCTGCCTCGCTACTCCGCCATCAACGTCTGCGGCTGCACTGCATCTTTGCTGCTGTCGCGGTCCTGGGACTAGTGACAGTTAATGTCGTTGGACCGCCTCGTCTCTTCCAGATGCCAAATCCTCCATCCAGTCAATGCTGCAGACGCCTCGTCAGCTAGATTTAGCTTTAGGGAAATGAACAGACTTTACTTCACGATTGATCGTTTGGAGTTTTCCCCGGTCTGCTCCTTCCACTAACCTGTTATTTTCGGCTACAATTACAGCTTGAGTTGGTAAGTACCTATTTTGTTTCAAATATTCTTGTTTCTTGTTCCATGCTGCAGAAGCTAGCAGGCAAGCCCACCGAGAATTATAATTTACAGCAACCGGGTTTTAACCCATATAATGGAGATAAGTCTTTCTGCTCCTGACGGGGTTCACTGGATATCAAGAGACTTGCTGATCAGTCGATCTCTCGCTGCGCAAGGAAAGAACTGGCGTGAATGGACGTGCGTTTATTAGGTAGGTACTCAAAAAACCCCATGGGTAATGTGGAACTATTCCGGTGAGCCCCACGGGTGCCAGGGTCCCGTAAATATACCAACATGTCACGAAAGCAATGATAATTCACACCACAGATACATGAGGCTAGAGTTGATCAATGGATCTTGCCGCGGGAGCCTTGGTGGGGTCGTGTGCGAATCCACCTCCGTGACAAAGTGGCTCATCCGGAAAGCCGCACAGGTCTATGCGGCCTGGGGGCTGCACAGCAACATGGCGAAAGACGGTGACAAAGCTGCGAGATGACCAAAATTTCGAAACGAAAGAGAACAAAAGACTGCGCCTTACCACTTGGATTTCCCTGCTCATAGAAGCTTCGCAGGAGTGCCACAGCCTCATCAGCCATCAAGCCTCCCACGACCTCAAAAGGTCTGTCGCTAGGGTCTTGAGAGGAGTTGTTGCCACAAGGTCCACAGCCATCGGAGTGCAGAGACAGCACTGATCCGCAGCCGCCAAACCTGTCATTCTGGCAGCCATAGTACACCTTCCTTATACCTGCACGAAGGACTGATGATGTCGGTCTGTGTCCGTGCATTCCTCTTCCACGATTTAGTCCAGGCCCATGTTCAGTCCTTTTGGGTACGAGATGAAAGCATACCAAGGATGGACAGAGCTGCAGCGCACATAATGCAAGGCTCCACAGTGACATAAAGGTCACACCTTAAGAATTTCTCCTCGAGCTGTTGCTGGGAGAAGGTGGAGTCTTGGGCCTGCCACTGCCGGATCATCATGTCGATGGCCTCCATCTCCGCATGTTTTGTTGCCTTCCAAGATCATGATCCAAAGAGTTAGGTTTGCAAGCAGCTGAGTAAGAGAAGAGTCGCTCGGTCTGTAGCGACATACATTTCTGGTCTCATTAGTCCTGTTGCTGCCATATCCGACCACTTCCCCGCCTTCAACTATGACGCACCTGTGGGACAATCCCTGATCCAGTTAACGAATGCCAGTCGTTCGACAACATCATGACAAAGAATCCGAAGCCCTCACCCTACTGGTACTTCCGATCTTGCAAGGGCTTCTTTCGCCTGCGACCAAGTTGCAACGCAACAATCAGCACCTTCGTTTCCTGCAGCCAGGCATGGTCTGCCCGCAAATCCACCCCTACGTACCTGTGCGAAAGCCTGTTCCATGAAGCGGTAATTGAGCCGTGCAGCATCCACTTCTGCGCTGAGTGGCCTCGCGTGGTCTAGGGCAGCCATCGCTGACCTAAGGATTCAGCTCAAGATCTTCACGCGAGGTTCCGTTTCATTGTCAACGGGATCTGGCGCCCACAAGCCACTCAGGGCTACACCGCTCGTCTCCGCACTTCCTGTCCAACACATGACGTTTCGATCCAAGACCATAACTTGCATAGAAAATACCCTGCTGCGCAAATCGAATCCCCTGAATCCAAGCTGTTACAAATCCTGCAAGAGCTGTTAGCAATCTAGTAGGCCTCTGAGTCCTCAAGAATCAGCCACACAGAGCACGGCCTGTATAGGGGAGTGACCTACCCTACTTGACAATCGATCATAGCAGGAAAGCTTGAAGCATAATGGGAGCGTCTTGCCCAGTGTCAAAAGCCTAGTGTCTAATCCTTTTCGCCTGCGGTTCGAGTTGCTGGGAAAGCGATAGGACATTGTTAGTCTCAGATGTGATCTGCTCAACTTGTCCTCCGCAGCTCAAAGTTGGACGTGTTGTGGAAACCAAACTTTTCCTTGAGCCCAATTGTACGTGGACGTGGATCAGAGATGAAGGGATCACGACAGTTTCGAAAGAGGAAGGATGCCGACGACGATGATGATGAGGAGGAGGTATGTTTGCAGCTGCTTGTGCATTTGAGTGGTGGTTCTTCTTGCGTCCCGATGGTCACAAACAATTCGTAACGTCGGGTGAGGAGAGGAGCTGACCGAGCTGCTCGATTGTGTTTGCTGAGGTAGGTGCCCACGAGGCCTCGGCATGAGGATAAACGGAGGCGGCGTCATTCTTCTGAGGAGGATGAGGATCAAGAGGAGGTTAGAAATTACCATACGCACCAGCTCTCCTGCATCCCCGGGTTGGCAGCGGAGTGCATGTAGTTAATTGTGCTCTGGCAGTCAGGCACGGGAAATTGGAATACTCACATGTGCATGATCCTTGCATGTTCTTCACTTCATTTTCAGGCTGAGAGGGAGCAGGAAAGGGAACGAGACCAGCGAGACAAAGAAGAGTTCGAGAGGCGGCTTAGGGAGAAGGATGAAAGTTTTACCAAAAAAGTAGGACTCTCATTCTTCGACAGGCTTGGCGAGTACCAAGTGCTTCCAGTCCTTCATGTGAGGGGCTTCTTGTTGTCTGATACATGTGTTCTTACGGTTGCAGGTGGCAGAGCCCAAACTATCACGGAAACAAGAAGGTCGTTACTGTTACACCATAATTTGAACTATGTCCTATGCATTTGGTCAAATGTATGTCAGTGGGGACTGACAAGAATTCCTTGTTTGTAACAACAGAAGAAGCAAAGAGGAGGGCTCATGCGCAGGAGCAGACGGACGCTCTCCATACTCTGCGGTATAGTGTGTGCCCATGGATTGTGGTCTCCGTGAAGAAGGAACGCGTCATGTGCTATCAGTAGTCCTTGTGGTTTCTTAGGTGTGCTTGTTGCTCTGCAGGGAGGTGTCGAGGCAGGAATACTTAAAGAAAAGAGAGCAAAAGAAGCTTGACGAACTGAGGTACTGGACATTCTTACGAACTCGAACTTCTCAGTTGTTTCATTGTTCAGGTCTTGCAGATCCTCCAATAATAATGACTTCTCCACATTGAATCCTTGTGTGCTGTCCTTCTGTAGTGACGCATTAGAGGATGAGAAGTACCTTTTTGAGGGTATCAAGCTGTCAGCAAAAGAGGAACGGGACATGAGGTATTATCTTATATTGCACAGATCTCTGCTCTGCATTAATCCTGTATTCATCGTTTTCTAACAGTTAAGCAAATACAGGTACAAGAGGGAGGTATACGAGCTGGCAAAACAGAGAGCAAAGGACCTCGACGATATTGTGGAGGTAGGCTTGAGTTAAAGGAAAGTTCTTTCGCCAAAAGTCATCATCATGGGAGGTTTTGTCTCATTGAGTTTGAACTTGGACAGTATCGAATGCCTGAAGCATATGATAATGTTGAGGGAAAAGTGAAGCAAGACAAGCGATTTGCAGTTGCCATGGAGCGATACAAGTAATAATCTACACGCATCTATGCTTGTTTTCAAACCTTGTATTCTGTTGTATTGCTGAATGTAATTATTACAACTTCTAGCACTCAGGGCAAGGATGTGCAATGCACCCAATACGGATATTGTTTTTCATTTTGAAGTGATTGCTGCAGGGATCCGGAAGCAGAACAGAAGTTAAATCCTTTTGCTGAACAAGAAGCCTGGGAAAGCTACCAGAGCGGTAGGCGTCTTATTGATAATTGTCTCTGCTGCTGGCCTCTTTGTCTCCTTGCGGGCAGCTGGTGGCGCTGCTACTTGTCAGATACATTTCTCAAGATCTTGGAGAGGCTAGTTAACATCAGCTATCTAGTTGGATTCTATGTTGACAGCTTTTATGCTGTGTTCAGGCAAGGCAACTCTTAAGTTTGGAGCTGCAGATAAAAAGCGGGCTGAGGACTATGAGTAAGTTAGCAATCCCACAAAGTGTAAGACTTTCTTGTCTGTGTTTGATGATAGTCAGTGTGTTTCTCTTATTCTTGGCAACTATCTGGTGTACACTTCTATGCCAAGCATGCAATCTTTCTTCATAAAGTATGAACAGTGTAACAGAAAGGGTTTTCTGACTTGGAAGGTTTGTACAGATATGTGTTCGAAGACCAGATAGAGTTTATCAAGACCTCTGTAATGCCAGGAGAAGAGGTACTTGTGTATTTCCCGACAGTATCTGCAGGTGCTGTTTTTTTTTAAGCGAAATACAGGCATTGTTTATGAGGACAGCTGATTGTAAGCGTTGTATCTTTGGCAGCCTGAAGATGAAAGGTCCGAAATTCAGAGAGTCCGACAGTCTGCAGAAATTCGAACCTTTGAGAAGCTTCAGGTCCCAATTCCGTTGTACTTGGTTGCATGTTTCAAATTTTGACAATGGAGAGGGCCTGCTAATGCACACTTGGTTCTATTGCAGGAAGACAGAAAGTTGTTGCCAATTTTTCCTTTCAAAGAGGAATTGTTGAAGGCAGTCGAGAGTCACCAAGTATGTTTTTGTCTGTGTGGTCTCAGTCCGACCATAGATTTGTTTTCAGGATAAGCAAGCAGGTGTACTTTCTCTGACAGCTGACTGCCTTTTGTTAGCAATATGCAGATGAAAGGCTTTGCTGCCCATGGTCCTAAAGTTGCTAAGTTGATTGTAGATTCTTGTAATAGTGGGAGAGACAGGCTCTGGAAAAACAACTCAAATTCCTCAATATCTTCACGAGGCAGGCTATACAAAGAAAGGGAAGGTAACATCATGCGGAGGAAGTTGTGCATTCTAAGTCATACAGGACCTCAAATGTAGTTTGGCGTAGCATGGTTGCTGACTACCTTGCTTGCAACTTTGCAGATTGGTTGCACCCAGCCTCGTCGTGTAGCTGCAATGAGTGTAGCTGCCCGTGTTGCCCAAGAAATGGGTGTTAAGCTCGGACATGAGGTAATTTGCGTACATGTGTAGACAGTCCGCTTAGTAGTGTGATTGGTACCTGAGATGGTGCTGGACAGAGTTTACCTTCCACTAGTGCACTTTCAATGACGTTTTGTTCGTCATAATTGCAGGTTGGGTACTCCATACGGTTTGAGGATTGCACCTCTGACAAGACAATTTTGAAATACATGACGGATGGCATGTTGCTGAGGGAGTTTTTAGGAGAGCCTGATCTGGCCAGTTACAGGTCGGCTAGATTCCCTCCTTTCTTTAGTGGGCTGTTCTAATTATGGTGACAGAACTCGGATCTAAAGGTGTTCTTGTTTGCAGCGTGATGATGGTTGATGAGGCCCATGAGCGAACCATCTCTACTGATGTGCTGTTCGGTCTGGTGAAGGTATGGTAAACTACCCGCTTGAGTCACTTGAACCTGGGGGCTTTTGGTTCTTTGCTCTCACTGATACATATTGGATTGCCTTTCTGCAGGATATTACCAGATTCAGGCCTGACATTAAACTGCTTATTTCAAGTGCCACCCTTGATGCCTCCAAATTCTCGGATTATTTTGATGGCGCTCCCTTGTTCATGATACCAGGAAGACGTTATCCCGTCGACATTTTGTACACGAAGTCTCCAGAGGCAGACTATCTGGAAGCTGCTGTTGTGACGGTGCTGCAAATCCATGTTACTCAACCACCCGGGGATGTACTCGTGTTTTTTACCGGACAAGAGGAGATTGAGGCAGCTGAAGAGATTCTCAAGCACAGAACTAGGGGATTGGGCACAAAGATTGCAGAAATGCTTATCTGTCCTATTTATGCAAATCTTCCTTCAGATATGCAGGCCAAGATATTCGAAGAGACGCCAGAGGGAGCTCGAAAAGTTGTACTAGCTACAAATATTGCTGAGACATCGCTCACGATTGATGGGATCAAGTATGTGATTGATCCTGGGTTTTGCAAGCAAAAAAGCTACAGTCCCCGAACAGGAATGGAGTCATTGCTTGTGACTCCCATCTCTCAAGCTTCATCTCTTCAAAGAGCTGGCAGGGCAGGACGGACATCACCAGGAAAATGCTTTCGACTGTATACTGCCTGGTCCTACCAGAATGAAATGGATGCCAACACTGTACCTGAGATTCAGCGGACAAACCTGGGGAATGTAGTTCTTATGTTGAAAAGCCTTGGCATTCATGATCTCGTCAATTTTGACTTCATGGACCCCCCTCCAGTAGAGACCCTGTTAAGGGCCTTGGAGCAGCTGTACGCTTTGGGGGCTTTGAATGATCGGGGTGATCTAACGAAATTAGGAAGGCGCATGGCTGAGTTTCCTCTGGACCCCATGCTTTCAAAGATGATAGTTGCCTCTGACACACACAAGTGTTCTGAGGAGATCCTCAGCATAGCTGCAATGTTGTCAGTGGGCAACTCAATATTCTACCGTCCCAAGGACAAGCAGGTGCATGCTGACAACGCACGGATGAACTTCCATTTTGGCAACGTGGGCGATCATCTTGCCCTCTTGAAGGTGGGTGAAGACTGCTGTCTGAAAGGGTGCAATGTTATAGCATTGTAAACTGTGACTCGATGTGACTCGCCTTAGTCTGCTGATACAGGTATACGAAACGTGGAAGGAAACCAACTTCTCAACTCAGTGGTGCTATGAGAACTATATCCAGGTGCGCAGCATGAAGCGAGCAAGAGACATCAGGGAACAGCTGGAAGGATTGCTGGAAAGAGTGGAAATAGAGGTGTCAAGTGACAGCAATAATCTGGATTCAATAAAGAAGGCTATTGCATCAGGTAGGCATCTCTACCTGCTAGTTGGAACGCTGCTGCAGTTCTTTTATGCTGGCTTGGATTTACGGTGGGTGTCCGTGGCAGGTTTCTTCTACCACACGGCCAAGCTTCAGAAGAATGGGTCTTACATCTCAATCAAGAACCCTCAAACCGTTCACATACATCCCAGCTCTGGTCTTGCAGAGGTAGATACCGCTCCAGCTCTTTGTGAACTTTCATGGTAAGCGTACATTTGATCATTTATCATATCGTACCTGTTCTGTTTTGTTGGCGGCAGGTGAAGCCGCGCTGGGTATTGTATCATGAACTTGTGTACACGACAAAGGAGTACATGCGACAGGTGTGCAAATCACTCCTAGAAAACGTCCAAATTAGTGTTGTTAAACCATCAGTGTTGAAAGTTCTGATGATCCCAGTGCATGCTCTTGGTCGTAGGTGATTGAGATTCAGCCTAAATGGCTGATTGAGATTGCCCCACATTTCTACAAGATGAAGGATGTTGAAGATGGTGAGATCCTGGCCAGTGCCTCCAGTTTGTAGATTGTGTAAGAGTGTGTTGAATTCCGGTGCGCTGTTGCCTCTGCTGGCTGCTTTCACCTTGTGCATCTGCGCTGCTGGCTTCAGTTGAGGTCGAGACTTTTGCTTCCAATTGTTAGGCCACTCACATGCTATCCTTCTGTGTATTTCAGCTGATGCTCGAAAGATGCCGAAGGGCAAGGGCAAGGCAGGACCGGATTGATGGTAGAGTAAGTCACTTTCCCGTTTCGTTTCAAGTTGCCTCACTGTGAAGATTGGCATTGTGATGCTAGTGCCACTGCCAACTGTGTGTTGCGCAGGTGGTGGTGACTGTCGGATTCGTGAACACCGCGTCTGCAGCAGCTGGACCCCGGAATTACGTTACCTTATGTATTTATGCCTGTGTAAGTCCCTCTTAATGTTTCAGGTTTTTTGTGAAAGACTTGGTTGTGAACCATTGTTGATAAGCCTTACTTGTTGTGCTCAGGCCTTCGTTTCAGCAGCACCCGTGAAAAAGCTTCACTTGCTTTGGAGGACAGCAAATCTGGAAGCAGGCTGGAGGCATCAGTGTGACCCCGCCGACATTGCAGACTAGAACATGAGAAACGTTGTCAGTTTTCACTCCTTGCGGATTATTTTTGTTTGATGATTTTAAGCAATCCATCTGGCTGATCGCTCTTGCTCACATACATAATACATGTGTAGTGTATGGGTTCTGTTGCACTTGTCTGGTTGAGAGCAAAGTCGTCGGTGTGTGGTCAAGGTCAATTGTACATGACCATACTTGTACATGCAGGGTCCATCTGGTGGCAGTCCCTGAATCCATGTCGGTCGGAGGTCACCGTGCAGATGTAGACGGGAGTCAGCTCCTCGTAACCCGTCAAACGGTTGCCGCAGCCGGACTGCCAAACGCGATCCCCCATGTGTCTGGGCTGCGGATCCAACCAGCCCAGGCTCAGGCCCAGGCGGCTAGGGCTTTGATCAAGGTGACAGTCAGTCAGCTAGGTGACTTTTGTCGATATATGTGAACGTCGTTCATGGAGAGACTGGGCGCAGGTGCCAGCCTGCCCTAAATTGATGTGCATGTTGGCTCGCTGCCCAAGGATAAGGACAAAGTTTGCCTGGATGCGAGGATCTGTGGAGAAACAGAAATCCGAGGTCACAGCGCTGTCGTCTTGTGGGACACACAGAAAATGTCTGCACGCAGATAGCCTCAGCTACAACGACGAGCCTCTCTCGCGCCGGCTCGTGTCAGCCGGGCATCCAGCCCCTGGACAATGGGCATGGTGACGGCCACGACTGCGGTCAAGGCGGGATGATAAATGCCCATTTAGAGTGTCACTGAGACCTTCAATTAGAAGTGAGCAGCGGCAAGGTGGCACTCACCTCAATGTTTGGGCTGCTCATTATCGCACATGGTCACACCTCCTTGACCGACGTTCGACGTCTGTGCCCCTCCCCCATGCCCACGCCTGTGAAGTACATATGCGTGGCTGCACCGCAGGTACATCTGGACACCTGTATCTCCAAGCATTCTGGCATAGACAATGGCGAATAAATTATTTCCTCTACATCGTATGACGCATAGCCTGTGATGAGAAGGATGTTGATGGCACCTGCCTTGCAGAACCTGTCAGATCAAGTTCACAGCCTCACAGGATGTACATTGCACATCCAGATCTTCATGAAAGCAGGCTAACAACAAGGAGGTACTCGCACAGGCATCAAGGAATGCTATGATGGCTTCTAACCCTAAACCCAATGGAGGATGAACACGCTCCACTCCAGCTGCAGCCAATGGCCCACCTCAGATCTTACTTGCCCTCAGCCTCAACTCCAGTTAGCATCTTCTTGACGTTTTCGATGCCAAAGCGAAAGTAAGTTCCCACTTTAGCTGCAACCGTCTCCTCCGTAGTCTCGGAATAGGGTACCATCTCATATGACCAGGTGATAACAGTCGTTCCTGGCTCACTGCCAGGCGTCAACTGAAACTCCGACTCGTAGTTCCTGAGCTTCAGGTCAGTCTCCAGCAGCCTATACTTGTAGTAATGCTTCTCATGGTCCAAGCTCACCAGCTGCTCGAGCGCGTAGCCACCACCATCCCCTCGCCCTGCGCGCCGCACAACCCCTACCTCTCCACGTTGGCCAGAAACCAGAGTCGATTGCAGATATGGCACCCATCGTTCAAGCCCCAGGAAATCAGACGTCAACTCCCACACCTTGTCGATGGGTGCCTTCACCTCATCGGTGACTGTCAGAGTCCAGATCTTGCTCTCGCCCACCATTTCGAAAGCCAGGGAAACTGTGCCACAACAGGCGAGGGTTGTGTAGACCGTAGAGATCACACTGAGACCAAGTGACAGAAAAGGGGGATATGTCTTACCGTATAGCCTTACACATTGTTGCGCTGTCAATCAGTCACAGTCACCCATACAATACTTCTCGCACTCTCCTCCCAATACATACCTCCCGCCTACTGTATGGATGTGGTTGAATTGTTGAATTATCACAATTCGAAAGGAACCTAGATGGGGTACTTAGAGAAAGATCAACAAAATTAGCTGCACATTTCAAACAGAAACCAAACAAGCCAGCTCTCACATTGATCGATGAGGTAAACTAATTCCGCGACACAACGCATGTAACAGCTATAAATTACAATCTCACAGGGATGAATGAGCGACTGTATGCACGAGGTCATGAACAGCAACCTGCTCGACGACATCCGTGGAAGCAGCAGCAGCATTGCTCCAACAGGCATCATTGGTGAGCACACATGTATTCTGAAACGATAAAGATGCTCATCCTACCGAGATCTTGGTGTCCAGTACATTCAACATCTTGGCACGGCATTTTTTGTCCTAACACACTACTGTGTGCTGATCCGGCCAATACATCGCCGCTTTCATTCATCTGATTGCACAAGCTTTGCTCCTCTCACAGCCCTTACGGCAGTACAGCAGACCGCGTTGTCGGTAGAAACTCACCATAGCACCAGGCGGATATCCTCGCTTGTCCACTTGTACGTTGTTCTGGAAACATTATTTCTACAATCTATCAGGACAGGACTTCCCACAGGAAAATGTGTTCTGGTTGATAAGAGGAAACACAACTTGATTGGGTAGTAAGCAGGATAGAGATTTTGGTGAAGCTTGCTTGTCCGACTCCACTTTACAAGATTCACTTCCAGGGGCAGCAGGCCGGTATCGGCATACTTTTAGTCTGTGTAAACGTGTGAAACAAGGAGAAATGACAGAAGCACGTTTCACAAGTCAGGACATTTAGCTCTGACAAGCATTGCGCTCCAGGCAGGTACTGAACGCCCTCGTGACACTTGAATAACCGACTGACAGGCTTGACATCATGGTACATATATGTATGTATGTATGTATGTATGTATGTATGTATGTGCCTTTGTCTGGTTGTCAACCATGCCTAATGGTGTATATTACTTGATGAAGTTCTCCATCCCAATTCCACTGAAGTTTTCTTCCCTTCCCTGCCGGCTCCCCCATCCCGGATCCGCCCAGCACTCCGATGAAACGCCTAACCTGAAGTGGCTACATGAGAACCTGCGCCTCAGTTGACGAGAGCATCACGTCTTTCCTCGGTAACAACAAAGTGTGCTTGCCAATGCTAGCTAGTGGCAACACACACTACATGGATACATGCTGCATAATTTGATAATGCCTTGCCACGCTAGAATCAGCAAAATCGTCTGACCTTATGATAATCCGCTATTCTGAGCACAAAGACGATGACGGGCAGTTTGCCTAAAACCCTGCAGGTGCCAACATAACCGCCGCACTGACCAAGATCCCGCAGCGCATTTCCGCTCCTGATGACCATTTCAGGTCTCTGCCATGATCCCTCGTTTCGTGAAACAGCACGAACAACTGTGGGCGCTAGCATTGGAATCAGCGTCTGCCACATCGGTTCCCAATCTGCAGGCTGGGAAAGCGGCCCGGCCGTCGGACAACACCCTTCCCAATGCTGGCTGGCCGAGGTCGCCACCCGCCAGATCTTGGTGCAGGCTGGACCGTTGCGGTGATGACCAAAAACGCATTGCAGGCGCCACCAAACCCGAGCTACTGTCCATCATGCATGCCATGCGCCATGCGCGGGTTTAGTGGTTTAGTGGCTGTCCCACGACATACATGAATACAGGACAAGGCTTTGGATGGCGGAGTGACAGCAAGCCGGATCATTGATTCTGGAGGCAACCACCCCGTGAGGGTCAGGGTCAGACACACAACTGGTTTACACGCGCGGTCTGTGATGCTGGTGCCCCCTTTTCGTGCAATGTTCAACCCAACGACCCAACCGGGAATCGACCGTCAACCACTTTCACAGCACTACACTGCCAGGGGACCGTGGGTTGGGCCTAGAGACTACAAGCGGTCACCCGGTGCCTCGCTCCATCGGCTTTTGCTCATTCTTTTTTCTTTTTCGTCCCTCCCTTTCCCCCGACTCGGTGGACTTTTCTTCGCTGCGATCCGGCTTCATGCTAGGGTTTCTTTGGTTAGTTTAGAATCTGAAAATTCAGTTTACAAAAAAAACCCGTCATGACCATGGTCTGTTTTCCACTAAAGTGGTTTCGATATATTATTGCCGTACCCTGAGGGGTGGTTCAACAGGGTAATGTCGAAATAATTATTTTTTTTTAAAAATAAGGTTCAAGATAAATATTTATATTTTCAAAATTTCAATATTTATGAAAAATAATTTTATCAAATTTCAATATTTATTAGAATACATAGGTATCTATATAGAACTTCTTCCTCTGGGATGATACGATGTGTAACATAGGGGAATCAGAACCCTTGCTGAAGATTTCTCCCCCGGGGTTGTTTTGATTTATTTTCAAAATACCAAATTTAAAAAAAAATCTATATAGAACTAATAGATATGTATAGACCTCCCCTAAACAGGCCCTAATTTTTCACAAAAACCCAAGTTTCCCAAACAACCTCTAGCTTTTCAAACAAGTCCTAGTTTCTAAGAAGCCCTAGCTTTTCAAACAAGCACTTTCAAGACCTGATTTCATTGTGCCTTTCTTATTTGGGAAAGTGGCTACTTGCAAGCACCCAAACGTACCAACAAACAAACAATCTCGGGTAACATCCATGTTTCGTAAAATTGAGAGAGGAGAGGGATGCTGAAATTGCACAAGATGTGGACTTGCTTTCTACAAGTGTGGCTAGGACTTCATTTGAAAAAGTATCAGGGCTAGCACCTATGAAGCGACCAATTGGAAGACCTCGCAAGACAACATGTGAAGCAGTTCTTCTTCTACCAATGAAGAGGATCAAGCAAGAGGATGAGGATGTCAGGAGCTATATGCATAAGAAACGAAGAGGTCCTTATACTTTATGGTTTGAAGACCATCTATGGCCTCCTATAAAAGCAAGTGTTACGAAGCATAGGAATTTTGCTACTGCTTTGCATTATCTTAAGACTGCCCATGGAAAGCCCGGGATGGACAATCCATATACCAAGTTGACGCGTGGATCCGTGTACACTTGGTTTGACTCAAAGACATGGGAGTTGAATCCTGCGTACAAGTTTAAAAAGGGCTAATGATAAAAGGGGAAGTCCTAGTCCTCTCGAATGCCTTTCCCGTAACTACCTACTGCACCAATGATATCGTGATTAGGGATGATGAAGGGCCTACCTACCACTAGTGTTGAAGAAGCCGCTAATCCTGCGCACGTAGCCGTCCTATAAATAATAGCGTTAGCTAGCGCTTTCTGTCAATTTACAAATTAGATCTCGTTATGACCATGGTCTTTTTTCACATAGTGGTTTTAATATATTATTAATTACTTTATAATCTGAAAAGTGAGTTTATAAAGTAGTCTCATCAATGGCCTTGGTGTCTTTTTCACATAGTGCTTTTCATATATTATTACTTAGTTAAGAAACGGAAACTTAAGTTTATAAACTAGATCCTATCATGGCCATGGTCCTTTTCTCATAGAGTGGTTTCATTATGTACAAGCCAATAGCTTTTTGTCTACCAAGCACTAGGCTCTCCTGCCTTGACCATGCCTGGTACCCGGCTTCGCTTGCCCTGCCTTTCCCATTGGAGGGGTCTTCTTGGCTGAGGGGGACGACTTGGGTTGGGTGGCCTCCATTTCTTCCCATGTGTCCATGTCCTCCTCCACGTTCCCGCCTTCCTCCACCTCTTCTTTTTCCTCCCCCTCTTCACTGGAACACTCTTTGTCGTAAAATCATGCACATGACTACATTCCCATTCTCCACCCCTGTGTTTGTCTCCTATGGTCAATTGCCTTCTCAATATGCTCCTTCAATTCGTCCTCGCATCCTTCTTCATATTTCATGTCATAGGCCTTCCTCTACTTTTCCATCCATTGTTCCTTTTGCTTGATGTCTTTTGCTTCAGTTGGGCTAGAGCCGTCATGATGACAGACATCCCAATAACATGACTTGCTCGCTGCTTGCTTTAGAGGTTCTTCTCGTACCTCAAATATCCATACCTTGCGATGTGAGTCCACCACTATTGGGGTATGGATGTCTATAGTTTCCGCTTGCGTGGACGTCCCATGTACAGTGCAAGTATACCTAGCGAGTTATGTGCCTCACGTAGATGCCTGTTGAAATTAGATTTCGACACTATCTAAAGAAATCAGCTTTACTTGGAAGAATGGAATATTTTATTGAGAGTAGAGAGGCTATAAATACACATCTCTGAGTTCAGTCATAACTTGACCAACTTCCTATCATCAAAGCGTAATTGATGCAACCATGGGAACTGACTAGATAATATTAGTTACAGCTTTTATACAAACCGTGCCCTAATCCCAGAACAAGGATTGTCAACGCTAACTCCAATGCTCCCCCTTGCTACTAATCCTGTGCGCTTAGTCTTGCCCACCATGTCGTCTATGAAACACTCCTATGTGCGGTTGATCCTGAGCCTATTGTCCAGCATGTGGTGGCTTCTCCAGCTCGAGAGTCACATGATCTTAGCACTATGCATGAGGATTTCAGTCTCGAGCGAACTGGAGTGCTCGAGCACAAATATGGAAACAAGCTCTGGAAAGGGAAATGCGCTTGCAAGAGTTGCAGGAGGAGATTTGTGTGCTCCCCCTCAAGCTGAGATAAATGCACTGCAACTTCAAAAGGGGTGGTGTTAGGCAGCTCCTTTGTTGGAAGCTTGTTCTTCAGGTAGGTGGAAGTGGAGACTGCCTTTGCCTAGTAGCCCTTTGAGAGGCAAGCTAACTTAAGCAGGGAGCGGGAAATCTCAAGCAAGGAGTGATTAAGGTATTCTGCGAAAGGGTTTTGAGCTGGTGTGTGGGGCACTGTTAGCTACCTGTGGATACCTTTTGAGGCATTGAAGGACTGAAAGGCATGGTTGACGTATTCTCCCCCGTTGTCTGTACGCAGGGCAGCTACCTGGAAACCTACCTTGCGCTCTGCAGCAGTAAGGAATATTTCCTAGAAGCAGGACAAGGCTTCATCTTTGTGACGGAGGAAGTATATATGGCAGTACTGATTCCACTCGTCTAGAAAGGTAATGAAGTAAGAATGATGCTCATGGGCCCGCAGATGTCGGAGTGCATGACTTCAAGCAGCCGACGAGGACGACTGGGAGTTGGGTCATTGAAAGGTAATCGATTTAGCTTGGCGTATTGATAGATTTCACGTAATGTATGTGGCTGATTGTTGTTTCTTCCTGGTAGGGTCGATGTGCGAGCGTGTGGTGGCAAGCTAGTGGTGTGTTCCCAGGATTGCTTGAATCTTTGATTTCTAACAACCTGGAAGAATGCGGTGCGAGCTATGTCATCCCGGTTGTGTTTGCAGACGGTTGGTGTTGGGGGCGCTACCCTACCTGGCAGTGCATAAGTGGCCGGAGTACGGCGCCTAGGCATGTCGTCTTGCTTAGGATCGGAGATTCCTCGATTGCCGAACGGGTGCTCACTCCATGGCGTGGGATTGATAAAGATCACGTCCACGGTGCTGAGCTGTGCCCAAAGGGTGAGGAATTAATGCCAGAGCTCTGATACCATAAAGAAACTAGCTTTACTTGGAAGAATGGAATATTTTATTGTGAGTAAAGAGGCTATAAATACACATCTCAGAGTTTAGTTATAACTCGACCAACTGCGTATCATCAAAGCGTAACCAATGCAACCATCGAAACTGACTGGTGGTCACTGGGTGCCTCGCTCCACCGCCCAGTGAGCGAGGCACGCAGTGACCATTTGCGGTCTCCAGGGCTCGTAGGTGAGGGGACCCGTGCATGGGGTCCGCTGCCCCATATTTTCCAGAGCCACTAGGTCACCTATGTCAAAGTATACATCGAAGTCCCCTACCCCGTATTTTCTGGAGCCGCTAGGTTACCTATGTCAAAGTATACATCAAAGTCCCGCAAGTGCTAGGCGCTTGATCTAGAGTAACCCCGGAGGACACTTACAACTGGCGGCCCCACACGGCGTGGAGACGAAGACATGATGTTGAGAATAGGTAGCTCCATAGAGCTGTGAAGCTTGGGATGGGTGGGACCCTATGAACTCATGTCTGGATGTCACTACATAAAGGGAGCAACATAATCACCCGTTTTGGCGTGCAACGCGTGATGATGTGGTAGCCGTAAGCCGAAGAGTGCTTAAGTGCCATGTGAAGTAGCTGTATATAGGGCAACACTCCACAATGACTTTTGCATATAAGATGTCAAGGTGTCAAAAGATGGTTGGTGGCGCGGTCCGCTGCTTGCACCAGGCGGTGGAGACGTGTGTATGGGAATTGGATGAATGAGTAACCATGTCTCATCGCCTGTTCACATAAAGAAAACCACAACGCAGTTCGTTCTGCCCAGGAAACTGCGCAGCTTCCTTGCTCACCGGGCTCACCTAAATTAAGCTATTGTCGATCCACTCTGCCCTTGTCACTGTGACTACAGCCACACCCCGTAGTCGCAGTGCCTGCATACCATAGCGCTCTCAACCCGTGCTCCATCCCATGTGCATTTTGATCACCCGAGATGTTTTGTGGTGCATTAAACAACCTAAGATCTTCCAACTAGCCGTACCAAGCCGCTTTGCGCCCTAGAAAGCTATGGCAGACCTGCCGCGTTCAATAGCAGACTTTCCTCGCGGGCACCTTGAACATTGCAGCCAGCCGGTTGGTCTGGAAAAGGTGACTTGGACAGATGAAGGCACCCAGGCCTTGTTTCAAGAGAAGAATTTATAGGCGAACAAAGGCAATTTAGAGGTGAAACATTGGCATGAAATTTGCAGTTTGGTTTCTCCGTACTGCACCTGAATTATTCGTTGGAAGCAATGTAAGCAGAAGGTAGAGGCACTGAAGAAGAAATACAACTAGGAAAGAGAGAAGGTCAAGCATATATGAGGGGGGACACCAAGCTCTTGGCCTTTCTTCGAGTAGATGGACTTCTTCTTGGGCACAAATCCGAAATTTTGTGGCATTCCAGGGTCCGTTGATATTGGGAGCTTTGCGATTGATGGTACTTTTTCCGTAAATGAGGACCCAATTGCTCCAGATTTTGTCAACCTTGAAGATGAAGACCTTAACTGTGATACTACAACCTCCCTAGCCAAGCTTGGTGGCAAGGGCACCACGCCAACTCCCGCTCCGTCCTCGCAGAATGATTCTTATCCGGATAATGGGCAACGACACCAGATACCCTCTACCCCGGATCAAAAGCTTGCCGGGGTGTCTCGCACAACGAGCTGGGAAAAGAAAGACTAGAAAATTATCCTTCGGTGGCAAGTCGATTTCCAAGGTATGCAAGCTTTTGCCCAAAGTTATGTGTAGATTGAGGAGGCTAAGTTGCTTCACGCACGGAGTTGGAGAGGCAGAAGAAGAAATACAACTAGGAAAGAGAGAAGGTCAAGCATATATGAGGGGACACCAAGCTCTTGGCCTTTCTTCGAGTAGATGGACTTCTTCTTGGGCACAACCAAATTTTGTGGCATTCTGTGGTCCGTTGATATTGGGAGCTTTGCGATTGATGGTACTTTTTCCGTAATGAGGACCCAATTGCTCCAGATTTTGTCAACCTTGAAGATGAAGACCTTAACTGTGATACTACAACCTCCCTAGCCAAGCTTGGTGGCAAGGGCACCACGCCAA
Source organism: Anthoceros angustus (assembly GCA_010909165.1). Taxonomy (NCBI): domain Eukaryota; kingdom Viridiplantae; phylum Streptophyta; class Anthocerotopsida; order Anthocerotales; family Anthocerotaceae; genus Anthoceros; species Anthoceros angustus. Next base: position 1,932,957 of record VJWM01000044.1, on the reverse strand, counting down.
CTCCCGCTCCGTCCTCGCAGAATGATTCTTATCCGGATAATGGGCAACGACACCAGATACCCTCTACCCCGGATCAAAAGCTTGCCGGGGTGTCTCGCACAACGAGCTGGGAAAAGAAAGACTAGAAAATTATCCTTCGGTGGCAAGTCGATTTTCCAAGGTATGCAAGCTTTTGCCCAAAGTTATGTGTAGATTGAGGAGGCTAAGTTGCTTCACGCAGGAGTTGGAGAGGCAGAAGAAGAAATACAACTAGGAAAGAGAGAAGGTCAAGCATATATGAGGGGGGACACCAAGCTCTTGGCCTTTCTTCGAGTAGATGGACTTCTTCTTGGGCACAAATCCGAAATTTTGTGGCATTCCAGGGTCCGTTGATATTGGGAGCTTTGCGATTGATGGTACTTTTTCCGTAAATGAGGACCCAATTGCTCCAGATTTTGTCAACCTTGAAGATGAAGACCTTAACCAGGATACTACAACCTCCCTAGCCAAGCTTGGTGGCAAGGGCACCACGCCAACTCCCGCTCCGTCCTCAGCAGCAACAGATTCTTATCCAGATAATGGGCAAACGACACCAGATACCCCTCTACCCCAGATCAAAAGCTTGCCGGGTGTCTCGCACAACGAGCTGGGAAAAGAAAGACTAGAAAATTATCCTTCAGTGGCAAGTCAGATTTTCGCGAAGGTATGCAAGCTTTTGCCCAAAGTTATGTGTAGATTGAGGAGGCTAAGTTGCTTCACGCACAGGAGTTGGAGAGGCAGAGACTGGAATTCATGCAGAAAGTGGAACATGCCAGAGTACTTCATGATTTACAACGTCAGCAAATGCAAGCTGAAATCCAGTTGAAGATAGCATAATTATTTGCCAGTTCCCAAGTTGAAACAAAACGAAATAGGCCTACTTCTGATTTTGATGATGACAGGTGATGTAGCATGGGAGGAATAGCAGACGTTTCAATTCGGGCAGCATAGGCTCCTTCCAATGTAGGCACTAAGACTCTCAGGTGGATATTGTGTCCAAGACCGGTAGTCCTTTCTCGAGTTTAATAAGCTTGTGTTTTGTGACACCTTCTAATTTAAAGGAGATAATTATTTCTTTTAGTTCGTAGAGCCTCGTTGTTCTTCCATGTATTGTTATGATTGGGCATGATGGCCTCACATATTGTCTAACATACAATAACAATCACAATTGCCCTCAACAATTTGTATTCATCAAAAACTCAAACAATGCTTGTCTTTGTTCGTTGCCCACTCGTTGAAGCTGCTCCTCCATGGCATTCTCCAAATAAAATGGTGATGTAGCATGGGAGGAATAGCAGACGTTCAATTCGGCAGCATAGGCTCCTTCCAATGTAGGCACTAAGACTCTCAGGTGGATATTGTGTCCAAGACTGGTAGTCCTTTCTCGAGTTTAATAAGCTTGTGTTTTGTGACACCTTCTAATTTAAAGGAGATAATTATTTCTTTTAGTTCGTAGAGCCTCGTTGTTCTTCCATGTATTGTTATGATTGGGCATGATGGCCTCACATATTGTCTAACATACAATAACAATCACAATTGCCCTCAACAATTTGTATTCATCAAAAACTCAAACAATGCTTGTCTTTGTTCGTTGCCCACTCGTTGAAGCTGCTCCTCCATGGCATTCTCCAAATAAAATGGCTGATGGTGCATGCGATAAGGGTCCGGATTTTCCAGCACATTTGCCACATCAGACTCCTTATGCATGATGCAAAAAATATGTAACACTGTGCAAGCTACTACACTTTGTCCCACATAAGGAAGAGCCACATTTATGTCCTTCAAAATACTCCACCTGTTCTTCAAATTCCCAAATGCATTTTCAATTTTCACCCTTCCTTTGTGCAGATTCCTATTGAACCTTTGTTTGTCTGGTGCGCATGGTATATCATATGCCTTCATGAGGAAAGGCATGATTGGATAAGCACTATCACCAACAAAAAAAGGCCGAATATTGGTGTTGTCAACCAATAACTTGTCTGCACATGGTAGTTGTCGTTGGCCACTTGGCATGTTGATGAACTTTGAAGCCAACTTCATTGGATTACTAAGGATGCTAGTAATCAACTTGGTATACTCTGTCACAATGGATGGTCCAACTCCATAGGTGTTAGCGACAACACAGGTACAGCTCCATAAGCTAACCTGTGCAAGACCATGGCAACTCCAAGCTCAAGTTGTAGAGGTGGCCTGTTAGACTTCTTTTGGATGTAAGGACGCAATTCTTCCACCAAAAGCTTGAAAGTTGAGTAGGCCATCCTATACTCCTTCCTCCATTGTGCATCCAAAGTGTTTTTGCCCCATAAGGTGCCAAGCAAGCATGTGTAAAGAACTCCAAGTTGTATTTTGGCGCGGAAACGTCCACCAAAATCTCGTTGAAGACAAGACTGCTGCTCAATATCCCAGTGAAAGAAGTACACTCCAACCAATGAAGGTATTAAAGGAATACCAAAACATCCATCATTACTCATCATACCATCATCCATAGGTAGATCCGTGCATTCTACATAAGATTTCATGAAAAAACCAAATAAAATATTAAATAACATGGATCCATGACCCCAAGCAAACAAAGGACAAGACACACGAGGCCAGGTCTAGACACAAGGCCAAGGGAGCGAAAACACAACAAGCCACACAACAGAAAGCGACGTTGAAAATGAGAAGACGAGCCTCTTGCATCCTCACGATGCTATTTTTGTAATATAATATTAATACCATAACATCACGGGTCATGGGACCACAGCTCGGCCCTGCGTGACCACGGCCCGGTCCTGCGCCTTACTGCGCAGTATCGACCTTATCGTTTGGTTAAAGAAACCGAAAAAGACGGGGTTCGCCCGATCTTTACGGCGAGTCTACGCAGCATGCCCGGTTCCGATGTGAACAGGCCATCAGTGGCCTCTATCAGGCGTCTCACAACAGTACCTATCCCGCGTCTCCCCTCGCTCGTCGAACCATAACGTGACTCCTCTCGTACCAAGGCAACAAGAACAGGACAAAAATGTGGTAACAAACCTTGAGCTTCCTCAGAGAGAATATGGTGTAAGTCCTATAGTCATTAGCTCGGCATAACTTGTTTCCGGTCAAATCCATAACCATGAGCTTAGGCAAATCACGAATGTGATAAATTTCCCGTATATCATTTCGGTGAGCTTATGTGGTCTTGAACGTATACAATTTCTATCACGGTGGAGACGTTTCGTTTTAACACCGCGCGAGGCTGCAGTGGAAAACAAGACGTGGCGTCCACATGCACGGACCTACTATAACAGTCATGAAAAATCTGCAGTAGAGTGCAGGAACAGCAAGTGTGGAACATATACTCCCCTTCAAATTTCGCGTGGATTTTCGCTGAAATCAGTTTGGTGAGCCATGGAAGAGCAGGGATGCACTCTGGTCCTACCAGAATGAAAAAAGATGCTCACACTGTACCTGAGAATCAGCGGACAAACCTGGGGAATGTAGTTCTTATGTTGGAAAGCCTTGGCATTCATGATCTCGTCAACTTTGACTTCATGGACCCTCCTCCAGTAGAGAGCCTGTTATGGGCCTTTGAGCAGCTTTCCCGCATGATCGGGGTGATCTAATCAATTTAGGAAGGGGGATGGCTGAGTTTCGTCTTGAGCCCATGCTTTCAAAGATGATAGTTGTCCCTGATACATGTAATTGTTCTGAGGAGATCCTCAGCAGAGCTGCAATGTTGTCAGTGGGCAACTCAATATTCTACCGTCCCAAGGGCAAGCAGGTGCATGCTGACAATGCACGGACGAACTTCCATTTTGGCAACGTGGGCGGTCATCTTACGCCCTTGAAGGTCAATTGCCTGAATGCATTTTAGCACACAATGTGTTCCATGTATCACTACTGAAACCATGTGTGCCACGACTGCTATCTGAAAGGGTGAAATGTTATAGCATTGTGAACAGTGACTACCTGTGGAAGTGACTCACCTTAGTTGGCTGATGTAGGTCTCCAAAACTTGGAAGGAAACCAACTTCTCAACTCAGTGGTGCTATGAGACAGCATGAAGCGAGCAAGGGACATCGGGGAACAGCAGGAAAGATTGCTGGAAAGAGTGGAAATAGTGGTGTCAAGTGACAGCAATCTGGATTCAATAAAGAAGGCTATTGCATCAGATAGGCATCTCTACCTGCTAGTTGGGATGCTGCTGCAGTTCTTGGATGGTGGCTTGGATTTACGTTGGGTGACTGTGGCAGGTTTCTTCTACCATACGGCCAAGCGTCAGAAGAATGGGTCCTACATTTCAGTTAAGAACCCTCAAATCGTTCACATACATCCCAGCTCTGGTCCTACAGAGCTGGGATGTATGTCCACTATTTGTGAACTTTCAACATGAGCATCCATGTTACCATACATGTCCTGTTATGTTGCCGTCAGGTGCAGCCGCACCGGGTTTTGGTATCACGAACTTGTGTACACTACGAAGGAATACATACGACAGGCATGCAAAGTACTCTGTAAAAGACCTCCAAACCAGCGTGGTTAAACTGTCAGTGTTCAAAGCTCTCGTGATCCCAGTGCCTGCCTCGTGGTCATAGGTGATTGAGGTCCACCTTAAATGGTTGATTGAACTTGCCCCTTACTTCCACAAGATGAAGGATGTCGAAGATGGTGAGATCCTGTCCAATGCCTCCAGTTTGTAGATTGTGTGGGAGTTTGCTCAATTCCTCTAAACTGTTGCCTCTGCTGGCTGCTTTCACCTGGTGCATCTGCGCTGCTGACTTGAGTTGAGGTGAAAACTTTTGCTTCCATATTGTTAGTCCACTCACATGCTATTCCTCTGTCTATTTCAGCTGATGCACGAAAGATGCCGAAGGGCAAGGGATGAGCAGGACCCGATAAGAGTAAGTCACTGCCACGTTTCGTTGCAAGTTGCCTCACTCTAAAGACTGGCATTTCTGATGCTTTTGCCACTTCCACTGTGTGTTGCGTAGGTGACTTTCGGATTTGTGAACACCGAGCTGGACTTCAGATTTACATTGCTGCTTATGCATTTATGCCTGTGTAAGTTCCTCTTTCTTAATGTTTCGAGTTTGTATGTGAAAGACGTGTTTGTGAACCGTTGTTGATAAGATTGACTTGTTGTGATCAGGCCTTCGTTTCAGGAGGACCCAAGAAAAAGCTTCACTTGCTTTGGAGGAAAGCAAATCTGGAAGCAGGCAGGAGGCATTAGTGTGACCGCGCTGGCGTGGCAGACTAGGTAGAACATGAGAAATGTCGTCAGTTTTCACCCGTTGCAAATTATTTTTGTTTGATGATTTCAAGCAATCCAGCTGCCTAATCGCACTTGCTAACTTAGTACATGTGTAGTGTATGGGTTCCGTTGCACTGGTCTGGTTGAGAGCAAAGCCGTCGGTGTGTGGCCAAAGTCAATTGTACATGACCGTACTTGTACATGCAGAGTCCATCTGGTGGCAGTCCCTGAATCCACGTCGGTCGGAGGTCACCGTGCAGATGTTGAAGGGAGTCAGCTCCTCGTAGCCCGTCAAACGGTGGTTGCCGCAGCCGGACTGCCGAAGGCGATCTGGCAGATCCAGGTCGGATTGGCAATTAGGGTTTAGTGAAACGCCTGATTCAACCAGGCCAGGTCCAGGCGGTTTGGGCCTTGATCAAGGTGACAGTCAGGTGAAGGTCATTCATGCAGGGACTGGGCGCAGGTGCCGGCCTGCTCTGAATCGATGTGCATGTTGGCTCGCTGCCCAAAAATCAAGGCAAGGCTTGCCTGGATGCGAGGATCTGTGGAGAAACAGAAAACCGAGGTTACAGAGCTGTCGTCTTGTAGGACAAGCAGAAAATGTCTGCACATTGAAAGCCCCAACTACAACGACGACAGCACTCTCGATATTGCACAATCTCACGGGAATATTAAATTTCTGGTTCAAATATCGCTGCAAAGTAATAGCTTGCCTTTTCTTTTGTTTCCTCTCGCGCCGGCTCGTGTCAGCCAGGCATCCAGTCTCTGGGCAATGGGCATGGTGACGACCACGACTGCGGTCAAGGCGGGATGATAAATGCCCATTTATGGAGCAGCCATGAGACCATCAATGAGAGTGAGCAGCGGCAAGGTGCCACTCACCTCAATTTATGTGTGTAGTGCTCATCATCGCCCATGGTCACACCTCCTTGACCGACCCTCCACGTCTGTGCCTCTCCCACTGACCAATCCTGTGAAGTGAAGTACATATGCTTGCTAGCATGTATGTACATCTGGACACCTGTAGACTCCAAGCATTCTGGCATGGACAATGGGGACTAATTTATTTCCTCTGCGTTGGATGTACATAGCCTGTGATGAGAATGCTGTTGATGGCGCCTGTCTTTCACAAGCTGTCAGGTCACACCCTCTCACAGTACATATGTACGTACACTGTCTATTCACATCTTCATAAAAGCAGGCTAACAACGAGGTGGTACTAAACGTTGTCACCTACAAAGGCATCTAGGAATGACGTGATCTTCTCCCCTCTAACGACTGGAGGATGAACGGTGAACACCAGCTGCAGTCAATGGCTCACCTCAGATCTGACCTCCCCTTGGCTCTTGCCGACATCCGTGGAAGCCAGAGCAGCAGGCTCTACAGTCAGGGTCTGGCTTTCTGAGCAGCGCCATCAGCTTCCGTGTCATCCTTCTCCAGAAGTAACTTCAGATGATCAATTCCTTTCCGAAACAGAAATCCTAAGATGGTTGCAACCGCCTCCGACGTCGTCTCGTTGTTCGGCACCATTTGGTAAGACCAAGAAATTACGGTGACACCCGGATCAGCACCGGCGGTCAGTTTCAAAGTCCCCTGGTACTCCTTCAGATTCCAGGTGTTTTCGAGCAGCTGGTATGTGATGAGATGGTTGGCCGTGTCCAAGACAAGCAGCTGCTCGTTAGCGAAAGTTGATGACGGGCCGGTCGTGATCTCCTGAAGGCGCCGCACCGCGCCTGGCTTTCCGGGTTCTCCAGAGACTAGGGTTGAGGTCACACCTGGATACCATCGATCGGTCCCGACGAAGTCTGAACACAGCTCCCACACAACATCAATCGGTGCCCTCACTTGGTCCACAACTTCCAGACTCCAGAACTTGGTGTCGGATGCCATTGCTCAGGGGGAATGTGCAAAGATATGGATCAGATCTGTGAGACAGGTATCTTCGGCATGCACCTCACAGTCTCACATCCGCAAGCTTCTCGATCAGGAGCAGCACAACAATGAGATTGCTCCAACAGGAACCATTGGTGCGCGCATATGTACTCCGAAACGATAAAGATGCTCCTCCCGACTCAGATTCCCAAGTCCACTGCATTAAGCATCTTAGCACGGTTGTTTTGTCTCCACATATATGTATGAAATGGATCCTACTGTGTGGTGATCCGGCCAATACGTCGTCGCTTTCATTCACCTTCTTGGACAAGCTCCCCTTCTCTCACAGCCCTTACTGCAGCAAAGTGGACTCCGTGGTCAGCAGCAACTCGCCATAGCACGATCCGGATATCCTTGCGTATCCACTTCAACGCTGTTCAGATCACAAAATTGCAATAGAATTCAATTCTTTGATTCAGAAAACATTATTTCTGCGACCTATTTATAGCTTAGGACTTCGCACCACGAGAATGTTTTTGTGCGTGGTAAGGAGGAAACACAAATTGATCAATAAGCGTGATGAGAGATTTTGGTGAAGCTTGCTTGTCCGACTCCACTTTACAAGATTCACTTGCACCACAAAGGTTCAATTCCATGGGCAGGCCGGGTATGGACATACATATGGTCCATGTAAACCTGTGAAACAAGGAGAAATGGCAGAAACACGTTTCACAAGTCAGGACAGCAGCTTTGACAAGCATCGCGCAACAGACAGGTATACCGAACGCCCTTCTGACACTCGAGCAACCAATTGACAGGCTTGACATCATGGTATATGCATGTAGGTATGTGTCTTCGTCTCTTCGTCTGGGTGTCAACCATAGTCAACACGGTGTATATGACTTGATAAAGTTCTCCTTCCCAATTCCATTGAAGATTCCTTCCCTTCCCGGCCGGCTCCCTCATCCCGGATCCGCCCAGCACTCCTATGAAATACCCAACCTAAAGTGGCAACATGCGAGCCTGCGGCGGAGGTGCCGGAGCACGGCTTGTCCTTCCTCGGTAACAACAAAGTGTGCTTGCTAGCAACACATGCTACTCACACGCTGCATCATCTGATAAAGGCCTGCAACCCTAGAATCATCAAAATCGTGTGGGCTTCATGACAATCCGCAACTTGGAGCACAACCAAGACGATGATGGGCAGTTTGCCTGCAAGTCCGCCAGTGCCAACCTAACCGCCGCACTGACCAAGATCCCGCACCGCACTTCCGCCTCACCATTTCAGGGCTCTGCCATGATCCCTCGCTCCGTGAAACCGCATGCACAAATGTGGGCGCTAGCACGGTAATCATCGTCTGCCACATCGGTTCCCAATCTGCAGGCTGCAAGCTGCAAGCTGCCCGGCCGTCGGACAACACCCTTCCCAATGCTGGCTGGCCGAGGTCGCCAGATCTACATAGGAGCAGGCTGGAGCCTGCAATGACCCCAGTCACTGCACTCAATGTCCATCAACGCCATGCCCCACTGGCTACCCCACTACACACATACATAAATAAAATACATGGCTTTGGATGGCAGACTGAAAGCTGAACGCAAGCTGGATCCATGGAGGCTGGAGGCCAACCACCCCGTCAGGGCGTCAGGGCCACGGCGAGGATCAGGATCAGGGTCAGGGTCAGGTCAGACAGACAACTGGTTTACACGCGCTGTCTGGCCAGGTAGTGGCACGCAGCCACATCGATGCTGGTGCTACCTTTTCGGGCAATGTCCAACCCCAAACCGGGAATCGACCGTCAACCACTTGCGCACAGCGCTGCAGCCGAGCGCGGACCAGTAGCGTTCAATAGGTTGCAATCACCCGTTTTGGCGTCCAGCTCCATATCCTCAACGGCCTGCCTGTGGCCCTAGCTCAGGATGCTTAAATTTTGTTAGACAAAGTATAAGTCTAGTATCAAAATTTTTATAAAATTTTCAACTAAATATCAGTCATATTATTTAAGATCAACAAGGATAAGGTACCCATGCTGCTGTGTAAAAAGCGTGCACGAGTAGGTCACCAGTACATAGTTTTGAGCACAAAGGATGTATTCTTCATGTGTGATATGATTCTATTTTCTTAATATTTATTCCCTGTGTGTTGTTCAATGCATTAGTACAATAAAACATTCTTCCCTGTGCGAATCAATTGCTTTTGGTGATTGTAACCTCGATCGTGGAGGAAGATCTAAGCTTAAAATATAATTTATCAAAATTTGTTGTACATAACTATGTCATTTTACTCCCTATGTTTATGCTATACATGTAGATTAACACAAGGTCCAAATAGTTTGTTATGAGATCAGCTTAGTTCACAGGAAAATCTATCTTGAGCCATTCTATTTTGTGTCTTATATATTGTTCCATCATAGAACCCTTTTTGAAGAGCAACGCCACATGGATATATGTCAAATCGTCACTTCAAGTTGCACAAAGTTGTTACCAGCTTAAGATTAGTTCCATATTGCAGAATTATCATAAATGACTCAGAATGGACCTGTGTGCGCTTAGATTTTCATCCAAGGTTATGATTTTAATTTTTATCAAACAACAAAATATGATTTTCTAGATTATATCATTATAAAAAAATATTTTCACAAGGAATCCTTGGTATTAAAATGATAAAACTTGTCACAAGAGTCAATAAGGCATCATGAGAATATACAGCCTAAATATAGAAACACCACGTCATACTGCCGTTGAACTCAACTCAAGGACCATGGTTAAATTTGATGCACCCAAGAAATAAGGGTGCAAGGATCCACACCTCGTGCTACCCATGGTTATGGATATTAGAAAAAAGTGCCCAACCGAAAACGATTCTGAGGTTGCATGTGTAGATATAACAAACATGTATGTAGAGACATAGCTTCACCTCATCCACTTAAAAATTTATCGGTTCTTGATACGCCTACAGTAGCGTGAGTCAGCTCGCTCGCTGTGAGCTGTGTAAAGGCACAAATGCGATTTTGAAGCGAGAAAAAGGAAAAAGGGTGAGTCAAAGCGTGGGCTGTAGTGTGGGGCTTTATTCCCGTATTCCAATTTATTTTTTCTTTCACGGAAACAAGTGCAAACAAAATGCAAGGAAAAGAGAGGGCGCCGTGTGGCCACAGTATGTCAACGGCGGGTAGGGGGAGTGAAGGTCTCAAAAGATGGTCGCATCTGTGGCACCGGCGCGGGCGCGGTTAGCTGCTCGCACCGGGCGGTGTGTTATCTTTATGGGAACCGCACCGATGGGCACACAGTGTCAGTGGCCAGCCACTACCCAACTCCGTCTCACAACGGTCTCTTCACAGGATTCGCGTCTCCTGCGTCTCCTGCGTCTCCAGCGTCTCCTGCGTCTCCTGCGTCTCCTGCGTCTCCTGCGTCTCCTGCGTCTCCAGCGTCTCATGCCTCCTCTTCAACCCACAAAGCAGTATCCCGCTTCTCCTTCTCCTTCTCCGTCTCCGCTCGCTCGTCGGATATGCATTTTGGTGAGCTCATGTAGTGTAGTCTACGTACGATGTACAATTTCAACTTGAGGTGGAGACGTTTTGTGAACGTTTCGCCGCGAGGCTGCAGTGGAAAAGGAGACTTGACTACATGCACGGACTTGTAACAGTCGTGGAAAATGCGCAGTGCAGTGCTGTAACAGAACTTTAAACAGTTTCCCGCTTCAAATTTGACGACCGGTTTCATTGAAACGAATGTAGGTGAGCAAGGGAAGGAGAGATTGCGTTGCAGACGAGATTCACGTTGCCATCGACAGCTCGCAAGGGCGAATTTGAAGCCTTGGCATTCCAATTCGCATTCGCAAGTGAGAGCGAGTAGGGAAGGGCAAGAGATTGCGATGTAATGAAATCCGAAATTGGAGTTGGTTGTGTAGCAGGTAATACAATCATGCGATTGAACACAGGTAGATGCTAGGTGAAGACTAGAGTCCATAATATGTGAGAGACAACGGCAATGCTTGCAGTTTGCGAGGCAGCAAAGGCAGAAAATGCCGACTACGGGCGGTTCACGGCCGAGGTCAGTGGCAGTTAGTGTGGTAGGGAGGACTCCCAGGAAGTAGAAGAAGAAGAAGAAGAAGAAGAAACAGCCTGAGGAGGTAGTCTAGTGCTTGAAGGAATTGCGGAGGGCGGTCTCGAGCATGGAGATGGAGGCGTGGAGGATGTTCTCGATGATGCTGATGCGCTGTTCCTTGAGGAGGGAGGGGTCGTGGGCGTCGGGGCAGTAGATGGGGTCGTGCTCGAAGCTCCAGCGGACGTAGGTGGAGGAGGGGGAGGAGCCCTCCCAGAGGCGGCACTCGCCGTGGTAGTTGGTGAGCCCTAGGTTGTTGTCCTCGATGGTGTAGGTGAAGGTGTAGTTGCTGGGATCCAGCGTGAGCAGCCGCTCGCACACCATGAGGTTGAAGTGCGGGTCGGAGCCCAGCCCCGCCATCATGTCGTCCCCGTCCTCCCCGTCGCTCTCGTCCGGCGACACCCGGTGCAGCGTGCGCCTGCAGCCCACCTCCGTCACGTACCGCCCCGACTCGTCCGTGCACGACACCAGCGGCACCCACGAGTTCACCGAGTAGAAATCCGACACCAGGTCCCACACCCTGTCGATTGGCACCTGTATCTCGCCCCCCGCCTCGCCCGCCCACCGCTCCCCATCTTGCTCTTGCTCTTGCTCTTGCTCTTGCTCTTGCTCTTGGATGGAGATGGATATGGGCCTCACCTCACGCACCTCCCCGCCGCTCCACCAATTCCTGCAACCAGCCTCCCGCTTCTCGCCTCCCGCCTCCGGATCCAATCACTCCACCCGCAAAGCGTGCAGTGTGCAGTGTGCAGTCTGCCGCCCACAAATCCCACAGTCAGAATCTCGCAAAACCCACCTCCAATTTGCCAAGGAAATCACAAGCAAATTTGGGCGCCCAAATCTTACAGTGCCGCTACGCCCGGTGAGCTGAGCCCGGCGCGGCGCGGTGAAATGGCGGCGGAAACGGTGGCGGCGGGATTGGAAGCGAGTGCGCGGGAGAGGGGAGGATCGGAGGCGGGTGCCGGAAGGGGGGAGTGGGGGAGAGACTGAGGTTGAGGCTGAGGCTGAGGCTGAGACTCAGGCTCAGGCTGGGGCTGAGGCGCCGGAATAGCAAGGGCGCACACCGCAGAGAAGAGGGGTGAGGAGGAGAGAGCGAGCAGGGGCGAAATCGGCGCTGCAGCTGCGGCTGCGGCTGCGGCTGCGGCTGCGCTCCGAAGAGGAGGGAAGGAGAGGAGAGGGGGAGGAGAGTGGCGCCAGAGCGGCCTGATATACAGCCCAGCCAGCCGCCGCGGCGCCTGCTGCCTGCTGGTGCAGGCTGCTGCTGCTGCTGCTGCGTGGAGCGGAGGCGAGTCCAGTCGCTGTTGGAGCTGCCCGAGTGTTGTGTCGTGTGTCGGCCTGAGGCGGGATTTGTCCTCTTCGGCACACCCAGTTCCGAGGAATCTGTGGCAGCTCTCCCAGTTAGGCGGTGCAGCGAGCGTCCCACGCCTAGGAGCCGGGCCACGGCCGCCATGCCTGCCTTGGTGTACGACGGGCCGGGGCGGGCCGCGGGCCGGGTGGGCCAGGGCGGGCCTGCCTGGCTTTCAATTTTTCACGCCCAGCCAGCAGCGGCTGCAGCCTGAGCGGGAGCGGCCGGGCCGGGGGCTGGGGCTGGGGCCGGAGGCCGGAGGCCAGGGCGGAGGCTGCGGGACGGGCGTAACTGCGCACGCCTCTCCAGGCTCTGATGGCGGCATTCTCCCTTGTCCCAGCACCAGCCCTGGCCCCAGCTGGCCCCAGACCCCAGGCCCCAGGCCCCACTCCCAGCCCGGCCTTGGGGCCTTGGGGCCTTGGGGCCTTGGCCGTGACAGATCGGGACATTCCCGTTCCGTTGTGGCAAGGCCGGGCCGGGCCGGGCCCGCGACTCCGCGATCGAGCCTCGCCTTTTTTTTTTTTTTAAGATGAAGGCCGCACCATGTGTGATGGTGGCGCTGGCCCAGGCCCAGGCCCAGGCCCAGGCCCAGGCCCCGCCTTGGTTCAGGTAACAGGTTTCACGCCCCATGCTGTTCCAGCTCATTGGTCGTGTCTCCCCTGCTCTGCACTTCCCATTCACTGCACTCTGCAGTCTGCAGTCCGCACTGGCACTGGCACTGGCCCTGGCCCTGGCCCTGCACACCGCAACTACCTCCACCGTCTTGTGCCTGCTCGTAGTGCAGTGCAATCCTGCAGTCCTCCTGGACACCCCCCTCCCCCCTCCCCTTTTCCCATTGTCCCTTGTGCAATTATAGCCAAACACACACTTTCCTCCTCAATGCCGCGCTTGCCGCGCTGCTCATCATTGTGCCCTGTTTATTGTCATGCGCTCGTACATGTATGCTCATGTACATACAGGCCTCCCGGCGCGCCCGTAGACCTCTCGCCTCCTCGGGCTCCCATGCGCGGCTTGGGTGTTGGTGGCCTCCGGGCTCCCTCCATCAAACCTGCTCTGCTTTGATGCGGATTCGGTGCGGGTCAGGTCGGGTCGGGTGGAGTGGCGGGAGAGTGGATTAGAGTGGAGTGGAGTGGAGTGGAGTGGAGTGGAGTGGAGTGGGTGGGTGGAAAAGAGGCTCGCCAAGCATGTGAGCTGCTGCCCAAAAAGAAGGTGGGAGGTGATGGGAGACAGACAGGCATCGCAACGCAACGCAACGCAACGCACCGTAACTTCGCAACGGCAACGAACGAGCGAGCGAGCTTGCCTTGCTTTGCCTTGCTTTGCCTTCCCTTGCCTTGCCTCGCCAGCGCTTCCCGTCCACCTCATCCACACCTCCACGTCAGGCTAGGGCACCACTTCTGCATCAACCTCAGGCCGGATTTTAGACGCATTCCTCTTTACGGTATGCACACATAACAGTGCTCAGAGTTATGGTCCCGGAGGCTAGGGTGTATTCATGCATGACGTACAAGAGACCCTGGCATGCACTTCGCTCCTAACACCCTCGGGCCTTCAACCCACTCGAACTTCAATCGACACTTTGACTTCCACTACCCGACGAGTGAGTACCTTACCTCCCTGGGTCTGCACTTCCCTCACCCTGCCAATTCCAAACACGGATCGTCACACTTCACCCCATTCTTGCAGCCCCGCTGACCACCAAACATGTATGTACAAAGCCCATTGCAACCAAAGATTTTGCAAAATCAAAGGGCACACATTTTTTAACGTTGAAGACGGTCCTTACTGACAGACTCCTGTCGGGAGGCATTTCCATCTTTCACTACATACTACTTTTTATGTTTGTACGCAAGTAGGTGGACGGGCCTGGCCACAAGTTCACCAACCTGCCGGAGAATGAATCTGAACAGGAAGCTTTCTTTCCGAGAGATCCTGCACGGGGACGGAACCCGAACATGTCTGCCATCACCTAGCAAGGGAACGATACTCCACCAACTGCTCAGCAAACAAAACCTACACAACGCAATGACGATGGCTTGGCAGGGTAATCTACCTCAAACGTCACAACTTTTCTACACCAGCTTATCTAATGCGAATGTAACCTACATCTTCAGCCAGACTGCATGAATGATCTCAACCCTGAATCCAAGGACCAGGGATCACACACTCCGCCGTTGACATTCACCTCAGGGTTCACTGCCACAGGAAAAGAATCAACACGACATTCCCAGACCGGTCACGGCACCTACATCACAAACCAGCGCCAGGTGCTAAGCCAACACAATGGCCCTAATCCGGGGAGCAAGTGTCGCAAAAGTCTCAAGCACCCGCTTAGTGCCTGCATCTGCATGCAAGGGGCACAGATCTATGCAATCCAAAAGGGAAAGGGCTCCTGAGAAAGGCAGACACTGCACAGCGCCCCAGAAGCGAGCAGGCCTGCAGCACGTATTTCCGCAAGCATCGCTGACGAGCAATGCCCTGGTGAGCATGAAAGCACACACTAACGAAGCGTTCCACCACAAGAGCCAGGTTGTCAAAACCTTGAACATGGAGAAAGAAAAGTTTTAAGGCTTATCATGGTCTTCCGCACCCTCCTTTTCCTTCGCCTCCAGCACCGCAAAGCGATAGGTCAGCCTTGACAGACTGTAAAACAAGGCAAGGGCATAATCCCATGGACAACCGGCGGGACCGCGCCTTTCAACAGCACAACAGCAGAGGACTGGCAACTTTAACGGGGAACAACTTAGCTTCAGTCTACATGACAAGACATCCTTACCACAAATTAAGCCGTCCATCCCGGCCGTCCTGACACGTGCACTTACATCGACTGTGACAAGGAGACAGACCTCACGCCGGCTCCGCCCTCGCGTCTACTTCACACTTCCGCACACGTCTCTAGTGCTGAGCGAGCTTCCTGCTTCAGAATGTGATGCAGGAGGTATGCCAGCTGTCACTGTGTGTGGCCAGTGATGGCTCCGGTCCGCCGATTGTTTCCAAGGCCTCAAGAGCAGCACAACAGCAGACCTCAGAAGTAGCGGGATTCCTCACACATGCATGACTGATTACAGCCTGAGAGTATTGGAATAGTTGTGGAAGCGTACCTTCAGAAGATGGCGGGGGAAGGGAGTGACAGCTCGCGACCGCTGTGGACACTCTCCATCAGCAGGCATATTAAAGCTCCTGTGGACGATGTCTGGGCTCTGGTCGGTGACTTCATAGATTTGGGACGCTGGCTGCCAGGTGTGTCATCGACACTGTCGTCAGGGCAACCTCAATCGCTCGGAGCAGTGCGGTACGTGATCGGTGCAAACGGCGCCTATTATTACGAGCGGCTTATCGAACTGGATTTGGAGAACCATGCGTATGCCTACGTTGTGGAGGACAGCAGCGTTGGATTGACGGATTATACTGGCTGGCTTCGCCTCACGGATGGCCCCGACCCTGGAACTACTGTCATCTCCTGGGGCTACACGACAAAGGGCAGCAGTAAGCCAGGCGTCACTGAAGAATTCCATAAGGCTTCTCTTTCCGGAGCGTTTCACAAGAGCGTCGATGACCTGGAGCAAAAGTTGTATGCTGCAAGACAGGATGGTGCCCGGCTAGGTGAAGCACCGGGTACAGGTCCAGAGATAAACATCTCAGATAGAGCTTGATTCGGATTCTTCATAGTCAGGCTGCTTGTGTAGTTGCTTGTCAGCTGTTGGTACGTCAATCGATCCAATGTGGAGTAACAGAGGGGAAGTGAGCAAGAATCTCCGTCTGCTTGCTCTCTCAGTGCCTGTTGGTGCCAAATTGGGCAGTGTCCCGATTCTGGTAGAGAAGAAAAGAAAATTTTATTCAAGTCCACTAAGGACGGATTTCCGTCATGGGACTGGTACTTAACAACTTGTACCATGGTGTGCCCAGGCTACTTGCACCAAGGGCATCCACTCCCTTTAGGCACCCCATCTAAGTGTCCATTTGGCCATTTGGACACACATTTATAAGAACCATTTAGAGCCTGTCACCTGTTTGCAGACAGGTTCTTCTTCAATGGTATCATGAAATTTGTTGGTCAACTAGGGGCTCACAGAACAAGGGGACTTTCGTTCATCCCAACCAATTTTGTTCATCCCAACCAAACTTGCGGAATCAAGATGCATCCATCACTGTATTCCCGTGCAAGGACATGCATAATTGCCAAGTCCCGTTGTCAATGCGATGCTGTGGCTTGTCTTAGATTCGTCTGTGCTGCTGTAGAATTAAATCCCGCCAGACAGACATATGTCTAATCCGACAGTATCTGTGATAATGTGTTGTTCGAACTGTAAGATTCTGTTTCACCTTACCTGCTGCATTTCTCACCTTAGATAAGGCCCCGCTCCCCTCCACTCTCCACAGTTCCTGTTTGCAGCTTATGTCGGTTTCCGTCGTCAAATTATACACTGCCTCAACGGATGGAGCAAGACGGATCAAAAGATACAACCAGCTTCAACAATACATATTCGTCACTTCACACTCGTTGCCATGGCTAAACATTGTAAACAAGGCCAAAGCTTCCAACAAGCGACTGAAGCACGAGGATCAGAGGATCATCAGCATAAGAGCAGATTCTTCATGTCAAAACAGGAAAGGCCAGGAGAGGACTCATCAGGGGAAGCCCCGTACTTAGGTAAAACCGAGAGGTCTTCGACGCTTGAAGAATGAGTTGCTAGCTACACCAGCAAGTCCAACAACGAAAAGGAGGCGCAAGAGAGCACCAGACGAGAGCAGAAACAAACACAAACTGAGAAACGGAGACAGCCTCGATACTATCATATATGAAGTATGTGTACAGAAATGGCTCAAAGCGGGAGAGAAAGCTACAAGGTGCCAGAATACATTGCTCACGACCAAAACTCGCACAGCATCAAGCAGGAACATCAGGCTTTTCCGGCTCCTTCTCAGGATCTTCCTCCGGGTCCTTCTTTTCATCCTCCTCCTCTTCTTCCTCAGGGGGATCAGCCGGTAGAGGTTGAGGCAGCGGCGTCTTCATAGGGCTGAATTGCGGAAAGATGTCTGGCCGCCGTCCCGGCGCCGGCCTGTCCCACTCAATAGGAAAGTCGAGCGGCGAGCGCCTGGTCATCTTCTCCTCGTCAGGTGCCATTGCCCTTGCACCTCCACGACTGCAACACCGCAGAGCCGACGCACATCCACCATGTACCCGCCAAGCCGCTAAACATGGCCTACATGAGCCGCTCACTCTGAACACTTCACCGCTTGTGGAAGATGAGCAGGGAGCCGCAGACGCGAAGGGCAGGCAGGCCGCAGCCAGCGAAGCCATCCCAGTTGGCTCTCAGTCCACGTTAAACCCTTCCCCGCCACGCTAGGTCTCCGACGCAGGGAAGCGGGAGTGCCCTTATGGTGAAGTCGAAGGAATCAAGCAATCGCTGCACCGTGATTATTAACCTACACCGAATCCGGGGGCTGGCTGGAAGAGGCACATATTATATCCATGGCAAATACTTCATTTTCTTAGAGTGCAGAGAGCGGTCTACCTAATCGTTCACGCCTGTGAGTAAGCATCAGCTGAACTGGCTTACACAAAACCTAGAAGGCGACATATATAGATATACATGTCAAAATCAGATTTTAGTATTTTCGAGGCAGAGGAAGGATTAAGTTAGCCATGGCCATGGACTGCGCATGGAGTCTTGTGT
The DNA here is from genome assembly GCA_010909165.1 of Anthoceros angustus. Classification (NCBI taxonomy): domain Eukaryota; kingdom Viridiplantae; phylum Streptophyta; class Anthocerotopsida; order Anthocerotales; family Anthocerotaceae; genus Anthoceros; species Anthoceros angustus. Next base: position 1,914,728 of record VJWM01000044.1, on the reverse strand, counting down.
AGGTTAAAGGGTTTCTTAAGAGTTCTCCAACTTCATCACAAATCAGATGAAGCATTTCTTTTTAGCGCATTTGTTAGCCTGTGCAAGCCTGGCCTGCTATGTAGGGATTCAGACCGAGGTGCAGCAGCATGCCGGGTCTGTCATTGAGGTCGGGGTGCGAGCTTACAGCTGCTGGCATGGGCAAGACGTCATTCAGGCTCAAATGGCATGGATAGAAAAGAGGAGTAAAGGTGCGAGGCCAGCTGCAGTCCTTGTAAGGGGAGTTATGTCGATTCCGTCATGCCACACGAATAGTTGACGGGAGGGATGCATGTCAACCTCCGGCCGCTCCCCGCCATCTCTGCTCACGCTCACAAAGGCTGCGGCCGCCGCGAACATACACCGCATCGTGAGCCTGCGAAACCTGCCGGACATGATTGTGTTCGAGCTCTTTCGGGTATGCTGGTCGGTGCCTTTGCTTCCGTTCTTGGTGACGTAGTCTCGGTGGTTTTGTTGTGACTGGCAGGCGGATGTGGACTGTGTCGGAAGGTCTTGTATGCTATGCTTCAGTGAAGTGCAGTGCGGGGTGTGTCAGAGTTGAGCAGCAATTGCAAGCAGGCATGTTGCAGCCTAGATCCGTTGCCATGAGCTGACCAGACGGTGGTTTCACAGAAAACATTGAACGCAGGAAAGCTTACTGAACCCGTCTTACGGATGTTTCTTGCAACCGGCAATGAATCCATCTTGGAGATGGTTGGTGCCCTAGGAATACAGCCGGTTCTGAAGCCTGTTCTTCCCACACGTAAGTGACATTTGCTGCATAGATGCTTGCACGCTCTTCATAACGGAGCGTTTTCACATCCTTCACAGAATGGATGAGTGATCGTCAAGTTAACTTCGAGTGTTTTTCCAGGCTGTTCAGACAGGATGCTGTGACAACTTTCACAGTTAGGGCTGGTATGCTTTGAGGAGGATCCCGCAGGTCAGCTGAATGGAAGAATTCACGACTAAATTGAAGAACAGTGACTGCGGCTCACACACCACACCCTTTGATCTTTGCTCGTTTCGCAGGGTTTCCGCGAGATCGTATTGATTTGGACGGTGGCAAACCCATGTCCCATGCAAAGTGGTTGCATTAGCGGCATTGGTGGAAACTAAAACTCTTGTCAATTTTGGGCTTCGCATTATTTTTGCCGCCCCGTGGTCCATCCCATATGAATGGTTTTTGTCTGTCTGCGGAAAGCGGATGCTGCCCTGCAGCAAGCGTAAATGCTGCTGAGCCCAAATTCTTCTGCCAATCGCAGACGAGCAGTTGGCAGTATGAGGGCCTACCTCACGTTTCGAAGGAGCGGGACAAGTATCTGTGGAATGTAAGTCGTGCGGCTTTTCCCACACTGAAATAAAAAATACTTCAATAGAAAGGTGGCTGACTCGCGCGCACCAATTGATGAGGGTTGTTCGAGCGTGGCTGGCTGTGCCATCGTCACCTGATAAATAATAAGCCAGACGGCTATACACAAATGTATGCATGTGATGTACACGACCCCGGCTATCTACTCTGCTTTGTCGAGGCCTACTTTCTTCAAACCTTCCTCGATGACAGTCCCCACAGAGTCGACGGCAGATTTGACAGCTTCCTTTACGACTTCCACCAGAGGCCAGTCCGTGTAACCGTGGACATCGTTCTCCGGCTTCGTGCTGTACCAGATAGAGGTGGTCCATCCTCCCTGGTTCAACTCCTTGCCTGCTCTCAAGAGGTCGGGCAGGTTGGCATTGGCGAGGAAGGCAACACCGAAGGAAGCCAGATCTGCTGTGCCATCCTTGATGTACTCTGCAGCCTGCATCGACACACTCTCGTCAAGAACACAAATCCTCTGGCTACATCTGAAAGGTGGTGAGTTGGTCGAAGAAGCAGAACCCAGGTACCAACCTTTTGTGGGGAGAGACCGCCGTTCATGACAATGGTGCCCTTGTAGTGCTGGCGGAAGAATTGCCAGACGTCCGCCTGGAAGTTGGGCTCCTTCAGGCCCAAGAAGCTTCACAAGGTAGGCAGCCGTAAGATGGGGAAGTGGGTGCCCTGTCATGTTGACAGGACAGGGAGGCCTGGTAAGAGGTGGGTACCTGAAGTAGGGAGCATAGTTGAGACTTGACATCTCCACGAACGCAATGTTCCTCTTGTCCAGCTCAGGGCCCAGATAGGCAAGCTGGGCGAGCGAGTCGTCCTCGGGCTCCACCAGGCCGCTGAAAGTCACCCCTTGCTGCAGCTTGATCCCTACCTTCTCCGATCCTATGGCCTCGCTCACAGCGTCTACCACCTGAAACAAGCAGGCGTCTGAGTCACAGTTGCAGAAATGCCAAGTGTGAATGGTAGCCTGGATTGGCATGGCTTAGCTTAGCTCACCTCCAGCAGGAAGCGTGCCCTGTTCTCCACGCTGCCACCGTACTCGTCCGTCCTCCGATTGGTGTCCTTGGCCAAGAACTGTTGCAGCAGATACCCATTTCCTGTTCACCACAACAACACCATTCAGATGCAAGATGCTCTGCTCTTATTTTGACTCTATTCATTCAGATGCAAGATGCTCCGACCAGAGCATCTTGCACCACAACAGCACCAGTTCGGGAAGGGCAAGCCGGGAGCTCATTGCGAGGCGGGCTTCGGCGACAGATTCAGAAGCTCGGCCCATACCGCTGTGCAATTCCACCCCATCGAAGCCGGCCTCGACGGCGCGCTTGGCTGCCGACACGAACTCCTGCACCACTCCCGGCAGCTCGTGCAACTCCAGCGCTCTGGGCTCCTCGTACGGTGCCTTCCCGTCCTTGATGTGCACCAGGCCCTCCGGCTTCACCGCCGATGGCGCCACCGGCAGTTGGTTGTCGGGCAGCAGCGAGGAATGGCTGATGCGCCCGGCGTGCATCAATTGCAGGAAGATGAAGCCCCCCTTCCGGTGCACCTCATCCGTCACCAGCTTCCACCCTTCGATGTGCGCGTCCGTCCACACCCCCGGCGCCCGGATGTAGCCTCGCCCGGCCCAGGAAGGCGCAGCGCCTGCAACAACGCCGCCATCTCGTTCGTCACCACAAATCCAGAATTCCGATACAGACAGCCAGCCAACCCAGCCGAGTCTATACCTTCGGTGAGGAGCAGCCCGCCGTCGCTGCTCCTCTGCGAGTAGTACAGCTTGTTGATCTCCCGGGGCGCCTCGGTGATGGGGTCGTTCCTGGTCCGGGTCATGGCGGCCATCACCACGCGGTGCTTCAGCTGCAGCTTCCCCACTTTCACGGGGCTCAGCAAATGCTCCGTCACGAACTCCTTGTCGTAGTCCGCCATCTCTTCTTCCTCTGCCTGCATTTGTTCACAAGGCAATGCCACAAGAAAACGTCTCAAACTGCCTGCTCACGTCTCGTGAAACCGATTCCCGTCTTCCAGAATGCACAGCACTGAATCGCGTCCTTCAGTAACACCTTACCTTACTACTCTGCTGATCACAGCGAACGAGCCTGTGAGAATGCGAATGCGAATGAGGACGAGTGACGACGAGCCCGTGAGAGTGCGATTGCCAATGCGAATGGGAACGTGAATGCGCAATCTGGACTCTGGACCAACGTGATTGGAAACACCACGAAACGCTCTGATTCAAAACCGGGGAAGACAGACTGGTTTGCTTCGAGCTCAGCATTTATGCAGGCAGGAGGGAGGGAAGGGAAGGGAAGGCTCACCTGCACCTGCCTCCGAACCGGACGCTCTTCTACAGTATCTACCGCAGATTAAACGGAGGAAGCTTCGCGACCACCTTCCTCAGGTGCTAGAATCCCGTCGCATTTTCCCGTACGATTCGGATAAATTCAAAGAAACCTCTCATATGAAACGGGCCGCGACACTCCATTTATGGACAAAATGGGTTCGGGGTAGATGGTTTTCCATCTCTTTTTCATAATAAAATCTCCTCATAATTTATGGACAAAATTCGTTCGCGAAAAGCAAGCTCCGGTTAAAATTACGACAAAATTCGTTGGCGAAAAGCGAGCTCCGGTTAGGTGGAGGAAGCGAATTGGCAGTAAACATCGGGATCCCGCCATCGGCAAATTCCAAAGTGCACAGCGCGATGGGGCGTGGCGTCCAGGTTTTAGTCGGGAGCGAGGCAGACAAACCTCGCCGAGCCACAGGAAGCTCTGAGGGATCCAGCTGCGGCTCCCGAATGCGGGAGATGGCGGGAAGCGGCGGCGACGGCGCCGGGTGCGTCCGCTTTGCAGTGCAAGCGGAGGCCGCGTCGCCGGAGCCGTCCAGTGTGATCGGGAGTGTGTGTCTGCATCGTCCGCAGGAGCATACGGAGCAGGAGCGGGAGCGGGAGCAGGAGCGCGGGAATGACAGCTCGCCGCAATCCTCCTCCACTCCGCAGATGCGCAATTGGGAGACGGCGGTGGAGCACTGTGGCGCAGGTGCGTATCACGACAATTGTGCTGTGGTAGGGGAACGGGGAGGGATCCGTCGCGGGAATTCCAATTCGGGGTTCTGGTGGCAGGTTGTGGAGCTCGGGTGGTGCGGCCTTGGGAGTATCTCCTCGGGGAGCTTACCGGAGGGGGAGCTCTGCGAAGCTCCTCGCAGGCCGGATCTGCGCAGAAGAGAGAGCGGGTTTATAATACGATGTTCCACGTGCCGTGGAGGTGTGAGCTGGTAGGGATGGCACGTGGATTACGGATGCAACTACTGAGTTTCAGGGGGGCTTGCTTTTGCGTTTGGAGTAGGAGCTGAGGTTGCATCTTTTTTGCGCAGCTTCCGTATTCACTACAGCTTCGCCTTTTGTTATCTGCAGCTCATTGACGTCGGCTTCTTTGTCTGCTTGGATTCCTTCCTGTCTCTTTTCACAGTAATGCCAGCAAGGATACTCTTGTTCATGCACCGGCTTCTTAGGAGATCGAAGTAAGTTTGTCCTGGTTTTGCAACTTGTTTCTTTTCCGAGCGTGCACACTGGTATCCTTGGCAGAAAGCTGACAAACTTATGGCAGGCAATTTCAGAGACCGACTGCTGATGAGTTGTCGGACATGACTTGCTTGATTGCTATTTTGTGCGGAGTTGGAGTATTACAGTTGATTGGTAAGGCGGTATGGCTGACGTGGTTTCATGCCATGGCTGCTTTCCTTGAGCATGCTGAATTTCTGGTCCCGCTTGTGCTAAAATGGCTCTTTGATGGCTTGCAGATATCAGCATCATATATCATCTGATTCGCGGGGCTGCCACTGTCAAGCTTTATGTCATCTATAACGTTCTTGAGGTCCACATGCTACTCCTGCTTATCAATTTGATGCCCCAAAGCTACCCTATGTCGCTTCAGAGCTGCAATTATGCAAATCTTGATGTCATTTTGGGTTCTTTGCAGATTTTTGACAAGCTTTGCCAGTCTCTCACCGCAGACGTTTTGCAAGTGATTCTGAACTCTGCAGCTGGGGTGGCAGACTGCTCGAATGAGAGGCTCGTCAAGAAAACTGCCCACTTCATATTTGATCTGTGCACTGGAACTGCCTGCTTCTATATCCTCTTCATCCTTTTCCGGTTGCCTCGTGGTTTGGCTGCTTGGTATGTACTGTTCTGAAAGATTCTTGGTCTCCTTGACTTTCCCCACGTTTGCATTCGCTCATCATCATGTCACAGGCTGTCACAGTTTCTGCAGCTATTACGGCTCAGAACAATGCTCTGCTAACCATGCTTATATCAAACAACTTCGCCGAGATAAAGAGCAATGTCTTTAAGCGATTAGGGAAGGAAAACCTTCACAAAATGGCCTATCTTGGTACGTGGCTACTACAGACCACAAGCAGTGTTGATATCTATGCACGCTTCTTTGCTCTTCTGTTGAAGCAGCACTCGTGCTTTCCGCGCAGATATTGTGGAGAGATTTCATATTATGATTCACCTCCTGTTTGTATTGGCTCAAAACGTCATGAGTGCTGAAAGGCCATGGGTATCAAGCTTTTTTGTGGTCAGATGTCTTCCCCTCATCTTCAGCTCTTACCATGCTGCCGTAAAGATGAAAGTATTTTCTGTGATGTTGTAAGAGGCATTCCAATGCTGTGTTATGATTTGGGCATGGAGTTCCTCTTGGTGTCGAAACGCTGGGTTCCATCATAAGCATTCTGACAGTACCAGCGTGGTCTCCAGAATGCGTCCAAGATTGTTGTATGCGAGATTCTGGTGGACTTGATCAAGCATTCGTTCCTTGCAAAGTTCAATGAAATCAAGCCGGCAGCCTATTCTGAGTTTCTCCTCTCCCTTTGCAAGCAGGTATGCTGTTGACCCCTGCACTTCTTATGTTTACTGTGTTTGTCTGTACGCCAGGAAGTGTAGATTCTGCTCCTGCTTGTAGGATGGTGTGAGTTTTTGAATTTCACTGTCCATGTGACTCCTCCGCAGACTCTTCGCAGTCAGTCCCATGAAGTCCATAAGACTCTTGCTTTTATACCTCTCGCACCAGCTTGTGTGGTAAGTCTATGCGGTGATTGCATCCACCAGCTTCTGGTAATTTGCTTCTTGAAGTGGACTGGATCAGAACTGACAGCCAATGCCGTCGCGTGCAGGTCATACGGGCGTTGATCCCTCTGTATTCCTACTTGGTACCTAGAGGCAATGTCGTAGGTCGATCAAGTATCTTCTTGTCTGTGTGTGTAGGGACATACATCTTCTTGCTATTAGCGAAAGTCGTGGTTGGTATTGGGTTGCAAGTACATGCCAGTTGGTACGTTGATCGGCAAATGAGTAAATCCAAGGAGCACTCTGCTTAAGCATGGACAGATGCCGGTCTGGCCATAGCCATACTTTGAACTCCTTGCAGGCTGGTATGCATCTGAGGAGTCGAGGAAATCATTTTTCTCAGCGGTGTTTTGATCCCAGCATTTTCCGAAGTTCAACAGTGACCTAGTGCCTAAACACGAACAAGCGACCTGCTTAAACTTGTTTGTACGCCCGATCAATTTCTTCACCGGATCACTTAGATGACCTAGGTGGGACGGTAAGTGCAGGGAGGTAGAATCCTAGTCTAGGACAAAATGGCAGGTTGTTCTCTTTCAGTCCAGGTAAAACAATGTGACTATCTTGCGAAGGTTTTTGGCTTCTCTGCACGTTTCCATGAGCAGATTGCTATCGTGAAAGGCGAAACAGATCACTTGCTGCACATGAGATAAGATGTCCATGTTGCAGAGCCTGCCAGCACAAGCCACAGTATTATTTTAGCGACAAACAGTTAGACGCCGAACTCAAGTTTCCAACACGAAATAAAACCACCACTTCACCTGCTAGCTTCATACAACGGCAGCAAGTCATTTTGAGGCATCTCTACAACATTCTGAACCTGCGAGAACACAACGCAACGCTTCAATTTCTCCCTGAAAATGTGGACCGCATTAGCATTACGCCAGCGGTGCCTGGATACTTCCCAACAATGGGAAGCACACAGCACGGCTTCAATCACATCAACTGACCTTAGATAGGAGCTCCTGGCTTTCAGGAGGTTGCTTCTTCAGACTCTGAGGTAAAATCACAGTCAACAAATCTGGCCTTTCACCCCTTAGAGCTCCCCTGATAACGGCAGCATTTGTTCCTGATGCTCCAGAAGTGTAGATATGGTTTTTCTACAAATATACGATCGACGATCAATGTCTTGACTCTGCTAAAGCAAGTATTACAGACACCCGGACTGACAACGCTTTGGAACCGCACGCTTGTCTCATTGCAGAAAACTGACCGTAATAACCATTGCATAACTGAGAATCTCGATTAGTTGCTGATGCATGAATCCCATGTTCCTGGTACCAAAAAAACCAATCGATCTCGGCCCAGATTGTTGCATGGCAAGGAGCTCCTGGAACCCAATATGACCCAACGCTTGAGCATCGGAGCAAACAGATCAGCATGTGGCCACGAGTGCTTCAGGAAAACGGCAACACATACCTGCAAATACTCAATATCCGGAGTAGCCCTGTACTCTGGCTGAGTAAGGGTTGCCGAAGAAGCAGTCACAGATTCAGCTTGGTTTGGAATATCGCCATAGGCGTGCACGCTCCATCGATCTTGAGATCCTCTTTTGTCATCTAGAGAATCAAGCTGACGTTGCCCTTCAGACGTTCTTTTCAACCTCCACTAGACAAGTCCAATCAACGAAGCACCTGATGGTAATTTATCAGCTGAACTCTAGTGCAGCTCCCACACCAGTTACATCAAGCTCCGAAATCCTCGAGGCCTCAAACATCAACTCGCAATCACATCATTCAACAAAACCCGAGACACCCGACCATACCAAACGGCATCACATAGGAAGCAGGGCAGCTGTTGCCAGGACTGTGGCCAGTGACCACAGCAACAGCAGCAAAACCATTTGACTCCCAAAACAACACTTCCACAGCTCGCAGGCACTGTCTGAGGAAGTGCCCTGACCTCGGGCCCGCGACAGATGGCCGGCTGCCGGCATTCCTTCGAATTCAAACCGGCAAGGCGATTGCATCCCTCTCGATACTAAAAACAACAAACCCGACGGCAGCGAGCACGCAGCAGGATAGTACCTTGGATCCGAACCCGGCAGCAGGCCGCAAAAGCGGGCCGGCGCAGGCTGCCCAGCTGGTGCTACAGCGCCACTGAGCTGGGGCAGCAGCTGCTGGAGTTGGTGCGTGGTCGAAGCTGAGCGAAGTGATGCTCGAATTGCCGCTGCTGCTGCACACACACATTGCGGTAGCCCCAGCAGGTGCAGCCCGGTTGCACACGGCCCCATGCATTGCAGCCGCCGTGGCTGTGGCCATCCTCCCCCGCTGCTGCCCGACGCCCCGATTGCAGACTCAGGACGATGAATCCAGAAGCACCCAAGCAGCGCAGCCTACATATGTAAAATGCTTTGCTCCACCCGATTCAGAATCCAACGGGAAACGAAATAGGGTCTCCGAAACAGCGTGTCTGCCAAGGGGAAACGAAATGGATGCCCGAAACGTCGTCTTTTTCGTGTCAAAAATTCATGTGAGTCGAGGCCTTTACAACAACGCAAGCCGCACAAAGAGTAACACCCCCTTTCCAGCGAGGTAGGGTGCAGGCACGCAGTTAGAAACAACAACACAACAAAGACACAACCACTAAGGCCTCCAAGTAGTCTGCCATCCTTCCACAGGATGAGTCGCAATCAGCACCTCTGCTCGTGTTTTACTTCAGCAAGAGTACATGAGAGATCATAGAGAGCAGTTTAGGCATCAAATCCATAAAATCATCCAAGAGCTTGTATTTTCTTCAGGATCTCTGCTTCTCTGAGGATTCTTCCTCAAAACCATCTTCTAATCCATGGAGCACAACTAAATAAAGCTCCTTCTTCTTTCTTATGTCCTGCTTAAGCTCTCTTGTCGAAATTAATTATAATGAGCTCATCTCAAGCTTCGGACTCAGACTAGCACAAACCACCTTTTGCTTTCCATCCCTCAATATCTCAAAGGTGCAGGAGTTCACATCTACACGTACTTCATTGAAATTTATCCACCCCAAACCTAAGATGATATCATATGAGCTCATCCATTATTATCCACAACTTTGAAACTCACATGTTTTTCCCATGCTTCTACTTGCAACAATACTCCAAGCAATTCACCCGAGAATTGCAGAGTTCCTTTAGCTTGCTTAATTTCATATGGTGCGGAAGTACTAGGCCAAGCTCCTTTGCCTTGCGAGGAGTTATAAAATTGTGGGTGGCTGCAAACTCCAACAAACAACTCTACTTCTGAACCATTCATCATTCCACGTATATACATAAGGGCTCCACCTTCCCTCAAAACAGTGTCATCCTTAACACCAGATGACTCACCACATATTGTCTTTGCAACATGTGGCCACTGGCATTATTTGGGATCTATAAGAAGCTCTTAAATCCTAAGCCACGGAGTTGGTATATTGGCGGCTGCCGCATTTAATTGGGAATTCCCAGTGTGCGGACAATCCTTTACAAAGTGTCCCAGCTCTCCACAATTGAAGCTAGAGCCTGCCTCTCAAGTCCACGATAAAATTTGTGGAGCTTATCCACGTCATTCTTTAAGCTTCCTTTTTCCTTTGATCTCTTACTCCAGTGTTTCCATTCTCTTCAAGATATTTTGAAGCTCCTCCTCTGGCATGGTGATGGTTTTCGGCTCAAAGGTTTCTGCCTCCGTCGTTCTAAGAGTTGGTGCCTCCACATGTGGCTCATCGACAACAGTCTCTAGAATAAGAGCCTTCTCTTTCTTCCGCCTTATCCTCTCCGATATACCTTGCTCTTCAGGATGGGAGTGGCGCGACTTTCGCTGACGGCCAGCCGGGCGCACACAATCCCATGTCGTTGTAGTAAGGAGTCCGTTCCCGAGAGAATGAAAAGCTCCGGTTGCCGCGTTTCGACCGATCCTTACTTTGCGTCCGCTCAACTTTAACACACGCAATCGTTGTTTTGCGTCTAACTACTCATAACGTTCACCGAACAGGCCCGGTGTGGCCAAACGTTTAAGGACCCGTTTGCGTCCATATCGTTTCCGCACGTCACTCGTCCCTTAAGTCCGTTCCTCTCATCACTCTCACTACGCTCATCAACCTTAGAAAAGAACGCAAGTGGCTACACAGTCCGGACCTCCTCCGTTGCTCAACCGGGCCCCTCCGTCAGACTCTGCCGCCCTCCCGAGTTCCTCCGGCTCACCTGCTCGTCCGCTGACACGGGCCGCCTGACGAACACGGGTCCCGGTCGCTCTTCCTCGCACACACCACCACACGTTAGGGTCCGTCACCAGGACCTTGATCAGTCTCTCTAGAGTTGTCGTGCCTGCTCAGTGACTCAGGACTCACGTTAACAAGAAGACACACAAAGGTCTGCAAGCAACGCGGCATCAACACCAAGAGAAGATGATTTATTCCGACGGGCCCTCTTATACTACGCCCAAGTCGGCTTTATTACACTATTACGGTGGTGGCCATCGAAGCCCTAATCGCCGCCTACCATCCTATTCCTCCTCCTATCTCCTTCGTCGGCGGTGGGCACAGGAAGGTCCTGGTTCCGTCTCGGGATTGGTGGTCCAATCTCCGCCACGGCGATTCTGGCGCGCAATCGGATGATCCGGGCGGGACCCTTCCTCTTCCGGAATCACAGCCGGTTGGGCTCGGCGGTCGGCGACCGCCATTACCCGTCGTCCCACAGCCCGGTGGGTCCCTCCCGTTCTGCGCAAAACGCATGATTAGAGGGTAGAGTGTGTGAGTGTGAATTTGTGTCTAGGGACACCGTGAGGTCCACATTCACCCTCAATGTCGTTGTAGGCTTAGGATTCGCTCCCAAGGGAATGGTTTGTGCCAAGAGACGCTAACTTCTATCACATCGACCTTCACCTAAGTCGACTTACCGCTATTACTTCTTACCTATCTACTCAACTACTACTACCTCCCGACTTGTCTAACTACCATGATCTTATTCCACAACCACGAATCTTATTCCACGACCACAAATCTTATTCCACGACCGCAAATCTTATTCCACGACGCGGTGGCTCACCACTACCGGTAGTTGCTCGACTACCGAGGTGGGTCCCACGCCAAACCCTAGCGACTTATTTCGACACGCCATGGATCTCGCCACGGGCCTACCACTGTGCATGATCGACTTTATTCTGCACTCCACACTTCATGCACACACACACCGATTCCTAGGGACCAAAGTTCCACAAATCCTCACCGCTTCACACACACACACAAAGGCGCCACACTCACACAATTTTACAAGGAACGCCTCTTGTGCACACTTCCACCAACAAATTTGGATTCTTTTGGATCCACACAAATCTCCACCGTTAGTCTCTCAATTAGTTCCCTTCTCAACTCCTCTTACACCTCGCTGTGCATGTTGTTCATCACTCCTTCACCCAATCTTCTCCTCTCTCTCTCTCCTCAATTCGCCTCAGCTTCCAACCATCCACTCAACACTTCTCTCTGAACACAACTAACAGAACAAGGGTGAAGGAAAGAAGAACCCCAAGGCCAGAAAGGCGTGAGCAAGCTCGACCACCCCGCGCCAATCCCTTGGTTTCCTCCTCCTTTGTCGCCAAGATTGCTCTATCACCCTCCTCCCCGTTGGAGCAAGCTCGACCACCCCTAGGAGCGTCTCACACCACCTCTCAATCGGACGTCTCCAACCAACAAGCGTGGGGATCTCAACCAGAGTTATCTCGATGTGAGGGGCACAACCAAGCCCCTTTATACAATTCTGGGCGCCATAGCCACCGACTTTCTGTGTCCTAAAACGGCCGAACGCCAAGAGGCCTAACTTCTATCGCTCTTGACCTTCACCTAAGTCGGGACTTACACTATTACTCCTCTTACCTATCTACTCAACTACTACTACCTCCCGACTTGTCTAACTACCATGATCTTATTCCACAACCACGAATCTTATTCCACCCACAAATCTTATTCCACGACCGCAAATCTTATTCCACGACGCGGTGGCTCACCACTACCGGTAGTTGCTTGACTACCGAGGTGGGTCCCACGCCAAACCCTAGCGACTTATTTCGACACGCCATGGATCTCGCCACGGGCCTACCACTGTGCATGATCGACTTTATTCTGCACTCCACACTTCATGCACACACACACCGATTCCTAGGGACCAAAGTTCCACAAATCCTCACCGCTTCACACACACACACAAAGGCGCCACACTCACACAATTTTACAAGGAACGCCTCTTGTGCACACTTCCACCAACAAATTTGGATTCTTTTGGATCCACACAAATCTCCACCGTTAGTCTCTCAATTAGTTCCCTTCTCAACTCCTCTTACACCTCGCTGTGCATGTTGTTCATCACTCCTTCACCCAATCTTCTCCTCTCTCTCTCTCCTCAATTCGCCTCAGCTTCCAACCATCCACTCAACACTTCTCTCTGAACACAACTAACAGAACAAGGGTGAAGGAAAGAAGAACCCCAAGGCCAGAAAGGCGTGAGCAAGCTCGACCACCCCGCGCCAATCCCTTGGTTTCCTCCTCCTTTGTCGCCAAGATTGCTCTATCACCCTCCTCCCCGTTGGAGCAAGCTCGACCACCCCTAGGAGCGTCTCACACCACCTCTCAATCGGACGTCTCCAACCAACAAGCGTGGGGATCTCAACCAGAGTTATCTCGATGTGAGGGGCACAACCAAGCCCCTTTATACAATTCTGGGCGCCATAGCCACCGACTTTCTGTGTCCTAAAACGGCCGAACGCCAAGAGGCCTAACTTCTATCGCTACTGACCTTCACCTAAGTCAGGACTTACCTGCTATTACTCCTCTTACCTATCTACTCAACTACTACTACCTCCCGACTTGTCTAACTACCACAGATCTTATTCCACAACCACGAATCTTATTCCACGACCACAAATCTTATTCCACGACCGCAAATCTTATTCCACGACCGCGGTGGCTCTCACCACTACCGGGTAGTTGCTTCGACTACCGAGGTGGGTCCCACGCCAAACCCTAGCGACTTATTTCCGGCGCACGGCGCCGCGGATCCCTGCCACGGGCGTCTACCACTGTGCACAGATCAGACTTTATTCTGCACTCCACACTTCATGCACACACACACCGATTCCTAGGGACCAAAGTTCCACAAATCCCTCACCGCTTCACACACACACAAAGGGCGCCACACTCACACAATTTTACAAGGAACTGTTTCCTCTTGTGCACACTTCCACCAACACGGTTTGGATTCTTTTGGATCCACACAAATCTCCACCGTTAGTCTCTCAATTAGTTCCCTTCTCAACTCCTCTTACACCTCGCCAGCGTCTGATTATTCATCACTCCTTCACCCAATCTTCTCTCTCTCTCTCTCTCCTCAATTCGCCCGAGCTTCCAACCATCCACTCAACACTTCTCTCTCAATTTGAACACAACTTGGAACAAGGGTGAAGGAAAGAAGAACCCCGGCGTCGGCGTTACGAGCAAGCTCCGGACCGCCCGCGCCAATCCCTTGGTTTCCTCCTCCTTTGTCGCCAAGATTGCTCTATCACCCTCCTCCCCGGTTGCGGAGCAAGCTCTCGACCACCCCTAGGGCGTCTCGCGCACACCACCTCTCAATCGGACGTCTCCAACCAGCCACAGGCGTGGGGATCTCAACCAGAGTTGCTCGATGTGAGGGGCACAACCAAGCCCCTTTATACAATTCTTTGGGCGTCATAGCCACCTTTCAGTCCTAAAACGGCCGAACGCCAAGAGGCGCCTACAATTTCGGACGGCCTTAGGTCCAAGATGGCATCCTATCCAAAGTTCTATTCCTAGGATGCCACTACTCCCCGCCCATGTTATCTCCGCTCCCTCCGATTTGGTCGCGTCGTCCTTCTTTGCTGAATTTATGGGTCCTCCTTCCTCGTTCGATGGAAAATCCTCCCATAAACTCTCCACTTTGTTTTCCATGATCCCAAGTCAGCTCCCTCACCAATCCTCCACCTCGGACCCTCCAATGGTCCATATTTGGCCATTAGGCGAATTCTGGCAACCTTGGGCGCCATGCTCTGCAAAACCCTCACCGCCTCGAATTGCTGATAACTCGCCTCGAATCTCCAACTTGGTCAATCCCCGGTTTCTTCCTTCCAGAATCGCGAGCTCCCGCCGCCACGGGGCTGCCTTCTGACCTCGTGCGAGCTCGTGCCTGCTGTGGATCGTCTGAGCTACCCACGCCGCCGTCGGCCTTCCGAGTTCCCTTAGGGTTATATTTCCCGGAAACTCTCGCCAGCTTCCGCTACCACTTCTTCTTCCGCGACCGCTCCTTCCTTCCACGACCGCCCGAGTTCGCCAACCGTCTTGAAACATAGTCCGCACACCCGTCGGCGACCACACGGTTCAACTACCGCCCGGTTGGTTCGACCTCTAGCCTACGGACCTCGCCAAATATGGGGACCCCCATATATAGGCCTTTTATTAAATATTCCAAGACCAAAGGCCAAGGAGTATCGAGTTCATAGTCCAAGGACCGATTATTATTTAACCCACAAAACAACCCCAAAACTCATAGGCCAAGGACACTTTCTACTATAAATATCCCTTCCTACTCATAACCTAGCTCTTCTTGACACCAAACTTAAAAAAAAACAAAAATCACTCAAAGACACAATCCAAGGAGTTTCCAATACGGATCGTTTACATACTCCCTTCTCATTTGTTGGCGCCCTCGCCAACTCATGTAATATTTCTTGACTCTCTTGACCTGGTTGGTAGGTCATTCTAAGCTGGGTTGTGTGGAGCCATTTGCGAAAACTTCAAGGACTTTATATGGCCCCATCCATCGAAGGTGAAGCTTGCGGAAAGTGCATATTCTGTCATATGGTAGGTCCAAGTCACGGTACCACCCACAACCTTTCTCTTCCGTCCGGTCCCTCCTTATATCTCTACTGGCGGACAAATGGACTCGAATAATGCAGAGGCATCTTGTTGTTGCCTTGAAAGGTCCAGGGGATCTTTGATTCAGAACTCAAATATTTCAATAAGTAGGCTGGTGTATCCGGATCTCCCTTCTCATTCTTCGTACCACCATCACTTGCCGTCTTCCGATTACGCGGGCTTCCCCTCCATCTGCGCGAACAACGCTTCGCCGGGGCAACTTCCACATCCGTCCCACCACCTTCCACAAGCCGTTCCACCTTCCACTACCGCAGTAGTACCTTCCACACCGGTCGATCAGCTGTCACTCCATAACAACCCACCGGTGATGGAGTGGGAATGTCTCTTGATAGTCCCGCTCTTCATCCGACCAAGAAATGTGGGCAAACGGAACTTCTCTTTCTCATCCTCCTCCCCAAATGTGTCTTCTCTGAGGTATAGCCATACATTTTGGCGTCTCTCCTGCGTCATTATCGACTCCAAGATAAACATATCCTCCCTTCCTTAACCTTGGGGTCCCGGTCAGGTTTGAAGCCCACTTCCTTCCTTGCCCACTTGAAGGTGCAACCCCATACATCCACGTCCGGCCAATCAAAGCGTCATATCCGGGAGCTTTACGTTTGATGACCACATAGTCCATAAGGTGCGGAATGGTACCAATATGGGTTAGAACTCGATCGGCTCCCCACGGTGTCATCCTCGGACATGTCCGCAAGACGCAGACCTTGGATGTGTGTTCTATCTCGGCCCCAACTTCCATGTCCTCCGTCATGATGTTGACCCTGGACCCGAATCCAGGTACTTTCTTGATAACGCATCCGAGATTTCTATCTGCTCCGCGGGACCTTGGTCACCATGGCCACCATGTTCCGCGCAAGGGGCCTCGGCCTTGTTTTGGGAAGTGCCTCTTCTTGGGTTGTCTTGCCTTCAATGCCCACCGGATCTGGCGGTACCTCGGATTGTCCCGGCTGTCCAAATGTTATCATGAATTTTGGTCCATGATGGCCTCCGATTGAAAGGGCCATTCAATTGTGTTCTCCCTTCTCGGCTGCACTCCCGTTTCAGCACGGTAGCTCCCACAGTGTCGCGTCGAGCAGATGGATGGCGGGTTGGGTGGGCGGTAGTGGGCAGAGGTGTGGGTGTGCATGTTCCGATTCTCGGATCATCTCCATGACTTCCTTCGACATCGGCGGGCGCCTAACTCATCCTTCTTTCTCTCCTGGGTTTTCGCGATGTGTCGACTGAGTTCCACTCCCATGTCTTCTTTTCGCGTCATCCTCGAATCCAGCGGGTTGGCTAAGGAGTTACATCGTGCCCCCAAAATCGCAATTTTGCGTTGGGTGTGCGTTCATGCCTTGCCCCCGGATTCGCATGCCTCCCTTTTCCCTTGCATCCGGTCCCGTTGGCATTTTGTGGCTGGACCCCTTTCCTTCCTCGCCGATGAAGCGACTTCCTCCTCACTCCGATGTTGTGGAGGCTCCCAATCCTTCCTTCTTTCTCTTCTTCCCCCTTCCCCCCTTCTTAGGGTGTCTTCCTTCCTCGCTCGAGACCATGGAGTCTTCATAATACCCACTATCCATATCCCCCAAACCTTCCGGGCTCTCGATCTCGGAATCCTCCCATCTGACCATGAGCGCATCTTGACTTGCATCAGTAGCAGTTTCTTTGCATGGGTGGGTGGGTTGCCCGTAGAGGTTGAGCAATCCTCACATGTTTTTGGCGTCGGCGGAGAACCTGCCCGCTTCATTGCTTGCAATCCACACGACCTCTCAAAATCACCATTCCCTGGCGAGAGCGGAGGCACTGCAGCAAGATGCGAACCCTCGGCAATTGTAACAGAATGGCACTCATTTGCCGGGGTTCCTTGCCATCGATTGCGAATGCCCATGCACGTGGGGTTTTCGCAAACTTGAGGGGTACAAAGTCTTGGTGCAATCGGTGTCGCCTCTTGAATTTGGTATGTATCTTCCAAGCACATCTCCTCCTCCTCTTCCTCGTAGCCAGTTGCACTTGTTTTGGACGATTCGACCTCGAGTGCCCTACTGTCCACAAGTTAAGAGGTCGCGCTCCGTAGAACCCTTCTCCTCTGTGGTCTTTTATGGCATTGAGATGAAGTTTCTCGGTTTGGCCATCATTTCCTCCATCTTGTTCCTTGTTGCTCCACCTTTTTGGCTGCTTTCCACCTCTCTTCTCACAGCTCCGCGTCCTTCTTTGCATACACAGCTCCTTTCCTCGGGCGTCTTGTTTCCCACTCATTTTCGTTTCCTTCTTTCTCTCCCTTGCGCTCATCTCGTGAATCTTCCTCCGAGCTATCCTGGTCTCTTCTTCCTGGAACTATCAAAGTCTGTGAGGAGCTATCTTCCTCCATGGGCTGTCATCGGAGGATGATAGTACTTCTTCTTCTTCTGGATTTCTTCTTGTCTCCGTGCCTTCTTGATTTCTTTTCTCTTCGCATTGGACTCCTCGTAGTTCGGGCCTTGATCGCCCGATCCAAGTCTTTCTCGGCTTGGAGGCGTCGTGCTTCCCATCTCCGGGCCCGGACCTCTTGCGAACCAGCGGTTGCCATTAACTCAGTGAGGTCCGGCCACGATCCGCGGTATGGAACCTTTCCACATAAGCTGCGATGTCTCCTTCTTCCCTCTCCAGATCCCTCGAGTTTGGACAAGACATATCCTTCCACATCAACTCCTCAGACCTTTCACAAAAGCTCTCTTCAAGGCCCCAAAGGTAGTTGGGGTGTGGAAGAGCTATGCTCTCTCGTTTGTACCACTTGGCCGCCGCTCGCGTAAGACTCCATAAAGTGGGCACGTTGCGCATCCCTCCTCGGTTGGCGGCGTCATGCTCAAAAGCTCGACAAACTCGTCGGGATCCTCATGGCCCTTCTTCTCCGCAGCGGGTAAGATTGCTTAGTGGTAACAACTGGAGTAGTAGTCATAGCTACCGTGGTAGTACTTTCAGCGCGGTGATGCCTACCCCGTCGGTGGCTACACTCGCAAAGTTTATTTGGTGGGCGAGGCAATCGGAGCGAGATCAAAGACAAAGCGGTGGGTTGGGGTACACAGGCCCTTGTACCCTTCCGTAGCGAGTTGGGAATCGTCGGATCAGATCCACGATTCGGTCGACTCGCTCCTCTTCCTCGTCCAGTGTGTCTCCCCCTGCGCCCTCCTCGTAACTCTCGCTTTCCTGCTTGGCGTTGTCGTTTGCAGCGTTTCCCCAGTCGGATCCAGTCGCTTGTCTCACCGAGGCATCCATCTATCAATCTAGTAATGCTAGACTCTTAGGCTATGGTTAGTTCTACCTCGTCCTTGATTTCATTCCCGGCGCCAAAATGTGGAGTGTGAATTGTGTCTAGGGACAGTGAGGTCCACATTCACCCTCAATGTCGTTGTAGGCTTAGGATTCGCTCCCAAGGGAATGGTTTGTGCCAGGGCTAACTTCTATCGCTCACCTTCACCTAAGTCGGGACTTACTGCTATTACTCCTCTTACCTATCTACTCAACTACTACCTCCGACTTGTCTAACTACCACGGATCTTATTCACAACCACATCTTATTCCACGACCACAAATCTTATTCCACGACCATCTTATTCCCGGTGGCTCTCACCACTACCGGTAGTTGCTTGACTACGAGGTGGGTCCCACCAAACCCTAGCGACTTATTTCCGCAGCGCCGCGGATCCCCCACGCAGGCGTCTACCACCTGAGATCGGACTTTATTCACTCCACACTTCACACACCGATTCCTAGGGACCAAAGTTCCACAAATCCCTCACGCTTCACACACACACAAAGGCCACACTCACACAATTTTACAAGGAACTGTTTCCTCTTGTACTTCCACCAACACCGGTTTGGATTCTTTTGGATCCACACAAATCTCCTTTAGTCTCTCAATTAGTTCCCTTCTCAACTCCTCTTACACCTCGCCATCTGATTATTAGTCACTCCTTCACCCAATCTTCTCTCTCTCTCTCTCTCCCTCAATTCGCCCGACTTCCAACCATCCACTCAACACTTCTCTCTCAATTTGAACACAACTACGGAACAAGGGTGAAGGAAAGAAGAACCCCAGGCGTCCGGCAGGCGTTCGAGCAAGCTCCGGACCCGCCCGCGCCAATCCCTTGGTTTCCTCCTCCTTTGTCAGATTGCTCTATCACCCCTCCTCCCGGTTGCGAAGCTCTCGACCACCCCTAGGGCGTCTCGCGCACACCACCTGTCAATCGGACGTCTCCAACCACAGGCGTGGGGATCTCAACCGAGTTATCGATGTGAGGCACAAGCCCCTTTATACAATTCTTTGGGCGTCATAGCCACCGGACTTTCCAGTCCTAAAAGCAAGAGCCCCCTACAATTTCGGACGGCCTTAGGTCCAAGATGGCATCCTATCCAAAGTTCTATTCCTAGGATGCCACTACTCCCGCCCATGTTATCTCCGCACTCCCCTCCGATTTGGTCGCGGCCCTTCGTCCTTCTTTTGAATTTATGGGTCCTCCTTCCTCGTTCTTGATGGAAAATCCTCCCATAAACTCTCCTTTGTTTTCCATGATCCCAAGTCCCGCTCCCTCACCAATCCTCCACCTCGGACCCTCAATGGTCCATATTTGGCCATTAGGCGTTATTCTGCTGCAACCTTGGGCGCCATGCTCCAAAACCCTCACGCCCACGCCTCATTGCGATAACTCGCCTCAGAATCTCCAACTTGGTCAATCCCCAGGTTTCTTCCTTCCGAGAATCGCGAGCTCCCGCCGCCACGGGGCTGCCCTTCTGACCTCGTGCAGGCTCGTGCCACTGTCGAGATCGTCTGGAGCTACCCTGCCGCCCTCGTGCCTTTCCGAGTTCCCTTAGGGTTATATTTCCCGGAAACTCTGACCAGCCGCCGCTACCACTTCTTCTTCATGACCGCTCCTTCCTTCCACGACCGCCCGAGTTCGCCAACCGTCTTGAAACATAGTCCCACGATCGGCGACCACACGGTTCAACTACCGCCCGGTTGGTTCGACCTCTAGCCTACGGACCTGCCAAATATGGGGACCCATATATAGGCCTTTTATTAAATATTCCAAGACCAAAGGCCAAGGAGTATCGAGTTCATAGTCCAAGGACCGATTATTATTAACCCCAAAACAACCCCAAAACTCATAGGCCAAGGACACTTTCTACTATAAATATCCTTCCTACTCATAACCTAGCTCTTCTTGACACCAAACTTAACAAAAAAAAACAAAAATCACTCAAAGACACAATCCAGCGAGTTTCCAATACCCGGATCGTTCTGATCGCCCCAGACGGACGTACATCACCACATCGGCTTCCCAGGGGCCCGCATCATCTGCTCCCCAGTAAGTCGGAGACTCCTCCTTGCTTCTGGGGCAGGACCCCGTGTCGTCGGACACAGTCGGGCCGAGATGAAGACGGACAGGCCGGACTCGGGAAATAAAGCGAGACTCCCGAAGTTCGGACTCGGGTCGGGCCAGGACCTCAAGGTCCGGGACTCGAGAAGCGGAGGGTCCCCCTCAGGCAATTCTGTTGGGAGGCGGACGGTCGTTCAGTCAGCCCTACGGGTGGGAGGCCAGATGTGAAGGTGATGTACACACGTCCGTCACAGGGGCGGTCAGCTTTTCAGGAGCCTTGATCTGGTATTGGAAACTCCTGTTGGATTGTGTCTTTGAGTGATTTTTGTTTTTATTAAGTTTGGTGTCGAGAAGAGCTAGGTTATGAGTAGGAAGGGATATTTATAGTAGAAAGTGTCCTTGGCCTATGAGTTTTTAGGTTGTTTTGTGGGTTAAATAATAATCGGTCCTTGGACTATGAACTCGATACTCCTTGGCCTTTGGTCTTGGAATATTTAATAAAAGGCCTATATATGGGCGGGGGTCCCCATATTTGGCGGTCCAGTAGGCTAGAATTCGAACCAGCAGGCGGTAGTTGAGTGTGTGTGTGTTGTTGGGGTGTCTGGGGACTATGTTTGAAGGCGGTTGGCGAGGTGAGGCGGTCGTGGAAGGAAGGCGGTCGCGGAAGAAGAAGTGGTGGCCGGTTGGCGGTCGTGAGTTTGGAAATATAACCCTAAGGGAACTCGGAAGGCCTGGTGGCGTGGGTAGCTCGGACGATCCACAGCGGGCCGAGCTACAGCAATAAAGGCGAGCCACAGTGGCGGCGGGGCTCGCGATTCTGGAAGGAAGAAACCACAGGATTGACCAAGTTGGAGATTAGGCGAGTTATCAGCAATTTGTAGGCGGTGAGGTTTGCGGAGCATGGCCCAAGGTTGCGAAATTTGTTGTGGCCAAATATGGACCATTGGAGGAATTAAGGTGGAATTGGTGAGGCGGGACTTGGGATCATGGAAAAAGCAGTGGAGAGTTTATGGGAGGATTTTCCGGATCGAAGGAAGGAGGACCCATAAATTCAGCGACAAAGGAGACGACCAAATCGGAGGGTGCGGAGATAACATGGGCGGGGGTAGTGGCATCCTAGGAATAGAACTTTGGATAGGATGCCATCTTGGACCTAAGGCCGTCAAAAAATTGTAGGCGCCTCTTGGCGTTGACCGTTTTAGGACACAGAATGCGGTGGCTATGGCGGACAATTGTATAAAGGGGCTTGGTTGTGCCCCTCACATGAGATAACTCTGGTTGAGATCCCCATGCTGTGGCTGGTTGGAGCGTCCAGATTAGCGGAGGTGGTGTCTGGAGGCTCCTAGGGGTGGTCGAGGCTTGCTCCTGGGGAGGAGGGTGATAGAGCAATCTTCGACAAGGAGGAGGAAACCAAGGGATTGGCGGGTGGGTGCAGGCTTGCACCATGCTTTTCTGTGGCCTTGGGGGTTCTTCTTTCCTTCACCCTTGTTCACTGTTAGTTGTGTTCGAAATTGAGAGAAGTGTTGAGTGGATGGTTGGAAGCCTGTGAGGAGAGAGAGAGAGAGAAGATTGGGTGAGTGAACATGTCAGCGATGCGAGGTGTAAGAGGAGTTGAGAAGGAAACTAATTGAGAGACTAACGGTGGAGATTTGTGTGGATCAAAAGAATCGGTCTTGTTGGTGGAAGTGTGCTGAAGAAAGCATTCCTTGAATTGTGTGAGTGTGGCGCCCTTTGTGTGTGTGTGGGTGAGGGATTTGTGGAACTTTGGTCCCTAGGAATCGGTGTGTGTGTGCATGAAGTGTGGAGTCACGAATAAAGTCGATGCATGCGGTGGTAGGCCTTGAGTGCGAGATCCAGCGCCGTCTTGTGGAAATAAGTAGGGTTTGGCGTGGGACCCACCTGGTGAAGCAACTACCCGGTAGTGGTGAGCCACGCGGAATGGAATAAGATTTGCGATTGTGGAATAAGATTTGTGGTGGAATAAGATTAGAGTTGTGGAATAAGATCATGGTAGTTAGACAAGTCGGGAGGTAGTAGTAGTTGAGTAGATAGGTGAGAGTAATAGCGAGGTAAGTCACGGCTTAGGTGAAGGTCGATGGCGATAGAAGTTAGCGTCTCTTGGCACAAACCATTCCACTTGGGAGGCGAATCCTAAGCCTACACATTGAGGGTGAATATGGACCTCACGGTGTCCCTAGACACAAATTCACCTCCATGATTCTTTGCATGGCATGTTCAAGAATGAAACTTAGCGACAAGTTTGACTTAGGAAGGACTAATTGGAGAGTTGAAGTCCTCACCTATCTACTCAACTACTACTACCTCCCGACTTGTCTACAGATCTTATTCCACAACCACAGATCTTATTCCACGACCACAAATCTTATTCCACGACCAAATCTTATTCCACAACGCGGTGGCTCTCACCACTACGGTAGTTGCTTGACTACCGAGGTGGGTCCCACGCCAAACCCTAGCGACTTATTTCCGCGCAGGCGCCGGATCCACACGGCATCTGTGCACAGATCGGACTTTATTCACTCCACACTTCATGCACACACCGATTCCTAGGGACCAAAGTTCACAAATCCCTCACCGCTTCACACACACACAAAGGCGCCACACTCACACAATTTTACAAGGAAGCTGTTTCCTCTTGTGCACACCAACTGACCGGTTTGGATTCTTTTGGATCCACAAATCTCCGTTAGTCTCTCAATTAGTTCCCTTCTCAACTCCTCTTACACCTCGCATCGATGATGTTCATCCTTCACCCAATCTTCTCTCTCTCTCTCTCTCCCTCAATTCGCATGACCAACCATCCACTCAACACTTCTCTCTCAATTTGAACACAACTACAGAACAAGGGTGAAGGAAAGAAGAACCCCAGGCGTCACGGCGGCGTTACGAGCAAGCTCCGGACCCGCCCGCCAATCCCTTGGTTTCCTCCTCCTTTGTCGGCAAGATTGCTCTATCACCCCTCCTCCCCGGTTGCGCAAGCTCTCGACCACCACCCTAGGCGTCTCGCACACCACCTCTGTCAATCGGACGTCTCCAACCAGCCACAGGCGTGGGGATCTCAACCGAGTTATCGATGTGAGGGGCACAACCAAGCCCCTTTATACAATTCTTTGGGCGTCATAGCCACGGACTTTCCAGTCCTAAAAAGCGAGAGCGCCCCTACAATTTCGGACGGCCTTAGGTCCAAGATGGCATCCTATCCAAAGTTCTATTCCTAGGATGCCACTACTCCCATGTTATCTCCGCACTCCCCTCCGATTTGGTCTGGCCCTTCGTCCTTTCTGCTGAATTTATGGGTCCTCCTTCCTCGTTCATCTGGAAAATCCTCCCATAAACTCTCCTTTGTTTTCCATGATCCCAAGTCCCAGCTCCCTCACCAATCCTCCACCTCGGACCCTCCAATGGTCCATATTTGGCCATTAGGCGTAAATTTCTGCTGCAACCTTGGCGCCATGCTCTGCAAAACCCTCACGCCCACGCCTCAATTGCTGATAACTCGCCTCGTAATCTCCAACTTGGTCAATCCCTGTGGTTTCTTCCTTCCAGAATCGCGAGCTCCCGCCGCCACCGGGCCGCCCTTTACCTCGTGAGCTCGTGCCACCTGTCGAGATCGTCTGGAGCTACCCTGCCCGCCGCGCCTCGTGCCTTTCCGAGTTCCCTTAGGGTTATATTTCCCGGAAACTCTCGCCATGCTTCGCTACCACTTCTTCTTCGCGACCGCTCCTTCCTTCCACGACCGCCCGAGTTCGCCAACCGTCTTGAAACATAGTCCCGCACACCACACACGGTTCAACTACCCGGTTGGTTCGACCTCTAGCCTACGGACCTCTGCCAAATATGGGGACCCTCCCCCATATATAGGCCTTTTATTAAATATTCCAAGACCAAAGGCCAAGGAGTATCGAGTTCATAGTCAAGGACCGATTATTATTTAACCCACAAAACAACCCCAAAACTCATAGGCCAAGGACACTTTCTACTATAAATATCCCTTCCTACTCATAACCTAGCTCTTCTTGACACCAAACTTAACAAAAAACAAAAATCACTCAAAGACACAATCCAACAGGAGTTTCCAATACCAGATCGTTTACAGTCCGCCCCAGACGGACGTACATCACCACATCGGCCCCGACATCACTCCCCAGCGTAAGTCGGAGGGACTCCTCCTTGCTTCTGAGTCAGGACCTCGGGGTCGGTCTCGACTCCGGATCAACTTGAGTCTGCCTTATTCCTTGAGTCGATGTGCCGGTCTCAGGTCTCATCACGAGTTCGGACCTCGAGGTCGAACTTGCCGGTCGGTCTGGCTCGGACCCCTTATCTGCCGGACCTCTGCTGCTGGGTCCTCATCCCTACCCACCGACCCTTGTCTTGGGTGGGTTGGCTCCTCCTTCCGCGCGCCTTCAGGCCCCGCCTCTATCCTCCCGGCGGTTGCGGTGGACTTACCACAGGATCCGTTGTATTGGCGCGTCTGCTCCTCCACGAGGCTCTTCTCCCCATTGTCGTCTCCAAGCGGGGCCACTAGGGTCCCGTCTTTGTCCCATGCCCTTCATCCCCTTGAGCCTTAGGGGTCCGTCCGTGTATGGAGGCTTCAATGCCTTAAGGGCTCGGCGTGGTAGTAGGCAAAATCCGAGTCAATTTCTTGGATTGCCTCTTCCACATGTGCCGGAGCACCGATACTCCTTCGCCATTGGTGCTCGGGGAGCGTCTTTGTCGGCTTCTTTGGACCATCCCCCTGCCAGTTCGTTCGGGGCGGGCGAATCTCGAGGCCACAAGGGCCACGGTCACCTCCTGCAAGCCCGCGCTGTTGCTCACTTTGCTCCGTCGTTTCCGCTCCTTACCGCCATAGCGCGGCGCTCCTTCCGCCTTCCTTAACTGGACGGCTTCTTTTACTGCGTCCGGTGCTCTCGCTCTCCCGTTTATTACGGCCTTAGCTCCGCCATCTCCCTCTCAGGCGGTCGGGCAACTCTGCCCGGTTGCGTGCTTCCAGGTCCTTCTCCATTTCGGCGTCACTGTTCCATCGCCGCCTCCTCCGTAGCAGTGGGCCGCTCTATTTCTCGTTCGTGATCGTGATCACGCCCTCTGATACCATTCCTCTCAATGGTAACTTGGGCTGCAACTCAGTCTCTTCGGTCTTCCATCTCCACCTGTTGCTCCACCTCACATGGCGGAGATCCTCCATCTCCTTGTCGCGGGCTTCCTTCTCCTCGGCATGGTGGCCCTGCTCCGCCGCCTCTGCTCCTTCTTGGCAGCTATCCCTCCGTCTCCCTCCACGGTTCGATCACGCCGATAGTGATCGCGGTCGATCTTAGACTTCCGCCTCCTCGCCTTCACAGGCTTCGACTTGGCTGGTCGGTAGGCCGCCTCGGCCGGTCGCGAGCCTTCTCACCTTGCGCCGGGCCTCCTGCCTCTGCTGCGCTACCCCTCTCCGCTGCGGAGGTCTTGGCCAGCTTGGGCCTCACATGCTGCTTGCTGCTCACCCAGGTGAAGGAATTTAGTCGGTCTGTCAGATGGACCCGGACTTCCCTTCGGCCTCCACGTTTCCCTTCTTGATGCGGCCGAGCTTACGCCTTCCTCCTCGCCTCACAGGCCGCCTCCAAGCTCACGGAGGGCACCATCGCCTCCTGGTGGCTTCTACTTCACAGGTCTTCTCGGCATCCCGAGACCCCAAAACATCTGTCCATGGCGGTGGCTTGACCCCGTGTCTCTTCCACGGCCGCCCAGTGAGACCCCAAAAGTTAGTGGGAGGCGGGCATCTCACGGTCGCCAGGACCTCCCTGCAGTCCGGAGCAAGTCGGTGGGTTCTCGGACCTAATCGGGCCCCTTAGGTCACGATTGGGTCGGAGCTTCACCCTCCTTGGCCCTCTTGGCGCCAATTCCTTATTCGCCCTCTTCGTCACAGGGCTCGGAGGGTGAGGGGTTCGAGGCGGCCTTGCCTCTCCCGGTCGGCGGGGACGGCTCAGTGGGGTTCTTGCGGTGACCCCTGCTCCTTGGCGGCGTCCTTTACGCTCTTCTCACGCCTCTTGACCTCTTGCCACTCGTGGCGGGGCAAGCACCGGCACCCTTTGAGTCTTGCGTTGGCGGGTGGCACCGTCTTCCGCCTCTTGATTGCCAGGCGTGTTCGGGCTCCTCTTGCCGTTGTGGTGCATTTGGGCTGTTGTCGGGCCGTCTCCTGCCTTTGGCTGCTCGGTGAGGCACCAGAGAGGAGGCGGGGATATCTTCCACACTTCCCTAGGTGGTGAGGGTCCGTTCAGGGACGTATGGGTCAGTATCCCTTCGATCGTCCTCCTCCGGACCCGTTTGGCCCTAGGGGTCGGGCCTCTACCTCAGGCGCCTTTGCCCTCTGACAGTAGGGCCGCCACCCTTTCGGGCGCCGCTCTACCTCCCCATCCTTGAGAGTGTAATGTCCCCATACATGGATCGGGTATGGGGATAGTCGACAGTGGCTTCTCGCTCCTCGACTTCGGGCCTCTGGGACACAAGGCGAAGATGATCCTTCCCAGTCCGCCCTCTTGCCCGTTCGGCATGCGGGAACACCGGCAAATTATCACCAAGGTGATCCACCTTGGTGAGAAGTTCCGATGGACAATGATCGACTCTGCCCTCACCCTTATCCGGTCATATCAACCGGCCGTTGGTTGTCCGCTGCGTTCGGGGCCGCCCTTCTTGCGCCTCTATCTTTCCCTCGCCTTGAGGGCTGCGGGACTCGCCCCCATCCTCCTCCGTTGGGCGGTTGTAAGCCGCCCTCGGGACCTCAAGGTCCATCTCTGGGATCCTCCGGAGGTTCTTGGACGAACCTCCTTGTTGGCCAGCATCTTCGGCGAACTCCGGACCCGGGGTGACAACTTGTCAAGCGTCGAGATAGCACTGGAATACGTCTAAGTGCCACTCTTGACTAATCCTCCGCCTCCTCGGCCCAAAAGTCCGGATAGCGCAGTTACAATGTTGCTCTACCGGTTCCATGGCTCCCATACCTCCATGACCTTTTTGGGTCCCATCGCCTTCTTCTCCTTTCGTTGGTGATGCGAGACCGGCGGCACGATCGCCTCTTGCCCGCATTATTGCTCCAACCTCAGCGGTGAGCAGCAGATGCTGGCGTTCAAAGATAGCGGAGGGCGGGTTGCGGGCGTGAGGCTGGTGTCTCAGTCGCAGAGAAATGACCCTCCTCGTCGGGCGCCGTTGGAAATGTAGCTGGGCGGGAGGTGCCTCTTCTGTCAGCGCGGTGCATGGCTTACTGCGACCTTACGCGCGCGTACTGCAGCCTTCTGCTTGCGGTCTGGGCGTGAATACCGCCTGGCCCCTGGCAATTCGGTCTGGCTGCTTGCATGCAGAGCCTCCATTGATCTGTCCTCCGACTCGACTTAAATTACTTTCCTGGCGTACTTATCTGTTTTGACCGGGTGGGGTCCGGACTTATCCCAGATTGCAGTGCGGTCAGGAGCTTGTCATGGTGGTGCGGATCCGTTACCTCGGTCCGGAATACTCGGGCGGTCAGGCACCATCCGTGCTTATTTCTCCCTTCGCCTTATTTTACCATTGGGACCTCTGAAAAACAAAACCCCATATTTCCTAACCCTAAGGAAGTCGTGGCCACAATGGGCCATCTCTAGCTAGTGTCCTAGCTAAGAGCGCTTCAACTTGGGCTCGATACCCTACTAGAAAAGGCAACCTATGTTACAATCGTTGTTGTAATTTATATGTTACACTTCAAATTGCAACATGCTATGTAGGCTTGGTATTAAGTTTGACACTATTCCTTCTCATGCTATCACCATCTTAACATGAACTGGCTCTCTCTCTCATCACCTCACCCTCCTAAGTACACCCTCTTTCTCACAAGCATTGTTTATGATTTCAAACATATACTGAAAACACCTTGCTTCTGATCCTTTGTTACAATTTCATGTAACACTTTCCATTTGCAACACGCATTAAGTTAGTTGGCTTGGTGTTAAGTTTATGATTTTCTTCTCCACCTTCTCACCATCTTAACAACATACAAGTGGTCTCTCGACCTTTCACCTCACCATTAAGGCTTAGCATTAAGTTTGTTGGCTTGGTGTTAAGTTTGTGATTTTCTTCTCCACTTCTCTCACCATCTTAACAACACCTTGGTCTCTCCTTTCACCTCAACTTTATTGTGCTAGAAATTTGGGGCATAAAGATCGTCGAGATTTGCACAAATAGTAAATACAAGTACCATATAATAAACATGTACATACCGGCATACATAACGTAACATTATAACATACATATTTATTACATACAAAATAATATGATCGTATTTTCAATGATATATGTTCATATTATTTTGTATGTAATAAATATGTATGTTATAATGTTACGTTATGTATGCCGGTATGTACATGTTTATTATATGGTACTTGTATTTACTATTTGTGCAAATCTCGACGATCTTTTATGCCCCAAATTTCTAGCACAATAAAGTTGAGGTGAAAGGAGAGACCAAGGTGTTGTTAAGATGGTGAGAGAAGTGGAGAAGAAAATCACAAACTTAACACCAAGCCAACAAACTTAATGCTAAGCCTTAATGGTGAGGTGAAAGGTCGAGAGACCACTTGTATGTTGTTAAGATGGTGAGAAGGTGGAGAAGAAAATCATAAACTTAACACCAAGCCAACTAACTTAATGCGTGTTGCAAATGGAAAGTGTTACATGAAATTGTAACAAAGGATCAGAAGCAAGGTGTTTTCAGTATATGTTTGAAATCATAAACAATGCTTGTGAGAAAGAGGGTGTACTTAGGAGGGTGAGGTGATGAGAGAGAGAGCCAGGTTCATGTTAAGATGGTGATAGCATGAGAAGGGAATAGTGTCAAACTTAATACCAAGCCTACATAGCATGTTGCAATTTGGAAGTGTAACATAAAATTACAACAACGATTGTAACATAGGTTGCCTTTTCTAGTAGGGTATCAGAGCTCCAAGTTGAAGCGTCTCTTAGCTAGGACACTAGCTAGAGATGGCCCATTGTGGGCTACGGACTTCCCTTAGGGGTTAGGAAATAAGTGGGGTTTTGTTTTTTCAGAGGTCCCAATGGTAAAATAAGGCGAAGGGAGAAATAAGCACGGATGGTGCCTGACCGCCCGAGTATTCCGGACCGAGGTAACGGATCCGCACCACCATGACAAGCTCCTGACCGCACTGCAATCTGGGATAAGTCCGGACCCCACCCGGTCAAAACAGATAAGTACGCTGGAAAGTAAGTCGAGTCGGAGGACAGATCAATGGAGGCTCTGCATGCAAGCAGCCAGACCGAATTGCCAGGGGCCAGGCGGTATTCACGCCCAGACCGCAAGCAGAAGGCTGCAGTACGCGCGCGTAAGGTCGCAGTAAGCCATGCACCGCGCTGACAGAAGAGGCACCTCCCGCCCAGCTACATTTCCAAACGGCGCCCGACGAGGAGGGTCATTTCTCTGCGACTGAGACACCAGCCTCACGCCCGCAACCCGCCCTCCGCTATCTTTGAACGCCAGCATCTGCTGCTCACCGCTGAGGTTGGAGCAATAATGCGGGCAAGAGGCGATCGTGCCGCCGGTCTCGCATCACCAACGAAAGGAGAAGAAGGCGATGGGACCCAAAAAGGTCATGGAGGTATGGGAGCCATGGAACCGGTAGAGCAACATTGTAACTGCGCTATCCGGACTTTTGGGCCGAGGAGGCGGAGGATTAGTCAAGAGTGGCACTTAGACGTATTCCAGTGCTATCTCGACGCTTGACAAGTTGTCACCCCGGGTCCGGGAGTTCGCCGAAGATGCTGGCCAACAAGGAGGTTCGTCCAAGAACCTCCGGAGGATCCCAGAGATGGACCTTGAGGTCCCGAGGGCGGCTTACAACCGCCCAACGGAGGAGGATGGGGGCGAGTCCCGCAGCCCTCAAGGCGAGGGAAAGATAGAGGCGCAAGAAGGGCGGCCCGAACGCAGCGGACAACCAACGGCCGGTTGATATGACCGGATAAGGGTGAGGGCAGAGTCGATCATTGTCCATCGGAACTTCTCACCAAGGTGGATCACCTTGGTGATAATTTGGTGTTCCCGCATGCCGAACGGGCAAGAGGGCGGACTGGGAAGGATCATCTTCGCCTTGTGTCCCAGAGGCCCGAAGTCGAGGAGCGAGAAGCCACTGTCGACTATCCCCATACCCGATCCATGTATGGGGACATTACGAGCCTCCTCAAGGATGGGGAGGTAGAGCGGCGCCCGAAAGGGTGGCGGCCCTACTGTCAGAGGGCAAAGGCGCCTGAGGTAGAGGCCCGACCCCTAGGGCCAAACGGGTCCGGAGGAGGACGATCGAAGGGATACTGACCCATACGTCCCTGAACGGACCCTCACCACCTAGGGAAGTGTGGAAGATATCCCCGCCTCCTCTCTGGTGCCTCACCGAGCAGCCAAAGGCAGGAGACGGCCCGACAACAGCCCAAATGCACCACAACGGCAAGAGGAGCCCGAACACGCCTGGCAATCAAGAGGCGGAAGACGGTGCCACCCGCCAACGCAAAGACTCAAAGGGTGCCGGTGCTTGCCCCGCCACGAGTGGCAAGAGGTCAAGAGGCGTGTGAGAAGAGCGGGACGCCGCCCAAGGAGCAGGAGGTCAAGAACCCCACTGAGCCGTCCCCGCCGACCGGGAGAGGCAAGGGCCGCCTCGAACCCCTCACCCTCCGAGCCCTGTGACGAAGAGGGCGAATAAGGAATTGGCGCCAAGAGGGCCAAGGAGGGTGAAGCTCCGACCCAATCGTGACCTAAGGGGCCCGATTAGGTCCGAGAACCCACCGACTTGCTCCGGACTGCAGGGAGGTCCTGGCGACCGTGAGATGCCCGCCTCCCACTAACTTTTGGGGGTCTCACTGGGGCGGCCGTGGAAGAGACACGGGGTCAAGCCACCGCCATGGACAGATGTTTTGGGGTCTCGGGATGCCGAGAAGACCTGTGAAGTAGAAGCCACCAGGAGGCGATGGTGCCCTCCGTGAGCTTGGAGGCGGCCTGTGAGGCGAGGAGGAAGGCCTCGGCCGCATCAAGAAGGGAAACGTGGAGGCCGAAGGGAAGTCCGGGTCCATCTGACAGACCGACTAAATTCCTTCACCTGGGTGAGCAGCAAGCAGCATGTGAGGCCCAAGCTGGCCAAGACCTCCGCAGCGGAGAGGGGTAGCGCAGCAGAGGCAGGAGGCCCGGGCGCAAGGTGAGAAGGCTCGCGACTGCCGAGGCGGCACTGACCCGGGCCAAGCCGGTGGGCCTGCAAGGAGGAGGCGGCCAAGCTAAGACCGACCGCGATCACTATCGGCGTGATCGAACCGGTGGAGGGAGACGGAGGGATAGCTGCCAAGAAGGAGCAGAGGCGGCGGAGCAGGGCCACCCATGCCGAGGAGAAGGAAGCCCGCGACAAGGAGATGGAGGATCTCCGCCATGTGAGGTGGAGCAACAGGTGGAGATGGAAGACCGAAGAGACTGAGTTGCAGCCCAAGTTACCATTGAGAGGAATGGTAATCTGCAGGGCGTGATCACGGATCACGAACGAGAAATAGAGCGGCTCCAGCTCTGTTGGCGGACGGAGGAAGTAAGGCGATGGAACAGGGAGCAGGACGTCGCCGAAATGGAGAAGGACCTGGGCGAAGCACGCAATCTGGCAGAGTTGCCCGACCGCCTGGAGAGGGAGATGGCGGAGCTAACGGCCAGAATAAACGGGGGAGCGAGAGCACTGGACGCAGAAAAGAAGCTGCTGGTCCAGTTAAGGAAGGCGGAAGGGGAGCGCTGCGCTATGGCGGTAAGGAGCGGAAACGACGGAGCAAAGTGAGCAACAGCGCGGGCTTGCAGGAGGTGACCGTGGCCCTTGTGGCCTCGAGATTCGCCCGCCCCGAACGAACTGGCAGGGGGATGGTCCAAAGAAGCCGACAAAGACGCTCCCCGAGCACCAATGGCGAAGGAGTATCGGTGCTCCGGCACATGTGGAAGAGGCAATCCAAGAAATTGACTCGGATTTTGCCTACTACCACGCCGAGCCCTTAAGGCATTGAAGCCTCCATACACGGACGGACCCCTAAGGCTCAAGGGGATGAAGGGCATGGGACAAAGACGGGACCCTAGTGGCCCCGCTTGGAGACGACAATGGGGAGAAGAGCCTCGTGGAGGAGCAGACGCGCCAATACAACGGATCCTGTGGTAAGTCCACCGCAACCGCCGGGAGGATAGAGGCGGGGCCTGAAGGCGCGCGGAAGGAGGAGCCAACCCACCCAAGACAAGGGTCGGTGGGTAGGGATGAGGACCCAGCAGCAGAGGTCCGGCAGATAAGGGGTCCGAGCCAGACCGACCGGCAAGTTCGACCTCGAGGTCCGAACTCGTGATGAGACCTGAGACCGGCACATCGACTCAAGGAATAAGGCAGACTCAAGTTGATCCGGAGTCGAGACCGACCCCGAGGTCCTGACTCAGAAGCAAGGAGGAGTCCCCTCCGACTTACGCTGGGGAGTGATGTCGGGGCCGATGTGGTGATGTACGTCCGTCTGGGGCGGACTGTAAACGATCTGGTATTGGAAACTCCTGTTGGATTGTGTCTTTGAGTGATTTTTGTTTTTGTTAAGTTTGGTGTCAAGAAGAGCTAGGTTATGAGTAGGAAGGGATATTTATAGTAGAAAGTGTCCTTGGCCTATGAGTTTTGGGTTGTTTTTAAATAATAATCGGTCCTTGACTATGAACTCGATACTCCTTGGCCTTTGGTCTTGGAATATTTAATAAAAGGCCTATATATGGGGGAGGGTCCCATATTTGGCAGAGGTCCGTAGGCTAGAGGTCGAACCAACCGGGTAGTTGAACCGTGTGTGGTGTGCGGGACTATGTTTCGAAGACGGTTGGCGAACTGGTCGGGCGGTCGTGGAAGGAAGGAGCGGTCGCGGAAGAAGAAGTGGTAGCGGAAGCCGGTTGGCGGTCGTAGAGTTTCCGGGGAAATATAACCCTAAGGGAACTCGGAAAGGCACGAGGCGCGGCGGCAGCAGGGTAGCTCCAGACGATCCCTGACAGGGCACGAGCTCTGGCACGAGGCTGTAAAGGGCAGGCCCTGGTGGCGGCGGGAGCTCGCGATTCTGGAAGGAAGGTGGGGGATTGATTGGAGATTCGAGGCGTTATCAGCAATTGAGGCGTGGGCGTGAGGGTTTTGCAGAGCATGGCGCCCAAGGTTGCAGCAGAAATTTACGCCTAATGGCCAAATATGGACCATTGGAGGGTCCGAGGTGGAGGATTGGTGAGGGAGCTGGGACTTGGGATCATGGAAAACAAAGGAGAGTTTATGGGAGGATTTTCCAGATGAACGAGGAAGGAGGACCCATAAATTCAGCAGAAAGGACGAAGGGCCAGACCAAATCGGAGGGGAGTGCGGAGATAACATGGGAGTAGTGGCATCCTAGGAATAGAACTTTGGATAGGATGCCATCTTGGACCTAAGGCCGTCCGAAATTGTAGGGGCGCTCTCGCTTTTTAGGACTGGAAAGTCCGTGGCTATGACGCCCAAAGAATTGTATAAAGGGGCTTGGTTGTGCCCCTCACATCGATAACTCGGTTGAGATCCCCACGCCTGTGGCTGGTTGGAGACGTCCGATTGACAGAGGTGGTGTGCGAGACGCCTAGGGTGGTGGTCGAGAGCTTGCGCAACCGGGGAGGAGGGGTGATAGAGCAATCTTGCCGACAAAGGAGGAGGAAACCAAGGGATTGGCGGGCGGGTCCGGAGCTTGCTCGTAACGCCGCCGTGACGCCTGGGGTTCTTCTTTCCTTCACCCTTGTTCTGTAGTTGTGTTCAAATTGAGAGAGAAGTGTTGAGTGGATGGTTGGTCATGCGAATTGAGGGAGAGAGAGAGAGAGAGAAGATTGGGTGAAGGATGAACATCATCGATGCGAGGTGTAAGAGGAGTTGAGAAGGGAACTAATTGAGAGACTAACGGAGATTTGTGGATCCAAAAGAATCCAAACCGGTCAGTTGGTGTGCACAAGAGGAAACAGCTTCCTTGTAAAATTGTGTGAGTGTGGCGCCTTTGTGTGTGTGTGAAGCGGTGAGGGATTTGTGAACTTTGGTCCCTAGGAATCGGTGTGTGCATGAAGTGTGGAGTGAATAAAGTCCGATCTGTGCACAGATGCCGTGTGGATCCGGCGCCTGCGCGGAAATAAGTCGCTAGGGTTTGGCGTGGGACCCACCTCGGTAGTCAAGCAACTACCGTAGTGGTGAGAGCCACCGCGTTGTGGAATAAGATTTGGTCGTGGAATAAGATTTGTGGTCGTGGAATAAGATCTGTGGTTGTGGAATAAGATCTGTAGACAAGTCGGGAGGTAGTAGTAGTTGAGTAGATAGGTGAGGACTTCAACTCTCCAATTAGTCCTTCCTAAGTCAAACTTGTCGCTAAGTTTCATTCTTGAACATGCCATGCAAAGAATCATGGAGGTGAATTTGTGTCTAGGGACACCGTGAGGTCCATATTCACCCTCAATGTGTAGGCTTAGGATTCGCCTCCCAAGTGGAATGGTTTGTGCCAAGAGACGCTAACTTCTATCGCCATCGACCTTCACCTAAGCCGTGACTTACCTCGCTATTACTCTCACCTATCTACTCAACTACTACTACCTCCCGACTTGTCTAACTACCATGATCTTATTCCACAACTCTAATCTTATTCCACCACAAATCTTATTCCACAATCGCAAATCTTATTCCATTCCGCGTGGCTCACCACTACCGGGTAGTTGCTTCACCAGGTGGGTCCCACGCCAAACCCTACTTATTTCCACAAGACGGCGCTGGATCTCGCACTCAAGGCCTACCACCGCATGCATCGACTTTATTCGTGACTCCACACTTCATGCACACACACACCGATTCCTAGGGACCAAAGTTCCACAAATCCCTCACCCACACACACACAAAGGGCGCCACACTCACACAATTCAAGGAATGCTTTCTTCAGCACACTTCCACCAACAAGACCGATTCTTTTGATCCACACAAATCTCCACCGTTAGTCTCTCAATTAGTTTCCTTCTCAACTCCTCTTACACCTCGCATCGCTGACATGTTCACTCACCCAATCTTCTCTCTCTCTCTCTCCTCACAGGCTTCCAACCATCCACTCAACACTTCTCTCAATTTCGAACACAACTAACAGTGAACAAGGGTGAAGGAAAGAAGAACCCCCAAGGCCACAGAAAAGCATGGTGCAAGCCTGCACCCACCCCGCCAATCCCTTGGTTTCCTCCTCCTTGTCGAAGATTGCTCTATCACCCTCCTCCCCAGGAGCAAGCCTCGACCACCCCTAGGAGCCTCCAGACACCACCTCCGCTAATCTGGACGCTCCAACCAGCCACAGCATGGGGATCTCAACCAGAGTTATCTCATGTGAGGGGCACAACCAAGCCCCTTTATACAATTGTCCGCCATAGCCACCGCATTCTGTGTCCTAAAACGGTCAACGCCAAGAGGCGCCTACAATTTTTTGACGGCCTTAGGTCCAAGATGGCATCCTATCCAAAGTTCTATTCCTAGGATGCCACTACCCCCGCCCATGTTATCTCCGCACCCTCCGATTTGGTCGTCTCCTTTGTCGCTGAATTTATGGGTCCTCCTTCCTTCGATCCGGAAAATCCTCCCATAAACTCTCCACTGCTTTTTCCATGATCCCAAGTCCCGCCTCACCAATTCCACCTTAATTCCTCCAATGGTCCATATTTGGCCACAACAAATTTCGCAACCTTGGGCCATGCTCCGCAAACCTCACCGCCTACAAATTGCTGATAACTCGCCTAATCTCCAACTTGGTCAATCCTGTGGTTTCTTCCTTCCAGAATCGCGAGCCCCGCCGCCACTGTGGCTCGCCTTTATTGCTGTAGCTCGGCCCGCTGTGGATCGTCCGAGCTACCCACGCCACCAGGCCTTCCGAGTTCCCTTAGGGTTATATTTCCAAACTCACGACCGCCAACCGGCCACCACTTCTTCTTCCGCGACCGCCTTCCTTCCACGACCGCCTCACCTCGCCAACCGCCTTCAAACATAGTCCCCAGACACCCCAACAACACACACACACTCAACTACCGCCTGCTGGTTCGAATTCTAGCCTACTGGACCGCCAAATATGGGGACCCCCGCCCATATATAGGCCTTTTATTAAATATTCCAAGACCAAAGGCCAAGGAGTATCGAGTTCATAGTCCAAGGACCGATTATTATTTAACCCACAAAACAACCTAAAAACTCATAGGCCAAGGACACTTTCTACTATAAATATCCCTTCCTACTCATAACCTAGCTCTTCTCGACACCAAACTTAATAAAAACAAAAATCACTCAAAGACACAATCCAACAGGAGTTTCCAATACCAGATCAAGGCTCCTGAAAAGCTGACCGCCCCTGTGACGGACGTGTGTACATCACCTTCACATCTGGCCTCCCACCCGTAGGGCTGACTGAACGACCGTCCGCCTCCCAACAGAATTGCCTGAGGGGGACCCTCCGCTTCTCGAGTCCCGGACCTTGAGGTCCTGGCCCGACCCGAGTCCGAACTTCGGGAGTCTCGCTTTATTTCCCGAGTCCGGCCTGTCCGTCTTCATCTCGGCCCGACTGTGTCCGACGACACGGGGTCCTGCCCCCAAGCTCCGACTCTCATCTCATGGACCTCTATCGCTAGGCCTCATCCCTACCCACCCACCCTGTCTTGGCCCAGCTGGTTTTTCCTTCCGCGCCTTTCAGGCTGCCACTCTATCCTCCCGAGCAAAGGCTGTGGACTTACCGAGGTCCGCTATTGGCTGGCCCCGCCTCCTCCCGAGGCTCTTCTCCCCTCACTGCCCAGGCCACTAGGGTCCCCTGCTGTCCCCATGCCCTTCATCCTCTTCTCGAGCCTTCCGGGGTCCGCTCAGTAGCGGGCGCCGAGAGGCTTCCAATGCCTAAGGAGCTCGCCGTGGTAGTAGGTAAAACCGAGTCAATTTGCCGGATTGCCTCTTCCACATGTGCCCGAGCACCGACACTCCCTTCGCCATTGGTGCCCGAGTCGAAAGCACGTCCGGGCTTGACCATCTCCCCGGCCAGTTCATTGGCCAGCCGGGTCAATGGAGGCCACCGCCGTCACCTCCTCGCAACTGGGCCAACAAGGTTCACTGCCCTTTCAGCCTTTCCGCCTCACCGCCACCACTGCCATAGCGCAGGCCTCCCTTCCGCCTTCTTCTTAACTAGACTCAGCCTTTTTCTGCAAGGCCCTGAAGGCTCGCCCCGCTCATCCCGGCCGTTAGCTCCGCCATCTCCTCTCCAGCGGTCGGGCAACTCGCCAGATTGCGTGCTTCTGCCCAGTCCTTCCCATTTCGCGACGCCCCGCCCTGCTCCATCGCCTTACTCTCCGTCCGCCAACGTAGCCGGAGTCATTTATCTCGCTCGTGATCCGCGGTGATCACGCCTTGCTGCATTACCATTCCTCTGGTAACTTGAGCCGCAACTCTAGGTCTCTTTATGTCTTCCATCTCGCCATTGTTCCACCTCACGCGAATCCGAGTCCGGAGATCCTCCATCTCCTTGTCGCTGGGCTTCCTTCCTGCGCATGGCTGGCCCGCACTGCCTGGCCCGCCTCGCCTTGCCTCCGCCTTCAGTGTTAGGGGCCGCAGCATTATCTCGGTCCACTCCTCCTCTCCACCTGCTCACCACGCCTGGACAGCAGGATCGCGGCCTGGTCTTAGGCACTGTGGCCTGCCTCCTTTGCCGCCCACCACTGGCTTCGCCACCAGGCCGGGTCCACTGGGCCGCCCCGCCCAGTCAGCGAAGCCTTCTTCGCTACCGGCCTCCTTCGCCTCCTTCGTCACACTGCCCTCTCCGCCTCAGAGAGGTCCTCAAATTGGCTGGGCTCAGGCTCGCTCAGTCTCAGTTTCAAACTGCCCATCACACCAATGCTGAATTTAGTCCCATCCCATCATTAATGGACCCTTTACCTTTCGGCCTCCCGGGCGCTTCCTTCTTCATGGCGGCCGAGAGCTCCGCCCTCCTCCGCCTCGGGCCGCCGCCCAATCGCCTCCGGAGGAGCACCATGCGCCTCCCTTGTGGCTTTCCACTCTCCCACTTGGTCTTCTATTCCAGCAGACCCTCGGCAGAGCATACCGCCCATGACGGTAGCTGTGACCCCGTCAGTGGTCTCTTCCACGGCCGCCATTGGTGAGGCCCCAAAAGTCCTCGTCCGGTGGGAGCGGGTATCCACGGTTGTCCGCCAAGGACCGGCGATCATAGCCCCTGGAGCAAGTCCGGACTGGGTTCTTCGGACCCACCGTGACCTAGTGTCCCGAGTGCCGAGGTCCCGAGCGCTCACCTCCTTGGCCTTGCCGCCAATTTACCGCCTCTGGCCCCGGGGCCTTGAGGGGTGAGGGGGTTCGAGCCGACCCCTTGGCTTCCCGGGCGACAGATCGCTCGGTGGGTTGCCGCCAAGGACCGCCTCGCGCCTCTTTCGCCTTCTCACCGCCTCTTAGCCTCTTACACCTGCAAGGGCAGGCTGTGTACCGCACCTTCGCGCCAAGTGCTAGGCGGCTATGTGGCACCGCCCGCTTTCCGCTGGTACACCAAGTAGTTCTGCTGGGCTCATCGGCTGCCGCCAGACTGGTCAGAGTTGGGCTGCTTGAGCGAGGCTGCCTCGGCACAGATCGCCGCTCGCGGGCATACCAGAGAGGAGGAAGCAGGATCTTCCCACCACACTTCCTAGTGGTGAGGGGTCCGCTCCAGACGAGTGGAGCCCCAGCATCCTCTCCCGCCCTCCTCCGGACCTCCCTTAGGGGGTCGGCCTCACTGGTGCCTCGGCCCGCCCGCCTCGGCAGGGCCGCCACCTCTGCAGCGAGCCCGCCTACCTCCCCATCCTTCAAGAGGGTCGGAATCCGCCCATACATGGATTCCCCCGTAGGGGGATAGTCCCGGACGGAGGTGGCCTTTCGCCTCGCCGATGGAGTGCCTGCTGAACCTGCCCAAGATGATCCTTCCTCACCGGAAATTTCTGCCCATCAAGCTGCCGCTTTATGGGAACACTCATTAAATTATCACCAAGGATCCACCTTGTGAGCAAGTTCCAGTGACAATGATCCGTCACTACCCTTCACCCTTCCTCGTCTGCCACTGTGTCCAACATCAACCAAATCACAGTGGTTCGGGCCTGCCTGGCTTCAGAGCCAAGATCGGCTGCCAAGCCTATCTTTCCTTCCGCCTTTGAGGGGCCTCGGGACTACGCCCCCAACCCTCCTCATGAACTGGGTATGGTTGCCTCGTGGACCCTCCAAGGTCCTTCTCTCGATCTCCCTGAGGTTCTTGATCGAACTCTTTTGCTGGCCCGACCAACATCTTCGACAAGATAACTCGGACCACTGGGTGACACCGTCAAACGCCCGCATAGCCTCCGGAATACGGAGCGCCACTCTTTGACCGAATCCTCCTCAGCCTCATCCAGGCTATGGCCCACCAAGTCCTGGATAGCGCCGGGTTACAATGCTTGCGCTCACTGTGTTCCATGGTTCTATACCTTCCGCAGCTCTCTTAGGTCCCATCGACCTTTTCCTCTCCTTTCGTCCAGAGCTGGAGGCCGATTGTCCGGAGACCACTGCACGATGCTGGTTGTCCGCTGCTCCAGCTCAACGTGAGCCGCAACTGGCTCCGAGCGCTCGGGTGGCTGGCCCTTATCTTCCTTTCTCGAGGTTTGTTGACCTGCACCACTGGCCTCTTCTTCCTCCTCTGGCTGCTGGAGGCCATCTTCTCAGACTGGCGGTCCATCGCCTGTCCCTCCCGCGAGGTTCCCGGACTCGGACCTCCTTGTTGATCGCCCGCCAAAGCATCTCGCCTTACGCCGCAAACTCGCGTGACTAGGAATACTGCCAACGCTGTCGTCCGCACTATTTGAACACGCCCATGCCACTGCCCGCACCACAATCCTCGCTTCCTCCACGACTCAGGGCCCAAGTCCACATAGCGTACTGGTCACAATGCTTGCGCCCACCTTTATGGGGTCCATGGACTCCTGCATCTCCGCAACCGAGCTTGGTGCCAGCCAGCCGATCCATACTCCCGGGTTGCCGAAGGCCTGAGTCGGAGCTCCGGCCGCATCCATGCTTATTTCCTCCTTCGCCGCTGCTTCGTTGCTACCAATTTTGACGGCGCTCTACGCTTGCCTACCAGGCGCTCAAAGAGCGTCACGGTGTAGAGTCCGATTGGCGGAGCAAGGACCGTGAGGCCATTGTCTCGAGGTCGCGCAGCCGAGACACTTCATCCTGGCTGCTGGCTAGAAGTAACGCTGGCTGGAAGGCGCCTTCGTAATTTTATGTCCGTCAAATTGCAACATGCTATGTAGGCTTGGTATTAAGTTTGACCTTATTCCTTCTCATGCTATCACCATCTTAACATGAACTGGCTCTCTCTCTCTCCTCACCCTCCTAAGTACACCCTCTTTCTCACAAGCATTGTTTATGATTTCAAACATATACTGAAAACACCTTATATTCACAGTCCTTTGTTACAATTTCATGTAACACTTTCCATTTGCAACACGCATTAAGTTAGTTGGCTTGGTGTTAAGTTTATGATTTTCTTCTCCACCTTCTCTCACCATCTTAACAACATGCAAGTGGTCTCTCGACCTTTCACCTCACCATTAAGAGCTTAGCATTAAGTTTGTTGGCTTGGTGTTAAGTTTGTGATTTTCTTCTCCACCTTCTCTCACCATCTTAACAACCTGCTTCTGGTCTCTCCTTTCACCTCACTGTTGTGCTAGAAATTTGGGGCATAAAGATGCGTCGAGATTTGCACAAATAGTAAATACAAAGTACCATATAATAAACATGTACATACCAGCATACATACGTAACTCGTATAACATACATATTTATTACATACAAAATATAATATGAACATATATCATTGAAAATACGATACCATATATATCACTATAAATGATACACGTATAGTACAAAGAACGTATTGATACGGATATTTATGTGTGGTGGTATTGATGGATGTATCAGTAGTAACAACTATGTAAAACTTGGTATTCCATAGGACAAAAGTAAAAAGAGAATGGTAGATGAGGAGGAGGTTCGGTACCAAGCCTATAAAAGTGTTACAAGACTTTTCTTGTAACACTTTATATGTTGCAATCTTGAGAGAGGACAAAAGCACCTCTCACCTCATCTCAACATAATTGCAACATGATTGCAACAAAAGCACTGGTCTGGTTTCCAAGCCAAAGTGTAACAAGGGGCCCAAAAAGTGTTACATAGCCCCAAAATTGCAACATGAGTGTTACATCCAGGGGTCCAAATCTTAACATAAAGTGTAACATAAGCAGGCATTTCTAGTAGGGATACCACAAGTAACACCCCCTTTCCAATGAGGTGGGGCAGGCACGCAGTTAGAAGCAAAAAGACCACAAAGACACGAGCACTAGGCCTCTAAGTAGCCTGCCATCCTTCCATGGGATGACTCATGATCAGCCTCTGTTGCCGCTCCTTACAACAGAGTTAACAAGAATGCCTAAGCTAGGTACATAACTTTCTCCCCTCACAACTCTCCTCTGAACCGCCCCACCTCGCTAAGTACACGCTCTTTCTCTCGCAAGGTTACGGTCTCAAGGTTTACCGCATGCCCCACCTCCACTTCAGTCCACGGGCTTTTGTCATATAATTTCATGTAACACTGTGTTCCATTTGCAAGCACGCATTAAGTTAGTTGGCTTGGTGTTAAGTTTATGATTTTCTTCTCCACCTTCTCACCATCTTAACAACATACAAGTGGTCTCTCGACCTTTCACCTCACCATTAAGAGCTTAGCATTAAGTTTGTCGGAGACACTGTTAAGTTCTCGAGTGATTTTCTTCTCCACCTTCTCTCACCATCTTAACAACTTTGCTTGGTCTTATTTCCACCTCAACTTCAAGAAATTTGGGGCATAAAGATGTACTTGCGATTTGCCTAACTCCCCGTTAAAGTGTAATAAAGTACTATATAATAAATGCCACGCATACCCGACATACATACGTAACCAAATTATGTAACATATATATTTATTACATACAAAATATAATATGAATACATATCATTGAAAATCGATAGCCATATATATCCACTATAAACCTGATACCGTATAGTACAAAGAACGTATTGAATAGCCTGGATATTTATGTGTGGTGGCATTGATGGATGTATACGATGGTAACAATCTATGTAAAACCGTGGTATTCCATAGGACAAAAGTAAAAGAGAATGGTAGATTTTTGAGGAGGAGGTTCGGTGCAAGCCTATAAAAGGAAGTTACAAGACTTTTCTTGTAACACTTTATATCTCAAATCGAACTTTGAGAGGGACAAAGCAATTTCTCACCTCATCTCAACATAATTACCAACATGATTGCAACAAAAGCAGTCGGTTTCCAAGCCAAAGTGTAACAAAGGGCCCAAAAGTGTTACATAGCCCAAAATTGCAACATAGTGTTACATCGAGGGTCCAAATCTTAACATAAAGTGTAACATAAGCAGGCATTTCTAGTAGGGATACCACAAGTAACACCCCCTTTCCAATGAGGTGGGGCAGGCACGCAGTTAGAAGCAAAAAGACCACAAAGACACGAGCACTAGGCCTCTAAGTAGCCTGCCATCCTTCCATGGGATGACTCGCAGTCAGCACCTCTGTTGCCGCTCCTTACTTCAACAAGAGTTAACAAGAATGCCTAAGCTAGGTACATAACTTTCTCCCCTCACAACTCTCCTCTAGACACTGCCCCACCTCGCTAAAAAGAGGGTGATACTCAAAGTGTCTCTCGGCCCCCCCTAACGTCGTTAGGCGGAAGAAAAAGAGTTGGGATAAAATAATCTTCCACACTACAATAATAAATTTGAATGTAGATGTTCATTCCAGGGAGTGGATGTCCTTGTTGCAAGTAGCTTAGGCATTCCATGGTACAAGTTGTTAAGTACCAAGTCTCAAGACGGAAATTCGTCCAAGTTGAATTCTTATATTCTTCTTGTATGGTATACATATTTAATATTCTATTTTAGATATATTACATACTCCTCCTAACAGTTTTGGACGTTATTTTAGGCATGTGTAACCAGCATGATATGCTAAAAAGCAACCGATAATTTTGAAGGGGTGAATAATCTGAAGGGGTTTTCATAAATAATCTACGAAGGGGTTTTGATGGGCCCTAAAGCAGTTTTGAAGGCATTCGGAAAAGCACTCGAAAAAAGG
Source organism: Anthoceros angustus (assembly GCA_010909165.1). NCBI lineage: Eukaryota > Viridiplantae > Streptophyta > Anthocerotopsida > Anthocerotales > Anthocerotaceae > Anthoceros > Anthoceros angustus. Next base: position 1,870,757 of record VJWM01000044.1, on the reverse strand, counting down.
TGTCACCGGATAAAGTTACTACTTTCCATCCAAAGAATGTTTGTGTCGAATGGTGGTGGCTCGAACCTAGGGAATGATGCAAAGTAGGAGCGGTGAGGAAGGCCGTTCTGCCGGGAGCATTGTAAACTCAGTTTTGGGATGGAAATGTGGTTTTGTTATGACACCACAAAAGCCACAGACGGTATTTCCTAACACGAAACATCGACAGGACTTACAACATTAACTGGGACCCGGGAAAAAGCGAGATTTGATTTCACTCATCCCGAGTTCAATCCATCGTCATCACTTGGTCCGCTTCTCCTCCATTGTCATCACTATCTTGTGACACTTTCACTCGCGGGTTGTATGAAACCACGCAACTTTGAGCTTATCCCTTATCGCTTTTTGTCCATACGGATGTTTCCGTCGTTCAACACAAACCCATGTCTGGGATATGTTTCATTCACAAATACCTCCTGTATGTTTTTAGGTAATGGATCTTATTCCCTTTTTCCTCGGCATTGGACGGATGGGTTACCACTCTGGCGGACTATGTTCTGCACATATCTCCTTCATACGCATCTATGTGCTCGGTCCGATACTAGTGGATAAGAAAGTGAGGTCGTGGTGCGTTTAGCTTCACGTCAATGACCTCCCAATCCGAATGGCACTTATGCGTGTCCGTATTGCAGCCGGCATCCCTCTCGGTTCCGTTATGTCCCCATTCATCGTGCCATTTCCACGTTGCCTTCCGCATTTTGATATGCCCCAAATACATATCATGTGGGAGGTCCCTCAATAATGCCTCATCTAGCAAAGCTTCATCGCACTTGAAGTGGTCGGTATGATCCACTTCGCACGTGAAAACCACTTCCAAGGACGTAGCACTAGCCCAATGTTATTCTCACAATGATAGCAATCTCCTTCCGGTCCAAAAGGCTTCCCACCACTTATACTCTTCAGGTCACCTATGGGCGCAAATCTTTTAACCCTTCACGCAAATGGGCCACACCTTCCATCGGTGATAGGATACTGTTCCTTCTTGTCCCCCCTAGCTTCACCGTATGCACCGTAGGATGGTGCTAAGGGAGGCGGCCGGCGCCCTCCCAACATCTGCTCATGGGCCGGCCCTCCCCTAACACACCTGCCCATGGGCGGTGGCGGCGCCCCTTGCATGGCGGCCGGCGCTCCCTAACACCACCACATGGGCGTGGCCTCCTCTAACCTGCCCATGGGCGTGCGCCCTCCCCTAACACCACGCCCATGGGCGCCGTGGCCGGCCTCCAACCGCCATGCCTTGCCCATGGGCGGCCGGGGCGCCCTCCCCTAACACACCACCCACCCCTGCCCTCCTAGGCTGTCTTCAGAAAATAAATATTTAGCGCCTCAAGGTTCAACCATGGATTGTTGGTCTAGTGTTTGGGAAATAAGTGTAGTAATGAATAGGTGGGTTTGTTCAAACCTCGTGCCTCCTCAACAATTCAATTTTGTTGATTTTAAGGATGCTTGCATGGGCGCATGGGCAACTAACTTTGTTCATTTTAAGGACGTTGGCATTGCCTTAAAGCCCAAGTGGTTGCATTGAGTGCCGAAGGTTGAAGACCACGATCGCGACCTTTTGGATGAGGGTCGACCCTAGATGTCCGGTGGCGCGACACCGCTGACCGGGCCCAAGAATGATACTATTGAAGACGAGCAAGCAATGGAGGAGAACGACAACTGAGGTGAGGAGGATATGGACCGCCTCGAATATGGCGGTGGTACTTGACTCCGCCCGCAAGGCATGGATGAGTCGCCAGCCGCACTCTTGAATGGCTATTGTCGATGCCGATGACCACTTCCTCCTTGATTGTTTGTTGCAATGTTCTCACCACTTAAATGAGACTCGCTAGTACAGATTGTTTTCATTGTGTTCCACCACTTGAAAGTAAAAGTTTTCTTGTAATAAACATATGAAAATGGCAGCCCTCTATGCATTCTACTAAACGCAACGGGCCCACACCCTCACGTGCTCCGGGTGTAGACTTGAAAGTGCATCTTTATCAAAGATATGACCTCGTAAAGGGTGTGTGCATTATCAAAGTAGGGCACATATGTCTCTAGGTAAGTGTTGTGGCGACTTTTGATGGACGTACGCGCCACAATCCGTGTCGTGTAGGAAGGAGTCCGTTCCTCAAGGGAATGGTCTGCTTATTCTCGCCCGAGCTCTACTATCGCTGAACGGACTTCATCGTTGGGTCCGGCGGCTCCACAACCCTAAGTGTGTGCCCTCCACAACTCGTTGACGGCAGCCCACCCTGACCTTCCCACAAACCCGCCTCGGTTTCTCCAAGATTACTCGAACAGTTTAACGACGCTGCCCTTCGCTCCCACGCTCTAGCCTCCCTCCCTCAACTCCCGCCACAACTCCACCTCAACACACACGTAACACGACCCTTCTCTTATCCATTCCGGCTAGAAGTCACAACACCAACACGCGATGTATTCACACCGGCCGCCTTTGCCCCTTTGGGCACTTCACGTTACGAGAAGTAGCTTTGCGACAACCCCATTTCAGATTGACCTCCGGATGGCTTCAGAATCACCCCAGCGCCTCCCAATCTCCTCGGTACGCGTTCGGAGGTGGCTTCAGCACTGCATCCCCACTGACCTCCGTTCCGGCCTCAAGGATGGCTTCCGCCCAATTAGTCGCCCTCAATCCCCTCACTTCCGTTGCAGAAGTGGCTTCGACTGCATCCCCACGACCTCCGTTCCGGCCTCAGGATGGCTTCCGCCCAGTCGCCCCAGCGCCTCCTAATCCCCTCACGGCCTTCCGTTACGCGCGAGGCGGCTTCGCACTGCATCCCCGACCTCCGTTCAGCCTCCAGGTTAGTCTAGGAAATCACCCGCGAGCACCTCCGAGCTCAGTCCGGGCACCCATCAAGCGTGTTGGCGGGCTCGTCACGAGCTCTAAACACATCCCTCTACCACCAATTAATCCTGCGGTGTGGCCGAAACTCCCCTCGAGCCACGGAAGGCAAAACTGCGGGCCTTGAAGATGGTAGGATAGTCTGCCGTCTTGGGCGAGCCTTCCTATATACTCCCATACCCTAACCTAACCCTATGTATGTATCCTAACCGCTATGTATGTACCTAACACGGTCGTAATGCCGGGTAGCTCATCCGGACTTCTTGTTGCTTCGCCAAAGCAGTAGATCCATGCCGATGCCCACCAAACTAAACCACCGGCGAGACCACTCGGTCGGACTTCGCGGGGCCGGACCCTCCGGGACCACTCGAGACGGACCACTCGCCGGACCTCGCCCGGGCGGACCCCCCTACCCAGACCTCGCCGGGCAGACCCTCATCGAACCTACGGGCAGACCACCATCAGACCTACGCCGGGCAGACCACTCATCCTCGCCGGGCAGACCCATCCAGACCTACCGGGCAGACCACTCCGTCAGACCTCGCGGGCAGACCCTCCATCGACCTCGCCCGGGCAGACCCACGTCCAGACCTCGCAGGCAGACCACTCCGTTACCTCGCCCGGGCAGACCCTCCATCCAGACCTCGCCGGCAGACCACTCGTCGGACCTCCCGAGACGGACCAGGAGTCTAGGATTGCCTGTAAGTGCAATCGGCAATAGCCTTATTGGCTAACTCCTCCCTATCCCTCTTATGATGTGACGAAAAAAAAGCAAAACAAGCGCCAAAATGCGGACGCCAGTTTGGCACTCCATACTCCTCCTTCTCATCATTGGCGGCCTCGCCAACACCCCAGTGTACTCCGCTCTTTCAGGTCGGACTCTCCCTTCTCATCTTTTACTACCTCCTCGGTGTCGGCTTAGGCAACATTGGGAACCTTTTTTTGCAGATTCATCCTTTGTGAGGATGAGTCGCCCTCCTCCTCAGGTTGATGTATGGTCCTCCCAGGCCGTGCCCATCTTCTTTCTCCCTTTGAGCATCTTTGGGCCTCCCGCTAGATTCGCACCCTCGTGAGGTCCTGTGCATCCTCTCTACTTCATATACTCCACTGCTGGGCCTACACCCATCCCGCCCGCAATCTGGCGGCCGTCCTACTCCTACCTACTAACTCGGGCGGTCCACAACAATACCATTCCAGCAGCCAAAATGTGGCGCGACTTTTCGATGGGCGGTAGCCGCACAATCCGTGTCGTTGTAGGAAGGTCGTTCCCAAGGAATGGTCTTAATGTCTGCACGAGCTCTGACTGCTCGCTGAGCGGACTTCATCGAGTTGGGTCCGTGACTCACAACCCTAAGTGTGTGCCCTCCACAACTCGTCGGACCGGTAGCGCGACCAGGACCTTCCACAAACCCGGATTCCTCGGTACTAGGAGCGGGTTTAGCCGCGTTCCCGATCGGTCACGTACTCTAGCCCAGCTCCTCTCAACTCTGTCCGGCCACAACTCCACCTCAACACGCCAGCTTAACCGACCCTTCTCCCTTATCCATTCCCGGTAGTAGTCACAACACCAACACGCCGATGTATTCACAGCCGCCTTGCCTTCTGCTTCACGTTCTGGAGTAAGCTTTGCGGCCTGCAACCCCACGACCTCCGTTCGGCCTCAAGGATGGCTTCCGCCAGTCACCCCAAAGCCAATCTCCTCCTGCTTCACGTTACGGAGAAGTGGCTTCGCACTGCATCCCCGACCTCCGTTCAGGCCTCAAGGATGGCTTCCGCCCAGTCGCCCCAGCGCCTCCTAATCCCCTCCCATTGCTTCCGTTACTGGAGAAGTGGCGACTGCATCCCCATGACCTCCGTTCAGGCCTCAGGATGGCTTCCGAGTCGCCCCAAGCGCCCTAATCCCTCCTACCGCTTCACGCTCATGGAGAAGTGGCTCAGCACTGCATCCCCACGCCTCCGCTCCAAGCAGCCTCCAAGGTTAGTCTCGCACCCGAGAAATCACCATGAGCACCTCCGAGCTCAGTCCGACCCCGGCCGCACCCATCAAGCGTGTTGGCGGAGCTCGCCACCGAGCTCTAAACACATCCTCTACCACCAATTAATCCCGTGACGGTGACGCAGAACTCACTCCGCCTCGAGCACCAAGGCAAGAGCACGGAGCGCCAAGATGGTACCGGATAGTCTCCGCCTTGGACGCCAGCCTTCCTATATACTCCCATACCCCAACCTAACTATGTATGTATCCTAACCGCTATGTATGTACCCTAACTGGTCGTGGTAATCACGGACGTAGCTCATACCGGACTTTGCACCACCGCCTCGCCAAAGAGATCCATGCCAGCGATGCCCACCAAACTAAACCACCCGCCGCACCACCGGGCCGGACCGCCGACGACCACTCCGACCTCCTGACGGACACTGCACCTCGCCCGGACGGACCCTCCGGCTGACCGCCGGACGGACCACTCGTCGACCTCGCCGGACGACCACTGCCGACCTCGCCGACGGACCACCGCCGGACTCGCCCGACGGACCACTCCGCCTGACCGCCTGACGGACCACCGCCGGACCGCCGGACGGACCACCGCCGGACCTCGCCCGGACGACCACTCCGCCGGACCGCCCGGACGGACCACCTCCGGACTCGCCCGACGGACCACTGGACCCGCCTGACGGACTCAGACCGCCGACGGACGAGGGTCTAGGGATTGCACGTAGTGCAATCCGCCGAAAATGGCCTTATTGGCTAACTCCTCCCTATCCCTCTTAACAAGAACGACCAAAAAAGCAAAACAAGCCGCCAAGAGTACTGGACATCGGATTTGGCACTCCACATACTCCTTCTCATCTGCTGGCCTCGCCAACACCCTGTGCAATACTCCGCCTTTCCACGGACTCTCCCTTCTCATCTTTTACTACCTCCTCGTGTCGCAAGTCCGCAACATTGGGAACCTTTTACCAAGATTCATCCTCCGCTGAGGATGAGTCCTCCTCCTCCGAGGTTGATGTGTCGCCCTCCCGCCGTGCCCATCTTCTTTCTCCCTTTGAGCATGCCGGGCCTCCCGCTAGATTCGCACCCTCGTCCGGTCCTGCATCCTCCCTATCAGATACTCCACAAACCGCCCGACCATTACACCCATCCGCCCGCAATCTGGCGGCCGTCCTACTCCTACCTACTAACTCAGTACCACACAATACTATTCCCCGCAACGGCAAAAATGTGGCGCGACTTACCGATGGCCACCGGCCACATAATCCCGTCGTTGTAGGAAGGAGTCCGCTCCCAAGGGAATGGTCTCGTGCTTATTCTCGCTCGAGCTCTACATCACCGAACGGACTTCATCAGTTGGGTCCGGCTACAACCCTAAGTGTGTGCCCTCCACAACTCGCTTGACCAGCGCCAGCCACCGGACCTTCCCACAAACCCCCCGATTTCTCCAAGACTACGAACAGTTTAACGACGCTGCCCTTCGCTGCCCACGACTCAGCGCCTCCTCAACTCGTCCGCCACAACTCCACCTCAACACACACGCCAGAACACGACCCTTCTCCCTTATCCATTCCCGCCTAGTAGTCACAACACCAACACGCCGATGTATTCACACCAGCCTTTGCCTTCCTACCGCTTCACGCTCATGAGAAGTAGCTTTGCCGCAATGCTCCAGCAAGGATGGCTTCCGCCAGTCACCCCAAGCCTAATCTCCTACCGCTTCACGCTCATGGAGAAGTGGCTTCAGCATCCCCACCCTCCGCTCCAGAGCCTCCAAGGATGGCTTCCGCCCACAGTCACCCCAAGCGCCTCCTAATCCCTCCTACCGCTTCACGCTGCTGGAGAAGTGGCTTCACCCATCCCCCACCTCCGCTCCAGCCTCCAAGGATGGCTTCCGCCAGTCGCCCCAAGCGCCTCCTAATCCCCTCCCAGCTTCGTTACTGCGAGAAGTGGCTTGCGACTGCATCCCCGACCTCCGTTCCGGCCTCCAAGGATGGCTTCCAGATCGCCCCCAGCGCCTCCTAATCCCCTCGCTTCACGTTGGAGAAGTGGCTTCGCTGCATCCCCAACCTCCGTTCCAGACCTCAAGGTTAGTCTACTTTTAGAAATCACCCATGAGCACCTCCACAGCTCGAGTCCGGCCGATGCACCCATCAAGCGTGTTGGCGGAGCTCGTCACGAGCTCTAAACACATCCTCTACCACCAATTAATCACGCACGGTGGCAGAAACTCACTCCGCTCCTAAGGCAAACACAGCGCCGAAGATGGTACGGGATAGTCTGCCGTCTTGGGCGCGGGCCTTCCTATACTCCCATACCCTAACTTCGCCTATGTATCCTAACCACGCGCCTATGTATATACAAACGTGTATGCATGGGGCGTAGCTCATCGCTGCGACTTACTTCTTGCACCACCGCCGCTTGCGTCCATGCGAAGCGATACCCACCAAACTAAACCACCGGCGAACCACTCGGTCAGACTTGGCGAGCAGACCCTCCGCTCGGACCACTCCGGCCAGACCTCGCGGGCAGACCTCATCCGCCGACGGACCCTCGCGGCGACAGACCCTCGTACCTGCCCGGAGCAGACCACTCCGTCCAGACCTGCCGGGCAGACCCTCGGCCAGACCTGCCGACCAGACCTCGCCAGACCTCGCGGGCCAGACCACCATCGGACCTCGCCCGGGCCAGACCACTCCGTCGGACCTCGAGACGGACCACTCACGGACCTCGCCCGGACGGACCACTCAAGTCGGACCTCGCCAGACGGACCACCTGGGACCGCCCCGGACGGACGAGGGTCTAGGGATTGCATGCAAGTGCAATCGGCAATGCCTATTGGCTAACTCCTCCCTATCCTCTTAACGAACGACCGAAAAAAAAAACAAGCCGCCAAGAGTACGGACATCGGATTTGGCACTCCACAGGTGTTCTTCGTGACAAGGGGGTGTTGTCTCGGCCGAAGGGGGTCAGTATATCCCCCCCTTCAAAAATTATCGTGTTAGAATTTAAGTATGCAAAGTAACCCCTTCAAGACACCCGCGTCCATTTTCCATGGTGGCAATATGGTTGCAAATATTTATGGAAAAATGTGTGTCCATTTGGCCCAAGCCATTTGAATGGCTAGCAGTTAAATACACACATATAATTGATCCAAAAGCTAAAAACTAAACTACAAGCATGAATAAAAGCCCCAAACATCCAGCACAACACAGAAAAGAAGAGTGTGTGTATTACTTTTTGAGAATACAAACAACAGGTCCTCTCTGTTTAACAATACAACAACGGAGTCATGTTAAATACCCAAGAAGATTCAATGGCGCGAATAGAAAGATTTAATGGCCCGGATAGGAAGCTTCAATGGCCCATGCCATAATGGTAACTCATAGTCCTTGTTATTGGACCTCATTTATCATGTGAAATGATGTTGTTCAAATCCTTTGTTCTGACTTGATCGGACCTCCTTTCATGTGTCTCCCCAACACGGTTTTCCCTAGCCATTTCCCAAATCAGCGTGTGCCATGTGCCCTTAAGTGAAACAAATAATTTATTTTTTTCTAATTAGTGAAATGAGGAAAAAAATAAATCCGACTACATTTGAGTACAACATGACTTCACCCAGACTCAAACTGGGGACCTTCAGTGTGTTAGAAGGACGTGATAACCAACTACACCACAAAGGCGATATGATACTATTTTGCTATGTTATTTTTGTGTTGTTCACTGTAACTTTGGTAGGAAACTTTGCAATCATTGCCCCCATGACGCATATGTCCTGGGTCGAGAGGAATTGAAATGGGTTATTGAGGAAATGAAACGCATAAAGCTGCCATTGAGGTACGGGTCTAACATAAAAATCATGAGCAAGGTTGAGGCTTTGATCGCCATGGTAATGATGGTGGAAGTAGTCTTCCCTATTGTCCTCCGAGACCTGTCAGGACGGATTGCAAGGTGGATCCTGTTACTGCAGGAGTTCACCTTTGAGGTAGAGACCGGTGAGGCAACACTAGTTATCGACTTCTGTCCTTACGAAGACCGGGCAGTCTTCTGTAATCGGAGGATGCCTTCCCGGACGAAGAGCTGGTGGCCACAGTCGAGGCACAGGTGGAGGAGCGCAGCCAGAGGAACTGCAAGCTTGTAGACAAAGTACCCACGGCAGAGACAAAGAAGGGAGCAACCGTAGGGGACGACCGACCTATGTAGAGCTAGAACGATAGCTGTGGGAGATGGAGATGCCAAGGGGATTGACTCGTAGCCAACAACATGCCTTTGTGCATTACGCCCACCCAAAAAGGATGTACAACTTAATGGTCCCGGTTAATATATGCCCCGGTCCGCTGCATGTACCACGGCAGTCCAACTGGACAACCGGATGGACCGGGATATATTAACTTTTTGCTGTAACTCTGGTAGGAAGATTTACAGTCATCAGATCTGGGAGGAACCGATCGAAAGCCTTCTTGCCTTACAGATCACAGCACCCTCCCGCGGCCGACTTTGCGTCTCGTGAATGGTTTGGAGCGTTTGGGGATCAAGAATGGCTTCTACAAGACATGTAGGACTGGTCTTAATGCTGCTGACCGTGTGCGTGCTTGCGCTGAGCTTCGGGGTGCAGAAGGCTTCGGCTTCCGCCTTCGAGAGTGATGCGGCTGGGTGGCTGTCCAAGTTCCCTTCCGCAAACGACAACTTGTTGGACTCGAGCTTCTTTGACGAGGACGAGGATTTGATGGAGTCCGAGAGTGCGCGGCGGATGCTGGCAGGTCAGGCCCTGTTTGTGAGCTACGGCGCCCTCAGTGCGGACAGGGTGATCTGCGTTCCCATGAGTGGACGCCCTTACTATACTCCGTCTTGTGGCTCGGCCACTGGGCCTGTCAGGCCCTACGTCAGGGGCTGCAGCGCCCTTGGCGGATGTCAAAGAAGTGGTGCGAAATAGGCACTGCGGGCTCCCCATGCCCATTCAGAGGAGATTTGCGGAATAACGTGCAAGATCTCGCGAGCCTCCAGATCTCTTGGTCTTGCTGTGATCGCAGTGGTGCTGGTTTTGTGATTCCCGGTATAGTGGAGTGAAATTTATTCATAGTTTCTTGCAAGAACATGATTTCAGTAGTCTTGCTCTGGGAGTGGTTTCGCGATTTGTCTTAGGAAGGAACATACACTCAGTCCTGTTTGGCAGGGAAATGGCACCGTGACAAAGACTTTATGTTGCACCTGGCGTTCTATTTGTGAGCTATCTATTCTTGCTGTACTGAGCGAACAGCCTTCAACCTAGTTTTTGAATAGCTTATGAGGCAGATCGACTTCAAAGTGGGAAGTCCGAACGATCTTGTTTCTTGTATGGCCTGCATGTCCTTTGAATTGTATGCATCGGTGCATCCCTTGTCATCTCAGACTGCCAAGCTGGTATGTGCTGTCTCATGATATGATTCCGCAAAACCCCGGTGCATGACAGGACTCCATTCTCATTTTCGAAAATCGCAACATTTTGATGGATTGAAAAGTGTCTTTCTGTCGACAAACGAAAAGGGGTCTTGGCACTTCCGCAGTTTGGAGCAAGCGTATGGAATAGAGGAATTATCAGGCTAGCAAAAGCGAGTGGAACTATCAGACTAGACCTGCGGGCACATGTCATGTTCAACGCCACCACGCCTTTAGTTGAATATCGCAATCCGTTAGCCATATTCTGGCGTCTGTCAGGTGCATCAACTGAAATCTGGTGCATAAAATGAAGACTCGCCTGTAGAAGCTATTATGTACCTACACTCCAGGCATTTAACAAGAAAGCTTTGCCCACCATGATTTTTCCCGTTTTCACCATGGTTATCCTCTCATAAAAGGATAGAGATCGTTCAGTATCGCTTCGAAAGGGTCCAATCGTGCAGCCGCTGGGCCTTGCTTTGCAGCAAGCGGAGTGTCTTTGTCAGACTGAATGTGTTCTTTCCCCACCACATCCTCTTCATGTTTCTCCAGTCCTCCTTCGGGCTTGAGTGCCGTTACATGTGGGGTATTGTGGTCCATACTACCCAGCTGGAGTGCTCTCTCAGCACACTTGGACTCCACTCTATTTGTCCCAGGACCTGCTTCCTCTGTTTTGTCATGTCTCCGACCCTCAAACTGGGTTTGCACTTTGCGAGGACTGCAATGCCTCCCACTATCTAGTTCCCTGGGTTGCACAACATTGTCAACCTCTGCAGATCCGTTTCCCTGGCTGCAAACATCTGCTCCACCAGAACCAACAGCTCTCATCCGATCTTCCAAAAGCTTGTGAGATTGACTGTAAAGTTCACCTGTGCTCTCACCTTGTCGTTTTTGATCCTCTGGACATCCAACAGTCAAAGCCCCACCTCCTGGACCATGGCTAACCTCTTCATTTGCTCTCTTGTCTGTGGAGGATAAGGTTGGCCGTCCCCAGCCTGGGGAATGCTGGAGTGCAGCACCTTCATTCATGACAAGGCGTCTTTTGGAAAGCCGCCTTCTGGAACTGTTTCTACTGTCTTCTAATGGCGATACACAACCCTCCGGACTGGCTTCACGACTCCTACCTCGGAATTTCCCCTTGCTCTGCTGCAGTCTTGCTTGCTCCAAGACATGGCTAGGTGGCGTCTGTGCACTCTTTGTTTTACTCTCTGAGCTGATAGAGTTGCTTTCCCTGCTCCGACAGAGTCAGAACAGGTGTGAGGAATTTTGTAGTCGTCAACAGGCTCACACACTACTCCCCCAAAAACAATTTCAAGACTGTACCTCAGTTCATAGTCAGCTTCTGGAAGATGGGAACAAATCGTTATTGCTTTCTCCAGCCATTCATGACTAACAACGTGCAGCTTCTTCGAACTCAACAGGTGCTGGGTGCCTACATCAAAACTGAGTTGAACCGAATATAAGCACCCTGACAAGTCTGATTCCATGCAATGGGCTGCGCTATTGACCTCTAGGTTTCTTAACGCACCTTTCAAATATCCTTTCAACGGACATCGTTGATCCAGGTGTTGAGTACACTATAAGATGTGAAGCATCCTTCAGTGTGATGTCCACCTCTCCCTCTCGCATGTAAACCTCAAGCTTTAACCTTCTTAAGGTGATTTCGGCGACCTTAAGCTCATATGAGTTGCTGACAAACGTAAAGCCATGTCGTGATATGTGCACTCCACATACATCTGACCGAATACATACAAGCACATTCTACATTTGATACTCACATAGGCAGTCCAGGTGGCAGGAAGTATATTTTGCAGCCACGAAATGTGCACCAGTTGTTACTTGAACAGCAGATTTCTTTGCATGCAGATAACTCGTCCTTTTCCACTTCCAGCTTTTTGGAATCCATGTTGTCAAAAAGCTGTGGGTATGAAAACAAGGTATAAATTGAAGCGACAGAGGAGTCACACACTTACATACGACTCTGAAAAAATTGTGTATGTACCTGCTGGATATCTGTTACGTCAACATCCTTAAAGTAGAAGTCACCAAACTCATCAACGTCTGCTCCAGTCTTCTCCTTTGTCCTACTGGAAAGATGCAGTAAATATCTGCAAAAATGTTAAGTCTAAATTACTATGCACAAACAGCTCCAGCGGATATTGTGTATATAAAAGCATAAATATAGCAACATACTTGGGTGTCAAAGGTACCAGAGCTTTCTCTGCCGCACACGCAAGTACCCACTCACAACTAATTACATCTCCCTGCTTCTGTGCAGCTTGGTATTTTATGCCTGCAGCACAGCCGGAACAAAAAAGTGAGCTCAACACAAAAGGAGCCTAAAACAGCACCAAAGAAAGCTAGCACTAGGATACAAACCCTTTTTATCAGCCGCAATAATGTGAGTAACGCCACTAGCCAGGTTCATGGAAAAGGAGCCCCGTTTTCAACGACCAGCTTGTGGAGAGTCTCTTTGAGTAATCTGGTGAAAAGTTCACAAAATCTAATCCAACTGTCAAGGACCATGACAAGAGGAACGATGCACATTGCAACACCTACACAATTGAGTATCACAGTTTGCTACATGAAAGGATACAGAACATCATATCTTTGAAGATTTTACTTGTTTCCTTCACTTTAGACACATCCGTCACGAGAATGTGAGAAGGCAAAAGCGCCCTTGGTTCAGCTTCTGCCTGGCTTGCCTAAGACTCTTTTGTTTTACTCTCTGAGCTGATAGAGTTGCTTTCCTGCTCCGACAGAGTCAGAACAGGTGTGAGGAATTTTGTAGTCGTCAACAGGCTCACACACTACTCCCCCAAAAACAATTTCAAGACTGTACCTCAGTTCATAGTCAGCTTCTGGAAGATGGGAACAAATCGTTATTGCTTTCTCCAGCCATTCATGACTAACAACGTGCAGCTTCTTCGAACTCAACAGGTGCTGGGTGCCTACATCAAAACTGAGTTGAACCGAATATAAGCACCCTGACAAGTCTGATTCCATGCAATGGGCTGCGCTGACCTCTAGGTTTCTTAACGCACCTTTCAAATATCCTTTCAACGGACATCGTTGATCCAGGTGTTGAGTACACTATAAGATGTGAAGCATCCTTCAGTGTGATGTCCACCTCTCCCTCGCATGTAAACCTCAAGCTTTAACCTTCTTAAGGTGATTTCGGCGACCTTAAGCTCATATGAGTTGCTGACAAACGTAAAGCCATGTCGTGATATGTGCACTCCACATACATCTGACCGAATACATACAAGCACATTCTACATTTGATACTCACATAGGCAGTCCAGGTGGCAGGAAGTATATTTTGCAGCCACGAAATGTGCACCAGTTGTTACTTGAACAGCAGATTTCTTTGCATGCAGATAACTCGTCCTTTTCCACTTCCAGCTTTTTGGAATCCATGTTGTCAAAAAGCTGTGGGTATGAAAACAAGGTATAAATTGAAGCGACAGAGGAGTCACACACTTACATACGACTCTGAAAAAATTGTGTATGTACCTGCTGGATATCTGTTACGTCAACATCCTTAAAGTAGAAGTCACCAAACTCATCAACGTCTGCTCCAGTCTTCTCCTTTGTCCTACTGGAAAGATGCAGTAAATATCTGCAAAAATGTTAAGTCTAAATTACTATGCACAAACAGCTCCAGCGGATATTGTGTATATAAAAGCATAAATATAGCAACATACTTGGGTGTCAAAGGTACCAGGCTTTCTGCTGCACACGCAAGTACCCACTCACAACTAATTACATCTCCTGCTTCTGTGCAGCTTGGTATTTTATGCCTGCAGCACAGCCGGAACAAAAAAGTGAGCTCAACACAAAAGGAGCCTAAAACAGCACCAAAGAAAGCTAGCACTAGGATACAAACCCTTTTTATCAGCCGCAATAATGTGAGTAACGCCACTAGCCAGGTTCATGGAAAAGGAGCCCCCGTTTTCAACGACCAGCTTGTGGAGAGTCTCTTTTGAGTAATCTGGTGAAAAGTTCACAAAATCTAATCCAACTGTCAAGGACCATGACAAGAGGAACGATGCACATTGCAACACCTACACAATTGAGTATCACAGTTTGCTACATGAAAGGATACAGAACATCATATCTTTGAAGATTTTACTTGTTTCCTTCACTTTAGACACATCCGTCACGAGAATGTGAGAAGGCAAAAGCGCCCTTGGTTCAGCTTTCTGCCTGGCTTGCCTAAGACTCTTTTCTTTTCGCTTGCCATCACCATATTGGACGGCATCAACTGTGCTTCCACTTCCAGAATGAACTATTTCAATTAGAGCTGCAAACAAGATAGTAACCCAATTATCAAGACCTGTTTTCACACTCAACTAACATGAGCACTCGTAGCCTGAAGCAAAAGATGCAAACAAAAAATTGGACAGGGGACCTACTTTGCAAGTCAAGGCAGTCATACCAAGGCTTATCAAAACGGACACTATCCACCCGAGGGAACCGGAGGCTATAAGGAGCTGCAAAAACCTGTTATGCCCATGTCAGTACTAATCAAGGGCAAACAGCACAGAATCTGCCCACCATTCCACAATTCTGGCCCAACTTTGCACAACAGAAGTGAAACTCCATAAGCTTACTTCTGTTTTGATAGTCCGAATATCACTTGTGATGGCTAAAATGACAGACCTGCAGGAGTGGATTAGGCCATGTTGCACAGAGATGCACATGAGAATCACATGGTCTGCAACATCCAGCAACAGCTCTCAATTTATGCATACTTTTCAGGTGGCTCAATCCATACGTCTGGACGTTCCTTTGCGTTGTTTGTCACGACATAACAACTTGGAGGCTTACAATTCTTGTCATAAGGCCTGTTGTTGGAGGGACGACGAAAGTTTGATGAAATACTACATTACCTAGCTTGGTATAAAACCCAAAACCAGTCTCTTAGAAAAGAAAGAAACCTGAAATAAGGCTTGAGTTTAGTGACAAGCATTTGTGTCTCCTCGTCTGACAAGCCTGATCCCACTTTACAGAACGAAAGAAACCTGCAGAACCTGCGGCGTTAGATCTGGTCTCCTTCCTGGTCATTATGAAACAGGAGTCTAACCTTGTTGGGTAGTCTGAAGACTGAGACTTATCTGCAAGGCCAAGCAAGAATTGGCCCACCTGGTTCAAACAAATGATGCAAATGTCAAAGAGTTTGCCAAGTTACAACAAGTGGCCACTGTTAAGCAATTCGAATTTTCACATCTATCAGACACTACCTCGCCCCCTTTCCTTCCTGAACCAAAATAGCCGCCTGCATTTCACAGATGAACACAACATCAACATAACATAGACAGCAGCAGGATAACGCGCCAGGCACTCATCCAGATTGTTTAGACGTGACTTGGGCAAGTCATGATTAGTCATACCGATAATCAGCACATCCAGGTCAGATCCTGTGTTGATGTAATCTGGTTTAAGTTTTAACCACTTCCCACTGCGATCACTTGGCTCCCATTTTGAGTCCAAGTCCTTTAGAACCACTCCTTCATCCCTACAAAATTTCGGCCATAGATTGCATAATTTAGTTCCACAATCTTACACCAGCTTGCGCAACTCATTTCAATGTCTACAATGCAGCGGATTTCATAGAATGGTGGCACACCTGTTCTCCACAGTTTGAAGGAAGAATTGCTCTGCCTCTTGCATACTATTTACAAGGATACTCCATGGTGGCCCACCTACACAAGTCAAATCCATATACGGCAAAGATCTGATTTGTCATATGGAATAGTAGTAAGGTGTCAAACGAAAGTGGGAAACAGCCACTAGCCAATGTTGAGAAGCAGATCCACACCAGACTTTAGACTCGAGTTCAAATCATCACTTGGCAACAAGAGCTCCAGGCGTCCCTTGACTGGATGCACCGCCTTGCGCAGGAGCTTGTGACGCTCTGCCAAGCTCTGATGAATGACACTGCCGTCTCCTTCATACAGAATGTCAAATGCAACGTCTGTTTGGCTTGTTGAAGGATGAACAAGTTGTCCTTGATCATGCTCCTGTCATTGCTGATAGCAATGATGTCTTGTTCAACATCTGAATGAAAGTAAGTTGCTGAAAGTATAGGATACAGCACAGCTGCAAGACACAAGGAAATTATCAAACATTGCTTTCACAATCGAACTTCTTCTACATTCTTGCACGAAAATGAAGAAATAATTCCAGCTTTACAAAATATACCTGCTCGTCACCTTCAAGGCCATCCTTGGTAGCTTTGGCTGAAAATTTGAAACGGAAAAGCACTTGAGCATTGTCCGAAGTCCAAACAAAGAAAGAGGGTAGCACATAAATTGTACACATCTCTCACTATACAATTTTAAGAAAACGAGTCTCACCAATTCCCCTGTTGGTACCAAATTCTGAGAAGCGGTTTGTGACACGGTTCCAGACAAGCATTTCACCATCCAGGATACACCTGACATCAGACCAACAAAGAATTTACGACCTGCATGAAACTAGACAACAAGCGGCTCTATGCTTGTACTGACTTCTCTGAGACGATACCCTCACGCATGACTCCAGCTATTGCATCTTGATACTGATCATGGTCAATGAAGCTCCTGCAAAAGATTGCCTCGTAAGTGTAAAGTTCATTCAAACTTGGGAAATTCCATAGCACCCACCATACAGCAATTAATTTTATGTGAAGTGTGTGGAACGAAGTACCCTGAACCCCTGGCCCTCATATTCTAAACTATGCAGCCTAATCAAGCATTTATGAAGTCAAAGCATGGTGCTCAAGGAAAAGGATTTCATGTGAGTACCTTGAGAAGAAATGAAGCTCAGAGCCACTTCTATGCACTTGGATACGATCCCCATCCAGCTTGCATTCTGCAACTATTCGTTTACCTCGCAGCTGATGAAAACAACAACATAGAGTGAAGGAGCCAAGTTGGTCTCAGTATTCTGCAAAGTGATAGTAGACTTCAACGAGCTTCCACCTTCTTCCATGCTGACTCGACGTCGGCCACCCTGGCTGCCAATTGAGGTCTCACAGCTTTGCCCACTTCTATCTCCTGAAAACGTGCTGAATTTCAGCTAAAGCCTAAAAGTGTAGCCATCAGCCTGAACCAGCTTCAGGACACCAACCTGTCTTTTGACCCTCCTGCTACGATCCTTCAGCTTATCACAAACCAGCTTAAGGTCGCAGGTTACGTTGAAAAGATCCTCGGCATCAGGATGGAACTCCGCGAAAATAGTTTTCTCACTCACCCCAAGTTTAAGATCTGCACAGAAGAACACAACAAAGCAGGGAGCTCACATGGACCATGTTTCACGTCAAACCCGAGATTGTCCCACTTAAGGTTCACTACCTTGCTAACTACCTTTGAGAATGATCATAATAATCCACCTCATCTCCAACGTATTTGTCTTAATGATAACCTCCGCTAGTGTGGCAGTTCTTTCTTCTCTGTTCCAGCAAAGAGAGCTTGATGAAACCACAACAACCACGCACCAGACCCGGAAAAGAAAATTGATCGAACCAGAACACGGGCGTTTTGGAAACTGTTGTATGCCTGCTCTGGGCTGCACTTAGTCTGTCTAGAAGATTATTAACCTCTCGGATTTTCAGTCCATGCGAGACGGATGATTGCCTTTGATAAAGCACCTGAACAAGGACAAAGTAAGAATTCTTGTAACTGCAATCCCCAAGTTTGCAAAAACGACTTCAATTATTCTTCCACCAGGCAGCATACCTCAGCTGCTATCATCGGGAAGTTTCCTGCATTTCTTCCAGCTTTACTGCCTCCCTTCCGCCAATTCAACAGCTTCTGCGCATCCGTCGAGTCTTTAGCCAAGCCCAGCGCCTCAGCCAGGAACTTAGCTAGTACTGCCTCTTTGAGGCCGTATGTTCCCCTATCCTTGTCCAGCTCCGGAAGCATGAGCCGCATGGCACTGAAGTACTCCTGACGCGTGTACACATGGTCTAGGAACGTCCGCAGGTGCTTTTTCTTCATGGAGGCCTTTTTGGCGCGCACTACGGCCTCGAACATGGTGCATAGCACCGCAAAATCCACTGTGTCGTCACTCATCTCTTCTCTGGGTAGCACACCTCTTCCTCCAATCTCCTCCCTGTTTGTAACTCGGAACCCACAGCCCTCCAATTTGTGTCCAAGGCTTTACTGCGCTTCTCCTTACACTGTTCTCAACCGACGGCATCCCGGTGGCAATCTTTCCCCCAGCCGTGGTCCTAGACGACCGATGCTCCTCCCCAAAACCAACATTTTCCGCACCGATTCTAAGTTGAGGAGAATTGAATAAATAAGCACCTTGGCACAAGTTTAAATTATTCCCGAGTCCTGTGAGTCCTTACTATCTTTATAGCGAAGGCCCGCGCTAGGAAGATCTGAAGGACAATCTAGGTGGTTTTATCTTTTACAACGAGTGAAAGTCCTCCCTCAATTTCGCTTGAGGCTTTGTCCGCAGGCTTTGGGATAGGTTTATTGGAGGGCCTTCAAGTTGCTAAGAAACCGTAAAAGGAACTAAACGTATGAAATTATGAATTTCTGGTCATTATCCAAGAGTGGTGGAAAGGCTTAAGATGACCTCTCACCATCGCTTCTATCACTTTTGGTAACTGGTGTAGTTTGGCTGGATGGTTCCAAACATCTTCAGTCTTAAAGGACATGAACGGATTCATGATTGGGGTGTGGTTGGGCCCAAGTTTTGGGCAAAACTAAAACAGAACCACACCAACTTTGCCCAAGATAGGTTCATGGACTAAACCATGGTTGCTTACGTGGCATGTACCAACTACAACATCTCTCAATCACAGGCTCGAATTGAAACTCGTACATAGTAGAAATAAAATATTAACCTCAGTAAAAAAATATTTTCATCTTTTATTGCTGCTAAGGTCGACTCGAAAAATCTGTGGTCGAAGGTAGGTGATGCGACACCCACTAGTACAAGACGTGGGAGAAAGAGCGCTCGGGCATCACTAGTTGCTCTACTTTGCAAGGTGGAGCTAGCTGGGAATCTTCCTCTTCGTCATCTTCATCATCAACATCTAAGGAAGAGGTAAATCTCTTACATGCTCTCATAGGCCTCTACAGGGGCGGGGTTGGCCTCCCCCTTTCCAGTGTCGTGGTATATCTCAGGCAACGGGTTTCCATCGCCCTGCAAAGGGCGTTGGCCAGCGCCATCTTTAGGACGATCACGAGTGATGGAGACGCGGCATCGGCGGCACCAGCGGTAAGTAGGCCCTTCCCTATCTCGGACGGCGACATCTTGGGGGCGGTTGGGGGTTATAGGGTAGATTAGTGTGGGGGCATGCCCTCCTTGGCCTGGTGCCCCGTCGTGGGTTGTCCCCTTTTACCTCGGGGTAGATGGAATTTCCCATGATGCTTACAACTACTCGCCCTTGAGGCTATGTACTTGATGTCATCCCTGGTATGTTGGGTGCCGGACTGCCTCGTGCGGGTTCACATGCATATAAAGTAAAGTAAGAAGCTTCAATGGTCCGATTAGGAAGCTTCAATGGCCCGATTGGGAAGCTTCAATGGCCCATGCCATCGGGGGCCATGGTGGTTACTCATGGCGTCCTTTGTTCTTACTTGACTGGACCTCGTCTCACGGGTCTCCCAAACACCGTTGTTTCCAGCCATTTCCCTAATCAGCGTTGCCATGTGCCCTGAGGTGAAAAAAAGAAGTAGGCACTCCAGCGCCACGTTATGATCCCGCCCGGATTCGAACCGGCGACCTTCAAGGGCCTTTCACAGCGTAAACGACAAAGACGGAAGGCGCCTTCACAGTCTTCATCAATGCACTTAAAACTGGCTAAATACGGAATGGCTGCGGTTTCGGAGCCCCTAAGCGCCTTCCGAACGGGAAGGCGCAGTCCTCGGTCGCTGTCCATCATTTATGATGGGCCCAAAAACACGGGATGGGACGCCGGTGTTTTCAGTCCGGACCCGGTCTCGCTGATGGAAAACCCGGTATGTCTAATACATAATCGCTTTGCCTATAATTCAATTGCCACCTATAAAAGGGGACACACTCTCCATATGCTCATACTCTCATGTTCTGTTATTGTTCTATGTCTTTCGGGTTGTATTGTTGTTTTGTGAGGTTCTCGGTGGAATTCTCCTCTGTTTATGTAGTTTTAGATAGGTATTTAATTAATTTATGATTTTGATTATAATTTTGGTAGTTAAATAATTATGGATAGATTATTTTATTATTTTTTGTCAAGTATGATGCTATCCACTCCTCCTCTTAGGCAATCTCTTCCCCCTTATGATTCCTCTATAATGTACTCTAACAGCGTCCCTTTAGAAAGGGGATTCTCCTGAAACCCCTTTTTGCACACGGACTTGGCCGGACCCCTTTTTGCACTTGAAAAAATCCGCACTATAATCAGGCTTTTTGATATTTCTCTACAGACATGTTACTCGCAACCTTTAAAATAATTGTTTTGATACACGTTATTTGAGATTGTAGATTGCAAGTACATGGCAAAAACCTAAAGTCCCATTCTCGTTCGGCTTTTTTTTCAAACTGGACACAAAATTCGCGCGCAAACTTACGCGCGCACTTACATCGAAACAGTCTCCAACATCTGGCAATCATTGCCACGTGTTGGACGTATACAAACATTTAGAGTTTTTAGGGCCTGCTATAATTTTGGTGCGCAAACTTTCATTCATACTAGTTAATCCTATGACTATACTCTCGCTCCGAGAAATTTACAGGACTTTGTTCCTTAGACATTGGGACAATAATATCTTCTTTGGCCTGATGCTCTTGATCCACGTCTAGTGCGAGAATGAGAGTGGCATAGTGACTTAAAGACGCCAAACTTCTCAAGATTCAAAAGATGCAAAAGGTTCTCACTACTAGTTCAAAGTTTTAACCACTAGAAAAAAGATGAAGGTTTAAGCAAAGATAAGAACATATCCACATTAGAGTGCTGCACAAAAAAGGTTGAAAACGTCGAAAGGAACCCTTTAAAACAACAAAAATATCAAAACAAATACCAAATAATGCAAAAATTTATCAAAATTTTAGAGCAAGTGCGCGCACTTGCATCAAAAACCTGGAATTTTTTGTAATTTTTAAGGATTTTAGGGTTTTAGACTTTTGCTCTTTTTTCTTTTGGATGAACTAGGAATGCACTAGGAGGCATGAACCATTTGGGTTCATGCTCCCAGTATTCTTGACCTTGGGTGCACGCACTTGTGTGCACACTTGGGCCTCCTTGCCCCCGGGTGGGCGCACAGTCGCGCGCACCGGGCATCCTGCCCAGTGCGCGCAAAGTGCGCGCACTCGGCCCTCCTTGCCCCCTAGTGTGCACACCCGCCCCTTGCCCGTGCACAGCGCGCTTGTGCGCACTTCTGCCCGTGGTGCATGCACTTGTTCACCCAATTTGGGCCCGGCATGTTTTGATGATAACCCGGTACTAGGTCACCGCCGAAAGAGACGGAAACACCGTAAAGAATGAAAAGGGGATAGGGTGTTCTTCGTCGCATTAGGGCATATGATAGGTATATAAGAGTGGTCTAGGTGAACCTCCGCCAATGTCTGCTACTTGTTATTTTGTCGGGAGTTCCGGCACATCCTCAGACCGCCAAAAGGACATGCTTCCCCATTAGAAGATCATACGAAAACATACAAAACCACACAAAATGCAGAAACTACGGACATGACGAAATTATGGAACAATGAGGTCACTGGCCCTTCATCACACCCACTAAATCGCCATGAACCTGAATATAAGGCGCCGGTGTAAATATTTCGACGGAAGTGGAGCCAGAGCCGAGAATGCCCGAAACCGATGGATGAACACCTACAAAAACCAACAAAAACCAAACCAACTTTAGTTTCCGGCGAAATAGGGTTGGGACGCTGTTCTCTGTGTTTGTTGTCATTTTCTTATCCATGATGAAGGCAGCCATTGAAGAGGAGGTCACATGGTCCAGGCAGAAGCTATGGTGGAAATATCCTCGGCAAATAGCATTATGAAGGAATGTCCACATGAAAGCTTGGCATGCAGATGGAACGGCCGTTCGTGATGCTCAATGGCGGTTTGCATATAGAATGTCCTACCCCAATTTTATGGCTTTGGTAAATCTACTACAACCTCGCATTATTTTTGCTTCTCTACGCCAACCTCTTCATTTAGATCATGCAGTTGCCATGGTGCTTCATCGATTTGCTCGGGGTTTGTCACCTCACATTATTGCTGACATTTATGGAGTTGGTGCAGCTATTGTGGTGCAATACACTTTATGTGTCACAAAAGTGTCAGAGAAGTCGTTCTCGCAATTTGTCGCATGGCCGTCTGGTCACAGGCAACAGGTCATTTCTACCAAGTTCCAAGATCTTACAGGATTGTCTAACATGGTGGGATGCATTGATGGGCCCAAAAAGCTCTGGATGGGACGCCGGTTTTCGACCTCACGATGGAAAACCCGGTATGTCTAATACATAATCGCTTTGCCTATAATTCAATTGCCACCTATAAAAGGGGACACACTCCATATGCTCATACTCTCATGTGTTGTTATTGTTCTATGTCTTCGGGTTGTATTGTTGTTTTGTGAGGTTCTCGTGGAATTCTCCTTATGTAGTTTTAGATAGGTATTTAATTAATTTATGATTTTGATTATAATTTTGGTAGTTAAATAATTATGGATAGATTATTTTATTATTTTCACTTATTATAATTATCAAGATTTTACTCATTATCATCGGACTCCATGAGCACCCACTACTAGGAGAGGGGTGTTTTACAAAACCCCTTTTGCAAAATCCCCAATCTTTACAACGTCTAAACACCTCCGTTGTAAATTGGTTTAAGTTTCGTTGATGTGGCAAGTTTTAAGACTCGGTTTACAGCGGGGTTTCTAGTTGGATGATGTGGCACTCTTTTGGGTGCTCATTTACAACAGCGATTGATGGCGTGGCTCACGTTGTAGATTACGTTGTAAAAGCCTTTTCTCAAAATGTGTTCTTTATTTTTCTAAAAATCTTTATTATTATTATTAATCACAAAAATATGATTGGAAGCCATTTATCGATGGCGTGGCTCCCTTGTTGTAGATTACGTTGTAAAAGCCTTTTCTCAAAATGTGTTCTTTATTTCTTCAAAAACTCTTTATTATTATTATTAATCACAAAAATATGATTGGAAGCCATTTACAACAGCGATTGATGACGTGGCTCCTTGTTGTAGATTACGTTGTAAAACACTTTCTCAAAATGTGTTCTTTATTTTTTTAACTCTTTATTATTATTATTAATCACAAAAATATAATTGGAGGCCATTTACAACAGCGATTGATGACATGGCTCCCTTGTTGTAGATTACGTTGTAAAACATTTTCTCAAAATGTGTTCTTTATTTTTTAACTCTTTATTATTATTATTAATCACAAAAAATATGATAGGAGGCCATTTACAACAGCGATTGATGACGTAGTTCCCTTGTTGTAGATTACGTTGTAAAGCATTTTTCTTCAAAATGTGAGGCGGGGAGGGCTATTTAAAAATTGGTTGGGGTTATTTTGTGAGGGCATGATGAACGCGTCCATTCAAAAGTACGGAGGCGTGCCACTCGGCAGCTCGCACTCCATTAAGCCCAGCCCTTACACACAATCTGGCATGGAGAGGGAAAAAGTTGAGAAGGGGTACCGACATCTGGTGAATTGCGAGTCCGGTGCTCACAAGCACATGACTCCATGGGCACGGACATCCGGTGCACTGCGAGTTCGTCACTAACATAGGACTCCATCTGGTGGCAAGTCCGGCGCTTGTGTTGTCCGGTAGCAGTGATGTTTTCAAGCACGGACGCAACGCCGACCTACAGATCGAACTCTCCATATTGAAATAATAATGTAAGCATGCAGTTGCCCAAAATCATGTAAGCAAAGATCAGCATGCCAAGTCCGGTTTGGGAAAACACCAAAAACATATTCCTTATGAAGGCTCCATGTGCCTACAGCCAGCTTTTGCCTTCTTAGGAGACCGTCCAGCAAGAGCTTCTACAATCTTCAAATTGTTTTCCATTTGGAGCTGCTCTCTACGCATTTCGTGCTCTAACATGGCCTTATGCATCTCCAACTGCTGAGTCATCTTGGCAGCCTCTATAGCTTGAAGACATTGAGCAAAAGAGGCAAGTCTAGACAAAAGGTCTTCGCCAAGACCAGTGGAAGACCGTCTTCGCTTCACTCGTTTACCTTGAACAACATCATTGGATTTTCTACATTTTTTTGTACTTGGGATTCTTCATAAGCGCATAGAAAGCATTATGGTCTTGGACACGGAAGCAGGTGCATGACAGAGTCATCAAAGATTGATACCCTATAGCTGCCATGTTGGGAGACGGTGGAGTGAGCTTCTCCATTTGGTAGGGAGGAGAAGGTGGCAAACTGGGAAATTCATCATCGCAATTGCTGTCCTTCTGATCTCTCATAGTCCCACTTGAACTGCCCAAATCTGGCTTTTGAGTGCTGCCAAATCTGTCAGGGTCCATTGCATTAGGAATACCTGAAAGTTTGGGGTTACCTTTGCACAAAGAGGCCATGGCTTGGTAGTGAGGCCAAGTCGAGTTGACCTGGCCGGTGCTTGAGCGGGTCTCCTTCTCTTTTCAGTACCTGCGCTTGAGGTTCTCAAGCTTTTTGCTTGCACTGCTTAGCCGAAAGGCCTTGGAGGTGACAAGTACTCCCCACTTCCTTTGCAATCTCGCTCCAGTGTTTGGTAGATAGATTTCCTGCCTTGAGATGCACCAGATGCATCTTGTGGTAGGCATCTATCAAGGTGGATCTCATTCGTCAATTGACATAACTGCTCTTCTTGCTTTAGCTTGGTGTTTCAGAGAGAGCCCGAACGACATCGTCTTGCTCTTGATGCTCTTCAAGATTTGAGAAGATGGAGAAGGCCTCCTCCATCACGCTCACTAAGTATAAGCAAACAACAAAAGTCAAAGGCACTTGAGCACAGAGCCAGGCCGGACACGGCTCGCAGTCCAACAAGCTGGGCGCGGCTAAAGGTACAGGGTTCAGGCTGGGCGCGGCCAAAGGAATATGGTTGGGAGTTCAGTATGGTGGCCACACGTTCCAGTCCCGGCGCTTGCTCACCTCCGTATCCCTTATCATTAGGGTACAAAATTATGTTATCAGGGCACGGTTCACTCAATCCAAAACCGATTTTACGAATCATGGGTGAACGGGGATGGCAGAAGTTCAGCACGTGGTTGTGGAGTCGAGGAGAGGGTGGGGTTGGAGGACAGCCCAAAATATGAAAGAAACGCTCAGAGCATAGCTGCGAAGGTTTACCAATAGCAGTGTGGTTGACCTCGCTTCACTCCACTTGCAGCCCCGAGGGTCTCTTATCCACCTACATCGACGGCCGACGGCTTCTTCTTCCCTCTCCCTCATTTGCGCGCCATGAGCACCCGCTACCTGAACTCCCTGGCAAATCCCATCATGTACAGAGATCCCATATCAGCCAAGATGTCTCCTGAGTTATACTGTGAGATCTGCCAGTACACAAAGCTAAATCAGCTGCCGTTCAATGACCCCTTACCTACAAGAGCAAAATGCCTGCTTGAAGTCGTCCACTCAGATATCTGTGGCCCCATGAGCACATCCTCCTTTGGTGGCCATTCCTATTTTCTGACTTTTCTGGATGAATGGAGCCGGTATTGCCACATATACTTTCTCAAGCACAAGGACCAGGCCCTTCAATGCTTTCAAGAGTTTGTGGCACTCTTTTGGGTGCTCATTTACAACGGGGTTTCTAGTTGGATGATGTGGCACTCTTCGCATCAGAACAATGCCGGAGTACCTCAGTCACCCCTTCCAGGAGCACATCCAAGGGAATCAAACGGCAGCTCATAGTCCCGTATACACCAGCACAAAATCCTTTCGCAGAAAGGCTTAACAGATCACTGCTGGAGATATCTCGTTCCCTGCTCAAGGTGTCAGGCCTTACACAAGGATACAGGGCAGAAGCCGTCTCCACGGCCAATTATCTTAGGAACAGACTGCCAACGAAGGAGCTCCCCAACATCACCGTCTGATGTGACGGACAGAAGCCCCGCATATCTCATCTCGTATATTCGATGACCACAAATTCATATCCCTGATGACCTGCACAAGAAATGGGACGACAAGAGTAAGAAGTTACTATTTATCGGCTACTCCGACCAATCCAAGGCATACAGATTGCTTGACCCCTTTACCCGTCAGGTAACCCTATCACGCAGTGTACATTTCCATGAAGCAACTTTGCTCCACACTTATCTTCAATCGGTGTCAACCTCCATACCTCTGCCTGCTCCGAGCCTCCACGGCTTTTCACCTTTCCCCCTTTCTGACCTTGAGGGGGACACTTATAACCCAATAGATTATGAATATGTTGACTTGTAAGGCCAGACAAGTCATCCGGTTCCACTACAAGCTGTGCCCCCAGCTCCAACTCCAGCACCAATCATCCATCTACCAGCCCCTGCTCCAGCATCTGTACAACCTGCACCAGTACAACCACCAAATACCATAGGTCAGCCTGAACAAGCACTCCTAGAACCTTTCTTACCCCTGAGAACGACCCGGCATCCGCCGCAACCCACTGCTTGAGCTTGAGCCCCCCACTGAGACGGTCCACCCGTCACCGTCCTCCTCAATCCAGCTAGAAGGATATCTATCATTGGCCCGGAGACTCAATCACTAGCAGAGCTCCCGCTCCCGCTGCCCCAACTCTAGCTCCAGAGGACGTGCAACAGCAACGGCAACATACTCATCAGGTCAATGTGGCCCTATATCAAGCAATGTCGGCAATCGAAATACAAGATGTTCCTCAGTCCATCGAGGAAGCATTCAAGACCACAGATGAAGCAGAAAGTCCAACATGACTCACGATTGCCAACAAAACGTGGATACTGACCGACTTACCTCCAGGTCGCAAACCCATATCTTGTAAGTGGACATTTAGAAGGAAGTTGAATTCAGACGGGTCAGTCACATTTTCTTCAGAAGATACAAGGCAAGGCTAGTCGCCAGAGGCTTCAGCCAAGTTCCTGGTTTTGACTACGAAGAAAATCGACTCTACAGCCCTGTGGTGAAATCAACATCTATAAGGATACTCTTGGCGCTGGCAGCTCATCACCGCTTGGACATTCATCAAGTCGACGTGAAAACTGCCTTCCCGTATGCACGTTGGAAGATATTTATATGCTCCATTGGATACATCAAGGAGACTGACAAGAAGGTTTGTAAGCTTATGAAATCCTCTATCGACTCAAGTCCGCCCAGGTATGGAACGAAATTGTAGACCTGTATCGGAAAAAGTCTAGCTTCTTACCTCTAGCTATAGACCCAAGTGTCTACCTTCTCAGACAGAAAGAGCACTTTGTCATAATTACCTTGTACGTCGATGACAATTTTATCTTTGGCAGTTGTCCTCAGATCATTCAGTACGTGAAAGATCTACTTGCCAGGGAGTACGAAATTGTCGACACAGGCCCTCTCAAATATGCCCTAGGTGTCCAGTTTGAGAGAAACACAGAACCACTCCTTCTTTATTCACGCACTATGTAGATCGGCTATTGGATAGGTTTAATCTTAGAGGCGCTAGACTGTCACCACACCCATAGTCATAGTGAGTGTCACGTGAACATTGTCCAGCTACACAAGAAGAAGTCAAAGCATGGTGCTCAAGGAAAAGGATTTCATGTGAGTACCTTGAGAAGAAATGAAGCTCAGAGCCACTTCTATGCACTTGGATACGATCCCCATCCAGCTTGCATTCTGCAACTATTCGTTTACCTCGCAGCTGATGAAAACAACAACATAGAGTGAAGGAGCCAAGTTGGTCTCAGTATTCTGCAAAGTGATAGTAGACTTCAACGAGCTTCCACCTTCTTCCATGCTGACTCGGCGTCGCCACCCTGGCTGCCAATTGAGGTCTCACAGCTTTGCCCACTTCTATCTCCTGAAAACGTGCTGAATTTCAGCTAAAGCCTAAAAGTGTAGCCATCAGCCTGAACCAGCTTCAGGACACCACCAACCTGTCTTTGACCCTCCTGCTACGATCCTTCAGCTTATCACAAACCAGCTTAAGGTCGCAGGTTACGTTGAAAGATCCTCGGCATCAGGATGGAACTCCGAAAATAGTTTTCTCACTCACCCCAAGTTTAAGATCTGCACAGAAGAACACAACAAAGCAGGGAGCTCACATGGACCATGTTTCACGTCAAACCCGAGATTGTCCCACTTAAGGTTCACTACCTTGCTAACTACCTTTGAGAATGATCATAATAATCCACCTCATCTCCAACGTATTTGTCTTAATGATAACCTCCGCTAGTGTGGCAGTTCTTTCTTCTCTGTTCCAGCAAAGAGAGCTTGATGAAACCACAACAACCACGCACCAGACCCGGAAAAGAAAATTGATCGAACCAGAACACGGGCGTTTTGGAAACTGTTGTATGCCTGCTCTGGGCTGCACTTAGTCTGTCTAGAAGATTATTAACCTCTCGGATTTTCAGTCCATGCGAGACGGATGATTGCCTTTGATAAAGCACCTGAACAAGCACTCCTAGAACCTTTCTTACATACGAACAAGAACCGGCATCACGCACCGCAACCCCGCTTGCGAGCTTTGAGCCACCGAGACGGTCCGTCTGGCACCCTCAATCCAAATGAAGGATATCTATCATTGGCGGAGACTCAATCACTAGCAGAGCTCCCGCTCCCTTGCCCCCAACTCTAGCTCAGGAGGGGCGTACTGAACAACGGCATACTCATCGTGTCAATGTGGCCCTATATCAAGCAATGTCGGCAATCGAAATACAAGATGTTCCTCAGTCCATCGAGGAAGCATTCAAGACCCCTGAATGAACTGCAGCAGCAAAGTCCGAACATGACTCACTGATTGCCAACAAAACGTGGATACTGACCGACTTACCTCCAGGTCGCAAACCCATATCTTGTAAGTGGACATTTAGAAGGAAGTTGAATTCGGGCAGGTGGTCCACATTTTCTTGATACAAGGCTAGTCGCCAGAGGCTTCAGCCAAGTTCCTGGTTTTGACTACGAAGAAAATCGACTCTACAGCCCTGTGGTGAAATCAACATCTATAAGGATACTCTTGGCGCTGGCAGCTCATCACCGCTTGGACATTCATCAAGTCGACGTGAAAACTGCCTTCCTGTATGGCACGTTGAGCGAAGATATTTATATGCTCCAGCCCCCTGGATACATCAAGGACAGCAAGAAGGTTTGTAAGCTTATGAAATCCCTCTATCGACTCAAACAGTCCGCCCAGGTATGGAACGAAATTGTAGACCTGTATCTGAAAAAGTCTAGCTTCTTACCTCTAGCTATAGACCCAAGTGTCTACCTTCTCAGACAGAAAGAGCACTTTGTCATAATTACCTTGTACGTCGATGACAATTTTATCTTTGGCAGTTGTCCTCAGATCATTCAGTACGTGAAAGATCTACTTGCCAGGGAGTACGAAATTGTCGACACAGGCCCTCTCAAATATGCCCTAGGTGTCCAGTTTGAGAGAAACACAGCAGACCACTCCTTCTTTATTCACCAACGCACTATGTAGATCAGCTATTGGATAGGTTTAATCTTAGAGACGCTAGACCTGTCACCACACCCATAGCTGCAGGTGAGAAAGTGTCAGCAGAACATTGTCCAGCTACACAAGAAGAAGTCAAAGAAATGAAGCATATACCTTACAGCAAAGCGGTAGGCAGTCTGCTGTACTTAGCAATTTGGACACGTCCAGACATCTCTCAGGCTGTGAATATAGCATCTAGGTATCTCTCCAACCCTGGTAAGGCCCATTGGACATGTGTCAAACGGATCCTTAGATACCTAAAAGGAACAAGATCCCTAGGGTTACCTTACAAGTTAGGTGGAGGCACCAGACTGGTACTTACATGTTTCTCAGAGACGGACTGGGCAGGAGATCCCGACGGCAGGAAATCCACAGCCGCCTTTTGTACCATGATCAACCGTTCAACAGTCTCTTGGGCGTGTAAGAAGATGCCCACAATATGTCTCTCATCCACCGAAGCGGAGTACGCTGCAACCTCACTGGCAGCCAAGGAGATTCTTTGGATACGTCAGTTCCTGCACAACATCAACGAGGACCAGCATCAGCCAACGGAGCTCAAGTGCGACAATCAATCCGCCATTGCTATGACTCTCAACCCAGTGCTCCACGCCAGGACTAAGCACGTGGAGATACAGCATCACTTCATTCGGCAGGTTGTAAGCAACAAGCAGGTCACCCTCAGCTACGTCACCACAGAAGAAAACACAGATGATCTTCTCACCAAGGGACTATCGAAGACACCACATGAGCGACACATTCAAGCAATAGGGTTGATGGCACGAGAAGCTTATCATGGAGGGGGAGTGAATTTCCCAGCTCCTGGGAAAGGGCACTGAAGACAATCAGCACTCAAACAGCTGGAGTCACTGTCCAGCTAGTTGCTCAGAGCGCAACGTCATCTTCGTCGTCCGGAAGAGGTTGTTTCACTGCCATCCAGAATTGTTCCACACTAACCGAACTGTTTTCGAATTGTGAAGCCTTGCACCTACATTTCACATGTGGCGAGTTTTCCTTCTGCTTTCAGTGCTTGGGAACTTCTGCCTCGGCCATCCTCGTCACTCTGTCACTTATGGCATCGACGACACAAGATCCGAGCTGAAGAGACCACCATATTGCCGACAGGATGCTCAGAGTCAGCTGCAGGCACGCATAGGGAGTCGAAGCCAACTTCGACATCGCTCAGTCTCGTTGCACCTAGCTTGCGGCGAGGGGGAGTGTTAGAGTCCTCATGCGCCGACTACACTGGTTGATTAGGGCACGGTTCACATGAGTGGATACTTGGCATTAATTAAATATGGTAGACTGAACTTACCGTACTTAACCTCAGCGGTTATAACTTAGATACGGTTATCAGTGCGAGCAGTTATAACTGCAGAAAACAATTGTATAAATAAGCCCCTGATCATCAATGTAATTATCCTTTCCATAAATCTCGCTTCCACTTTACGAAGGTTCGAACAAATTCTCTTCGTGAATTGTAGAGATTATTTCAGTTGTGCCCTCGGGTCCTCTATATCATCAGCCATATGCCCAATAATGCCGCAGTGTCGAGAATGTCTGAGATGCGTCGTAACAAGCTCGGGCTTATATAGTGAGTTTCATGCTGATTTTGGCATCGAGTTGTGTGGAGGAGGGACGGATGCTTTGACGCCCCTTCTGGTCGGTTAGTAAGGGTTTTTTTTTTTTTTGTGCGGATTTGTGTGAGAAACAAAGATACCCATGAATAATAAGGTCTATCTGGCTAGTTACGTAGGCGTGGCGGCAACTCTGCTGTAGGCAAAGTCCGGAGGAGCTCCGGAGGACGGCCGCAAGTATCAAGGAAGGCAGGGTCCGGAGAAGGTCCGGAGGGGGTCTTGTGTTGATGGGGAAGGCAAATCCGAAGGAGTGGGTCGTAATTACGGAAGGATGACACGTGGACGGTGGCATGGGGCCATCTGACATGCAGGAGGCCAGGGCCACAGACTTAGCACAATCCGTTATAGGCAGGTAGTCACGACCCGAGGACATGTGCCAAGAAGGAAGCGGGCGTGAAACTGCGGTCCAAGATGTAGAGGGGTGGCAGTTACTAACAATGGAAGGACACCTTTCCGTTCGACAATTACGCCCGTTGCTTTGCAGGTGAGAGAAGAAGAAGACTCCCAGACTTGGAGTCTCGAGAGTTCTCTCAGTCTCTCGCGCTTCATCACCCGACCCTCTGGCGATTGCTCTTCCAGCGTTCAGACGCTCCATCTTTGAGGGCTCAGGTCGTCTCAGCGCACCTTTCTCCTTTCGGGATAAGGACGACGGGTTGCGACGACGCCGGAGCTACTGTGCAAGGGAGGCGACCAGAGCAGCAATATGGCACCCAAGAAAACAGCGGAGACTCTGGAGCATTGGACGCTGGTGAAGAAGAACGTCAACACCAAGCGCTACCCGAATGTCTGCCCGTAGGAGGTAGGCGAGCTTGTTCAGAAGTGGCACT
The DNA here is from genome assembly GCA_010909165.1 of Anthoceros angustus. NCBI lineage: Eukaryota > Viridiplantae > Streptophyta > Anthocerotopsida > Anthocerotales > Anthocerotaceae > Anthoceros > Anthoceros angustus. The sequence continues at coordinate 1,838,402 of VJWM01000044.1, read as the reverse complement.
GGGACATATTCTAGGTGGTTTGGACCTACGACAGCGTGACGCTGGTCCACGAATACGCCTAAAAGCTACAGGCGGCGGCGAACAAGTCGGTCCGCTCGAAGAGTTTGAGGTAGAACCCCAGGCACTGGACGGTGGAGGCGCTCAGGGCGGCGTACAATCGGCCTGCGGAGGATATCGGAGGGGTGGTGCCGGAGCCATTGAAGGGAAGGGGAAGTTGGAGGCTGCCAAGGCGGTGCTCTTGAGGACGGACGCCCAAAGGTGTTCCAATGGGTGGTTAATGTCGGACCTGAAGGACCGACGGATGAGAGTGGTGGTCAAAATGATTGTCCATTGGAACATGCTCACAAAGGTAGATCAGCTAGGGGACAATCTCCTCGTGTTCCTACATGCTCTCATGAGGGGGAAGCGAGCAGATTGGGGGCAGATCATTTTCGTCCGGAAAGAGCACGAGGCCTAGGCGAGGAAGTTGCGACATGAGCGGCCTCCTCCGTCGGAGTTGTCCCCCTTCATCTGCATGTCTGGGGGCACCACAACCTCCTTAAGGAGAGTAAGGAGGAGCGCGCGCTTCGTCGGGGGTTAACTCACCTGCTGATTGCAGGGAGAGATGAGAAGGCTGAGGTTCAATTATGTCTCTGAAGAGTGTCCTATCGTGCCTGCACCGTATCTGCTAGGTACATCTTACTGTCCGTAATTTGTACTATGTGCAGGGCTCGTTGGTTGAGGGCTAGGCATCGAGGTGATGGCCCCTTTTTCCTAGCCAATGCAAGGTAGCAAGCCTATACATTCGAGTGTTTAAGAGGTTTCATACATGCGCGTAAAGTCACCAAGTCTGGCGTGAAAGAAAGTATGCTAACACTTCATTGCCACAACAAAGTGTTTGCTTGCCCCTACAATATCATGGTACGCATGTCCATACTCACCCTCTTTGTATATGTCAGCCTAGGAGCAGGCTGGCCCCAAGAGTCATCCCCACATCCAACATGCATGAACAAAATATTAAATTATTAATTAATTTTAATATAATATAAATTCATATTTTATGGGCCGTTGTTTCAAAAATGGACCTGAGGTCGTTCCTATCCTCGCCTGTCCCTTCCTCGGCCTCCGTCGTTCTGCCGCTCCCTTTCCCACGCAGCACGCTGCACTTGCTCCAGTCCCCAAGGTTCACCATGGAGACCGTGTCAGAAGCTGGACCTGCCGCCAGAGGTAGAAACCGCCAACGCGCAAGGGACGGAGACGGCATCCACGTCCCGCCCCGTGGGAATCATCCGAGAAGCACGCACAGCGGGGACTTGGACGGCTCGGATAGGCTAGCTTCGTCGGCGGACACTTATTATTGTACCAATTTCCAATTTGATAGCTAGTCAAATTCCAATTCAGAAATCTGGTTAGCTCTAGAGAAAGATATTAGAGGATAGCTCTTTAAAAAAGGGAAGGTGAACAAATAAGGCAACTTGAACGAATTGCCGGTAGGTTCCAGTTGTGACCCGATAGCTTTGATTAAAATGGCCCCCGCATCGCCTCGGGCCTTCAACGTAGCTCAGAGCTTGGGAGCTTGCGGCCATCTTTCTTACGGTGTACGCTGCATGCTGAGCTTCTTGTTCATCTTCACAGTGGCGAAAGGGGTTTTTCCTACCTCCTTGCTCCGGGCGTCTCTCCACCATCGTTGAAGGAATTTCTAAAACTAGCCTGGCACCACCGGCATCTTTGCGCAGCTCGGCTACCGTGTTGCAGCGTGAGCTTCCTGCCACCTTGCTACATCCTTGCTCCAGGGCGTGCACAACAGTATGTAAATTCGGCGGTAACGCAAATTCCAGCACAGATGGGTTGTATTGGGTCCCGCCCGAGTGGTGGTGATGGTAAGCACGTAGTTCCGGCATCGCCAATTTCAGGTCTGGTGCTTCTTCTGCAGGCTTCTTGTACTTTGCTTGGGGCGATCTCTGTGCAGGATCTGTGTTTTTCAGGTGGAATCCCGGTCTGCATAGTGCGTTGAAAGGGATGTTGGGTTGTAGCTTCCTCTTGTAGCTCGGAGTTTAGTGTTGAAAGTTGGATCTTCCGGTAGGGCTCGGAATTCAGATTTCATCGTGACCTTGCCGAGCTAGTGCTCTTGTGTGAATTACCCAGAGAGGCATGTGCTCTGCCAGAGCCTGTACGGTGTTTTGAGTCTTGCATGCTGGTGCCGGGTGCAGTAATTTAATGATTCTTCTGGGAAGCTGAAAGGCAAGCTGCCCTTGACTTAGCTGAGCAGAAAAAATGAGACTGCTGTTTCTCACATTTGTGGGGCCAAGCTTTGGGGTCTGTCTGCATGTGCAACTTCTGCGATGTGCTTGCGGGTAACACGATGCATGATAATTGTGGTCTCCAGGTCATCAGCCGAAGAAGCTGAAAAAGCCCAAGCCATGGAAGACAGAGGATCCTTTGAATCGTGTACAACTGATGCAAAAGCGTGAAGAGTTTTGGGACACTGCCCCTCATTATGGAGGACAGAAAGGTAGTTTCGCTGTCTGTGGAAGTGGCCTGGCATATGGTCCAACCCTTCGTTTCAAACTAACACAATGGCTAAAACGCAGAAATATGGGATGCTCTTAGAGCGGCAGCTGAGGCTGACTTGGGCCTTGCCCAAGCTATTGTGGACAGTGCTGGAATCATAGTCACTAGTGAGGATCTGTCAACTTGCTATGACGAAAGAGGTACATGTTTGTTTTCGAGTGTGTGTGTTCATACCTCACTTTTGAGTTAAGGACTTGTCCTGGCGGATGGTTTTAAATCGAAGTGTTTGCATGGCTCAGGTGCAAAGTATGACCTCCCGAAATATGTGATATCGGAGCCAGCCAATCTGAAAGAAAACTAGGGCTGAGGCCCTAGGGATTTCCTGTTCTGCCCTCAAGGGCCCCTTTTCATTGTTAGTTCCTAGAAATTCTTTTTCCACTCCTCGCCTGCAGGCTCAGTGGGTGTTTGTGTATACCTTAGAATTGCAAGGTGGGCAGATATTGAGCTATTAATCATGTCCTTGAGACAGAACTCGTTAGACTGAGCACATACCCATTTGTTGCCTCAACGTCCTCTCCTCTATGTACATGTAGAGACTTAAGACTGCTTCACCATAAAAACGAAGCTAGCGGCTTTGCCCATTGTAGGGGCGACTGACTTGGAGGACTAAGAGCAGCCCAGGCTTCCTCCCCCAGTGTTTATATTGGGAAGCGTGGGAAACTTAAAGTAATAAACTTCTTTTTGGTCTGTGGTACCAGTTGCTGTAGGTGGCAGCTTCGTGGTCCTTGTTGGAGAATGATCTCGGAAGAACTCCAGAGACCTCTCACTGTCCACGGGCTTGGTTCCTTGTCTCCGAGAGCTCTTCATGAGAGGCTGACCGCATTCGAATGTAGGTGTGTCCGTAGTCGATGTGTGTAAAAAATTAAAAAACGAAAATGGTTTTCTTTCCCACTTCTGATTGGGCCTCCCAGCTTGCCGCCCTTAGCGGTTTGAATTGGTAAGCCGGAACGAGCTTGAATTAGTGCCTCGCTCTGTGAGGGATGTCTAGAAGACGGGCATCGGGGAATGCGTAGGCTCGAGGAATCGACGGCACTATGGTCGCACTCGTCACGTGATTGTACCTGCTCGCTTGTGTTTGTGGACGGTCCCACATGGAGGAGACTGAGGTGCAAGAGCTTGTGAGCGGGAGTAGGAAACGGGGGAGGCCTGTAAACGCAGAGTCGCAGTCTGAGCTGAGGCCTGCAATCGCAGACCCGCAGTCTGAGGTGCAAGCTCCTGTGAGTAGCAGCAGGAAACGGGGGAGGCCTGAAAATGCAGAGCCGCAGTTTATGATGTACGTGCTGCAGGGTCGGTTCGATGTGCTGGGCCTGGAGATGAAGAGCAGCTTGTGGGCGAATTTGCCTGAGGAGATGCTGGAGAGGATTCTGGCAGTGGTGCCCCTGACAAGCAGGTGTCGGTTTCGCGCAGTATGCAGGGGCTGGAAGGATCTGTTCGACACCCCCCGGTTTAAGAAGATGTGCAAGAAGGTGGGCCAGCCGCCTCCGCCTCTCATCTGCGCCCTGGAGTACCAGCCAGGCCCGCAGCTGTCTCCGCGGGACCTCTTCCCTGGGGACGCTTCCTTGCTTTCCAACCTGCCGCGATTGAGAGCTCACCATCTCTCCTTGTCCTTTCTGCCTGAGAAATTCCGGCATTTCTCGGCCTCGGATTTTGTGGCGGAGAGTGGTTTGATCTGCATCCTCAGGCCGGAAAGGTTGAGCTTGGCCGAGGATCGTGGGCGCAAGGACTTTGGGGACATTGCAGGCATGAGCTTCTGTGTGGCCAACCCGCTGACACAGACTTGGAAGGAGCTGCCACCGGAGTTCGGACCGGAAGACACGCGCTACTGGGTGAGCAAATCTGGCCCTCGCAACCTGATTTGGACGATCATGACTGACCTCAAGTGGAAGGTGACGCTGGAGGTGGAGGATCCTCCCAGCGCGCATTTCAAGCTCACTGTGGTCAGCGTGCGTGCCTGCAAGCTTAAGATGGATCAGCAGAGGCTGGCTGCCAGCACGTATTTCTCCCGATTTGACAGATGGGAATCAACGTACTTTCGGGACAAAAATCGGCGGTATGTTGTTCCTGAGCTGAACCATAGTGCCCAATACGTCGTTTGTAGAGGGTTCATGTACGTTTTTGCCAAGGGTGATATCCATGTGCACTCCATGGATGATGGGGAGCAGGTGCAGAAGCGTTCTTGGATGGAGAATCTGAATTCAGGTGGTATGCATTGTGCCAGGAAGGTGTTTGAGCATTGTGGAAGAATATACAGTGTGGGAGATACCACTAGCTTCGAGTTGCTCAACCATGGCATTTGGCATTTGAATTTGCGCAGCCTTCAGTGGGAATACCTCTCGCTCTTGCCTGCCACCTTACGACACGAGGTGGCAGAGTTGTCTCGAGATGGGGAACGGACAGGGCTGAGAATGGACGGTGCCGTCTTAGTTGGAAACACTATATGTCTAGTCATAACCAGTTCTAGTGTGGGTGGAAAGATTTGGTCCACACGCTTGCTGGCATATAGCATCTCCGACCGAACGTGGCGTCTGGTTTGCCCTCATTTACTTACCCATCTCTCCCATGGTTACCAGGTATTCAAACCCAGTGCAACGTACATAGGCAAGGACTCGTAGATGCAGCTGCAAAGTCTAAAATGGACTGTTTTGGGTAGCTGTACAGTCAATCCAATAGTTTAGTTTCAGATAGTACCTTATGCTTACTTCCCAATATGTGTTTGACGTGTATTGGGAAAGTAAAGATGGGGAAGGGAAGATATAGATGCTAAGTTATAATAACGTTGTAAACATACATATGTTGAGTTACAATGTAACAATGATGTTGTAAATAGAATATTACTTAGAGTGTGTCGCAAATTGGATAATACTTAGGGCATTTTAACTGCTGAAACTTAGGATATCTTGTTAGCTTGTCCGTGACATGCCTCCTGTAATATCCTTTCGGCAGTTGTGGGGTCTCTGGAAGAATCGTGGGCAGGGAATTTATCCTCCCGTGATGAGATATCAAATCCCTTACCACATCAATATGTAATATCCTCTCCACATCAATAAATATGCAATGGTATCCCCTCGTGAATAAATATCCTATGTCATCTCCATATCAATCTACCATATTACCTTTAATATCATATCAACATGTTTATATGATGGCATGTATTAACAGCCTATATAATAAATAGATATGTCATTACGTATTTTATAATGATTATAACAAAAAATTTAACAATAATTAAACCATGGGATGTAGAACTGCAACAACAAGGGCTTCTATAACATCAATTAATACAAGAAGTATCACATCTATTTTAAAAAAATATTTACATCGCAAGAATGGCTATTATCTAACATTTACTAGAGAGAGATTATGAGACTCTAGAAACCGTATGTCCTAAGATTTTTGATCTGCCACAACAAACCGACAACCAACAAACCAACCAAGAGTGACAAATTGGCGCTGGCTGCAGACCTCCTACCTAGTCTGCACCTGCGTCGCCGTGCTGCTGCTGCCTCGGAGCGTGGCCTCGGGATCTCTTAGCTCGATGTTGAAGAGCCACGCAGTTTCATGCCAGTTATAATCACTCCATGATTTTTCTCCTGCACAAGTTGTCTTCTCTATTGTCTTGCCAATGTCGACAAGACTGGAAAGGCCGCAATCTGCAACCTTGGCGTTGGATGAAGACCATTTGAAGTGATTAGCGTGCCTTCTGCTGCTTTGAAGAGAGAGTACCTAGATACGCAGAAATGTTTCACACACTGCTAATATAATTCGGATTTTCATACGTGCCGATCACAAACGAAATCCTGCCTCTCGAAAACCAAGTTTTCAGTCGAAAGATAAGACATGTATCGATGTACAAATGACTGTTTCAACGCCCTTGCACTTGCAAGGGACGAACTCGTCTAGAGGGACGTACTACAGGCTTAATAAGGGATTCCTTGGGTTGCGGAGCGTCCGGCTGAAGATTCACTAGCACTCTGCAGTCGAAAGCTGCTTGTCACATGTTCGAACTCTCAAGTAAATTCTGTCCGCAAAAAGGATCTTTGTTGCCAGCATCAGATAGATCGTGATACATGTCCTTTCTTCAGTTTGAGAAACAGCTAGTTCAGCGTAGGATGCTTCTTATCCCCAACGAGAAAACTATGAACCTGTCCGTCCATGTCTGTCCACCAGCTCCGGCCTGGCTCCTTCCATGCCCTGATTCTTTTTCTCCTAGCCTGCATCTCCTGTGCCTGCTCCCACATCTGGGCACCGGTGTATATGTTCAACATCAACACATACGCTGCTGAATCTTTCTGGTCTAGCGAAACTGCTTCATGAAAAGCACTGCATCCCACCTCCACGTTGCTCCACTTTCTACAAGCAGCCAAGAGAGTGTGCCAGACTGCAGCATTAGGCGGTACAGGCATGCTCCTAACCAAAGCTAGTGCTTCATCCAGTTGCCCTGAACGACCAAGCAGATCCACCATGCATGTGTAGTGGTCCGCTGTTGGCTTGATGCCACACTGTTTGCTCATAACATCAAAATACTCTCGCCCCTTATTCACTAGACCCGTATGACTGCACACTGTCAGTACACTCAAGAACGTAATACTGTCTGGCTGTATGCCATCCTCTCTCATTCTGACAACCAAGTCGAAGACATTGTCGCAATCCCCTTGACGGGTATATCCTCCAATGAGTGCATTCCAGGCAACTACATCTTTTTCAGGCAGTGCTTGAAACACATGCAGTGCTTCCACCATGCTACTGCACTTTCCATACATATCTATCAAACTGACCGCGACAAGCACATCAGCTTGAAGTCCCTGTTCTGTAATCTGAGCATGAAGCTGCCTTCCCAGATGCAAAGCCGCCACGCTGGCACATGCCTGGAGGAGGCAAGCAAATGTCACAGAATTGGGTGCAACAGTGCCTTCTTCTTCCATAGCCCTGTAAAGGCGAAGAGCATCATGCCCCATGCCCTGCTGAGAATAGCCTGCTATCATGGCACTCCACATTGCTACATCTTTCTGAACAAGTCCATCAAACATGCCCCGGGCCTCCTCTAGGCTGCCACACTTGGCATACATGTTTATCAAACTGCTGACAACGAACACATCAGCTTCCAGTCCTTGTTCCCTAATTTCTGAATGAAGTTGACGCCCATTTTCCAAAGCCAGGGTGCCCACACTGGCGCATGCCTGCAGAAGGGACACAAATGTCCCGGAATTGGGTGCAGCCATCCTTTCGTCCCTCATGGCACTGAGAAGATGAATTGCTTCCAGTCCCAGGCCCTTCCGGGAATATCCAGCTATCATGGCATTCCATGTCACAACATCTTTATGAGGAAGTCTGTGAAACAGGCCCTGAGCATCATCTAAGCTGCCGCATTTCGCGTACATGTTTACCAAACTGTTGGCTATGAATGCATCAGCCTGAAGCCCTCGTTCTCCTATCTGTGCATGCAACTGCTTCCCCCTCATCAAAGCCGAGGTGCCCAAACTTGCACATGCCTGCAGGAGGGACACAAATGTCACAGAATCAGGCGCAGGCATGCCTTCTTCTTGCATAGTTCTGTAGAGATCCAGCGCTTCCTGCCCCATTCCCTGCTGGGAGTATGCTGCTATCATGGCATTCCACGTCACCACATCTTTCCGATCAAGTTCATCAAACACACTCTCAGCATCCTCCAGGCTACCGCACTTCGCATACATGTTAACCAAGCTGTTAGCTACAAACAGATTCTCTTGAAGTCTGTATTCTCTAATTCGTGCATGAAGATCCTTCCCATTCTTCAGAGCTGGGATCCCCACAGTTGCACATGCATGCAGGAGGCACACAAAAGTCACAGAATTGGGCGTAACAATGCCCTCTCCTTGCATAGCCCTGTAAAGACCAAGGGCCTCCTGCCCCATGCCCAGCTGGGAATACCCTGCTATCATGGCATTCCACGTCACCACATTCTTCTCACGAAGTTTGTCAAACACGCCTTGAGCATCCTCTAGGCTTCCGCACTTTGCATACATGTTTACCAAACTGCTGGCTACAAAAGCATGAGATTGAAGTCCTTGTTCTCTTATTTGCGAATGCAGCTGCCTTCCCATCTGCAAAGCCTGCGTGCCCACGCTTGCGCATGCCTGCAGCAGGCACACAAACGTCACAGAATCAGGTGGAGCCATGCCTTCATCTTGCATTGCACTAAAAAGAGTAAGGGCTTCCTTACCCATGCCTTGCTGGGAATAGCCTGCTATCATGGCATTCCAGGTCACCACATCTTTCTGACGCACCCCGTCAAAGACTCTTTGAGCTTCTGCCAAACTGCCACACTTTGCATACATGTCCACCAAGCAATTGCAGACAAACAAATCAGCCTCAAAACCAATAGCCACGACATCAGCATGCACCTGCTGCCCAGATTCCAAGTCTACTCCCATCGCACAAGCCTGCAGAGCTGCTACAAACACATGGCCATTCGGCTTCACACTTGACCTGCGCATCCGACGATACAGTTGCATGGCCTTCTTGTCATGTCCCTGCTTTACATGCGCAGAAATAATCGCAGACCAAGTGAAAACATCTGGCTTGGCTACCATACTGAACACATCCACAGCCTCTTGTAACCTGGAATGAGAATTATACATCCGCAGGATGTGATTGCACAAGAACGTATCCGACTCGTACCCCGTCGTCACGGAGAGGGTATGAACAAGGCGGCCTAGTCGCAAATCCTTCATACCCACACAATGTTTCAGAACAACATAAAACAGGGATTTGGAAACCTGACAACCTGTGTGAACCAGAAAACTCAGGACCTCCACGGCCTCAGCGAGCTGGCCCTGCTGACATATTTGCATCACGCTACTTTCATATCCTGCAGGCCTGCCAGGGTCTCCATCAGCCGGCACGCTGCAGTGGGAGGTCCAGTCTCGACAAGACAATTGCATATCAGGAGCACCCAGCTGCACATCCACCCCAGCCCCACCGTCGAATCTGTCTAGCCAGAGGACCTGCTGCAACGAATCCTTTTGCCTGAAGGCCTGAAAAGGAAAGCTCCTCTCACGTTGCCCATCTCGGGGTCCACACAAATTTGTGGACACAAGAGCTCCCGGCGACGACCCTCGCTGCAAGATCCGTCTCCAGCCAGACATCCTCTTGGACGCGCTGGGCTGCCTTTCCTCAGGCAATGCTGTTTCGCAAGTTTCGACGGTTGATTCATTGGGGTCAGCTACCTTCCGGACAGCCATGACTGGCACAAGCGGGGCCCAAAATGCATCACGCTAGCCGACCCGCCGATACAAATGGCATGGATGACTTTAGTGGGAGTAGTAATGAGCATGGCATGCCGCTTGCATATTCCATCAGCTTTGAATGAATCAAGTGGATGGCCGCGATTAGGATAGATAGGTAGCAGCAATACTATTCATACATATACGCAGGTTATTTCAAGTTTACGTCTATGTGATTATCGTGTACGCATTTCAGATCTCCCCAAGAACGACTCACTTTTCAATCATTCACCCAATGCTAAGTACCTACATGCATGAATGACTTTTATTACCTATACCAGAATTGGACTCGTTTAATAGGGCAAAAATTGCAAAGCCAAAGAAGAAGGCTGACAATGCCGAAGTTTGCCTACAGTGCTTCCCTCCAATTATATCACTAGAGTATCAAACTCAATTGCGACCGAACACATATCGGAATTGGCTCACACATTCGCTAAATCGCAGAACATAAGAACCAGATAATTTTAGAATTTTAAGGTTTCTTATCGCATTTCTTTGAGTTATAAAGATTAGATGTAAAAATTAACAATAGATTTGGATTTAGAAGGTCCGAAATGTCCGAACTGTGCTTCTAAGATACGATAAGGATTCTTAGGACCCTTCCGTACTAGCAGTTGGGACGAATTCAGGAGGAGCATCATCTGTAAGGGTATTAAAGCCCAATGTACTTAGACTAATACACTTAGTCTAAGTTAGGTGTCAGTTAAGTATCATTAGTTTAGCTGAAGCTAATCACTAGGAAGCTTCTTGTGCTCCTTCCTGGGGGCTTCTTGTGGAGCTTCTAGGAGCCCTATTGGAGGTATAAATACCCTCAAGCCTCATCTCAATGTGAGAGAGTTACACTTGCCTCCTCCTCTCTCTCCTCTTTCCACCATCATGTGCTGCCACGATCCTTCAAGCGGTATCGAGCTTTGGTTTGTTGTGTTTGCTAGAATTTTCTAGGCTGCAGTGGCGGCTCGTGGTGCGGTGATCATGTGGCGGCGCGCGAGCAGGTGGGGCGAGGCGTGAGCGGCGCGACCTGGCGGGCCGTGCGCGGCCACCAGCGTGGCCGTCAGCGGCAGCAGGCGTCGCGGCGAGGCGCGGCGGCGGCAGCGGTGGCAGCGCGCCAGCGCGGGCCAGCGCGGCGGCCCGCGAGCAGCGGCGCCCGCTGTGGCCAGCGCGGCGAGCAGGCGGCGGGCGGCGGTGGTGAGCGCGGCCGAGCCGCGATGTGGTGGGCCCGCGGGCAGGCGGGGCAGCCATGGCGGCAGCGGCGCGGCGCGGCGTGGCGTGCGAGGCAGCGGTGCGGTGGCCCGTGCGGCGCAGTGGCGGAGCCGCGGTGGCAGGCATGGGCAGCCCGCGGCGCGCGGTGAGCAGCGCGGAACATATTGGTGGAATACTCGTGGAATCAGCGGCAAAATACAGGGACACGGTGTGTTTTCTTCTTTGACTTTTCGACAAGGCGAGTCGAGTGTTTTATCTGTATCGATTTTTGAGTCATGATGTCTTCATCATCGGAAAGAAAACGTCATGTTCAATATCGAGAAGTTAGATGGTACTAACTTCCCGTTCTGGAAAGAACAAGTGTATAATGTTCTAGTGCAGAAAAAGCAGATCAAGCCCATAAAGCTGTTAGGCGTCAAACCAGATAGTATGACAGGGATGAGTGGCAGGACCTGGATGAGCTTGCTAGATCTACTATCATGCTAACATTGTCAAAAGCAGTGTACTTCAATGTGAAAGATAAGACCACGAGTTCGGATTGTGGCGGAATGTGTGACACTGTGAGAAGCAAAGTGCGGCTTCTCGGTGTATTGGTTGAAACGGTGGTGGACTTGAAGATGAAGGAAGGACGAGGATGTCCGATCATCGAATGATTTCAATACCATTTTCACTCTCATCTCAAGGTATCACATTCCCAGTTAGTGAGGCTATGTTTACATTGGTCACATTACGGAGAGTTGGGACACCTTTAAATACGAGTAATTGCACTTGCTAGTGGTCTTACCATTGTAAATGTAGAAGGTAGCACATTGGCGAGGTGAGCAGGAAAATATGGAACCTTCAAAGGTTCCGGTGCCCTCATAGTGAGAGGGAGGTCCGCTGCGAAGGGAAGCAGGACGAAGCTTTTTCAGCAAATCTAGTAGTCGTAACAAGAATGTGGAGTGTCACTATTGTCACAAAAGGGGTCACTTCAAAAGAGAGTGCGAGAAGTTCAAAAGGACCAAGGAAAAGAAGCGGGGCGAAGGCGACTTGAATGTCGAGTTGGAAGAGTTAAACTTCTGAGGGCGGAGATGTCCTTATCTCTTCTTACTTGAATCTTGCTGATTAACCGTGGATAGTCATTTATTACGCAATTGGATAATTGACTCGGTGCATCTTTCCATGTTACTCCTCATAGAGAGTGGTTTAGCGTATGATGCTACAAGGAAAGGATCGTTAGGCTTGGAAATAACTACGCATGCGGATCGCGTGGTGATGTCTCAAGTTTGACAACGGATCTTCATTCATCTTTGAAGGGCGTTAGGCATGTTCGAAGTTGACAAAAGCATGATTAGCGGGGCGGTTGGATGATCTTTGGTTACCTTGGTTTTGGGGATCACTCTTGGAAGATCTCAAGGTTCTCTGTGTTAGCTCGTGGATCGAAGTGTGGCACTTTGTACTCACTTGGTAAACAACATCGATCATGTGATCGTGACAGCGACCAAATGTTTCCTTGTGGCATTGCGGTTAGGACATATGTCTCGAGAAGGGAATGAAGGTTTTATCTAGATTACGGTTATATCCTGTTCTTAACTTCGATCTCTCGATGTGTGATTTGTTTATATGGGAAGCAGACAAAATCATCACATCGAACAAGAAAAAAGTAGAGTAAACCTCTTGAGTTGGTTCACATGATGTATGTGGACCTATGCCTCTTGCATCATTAGGCGGTGCCTCTATTTTGTCACTTTCATAGATGATTTCTCATGGTGTGGGTTTATCCTTTGAGGAAAAAGGATGAAGTTACGGGTGTTTGAAATTTGTCACCCTTGTAGAGAATCGATCGGCCACCGATTGAAGTGTCTAAGGGCGGATAATGGTGGAAGTATGTTTAAAGCTTTCCAGTCATTACAGATTCCAAGGGAATCAAGAGAATTATTTGCCGTATACTCCTCCACAAAATGGTGTGGGTGGCGGATGAAGAACCATTCGAGGAGAGGATCGTGGTTTGTTGTCAAACTACGGATTGCCTAATGGGTTTTGGGCGGGATGTCTCTGCGATTCATCTTATTAAGATCTCCTAATAAAATTTGTTGATGGCGGGTTCGGAGGAGCTATAGTGCGGAAAGAAACCATCCTACAAGCATCTGCAGTGTTTGGTAGTGAGGCATCTTGCCATGTTCCAAAAGAGTTTCGGGACAAGTTGGCACCTAAGTCCAAGAAATGTATTTTTCTTGGCTATGGTGATTACGGTGAGATGGGATACCGTTTGTGGGATCGAGGCTAGAAAGGTTGTTCGTACTAACGTGTTCTTCAATGAGAACAAGATGCACGAAGCCTACTCCAAGCTGTGGAGGTGCGAAGGGTGATCTTCAAGAAGATGGACATGATCATCATGGGCGGGTTGATAAGTGGTAATGTGCGAGCACATTCCTCCACCGATAGATGAACCAAGAGTCGAACAAGCACCTATAGAGGTGCACATGCCCGTAGGTCGAGGCGATTACGACCTCGGGTATGATCCATCTCTGGATTATGTTATCTTTGACAGTTGTGGGAACCCTCTTCTTACAAAGAGGCCATGTCAATGAGTAACAAGAGAAGTGGGAGAAGGCCATGCGATCGAAATGAATTATTTGCATAAGAACCAAACTTGGGAGTTGGTTGGTTGCCTAGGATAAGAAGGCACTACCGGTGCAAATGGGTGTACAAGATGAAGGTCATGCGATGGCAAACCAAAGTACAAGGCACGATTGGTTGCTAAGGGTTTCAAGCAACAACGGGCATTGACTTTGATGAGATTTTCTCACCGATAGTCAAAATGACAACTGCGATGTGTTCTTGCTTTGGTTGCGGGGAATGATATGGAACTTGCGGATGGATGTCGAGCGGCATTCTTGCATGGTGACCTTCAAGAGGCGTCTAACCGAAGGTTTTGTTGAGAAGGGCAAAGAGCATCGGTGTGCGAGGTTGAGGAAGAGCCTTTATGGTTTGAAGCAGGCACCAGTGGTATCACAAGTTCCACTCATTTATGCTTTCTCAAGGCTACAAGCGTGGCGATGAGGATCATTGCCTCTATCTGAAGCAAGCTAAGGATCAAAGCTTGCTCATTTTGATCCTCTATGTGGATGATATGCTAATTCTTTGAGCGATCTTGATGAGATTTGTTGAAGTCAAAGTTGAATGCTCACTTTGAAATAGCGAGACTTGGGAGGCGAGCCATATACTTGGCATGCGTATTCCGGAGCAGACATAAGCGTGCTTTATTTTGTCTCGACGGAATACATTAACGAGGTGCTTCAAGCGTTTCAACATGGAGAAGGGAAGCCATTGGGTACTCCATTGCCTCCATATGTGAAACTTTCAAGCGCGGATTGCCCAAGCTCTGAGGAGGACAACGCTGAAATGGAGAAGGTCCCATACTCATCAGCTATAGGGAGTTTGATGTATGCAATGATTGCTACACGTCCTGACATTGCCTTTGCAGTGGGAGTGGTTAGCAGGTTTATGTCAAACCCTGGCAAGAAGCATTGGGAGGCAGTAAAAGGAGTTATGAGGTATCTGAATGGTACAAAAGCTTTGTGCATATGTTTTGGTAGTGAAGATGCATGTGTGGTTGGGTACACAGATGCTGATTATGCAGGGGATATGGACAAAAGGAGGTCCACATCAGGTTATGTCTTCACGTGCCTTTGGAGGCGATCTCATGGCGATCTCGTTTGCGATCGTGCATTCGCTATCTACCACAGGCCGAGTATGTTGCGACAGCGAGGCTTGCAAGGAAGCCATATGGCTTGCTCGTTTAGTGGGAGACTTGGGGATCAAGGTTGATGCCGGTGTTGCATTGTGATAGCAGTGCTATCAATTGGCAAAGAATCCGATGTTTCATGCGAAGACTAAACATGTGGATGTGAAGTATCACTTCATTCGAGAGGTGTTGGATGACAGAGGGTACAACTTGTCAAGGTTCACACCGAGAACCTGCGATATTCTTACCAAGGGACTCTCTGAGACAATTTGCACAAGCTCGGACACGATGGGCATGAGATAGTCCATTCTCCTGAAGGTAAATTGGCCTTTAAGTGGGAGGTTGTAAGGGTATTAAAGCCCAATGTACTTAGACTAATACACTTAGTCTAAGTTAGGTGTCGATTAAGTATCATTAGTTTAAAAGCTAATCACTAGGAAGCTTCTTGTGCTCCTTCCTAGGGGCTTCTTGTACTCCTTTGGGCTTCTTGTGGAGCCTCCTAGGGGCTGTGGAGGTATATGCCCTCCAAGCCTCATCTCAATGTGAGAGGTTACACTTGCCTACTCTCTCCTCTCCTCTTCCACCATTGTCTTGCCACGATCCTTCATCATCTTGTGGAAAAAATAGCGGGTCATCAAGATTAGATATCTTAATGTGGTGTCAATCTCACGGTTGTGTGTGAAGAGTCAAAGTCTGTTAGCGGCATTGCGGCTCTTGAATGTCACGCCCGAGCAAAGGCAATGCTTTGGTAAGTGTCCTTTCTTGTTGCCATAGCCAACAAAAACATAGGTTTAGCTCTCCTCCAACTTACGTTTTCTTAGAATATAAATTGTAGGTGGAGATGAACTCGGAGATATAGCAGCTTTCTTTGCCATATAACTTCAAATAGTGCCCAATCCTTGCACCTGTCGCGTCAGATTGCTCACATCCGTCACACACATCCAGCCCTTTCTCTCTCCTCTCACGCCACACTCGCCTTAGAAAGACGCTGGTTACATGCCCCTCCTCCGCTGCTCCGCCTGGGCCTCCGTCCGGCTCACACGCCCTCCGGAGTTCCTCCCGGCCACACGCCAAATTGCTCGGCTCGGGCCGCTCCCGACGAGCACGGTCACCGCCACCGCACACACCACAACGCTAAGTCCGCCACCGGACCTTGATCAATCTCCCGAGCCGTGGCTCGCCGCTGACTCGTGACTCACGCAGAAGACTCACAAAGGTCCGCAAGAACGCTGCATCAACACCAAGAGAAAGATGCTTTACTAGAGCACACCTCTTATATCGCGCCCAAGGCCTTTATTACACCCCTATTCTCGAAATGATAGCCAGATACCCTAATCGGCCTACCATCCTATTTCCCCCTATCTCCTTCGCCGACTGCTGGAAGGTCCTGGCCCCGCCTAATGGGTGGTCCAACTCGTCCCCGACAGCCAGTGGCACCCAATCGGATGATCCGTGAGGCGGGCCCCTCCTCTCCCGAATCCCGTTAGCTACCGGCGGGTTCGACAACCACACGACGTCCTCCCTCGGCCTCGGGTCCTTCACGGGGCCACCACATCTCCCTAGAAGTCGAAGCTCCTCCCATCGCTGCACCTCGAGCCCCTGCCTCGACCCCAACTGTGAGTCCGCCCCAGGTCCCACCCTAGGTCCGGACTGTCGGGTCCGACTCGTGGTCCGGACTTACACGGGTCCGACTGTGGTCCCCCTTCCTCCGGACAAAGTCCGACTCACGCCCACCTGCCTCCCTCACGGACCTCCGTGGCTCTCCCTCAAGTCCTTCCACTGCTCCCGATCGCTCAAGTGACTCCTTCGCTGGCCCCTCCTTCCATGGTGAGGTGCGGGTGCTTACCCCGTGATCCGCCGCTCCGCCTCCTCGGCCGCCTCCTCCGCCGCTATCTCCAAACAGGCCACTAGGGTCCCCTGCCGCCCCCGTGGCCTTCATCTCCTTCTCCAGGTCCGTCTGTCGCGGGCCGCCGAGAGGCTTCTATCGCTCAGAGCTCGGTGGTAATAGGCAAAGTCCGAATCGACTTGTTGAATTGCTCTTCCACGGTGCCCGAGCACCCGATACTCCCTCCGCCATAAGTGTTCCGGAGCCGGGCGCGCCGCTTGTTGGGCCACCTCTCCGCCAGATTTGAACTGAGCCGGGTCAGACACGCGAGGCTACGGCCACTCCTCCCCTGCACTGTTGCTCCACCCGCCCAGCCCCGCTGCTTCCTCTCCATTGCCACCATCCGCCATAGCTGCCCCTTCCGCCTTTCTCACCGGACCAGCCTTCTTTCTGCCTGCTCGGCCTCCGCTCATTCTGGCCGCCGCCTCCCTCTCCAGGCTACTCCGACTCGACTTCCTCCCCTTCAGCCCGCAACGCCCAACTCGATAGTCGCCGATTTTCCTCCGCCTTCGACGGAGCCGAGGCACTCTATTTCGCTCAAGTCGTGGATTCTCGTTGAGAATCACCGCCCGACGCATCTTGGAGTTGTAGCTCCAGTGTCCTTGCTGCCTCCATCCGCCTCCCTACTTCCTGCACTGCACTCGAGATCTCCTATCTCCCGAGTGCCGGCCTCCATCTCCTCCTTCCGGCCTGCCGCCCATAGCCGTGCGGCCTTCGAGTTAGCCTCATCGCTGACTCTCTCCACCGGCCCGATCACGTGAGTGATCCTGCCGCCGCGGCTTCCGACTCTTCGCCGCTTTACTCGCCCACTTGGCGCCTAGCCGGCCGCCTCCGCCAGTCCCGAGCTCTCTGTGCCCGGGCCTCTTCCGCCTCGCTTCCCTTCGCTGCGCAGGTCCTCCGCCCGCTTGGGCCTCTGAGCTTGCTTCACTGTCGTGAAGAACCTCCCGGCCTGGCCAACCGGGCCTCGCTCGCCACCACGCTTCCTTCCTCGATCCGAGCGAGGGACTCCGCCTTTTCCTTTGCCCCTCGGCCGCCTTCACTTGCTCTTGAGTTCCACCATCCTCCGGGTGGCCTCCACTTCGGGTCTTCTCCACTGCACCACGAGACCCCAAAGCATTCCGTCCATGACGGTAGCGGACTCGCCGTGTTTCTTCCACGGCCGCAGTGAGGCCCCCACAAAGTCCGAGTGGGAGCCGGCATTTCTCCGCCAAGGACCTCCATACCGCACCGAGTAAGTCCGGACTGGGTTCTCGGACCTAATCAGGGACACTCGCACTTCGCCAAGCCTTGCTCCGTCAGACCATTCTAACGCCTCCTTCATGCGGGGTTTGATTCCCTCGGCCGATCTATGCGAACAATCGGGGGATAATTCCACTATCAATCGAGGAGGCTGTTCTGAGCATGGACAAACTAGTCTGTCTGTGCGAAGACCTGAGCAGGACGTGCCATGAGCAACCGCTTGTGGAAGTGTCGGACTTGCTAATGGGTGTCCAGAGTATACACTGCAGAATGGTTAAATATTGGGCACCCAGATGGCATGCGATGCAAGGTCTCGTAGGGACTTTTTCTTGATGGCGGCCCGGGCGCCACAATCGTGTCGTTGTAGGAAGAAGTCCGTTCCCAAGGGAATGATAGGCCCGTTTACGCGTTTGGTGATTCTTACCGTCCTTAGCGCTCGTTCGGTCTCAACACACACACCTCTAACTACTCTGGCGTTCACCGTCTCGGGCGGTATGGCCAAGCGTTTAAGGACCCGTTCGCGTCCGTATCGTTCACATACATCCTCACGCATCCGGTCCTTTCCTCTCTCCTCTCACGCTACACTCTTGATCTTAGAAAAAACGCGGTTCTGTGATCGGACCTCCTCGTCGTTCCGGGCCTCTCTCCGGGCTCTACACCTCCGGAGTTCCTCCGGCTCACGTTCGATCAGGTGTGGGACGCGGCTCGGCGACGGATCACCGATCACCCTTCCACGCACACACCACAGCGCGTTAAGTCCGTCACGGGACCTTGATCAATCTCCCGGGCATCGTGCACCTTTCGGTGACTCGGGACTCACGTTAGCAAGAAGACTCACAAAGGTGCACAGGCAGGCATCAACACCAAGAAAGATGCTTTACTAGGCCTCGGCCCTCTTATCTGCGCCCAAGGTGGCGTCTTTATTACACCCCTATTACGGTGATAGCCATTTCGGTATACCCTAATCGGCCGCCTACCCTATCCCCCTATCTCCTTGGCCGAGTGGGAAGGTCACAGGCGGAATGGGTGGTCAATCCCCGTCAGCGGTTGTGGTGCACCCAATCGGATGATCCGTGAGGGGCCCCTCCTCTCCGGAATCACATCGGGTTGGGCTCTGGCGTGATCGGCGTTACCACGGCGTCATCCTCCCCTGGCCTCCACAGGTCCCGCCGGTGGGGCCACCTATCGGCTCCCCTAAGCGTAAGTCGAAGGGGCTCCTCTTCTTGCCCGGTCCTCGAGGTCTGTCTCGACTCGGGAGTCGACTTATTCAGGTCCGTGGCTAGGTCCACCTTGTCTCTGGGTCCGGACCTCGGGTCGGTTATTCTGTCGGACTTGGTCCGGACTTGAGTCCGTGGACTTATTCGAGTCGGACTTGGTCGGACTTATTGAGTCCGGACTTGAGGTCCGGCCTCCCTGAGTCGGACAAAGTCGGACTCACGCCACCAGGTTTCCTCCCTCACGGGACTCCTCCGTGGCTCTCCCTCGAAGTCCTGCATTCCCGATCGCCCGTGACTCCCGTTGGCCCCTCCTTCCATGGTGAGGTGCGGGTGCTTACCTCGATCGCATCCGCTCCCTCGTTGCTCCTCCGGTTGCTCCTCTCCGCTCCCGTCATCTCAAGCAGGCCACTAGGGTCCCTGTCTTTGTCCCGTGGCCTTCATCTCCTTGAGCCTTCCGGTCCGTCAGTGCCGGTCGAGGGGCCTTGAGGAGCTCGGCGTGGTAATAGGCAAAGTCTGAATCGACTTGTTGAATTGCCTCTTCCACGTGTGCGGGCACATACTCCCTCGCCATAAGTGTTAGTGGGCGTCTTTGCCCGGCTTGTTGGGCCACCTCTCTGCCCGGTTGTGGTGGGCAGGCATCACGCGAGGCTACAGGCGGCCTCGGTCACCTCCTGCATTGTTGCTCACTTCTCCGGCTCCGTCGTTTCCTTTCCATTGACTTACCGCCATAGCGCGGCGTTCCCTTCCGCCTTTCTCTGGACCGGCTTCTTTTACGCTTCCGTGCTCCTCCGTTCATTACGGCCTTTAGCTCCGCCTCCTCTCCAGTGTCGGATACCTCCGTCCAGGCTCGGACTTCCTCCGGCTCATACGCACAGCAGCGTCCAACTCCTTGGATAGTCGCGATTTTCCTCCGTCTTGAGACGGGCCGGGCTTTTCGTGCTCGAGTCGTGGATTCTCTCGTTGAGAATCACTGCTTTCCGGCATCTTGGGTTGTAGCTCCGGCGTGTCCTTGCATCCTCCATCTGCTGCGCCTCCTTCTACCTCCTGCGGTGTACTCGGAGATCTCCTATCTCCCGAGTCTTGGCCTTGCTGCTCCAGCCTTGGCCGCATGCGGCCTTGAGTTAGCCTCATGCGGCTGACTCTCCACGGTTCGATCACGTGCGTAGTGATCCGGTCGCTCTTCGACTTGACTCCTTCCGCCTTTACAGGCCTCGCCCACTTGGCCGCTCTGGCCGCCTCCGCCCGGTCGAGCTCTCTGCTTGTGCCGGGCCTCTTAGCCTCTGCTGCGCTTCCCCTCTTCGCAGCAAGGTCCTCCGCGCTTGGGCCTCCCAGCTTGCTTGTTCCTGTGAAGAACCTTAACCAGTCTGTGAGCCGGGCCTCGCTCCGCCACCCGGCGTTTCCCTTCCTCGATCCGAGGGACTCCGCCTTTCCTTTGCCCCTCGGCCTTCACTTGCTCTTGGGTTCCACCATCCTCCTCGGGTGGCCTCCACTTCCACAGGTCTTCTCCCTGCGAGACCCCAAAGCATTCCGTCCATGGCGGTAGCTCGCCGTGTTTCTTCCACGAGTGAGGCCCCCACAAAGTCCGTAGTGGGGCCGGCATTTCTCGATCCGCCAGGACCTCCATACCTTGATCCGTAAGTCGGTTGGGTTCTCCGGACCTAATCGGGACCCTCGGGTCACAGTGGTGAGTCAGTCTCACCCTCTTGGCCCTCTTGGCCTCTAACTCCTTTGTGCCCTCTTTCTCCACGGGGCTCGGAGGTGAGGGGTCGGGAGCAAGCTCTTTGCCCCTTCACAGCCGGGGCAGGGGCCGGCTCGGAGGTGGGGCTGACCTGACCTCCTCCTTGGGCCACGTCCCTTTCGCCCTCCTTACGCCTCTTGACCTCTTGCCACTCAGGTAGGCGGGGGTGAAGTCCGGCTCGTGTCTTTGCGTTGGTAAGCACCGTCTTCGCCTCTTGGCTCCCGGAGTTCGTCGGGGCTCGGCTCGTTGTTGGGCATTGTTGCCGGTGCGGGCCGCCAGCGCCCTCGCATCGGCTCCTCCTGTGCCGGTGCTCGGAGGGGCACCAAAAGGAGGAAGGGGCCGCCTCCCAAACTTCCACAGGTGGTGAGGGGTTCGCTCAGGCGTATGGAGTCAGGAATCCTCGATCGTCCTCCTCCCGAGTCGCTTGGTCTTGAAGGGCGACCCCCACCTCAGGCGCCCTTGCACGCTCTACTTGGCGGGGCCTCCGGCCCCTTGGGCGCCGCTCAAGCTCTCCCTCCTTGAGGAGCTCGAAATGTCCCCATACATGAATCGGTATGGGGTCGGCCGATGGCGAGGCTTCTCGCTCCTTAGCTTGCGTGCCTCAGGCCCAGGCAGGCGAAGATAATCCTTCCCCGTCGCTCTCTTCCCAGGGGCGCGAGAATACCAGCAGTTATCACCAAGGTGATCCACCTTGGTGGCGAGTTCAATGGACAATGATCCGGGCTACCGCCCTTACTCGGTATCCGGCGGATCGGATATCAACCATCCGTTGGTTGTCCGTGCGTTCGAGCCTCGCATCGCGTGGTGGCCCTATCTTCCCCTTGCCAAGGGGCTCCTCGCCCCTTCTTCCTCCTTGGGCGGTTGTAGGCCATCCTCGGGACCTCAAGGTCCATCGCCTCGGGTCCTCCGGAGGTTCTTGGATCGGACCTCCTTGTTGATCGCCGCATCTTCGGGCAAACTCCGGACTAGAGCGTTGTCAAAGGTCGAGACCATTTGGAACACGTCGGATGCCACTCCTGCACCAATTCCTGCTTCCTCCGGCCCGGGGCCGTCCGGATAGCGCGGGTCACAATGTTGCGCTCCACGGTCCATGGCTCCCAGTCCTCGGCTTTTGGGTGCCATTGCTTTCTCCTCCTCTTGTTCTTTGGCTGGCCGGTCCGGCACGATGTTCCTCCTTCGCGCGTTCGTTGCTCCAACCTTGACGGTGCGCCACGCTCTGGCGGCGCCCAAAAAGCGCGAGCCGGATTGCGGGCGCAAGGCTGTGGATGCGAGGCTGCGTGAAATGACCTCCCTCCCGCGCTTGTGGAAGTAAGCTGGGCGGAAGGCGCCTCTTCGTTGTCCGAGTGCATGCGCACTCGACCCTCGCGCTTACTGCGGCCTTACGCGCCCGGCCGCGGGCGTGAATACTGCCTGCGGCCTGGCAGGTTACGGTCTCCTCTGCATGCCGACCTCCACTCGGGGCCGTCCGTGGCGCCGCCTCGTCATCCTCACGCCTCCACTCCTAGGTTACTTTCCAGGCGTACTTATCCTGTTTTGACACAGGTGGGTTCGGACTTATCCGTTACTCGGCGTAGTCGGGCTTGCCATAGTGGTGCAGGGGTCCGTTGTTCACTCCAGTCCGGAGTATACTCGAGCCTCGTCCGGCGCTACCCCAATTTATTCCTCCTTTTATTTATCCTTCAATCCTAAAAAGCGAAACCCTACTTATTTCTAACTCCCGGGAAGTGCATAGCCCACATACTCCCTTCTCATCATTGGCGTCTCGCCAACACTAAGCATACTTCTTCACCCACCCGTTTACCCAGTGGGCAGCTCTCCATCTAGGCTGCCGTGGGACCCGTTGTCATACTTGCACCACTTGACGGACCCATCCATCTCGGTGAAGTTTGCACGGAAAATGCATGTGCGACTATCATAAAGGAGGCGGTCCCTTCCTTTACATACTCGATTCGCGATCGTGATCGTGCCAAATCTTTTGTTGGTTTTGCACCATTGCATCTTGGTGAGCTTCTTCTGTCCTCGTATGTTTGCAAACCCCAAGAGTCGCTCGGTGGCTTTCCTCTTACGTCAGTCTCCCTTCCATCATTACTCGAAAAGTGGGCACTTCAAACTCACGGCATTACGGAGAGTGTCGTAGGTCAAGTAAGGTCCGTTGTGTGGTCACCTTCTGCTGTCGGGCATACAGTGCGGATGGCGACTTGGTATCCGATCATGGGCGTAGTTCACTGTGAGTTTATTGATCCTGCGGATGAGCCCATTTGTCTTCTCCACCCCATTGGCCTTAGGATTGTAGGGTGCCGTCTTGCGATGATTGATGCGAAATACTCCGTCATGGCGGCCACCACATCATTAAGGAAATGGGTTCCCCTATCACTTACCAAGCTGCGGCGGACATCCGTTATGATGTTCGTCACGAATTTGGCCACGGTATTTGCGAGTCCGTTCTTGTCACCGCCTCTACCCACAGTGCGGTGGTCCGTTGCCACGGGATGTATCTCCTTTGTGTGTGTCTTGTGGTATATGGGTCCAACAAAGTCAATACCCCACTTTTCGAAGGTGCGGTGCCAATATCGGTACTAGCGGCCCTGTCGGGGTTGGCTTCCGATCCGACAAGCATCACACTTCTTCTAAGCGGTGGGTGTCCCCATACATTGTTGGCCACGATCCGCTTCAAAATCTTTTGGTGGTGACTGCCGTAGTGTCCACCCCCAATCCTTCGTGCATTCCCTTGGCAGCTCGCTCTGTCTGCGGTTGCAAGTACCGTTCTACTCGTCGGCCCTAATTTGAACACACACCGTTGTACATTACGAAGGGTCGAGCATAGTGCACGAATGCCTCCCTCATCACGAGTCGATTTTGAAGCTCCATTCCCAGGTACCGCTCTATTTCTTCGTAGGTCGGACGGCGACCCTCCCTTCTCACTAAGTGCCGGTTCTCGTAGCTTGGGGTTCGTCTGGGCTCCTCGGTTGTACTGCGGCAACCAATGTCTCATCCAAGCGCATCTTCACGATCTCTCAACACACTCTGTTTTCAATCGTGACGAAATCGCATTTTGGTCTTTCCCTTGTCTTGTTTCCACTTGACGTGAACTCCTGCAGCAACAATATCCACCTTGCTATCCGTCCGGACGGTCCGTCTTATTCACCGATGCTTGAAAAGTGGTCTACATAGAACACAAACTCCTTTGGGTAGTAGGTAGTGTCGAATTTCTTGGACATATACCATACCCGTGCTTGGCTCTGTAGTTGTGTATTTTCGTTCTGGGTGGTATTCCCAGTATACGGATAATCCGCTTATCGTCCCGGCTCGGCACTACTCCGATAGCAAAAGCGGACACATCTACATACACATGAAATTTCTGCTCGATCCGGTCCTCTTAGGTGCGCTTACCAAGGTGTTCGTAAATCCCGAAGGCCTCCTCTCGCTCCACTGACCGGTCCAAACCTCCTCCTTCATGATGGTTACATCGCTTAGCCCCCTTTAAAGTCCTTAATAAACCGGTAGTATCCCACCATTCCTGTGAAACCTCTCGCCTTTAGGTTAGGTATTTGGAGGCGGATGACCGGACCTTGTCTGGTCCACCTCGATTCAGCCGACACGATGTCCCAGCAAGATTCCCTCCGTCATTCCAAAGTAGCATTTCTCGGGTGTAGGCTCAATTGAGTCTCCGGCGCTCAAGCACCTTCTTAGATGCCCAAGGTGTTTGTCCCCTCCCCATGCACACAAAATCATCCAGAATATCTCCATGAAGTCCCTCGAAGTCACGGAAGACGTTGGTCACCATACGCATGAACGACCGGCGCTCGGTCATCCCAAAGGCACTTCTCTTGTAGGCAAGCGTACCCCACTCCGTAGTGAAGGTCGTCTTGTCCGGTCAAACTCCCTTAGGTGCAATTGGTTATATCCGAGTAGCCATCCGGGAAGGAGTAAGTAGTCCGTCACCCACCTTGTCCAAAATGTCGTCTGAATGGCATCGGAAGTGGTCCTTCTCGTTCGGCGTTGAGCTTCCTCCAATCTTGGCATGCAATTTGTCTGGTGTTTCTTGGGAACCACCACAATCGGTAGCGACCCACTCGGCGTGATGGGGAAAATGATGTCTGCCTCCGGTACTTATCAAGGACCTCCTTCACCTTGATCGAATACTTGGGGTTGAGCTTGTATTGTCGGATTGATGGCACTCCGGCTTCAAATCGATCTTATGCTCTCCCACTTCTTGAATGCCCTTCATGTCCGTGACCTTGAAGGCGAACACCTCATAAAACTCCCCATGCTTTAGTCCTTCCTTGGTCCGGAGGCATGCCTTTCTTAAACTTCGTGAATTTGCTGGCCGGACCTCCACTTCTTCCACGTCGTCCGGGTTCACCGTCTCCGTTCGTCTTTTCATTGCGTCAAACCCCTCGTCCTCCTCTCGGGGATCGTCCTCTCGCATCCCCATTCTCGAGCTCGTCGGAGGTGAATCGTGTTACTCCTTGATGTCTTTTCCTTGGTCCGACTCTTGTTGTCTCCCCTTGTCTTTGGTCCGACCTCCTCTTCACTTCCTTCCTCCGTTGTGGCGTTTACTCAAAACAATCAACCACTTCGCCAAAGGCATCCCATAGTCCATCTCCTCCTCGGACCGGATCTTGGCGAAAGTCGCCTCCTCGGAACTATCTTGTTCGTCGTGGAGTCCTCCGAGGTATACCCCGGTAGTGCTCAGCTTCCCACAATAGGTGTCCTTGCTCCGTGATAGCAACCTCCTTCTCGCACCTTAGGGTCCCACCACCGGCTTGAAGTGAATCTCCTTCCTTCCAAAGTGTAGCTTATGCAGGCCAACCCACCATGGCCGCCCAAAGAACACCTCATACCCTAATGGTCCGGCGGTTTGATCACAACAAAATCCGGTTTGTAGGGTGCCGCTATGGTGGCCAAGACTCGGTTAACTCCCCGGATCTCTTCTTGACATATACGCCATTCTCGAGTCTTCGTTGAGGTTGAAGGATGTGAAGCCCAATTTTCGTCGTGGCTTGATGAGGTTGACTCGGACCCGTGTCCAGCAGTACATCCTTGATGATACATCCAATCTCCACTTGTACCACTGGCCCACAGGTCGTATGGGACACCACCCTCACTTCCTGCTACCCTTCACGGCTTTGGTGCTCATGTGGGTTTCCTAACGGCCCGACGGACCTCTTGCGGTATTTGGGTTATCCTCGGCGGTCGAAAGGACACAAGGTCTGGCGATTCATCATCGGTCGCCACATTAAAGGGGTGAGGCTTCTACCCCAATCGAGGATCCTGCTGCTGCGTCCTCATCCTCTCCCGGGTCACCGTGTTACGGTATTCTCCGGATGCTTGCGCATTTCCTCCTGCAACATCTCGGTCACCTCCGGACTCGTCCGTGGAAGCTAACGTCGCCGTCGCGGGAGGCACCGTTCCTTCTCCACATCTGCGGAGAACTTCCTTGGGTAATCCCTCGGAGGCTGCCGTCCAGCCCTCCTTCATCGGTCGGATCCTCTGCTGGTATTTGATTGCCTTCCTCGGCGTCGTGGCCTTCCTCGATCTTGTTCTTCTTCAATGGCGCCTTTCTCGTCGCTCCTTCCTTGACTCACAGTAGACACCTCAAGATTTCCCCGACTCCCTTCCTTCGACACCCCCGTACCTTCTTGTTCTTTTCCATCTCGCACTGGGAATCTCTTCCCACTCCGCCAATCGAGCATCTTGACTTGTGTGCAGTAGGTCTTAGGAGGTGGCGTTGGTGGTCGGGTTCTCCGCTTGGTGTATGTCGTACCGTCCTTGTGCGGGGTTGGGACATAGCGTCTGTCATATGCCCGGCCTTGCGATCGCCACCGCGCTCGAAGTCCCCATTACCCTGCCTCGTTGGGTACGGACACGCGTTGGAGTAATGGCCAGGATTCCCGCAGTTCCAACAGACCACGGCCGTACGGAGGATACCTGAAGGGGCTCCCATGCGGTGCTGCATCGGTGGGGCCCGTTGTATTGACGGACCTCCAGTTGACGGATACATGGTTTTGGGATATCGCGGCCCAGAGGGGGCTTCCTGTACCTGATAGGCCTCTTCCCATTGCTCCTCAGCCTCCTCCTCGTATTCGTAGTCCACTTGATGCCGGCCTTGAGGCGGTTGGATTCGAATGGCCGTGTTCGGCACGGCACACGACACCGTAGATGCGTCGCACCGTAGTCGGTGTTTTCCGCGCTCTCGGTCCTTAACGGTTTATCGCGGTCCTCTACTCTCTTTATCACTTTTTCCGGTCCTCCGGACACACTACCTCCTTTGAGGAGTCGGGTCGGTGGAGCTTCTCGGACGTCTTGGTGTCACCACCTCCTTCTTACCACCTTCTTTTAGCGGGGCTTTCTTGCTCTTCTTCTTGCGGGGATACTCTTCCTCGCTAGAGACCTCCGTCTCTTCTTCGGACGACTGCTCCTCCTCCGAAGACACCTCCGATTGGTCTTCCTCCTCCTCTGAAGACTCTTCCTCCTCGGAGTCCGAACCCCGTTTCTTCTTCTTCTTCTTGCCTCCTTGAGCGGATTTCTTTATCCTCTGATGTAGCGATTCCTCGTAGTTTTCGGCCGCTCTGACCGCCTTGCCCACGTCCTTCTCGGCGGCGGGGCGTGCACAGCCATGGGTTTGGCTAGACCGCGCGAACCACCGCATCGCTTGCATCGTGGTATGGGTTGGATGCCGATCCTCGGGGCATAGAACCGCTCGATGTCTGAGCCCGGCTTCTCCTTCTTCCTCGCTTGATTTTCCAACTTTGATAATACATACCCCTCCCGGTCGATCCTCGAAACCGTTCTAAGAAGGCATTTTCAAAGCTTCAAGCAGGCGGGTGGGGCATTCTCCGTGGTCGGTACTTTCTCCGATACCATTGAGCGGTCCTCGGAGAACCCCTTGGAAAATTTGGATGAGGTCGCGTCTCCCTCTCCGTTGAAGTTGGCTTTGGACACGAAGTCCTCCACAAAGGTCTCGCATCCGCTCCTTCTTCCCTCCGAATATGGAGTACGCTTGTTTGGTCGGTAGGGGCCATGGTCCATCGATGGGTTAGGCGTGGGGCATCCTACCTTCTTCCGTTGGCGTCCTCTTGCCCGTACTCGTCTTGGTCCGACAATTCGACCACGTTCTCCCTCCTCTGATCGACGGTGCTCTCTCGTTGGGTTTGACGTCTCTCTCTCACGGCTCGGAGAGCACGCGAGGTGACCACGTCCGATCCTCCCGACGGTTCACTCTTGACCGCCGCTCGACCGCCACGCATTCACTTACCTTCTCTTCCTAAGGCGCTGCGGCACCACGGACCGATTTCATTCCCGACAGCGCCAAAATGTGGCGGACTTTTCTTGATGGCGGTAGGGCGCACAATCCGTGTCGTTGTAGGAAGAAGTCCGTTCCCAAGGGAATGATAGGCCCGTTTACGCGTTTGGTGATTCTTCTGCGTCCTTAGCGCTCGTTCGGTCTCAACACACACATACTCCTAACTACTCACAACGTTCACCGTCAGGCCGGTATGGCCAAGCGTTTGAGACCCGTTCGCGTCCGTATCGTTCACATACATCCTCACGCATCCGTCCTTTCCTCTCTCCCTCACGCTACACTCTTGATCTTAGAAAAAACGCGGTTCTGTGATCCGGACCTCCTCGTCGTTCATGGGCCTCTCCGTCCGGGCTCTACACACCCTCCCGAGTTCCTCCGGCTCACGTTCAGTCCCGTTCGGACGCGGCTCGAACGACGATCAATCACCCTTCCGCACACACCACAACGCGTTAAGTCCGTCACGGGACCTTGATCAATCTCCCGGTCGTGCACCTTTCGGTGACTCGGGACTCACGTTAGCAAGAAGACTCACAAAGGTGCGCAGAGCGGCATCAACACCAAGAGAAAGATGCTTTACTAGGCGACCTCGGCCCTCTTATCTGCGCCCAAGGTGGCGTCTTTATTACATTACGGTGATATTTCGGTATACCCTAATCGGCCGCCTACCCCTATCCCCCTATCTCCTTCGCCCGGTAGGTGGGAAGGTCCTGGCCCCTCGGAATGGGTGGTCAATCCCCGTCAGCGGTTGTGGTGCACCCAATCGGATGATCCGTGAGGCGGGCCCCTCCTCTCCCGGAATCACAGCCGGGTTGGGCTCTGGCGGCGGTCACAAGCCGTTACCACGGCGTCATCCTCCCCAGCCTCCACAGGTCCCGCGGTGGGGCCACCCCTATCGGCTCCCCTAAGCGTAAGTCGAAGGGGCTCCTCCTTCTTGCCCGGCGGTCCTCGAGGTCTGTCTCGACTCACGAACTTGAGTCGGACTTGGTCGGACTTGGTCCGGACTTGGTCCGGACCTCGGGTCCGGACTTGGTCGGACTTGGTCGGACTTATTCTGGTCGGACTTGGTCCGGACTTATTAGTCCGGACTTGGTCGGACTTGAGTCGGACTTGGTCCGGCCTCCCTCGGGTCCGGACAAAGTCGGACTCCACCGGGTTTCCTCCCTCACGGGACTCCTCCGTGGCTCTCCTCAAGTCCTCATGTTCCCGATCGCCGTGACTCCGTTGGCCCTCCTTCCATGGTGAGGTGCGGGGTGCTTACCTCGATCGCATCCGCTCCTCGTTCCTCCTCGGTTGCTCCTCTCGCGCTCCGTCATCTCAAGCAGGGGCCACTAGGGTCCTGTCTTTGTCCCGTGGCCTTCATCTCCTTGAGCCTTCCGAGTCCAGTTCTGCGGAGTCGAGGCTTCTCGCCGGGGCTCGGCGTGGTAATAGGCAAAGTCGATCGACTTGTTGGTGCCTCTTCCACGTGTGCGGGCACCGATACTCCCTCCGCCATAAGTGTTAAATTTCGTCTTTCGGCTTGTTGGGCCACCTCTCTGCCCGGTTGTGGTGGGCAGGCGTATCACGCGAGGCTACAAGGCGGCCTCGGTCACCTCCTGCCTGCTGTTGCTCACTTGCTCCGGCTCCGTCGTTTCCTTTCCATTGACTTACCGCCATAGCGCGGCGTTCCCTTCCGCCTTTCTCGGTGGACGGCGGCTTCTTTTACGCTTCCGGTGCTCGCTCCTCCGTTCATTACGGCCTTTAGCTCATGACTCCCTCTCACGGTGAGATACCTCCGTCCAGGCTCGGACTTCCTCCGGCTCATACAGCACAGCGTCCAACTCCTTGGATAGTCGCGATTTTCCTCCGTCTTGAGCGGGCCGGGCTTTCTTTTCGTGCTCGAGTCGTGGATTCTCTCGTTGAGAATCACTGCTGCTCAAGCGCATCTTGGGTTGTAGCTCAGCGTGTCCTTCATCCTCCATCTGCTGCCGCCTCCTTCTACCTCCTGCGGTTGTACTCGGAGATCCCCTATCTCCCGAGTCTTCCTCCTCCTTCGCCGCCTTTGTCGGCCTTGAGTTAGCCTCTGCTGACTCTCTCCACGGTTCGATCACGTCTGTAGTGATCCGGTCGCTCTTTCGGCTTAGCTCCTTCGCCGCCTTTACAGGCCTCGCCCGGCTCTCTGGCCGGGCCGCCTCCGCCAGTCCCGAGCTCTCTGCTTGTGCCCGGGCCTCTTCCGCCTCTGCTGCGCTTCCCTCTTCGCTGCAAGGTCCTCCGCCGCTTGGGCCTCTGAGCTTGCTTGTTGCCTGGTGAAGAACCTTAACCCGATCTGGCCGCCGGGCCTCGCGCTCCGCCACCCGGCGTTTCCCTTCCTCGATCGGCGAGGACTCCGCCTTTCCTTTGCCCCTCCGCCTTCACTTGCTCTTGGGTTCCACCATCCTCCTCGGGTGGCCTCCACTTCGGGTCTTCTCTTACCAGAGACCCCAAAGCATTCCGTCCATGGCGGTGGCAGGACTTCGCCGTGTTTCTTCCACGGCCGTGTGAGGCCCCCACAAAGTCCGTAGTGGGGCCGGCATTTCTCGGTCCGCCAAGGACCTCCATCCATGATCCGGAGTAAGTCGGGGGTTCTCGGACCTAATCGGGACCCTCGGTCACAGTGGTGAGGTCCGAGTCTCACCCTCTTGGCCCTCTTGGCCTCTAACTCCTTTGTGCCCTCTTTCTCCAGGGCTCGGAGGAGGTGAGGGGTCCGGAGCAAGCTCTTTTGCCCCTTCCGGGGACAGACTGCCTGGTGGGCCGCTGCTGACCTCCGCCTCCACGCCCCTCGCCTCCTTACCGCCTCTCCTCTCATACACTGCAAGGTGGGTACGCACCTTCCGAGGTGTCACAGGCACCGCCTTCCGCCTCGCCTCACTGAGTTTGGCCCGCAGCCGTGGTTGTTGGTCGTCGCTGCCGAGCCGCCAACGCCTCAGATCGCCTCCTGCCGCCCGCCCGAGGGGCACCAAAAGGAGGGAAGGGGAATCGCCTCCCAAACTTCCCCGGGTGGTGAGGGGTTCGCCCAGACGATGGAGTCCGAATCCCCGCCCTCCTCCCGAGTCTTCCTCCTCCTTCGCCGCCTTTGTCGGCCTTGAGTTAGCCTCGGTACTGTGACTCTCTCCACGGTTCGATCACGTGCATGTAGTGATCCGGTCGCTCTTTCTTGCGGACTTAGGCTCCTTCGCCGCCTTTACAGGCCTCGCCCGGCTCTCTGGCCGGGCCGCCTCCGCCAGTCCCGAGCTCTCTGCTTGTGCCCGGGCCTCTTCCGCCTCCTGCTGCGCTTCCCTCTTCGCTGCAAGGTCCTCCGCCCAGCGCTTGGGCCTCCGAGCTTGCTTGTTGCCTGGTGAAGAACCTTAACCCGATCTGGCCGCCGGGCCTCGCGCTCCGCCACCCGGCGTTTCCCTTCCTCGATCGGCGAGGACTCCGCCTTTCCTTTGCCCCTCCGCCTTCACTTGCTCTTGGGTTCCACCATCCTCCTCGGGTGGCCTCCACTTCGGGTCTTCTCTTACCAGAGACCCCAAAGCATTCCGTCCATGGCGGTGGCAGGACTTCGCCGTGTTTCTTCCACGGCCACGGTGAGGCCCCCACAAAGTCCGTAGTGGGGCCGGCATTTCTCGGTCCGCCAAGGACCTCCATATGATCGGTAAGTCGGGGGTTCTCGGACCTAATCGGGACCCTCGGGTCACAGTGGTGAGGTCCGAGTCTCACCCTCTTGGCCCTCTTGGCCTCTAACTCCTTTGTGCCCTCTTTCTCACAGGGCTCGGAGGTGAGGGGTCGGGAGCAAGCTCTTTTGCCCCTTCTGTCGGGGCAGGGCCGGCTCGAGGTGGGGCTGCGGTGACCTCCTGCTCCTTGGGCCACGTCCCTTTACCCTCCTTACCGCCTCTTGACCTCTTGCCACTCCGTGGGCGGGGGTAAGTCACCTACGAGGTCTTTGCGTTGGTAAGCGGCACCGTCTTCCGCCTCTTGGCTCCCGAGTTCGTCGGGGCTCGGCGTCGTGGTTGTTGGCATTGTTCTGTGGTGGCATCGCCTCCTTACGCCTCTTGGCTCCTTCGCCTTAAGGGGCTCGGAGGGCACCAAAAGGAGGAAGGGGAATCGCCTCCCAAACTTCCACAGGTGGTGAGGGGTTCGCTCGACGTATGGAGTCAGGAATCCTCGATCGTCCTCCTCCGAGTCCGCTTGGTCTTGAAGGGCGACCCCCACCTCAGGCGCCCTTGCACGCTCTGCCAGCGGGGCCTCCGGCCCTTAGGCGCCCTCAAGCTCTCCCTCCTTGAGCTCGAAATGTCCCCATACATGAATCGGTATGGGGTCGGCCGATGGCGAGGCTTCTCGCTCCTTAGCTTGCGTGCCTCTGGCCCGAAGGCGAAGATAATCCTTCCCAGTCGCTCTCTTCCCATTGGGCGCATGCGAGAATACCAGCGGTTATCACCAAGGTGATCCACCTTGGTGGCGAGTTCAATGGACAATGATCCGGGCTACCGCCCTTACTCGGTATCCGATCGGATATCAACCATCCGTTGGTTGTCCGCTGCGTTCGAGCCTCGACGCCGTGGGCGGCCCTATCTTCCCTTCGCCTTAAGGGGCTCGGCACCGCCCTTCTTCCTCCTTGGCGGTTGTAGGCCATCCTCGGGACCTCAAGGTCCATCGCCTCGGGTCCTCCGGAGGTTCTTGGATCGGACCTCCTTGTTGATCGCCGGCATCTTCGGGCAAACTCCGGACTAGAGTAGCGTTGTCAAAGGTCGAGACCATTTGGAACACGTCCGGATGCCACTCTGCACCAATTCCCACTTCCTCCGGCCGGGGCCCGAAGTCCGGATAGCGCGGGTCACAATGTTGCGCTCCACGGTCCATGGCTCCCAGACTTCCGTCGGCTTTTGGGTGCCATTGCTTTCTCCTCCTCTTGTTCTTTGGTGCTGGGTCCGTACGATGTTCCTCCTTCGCGCGTTGTTGCTCCAACCTTGACGGCGCGCCACGCTCTAGTGGCGCCCAAAAGATAGCGCCAGAGAGCCGGATTGCGGGCGCAAGGCTGTGGATGCGGGCTGCGGCCGGACCTCCCTCCTTGGCGCTTGTGGAAATGCTGGCGGGAAGGCGCCTCTTCGTTGTCCGTAGCGCGAGTGCATGGCTTACTCGACCCTACGCGCTTACTGCGGCCTTCGCGCGCGACCGGGCGTGAATACTGCCTGCGGCCTCAGTTCGGTCTGACCTGCATGCCGACCTCCACTCGGGGCCGTCCGTGGCGCCGCCTCGTCATCCTCACGCCTCCTCCTAGGTTACTTTCCTGGCGTACTTATCCTATTTTGACACAGGTGGGTTCGGACTTATCCGTTACTCGGCGTAGTCCGAGCTTGCCATAGTGGTGGGGTCCGTTGTTCACTCAGTCGGAGTATACTCCGAGCCTCGTCCGGCGCTACCCAATTTATTCCTCCTTTCGCCTTATTTATCCTTCAATCCTAAAAAAAGCGAAACCCTACTTGTTCCTAACTCCCGGTATAGCCGCAGTCTCACTGGGCACAGAACCCAGTAACCATCATTATGATGGTTCCTGGATTATGTGTCCTGGATACCTTCACCACCTGCATGACTACATTAGTAATAGGACTTCATAAACTAGCAAAAAATAAATAAGAACTTCTATTCACCTCCAGCACCCTGCAATCATCAGAACACAAGGCGTCAGGGAAATTCCAGAAAATCCAGAGACTATGGAATAGGACTGGACGACATCCCATATACCTTCTCTTTCAGTCGCACCCCTAATCGTGTGCATGTTGAAAGACATTCTGAAGAGGAGTTGCGGGACACTTTCAAATCTCGCGAAACAGACTCACCTGAAATCGTTGGTGCTTACCGAGTGCCCAACGACAGATTGAGTCACAATGAAACAGCTTTACTAACTGTTTTCTCTCGACAATTCGAGGTTACTGCTGCGCGGCACATTGAGGTTGTGGATGCGCTGGATCTGTTCTTAAGAAAGCTGGAATCAAATACGCTGGAATTGCACAAACTCACAGAATTGGCGGCTACCCAACAACGGCAGACAACATCAATTTTTGGCGCGTAATCCTCTGCTGCAGCGCTGCTGCAGACCCTGGCGTCTGTGCGCGAAGCCCAGATCCCACGGGCCACCATCTCCGCTATAGTAGGCCGCGACCCTGTCCACCAACTAGTGTGCCTTTTCAGAACAGGCGCCCAGCAACAGACGCGTCCCTGCACAAAAGGCGCCCACCCCAGCATTAGCTTTGGCTTCCCAACCGACACCGGCCAGGATGTCTGCTGACATCTGTAGCACCACATCTACTTTTTCGTCCTCATCCTGCCGATACTTCACGAATCCAGTGGTCCTTCCTCATGCTCATTTTGACCTTCTGAGTGACGAGAAGCGTGTGTACCGAATTGATCAACCGGTACCTCCTACTCGCCCTCACAGAAAGTCGGAATGTCAAGAGGAGGAGGAGGAGGTGTAGGAGAAGGAGGAGTGGAGGAGGTGGACCTTCCCCTTCACTTCCGCCTGTGCCCGTAATCCCTCAACCAATTGTAATCCTTCACTTCTTACTCTGTCGGATTTAAGGAGCGAGACCGCTTTAATGGCACGAAGTTCGAAGGCCGGCGCGTACGCATGACAGCTGCCCTGCAAGCTCGACATGTTTGGGAAGTTGTTAGTGGAACAATCACAGAGCCAGCAGCAACTGCCACACAAGAGGAAAAGGACAAGTGGGAGAACCTGAATAATGTTGCTCGTGCCGTGCTAATTAGAGGGCTGGACGAGATCCTTCTGCCAGATGTGGCTTTCCTTCCAAAGGCCGAAGAAATTTGGACCCAACTGTTGCAAACATATGAAGCTAAGAACATCCTTACCATGTGTGCTGTCCGAGGCGAGCTCTTCTCTTTGCAGCTTAAGGAAGGAGAAAAGGTTTCACCTTAGATCCTTCGTTTCCGAGCAATTGTCTTGCGAAGCCCAGATCCCACGGGCCACCATCTCCGCTATAGTAGGCCACATCCACCAACTAGTGTGCCTTTTGAGCAGGCGCCCGACCAGCAGGCGTCCACCGCAAAGGCGCCCACCCCGTGGCTGGCTTCCCAACCGACAGGCAGGATGTCTGGCGGCGACATCTGTAGCACCACATCTACTTTTTCGTCCTCATCCTGCCGATACTTCCTGAATCCGAGCTGGCGTGTCCTTCCTCATGCTCATTTTGACCTTCTGAGTGACGAGAAGCGTGTGTACCGAATTGATCAACCGGTACCTCCTACTCGCCCTCACAGAAAGTCGGAATGTCAAGAGGAGGAGGAGGAGGTGTAGGAGAAGGAGGAGTGGAGGAGGTGGACCTTCCCCTTCACTTCCGCCTGTGCCCGTAATCCCTCAACCAATTGTAATCCTTCACTTCTTACTCCGGATTTAAGGAGCGGGGCCGCTTTAATGGCGCAGTTGAAGGCGGTAGCGTGCGCATGCCACAAGCTCGACATGTTTGGGAAGTTGTTAGTGGAACAATCACTGAGCCAGCAGCAGGCGCCACACAGAGGAAAAGGACAAGTGGGAGAACCTGAATAATGTTGCTCGTGCCGTGCTAATTAGAGGGCTGGACGAGATCCTTCTGCCAGATGTGGCTTTCCTTCCAAAGGCCGAAGAAATTTGGACCCAACTGTTGCAAACATATGAAGCTAAGAACATCCTTACCATGTGTGCTGTCCGAGGCGAGCTCTTCTCTTTGCAGCTTAAGGAAGGAGAAAAGGTTTCACCCTTCGTCCTTCGTTTCCGACAATTGTCCAGGGCCATTGGGAAAGGGAATGCAGAAAGAAGAAAGCTGGCGAGCCACGCAAAGCTGAGAAGCCCTCCAGACAGGCTGAAGCTCATGTGGCTGCCACAAAGGATCGACCTTCCTTGTCGACCTCTGACAAGCAACCTGTAGTAATGACAGTCTGCTTTGCATCTTCTTCCATTCCTTCCCCACACACTTGGTACCTAGGTTCCGGTGCCACATCTAACATCTGCAATGATCAGTCCCTGCTTAGCCATTATAGGGCATCTACCACTACTAACAAGGTGTTATTGGGTGATGAGGTCACACGTACAGGATTACGCATCAAGGGGTACGGTACCTGCAGGTTTCGTCTCCATGATGGCTTCATCCTTCACTTGAATAACGTGTTGCATGTCCCACACATGGCAAAGAATTTGATATCTGTCAGCCAATTGATGTCTCTTCATCAATACGACCTACTTTTCACTTCGTCTAGCTGTGAGCTTACTCAGCAAGGAGGAGACAAACAGGTCGTAGCTAATGGCATCCTCGTTCATGATTTGCATCAACTAAACTTAACTTGCCTACCTGCAGATGTAGCACATGTTGCCCAAATGTCTCCAGTTGCTGAGGCCAATCTTTGGCATGCTAGATTAGGTCATGCTAATCGTGACAAGCTGATAAAGATGTCTAACCTCACATGCTATAGGGAGCCCCTGCCTAAATGCTTCAAGGACCTTCCATTGTGTGATGCCTGTGTCATAGCCAAACAGAAGGAAATTTCTTTTCCCATTGTTGCTCACCGTGCCTCACAAGTCCTAGAATTAGTCCATGCGGACATATCTGGCAAGATCGACATCAGCAGATAGCACAGGATCAGAAGCAAAACTTGGTGTGCTCTGATACCATGTAAAATATTGGATAGTATACACAACTCCGATGTACCCAAAGTCTTTTAGGGTCCTCTAAAATACATGAAATGTAATTAGGAAAAAGGACTGATGTTATAAGATCCTTCAGTTCCTCTAACGACATGGAGTGTGACTACCCAATCAATTTCATCAAAATATAATATTCAATTAATTTTATAAAAATAAAAAGGTCCTTTTGGGGTCCTCTAAATTACATGGAATATAAACACAAAAAAAGGCATGGGATACGGTTACAAGGTCCTCCAGGGTCCTCTAAATTAGATGGAATTTAGACATTTAATTAATTTTATCAGAAAAAAAAAGTGCCTACACAGCTACGATATTCAACGACCTCCAAGGACGAAGGCATGACTGGTGATAACATTACATAATGAAGTTCAATCTGCAACCGCTTGTGCAGGTGGACAGTACCCTGCCTGCCTTTAATAATGTCTTCCTCCAACGCTCTCAGAGGAAGAGCAGCAAGAAATCCTTTCACAAACTCACGACAAGCTTGATTCCCCCCGTAGCACACATATGCTGCACTGCTGGCACCAGTAGACTCGTCTGGACAAAAACCTTCTGCAGTCACTGCACCTGTTACAGACTCATCAGTCACAGCCTGTGTTGCCCTATTGACAACTCTCCCTAACTTCAGGAAGTGTTGCATCAAATTTTTCATTAGCTTCCTTTTCGCTTTCGGTGGTGTTTTCCCCATCATCAGTAAAGGCTCTTGCGTTGGTGCTGCTTTTGTCACCAACTGGGAAAGAGATGAACTTGCGTCGAATTGCAGAATATATGCCTGATCACATCCTTCATGCAGCCTTTCCCCCAACGTGTCAAAAATATAGGACACATTCTCGTCCATCTTTAGGATGAAAAAGTGGTCATTCCAGCTGACAATGTAAACAGCTGGTCCAGCGCAATCAATTTGATCCCAGATTTCATCAAATGTCATTGCCCCTTGTAAAACTTCTAGGGACTTACCCAACTGTTCGGGTATGAAAAACCCGACGAATGATTTTTCTGTAACTATGCGGAGAGGTCTCACCCCTGCCTGCAAAATAGTTTCAAGGTCAAAGTGTCGGTCTGGGAACCTTTCCTTCAGTGTCTCCACCTCACACAGCCTCTGCCATTCTGCTGATCCATCACGAATGAGCATGTCAAACTCTGCCTTGCCGGGCATCCAAGTTGGATGCTTCAGCAGCCAGTGGGCAATGACTGCCACAAGTGCTGTACAAGCACTTTCGCCAGCTGCACTCTCACTTCGCTGATCAAATGAAGCAAAGAAGACATTTGTTACAAGTTTCAAGTTCCTGTCTCTATTTTCAATCTGTTTCCACTCCCAAAATCCGACGCTAAACAGTCCCTCCCCACTGAAGTCCACAGCCTCTACAGCCAGAGAATGATCACTTGCCTGCCTCTGCATCTCCTGCAAATACTCCGCCACCAAGAAGCGGCTGACATTAGAGGAAAACCTCTGCTTTAGAACCACCAGCCAGTCAGCAGCAAACAAGCAAGGTTTCAACAAGCCAGATTTTTGACACTCACCACGATGGCAACCTCAAAATAAACTCCCAACATACGGCGATCCCAATCTATATCATCACCACCTTCTTCAGCATATGCTTTTTTCAACAGGGGCTCCCCTCTTGGACGCGGTGACCTTAAGCTCAGTTTTTGTTGCAAGATGTGAAAACATATATTTCTGTTGCACCAAGACAAAAGACTGGACATGGAAATCTGGGACATAGCTTGCTCTGAATCTGTATGGAAAAACCCCTCATAGGCTTTCGAGAAACCTGCAGAGGCTGCCCTGCTGTGGATTGAGATCACAGTCCCAGCTTCGCCCACCCCTTTATCTTCCCTACGAAAAGAAAGCACTCCTTCAACTACAAGATTAGCACCTGTTAGTGTTTTATAACTGAAGGACTTGGCGTGCGCGTCGTCTGGCTGTTCATGCTCCTCATTCTCCAAATCTTCCAGCGTGTCTGGATTGTAGGGGTCAGAGTCATGGGAACTACCTCCACTACAAGGTGATAACCTCCCCTTCTCACTGAGGGCATCCAGCACAACACTCTTCTCACCATCCGGCAGTAGTCTCCTCCTTCCAGTGCTATCCTCACCTTTTTCTCTCCAGGCTAGAGGCCATCCCAGGCATGACGAGAAGGATGGCATGTCATCGAGATCCAATTCCTCCAACCTGAAACTCACCTGACATGGGAAAGATCATATAATGAGAAAACGGGCCAAAAACCAACAACTACAAAGAAACGGAAAATGGCAGGAAAGCTTACAACAAGACAAGCTTGGGATTCAGACTCCTTAAAAGTGCAGAGGAGTGGCAGTTTGTGAATCTGACAGGTGTTGACAGTTGTTGAAGCGAAGGCGGCCAAGTTGACAATAACTCTGCCCAAACGTGACTGCTTTGCTTTGCATCCCAAGCCCTGAAACCTTGCATGAGCAGCCGATATTAGGCACGGTCATGGACAAGCTGACAAACTCTCCTCAATCACTGTTCATGTGAAGAAACCATGCACAGACCTGGTGGATAATGAAGAAAACATTCCAAGGCAGGAAGGAGCCCCCGGTCTTGTCAAAGCGAAACACACAGACATGCTCAAATTCATGCTCCCATACTATTGTCCCACCAGAGTGATTCATAGCGCCAACACCTGTGGCACTTTTGATGCTTCGGAAGCGGGATCCAAGTGCCCCCTTAGGCCCTTCCCACTTCACATCAACCAATACTTGGGGATTATGCAGTCCGGAAAGAACTAAGCCCTCCAATCTGTGGATTGTGAGCGTCACTCTATACTTCGAGAAACAATAACGCGTGGGCCGTATCATCTTTGGTAACTTCCCAAGCTCCTAGGATGTCATAGAAGCCTGTTATCTTCCCAGCTCCTACGATGTCAGGAGGCCTGTTAGCTTCCCGGACCCTAGGTGTTAGCTTCCCAAGCTCTTAGGATATCATTGAGGCCTGCCAGCTCCCCAAGCTCCTACAAGGGCAGGCCAACCAAGCTCCTAGAATGTCATCGGGGCCTGCCAGCTCCCGAAGCTCCTAGAATGTCATGGAGACTTGCCAGCTCCCCAAGCTCTTAGGATGTCATCGAGGCCTATCAACTCCCCAAGCTCCTAGGATGTAATCGAGGCCTATCAGCTCCCCAAGCTCCTAGGATGTCATCGAAGCTTGTTAGCCTGTTAGCTTTCCAAGCTGCGAGGATGTTCTCCACACCTGCTCGCTTTCCAAGCTGCAAGGATGTTCTCCACACCTGCTCGCTTTCCAAGCTGCAAGGATGTCCTCCACACCTGCTCGCTTTCCAAGCTCCGATGATGTCGTCCAGACCTCAATCCCAAAGGATATTTTCCAGTCCTAGGAGCTTGTTAGCTTCACAAGATATGTAGCATGTCTTCCTGCTAGCTTCCAAAACTCCTAGAATGACATCTACCTTTCTGAGCTTGGGAAGGTTCTAACATGGACCGGGCTGAGTACAGGTTGGGATCCTTCTATTTTCAAATAGCAAGATGTTTTTGGGGAAGAAGAAATAATCTTAAGGACCGCATTTCCGGACTTGGAAGCTTGGTGTCCATCAAGCCATCTTGAGCTCAGCATATGGCAAGCAAGTACCTTAACTACCATTTGTGATAGTACCCAACGGACATTCTGGGCAAAGGTTGACCATCCTCAGACGACATCTAATTCGCTTAAACCATCATCCATGTAGTCCATACATACTTGTTCAGACCTCAATGTCTGAGACTTAAGGCTTCTTGCAATCGCTCCTGCTGGACGCATCAAATATAGTTCACAGGTGCACCGGTGTCTCCAGCTACGTGTGTGACAGGACCATGTTGATACGTTCCACATAGTCTGCCACTCCACATTCAAGAAATCCCGGAAGGTGTACCTCCCACATGGTACCTCCCACATGGTACCTCCCACATAGTACCTCCCACATAGTCTGCCACTCCGCATTTCAGAAATCCCGGTAGCTGTATCTCCCACATAGTCTCCACTCCGCCACTTGGGCAAGAGGAGAAAGGTCCTGACTGCCTCTAGAACCTTCATCTCAGTCGAGAACTAGTCTGCCTTTGCAGCCGAGACCATCCAGGCCCGCCGCATAGCCAGAGCCGCTTGCTCCTGGAAATCTTCCTCCAGGATGTTCCAGCAGAAAACCCAATGAAAAGTCCAGCACAAATCGATGTTTCAGACTTTAGCCCCAACCAGAAAACCATGCACCAGTCCATCCATGTCTGTCCACCAGCTCTGGCCCGGCTGCTTCCATGCCTTGATGCTCGTTCTCCTCGCTTGCATCTCCTGTGCCTGCTCCCACATCTGGGCACCGGTGTATATGTTTGACATGAGCACATAGGCTGCAGCATCTTTCTTGTCAAGCTTCACTGCTTCATCAAAGGCATGGCGTCCCACTTCCACATTATTCCACTTTTGACAAGCACCCAAGAGAGTGTGCCAAACTGCAGCATTGGGCAGTACAGGCATTGTTCTCACTACATCTAGTGCTTCGTCCAGTTCTCCTGCACGACCCAGGAGATCCACCATGCATGTGTAGTGGTCCGCCGTGCGGGTGATGCTGTAATGGCTGCCCATGGACTCAAATTGCTCTCGACCCTTGTCCACTAGACCCATATGACTGCACACTGTCAGTACACTAAGGAAGGTGATGCCGTCTGGCTGTATGCCATCCTCTATCATTCGGAGAATCAACCCAAAAACCTCTTTAGTGTCTCCTTGGCGAGTGTATCCTGCAATTAGTGCATTCCAGACAGAAACGTCTCGTTTGGCCAATGCCTGGAATACCTGCTGTGCATCAACCATGCTACCGCACTTCCCATACATGGTTATCAAACTGCCAGGTACAAGCCCATGGCCTTCAAGCCCTTGATCTTTAATTTGTGCATGAAGGTCCCTTCCCAGGTGCAAAGCTGCCAAATTCGCACATGCCTGAAGGAGGGACACAAATGTCAAGGAATTCGGTGGAACCAAGCCTTCTTCTTGCATAGCCCTGTAAAGACCAAGGGCGTCCTGCCCCATGCCCTCCTGGGAATATCCTGCTATCATGGCATTCCACGTCACCACATCTTTATGACCAAGTCTGTCAAACACCACCCGGGCATCCCTTAGACTCCCACACTTTGCGTACATGCTTACCAAACTGCTGGCTACAAACACATCAGCCTGAAGTCCTAGCTCTCGAATCTGTGCATGAAGCTGCCTCCCTTTCCCCAAAGCCGGGGTGCCCAAACTTGCACAAGCCTGCAGAAGGGAAGCAAATGTCACAGAATTGGGTGCAGCCAGGCCTTCTTGTTGCATTGCACTGAGAAGAGAAAGGGCTTCCAGTCCCATGCCCTTCTGTGCATATCCAGCTATCATGGCATTCCACGTGACAACATCTTTCTGTGGAAGTCTGTCAAACATGCCCTGAGCATCCTCTAGGGAACCGCACTTTGCGTACATGTTCACCAGACTGTTGGCTATCACCGCATTTGCTTCAAGTCCTTGCTCTCTAATTTGTGCATGAAGCTGCTTTCCCTTCCCCAAAGCTGGGATGCCCACAATTGCACATGCTTGCAAGAGGCACACAAAAGTTACAGAATTGGGTCTCACAACACCTTCTGCTTGCATAGCCCTGTAAAGAGCAAGGGCGTCCTGCACCATACCCTCCTGGGAATATCCCGCCATCATGGCATTCCATGTCACCACATCTTTCTGACGAAGCCCGTCAAACAAGCCCCGAGCATCCTTGAGGGTGCCACACTTTGCATACATGTTCACTAAGCTGTTGGCTACACGCACATCAACGTGAAGTCCTCGTTCTTTGATTTGTGCATGAAGCTGAGTCCCTTTCTCCAAAGCCCTGCTGCCTAGACTTGCACAGGCCTGCAGGAGGGAAACAAATGACACAGCATCGGGTGCAACCACGCCCTCCTCTTGCATGGCACTATACAGACGAAGGGCTTCCTGACCCCTGCCCTGCTGGGCATATGCTGCTATCATCACATTCCAAGTCACCACATCTTTTTGAGCAAGCCCGTCAAACACGCTTTGAGCATCTTCCAAGCTGCCACACTTTGAATACATGTCCACCAAGCTACTACAGACAAACAAGTCAGGCTCAACGCCACTGGTCAACACATCAGCGTGCACCTGCTGTCCACATTCCAAGTCTCCTCCCCTCACACAAGCCTGAAGTGCAGCTACAAACACATGGCCATTTGGCTTCAGGCTTGTCCTGCGCATTCTGTGATAAAGCTGTATGGCCTGCCTATCTTGTCCGTGTCTAACATGTGCAGAAATTATGGCAGCCCACGTAAACGTATCTGGTTTGAAAACCATATCGAATGCATCCATAGCTTCTTGCAGCCTGGCATTATGAGCATACATTCGCAAGATGTGGTTGCACAAAAACGTATTCGACTCGTATCCCTTCTTCACGGTGAGAGCATGAACACGGCGACCCAAAGACAGATCCCGCTTGGCTACGCATTCCTTCAGGACCAGACAAATAAGAGCAGTTGAAATCTGGCAGTCTGTTTGCGCAAGAACTCCCAGAGCCTCTACCGTTTCAGTGAGCTGCCCCTGCTGACACAGTTTCCTCACGGTTTCGGCATTCGGCCCTCTCCAGTTGAATGAGTGAACACCACGACCAATGAGATTGCTAAGCCGGTCGGCCAGCGATCGGGAACCTATCTGATGTTGCCGGCTATCCCTACGAAGTTCGAGACCAGAAAAAAATCTTCGACCTGGTCGCTGGACCACCCATCTCCCGCAACACATCCTCTGTCTCTCGCGGCTTCGTTGAATGTTGATCCTGGGTGAACTGATTGACAAAATTACGTGCGAGTCTGAAGATTTGAAGCAGTCGTCACATGCTTGTGCAATATGCAGGC
Source organism: Anthoceros angustus (assembly GCA_010909165.1). Taxonomy (NCBI): domain Eukaryota; kingdom Viridiplantae; phylum Streptophyta; class Anthocerotopsida; order Anthocerotales; family Anthocerotaceae; genus Anthoceros; species Anthoceros angustus. The sequence continues at coordinate 1,794,713 of VJWM01000044.1, read as the reverse complement.
CGCGGCAGTGTGACAATCAACAGAAACCGGCACATCTTTCACGGACCAGAATGTTCCCTCCCCTTTATCGAGGTGGGTCTCCCCGATAACCGGCTTCTCGTCGTGCGGCCACAGACGGCCTGCCATGGGATCATCAAAACTGACTGCAGGGGTTGAGTCCTGTGGCCCATTTCCCTCTTCCCCGGAAAGAAGCTGCTGCAGCCTTGCTCCACTCCGGGGATTCTGCTCCGCCCCAACCAGAAAGCTATGGACCAGTCCGTCCATGTCTGTCCACCAACTCTGGCCTGGCTTCTTCCATGCTCTGATTTTCTTTCTCCTCAGCTGCATCTCATGTGCCTGCTCCCACATCTGGGCACCGGTATATATGTTGGACATCATCACATACGCGGCGGAATCTTTCTTGTCCAGCTTCACTGCCTCATCATAAGCATACCGGCCCACCGGTACGTTTCCCCACTTCTGACAAGCAGCCAGTAGAGTGTGCCAGACTGCAGCGTCAGGCAGGACAGGCATTGTCCTTACTAAAGCTAGTGCCTCGTCCACTTGCCCTGCACGACCCAGGAGATCCACCATGCAGGTGTAGTGGTCTACTGTGGGAGTGATGCCGTAGTGTTTTCTCATATCCTCGAACAACTCTTGGCCCTTTTTCACGAGACCAGTGTGACTGCACACTGTTAGTAGACTAAGGAATGTGATGCCATCCAGCTGTGTACCATCCTCTTTCATTCCAACAACCAAGTTAAAGAGCTCTTCGTTGTCTCCTTGACGGCTGTATCCTGCAATCAGTGCACTCCAGGCGACAATGTCTCTTTTGGGCAATGCCTCAAACACCTGCCGTGCATCCACCATGCTACCGCATTTTGCGTACATGTTTATCAAACTGCCGGCTAGAAGCGCATCAGCTTCAAGACCTTGTCCTTTGATCTGTGCATGCAGGTCTCTTCCCAGATGCAAAGCTGCGGAACTTGCACATGCCTGCAGGAGACACACATATGTTACAGAATTGGGTGCAACACTGCCTGCTTCCTGCATAGCCCTGTAGACATGAAGCGCTTCCTCCCCCATGCCCTGATGGGCATAGCCCGCTATCATGGCATTCAACGCCACCACATCTTTCTTACCGAGTCCGTCAAAAACATCTCGAGCATCCTCTAAGCTGCCAGACTTTGCGTACATGTTGACTAGACTGCTGGTCACAAATACATCATCCTGAAGACCTCGTTCTTTGATCTGCGCATGAATCTGCCTCCCCTTCTCCAAAGCCGGGTTGCCCACTGTAGCACATGCTTGCAGAAGGGACACAAATGTCACTGAGTCGGGTGTTGCCATGCCATCTTCTTGCATCGCACTGAGAAGAAGAAGGGCTTCTGATACCATGCCCTCCTGGGAATATCCTGATATCATGGCATTCCATGTCACCACATCTTTCTGGGTAAGCTGATCAAAGACGCCCTGAGCATCGACTAGGCTGCCGCACTTTGCATACATGTTCACCAAGCTGTTGGCAACAAATACATCAGCCTGAAGATTTCGTTCTCCAACTTGTGCATGGAGCTGCTTTCCTTTCTCCAAGGCTGTGGTGCCCAGACTTGCACATGCCTGCAAAAGGGAGACAAATGTCACAGAATCTGGTGCATCCATACCTTCTTCTTGCATGCATCTGTAAAGACAAAGGGCTTCATGCCCCATGCCCTGCTGTGAATATGCTGCTATCATGGCATTCCACGTTACAACATCTTTTTGATCAAGTCCGTCAAACACATTCCGAGCATCCTTCAGGACACCACACTTTGCATACATGTTCACTAGGCTCCCACCCACAACTACCTCAGCCTGAACCCCTTGTGTCCTTATCTGTGCATGTAGCTGCTTCCCAGTCTCCAAACCCCGGGTGCCTGCACTTGCACATGCCTGCAGGAGGCACACAAATGTCACAGAATCGGGAGAAGCCAGGCCTTTGTCTTGCATAGCTTTGTAAAGACCAAGGGCTTCCTGCACCATGCCATTATGGGAATATCCTGCAATCATTGCATTCCACGTCACCACATCCTTCTGAGAAAGTCCCTCAAATACAGCTTGTGCATCCTCTAGGCTGCCGCACTTCGCATACATGTTTACCAAGCTGTTGGCGACAGACAAGTTTGCCTGCAGTCCTTCTCCTCTAACATGTGTATGAAGCTGCTTTCCCTTCTCCAAAGCACGGGCGCCCAACGTTGCACATGCCTGCAGAAGGCACACAAATGTCACAGCATCGGGTGCAACAAACCCTTCTTGTTGCATACAGCTGTAGAGATGGAGAGCTTCCTTCCCCATCCCCTGCTGGCAATATCCCGCTATCAGTGCACTCCAAGTCACCACAGTTCTTTTACCTAGTCCGTCAAACACTGCTTGAGCATCTTCTAAACTGCCGCACTTTGCATACATGTTCACCAAGCTGTTAGCTACGAACACATCCTCTTGTAGCCCGTGTTCTCTAATTTGTGCATGAAGCTGCTTCCCCCTCTCCAAAGCCGGGGTGCCCAGAACTGCACATGCCTGCAATACGGACACAAATGTGACACAGTCAGGTGCAGCCATTCCATCTTCTTGCATGGCCCTGTAAAGATCGAGGGCTTCTTGGCCCATGCTCTGCTGGAAGTATCCTGCAATCATGGCATTCCACGTCACCACATCTTTCTGAGCCAGTCCTTCAAACACGCCCTGCGCAGCCTCTAGGTCGCCACACTTTGCATACATGTTTACCAAACTGTTGGCCGCAAACACATTGACTTGAAGTCCTCGCTCACTAATTTGCGCATGAAGCTCTTTCCCTTTCTCCAAAGCAGAGGGGCCAACACTAGCACATGCCTGCAGAAGGGCAACAAATGTCACAGAATCAGGTACAGCCATGTCATCTTGCATAGACCTGTAAAGAGCAAGTGCTTCCTGCCCCATGCCCTGCTGAGCATACCCTACTATCATTGCATTCCATGTAACCACATTCTTTTCAACTAATCCATCAAACATGCTCCGAGCTTCCTCTAGGCTGCCACACTTTGCATACATGTTTACCAAGCTGCTGGCTATAAACACATCAGCTTGAACTCCCCGTTCTCTCATCTGTTCATGAAGCTGCCTCCCCATCCTTAAAGCTGAGGTTCCCACACTTGTACATGCCTGCAGGAGGCACAAGAACGTCACCGAATTGGGGGCCACCATGCCTTCTTCTTGCATAGCACTATAGAGACGAAAGGCTTCCTGACCTTTGCGCTGCTGGGAATATCCTGCTATCATGGCATTCCATGTTACAACATCCTTTTCAAGAAGCCCATCAAACACTCTTTGAGCATCTTCCAGGCTGCCACATTTTGCATACATGTCCACCAAGCAACTAGATACAAACAAATCAGTCTGAAAGCCACTAGCCAACACCTCAGCATGCACCTGTAGCCCAGACTTCAAGTCTGCTCCCCTAGCACAAGCCTGAAGGGCTGCTACAAACACATGCCCAGTTGGCTTCACACCTGACCTGCGCATTTGATGATAGAGTTGTACGGCTTGCTTATCTTGACCATGTTTGACATGCGCAGAAATTATGGCAGACCAAGTGAAGACATCTGGTTGCGCAACCATGGTGAAAACGTCCATTGCTTCTTGCAACCTGGCGTTAGAAGCATACATCCGCAGGATGTAATTGCACAAGAACGTGTCCGACTCAAAGCCTTTCTTCACCATTAGAGCATGAACACGGCGACCAAGAGGCAGATCCTTTTTAGCCACACATTCTTTTAGGACCATATGAAATACAGTCTTGTAAGTATCACAATCCGTGTGCACCAGAACTCCCAGAACCTCGACGGCCTCGGCGAGCTGCCCCTGATTGCATAGTTTCCTTACTGTTTCAGCCGTTACACCTCTTTCGTATCCTGCAGGCCTGCTAGAGTCAGCATCATTTGGCACCCTCCAGCTACTTGTAGCGGCAGGACGACCCATCTGAACATCCAGAACAGCCAGCTGCGAATCCACCCAAGCTGGCTTGTGGACATCGTTTAGCCAGAGGACATCCTGGGACTCCCGTTGCCGGAAGTCAGGCGAATGGGAGCTCTTCTTATGTTGCCTGATATCCCACCAAAGTGCTGGGTCCAGAAAAAATGCTCGCCACAAGAGCTCCTGCTCCCTGGAGGAGTCATAGCATCCTGTTGGACGGGCTGGCCTGCCTGCCAAAGTGCTGCATCTTGTGGCTTCATTGTTGGTCAACGGTTGGTTCCTTGCTCGTGCTAAAATACCTGTTAACCTCCACACAGCCATGGCTCGCATGAGCACACCCCGAACCTCTGGATGTAAGAGGCTAGCACCAGGAGCAGGACACTTAATTGACATGCCAAGAGCGCATGCCACCCTGTAGACATTGGAATAGAAGTCACAACCATGAGAGAATCATTCACCTGGACAAGCAGGACAGACTCAAGTCAGACTGCCTAGCGAGTTGGAAAGCTTCAAGTACTTAGGCCTGCTCAGTCCATGAACGGAGCGTCATCTACTCATTCATTTGAGGGATGATGGAAACATTTTGGTGTCAGCTGACAGTGGAGCCATTCGTACGCACATGGGAAGACGCTCATGTTATTGATGCCCAACCAGCTGTGCAGCAATGCGGCCATGCCAGCCATCGAAGGATTGGGAGGCGCAGCTGGGTCAGCCAGGTCTGGAGCGGAGTCGGGCAGGCGACGGAGTCCATAGAATGCGAGCCGGCTCTTGCCATGTTCCTGTGTTTTTAGGTGTGGCAAATGTCGGGCTCGTGTACTTGTGAGACATGTGAATGCAAGGGATTCCAGGCACTGCCCAGCGACGGGTTGGTGCTTGTTGCATCCATGGTTGCGGGGCGATCTTCCGGTAGCCATGGCTGTCCTATTCTGAGGCTAACAGATATACATTCAATTGGAAGTACCAGGTCCCCTAATGAACTCCGTAGGTAAGAGTCCCTAGATTGGGTCACTGTAGAGACGCATACTCTTTGTTGTAAGCCCGGTGTGCCTCTTTGTTTCAAAGGTGATTTGCATACTGTGCGTCTGCAGATCCTCGAATTGAACCGGCAGTGAGCGCGGAGTCTGGGCTTCCAATTAGCCTGACTTGCGGGCATGAGGAGTCCAAGGAGGTCCGCTAGCTGAGCAACTTGTACAAGCTTGCTCATGCGAATGGGGTGATCTGGATATGCCGATGGGTTGTCGTGCTAATGCCTCCAATTACGTGCTGGATGGTCGTTACCCTCGCAGAGCTGGAGGATATGGAAGAGGTATAACGGGTGAAATTGTGGCTACTCTATGTCAGCGGGGCCAGCTCTCGGAGGCAGTTTATGCTCTGGGACTCCTGGTGCAAACAGACTGTCATGCTTCCAAATCTCTCTTTTATATGCTCGTAAAAGAATGTGTGGCTAAGAAAGATCTGCTTCTGGGCCGTCGTGTTCATGCTCTCGCCGTGAAGAAGGGGTATGTGTCGGATACGTTCCTGTGCAACCACATTCTGCGAATGTATTCTTCCCATGCCAGGTTGCAAGAAGCTGTGGATGTGTTCACTATGGTTGCCAAACCAGATGCCTTTACGTGGGCTGCCATTATTTCTGCGCATGTTAAACAGGGACAAGATAAGCAGGCCATACATCTGTATCATAGGATGCGCAGCTCCAGTGTGAAGCCGAACTGCTATGTGTTTGTAGCAGCCCTTCAGGCTTGTGCGAGGGCTGCAGTCCTGAAATCTGGGCAGCAGGTGCATGCTGACTTGTTGGCTAGTTGCGTGGAGCCTGATTTGTTTGTGCGTAGTTCCTTGGTGGGCATGTATGCAAAGTGTGGCAGTTTGGAAGACGCTCATAGAGTGTTTGACGAGCTTCCTGAGAAAGATGTAGTGACTTGGAATGCAATGATATCGGGATATTCCCAGCAGGGGATGGGTCAGGAAGCCCTCGGTCTTTATATGGCTATGCAGGCGGAAGGCATGACTGCACCGGATTCTGTGACGTTCGTGTCCCTCCTGCAGGCATGTGCAAGTCTGGGAGCCCCAGGTTTAGAGAAGGGGAAGCAGCTTCATGCACAGATCGCCACACAAGGATTTCAAGATGATGTGTTTATCGCCAGCAGTTTGCTCAACATGTATGCAAAGTGCGGCAGCCTAGAGGATGCCCAGGGTGTGTTTGACGGACTTGGTCAAAAATACTTGGTGGCTTGGAATGCCATGATCGCGGGATATTCTCAACAGGGCATGGGACAGGAGGCCCTTCGTCTTTATAGGGCCATGCAAGAAGAGGGCGTGGTTGCACCCAATTCCGTGACATTCGTGTGCCTCCTGCAGGCATGTGCTTGTGTGGGAGCTTTGCATCTAGGGAGGGAGCTCCATACACAGATTAAAGAACAGGGTCTTCAAGCTAATTTGCTCATAGCTGGTAGCTTGATAAACATGTACGCTAAGTGCGGTAGCATGATTGATGCACTGCAGGTGTTTGAGGGATTGCCTGAAAGAGATGGTGCAGCCTGGAATGCACTTATTGCGGGCTACACCCGTCAAGGAGACAGTGAAGCGGTCTTCGACCTGGTTCTCAGGATGAGCGCGGAGGGCGTAAAACCAGATGGCATCACATTCCTAAGTGCCCTAACAGTATGTAGTCATACAGGCCTAGTGAACAGGGGGCGAGAGTACTTTGAGGTCATGAGAAAACACCATGGCATCGAGCCCACGGCTGACCACTACGCATGCATAGTGGATCTCCTGGGTCGTGCAGGACAATTGGACGAGGCGCTAGCTGTAGCAAGGGCTATGTCTGTGCCACCTAATGCTTCAGTTTGGCACACTCTATTAGCGGCTTGTCGAAAGTGGAGCAATGTGGAGATCGGACGCCATGCTTTCGATGAAGCAGTGAAGCTAGATGAGAAAGACGCTGCAGCTTATGTGTTGATGTTGAACATATACACCGGTGCCCGCATGTGGGAGCAGGCACGGGAGATGCAGGCCAGGAGAAAAAGAATTAGGGCATGGAAGGAGCCGGGCCAGAGTTGGTGGACAGACAAGGACGGGCTCGTGCATCGTTTTCTCGTCGGGCATAGGAATCGTCCTGGGAGCCAAGGAAGGCTGGAACAGGCTGTTACCAAATCCTTCTGGAAAGAAGGATGTGTGCCACATCTGAACGCGGCCTCTGATGTTGGAGAGGAAGCTCATTCGTGTAGTGAGCGCGGGGAGCTGGCTATTGCACATGGCCTGAACAACGCAGCCGAGAGTGCCCGCCATATCCACAGTGAGAAATTTTTGCGGGTCTGCGGGAATTCTTGTACTGCCACAGCCTACATATCGAGAGTAGCGAAGCGAATTAGGGAAGCTCGCTGCCTACCACTTGTAGGAGGACAGATTGTATGCTTACAGACTTTGAAAACCTCATTGAATAGTGTGATGAGGCTGCCTTCCGTTATTGCAATTTGTTCAAGCCATTCAAGACCAAACTCATGTCCTCTGCAGCAGCCTCGCTTGTGATCCGCTGGATTGAAGTTGAGGCCACTAGATTTCTCTTCCGACATTCTTGGAGCTCATCGGGGGTCTCTACATTCAACATTTCGGGCAGGAGCAGCTGTTGCCAGCCAGAAGACGGAGCATGCGGTTTTGGCAACAGCTCTCTGTCTCCCACGCATCTTTCCGGCCGCTACTGCTGCAGCATCATCGGCATGGCAGCAGAGGAATGGTGGCGGTGAAGAAGGCTGCTGGTGCTGCTGCCAGCCCGGTGTCATGCCGCCGCCAGCGAAGCTTCCTGGTTCGTGCTGCCTCTGAAGCAGCAGGGCCGCAGCAGCAGGGCAGGCTGGTGCTGGTGGATGGCAACAACCTGCTGGACAGAGCCTACTACAAGCTCATGGCCAGAATCCACCACGGTAAGATGCGAGAGCACAAGTCGGATGGCAACGGGGACTCGGTGCTCACCGTCTTCACGGCCCTGGCCAGCCTGCTCAGGCTGCTGGAGCTGCTTCCCACCTGCGTCGCCGTTGTCTTCGACTTCAAGGGCGCCACCTTCAGGCACCTGCTGCTGCCGACCTACAAGGCGGGCCGCCCGCCGATCCCCGACGCCCTGTACGAGGTGGCGGGCTACGCCAAGTCCGCGCTGCTGGCCATGGAGGTGTGCGCGCTGGAGGTCCCCGGGGTGGAGGCGGACGACGTCATCGCCGCCCTGGCCGTGCAGGCCGTGGGGGCCGGGATGAAGGTCAGGGTTGCGTCCGTGGACAAGGATTTCTTCCAGCTCCTCTCCCCGTCGCTGCGCCTGCTGCGGCCGCTCCCCAGGGGCTCCGGGCTGGTGTCCTTCGGAATGGAGGAGTTCAAGGAGATGTATGTCGACTTGGAGCCGTCGCAGTATGTGGATGTGCGGGCTCTGGTGGGGGATGCTGTGGATAACATTCCTGGCGTGCCTGGGATCGGGGAGAAGACGGCGGTGAAACTCATCCGGGAGCACGGCTCTCTGGAATCCCTCCTGGACCGCTGCCACGACGTGACGGAGAAGCGGGTTCGAGAGAGCTTGCTTCGTAGCAAGGAGGATGCCGCTCTGGGAAAGAGTCTCCTCACTCTGCGCTCCCAGCTGCCCTCCTCCGTGCTGCCGTCTGGCGTGCAGGATCTCGTGTTCCGGGTGCCCCGGGATGGGGGCCTCAAGTACATTCAACTGCTGGATGCGATGGGTACGTGTGTGCACCCTTCTGAGTGCCAGCAACTGAAGAAGAGATCTCTCAAGCTCTGGGAGTCTCTCCCAGAGCTTGACGACTCAGCCAGGTGACGGGGGACGAAACCAGGAGTAGGGCAGGTGCTTGGTGGCAATGCCTCCACTTTGTGATATTCGACCGGTTGCAGGGTAGGAGTCTGATCGGTTTGTGCAAGTCTATGAGCTGGCGTGGATGGATGCTGCAAGCGGGGTCGGGATTCTATCTCGTAGAATCAGCAGAGCGTCACAGGATCAGCAGCGAACCCGATTCTCAAGTTCGCAGGACATGCATTTGGCGAGTGCGTTGAGCGCTCCGGGTGTTTCTTGCCCAGCATCAGCCTCGCAAGCCACTACCAAATTCGTGCGCGAGGTCTTTAAGGATACACTCAGCAGGGGCTTGGCCGGGAGTTTTTGGCTCGCAAGCAAACATAATGCTACAGTTGCCACACCTGATCCCATCACATGGTCTGCCAGTTTCTTTGTGCATGTCAAACACGGACAAGACACAGGCGATACAACTTTACCATCGGATGTGCAGATGGCCATGTGTTTTTGCACGTCGCAGCCCTCAGGCCTGTGCAAGGGGTTCAGACTGGAAAACTGGGCGGAACATACATGCCGATGTGCTGGCTTGTGGTGTTGAGCCTCATCTGTTCATTTGTACCATCTGCTTCATGACATGTATCGAAAGCGTCGCAGCTAACAAGGTGCTCAGACACTGTTTGACGGACGTCGCAAAAAGATGTGGGACATGGAATGCTATGTTAGCTGGATATTCCTAGCAGGGCGTGGGGCAGAAAGGTCGTGTCCTAGTGGCATGCGAGAAGAGCAAGACAGGAGGACGTAAGGAATGGTCTCTCCGATTGGTTGCAAGGGAGATGGTCTCTCCGCTTGGTTACAGAGGTAAACAGAGTTGCGAGGGGGGCCCAGCAGTTGAACCCAAGATGTTGGTACTTCATGGCAAGTGTAAGTACAGGATTTGACAGACAGGTGTTCGATGGTTGGCCAGGGACCCATACGTCGCATGTGTGGTGCTTTTCTATGCGTCCCTACGGCGTTTGATTTGTGTCCGTGCGAAAAGTGGCTCTCAAGAGAACTGGTTTGATCCGACTTTCCGCAATTTATCTGGGTGGATAACTATTTGTAAACTGCTGTGGATAACCACCCGAGAAATGTTCCAGTTGTTCCTGTGCCGCGGCCATTGGAGCATTTGGCAAGCACGTCTATTATATATTGCTGGTAAATCTCCAAAGATCATGTCACGACCTCTATCCTCCAAAGACTCTCCACCAAGGGTTGCTTGCCACGTCAGTCGGAAGACAGTGCCCATGGTAGACTGCACCCCGAATCAAAGGGATCGTAGCAGCCAAGGTGAGCAATGCCTGCGTGAGATACGGTTGAACCTACCGAATGACGACGGCTTCACGGTAGAATGCGGAAGGCATGTGGGGCTCCAGATGGATCACGGCGTGTGATGGGTAGCCAGAAGCGTTCGCATTTGAGGCAAATGGTGCTGCTCCAGCAGGTCCTGTGGATGGTTGCACTGGCTTAGAGGGCGGCCGCAGCAATTGCCGCCTTGCTCATTGTCTGAGCTAGCTGTGGAACATGGTCAGCTTGAATCCAGGTCTGAACCGTTAAGATTGTGGGGGCGTGTGTCATGTGATGGCCAACATAGCAGCAGGAGGCCCCTGTATGTGCCTAGCCAGTAGCACACGCGTCGGCGGCTTGCGGTCGCCGATGACATCGGTCTCGCACTGTCTGTCAGGACCAATTCCATGGCAGGGTTCTGTTCTCCAAACGAATCAATGTGGAGGTTCCGAGAGCAGAATTTCAACAGGGATTGCTGTTGCATACAGTGTGGCGCCAGTATCGGGTCCCGATGCAAGGCTGGGCCGATCTGCACAAGTGGAGAGACTTCGGTGTCCAGCCCCTTCCTGCAGTAGTGCATACAGTGGACCTGGTAGAGGAAATCCAAGGTATGCTTGCAGGCGTGGCGCAGATTCAACAGGCAGGATTAGGAGCCAGCTCTGCCCATGCCTTGCCAGGACTGCATTGCGGAGATTAGGTTTTGTACATATCTCAGGCCCTGTTCTTGATTGTAGATGCTTAGGTTACTCTCCAAGAAAATTTGGTGTACCAACATACCCGCTTGGAACAGATCTCGAGGTTGGAGCTCTGGTAGCATGTAATTCCTTGGATTATCGGACCACAAGACATCTAAGGCGTTGTCCAGCGACATTGTGTGGAAGCTGGAAATATCCCAGGCCCAAAAATGCCCGGTGTTTAGTAACATTGGCTCCTCGTGCTAAAGCTAGTGGCCTGCCATCTTCAGGTCGCAGGGTCATCAGCTTTCAGCAGTCGAGAAGTGGGGTTGACCAAAGCCTGAAGGCGTGCTGTTGTTCCAAAAGACTGTGCCTGGCTACCGGAGACTCCTCCCTGGGGATTGATCATCCAAGCAGACAGTATTCATGTGTGTCAAGAACGAGGTCCATTGCATTTGTTCTCCATGCTGCTGAAAATGGGCAGTACAATGTCAGTTCCGATGGCAGGGATGGAACAGCGGCTAAAAATACGGTGGATGCCGGAGCGGAACTCTTCAATCTTGGGCTTCAAGGTGTGCCTGGGGAAGATTCGCAACGGAAGCTGGCGGGTGGAGTCATGGATAATGTGTCATCTTTGGCGGATGGCAATTTCAGAGACATAGCTACGGCTGCAATGAGAGCCACCATTTCTCCTGATATAAGGGCCAATGAACCTGTCGAAGCTACTGAAGCAGCTAGGTTCTCGCGCACGTTGAAGCCTGATAGCTACCCAGCAGTCTCTGCTAATGCAGAGACAGAGGACCTATCAGATGTGGTGGCACAAGCTGACAGGCTGTTGCGAAAGCTGGCAACAGCACCAAATGCAGATGCCGTGTTGTCACTGATCTCTGAAGTAGCTGGAGGGGAGGGCCGTGTCTTGAGCAATACGGAGTGTTCGGATCTGATAGTAGCTGCACTCGCAGAGAACAACGTAGAGTTAGCTTATTCAATACTTGATGCCATGCGCTCCAGCCTTTTGATACGAAGGCTTGACACTGATGAAGGTGAATCCTTGTTAGCTGTTTGGGGCTGTTTCGGTTGAAGGTTGCGGGTTTTCTCTATCATGTTTCATTCCACGGGCTATGTTTTGTGCAGTTAGTCTTGGTGGTGAGAAAGACGGCTGCTGGAGATGGCCACAGGCCGACGTAACCACCTATTCTGCTTTGGTTCGAGGTCTGGCTGCATCTCTGCGAGTATCAGATGCGCTCGAGAAAGTGGCTGATATACGGCGTCGTGGTGTTCCTTCTGGTGATGAGGTGTGTCGAATTTTGTTTGGTGAAGCTACTGAAAGTGTTTTATAGCAGCCTGAACTAGGTCACGGTATCCTCCTTGTGTGTAGGGAATGCCGCTTTGACCTCTCGTCTAATTGAATCAAACTTGTTGAATGAACTAGAAATACCCTAACGCAATGCAGCTGGAGCATGGACTCAGGAATGCTTGGTGTTCATCCTGTTGGGTCAAGGACAGCACTTTGTGTGATAACCAAAAACTGGTTGCCTGAAGTAACTGCAGTTCTCACAAGGGATGGTTTAGATTCTGTATGCAGGTTCCTTTTGGAAAAGTTGTGATGTGCCCAACTTGTAAAACACCTCTTGCAGTTGTCCAGCCGCAGCATGGTATTCAGGTGAGTCAGTGTGGTGAATGCTGTCTCATTATCAATAACAGGTGGGAATGGAGCTCTGACTATGTTTAAATTGCTGCAGCTGGTGCCCTGTGCAAAATGTCGATATCAGTACGAACTCATGTCTGGGGATGTGGTTAGCTGTGAAAGTGAATCTCTAAGGTAAGCTCGATGTTATTCGAGACATTTGCTTCCGAGACAGGCTGGGTAATGAAATTTTGCCCGCTCACAAAGTAAGGACTTGCAGCGGAGAGATCTCTATGTTCCAAAGAGGTGTGCGGGTGTTGCAGTTTGGGAGCCGGGCTCCTGCAGCAGCTGTGCATGCAGTTGTGGTGAGCTTGCAGTCTATCGAACTGTACGCCAGCGTTTCCTGTCCATCTGAGCTTTGAAGGTCTCTAACCATTTTACATGTTTCCTGAAGGTAAGAACTCCAGGTGGTCTAGCTCGAACACACAGATTTGCAACAGCAACAGCAGATCTTCCTGCACAAGAGGGAGAGAGGGTCACAGTAGCTTTGGCAGCTCCAGCCTCGGCAGGACGTGGCATAGGCCCCTTGAAATCCAGCACCAGAGCCCCAGGGTGGCGGCCAGCTGAACCTATGGCAATCACAAATCATGTAACTGGGCGTGTGTCAGACTTAACACGCGCCCCTCCAAAGTCTGGGAGTGGAGCGTCATTCGACACATCTGTCCTCGTTCCTGCTGCAGTGTTGCTTGCTAGCAGTGATGCTGCAACGGCTTTGATCGACCCAACTCTTCCTCAAGTGATCGCCGTCGGGGCGGCTGCTGCTGTGGCCCTTGGTGGAGCTGCAAATGCATTTGTCCTGCCCAAATTGAATCAGGTATGCTCACCTAAACAATTGTTGGAGAACTGACTTTCGTCTGGAGTTTGGGTTCTTCCCCATCCTGCCGAATGTCATGTGGAACTAAATCAGCCCTATCTGTCGGTAGCTCCCACAAAAAGCAGTGGACGCCACAGCTCTCAGGCAACAGTTGCTTTCTCAACATCAGAAATTGCAGGAACGGCTTGAAGAGCTCTCGCGTGCCGCAGCTGAAGAGGTATTACTACTTCCATCATTATTCTTGCGGTCCATGCGCGAGATGTGTGAATGGTCTCATACCTGGTTTGGTCATACAGGTGCGAATGTTGGCTCGGATGTGCCAACTTCAGAACAAAATGGAAGCTGTGGGGATAGACACCTACAGGTGAAAATGCTTTTCAAGTGAACCATCGAACAGTGAGAGGCCAACTCGTTTGCCTGGAATATCCACTGATAATCTTATTACTTCGGTAGTGTAGTGCCAGGATTGCACGAGTGAAGAAGGCCAGAGAGGGTCTGGATGAACGACTGACGGCTCGACTTGAACTAATGGACAACTATGCCAAGGTGGATGTCCGACCCCCCTGCCTCGTTTTGCTTACAGCAATGATCCCCTGCCAGTTGCTGGTCCAACTTGCCTTGCTTCCACCTCACTCAGAGAGAGAGCGTGCGTGTGTGTTGCATGCAGGTTGCTTCCATGATTGAGATTGAAGTAGAGATGGATGTGGATGTTCTAGCTGCAGAGGACGCTGGTGCTGCGGTGAGATTGCTGATCGCGAAATGTCTCACCTGCAAACATTTGTCGCTATCCTTCGATTTGTTCTGCTTGTGGTTCTTTCTAAAGCCCTTCAATACGACTGTCACCCAGGCAAGCATTGCAGAACAGATCGAACGCCTGATGGAGGTCGAGTCTCTTCAAGCGGTATTCATCTATGAGCGTCTTTTTTATCAATGAAAATGCAGTCGTAAGGGGGAAAGCTAATATCTTGTCGTGGTCGAACAGGAATGGAAATTGCAAGCTGAAGTAAGTGATGAGGTGGAACGCCTTCTACGATCTTCCCCTATGCTACCGGAGTCCGCTTAAATTTTTTTTCCGTTTTCATTTTCACCTGCCACCATTCATGCCCAGTGAGGCGTGAGGCAAGGATTGTTAAGCAGGTGTATTCGTATTGGACTTGTATCATAATTGGTGAGCATATTACATACCGTAATAATGACCTGACGACGTAGCTTTCAAGTGAAGTAGCTTTTCAGCGGAAATTGTCGTTGGTCCTGCTTATATGTACGCAACACACTTATCAATTATTGTATCATTAAATTGGAAAGTCTGTTGCAATCCACAAAGACCGCCACGGTAGAAAATTTAAAGTACAGAAGTTGACGAAGCACTAGTTGCGTTAAGACCGTCGTGACATGGAACAGGGATAAAGCGTTAGAACACTTTCTGCACATTAGCTATCTCGAAGAAGCTTCTGAACAAGTCCATTAAAAAATAAGAATGACTCTTATGAACGGTTCAAAACACACAGCCATGTCGACGAAGCTTCTGAGCAGTCCAAAACATCCGGCCATGTTGAAGACGCTTTTGATCAGTCCAAAACACACAGCCATGTCGACGAAGCTTCTGAGCAGTCCAAAACACACGGCCATGTCGAAGACGCTTTTGAAAAGCCCAAAACATATTGCCATTTCCTAGAAGCTTTTGAACAGCCCGAACCACCTCTTTCTTGCAGGCAATCCACTACACACACATATAAACAAGCGAACCAACAGTGTTGGCAACGCAAGAACGATTTCCTACTACATCATAACTACAATCAGCCGTAACACAGGAGTGGCATAAAATATTGCTTGGAGGTAGATATTTCAAAGATCATTGCAGCTCCGGCCATTCAGCGAAGGCTTAAGGACAAGGCAATTCCAGCTGAGCACTCTCAGCCAGAATGAAACAAATCACCCACCATCGCACTGCAGACATTTGCAGGTGGAAGCTTGCCCACACAAACAGGTTGTTTCCCTTGCCTATCATGGTTTATCCCAAAACTTTGTAATAGCCCCCTTACCCCCCCTTCCACCGTTACCGTTACAACCAACGGCAAGCTGCAACCCAGCCGATTGCACTAGCTTCCATGACCGGAGAGCAGAAGGTGAGGTTGCGGTACGAGCAACAGCCCTGCTTAGGGCATGTCCAAGAACCAAATAACCATCATCCGTGCTCCTCCCCTGCTACACCGTGACGCCGTCCGGGTGCACTAGAGCGGAAATGGACAATTTCTTGGTGACAGACGGAGCGTCCGCAGGCTTCCGGAACTTCCACCTGGACACCCAAGACAAGTTCCCCCCGGATTGCCGATACGCGGCACTGGAAGCAGGAACAGCAGCAGTCCTCCCGCTGCTGCCCCCGCTCACACTCCTGCTTGAAATTTCCTCCCCGGACGTCGATTTCCGGCCAGACCCCCTCAATGGCGAGTCCGTTGAGCTCCTCCTCCTCTCCCACACCGTGCCTGCCATCAAGGAAGCACTCCCACTGGAATTCGACCTCTTCACTCCACGGACCCCTCCGCTTTCGGAAGCTCCACCCTCCACAGCACCGCTGTTCACGCCTCCAGACCTCCCCGATTTGGACTTGCTGAAATGCCCACTCAAGGAACTCTTGAAATCAGACCGCGCACAGTACTGGTGCACAACCTCCACTCTCGAGAACCTCCGGCTGCCTTCCCACTCGCACTCCCCTTGTCCGAGAAGGAATTGCGGGCGCTAGTGGTGCCGACCTCGGAGCCGGCCCCGCTCCCGTCCCCTTTCCTGGAACCCGCCCTCGGAAGCCCATCCTTC
Organism: Anthoceros angustus; assembly: GCA_010909165.1. NCBI lineage: Eukaryota > Viridiplantae > Streptophyta > Anthocerotopsida > Anthocerotales > Anthocerotaceae > Anthoceros > Anthoceros angustus. Next base: position 1,778,667 of record VJWM01000044.1, on the reverse strand, counting down.
AATGCCGCAAGAGGCGCGGACGCCTTCTGCTGCTTAGCCGTCCACCCTGCCTTCACAGGCCCTGCCGAGGCCGCCTGCCCCGGCGCATTCTTGCTCCTCCCAGCCTTACTGTCCCCAGCAACCGGGCTGGCAGCCTCCGAGCTCTTCCCTCCCCGCGAGCTGGCCTGCTCCGCGGCCGCAAGCCTCGTCAAACACACCGTCAAGCACAACGGACACACCCCCACCAGCACCCCCGCCTCCGGATGCTTCCGACACCTGGGCGCCATGAAATCCTCGTCGTCAGAGCTGTCCGCGTCCGACTGCTCCCCGTTGCTTCGGTACTCCTTCAGACCAGCAATCGCTCGCCTGATTTCAAACAAGGAATCCTCATCAGATAGCTGCCGGCTGGCATCACACGCTGCATTCACGATCGCTTTGATGACGAACGTGGAGATGGACTTAAGCTTGATCCTCTTCCACGTGAAGCTCCCCAGCGCCATGCATATCCTCGGACAGCAGCAAGCACGCCACCAGCCAGCAGCTGAGGGAGGAAAGCAAACAAGAGAGCGGGAGAGCCAGCAGATCCCTCCCTTACCCCCTTCCACCGTTACCGTTACAACCAACGGCAAGCTGCAACCCAGCCGATTGCACTAGCTTCCATGACCGGAGAGCAGAAGGTGAGGTTGCGGTACGAGCAACAGCCCTGCTTAGGGCATGTCCAAGAACCAAATAACCATCATCCGTGCTCCTCCTGCTACACCGTGACGCCGTCCGGGTGCACTAGAGCGGAAATGGACAATTTCTTGGTGACAGACGGAGCGTCCGCAGGCTTCCGGAACTTCCACCTGGACACCCAAGACAAGTTCCCCGGATTGCCGATACGCGGCACTGGAAGCAGGAACAGCAGCAGTCCTCCCGCTGCTGCCCCGCTCACACTCCTGCTTGAAATTTCCTCCCCGGACGTCGATTTCCGGCCAGACCCCCTCAATGGCGAGTCCGTTGAGCTCCTCCTCCTCTCCCACACCGTGCCTGCCATCAAGGAAGCACTCCCACTGGAATTCGACCTCTTCACTCCACGGACCCCTCCGCTTTCGGAAGCTCCACCCTCCACAGCACCGCTGTTCACGCCTCCAGACCTCCCCGATTTGGACTTGCTGAAATGCCCACTCAAGGAACTCTTGAAATCAGACCGCGCACAGTACTGGTGCACAACCTCCACTCTCGAGAACCTCCGGCTGCCTTCCCCACTCGCACTCCCCTTGTCCGAGAAGGAATTGCGGGCGCTAGTGGTGCCGACCTCGGAGCCGGCCCCGCTCCCGTCCCCTTTCCTGGAACCCGCCCTCGGAAGCCCATCCTTCAATGCCGCAAGAGGCGCGGACGCCTTCTGCTGCTTAGCCGTCCACCCTGCCTTCACAGGCCCTGCCGAGGCCGCCTGCCCCGGCGCATTCTTGCTCCTCCCCAGCCTTACTGTCCCCAGCAACCGGGCTGGCAGCCTCCGAGCTCTTCCTCCCGCGAGCTGGCCTGCTCCGCGGCCGCAAGCCTCGTCAAACACACCGTCAAGCACAACGGACACACCCCACCAGCACCCCGCCTCCGGATGCTTCCGACACCTGGGCGCCATGAAATCCTCGTCGTCAGAGCTGTCCGCGTCCGACTGCTCCCCGTTGCTTCGGTACTCCTTCAGACCAGCAATCGCTCGCCTGATTTCAAACAAGGAATCCTCATCAGATAGCTGCCGGCTGGCATCACACGCTGCATTCACGATCGCTTTGATGACGAACGTGGAGATGGACTTAAGCTTGATCCTCTTCCACGTGAAGCTCCCCAGCGCCATGCATATCCTCGGACAGCAGCAAGCACGCCACCAGCCAGCAGCTGAGGGAGGAAAGCAAACAAGAGAGCGGGGAGAGCCAGCAGATCCCTCCCCTTACCCCTCTCCCCGCCCGTGTCCCGCCTTACAACATCCGGGGGGCGGGCAGGCTCCCCCCTTATACTCTCTCCCAGCCTCACCACATACAAAACACAAAACACAAATCCGATCCCCGCCCAGCTGGCACCGGGGGAGACGTTACCGTGCAACAACCGAGGCCAGGGATTCGGTGCCTGTCCGTGCCACCGAATTCCTGGCCTCGATGGGGGCCGACAACAGCCAGCAGGCAGCCGTCAGGGCAGAGAGCAAGAAGCTGCTGCGATAGAGCTGTGATGAAGCCCTCGAGACATGGGCCCTGACGAGGGATGAGGTAAACGCTTCTTCCACTGACTACGCAAAAAGGAGCCCACCCACGACGACCCCCCACTGACAACCAAGTCCCGCGCCCGGACACATCCCAGCACGCTTTTACTGCGTCACTTCCAAGCCAGGGCAGCAGTAGCAGGACTCCAGGACCCCAGGACTCAGCGTGAACTCACAGGAGAGAAGACAACGTAAAGGCATTAACTCCATCAGCATCTCCAGCAGCAATTTAATAATCTACATACATATCTAGCAAGCACTCTTTACCAGTCCGTGGAAGCACAGAGATGCAGAGAAGGAACAGGAGAAGAGCACAGGAGAAGAGCACAGGCGGGAGGGAGCGCACCCTGTGTGGATTGGAGGCAGGTACTCGAATCTTGTGCGTTTTAGGGAAAGGCGCCGGAGCAGCAGATCGCACGGCGACAGAGGAGATGCGGCGCGTCCGCCAGAGCGGCCGAGCATCCCTTCTCCTCCTGCTGTGAGCGGAGGCCCGGGAGCGGGCGGAGGCTGAATCGCACAGTGCGCTGCAGCAGCGTCCAGGGCCCCACTGGGCCCCGCCACCGACCGTCCGCCTAAACAAACGTCCCCGGGCCTCCCGGAGGCGCTCTGGCGGGGGCATCGCGCCACGTGGCAGGGCGGCCGTGGCGGGTGCGGAATAAAAAACTGGGAATATCGGATGCCCAGCCCTACAGAATTTGTCTCTTGGGAAGTGGGGGCCTCGGCGCAGTAGCGCAGAATAGACTGCTGCGGGGAGTGCGCACAGTCCCGTGTCGTGTCTTACTTGCACAGTTGCGATGCTCGGGACAGTGCGTTGCTGCCGACCCCCGGCGCAAGCAACCATCAACCGACCACAAGTTCCGGGCTCGCTCTCAACACCGATCGACCACGGCGATTCCAGAATTTCGAATCGGGTGGCCAAGTCACGGCTCGAGAATCCTGGCCACCGACCGATTGTTGTTCTGTGCGACAGCGAATCACTGGACTGGCGGGGATTGAAATTGTACAACTTGCAGGCGCCATGGTTGCTCAGGCGGCGGCGGAACGGGGGCTTGCACGAGTCCGACTCCCGACTCCTCCGCTAGGTTTGCACCTAGTCTGCCTAGGGTTGGAAAAAAAACAGCAAGTCACGCGCAGGCAGGCACGCTGACGTCTGGTGAGCACGATTTCTCGGGGCACGAGCCCCGGGCGCAAGGATTGCCATTATTTTTTTTAGGTTTTCACTGTAGCCACGGCCTGCGGTGCCAGCGACGCGCCTTGCTTGACGGGAGAGAATGGAGTGCAATGTACATATGTGTGTGCCTATGTATCGGCAATGCATGTATGGACGTACACAGGGAGCAGCTGGCGGGTCGCCCACGTGAATTTCTGCTCGCCGTCGCGATGCCGCATAGCAATGGGGCACCGGAAGATGATGGGCTTTGGGGATGTGTGGTCGCCATGTATGGTCCCACAGCGAATGCGTGGGATGCTCCTGGCACTCACGTTGTAGTCTAGCACAATTTTACAGCAGCGGCATTGAAGCATTGAAGGCGGCAAGCTTGAAGGGTCCCCACAGCACCCAGGACCCGGACCATGCACCCACGACACGGCTGTTAGCGACTGGTCCACAGGAAGTAGCTGCTTGCGTGCCAGCTGTGCACAGCCGGGCCACCAGAAGCGACCTGCCAACAGTACACAACTGGATTCTATTCTTCTTGGTATCTCAACGAAGGAGACAAGAGTCCTCATACAGCGTATTTTTGTATGCTTCGGAGTGCCTGTTACACATCCGGAGTCAGTGAGATGTCACTGGCTGCAACAAGCTTTCTCAAAAAATGTCAAGGGTGTGGCTATGGCGGTTTGAGGATAAGCGTGCGTATGTATGTACGTACGTACCCGTGTGCTTCTTCCACCTTTGTATAACTGCCTCTTTTGGATACCCAAAGACCAACCTTATAGCTGGTGTGCCTGGTCGAGCATGCAACAACGGGGCAAAAAAGTATTTTGACAAAGGACTGTAGCCACAACACGATTGCACACACCAGCCGTGCCTGCCCGTTTTGAAAGCCTTGGAAACCTCTCTACATGGGGCACGAATCATTCTCGTCCGCAGAAGTTGGGATATCCTTACCATGTCCTTGACCATAATTGCCATACATGCACCATGTTAAGGGGTGAGGCCAGGAGTTCCACCGCTAGTTAGCTTCTCATCACTAGTTCATCCTCCCAGTTTTAGCCTCCCTCACACGCCAGGACCAGACGGAACTCAAACTGCGCATGTTTGGTTTTCAGGCACATGCATACAGGAAAAATAGCCTTCCACACTAGGCACCACAGCTGGCGGGAAAAGACTCATAGCGCCAGACTATCGTGGTGGGGCTAGGATGTTGGCAAGGGTGTCTTGGGCAAAAGAGATGGAGTCTATGGCCGTCTTGGCGAACCAGCTAAGTCCGACTTTCAACTTGTGCTCATTGGTCGGAAGCCGATACAAGTAAGCAAGTTTCCTGGCTGAATGGCCGACCACACCATCAAGCGTCAGACCATCTGGAAAGCTTGGTGTCACTGCTCCATCGTACTTCCCGAGGGTCATCATCTCTCCTAGATGTGTGTATTTGAACGCACGAAGTGGTCTGTCGTTGATTGCAGCCCACAGATTCCAGCCTGCGTATTCAGCTTGTTGGAAAGCCACCTGAGCGGTTGTTGGGAGCAGGTTTCCAGAACTGTCCTTGGCACCAGCTGAGTCTCCGATGGCAAAAACACGAGGATGACCCTTCACCCTCAGAGTGCTGTCCGTGTCCGCTTGGCCTCGCCCATTCAGAGGAAAAGAAGGCTGGGTTTCTACGTCTCCGGGTGGAACAAGTGCCTTGGTGCCCACCGTCCAGAGCACCAGATCAGCATGTAGCTTCCGCTCCTCGCCCTTCTCCTTTGTTCCTTTCAGGTTAAGCACAACAGATCCGGGACTGGATTTTACACCGTTGTGTGCTGCACTGTTGCTGATACTGGTCACAGAGTAGCCGAGAACGAGCTCCACATTCCTCGAAGACAGAATCCTCAATGCTGCTTCTCGATTTCCGGCAGGTGCTGAAGGGCAGACAGTCAGGCCATTGTCCACCACCTGAACCCCCCCTCGACCTCCCAGACGCTGGGCCACAGTAGCTGCTAGCTCAACTCCCGAGTAACCCGACCCCACAACCACGACACTTATCGGCAACTTTCCAGCTCCAAATCTCTCTCTTTCAAGTACCAGGAGCCGTTCATCCACCTTGAGAGCGTCCTCCAGAGTGGAAAATGGCACTGCAAGCTCCCGGGCTCCCGGGACAAAGCTCATCCTCGTCTCAGCCCCCAGTGCAAGCAGCAACCAGTCATACTCAATCTGTGTTCCACTCTCCAGGACCACAGTACCTCCGATATCTCTTAGTGCACGCTGACCCGTTGCTGCATCACAGGGTGTCACATTCTTCACCTTATCCTGCACAAATTGGATGCTGGTGCCAGCCAGCAGCTCCGAGAACCTTGGAGCAATCTCCCACTGATCCACTTCCTTCGACAAAAGCTCGTACAGCAAGGGCTTGAAAACAAATCTGTCCGACTGGTCAACAAGCAGCACCTGCGGCCGCTTGTTTGCAGGCCAAACCAGAGACTCCAATTGCAATGCCGTGTACAGGCCTCCACCGAGAATGCAGATTCGAGGTCTCTTGGAGTCTGTCCATCTGTAGGCAGATTTTCGAACATCTTCAACCCCAAAACGTGCACCATTCGCCCCTTGATCAACGTCCAGTGCAGATGAGGAAGCAGAAGCCCGCGGCCTCCAAAAGCATCCACAACCACTTTCTGCCTGCTCCACAGGCTCTGATACTCGGGCAATTTCCACCACCCTGTTGAGGAACAGCATGCGCTCATCGACCATGTCCTCGTCATCACCTTGTCTTTGGAAGCACAAAACCCTGTCCATTCTCGAGACAAGCTCCGAGAGAGGCTGTCGGAAGGAACTGGGGCGCAGACCTGAGCGAATACTGGGAGCCATTGTGCAGGCCGGTGCCGACATAATGCTATTCATCACCCACCCCGCAAAACCTAAATCCTCATTCAGCTGAAGGCAGACAGTCAGGCCATTGTCCACCACCTGAACCCCTCGACCTCCCAGACGCTGGGCCACAGTAGCTGCTAGCTCAACTCCCGAGTAACCCGACCCCACAACCACGACACTTATCGGCAACTTTCCAGCTCCAAATCTCTCTTCAAGTACCAGGAGCCGTTCATCCACCTTGAGAGCGTCCTCCAGAGTGGAAAATGGCACTGCAAGCTCCTGGCTCCCGGGACAAAAGCTCATCCTCGTCTCAGCCCCAGTGCAAGCAGCAACCAGTCATACTCAATCTGTGTTCCACTCTCCAGGACCACAGTACCTCCGATATCTCTTAGTGCACGCTGACCCGTTGCTGCATCACAGGGTGTCACATTCTTCACCTTATCCTGCACAAATTGGATGCTGGTGCCAGCCAGCAGCTCCGAGAACCTTGGAGCAATCTCCCACTGATCCACTTCCTTCGACAAAAGCTCGTACAGCAAGGGCTTGAAAACAAATCTGTCCGACTGGTCAACAAGCAGCACCTGCGGCCGCTTGTTTGCAGGCCAAACCAGAGACTCCAATTGCAATGCCGTGTACAGGCCTCCAAAACCCCCACCGAGAATGCAGATTCGAGGTCTCTTGGAGTCTGTCCATCTGTAGGCAGATTTTCGAACATCTTCAACCCCAAAACGTGCACCATTCGCCCCTTGATCAACGTCCAGTGCAGATGAGGAAGCAGAAGCCCGCGGCCTCCCAAAAGCATCCACAACCACTTTCTGCCTGCTCCACAGGCTCTGATACTCGGGCAATTTCCACCACCCTGTTGAGGAACAGCATGCGCTCATCGACCATGTCCTCGTCATCACCTTGTCTTTGGAAGCACAAAACCCTGTCCATTCTCGAGACAAGCTCCCGAGAGAGGCTGTCGGGAAGGAACTGGGGCGCAGACCTGAGCGAATACTGGGAGCCATTGTGCAGGCCGGTGCCGACATAATGCTATTCATCACCCACCCCCGCAAAACCTAAATCCTCATTCAGCTGAAGGCAGAAGAGAAGTACCCCAAGAATCCCTCATTGCAACAAGTCAGGAGTGTCAGCTGACAGGGCCTGGCAATGCCCCTCACATCTCAAGCTGCAGCTGGATACATCCATGCCGTAGCGGAACGCCCACGGTGCTGCTCGCGAACTCACTGCATAATTGATGCGGAATTTGGCTCCGAATATCAAGGTGCAGTGTAACTGTGCAGGTAGGAGTTAGAAAGGCATTGCTTCGGGAGTAGCAAGAGGACATCAACGCACACCAAGCGCATGGCTCACATGCTTCGTTGCTGGCCCCACAAAATTGTGTGGTTTTAATACAGAAAAGGAGCTACCACCCACAAGGAAAACCAGTCCACAGCTTTGTACGCCCAAGGACGTAACAGATGTACCGAGGCGCTGTCGATGTTGATGCAGCTCACTGACCCCATCTACAAAATGGGTGGACCAGTGTGCATCTCTGACCATGACCTCCTGCCTCTAGGTGATGGCACGTACGAGATCCGTGGTTACTTACAAAGGTGTGCTATCGGAGCCCATGTGGCAAAGGGAGCTACTCAGCATTTCCGCAACAAATTCTATCTCCATCAGACGGCGAAAGGTCCGTGGTGGGCAAGTAACCTAAGGTTCCCACTCCTGATCGTAGAGGGAATTTCATCCCTTCGTTCACAAACTAGAGATGCCCGGACCGTGGTGCTCACCCCCATGAATGCTCCACGATCCAGTCCCTGAGTTTCTCAAGGTCGCTGTCGCCAGCGCCCTCTGTATTAGTTTGTGCTTAGCTTCACGATGGAGGCGCGTATCAGCAGTGCTTTCAGGTTCCAACTGGTAATTTCCTTACACCATGACCTTTGCACGTTGTGTGCCACCATAGCCCTTGTGGCATTCACAGGAGCCTGCCACGGCATCTGAGACGTCATGGATCACAGCACTTGGTCTACGAATCAAGGCTGCCTGCTCGCCTGAAGGAATGAACCAAGGGATTATTGCAAATGGCCTCGGGCCTGACTGATCACGTAGTCGTCCATCATCAGCGTGACAGCCTGTTGGCTCTCATCCACCAATCCTGCATGACTGATTGCGACAGGAATGGAGAGGAAAGCAGCAGCCTGCACCCCCTACTGTATCATTGAGACCCTTTCGCTCTCATTGTGTTGACTGTCTACTGTCATGACATTTGATGTGACAACGTTGCACTCTTGTTCCCCTAAATGGTACATTTGCATTTTGCATGTAGGTGGCGCATTTGCATGCAGGTGGCACACTTCCATGTAAGAGCTGCACACAGTCAAGCATTTGCCTTGACGTTACATATGCATGTACGTGCTCTAGTAAAACACCACAACCCACACACCACACACAACAACACACATAACGAACCATACACGCAGGGACGACATTGTTTCTGAACAAGCTGAACAAGCAGAACAAGTACATCGCTCTACAGTGGACACATCTACTGGGCTCTCCCTGCTCATACACAAACATCGGGTCCCAGGACTGCCGAATCCTTGACTTCTTGCTACCCTACACGTGGAGAGAAAAATTCGGGGAATGCTACCGCAATGTCAAAAAGGTTGTGCAAGATGCCTGAACAATCGGTGCATACACGGGATGGAGAGGGTCAAGCTCTTACAAAACTTGCCTTGCTCCTCATAGTTCCCCGTGGCAACTCCAAGGGCTCGGCCAGGATCTCCGTACAGCAAGCCAGCTGAGGATAGTAGGTCAAACGAGGCATTCTCATGGCCTCAAGAGAGAACCTGGAGCGAAGCGTCATGCAATTATCCCTCAGTCCATGAGAAGGCCTGGCTTGAATACTTTGCTGAAAGGGTGCCTCTGAGGACACGGAAAAGACCTGTTTGCACACCTTACAACCACAGAGGGATTGGGAGTCGAGGGTTTTGGACAGCACGCACATTTGGGGAAGGAGCCACGATTCACGATAGCAAGAAGAGGCAGTAAAAGTTGGTGGAAATTGCAAGGTAAGAACAAAACCAAACACTGCACAAGGTTTTGGTGCAAGTATGCTCAAGTTTGCGGTGGAGGCTCGTAGCTCAAGCTGCAGAATGAGGGACCTCTTGCTGGCTCGCATTAACGGTGTTGGGGCTGCCCCACCTTCTGCTGCTGCTGTTGACGGTAGTGCCAAGGTTGCAGCCCCTGCAGATTGCAGATCTGCCGAGGTGGCTTGGCCTGGCTTTTCGATGATTCTCCCGGGAGTCATACTGGAGGTCCTCTACAGTTCGTGGTTAGTCACACTACCCTCGCCCGCGTCGTGGCATCTTCCGATACATTTGCACAGAAGGCGTCTTTCTGATCATGAGCAGCTCAACTTTGGTCCCCAGGTCCTGCTCGGCTTCAGATAGGCCAATGTCCAGGCATCTGTGGGTCAGAGGGTTCATCTTGTGCCCACGGAACCATACAGGAGGTTGACAAGATTACAAACAGTTCAGCAACAGGAGACAACATCTGCAGCGACGCTCAAGTGACTTGGCTACGTAGGCGCTCAAAAGACCAGTGAGAACGCCTTCAACAACACTCAAGTGGTTAGCGATGTGGATGTTCAAGTTGCTAGTAAAACTACTAGCAAAGGTGCTTATGAATCTGGCATTCAGGCTGTTGATGGTGATTCACACACAGATGTTCATACGGCCAGTGAAAACGCACGCAAAGATACAAATGTTCATGTGGTTGAACACCGTGAAGTATCAGTGCCATTAGAGGCTACAGAATTTCCAGCTGTTGCAAGTGAATGACGGTTTTTGGGGACAAGGTAGTGAGTGCTGGAGATTCATCATCAAATTTAAAAAAAACGTAAGAAAGTGCCGGTGAGGAAATCTAGTAGGAACACCTTTATTGTAGAGAAATACCTCAAGTACACCTAATTTTTTGAGACAGTAATTTCTTAGAGTGATCAATTTGTCATGGAATGATGATTTCACTCCGAGCAAATGTGTTAAGTTGAAATTTAATTTTAATACAAACTTTTATATTTTTCCAATCATGAGGCTGTTATGAAATGATTTACGACAGTAGACAAGTTGTATTGATTCATGATTTCAGCAACAAAATTCAATATAATAATTAATCAGATGATTAAATTTCATTTTTACTTTAGTAATAAAATTGTATGAGTTGGTGTAGAGGAAGCACGTATTCAATGAGAACTTGAGGACGAAGAATTTACCAAATTCTGGAATAAGCAAGGCAATTTATGCCCTGAAGATTGGAGCAAAGTATACATTTATGTCAGATTGGGTTCTTATGAACACCTGAATAAAATTTATATTCCCAAGGAGTATTGGAGCAATAGAGGATCAACATTCTGTCGTCCGTATTGTATATCCTCCCACAAAGTACGATTTTGACATTCACATGGAGCACCTATCCTTTATTAAGTAGAGAAAAATGTAAGGATATTCATCTTACTAGAATTATTTCGAGGAATAGGTGAAAATTGGAAAGGGTTAGAAGATTTGGTTTATAGCCCTACGAAGTTGGGAGAATGTTTCCCTAACTGTAATCAAATGATTGAAGATCTAAGAGGTAGTAAATACGAAACCAAATTAATTTGAATTCTAAAAGAACATATAACTTCAACCTTGTTTCCATATTGGTTCAATTATAAATCATTATAATTGATTATTAGAAATTTTATAAGTTGTACTAGAGAAGCATAGAGGTTGCTGTTGATTTAAGAACTATCTTGATAATCACCCAGATCAAATAATTCAATATGAGGAATTCATTACTAAAAAGGAGAAGCGTGACACGTTTTGTATCTAAACAAAATGAAGACTATGACAAGAGTGAGAAAATTACAAATGTAGGAGAAATATAATTTACTCAACATTAATGTTAATTTAGACACCCTAAATCGAGTGTATCAGTTAAACATCTGATGTGTATGTTACATATACTAAAAATGCAAGAATGTGGAGGTCCAGATGGTTTCATAAGTCCTAGTTATGAACTTTCCATGGTAGGAAATTTGGGAACTTAGGAAGTACATAAATTTTATGTTAATTATTATAAAGAATTAGTCATAGAAAGCCAACGCCAAAACCCATTATAAGAGTTTTTACATAGGTTAGAAATTGTTAATTTGAGTACGATGTGGGCTAGTGGTATAATCCTAAGTAATGGTTGGAATGGCTGGGCTAAGCAATCACCATCCAAACCAGAGACCACAATTTTTCTCCCTAGATTGGTCTTCTTTTCATAAAACTCTTATGTATCTACCAAAAATTGAGCCTAATCCACCCCTATCACTGCCATTGAATCGAACACTTTTGTTCCAAACTTTGTGTCTTAAACTTTCCAACTCATCAACTGTGTGACAAAAGATTGCTCTCCAATGTTTGTCACTATAGTCACTGTTGAATATCGGTTATCATTGTTAAACTTTCACCAAGAGTATAGCAGTTTGGGCAACACCAACTCTCTCTCCGAATTGTGGCGTCCTCACTTCGCGAAGAGCTGAGACTGGAGCTGGAGCGTAAGCGCAAGAGGAGAAGGAGAAACCGCCATCGTCCTCGCCACCACCACCACGAACAAGACTGAGCACAAGAGGAGAACATCCAATTGGGAAGTAGCTTCCTCCTCACGAGGAGGAAGGGAAACCACGAATGAAGAGCGCGAGGCGAAGGAAGGAGAAGAGAAGAAGCCGCCAGGAGCCACGCGACGTGAAGGAACCTTCTGAGCTCACGCGTTGAGTGGAGGGAGGCGAACTGAGTCTTGGGCGGGCGCCACGTCGGAGGCGCTAGGTTGGAACACCTATAACCTCGTAATTGTGGAAGGGATTTCGCGAAGAAGAACGCCGCGACCACCTCACCGGCGGCGCCTTGCCCTGGAAGGAGAGCTCCTGAGGAAAATTGGCGACAACTGGGAAGCATCACCAAGCCTAACGTTGGAATTGTGTCTCAGGAGAGGTTTTGCTGCCAGTCGTGAGGAGGAGAAGCACTTGGGAACGAAGCTTGAGGTTGCCAATTGGGAAGTAGCTTCCTCCTCTGACATCACTTGGGAAGTAATTCACTCCCCTAGAAGCACTTGGGAAGAAAGACGCCGCCATGCCTCAAGCAGGGAAGGGCAAGGGGAAGGAACCGCCTGCCAAGGGTTCCTCCTCACGAGGAGGAAGGGGAAAGAAGGCGGCAGCGGAGGCTGCGCCGCCAGGAGGAGAGGATTTTGAAATGCCCCAGTTCACCTGTTTTGCGGGCAGCTCAACCCCCGCGATTTGGTAGATTTCAGGCAATGGGCGGAAGAGGAGAACATCCAATTGGGATGGGTGTATGGCCGCCAATGGGCCTACACCAATTTGGAGTTGATTGAGGAGTGTTACATCAACCTCCATCAATCGGAAGCAGCCCTTGCCGCGTTGCCGGAGAGGAATGCTCGGACGGATCCGTGCTGCTGGACAGTCCGGAGCATTCGCCAAGTGTATGGTAGACCGGAGGAGGAGAGCTCAGGAATTGCTCTCCTCGAGAGGACAAATGGAGGGAAGAGGATTTCCGCAGGAGGTCCTCGATATGATGGACGGAGGAGTGAAGGCCCACGCCAAGAATGGCTGGAAGACAGACAGCATCAAGGAGCTGAAGTGGCGGCTCTTTGCCAAAATTGTGTTGGGATTGGTGAATTACCAACGGACCTCTTATTTCAGCACCAACTTCCTCCAGTTTTTGTGGAAGATCTCGCGAGGAGCCAAGCCGGATTGGGGCACTGTCATGTATGAGGCCTACATCCATCACAGGGAGAAGCTCCTTAGCACCTATTTGGCCAAGGCCATGTTACCTCAGCACCTATTTGGTGCACTTGTGGGAAACGGAGGAGCTCTTGACTAGCAAAGAGCTTGAGGATGCTTGGCATCCTTTTGAGATCATCCACCTCCAGCCAAGCTTAGAGAGGCCTCTACCCTTTGCGCTGAGGAAGACCATGGGAGGACAAACCTCCACAAGGACCCCAGGACCGAGAGCGGAGGTGGCGGAGGCAACAAGGTTGCCGGAGTGGGAGGCCTTTCCCCCACAAGAAGAGCAAGATCCGGCCATAGAGGGCCAAGTGGTAGTCTATGAGGGGACTACCACAGTAGGGGTGACGATCCCAAGGGTGGGAGGAGTCCCCACCATTTCGTGGGTGCCTATGAAAGAGGCACCACCCCGATAGGGAGGCGCCCTACTAGTATAGAATCACGTGGTAGGCTACCACTACTGCTACTGTAATCTTGGAAGGGTTAATATCTGATGGGGTTTTCATCCAAATATCGTCGGAAGGGGGTTTGGGATGGGTCGCATTCGCTTTGGGCAACATCGCCCAAAAAGGCCTGAAAATAAGGGTCGATAAGGGATGAAATTGACGTCCGAGCGGTGTCTCCATCACACAAAGGGTTAGGCGTGGTTCGCCATCGAATTTGGCATAATCGACCCATGCTTGCTTACCATAAGTACCGGAAGGACTAAAAGGAACGGGTTGATGAGGCCGCCTAAATAAACAAGGTCTTTTGAAGACATTGCGGGCAATCTTCACAGTCATCATTGGTAAAGAATGGTGCTTCTTTCCGAACCGTCGAACCCATAGTCTTTTGTTTTTGGCAAGAAGGGCCAGGCGCCGGTGGGCAACTATCGGGTTTCCACGATGTAGGATTTAGGCATGCGTCGGATGGGTTATATCTGTGCGAACAAAATGTACAATAAGTGCGGAAAAGCGGTTTCCATGCTACTAAGGATGGTGAAAAATGGCGGGCGCCGCCCACCCCGCCATTTGTCCATGTCGCCGACACTGCAACCTACGGCCAGGGGAAGTGACTCCTACTTCTTCAACTTCCAGTCACCGAATGATAGCACCAACAGGTCATTCCCTATCACTAACGCGAGCTCCCCACTTTGACCCTAACACTTGGCGGTCAGCACACTTCGACAGTCAGAGAGTAAACCCTCTTGTCTACCGATGTCCACCGCTGTTTGCCTCCACTTCATACATCTTTTCACTCATCTCCCGAATTGACACCTTCCATGTCCAAGGGCCCGATGTCCTCACCGTCACTATCTTACGGTGCACTTTGGTGGCTCGATGAAGCCCCGCAATTCATTCAACTTATCACGATCGCTTTTTGTCAATGGAATAGAGATGTTTACGGGAATTCAAACTGAACCCATAATACAAGATGACGGTTTTATTGATGAAGACTTCTTGAACATTCTTCGGGAAATTTGCCTTCCCACCCTTTTTCCTTCCAATCCCATCTGTCTCAGTGGATGGGTCTGGAATCACATATTCTTCCACGTATATGCCTTCATATGCATCTGTGTGCTCAGTCCTGTACCAGTGAACCAGGAAATGAGGCTCTTCCACATCCAACCTCACCTGATTAACTTTCCCAATCCAGAAAGGCCGATTATGCGTATCGCTGGTACAAGGTACTGCGATGAACATCCCTTCCTTTATGTCTTTTACATCTCCATGCAAACGTGCCATTTCCTGCTGCGCCTTCCCAAGCCGGTAAGGCCCCAAGTACATATCCGTTGGGGAGTTCTCTTAGCGCCTCCTCTAGGATAGCTTCATCGGGAACTTGGAGTGGTTGTGCTGTTTCTTCCGATTCTGCCCGAGAGAACCATTTCCACGGCTCTTCTAGTGCGAGCCCAATATTGTTCTCCACGATTATTGCGATTTCTTCTTGGTCCACCTGAATGCTTCCCACCATCCATATTCTCCCGGTCACATATGGCTCGCAGACCGCTCTCAAATGTGCCACTCCTTCCGTCGGAGATAACCCTGCCGACGTCCCTTTCTTGTCTCGAGCCCGGAGGGCCGACAGCCGTGCAGCTGTTATGTCGTTGGAGGGGACAAATTTCAAAAACTCCAACCCGGCTTCGGTTTCCCAATACATCGATGTCGAATATTGCTTGCTCCTAATTACTCACCGTCTGGTTTGTCTTCTCTGGTGATTTTAAACTGGTGCTGGAAAGATAAGTTGTTCAATTTTCTCACCGCCGATGAATATGCTGGCGACCATCGCCTTGTCTAACCATACATATGAAGTCCGGACCTCCCAAAACTTTGATCTCCGGTGTAGGCGTGTATGCATGAACCAAGATGTCGCCAAGCGGAAGAGTGTGTGCCTCCTTGTGCTTCAAGCTTTTGGAAAAGCAAGAGAACATTTGGTCGATTTGGTCGTGAGTGTGCCCAACAAGGAGGAACCCAACCTTCACCTTGAAAAGTTCCCATATCAACTAGCATGTTCAAATCGCAAACAACAGCTGGTTCTTGTTTTCCCAAGTGTTGTCAAGCTGCAAATAGAGCACTTTGGGTAGCACTCCTTTATAATTAAGAATAACATCTTGAATAATCCGATTGTCGATTCGCATCGTTCCTCAAATTGGCATAGTGCAAAACACTCTTCTGCGTCGTATAATTGTGGATCATGCAACCCACTACGTGCGGATACACGGTCCTCATCAAGATTCTTTGGCCAAAAGTGTGGAATCTCGGTCTTCTTGGTCCATTCCGTCTATAGCGAGGAGCATGTACTTATCCGGTTCCATCACACAAAGGGTTAGCGAGTTCGCCATCGAATTTGGCATAATACGACCCATGCTTGCTTACCATAAGTACCGGAAGGACTAAAAGGGAACGGGTTGATGAGGCATAGTCTAAATAAACAAGGTCTTTTGAAGACATTGCAGGCAATCTTCACAGTCATCATTGGTAAAGAATGGTGCTTCTTTCCGAACCGTCCGTCCAGAACCCATAGTCTGTTGTTTTTGGCAAGAAGGGGCCGCTCAGGGCGCCGGTGGGCCGGCGCCTTCAACTATCGGGTTTCCACGATGTAGGATTTAGGCATGCGTACGGATGGGTTATATACAGTCTGACGAACAAAATGTACAATACGCAGGACTGGTGCGGAAAACGGTTTCCATGCTACTAGAGGATGGTGAAAAATGGCGGGCGCCACGGCCACCGCCATTTGTCCATGTCGCCGCAACCTACGGCCGGAAGTGACTCCAACTTCTTCAACTTCCAACACCGAATGATAGCACCAACAGGTGATTCCCTATCACTAACGCGAGCTCCCACTTTGAGCCTAACACTTGGCGGTCACACACGCGGATGAGTAAACCCTCTTGTCTCACCGATGTCCACCGATGTTTTGCCTCCACTTCATACATCTTTTCACTCATCTCCCGAATTGACACCTTCCATGTCCAAGGGCCCGATGTCCTCACCGTCTTCGTCACTATCTTCGGTGCACTTTGGTGGCTCGATGAAGCCCCGCAATTCATTCAACTTATCCTCGATCGCTTTTTGTCAATGGAATAGAGATGTTTACGGAATTCAAACCGAACCCATAATACAAGATGACGTTTTATTGATGAAGACTTCTTGAACATTCTTGAAATTTGCCTTCCCACCCTTTTTCCTTCCAATCCCAATCTCGGTGGATGGGTGCGGAATCACATATTCTTCCACGTATACGCCTTCATATGCATCTGTGCTCGATCTGTACGATGAACCAGAAATGAGGCTCTTCCACATCCAACCTCACGATTAACTTTCCCAATCCGGAAAGGCCGATTATGCGTATCGGTACAAGAATCGATGAACATCCTTCCTTTATGTCTTTTACATCTCCATGCAAGCGTGCCATTTCTGCTGCTGCCTTGGTAAGGCCCCAAGTACATATCCGTTGGGGAGTTCTCTTAGCAACGCCTCCTCTAGGATAGCTTCATGGGAACTTGGAGTGGTTGTCTGTTTCTTCCGATTCGCCCGAGAGAACCATTTCCACGGCACTTCTAGTGCGAGCCCAATGTTGTTCTCCACGATTATTGCGATTTCTTCTTGGTCCACCTGAATGCTTCCCACCATCCATATTCTCCCGTCACATATGGCGCGCTCGGCAGACCGCTCTCAAATGTGCCACTCCTTGTCGGAGATAACCCCGCCGACGTCCCTTTCTTGTCTCGAGCCGGAGGGCCGTGTATTATATCGTTGGAGGGACAAATTTCAAAACTCCAACCCGGCTTCGGTTTCCCAATACATCGATGTCGAATATTGCTTGCTCCTAATTCATCCCATTACGCGGTTTGTCTTCTCTGGTGATTTTAAACGTGCTGGAAAGATAAGTTGTTCAATTTTCTCACCGCCGATGAATATGCCGACCATCGCCTTGTCTAATCGGCCATACATATGAAGTCCGGACCTCCTGCAAAACTTTGATCTCCGGTGTAGGCGTGTATGCATGAACCAAGATGTCGGCCAACGCGGAAGAGTGTGTGCCTCCTTGTGCTTCAAGCTTTTGGAAAAGCAAGAGAACATTTGGTCGATTTGGTCGTGAGTGTGCCCAACAAGGAGGAACCCAACCTTCACCTTCTGAAAAGTTCCCATATCAACTAGCATGTTCAAATACGCAAACAACAGCTGGTTCTTGTTTTCCCGGCAAGTGTTGTCAAGCTGCAAATAGAGCACTTTGGGTAGCACTCCTTTATAATTAAGAATAACATCTTGAATAATCCTGATTGTCAGATTCGCATCGTTCCTCAAATTGGCATAGTGCAAAAACACTCTTGCTGCGTACGTATAATTGTGGATCATGCAACCCACTACGTGCACAGATACACGGCAGTCCTCATCAAGATTCTTTGGCCAACGCAGAAAGTGTGGAATCTCAGTCTTCTTCTGGTCCATTCCGTCTATAGCGAGGAGCATGTACTTATCCGGTTCCCTGTAACTCTTTTCACGGTGTTTTGCCATTTTTCCCCGCTCCTCCTGCAGCGGTGTGCCTCTAACGCTGATATTTTCTCCACAAACACGTTCCAAGTGTCACATCCTTCCAAGTTTTCACGTTCCCAATTTCACACATACAAACACGCTTCTTCCACACCACAAGCGAAGATGTAATCCATGAAACCCATTGCATACAACAAACCGATGTCGTGGACTATCACCTCTTCACATACATTTACCATCTTCCCCAATCTAAAATCTACAAAACGTCCACCTTCTAGGTCATATATTATGGTTGGCGAGTTTGAAGGTGGATGGGGCCGGCCGGCGGCGCCCCGGCCCTAAACTCGACCAATCAAACCTACAACCAGGGGCCATCCATGAACAAGGACTGCGAGTTTCAAACATGGTACTCCAGCAAGCAGTCATCATCGAGGGTGGGCGCGGCGGGCGCCACCCTCGACACTCAGTTTTCGAACCATCCGCATACCATGCTCATTCGGCGAACTATGGGATGAACACGAAAACTCCTCCGGCGGATGGGTTGTACTAGTGGTAGAGTGATATCTACCTTGATCAACCTTCCGAGTTGTATTCGAATGGTGGTCTTTAACCAGACATATTGAGCGGTCGAGAACTGTTGGATTTGGGAATCTTCACTCTGAAGTTAGATTTCCATAACTTCAAAAACCACGTCGCAGACGAGCTTTGACACCCGTTTGTACAATGACCATATCTCCGCTTTGTATAATTGTGGATCATGCAACCCACTACGTGCACGATACACGGTCCTCATCAAGATTCTTTGGCCAACGCAAAGTGTGGAATCTCGCTTCGTCCATTCCGCCTATAGCGAGGAGCATGTACTTATCCGCCCTCAGAACTCTTTTCACGGTGTTTTGCCATTTTTCCCGCCTCCTCCGACGGTGTGCCTCTAACGCGGCCGATATTTTTCCGCCACACCAAA
Organism: Anthoceros angustus; assembly: GCA_010909165.1. Taxonomy (NCBI): domain Eukaryota; kingdom Viridiplantae; phylum Streptophyta; class Anthocerotopsida; order Anthocerotales; family Anthocerotaceae; genus Anthoceros; species Anthoceros angustus. The sequence continues at coordinate 1,759,698 of VJWM01000044.1, read as the reverse complement.
CACGCTCCAAGTGTCACATCCTTCCAAGTTTTCACGCTCCCAATTTCACACATACAAACACGCTTCTTCCACACCACAAGCGAAGATGTAATCCATGAAACCCATTGCATACAACAAACCGATGTCGTGGACTATCACCTCTTCACACATACATTTACCATCTTCCCCAATCTAAAATCTACAAAACGTCCACCTTCTAGGTCATATATTATGGTTGGCGAGTTTGAAGGTGGATGGGGCGCGGCCGGCGCCGGCACAAACTCGACCAATCAAACCTACAACCTGTGGGCCATCCATGAACAAGGACTGCGAGTTTCAAACATGGTACTCGAGCAACTTAAACGGTGTCTGATCTGGCGGGGGCGGCCACCCTCCGACACTCAGTTTTCGAACCATCCGCATACCACCGCTCATTCGCGAACTATGGGATGAACTCAAAAACTCCTCCCCAGCAGATGGGTTGTACTAGTGGTAGAGTGATATCTACCTTGATCAACCTTCCGAGTTGTATTCGAATGGTGGTCTTTAACCTGACATATTGAGCGTCGAGAACTGTTGGATTTGGGAATCTTCACTCTGAAGTTAGATTTCCATAACTTCAAAACCACAGACGTCACAAACCGCAGACGAGCTTTGACACGCCGCTTGTACAATGACCATATCTCCGCTTTGTATAATTGTGGATCATGCAACCACTACGTGCAGATACACGGTCCTCATCAAGATTCTTTGGCCAACGCAGAAAGTGTGGAATCTCGGTCTTCTTGGTCCATTCCGTCTATAGCGAGGAGCATGTACTTATCCGGTTCCTGTAACTCTTTTCACGGTGTTTTGCCATTTTTCCCGCTCCTCCTGCAGCGGTGTGCCTCCTGGCGATATTTTTCCGCCACAAACACGTTCCAAGTTTCACATCCTTCCAAGTTTTCACGTTCCCCAATTTCACACATACAAACACGCTTCTTCCACCACAAGCGAAGACAGAATCCATGAAACCCATTGCATACAACAAATGTCGTGGACTATCACCTCTTCACACATACATTTACCATCTTCCCCAATCTAAAATCTACAAAACGTCCACCTTCTAGGTCATATATTATGGTTGGCGAGTTTGAAGGTGGATGGGGCCGGGGCCGGCAGCGGCGCCCACTAACCTCGACCAATCAAACCTACAACCAGGGGCCATCCATGAACAAGGACACTGAGTTTCAACATGGTACTCGCAACTTGATCAAGCAGTCGGTCCGAGGGTGGGCGCCGGCCGGCGCCCACCCGTCACTCAGTTTTCGAACCATCGCCATGCTCATTCGGCGAACTATGGGATGAACGAAAACTCCTCCCACCGCAGATGGGTTGTACTAGTGGTAGAGTGATATCTACCTTGATCAACCTTCCGAGTTGTATTCGAATGGTGGTCTTTAACCGCACATATTGAGCGGTCGAGAACTGTTGGATTTGGGAATCTTCACTCTGAAGTTAGATTTCCATAACTTCAAAACCACGCGTCACGTCTGCGGACGAGCTTTGACACGCCGTTTGTACAATGACCATATCTCCGCTTTGTATAGGTGTCGGTGTTATACACGCCGTTGAAGTCTTTTCACCATGAAGCGAAAAGCATTATCCATCCACGCTAGAGCACCAAGTGCATGACGGGACTTATGAATTGGGTTGGTTCGAACACACACGGGCATTCCTCATGACCCTCCCTTTCGATTCCTCGTATGTGCCCCATACAATATACTCTTCAAGGCCTTCACAGTAGGAACCGATCCCATAACATGCGTAAAAACTCTTTCTTTGTTAGTTTGACTCGGGTCCCGATGTACGAGGCTTTGAAGAAATGTCTCTTGCTCTTGCACATTGTGAGGAACCTATATCGTTGCTCAAGGCCTTGCTTGGTCAACCTCTGCATGCACATTTGGTTGCAACACGGTTTAAGAAAGTCGTCACCTTCTCCATTCACATTTTTGCAAAGACACCCCGCCGTCGCCTGCGCTTGTCCCGAGCTTTGTTGTCATCAATGTCTCACTTAAAGGCTTGGGATGGAATGTTCCAGATGCACCAAAGGAGGGTGAACAAAGTCATCATCCCCATCCTCGATCCACGGATCATTTGCTTGTGGAAGAACTCGATCCTGCGGTCATCCTCATCGCTCCTTGGCGGAACAAACCACGGGGATTCGCACCCCATCTCCCTTCCTTCCGGTGTCTTCGCTGGATGCGGATTCCCATCAATGGCATATAAGTTCAAGTTCACATCCTTCCAAGTTTTCACGTTCCCCAATTTCACACATACAAACACGCTTCTTCCACACCACAAGCGAAGGCGGAATCCATGAAACCCATTGCATACAACAAACCGATGTCGTGGACTATCACCTCTTCACACATACATTTACCATCTTCCCCAATCTAAAATCTACAAAACGTCCACCTTCTAGGTCATATATTATGGTTGGCGAGTTTGAAGGTGGATGGGGCCGGCGCCGGCGCGGCGCCCCCCTACTCGACCAATCAAACCTACAACCTGGGGCCATCCATGAACAAGGACTGCGAGTTTCAAACATGGTACTCGAGCAACTTGATTCGGTCATCCAGGGGTGGGCGCCGGCCACGCCACTCACTCAGTTTTTGAACCATCCGCATACCACCGCTCATTCGCGAACTATGGGATGAAAAAACTCCTCCCACCAGCAGGTTGTACTAGTGGTAGAGTGATATCTACCTTGATCAACCTTCCGAGTTGTATTCGAATGGTGGTCTTTAACCTCGCACATATTGAGCGGTCGAGAACTGTTGGATTTGGGAATCTTCACTGAAGTTAGATTTCCATAACTTCAAAACCACGCGTCCAAACGCAGACGAGCTTTTGACACGCCGTTTGTACAATGACCATATCTCCATTTGTATAGGTGTCGGGTTATACACCGCACGTTGAAGTCTTTCACCATGAGCGAAAAGCATTATCCATCCACGCTAGAGCACCAAGTGCATGACGGGACTTATGAATTGGGTTGGTTCGAACACTATCCACGGGCATTCCTCATGACCCTCCCTTTCGCCTCGTATCGTTGTGCCCCATACAATATACTCTCAAGGCCTTCACGCAGTAGCAGAGGAACCGATCCCATAACATGCGTAAAAACTCTTTCTTTGTTAGTTTGACTCGGGTCCCGATGTACGAGGCTTTGAAGAAATGTCTCTTGCTCTTGCACATTGTGAGGAACCTATATCGTTGCTCAAGGCCTTGCTTGGTCAACCTCTGCATGCACATTTGGTTGCAACACGGTTTAAGAAAGTCTGCCGTCACCTTCTCCTTCATTTTTGCAAAGACACCCCCCGCCGCCGCTGCGCTTGTCCGAAAGCTTTGTTGTCATCAATGTCTCACTTAAAGGCTTGGGATGGAATGTTCCGATGCACCAGGAGGAGGGTGAACAAAGTCATCATCCCCATCCTCGATCCACGGATCATTTGCTTGTGGAAGAACTCACCCCTGCGGTCATCCTCGCACATCGCTCCTTGGCGGAACAAACCACGACGGGATTCGCACCCCATCTCCCTTCCTTCCCGGTGTCTTCGCTGGATGCGGATTCCCATCAATGGCGATATAAGTTCAAGTTCATGGGCACCCCACGCGGAATGCCGGAGAGGGCGCTTGTCGATGGCGAGCATTACCGCAATACCACTGCGGTGTGCATGAGATGGAATCCACGGATGGGGTGGACTATTCGCCACAACATTGTCTTCACCGCAAACAAGTCGCTTTCTTGTTGAAGGCAAACTAACCTTCCGGAGTTCGGACTCGTTTTCGTTGCTCATGATCGGAAGGCGGGGCCCCATTCAAGACCATCCGGTGCTCATTCGGCGAACTATGGGATGAACACGAAAAACTCCTCCCACCGGCAGATGGGTTGTACTAGTGGTAGAGTGATATCTACCTTGATCAACCTTCCGAGTTGTATTCGAATGGTGGTCTTTAACCTCACATATTGAGCGGTCGAGAACTGTTGGATTTGGGAATCTTCACTCTGAAGTTAGATTTCCATAACTTCAAAACCACGTCGTCTGCGCAGACGAGCTTTTGACCGCCGTTTGTACAATGACCATATCTCCAGCTTTGTATAGGTGTCGGCGGGTTATACACACGTTGAAGTCTTTCACCATGAAGCGAAAAGCATTATCCATCCACGCTAGAGCACCAAGTGCATGACGGGACTTATGAATTGGGTTGGTTCGAACACTATCCCACGGGCATTCCTCATGACCCTCCCTTTCGATTCCTCGTGTCTGCCCCATACAATATACTCTTCAAGGCCTTCACGCAGTAGGAACCGATCCCATAACATGCGTAAAACTCTTTCTTTGTTAGTTTGACTCGGGTCCCGATGTACGAGGCTTTGAAGAAATGTCTCTTGCTCTTGCACATTGTGAGGAACCTATATCGTTGCTCAAGGCCTTGCTTGGTCAACCTCTGCATGCACATTTGGTTGCAACACGGTTTAAGAAAGTCTGCCGTCACCTTCTCCATTCACATTTTTGCAAAGACACCCGCTGCCGTCACGCTTGTCCGAAAGCTTTGTTGTCATCAATGTCTCACTTAAAGGCTTGGGATGGAATGTTCCGGATGCACCAGCGGAGGGTGAACAAAGTCATCATCCCCATCCTCGATCCACGGATCATTTGCTTGTGGAAGAACTCGATCCTGCGGTCATCCTCGCACATCGCTCCTTGGCGGAACAAACCACGACGGGATTCGCACCCCATCTCCCTTCCTTCCGTGTCTTCGCTGGATGCGGATTCCCATCAATGGCGATATAAGTTCAAGTTCACGGGGTCATGGGCACCCCACGCGGAATGCCGGAGAGGGCGCTTGTCGATGGCGAGCATTACCGCAATACCACGTGCGGTGTGCATGAGATGGAATCCGCCACGGATGGGGTGGACTATTCGGCCACAACATTGTCTTCACAAAAAGTTTCTTGTTGAAGGCAAACTAACCTTCGGAGTTCGGACTCGTTTTCGTTGCTCATGATCGGAAGGGCGCGGGGCCCCATTCAATCTGACCATCCTTGGCTCCTCACAAGAGAGTCACCTACCATCCGAAATCAAAAGACCCTCTTCCTCACCATTCTGCTGCGACAACATCAATGTCGTCATTACATGGTGAGCAGGAGGAGAGATGCAAACCCAACACTTGTTCTCAAGTACATGTTCCCCTTGATCGCACAAAGCGAAGTAATGAACTTGTGGACGAAAAACTCGACCTCTTCGACAAGCGATGTGTGTGTGGCGCAACATTGTCGCCGCACGAGGACTCCGCACCTCTAACCTCGAAATATGGTCCTCACTCTTCACAGGCGTGGTATGCCATGACATAGGCGACCGATCAAGGTAAGGTGGAAATGCCATTATGAGCAAATAAACCGAAAGATCTTCACCGGTAGAACTTGGCGGTGCACACCGCCTCTTCATTGTTTTCTGCATTGGGGTTCACATGTACGGCTTTTGACTTAGGGTCCTATAAATGGTTTTCCATGTAAGCATTACCTTAATTGACATTTATGGTTAGGGTTGCCAGACATGTGTATGGCGTGACCGAGCAGGCGTCATACTTCGATTCAGTGGAGAGTAACCGAGAGACGAGCAAGTTCTTCCCAGACGGAGCGGTGGCGGCGCCTCTCGGCCCAACTCGGTGAAGGACTTTTGGCTCTCCCGGCGACTTCTCCACGCTGCGATCCTCCGCCATTTCCTCTTCGCGCGATTCACATAGTCTTGGTATGGCCCTCCCCTTCCTGCTCGCAAATTTCCTTCAAGTTGTGCGGGATTCCTTCTTTGAATTGCGCTTCCTATGGCGGTATCTAATCTCTTGAGGATGGCAAGCGGAAGGCGAAGTAGGAAGGAACGTGGAGAACCGAGGCAACATCCCGACCCGATGCCCAAAACCAAGAAATCCCGGCCAGCGGAAGAAGGATGCGGCGGGAATTTGGTGTGGATGTCGGAGAAGGCCGCGGCCTACCTCCGGTGGAGGGCGAGATACAACCAGCCATCAAGCACCACAGGTAATTTGTCAATTGGGCATGGGAAATCGGGCAGCCTAACATCCGGGAAGGCCGGCTAGCGAAGGAGAAGGCTGGGAGGAGACCGAGGAAGAGACCCCACAGGCAATCTGCAGCGCCTATTCCAACGCCATTTAACTATGAGGATATTGTTGCCATCGTCGGTTGGGGAGCAAGGTGGAGGCCATTACGCTCGAGAAGGAAGGATGTTGACACAGGATGAGGAGCCTTGAGGAGAACAATTTTGGACTCCTCTATTGAAACCGTGGTCGTAGGGTTCAAGGGGCCTTGCCAAACCGAGCAAGTGGGTTCTATGGCGGCGTGGATATGGATGGGCGAGCACATGTGTTTGATCGTGCACAACAAAGCCTTTGGTATTTGATCGGATAAGCGAAGATGAAACCATGTACAAGGCTTATGAGGTCACCTACATGGCTTCCAAAGCAAGAAGTGCGATCCTTCAAACTGGTGGAGGATTGAAATGCTATCGTCGATAGCTGTAAGTAAAACTTTGGAATAAGGTTTTCAAGCGATGATGCAAATCGTATGTTGGTTTCCATGACTTGTGCCTTCTATCTTGCCTTTCCTCAATCCTTTTACATTTGCGGGATGCTCGCAAGCTAGAGCACTAATTACGACCATATGCGGGAAGATTACCGAATCCGTCATCCGGCGGGAGGAAATGTCACGGCAGTCGAGCCCAGACGAATGTGCATGATGGGCTCACGGCCGCCGATGCGGCTAGTGAGCTCGGCCCATCGATGAGGAGGATGGGTGTATACGTCCCTGGCCACTCGACGATGGCGACTTTCGGAGGCGAGAGGATGGAAGGATGCTCCGTTGGACATTCCTTTTCCCTCCATGGAGGTACCCATGTTGTATCTGCGAGAGGAGGGTGAGGCGCGGCCGGCGCCCCTCCTCGATAAGTCTTGAGACTGGTTACACGCGGTTTCGGGTTCCCAAGGCACATGCGAAGGGTTGGGGCGCTGAATTCTTTTTGGCTTCCTATGGCGATTGTATCTAATCTCTTGAGGATGGCAAGCGGAAGGCGAAGTAGGAAGGAACGTGGAGAACGAGGCGCCATCGACCCGATGCCCAAAACCAAGAAATCCCGGCCGGGAAGAAGGATGCGGCGGAATTTGGTGTGGATGTCGGAGAAGGCCGCCTACCTCCGGTGGAGGCGCAGATACAACCAGCCATCAAGCACCCCACAGGTAATTTGTCAATTGGGCATGGGAAATCGGGCAGCCTAACATAAGGCCGGCTAGCGAAGGAGAAGGCTGAGGAGGAGGAGACCGAGGAAGAGACCCCCAGCAATCGGTGCAGCGCCTATTCCAACGCCATTTAACTATGAGGATATTGTTGCCATCTCGGTTGGGGAGCAAGGTGGAGGCCACTGTTACGCTCGAGAAGGAGGATGTTGACACGGGATGAGGAGCCTTGGAGGAGAACAATTTTGGACTCCTCTATTGAAACCGTGGGTCGTAGGGTTCAAGGGGCCTTGCCAAACCGGAGCAAGGGTGGTGGGTTCTATGGGCGATGGATATGGATGGACGAGCACATGTTTGAGATCTTGTGCACAACAAAGCCTTTGGTATTTGATCGGATAAGCGAAGATGAAACCATGTACAAGGCTTATGAGGTCACCTACATGGCTTCCAAAGCAAGAAGTGCGATCCTTCAAACAGTGGAGGATTGAAATGCTATCGTCGATAGCTGTAAGTAAAACTTTGGAATAAGGTTTTCAAGCGATGCAAATCGTGATGTTGGTTTCCATGACTTGTCTATCTTGCCTTTCCTCAATCCTTTTTTGTTTTGCGGGATGCTCGAAGCTAGAGCACTAATTACGACCATATGCGGAAGATTACCGAATCCGTCATCCAAAGATAGGAGGAAATGTCACAACGCAGTCGAGCCCGGCCGACGAATGTGCATGATGGGCTCACGAGCGAGTGCGCTAGTGAGCTCGGCCCATCGATGAGGAGGATGGGTGTATACCCGACGTCCTTGGCCACTCCGACGATGACGACTTTCGGAGGCGAGGATGGAAGGATGCTCCGTTCGGACATTCCTTTTCCGGCTCCTCCATGGAGGTACCCAGTCGGTATCTGCGAGGAGGAGGGTGAGGCGGCCGGCGCCTCCGAGTCTTGAGACCGTTACACGGACCCCAAGCGGTTTCGGGTTCCCAAGGCACCGAAGGGTTGGGGCGGCCCCGATTGGACTGCACAATTGTTGCGGAAGAGACGGTGGCGGTGGGCGGGCAGTCGGTTCTATTGAGGCACCTCGTGTCCGCCGATCCGAGAGTATGGAGACAGGGACTCGAGTGGGAGAGCAAGGCATGGTGGGCACGCCGCAGGGCATACCAGTCGCTCACATAGCGAGGCTCCACAGGGGAAGAGAAAGAAGAAATCCAGAAGGAAAGCGTGAGTGAAGCCCACCAGATAACATATGGTCATGTGCGGATGATGAGGAAAGACTTGAAGATGCTATCCGGAATCGGACCCATTGACAATAATCGGGGACTCGCCTATGCAAGAAAGTTGTTCGAGGCGATCTTGGTAAAGCTTGAGAATTTGAAGATCTTTTATTACACCGGATGCCCAAATCGAGGGTGGACGAGGCATGGTCAAACTACCTAGCCGAGTTATTCAAGGAAGGATTGAAGAAGGGTTCGCCATTCATGCATGATTGACCCGGGAGTGCAACGATATTAGCAAGTTGGTGGCGGTCGGGCCAAGAAATATATTATGGGTGTACTTGGGGAACCACACATATCGCTATGAAGCACTTGGCGGATATTGCTCGGGAAGTCCGTTTTCAATATGTTGAAGCGCATGTATACTGGGCTTACGGTGCACGAGATGAGAGTTCTTGCAACCGACCATAACACAATGTCCGACAAGCGGAAGAAAATGTCTTTTATTGAATGTAAGATATTTACGAGATGAGCTTCTTATTGCGCGTCGGGATGGAGTGCGATGACCATGTCATGGAAGTTCAATCTTTATAAGGTTCTTGGATTAATTGAAGATGATGAAGGCGCGAAGATGACGTGTACAAGGAACAAAGTGGACAACAGGACACACATCTTGCATCGCGGCGGGGAGGCAAGGTATGGGATAATATTGATAAGATCTTTTCAAAGTGGGAAGCAGGCGAGTTACCAGAGCAGAAGAAGCACATACCTGCTGGCACCAGCAAGAAAGGGAAGGGAAAAAGGAAAGTCACAGATGATCCCAAACACGTGGAAACAATGTATTTCAAGCCGAAAGACATGCTCGCGAAACCCTGGAAATCATTCCAGGGTATACCAGTGGGTGAATGTGGGCAGCAGATTCTTGTCACGGCAAGGGGAAGGCGAGCATCCTCGATCTCAAAGGAATGGAGGACGAAATTACTTCAAGAAAGAAACTGCATGTTATTCAAGTGGCCATGGCTAAACATCTGGAGTGCTCATCTTTCGAGGAAGTGAGGAAGGAATATCCTCTACACTCAACGGACGACATGATTGCTCGATTTCAAACGGCTTTTGCTGGGAAGGTGAGATCCGTCACCACTGACAATGAGTCGCTTTGGTTTTTCGTTTTGCATTGGCGCCGGTGGCGGCGCCGCCACGCTCTCGAGAGAATGGCACGATAGTGGGGAGGCGGCCGGCGCCCTCCCATCTTATCCGCACATATGCGGGCGGCGCCCGCGCCTGCTCTACCTACCGGCGGCGCCGGCCGGCGGCGCCGGCCGGCGGCGCCGGCGCCGGCCGGCGCCCCTGGCACAGCAACCAAATTTGTCGATGGAGGTGTGAAGGGCGTCGGCGTCTTTCACACCCTCCTTCGTCATCATCCGCTTGTTTGAATACAATAGGAATGTGGTGTCCTCGCCTAACGTTTTTCTTTCACGGCGTTCAGAAATAAAGGATGTGGAGAATTTGCAAAAGCTGGAGGATTTCAAGAACTTCATATTTGAGATTAACAACCGGAAGAGTCTTGAGGATGAGCAGCGTGCAATGTTGACAAGATTTGACCTTGTTCCTGTTCGAGTGCGAGAAAGAGTGTTACTATCAAGTGGAAAAAGAAACATTATGGAGATGCGGATTCCTTGATTGGCTTATACCCTTCGGTTATGGATGTCCCAAGAGGCTTTGACATTGGTCCTATGGATAGTCGGTTGGATGCGGGCATGATGAACACGATTTTCCAAAGCTTCCGAGAGAAGGCGGCGGAAGAATTCAGGCTCATTGTCATGCACGGAGTGGAAGAAGCTCACCTTGTGAGAGAGTGCATGCGTGGATTATGTGGCAAGGGTGGAATGGTGTCCTTCGTTTGGGACAAAACAAACATGAGTAATGACAGGGGTGGATTTGAGACAGTGGAGTACATAACAGTTGCTTGGTGTGTGAAGGAAGGCAGCTCGAAGGCAAGGGCGGCTATGACGCCCAATATTACGCAGGGGACTTTTAACAATGGACGATCCGTGATTGCACATGATACTGTGGTGAAGAAGCAGGTGTACATGTCTCAAGACAAAATGGTGGTGTGCCCCTACCAAAGACCTCTCGGGTTGATGATGAAATTCATCAAAACATTCTCGAAGAAGGAGATTGGATTACGGATGGTTGCGAAGTGGGACAACAACGGCTTTACGCAATTCTATTGCAATAGAGGCGACCTCCATTGTCTGGTTATATCCCTACAACGCATACATGGTTTCGAGGTTTTGCTGGAAAGAGGAGCTCACATTCGAGGCCCACGAGAGGAGCGGCCTGATTGGCTAAAGAAGTTTGTATTAGCGAAAAAATTGTTGGCTCGTGGTTCCACTTAGTGCAAGAAGGATGAAAGCATAAGCAGGGACTTGCTAGAGGAAGGACAACAAACCACGGATCATGTGCGATGCAGGAGTGGTGGCGACAAGGGCAGGCGACAGAAGATGATGAAGCGAAGGCCAGTAGCCGGCGATGGGAATTGGGAACATGCAACACAGCGATTGTTTTAGATTGAAGCCACCCAAGATGAGTCTCGGATCGTCACTTTGAGGATCTTTGTAGAGGAAAGACTATATTCGAGGGACGGAAGAGGGGTTTTGAAACGTGATATCAGGATTTTCTTTCATTACTTGTCAAAGCATAGCGTAGGCAAGGATACTCTGGGCCGCCCGGCCAGAAAGCCCTCTTTGTTTTATGAATTGTGAAATATCAATGTTTTTTCCCTTCGTATTTAGCATGGTCTTTGTTGACGGAGGATTCGACGTATTTTGCATTTCGAGCAGTCTTTTTATGAAGGGGTTTGATTTGTGTGCGGAAGGGGTTTGTATTAACCCCTTCCAAGATTATCATGTTATCAGTGGCACAACACCTACGTAGAGTGGCAGCTACCACTGACGAGTTCACCACGTGGTGAGCACCCCACCCAGGTGAGCAAGCTGCCCCGGTAGGAAGAGGAAGGAAGAAGGGCTGAGGGCAGCAGGCGGTGCCAGACCACCATCTGGCCCAGGCGGAGAGGAAGGAAGGCGGCCGGCGGCCGCGAGATGGCCCAAGGAGTGTGGGAAGGATGGAAATTTCCAGGAGGAGGCGGTGTGGGCCCCTAGGAGATTTGATGAGTGCTATGAGGCACTCGGCCGTGTGGATTCGAAGGCGCTAGAGACCTAGCAGCCTCCTTATGGGCTGTCGAGGAAGTCCGGCGAACAAGGCTATGACGCCCAATATTACGAGGACTTTTAACAATGGACGATCCGTGATTGCACATGATATGGTGAAGAAGCGGTGTACATGTCTCAAGACAAAATGGTGGTGTGCCTACCAAAGACCTCTCGGGTTGATGATGAAATTCATCAAAACATTCTCGAAGAAGGAGATTGGATTACGGATGGTTGCGCGAAGTGGGACAACAACAGCAGATTGCTTCGGGCGCAATTCTATTGCAATAGAGGTGACCTCATTGTCTGGTTATATCCCACAACGCATACATGGTTTCGAGGTTTTGCAGTGGAAAGAGGAGCTCACATTCGAGGCCCACCGGAGGCGGCCTGGTCAGGCTAAAGAAGTTTGTATTAGCGAAAAAATTGTTCGAAGCTCGGTGGTTCCACTTAGTGCAAGGAGGATGAAAACGCAAAGCAGGGACTTGCTAGAGGAAGGACAACAAACCACGGATCATGTGCGATGGGAGTGGTGGCGACAAGGGGAGGCGACAACGCAGAAGATGATGAAGCGAAGGCCACTGGCGGTGGCAACCGGCGTAGAATTGGAGCATGCGCAACTGGCAGCTTGTTTTAGATTGAAGCCACCCAAGCGCCGTGAGTCTCGATCGTCACTGAGGATCTTTGTAGAGGAAAGACTATATTCGAGGGACGGAAGGGGTTTTGAAACGTGATATTAGGATTTTCTTTCATTACTTGTGTCAAAGCATAGTGGGCAAGGATATTGGCGGCCGCCAGCCGCCAAGAAGCCCTCTTGTTTTATGAATTGTGAAATATCAATGTTTTTTCCCTTCGTATTTAGCATGTACCTGTTGACGGAGGATTCGGCGTATTTTGCATTTCCAACGAGTCTTTTTATGAAGGGGTTTCAGCGGAAGGGGTTTGTATATTAACCCCTTCCAAGATTATCATGTTATCGGTAGCACAACACCTACGTGATAGGGGCTACTGTGACAAGTTGACCTACGTGAGCAAGCACCCCACGCCGAATAAGCTGCCCCTGGGGTAGGGGAAGAGGAAGGAAGGGCGTACGAGGCGGGCGGTGCCAGGACCACCATCACCAGCGGTAGGAGGCGGTGGGAGGCGGCGGTCACGAGGGCCTCACGCCGCGAGATGGCCCAAGGAGTGTGGGAAGGATGGAAATTTCCAACAGGAGGCCGGCGGGGGCAGAATTTGGGCCCCTAGGAGATTTGATGAGTGCTTATGAGGCACTCAGCCGTGTGGATTCGAAGGGCGCTAGAGACCTAGCAGCCTCCTTATGGGCCTGTCAAGAGGAAGTCCGGGCGAACAAGGCCCAAGAGATGACTGAGAGAAGAGCAGGGACCAAATGGCAATTGGAGGCCATGGAGTCTGATGAGAAGGCAGCCAAGTTGGAAAAGGCTGTGGGGAAACTCCAGCGCGACCTTGTGGATCAACGGCGGGCGGAGAAGGTCCTGGAGGGAAAACTGTCCCAAACGGAGGAGAGGGCTATTCGAGCCACCACCCAAAGGGACTCATGGAGGCAAAAGGCGGAGGAGCACTTTGCCCACCTAGAGCAGGAGAGGAAGAGCGAGGTTGAGGCTCTAGGACGAGAAAAGCGGGCGGTCCAGCAAGTGGATGCGCAAGAACAAGTTATGGCTACTCAAGCCATCAAGATCCGGGACATGGAAGAAGAATTGCGAAGAACCCGGTATAATTTGGAGGAGAAGCGCGCGGAGCTCGAAGCTCAAGACCAGCAACTGCAGGAGTTGGAGCTCGAGAAGAGTGCTTGGCAAGCGGAGAGGGAAGGGCTTGCTCAGCAACTAGGGGACTTGGAGAGGAGGAGGTCCTAGGAAGAAGAGCATCACAAGAAGGTGGTGCATAGAATGCTGGTGTTGAGGAAACGAAGGTTTTGGGCGGATTATGCCCTTCAAGCGAAGTTGGCCAACCAGCTGAGGGAAGCACGGGAGGAGAATGTGACCCTCCATGTGAAGGCGGGAGAATTGACCACCTCAAGGGATGCCTACAAGAGTAGGTGTGAAGATGGAGAGTGGCCCACGGAGTTGGATGATCTCCAAATGCAATATCATAGTCTGGGCGCCCATCTTCACAACAGGATATTGAAGGCCAACAACGAAGTGTTGCGTTTGGCCAAGAGGAGGACAATAGGTCCTCATGATGATGATAGGAAGGAGTTGCAGCAGGTGCAACCGGAGGCCTCAAACTTTGATGAGGCCACAAGTGACATGGACTCCGAGGAGTCTGGAGAGTCGGAGGACGGAGGAGAAACGGCGCCCAAGAAGGAAGATGGCACGGAAAGCAAGGAGGAGGGACAGCCCGCCCTCATAGGGGGTCACCCTACCACGGTAGGTGACCACCAGACGTCCGTGGTAGGCTACATTTCCCACGTAGTCCGCTGCATCACCGGGTAGGGCAGTACCGCAGCGAGGGGCCTGATGGGGAGTCGGGTCCTAACGGCACGGCTGCGGATGAAGGAGCCGGGGGGTCCGGTGGCATACCCCCTGGAGAAGGAGGCGAGGCGGTGGGAGAAGCAGCCCCACCGGTGGAAGAGATCGAGGGCGGGGTCCGACCCGCCGAGGAGGGGGGAGGGGTGAGAAGTTCCCTCACCCCACGAATAAGGGAAGAGCCCGGGCCAACTCGAAGAAGGCTCGAAGGAGTTAGTGGCAACATCGGTCGGCAAATGGGGGGAAGGTCCTTTGAAGAAAATGCTCCATGATAGGTATGGACAAACCAAACAGCAGGGAAGGAGCAAAGAGGATCTCAACCCCAGGAGACATCACCGATGAGGAGGAAGGAAGGAAGAGAGATGGGGACTAGACTACCATGGTAGGTAGTCAGCCTACCCCGGTAGTCTGCCAGACTACCGCGGTAGGATGCTTATAGAAGGAGCGCGGCCGGGCGGCGGAGGTTGGAAAATGGGACGCTTGAGCACGCGGAAGGGGCGCGATTGCCTGCATGACAAGAGGAATCAGGGCCCCGCCCCGCGGAGTAGAAGGAAGGGGCAACATGGTACTTGCCCCACAAGCTAGGAAGAAGATGTAATTTGGGAGGGACGAAACGTAATATTTGAAGCGGTGAATATACATGGGCGGTGCAGGGTCTATATCGTGGATCCGGGTTTAAGATGGTTATCAAAGCGGCATGTTTGGGATTAAGTGACGGCGGAAAATAAGGGTGAACATCACCGTCAGACACAGTTGTGCCAACTACAGTTCTGGAAAAACGGTGCTCTCCCTGGCTTATCATGCGTATCGCCGAGAAAAGTACCCATGTTCTCTCCCCCTCATTGCAGGGAAAAAGGTAGTCGTTCGAGTTTCCGGTGGCTTGTGTTGCAATCATTGTGGCCAAGAACAGCAAATCACTGCATTTAAAATCACATGGAGACACATGGAGACAACTATGGTATGGGTTTTGTAGAGGTTGTCATATCAGCCGAAAATGTATGCGGCGATTGTTGGGTGTGGCATGGGCGCCGGCATGCCGGCGTCTTTTGCCAGGGCTCTACGACGGCAGCGCATGAAACGCGCGGATGTGTCTGTGTTATACGATGGCGGAAACGAACACAGTATGGGAGCATATGGCGTCTAGAGGGTGGAAAGTGGAGCACAAGCAGTCCATGTCCGCCGTCACCGGTTACTGTCTATAACGGCAAATGTTTATGACTAGTGCAATTGTGTAATCAAGAAATGTATTGCGCCAGTGTATTGCAGCATGCCAAAACATGGTAGACGCTACAAGGTGACATTTAAGATGTACTCATCACGGCATGGTGGTCTGCATGTCTTAAAACAATGTATGACAAGAACATGAAACTTATGCCCGACACCTCGTGTCCGACTTTCAAACCCTATGCCATGAAGAGAAATTAGGGATAAACATAAGGTTCCCTTGTTATTTCGTTGCTTAGCACATGTCATTACTCTTCGCGAATCGAGACCCTCGTCCCGTCCACAGGCCTCATCTCCATCTTCATCACTCTCCATTGCCTCATCCGAAGTGTTTGGTTGAATGTGAGGACGAGCGCACTCAACTTTTCCTTTATAGCTTTCTTATCCGCATGATGTTTCTGAAGTGAGTCAAACCCGTAGTATATAATAATGGTTTTTCGACAAAACCTTTTGGATGTTGGGGCCCTTTCCCTTTCCGACCTTTTTGACTTTGTTTTGATGGTCCCAATTCGTCCTTTGAAAAATTCTCCAACATACTTGCCCTCATAAGCATCCGTGGTGCTGGGCCACAAGCACACAAGGTTGGCCCCAAGGTGCACACTTACAACCTTCGCTAAAACGCCTATTGTGTCACCTCGCACGGTGTCACAATAAACATTCCTTTCAGATCTCCATAATATCGCCATCCATCCTTCTTGCCACCTCTTCTTGGCGTTCAATAGTTTGGTAGGCCCCTAGATACATGTCCTGTGGTATGTCACGCAAAGAGCCTCGCCCAAGACAAATTTCTTCCCAGATGTGGGGGACTCGGGCAGCCCTATCGTACCATCTCCGTGGGTTCGCCACTGCACAAGCAGTCTGATTCTGGCCCCAAGGTGCACACTTACAACCTTCGCTACCCAGAACGCCCTATTGTGTGTGTCACCCTCGCACGGTGTCACAATAAACATTCCTTTCTGTATCTCCATAATATCGCCATCCATCCTTCTTGCCACCTCTTCTTGGCGTTCAATAGTTTGGTAGGCCCCTAGATACATGTCCCTGTGTGGTATGTCACGCAAAGAGCCTCGTCGATCTGACTTCTTAGGTATGTGCAAAGGGGACCGGGCTTGAGCCCTATCGTACCATCTCCGGGGTTTTGCGAACAAGCCCAATGTTATGATCCACAATATTTGCGATTTCGTGTTGATCATTCCAATCCATCCACCATTCTTCCTCCACAGTCAAATATGTTGGCGCTTCACGATCCTTTTTCAAGTGATCACGCCTTCACGCGTGCGGTCAAACCACCATCACTAGCTTTCTTGTCCTTCGCCCAAGCCATCAAAGGAGCGGGCCCGATGACGGATCGGAACAAAAGTCAAGAATTGAGCCCATCTTGATTCCCACAAGGGGAAGTGGAGTATTGCTTCTGCGAATAACGGTAACCTTTCCCGCCCAACTTTGTCCTCGCGGGTGATTTTGAACTGGTGCTGAAATGAAAGGTTGTTCAACTTCGAACAGCGTATACTTCCGCCGTTCACTAACTAATGGCCATACGTATGTCCGGAAGTACCTCATCAACACTTTCACCTCTGGATTCGGCGTGAACGAGGACTTCAATATGTCCTCCATAGTTGGCAATGTCACGGCCTCCTTATGTTTTAAATGCTTAGAAAACATGAAAACATTTGATCCACTTGGTCGTGCGTGCTGCCCCACGAGGAGGAATCCAACCTTCACCTTCTCGAGCGTCCGAGTTCAACGAGCATGTTCAAATCGCAAATAGAAGCTGGTTCTTGTTCTCTCGGCATGTATTGTCCAGCAGTATAAGACTTTGGGAAGTATCCTTCATACGTGTGTATAACGTCACGGATAATAGTTATTGTTAAATTTGCATCATTCACGAGATTGGCATAATGCGATACGCCCGCCTCGAACGTGTAATTATGTATCATGCATCCAACAACATGCACCGTGATCCGACTATCCTCCTTCAAGTCCTTTGGCCACCGCAAAATGCGGCGGAAGTTTTTGGTCCATGCCACGATAGATAACAACATATATTCTGCGGCTCCTTGGACCGACCGATGCTTCGTCAACTTCTTCCGTTCCTCCATCAATCGTATCCGATGCTTGTTGAGTGCCTCTTGATACATAGTGTATGTCATGGAACACCATTGTCGACTTGTGGGCACCGAAATTCAATAACTTTGCAGAGCTATTTGGGAAGGCGAGTGTCGTGCATTGAAACGAGATCGAGAAACTAGGACATACGCACTGCCTATTATTCCACAGTCCAAATGCATAGTAGCGGTTTGCATACAATCGACTCTGCAGAAGTTAATGTTACGGCAAGAACCCAACCCATGCATTTCCCGGACCGCAACATGCCCCTCCATGGAGTGAACCTTATAAGTAGGTTGGAGGCGCGGCATGCGAGCCTGTGAAGTGCGGGCTTCATCTGCAACAAAGCACCCGTAGTTCACCGCGCTTTAGGGCCTTGGGCGTCGCCATGCCCTATCGTGCACTCCACATTTGGGGCGCGGCATGCGCCCTCGAGTGGAGTGCATGGCGCCGCCATGGCCCTCTCGACAAAGAGGCGCTGCCGGCCTCGTCGCCATTCAGTGCAAGGCCATCCCGAGCCCTCCACGGCACAAAACGGCGCACGCAGCGACATCCCTTTGTCACTTGTGGGCACCGAAATTCAATAACTTTGCATACAGAGCTATTTGGGAAGATCGAGTGTCGTGCATTGAAACGAGATCGAAACTAGGACATACGCATCTGCTGCCTATTATTCCACGGTCCAAATGCATAGTGACATTTTGCATACAATCGACAGCTCCTGCGAAGTTAATGTTACGGCAAGAACCCAACCCGTGCATTCCGGACCACGGCGGGCCAACATGCCCCTCCATCACTGGAGTGAACCTTATAAGTAGGTTGGAGGGCGGGCATGCAGCTGAAGTGCAAAGAGGCGCAAGCTTCCTCATCTCATACACAACAAAGCACCGTAGTTCACCGCGCTTTAGGGCCTTGGGCGTCGCCATCTATCGTGCACTCCATTTGGGGCGCGGCATGCGCGCCTCAGGTGGAGTGCATGGCGCCGCCATGGCGCCTCTCCGACACGAGGGCGCCGGCATGCGCGCCCTCGATGTGGAGTGCATGGCGCCGCCATGGCCGCCTCTCCGACACAAAGCACCGTAGTTCACCGCGCTTTAGGGCCTTGGGCGTCGCCATTCGAGTGCAAGGCCATCCCAGAGCCCTCCACGGCACAAAAATGGCGCCAGGCACGGCGACATCCCTTTGTCACTTGGGGCGCCGCCATGCAGTACCCTTCACCACAGACAATATGGTGCCGCCATGCGGCTCCTTTTTCGCGGTGGAGGGCTCGACTCGAGACATCACCGCATAAAGCAACGTGTCGGGCGCCGCACGGCGACTCGAGACATCACCGCGCTTTAGGGCCTTGGGGCGCCGCCATGGCGCCGCCATGGCGCCGCCATGGCGCCGCACGGCGACTCGAGACATCCGCCGCTAACTCCTCCATTACTCCACATGCTTTTATGCCATGCATGCATGACACAATAGGCGGGAGGAGGCCTACCTTGGTCAACTCCGGTGCTCCGTATGTTGAACTTCAGCCAGCGCATATGGAACAAGTCGAGAATCTGTTTGACTTGGGTATCTTCACCCGCTTGAAATTGACCAGCAAGAAATATGCATACGACACAAAGCGTTCACCTTTTGACTCCATTCCACTCCTGTATTGTATCCAAACCTCATGCTTCGTGAAAGTGTCTGGTAGATTGTATACCTCCACATTCGGCAGTCGCTCGGCCAAGTGAAGGAAAGTCGCATCCATCCAGGCAATTGCAGCCAAAGCATGGGAGGATTGTACACGAGGGCTGGCCTTATTAGCGTCCCATGGTGCATTCAGAATAACCCTCCGCTTCAACTCCTCGTACCTTGCGGACCCTATGCAGTATACACGTCGGAAGGCTTTCAAACAACATTGCATAGGAATCTGACCCATGAGGTGAGTGAAAACCCTGTCCCTTGTTGTGGCACCGTCGGGCCGCTGTGATGCAATGTCTCTTGCTCGCCCATTCTCGAAACTGCACTGCTCATGAAAAGCTTCTTTGTGAACTTGCGGATGCACAATTTGTTGCAACAAGGCTTTGAAATCCTCTCCCACGGAATCGCCTTCACTTTTCCTCAAAGACACCAGCTCGCCACTGCAGCCCACATCGCTAAATGAAAGGTATTGGCCAAAGGCTTCGGATGGAAAGTGACGGCAAATCAGCCCGGTCCAAACTTCTCAATCGGTGGGGGTGTCTGAAAGACATTGTCCTCATCTGCATTGGGCGTCCCCGCATCTTCAGTGCTGGAAATAGTAGTGAACAATCCCCTCGCGGCGCGCACTTCTGCTCCACCCGCACCGACACCAACTTTCCTCCTTCCAGATGGGCTTCTATTTATGGCAGAGTAGAGGTTCAGGTTCCTGGAAGTCGGGGGAACATAGCTGGGCATACGAGACTGTGAGTGAGTTCTTCTCCACCCTGGACCTGCAACACGCATCACGGGATCGAGCCACTAACACAAACCTATGCCAATGAGTATGACGAGGCGACGACTCAGCTATCGGCCAAAGAATACATACTTTGTGGCAGGGAGTGGCAAGGACTTTGCATTTGCCTGGCGAGACGGAGGGGCCAGCCGCGCTTGCCTTTCACTCTGTTTACGGGGATCAGGTACTCTTTGGAACTGTGAAACATCTTGATTTTGCCCGAAATCTTCGTCCGCTTCTTGACCCTGCACATCTACATTTTGTCAATGACATAGCAATCGTTGGTATCGGTCAAGGAATGAAAGGGCACATAACACGGAAACCCACATCGCCCGCGTCTTCGGAGTGTGTGAACTGGAGCATTGTGTTGGACTCGTAGCTCAAGGTTACGCGGCTACGCGACAAGTGTGATAAAAGGTGGTGGTGTGTGGTACATGACTTGACCGCAGAGGAGGCGGGAAGCCGTGGAGAGACAAATCACTTGATTGCCAAATCCTAAATAGATTTCGAAGTAATGGAGGGGGGCCCGGTGCTATTATGCTACTATGCTGCCAGCCGCATATGCAAGCTACCATAGAGTTAAAATGAACGGCCGGTAGCCATCAATAGCGGCGGCTGGAAAAAAAGGGTATCTGGAACGTTATGAAAAACGCTTTCTTATTTACCCAATTGCATATTGGGCTTGCCCGCATGCAGCGTACATAAACAAACACGTAGTTGAGTCACACTACCTTGCAAACTGATGTGCAATCGATAGTGCGAAGGACATCGCGAACGCGCGGGTGTGTGGAATTGTATGTTGGGTATGGGTTAAAAGAACATCGACACACACAGACCACATATTCTAGTCCTTGTTCCTCCATACATAGCTGATAAGGACAATAACTCGGACCTCGTTACAGCGCGTTTGTTACGGACTGGCGCGAAATTAGGGTTTGCTGCCAGCTCCTTAGAAACCCGAACCAGAATTGAAGTCCTTCTTCTACAGTCCGAAGCCGGTAGGCGTACGAGCTCTTCCAACGCGGGCGTCTGCGATTCAAGCGAGGCCGCGTGGTTTTCCCAACAATTTGCCGTCAGAGACCCTCGCCAGCCAGCTCTCCATCCTTTCCAGAGGACGCACAGGTGAGAAATTCCTTGTTCGAAATAGAATTGGTGCTTGCCTAATCCGGATTGAGCGTGTTTGATGCCTATGCTGGGTGCTACAGACGATGGCGAGCGGACGCCGCAGTAAGAAGGACCTCCCCGATGCAGGGCCTAACCCTGGAGACTTGTTGGAGAAGCCGCGGAGGCAGAAGAAATCTAAAAGCAAGAAGGAGGCGAAATCGAGAACCACAGATCCTCCACGCCAGATACCGATCTCTGCCTCGGGGGCTGGACATGCTTTCCAACCAATTGAGCAAGGTGGAGGGGGAACGGGAAGGGGGCAGACAAAGTCTGGTCACTCAATTCTGCGAAGGCAAGCACCACAAAGATAGCGGTTGGCGGTGGAGAGAAGTCTGGCTTGTCCAAAGGATTGAGGGTGGGAAATCCAGATCCAATTCCCTCCCCATACTCGTATGAGGAGGCATGCTGCGGAGGCACATGAACCAGCTTGAGGACACTATGCTTGCAGAATGGTTGTTGACACAAAGCAGGAGCCGGATGAAAGCATGCTATGGACGCCCGATCAAGCTTTGGGTTTTGGGTTCAACGGTGCCGCAAACCGAGAGCAAGGCGGGATGGGTCCTGGGCAACTTTGGATGGAGGCAGCGAGACCCAGGCTGGATTCTTTGCACTTCAAGGCCTTATGAAGTGGACGCATTGCGCATCGTCGGATGATTACACTGTATCTGTTGAAAGTGGCATGTTTGCACAGAAGAAATGTGAGCCAAAGGAGTTGTCCAGCACTTTTCGAGCAGCGTTGAGCTGAGAATGTGAGTACACTTCTTAATTCCAGGCATTCGCCACCGTTGATTGCATTGATGCTTATGCTGCTGTGATGGACAGTGAGAGAACATTTCTGGTGCTTGTGTGAGGTGATTACGAGCTCCATTATCCGTCATCGAGAGATGTCACCGAGGAGGACAAGACAGGACTTCAAACTTCGACCGGAAGTAGAAGACAATGAGGCGAGTTCGGACCTTGATGAGGAGGATGGGCCTATTCCGAGTTCTGGGTCATTCGGATCGGAGGCATTTGAAGAGGATGATGGGGAGGCGAGGGTGATGGAGGGAGGTTTGCTGCGGCTACGGATGATGGCGGGCCGTGATGAAGGACCTCCCGATGCGAGGCCTAACCACGGAGACTTGTTGAGAAGCCGCGGAGGCGAAGAAATCTAAAAGCAAGAAGGAGGCGAAATCGAGAACCACGGATCCTCCGCGGATCGATCTACGCCTCGGGGCTGGACATGCTTTCCAACCAATTGAGCAAGGTGGAGGTGGAGCAGGAAGAGGCGGACAAAGTCCGGTCACTCAATTCAAGGCAAGCACCACAAAGACAGTTGGTGGTGGAGAGAAGTCCAGCTTGTCCAAAGGATTGAGGGTGGGAAATCCAGATCAATTCCCTCCCATACTCGTATGAGGAGGCATGCTGCGGAGGCACATGAACCAGCTTGAGGACACTATGCTTCTGCAGCAGGAATGGTTGTTGACATAAACGGAGGAGCCGGATGAAGAAACTGCTATGGACGCCCGATCAAGCTTTGGGTTTTGGGTTCAACGGTGCACCGCAAACCAGAGAGCAAGGCGGGATGGGTCCTGGGCAACTTTGGATGGAGGGCAGCGAGACCCAGAACTGCGGATTCTGTGCACTTCAAGGCCTTATGAAGTGGACGCATTGCCGGCATCGTCAGATGATTACACTGTGTATCTGTTGAAAGTGGCATGTTTGCACAGGAAGAAATGTGAGCCAAAGGAGTTGTCCAGCACTTTTCGAGCAGCGTTGAGCTGAGAATGTGAGTACACTTCTTAATTCCAGAGCATTCGCCACCAGCGTTGATTGCATTGAATAACGGTGTGGAGATGAGTGAGAGAACATTTTACAGGTGCTTGTGTGAGGTGATTACGAGCTCCATTATCCGTCATCGCCGAGAGATGTCACTGAGGAGGACAAGACAGGGACTTCCAAACTTCGCACTGGAAGTAGAAGACAATGAGGCAGAGTTCGGACCTTCTGATGAGGAGGATGGGCCTATTCCAGAGTTGCTGGGTCATTCAGATGCGGAGGCATTTGAAGAGGATGATGGGGAGGCTGAGGGTGATGGAGGGAGGTTTGCTGCAGCGGCTACGGATTCCTTCCAAGGTCGTCGCCATCCAAGCACCATGGGAGGAGTCCCTGTGCTACATGGAAGAGGGGAGGGGGCGCCGGCATGCCGGCGCCCTCGACTATGGTGAGGAGGAAGAGGGGCATGCCGCGCCCTCGACTATGGTGAGGAGGAAGAGGGCGGCGAGACCCAGGCTGGATTCTTTGCACTTCAAGGCCTTATGAAGTGGACGCATTGCCGCATCGTCGATGATGATTACACTGTATCTGTTGAAAGTGGCATGTTTGCACAGGAAGAAATGTGAGCCAAAGGAGTTGTCCAGCACTTTTCGAGCAGCGTTGAGCTGAGAATGTGAGTACACTTCTTAATTCCAGGCATTCGCCACCGTTGATTGCATTGTTGACCCGGTGCTTCTTTGATGATGAGTGAGAGAACATTTCTGGTGCTTGTGTGAGGTGATTACGAGCTCCATTATCCGTCATCGAGAGATGTCACCGAGGAGGACAAGACAGGACTTCCAAACTCGCCTTTGGAAGTAGAAGACAATGAGGCAGTTCGGACCTTGATGAGGAGGATGGGCCTATTCCAGTTCTGGGTCATTCGGATGCGGAGGCATTTGAAGAGGATGATGGGGAGGCTGAGGGTGATGGAGGGAGGTTTGCTGCGGCTACGGATTCCTTCCAAGGTCGTCGCCATCCAAGCACCATGGGAGGAGTCCCTGTGCTACATGGAAGAGGCGCCGGGGGCATGCCGGCGCCCTCGACTATGGTGAGGAGGAAGAGGGGGCCATGAGAAGCGGAAAAGCATGCATGATGAGGAGGAAGAGGGGAGGCGGCATGCCGCGCCCTCGACTATGGTGAGGAGGAAGAGGGGGCGCCGGCATGCCGCCTCCTCTGAGGAGGCGGAAGAGGGGGCGCCGGCATGCCGCGCCCTGCGGAGTGGAGGAGGCGGAAGAGGGGGCATGCCGCGCCAGAAAACCTGTGGCTTGCGGTTGGAGGAAGGCGTCGGGGCCATGAGAAGCGGAAAAGCATGCATGATGAGGAAGGTGGTGGGCAGCAGTCCCGGAGTGCGGAACGCGTTCGATAGGAGCAGCGGAAAAGTTCAAGCGTCCCAAGGGAACCGACAACAATGAGATTCCAACATTGCATGTCTCAACAGATGGAGAAAGACCGAAGCGTCTATGATGCATGAGGATTATTTGCGAAAGTCGTGAGTCTGCATATGCGAAGAAGGTGGTGCGAAGCGATTACTCGTCGAGAATTTGAGGCGCCGTTTCTAACTCGGATGCTCGGGTTCGTCAAGTGGATGAGGCTTGGGCGAACTACGCTCGCGTCATCTCAAGGGTCGTATTGAAGAAGGTGTCTGCCTTTGCTTTGTATGATTGACCCATCCGATCGCAGGATATCAAAACATTAGACCGGAAAAGTTCCGCAAAGAAGTATATTATGGGGTCTTGGGAGGCAATCATACTTACGCCGCCATGAAGCGACTTGCGGATATATCACCGGGAAGGCAAGGTTCCAATGGATGGAGGCCCATGTCTATTGCGGGCTAACTCTACAGAGATGCGAGTTCGCAACCCGACCACAACACAATGTCGGACAAGAGGAAAAAGATGAACTTTATCGAGCAGGTCGATACCTGTGGATGAACTTGATTGCAAAGCGGGATGGTGTGACAATGAGCATGAACTGGAAGTTCAATTTATACAAGGTGCTTGGGCTGATAGAGGATGACGAAGGTCGGGAAGATGAGCAATACAAGCAAAACAAAGTGGACAACCGGACACATATACTATGCATAGCAAACTGGAGGGAAAGGTGTGGGAAAACGTGGGCGATCTTCACCAAGTGGGAGGCGATGGAACTTCGCGGGCCAAACATGTTGCAGTACTAGCAAGAAGAGCAAGGGCAAACGCAGTTGGAGAAGAGGTGAAGACTGGAAAGCGTTTTGTTAAGCCCAAAGAGATGCAAGGAAACCATGGCGCAGCTTCAAGGAATTCCACCGGAGGGGAGAAAATGCTGATTAGTGTGAGAAAAGGTTTTGACAGGTTTACTAGACCTGAATGGTATGTCCAAGGAGGTGATACTGCGGAAGAAACTTCATGTCATCCAAGTGGCGATGGCGAAACACTTAGGATGTGACTCCTTCGAGATGGTTAGGCAGGAATACCCAATGCACTCTTCGGATGATGTTATTGCACGGTTTCAAACAGCGTTCGATGGAAAGGTACGTGTCATTTGTTTTAAGACTCATTGGAGTGGGGACAGGCGCCGGCATGCCGGCGCCCTCTCCCCACCATTTCCTTTCGTTTGGTTGTAACAACAGGTAGGGTGGGGAAGGCGTCGGGGCCATGAGAAGCGGAAAAGCATGCATGATGAGGAAGGTGGTGCGCAAGTGAAAGATGTGCGGATTTGAAAAACTACGAGGACTTCCGTGCTTTCATCGAAGTGCACACATGGAAGGGTCTGGAGAACGAACAAAGGACCCTAGCTGACATGGACATGGAAGAAGGCCTGCAGTCGTTCACTGTTCCAACGACGGAGTGTATCGTGAAATACCAAGTGGTTGCGAGAGATGTGTTGGACATCCGAGGGTTTTACTAAGAGGAATTACACTTTATTGGTTATGGATGTGCCTGTGGGATTCAACAAGGAAAGCATGATGTAAAGATGGACCAAACACGATGGGCATGATTTCACTCTTTCCATGACATGACGAGCTGTGAGGAAATCCGCATGATATTTATGCATGGGGTGGAAGAGCTGCACACTGTGAGGGAGGCTATGCGACAGTGGTGCACTGGTGGAGGGATGGTCTCCTTCGTATGGGACAAAACTAACATGCATAATGATCAAGGTGGATATGATACCGTCGAGTACATCACGGTAGGGTGGGGGGTAACTACAGGCAGCAAGAAGAACAAGGTTTCAATGTTACCTAACACCGTCCTTGGCTCGTTCAATAATGGTCGCGCAGTCATTGGGCACAACACTGTCGTCAAGAAGCTTCTTTATATGTCATTGGACAAGCTCGTGGTATGTGCTTATCAGAGGCCATTAGGGTTGATGCAGAAGATGATCAACAACTTCTCCAAAGAAGGAGATTGGATATTAGATGCGTGTGCAGGAAGCGGACGACAACCCTAGCAGCGCTGCTATGTGGCCGCAATTGCATCGCCGTGGACTTGGACAAACGATGTGCGGAATTCATTCCCCAAAGGATACATGGATATGAGGTACTTCCAGACGCTGAGGAGGAATTGAATCATGAGCCACACCGACGAGGACCTGCCCAATTCTGGGCAAAGGAATTAAGCTTGTCAGAAGGGTCACTCATAGCACAGTCGTACCTTTGGGGTTCAACAGATGAAAGAGAAAACGGGCAAATCCTTGATGACGGGCGGAGAACTACGGAGCGTGTGCCATCAGACTACAACACCCAGTCCTCCTCGTCTCTTGGATGTGGAGAATGCCATGCGAGAACGACAACTTCGAGGACCCCGACAACGCCTCCTCGAAGCGTTGATGTTGTGTTCGATAGCGTGTCGGGCAATGCCCACCCGAGACTCAAGCCGGCGAAGATTTTGGTAGTTAGGTTATTGGAAATTTCGTTACATTGCGTGTCGACTTAGAAACCTTTTCAGGCCGCATGCCGCCGCAAACATTCCTTTAATCTTTTATTGCTTTTAGTGCTATGTATTGCTTTCCAAGTAGGTGTGAAATCGATCGACAAGCTCACCAATATCGCGGAAGACCATTGGGGGCCTTTCGGGCACACTACGACCATAACCGTGCGCACTCGATGTGAAAAGTAGCTGATGCCGTAGGGAAGGGAGGGAATGAACCATCACCAAGAAAATTAAAACGTGGAAATCGTGGAATTCAGTGCCCACCATGTTTTCCAGCAGTTGGTTTTTTTTCTGCAGAAGCGGCTTTGTATATTCAGCCGCTTCAAATATTATGCTGTTAGGAGCAAAAAGAGGGCGAGAGAGCCAATCCACAGGAGACGCGTCCCTACCTCAGCAGGATTAGGACTAGGTATGGTCAAAGGCCATAAATGAACTAGGAGAGAATAGGAAGGATAGGTGAGATAGACTGACATCCTTTAAGGATGATCTTAGGTGAAGTTGCTAGAATAGAATTTACCCAGAATCAGACAGTAGACTTAGATGCTAGGCCTTAAATGCTGGTGGTAGGAAATAATAGGATATTGGAAAAGGTGACCTGCAGAAGGGTCACCCGAGGGAGGTTGTATGTGGAAGGCCTCCTATAAGAGGAGGAGGATTTCACAAAGTAAAGTATCACGTCTTGCGCTTCCATACTCGCGAGTCCTTTGCCCTTGTAAAGGAATTTCGTGCCGGCTGTGAGCCAACGCAGCGTCTGGTAGAGAGGAAGTCGCGGTGGTCGAGTGCTTGGTGGAGGCTTGCTCACGGAAGTGCCTAAACGAGTTGCTCCTTGTGAATAACTAGTTCGTGAAATTGCTTTGCTTTGGGTGTGTGGCAATGCCGAGGAACTCTCGGCTTGAGGGTAGACTACAGGAAAGACTCCACAGGTTCTCATTGTCAGTGTCAAACTCATTACAGCCCAAGGAAGAACTTGCTGGTGTGTAGGCCGACCCCAGGCAGTTGTGCCGTAAGGGCGAGCCGAGGCCAGTAAGCCCGAACTGAGGTTAGAATAGGAGGAAGAGGAGGAGATGAGTAGAGGATTAGAGTGTAGGTGTTAGTGGAAGGCCACAGGCAGAGCCTAAGGGACGAATCCCAAATCTGCAAGTAAAAGGGCGCTCCCTGAGTGGAGAAGATTGGTCTTAGAAGTAGGGACGAAATTGCGGTGTGGGTCAGGGGGTCCCTGAGCGCCCGTGATAGGCTCCTCGCTAAGGCGGACCCAATTGTGTTGCGTCGTTGTAGGTCGAGGATTGCGATTTTTGAGTGCAAGTGGTGTAGCTGCTGTAAGAGGGAGAGTAGAGGGCGCCTTGCTTGTTAAAAAGGCTGAGAAGTTGTGTCACTGTAGGTAGCGATTGTTTTCCACAAGACTCCGATCTTTCACACAAGTCTCATGGGACGAAACCCAACAAACGAAACGACAAAGGGATAAGCGTGGCCGCTAGAGGGGGAAGCCTCAAGCCCCGGGTTTTCCCTCCCACACCTCCCTACCGGGGTGCCTCTTCCCTAGGCACCCACGAAATGGTGGGGACTCCTCCCACCCTTGGGGCTGTCACCCCTACGGTGGTAGTCTGCCCCTCATAGACTACCACCTGGCCCTCTATGGCCGGATTTTGCTCCTCTCTTCCTAGCTCTTGTGGGGGCAAGGCCTCCCACTTCGGCAACCTCGTTGCCTCCACCTCCTCCGCTCTCGGTCCTGGGGTGCTTGTGGAGGTTTGTCCTCCCATGGTCTTCCTTAGAGCGAAAGGCAAGGGTCGCTCTAAGCTTGGTGAGGTGGATAATCTCGAAAGGATGCCAAGCATCCTCAAGCTCCTTGCTGGTTAGGAGCCCTCCGCCTCCCACAAATGCATCAAATAGGTGCGAGGTAGCATGGCCTTGGCCTCTTCATCCACGAATTTGGCCTAAGGAGCTTCTCCTTGATGGATATAGGCCTCATAAGAGGAGGAGGATTTCACAAAGTAAAGTATCACGTCTTGCGCTTCCATACTCATGAGTCCTTTGCCCTTGTAAAGGAATTTCGTGTGGAGCTAACGCAGTCCGTAGAGAGAAAGTCGCGGTGGTCGAGTGCTTGGTGGAGGCTTGCTCCTCGAAGTGCCTAAACGAGTTGCTCCTTGTGAATAACTAGTTCGTGAAATTGCTTTGCTTTGGGTGTGTGGCAATGCCTGTGGAACTCTCGGCTTGAGGGTAGACTACAGGAAAGACTCCACAGGTTCTCATTGTCAGTGTCAAACTCATTGCAACCGGCCCAAGGAAGAACTTGCTGGTGGAGGCCGACCCCAGGCAGTTGTGCCGTAAGGACGAGCCGAGGCTAGTAAGCCCGAACTGAGGTTAGAATAGGAGGAAGAGGAGGAGATGAGTAGAGGATTAGAGTGTAGGTGTTAATGGAAGGCCACAGGCAGAGCCTAAGGGACGAATCCGAAATCTGCAAGTAAAAGGGCGCTCCCTGAGTGGAGAAGATTGGTCTTAGAAGTAGGGACGAAATTGCGGTGTGGGTCAGGGGGTCCCTGAGCGCCCGTGATAGGCTCCTCGCTGCTAAGGCAGGACCTGCAATTGTGTTGCGTCGTTGTAGGTCGAGGATTGCTGATTTTTCGGAGCAGTGCAAGTGGTGTAGCTGCTGTAAGAGGGAGAGTAGAGGGCGCCTTGCTTGTTAAAAAGGCTGAGAAGTTGTGTCACTATAGGTAGCGATTGTTTTCCACAAGACTCAGATCTTTCACACAAGTCTCATGGGACGAAACCCAACAAACGAAACGACAAAGGGATAAGCGTGGCCGCTAGAGGGGGAAGCCTCGGAAGCCCCGGGGTTTTCCCTCCACACCTCACCGGGTGCCTCTTCCTAGGCACCCACGAAATGGTGGGGACTCCTCCCACCCTTGGGGTCACATCACCCCCTCGGTGGTAGTCCCCTCATAGACTACCACCTGGCCCTCTATGGCCGGATTTTGCTCCTCTCTTCCTGGCTCTTGTGGGGGAAAGGCCTCCCACTTCGGCAACCTCGTTGCCTCCACCTCCTCCGCTCTCGGTCCTGGGGTGCTTGTGGAGGTTTGTCCTCCCATGGTCTTCCTTAGAGCGAAAGGCAAGGGTCGCTCTAAGCTTGGCTGGAGGTGGATAATCTCGAAAGGATGCCAAGCATCCTCAAGCTCCTTGCTGGTTAGGAGCCCCTCCGTCTCCCACAAATGCACCAAATAGGTGCTGAGGTAGCATGGCCTTGGCCCCTCTTCATCCACAAAATTTGGCCTAAGGAGCTTCTCCTTGTGATGGATATAGGCCTCATACATTATTGTGCCCCAATCCGGCTTGGCCTCTAGAATCTTCCACAAAAATTGGAGGAAGTTGGTGCTGAAATAAGAGGTCCGTTGATAGTTCGCCAACCCCAGCACAATTTTGGCAAAGAGCCTCTACTTCAGCTCCTTGATACTGTCCGTCTTCCAGCCATTCTTGGCGTGGGCCTTCACTCCTCCGTCCATCACATCCAGGACCTCCTGCGGAATTTCGGAGAGGGAAATCCTCTTTTCTTCATTTGTCCTCTCGAGGAGAGCAATTCCTGAGCTCTCCTCCTCCGATCTCCCATACACCTAACAAATACTCACTGTCCAGCAGCGAGGATCAGTCCGAGCATTCCTCTCCGCAAGCAACGCGGCAAGGGCTGCTTCCGATTGATGGAGGTTGATGTAGCACTCCTCAATCAATTCCAAATTGGTGTAGGCCCACTGGCGGCCATACACCCATCCCAATTGGATGTTCTCCTCTTCCGCCCACTGCCTAAAATCCACCAAGTCCCTGGGATTGAGCTGCCCGCAGCACGTAAATTGTGGCATCTCAAAATCTTCTCCTCCGGCGCAGCCTCGCCGCCCGCTTTTTCCTCCTCTTGAGGACGAGCCCTTGGCCGGTTCCTTCCCCGCCTTAGCAGCCGAGGCATGGCGCCTTTTCACGCAAAATGCTGCCAAGGAAGTGAGCTACTCCCCAATTGCGAGTTGTCTCGCCCTTCTAGTGTCTCAGCCCAGAAAACACCCCTGGTGGAAAGCAACTCTATCACACAATCTCAAGGTTAGCCCTGGCTTGCTTCCCACCCGCTTCTTCTCTCCTTTTTCTCCAACGTGAGGGTGCTTCGCCTGAGTGACTTGCGCCTTCCTTCAGTCCTTTCCTCCAATTTCGACGCTGCTTCCACTCGCATTTCCCCTTTCTTTCTCTATTTGTATTTTGTTTCAAAAATTCACTAGTCTTCCTACTAAGTATGGGTTCAAAGATAACATAAATTTCTCCGCACAATCCATCATCATCTCTTGCACTCATGCTTTGCTCAAGCCGTTAGTGATGTTAGCTCATCATAGCAAAGCTAATTCTTTTGATTGTAAGGATGCCTTTTGCTGATCTAGCTATGTTCAAAAAACAATCTCGTGACTTGTTTTGATCCAAACATCACATAAACACACAAGAGTGCAATGTAATTCAAATGTTTCAATTACTTAGTTCACGCTATAGTTTCATGTTCAATCTACAAAGCCAATAAGTTTGTGAACTGCAAGATCTACACCCACTAAGCTTCACGCGCGCGAACTCTGAAAAGAATGCCTAGCTACTGAGCAAGGCACCAGTATAGCATGTTCTCAAGTGCTTCTAATTATAAACGTCCATGTTAGTCCTTAAGCTCTACGTGAATCGTCCTTAATGTCAAGCTCCCACGTAA
The DNA here is from genome assembly GCA_010909165.1 of Anthoceros angustus. Taxonomy (NCBI): domain Eukaryota; kingdom Viridiplantae; phylum Streptophyta; class Anthocerotopsida; order Anthocerotales; family Anthocerotaceae; genus Anthoceros; species Anthoceros angustus. The sequence goes on along the minus strand of VJWM01000044.1, from coordinate 1,728,170 downwards.
CTACGTGAATCGTCCTTAATGTCAAGCTCCCAAGTAACTACGTGAATCGTCCTTAATGTCAAGTTCCCAAGTACAGTCCACCCCCCCTTATTGGGACTGGTTCGGAGTGCCTTTAGAGGTCTCATAAAGGGAGGTGTCCCGATTATATTTTCCCTATTTAACAATAATAAAAATATGATCAAATTTAAAAAATCAAAAATACCCAAAAAAGGAAAATTTCAATTTTGATTGATAGGTTTCACTAAAAATAACTTTTATCACTTCTCTATATAGTTGTTTGAAAGCTAGCACTCTCTCTCTAAGCAGCATAAAAAAACCTCTACCTATCATAAAGGAAAAAGCTTAGCTGAAGAGTCTTTAATCACACCTAAAAGTCTATTGTGCTCTGAAATAATCGATTCTTTTTCCTTTCTTTTTTTAATTCGTTTTAGTAAAAAAAATTAGAAACCCTATTTAGGGAGGTGAAACTAACATGAATGTATGTTTGAAAAGGTCCCAATTATCACTTAGGGAAAAGTCCCATTTGTTACATTGTAAACTAAAGGGAGTAGGATGGGAGGTCCCAGTTAGAGAGGAATCCCATTTATAGAGTTCCCAATTAGGGGGGGCCTACTGTAACTACGTGAATCATCCTTAATGTCAAGCTCCCAAGTAACTACGTGAATCGTCCTTAATGTCAAGCTCCCAAGTAACTACGTGAATCGTCCTTAATGTCAAGCTCCCAAATAACTGCTCGTCGATGAACTGTTCTTCTTGCAAAATTTTAGGTTCTTGTGCCAACTGTCTGGTCCCATTGCAAAAAATATGTCTTTTACATGCACCTTTCATTCTTAGTATTAATCCTGCATCTTAATCACTCTTCTATGAAGATCAGCCACATTTCATACAGCCTCTAAATTTGTTAGGTTGATTCTGATTAAATTAGACGTGGACTTGTCAATACCTTGTCGAGTGATGATATTGGATCTTATAATTGTTTTGGGTAGGTTACAATCAACCAACTTCATGAATTAAGATTTATGTATAAAAATTTTATCAAAAGAATTTAAAAATAATTTATGATATCTAATCATGATAAACATATTATCTATACTTGGATTAACATGACATCTACAAAGCAATGTATATGTAGCAAATAATTACAAGTGTAAAATTAGTCGCTTACATGGATTTGGAACTTGAAAGACTTTGAGGTGGTGATTAATATACGGTTCGGACAATTCATTGTAATGATTGTTGTAGGATGAAGAGGGAGAAAAATGAAAGAGGGTGGGGAATCTTACTTTGTAGGGTTTTGTTAGAAATACAGGGCGCATGACTTGGACATGCGCCAGTGCCATGCACTTCCCCTAACTCCTTTGCTAGGCGATTCTGCCCAATCGTGGTGACCTGGCACTATTGGAATATGATAAAGCCCATTGTTTCAAAGACATGGCAATGGTGATAGATACTAAGTTGCCAGTCGAGTTGTAGTGCACAAGGATGATAGTCAAAATCATGAGTAAAAATAAAACGAAGTAACTTGTTATGAAAATCCTGCCCTTGTCCTTGCAGTGTGCAGAGTCATCTGTTGTTAGTGCCCTACAGGGCTACTCCACATGAAAAAAACTAAGTAGGGGATTTCGATCAATACTTTGAAATATCTATAAAGTCTCTGAATTTGCTAAAAAGGAAGAAAAAAAATAATGAGAAAGAAAAGTATGCCTAACTAAGAAAACTTTCTCGTTAGAGGTTTAAATGGACACTTTTATGTAATCTTAAAAAAGAGATGAGAAATCCCATCTATTCCGAGACAAGAAAAGAACAAGCCTTAGGAGGACACCAAGCCAAGGGAATTTAGCCCCGGCAACGGGGGTGTAGCCCCATTAGAACAAGCCTTAGGAGGGCACCAAGCTAAGGGGATTTAGTCCCACCAACGGGGGTGTAGCCCCATTAGAGGTTAGATGTTAGATGGCGTATGACACGTTTTTGTTTTTTTGGCTTGTGCATAAAGATAATTTTTCTACAGATGTTTGAAATTTTTTAAAATTGATAAAATAATCTATAAGAAGCTTGTTTCTTATACGAAGTGTTTTTATGTCACACGTACACTCCACTTCTTTGAGGTTTTATAGACAAAGCCCCTTCCGTTTAGACAACGTGATTAGTGTAGATAGGATGGTCCATATCTCTTTACTACATAAAGTCCTCTCTATTACTGTAAGTAATTACTACATTGAGTTTCGAGCATAATGAAATGATACTATTTTAGGAAAAGTTTTGATATAGAAAAAAAAATCTTACTTGAGCATTGCTAAATTAGGCTTATGAGGACCCTATATAAAGATCCTCAATTGCTCTAGATAAACAAAACGGGGATAAGAAGGAAGGGAGGAGACTTGAGAGAAGGTCTAGTGTTTCACTACCAATACAATTAACAATTCAATTGAAGTCGGCAATAATGGCTAACGAACAAGAAAATAAGTGTGCAAATACCTATTTTATTGTCAAATATCCCGAGCCACCCGAGACTAGTTATGTAGGAGCAATTGCTTTGAAGAAGCTTGAAGTACAATATTCTACGAGAAAACGAGATTTATTACGTGCAAGAATTATACTGAAAAAATGTAAAAAGAATAATGTCCTTACTACGCTAAGAGCAGCTTATAGAAATAATTTGTCTAGCAAAACTATTAGTAAGCTGCAAAGCCACCTAAATGACTTAATAAGAGATCTAAAGCATCTTGAGCAAGAATGGGGAAAAGCGAATCGCGAGCAACAAGAATCACTTAAACGATTACGAATATTAGAAAAGGAGATGGACGAGGAGTATGATGCTTATTACAATAACTTGAACGAGATTAATAATGTTAGGCTTTTGGCACAAAAGAAGAATAAGCCAGCACTTGAAATGGATTGTGAAAACCAAGTTGAAGCTTTTTTTTCTTTATGGAACTTGGATGCGCCGACTGGCTCAACACATTTTCGAACATGCTATATCTCTACCAATAAGTTTAACACATTATTTCGACTAGGTAGCTCAGACGGAAAACGGCTCTCGATTGAAGAGCAAGAAGCGTTGGAAGCGTTGGAATTTGAGATCCCAGAAGATGTGTCATTCCTATCAGGATTAATAGAATCTAAAGAAGACAAAAATGCTTCAATGATGCTAGTTGGTGATGATCATGGTTTTAAGCTAGTGCATAAGCATGAGAAAAAAATTGAACCTCCAAAAAAAGTTGATCAAGAGGAAAAGCCAGTTCCAGAAAGGATTGATGATGCATATATTAATTGATGATGCATATATGAATAATACACCATATGATCAATATAAAAATGAGAAGATAACACTATTATGTCTGAAACATGGGCCAAAGTCAGATAGAACTGCTATAAAACCATTAACAGCATTCTTGGATAATACCACTTGCAATATAGTAGTGGAGAGATATGCACCTGAGAAGGTATTATTTTACACAGGTGCTCAACCTACACTTCTTCATAGAGATGCTGCATATGCACTAGGTCTCAGGAGAGGTGACTTTAAACCATCTCAATGAAAAATTAACGTAGCCAATGGTAAATTAGAAATAGTGATGAGAGAAACTAGATGTAAGTTATGTGTAGACTTAAAACCAGGCACTGTTGACGAGATAATAATTGAAGTTGAATGTCTGGTGGTAAGATCAAGCAATTTCGATAGGATATTGGGGATAAAAGCTATGTTTATTCTATGGAATATATTTGTTAAATGAAACATTCTATTACAGACCCAAATGGAATGAAAGAGATTATAAAACTATAGCTTTCATATCCTTTAATTTATTTTAAATACAAAAAGAACCTATTGTGAGTATGGTTAATGCTGTAGAATCTAATGAAGAGTATATTGATAAAGAAGAAATATCATATGTAGAGGAATATATGTGTGGAGTTCATGATTTAAATGGGAACAAAGAGTTTTTAATGTTGACGTTGTTAGCAATAAATTGGAATTAGGAGTAAAAGAATCATAAGCCAAAATACTCATTGATCCGGAGAAAAGACAGGATGAATTCCAATTGGACAATAGAATTCAATCTAACACTCAAGAAAACATTTGTAAGATACAACCTCTTTAAAATAAAGTAATCAATTTGAGTTCGTGTGTGTACCGCCTGATAGTTGTAGAGTTGTTTGCTGCAATTTCATCCGGACTGGGAGCTATGCTAGTTGTAGGGTATGTAGTGAGAAGATATGTCTATTGTGACCTTGATGAAGACAATTGCCAAAGCCAGATTAATGAAACTGTACAGAAAGTACCGTGAACAATTGGAAGTCGGGGCAATCAAATATTCATTTGTAACCTGGCCATAAGATGTCAGGCTGATTAGTAAGCGCACACTGCGGAGCATCCTCACCAAAATTCAGCACGAAAAACTCAACCTGGACCGAATTCAAGGGTTCTGGTAGGTTAAAAGCAAACGTTTCGTACCAGGCCATGGCCTATCACTACACCGCCCCTTGCCCAAACCTACGTATAAGAGAGAGGTTGCCTCCAGATGCAGATCCTCCCACGTTCAGATCGAGATTCTTAACGCTATGAGATTCAGGAAGCGGAAGAAGACTCCCAGCATGCTTGATTTACTGGGGCCGCGTATTTTCGGGGAAGCCCGAAGACATACCTTAAAACTCGATTTGAGGCGGTCGGTCATTCTGGGGTTGACGTGCCTTCGAGAATATACTGTGCGTTGTTGCAACACTCGTCCCAGCACTCAAATTATTTAGCCCCACTGGGACACGAGAGGAGTAATTGCTTGGACGTATTTCCGTTTCCTCGGTTATTTACGGGCCTAAGCACTAATCATGTACAGAAGTCTGGTCCTAAGCAACGTCCTGTCCAAGATGGCTATCGAAGAGTAGAGTTTGGATTGCGAGAGTTTTCTCCAGTCGGACGGGAGCCCAATTACGCCCAGAAACGGCTGAGACAAGACCAGTCGTCTGAACCCACTCCACACCCACACTCGATGCATCCCCGTGTTCTCCACACTCATCTGCCATACAAGAAAATACCTCAGCTTTGCTCCTCGGGAGACTGGCTATTGGATGTTAGAAATTTGACGACGGGCCAGGCAGAACATACTTGTCTGATGTGGTCGTGAAGGGATTGAGAAGAGACAGCTGTCCAGATTGTCCATTCAAAATGTAGACTTGTGCTGGCGAGTAACCAAGCTCTGTGTCATTAGCTGAGGAAGATCTAAATTTACAGGAGGGCTGCAACAGCCGTGAGCTTTCCCCACATCTTACAACTGATATACGTGAACCATAACGGAGCTTCCAGACCTGCAGACAAACCAAGTCATGAGATGACACACAGCAGCTAAGCACAATCATAATGGGCATATCTAAACTCCACGTCGCACAAAAGTTTAGAATTTTTATTACCTCAACAACACCACGTCTAGGAGCATGTATGGCCAGGCAAAGAAAGAAATCATGCTTCCTCACAGAGCTCAGCTGTTCAGGTCGTAGGTCCCCATAACTGGAGAGAGCGGCAGTTCCAGCGAAAGGAGCTTCTAGGAAATAGCAGTTGGCATCACGATAACCCTGCAAACAGCCCAAGTACTTTTATCATTGGAAAGGGAGCCTAGTCCGATATGTTCAACCCAAAGGAACCTGTTTCCAATGTGTAGTTACCTTCCATAAGCGTATTACAACAAGAGCCTGTACATCGATCAGTAGCACTCGCCCCAGGGAATCAGTTACAGCAGCCAGATTGCCACTCGGCGAGATCGCAATGCTTTCACCCTTTCTAGGTGCATCCTTGAACGAAGTCATGACAGAAGCTGCACAACAAAACCCACATACCGTTCACCTGGATGGAGAGCAACATAGAGCAACTTAAGCTGTGGATGGGATGGAACATAGAGCAGGACAAAGTGAACCTGTGAACTTATTCACCTCTAGCAAAAGCTTGGGGCTTGACTTCAACTGGCCTGCTATCAGCTGGTGGATCGCTTCGCCAAAGCACCTTGCTCAAGGTGGATATCGTCGACACAGTTGCCGTCACACCCTTCGAAAGTAGTGCACCCGCTAATGAACCACCCTTATCTTCAGACACCCTGGACTTGCATTTGTTTACTTGTCCAGCAGCAACTGGAAATAGCAGCATAAAAGGATAGGAAATGCAGAAAGCTGGTCTACCTGTAAGCTGCAACAGTATAATCGGCCCCAACCACTGCTACGCAAAAGTGTCGCTTGCCATGCTGTGTCCACTTGCAAACATCACTGGACGTGAGTTGATAGGACCCACACACGGCCCTTAGTACCATAATGCCCCCAGCTCTAAGCAAATGGCTTCCAACTCCAATGAATTCTTCATAAACTAAAAAGCTTAGATCATCCAAGCCACATAACGAATCACTGTCACTGTCTTAAGAGTGTACCTCGAGTTCCATCAAAGGAGGAGCGATAACTCCAGTGATACCTCCATCACCACAGGGGGAGGAACCCGCTGACACCTTCCACATCTGATATTGGAGCTTGTTGAATTCATCGGAGGATCTTTCGCCAACTGCCCATTCCCCATTGGCTTCATCTGTCTCCAAGAGACGCCTGCGCACCATCAACTTCAGGAAATATTATGAACGGTGTCAAAAGGTTTGAAGAAATCGCCAACTCTAGGCACAATAACCAGATAGAAAACCATCGAGAAAACCATCCGAGAAGAGGAAGCTACATAGGACAGAGCGACTCACCCGCAAGTCATACACATCAACCCGCAATATCGTTTTGGGGAAAAGAAGACACAAATCCTCCGATGTATCATTACACATATTGCCGCTCCCACGCGCTCTGACGCGCAGGATAGGTCCATACGGGAACACCTGCACGGCACAGTCACCCATATGAACCAAAACCGATCCGTTCCCTTTGCGTCAGAGCCAGTGCAAACGTGACCGATGGCAAGCACTTACTCCACCCATCACGGTTCTGCCAAGTTACCTGCTTCAGAAGCAAGGTGCCCTTGTGGGAGTAGAGAAGCAGGGCACCATGTGAAGTGCCCACAGCAGCAGCCACGCAGTTCTGGAATACGACCCATTCCAGAGCAGTGACACGCTCAGCAACCTCCACGCACTCCACATGCAGCAGCACCGAGGGCTGCGGATCTTCAGGGTGCTTCCACCCGCTCTCGATGACCATAGCCTGCCGGCAGGCCAAGGCAACATGAGCCTGCGTCATTGCTACCACAACGGCAGGATTGTCCAGCCATCCCTCGATCCCCGCTCCCACCGCGCCCAGCTCCTCAGAAGCTATGCATCCGCTGTACTGCACTCCCCTGCCTCTGGCCGAGGCTCCAGATGTCCCAGCCATGCTCGCAACATCTGACTCACGCACATGCAGATGCTCCTCATTCGAGCACATACACTGATCGGACAGTCGAACACTACACAGCTCATCACATTTTTTATTCACCTAGGTGTTGGTTTCCACGTGGAGGCCTAGGGCACCCTGGTCGAATTTTTTAGCTCGCTACGAACTTTGTCATTTATATCTGGCCACCTGCATCGCTCGCAGTCTTAGTCGGCTATTCGCAAGGTTAGAGCTAGTCGAGGCCATCGTAGCAGTATGCTCGGGTTCGCCGCAGCTGGTAGGAGAGTCCTGGCAATGCGCTGAATCAAGGATGTGCTGTGTCGAACCTTGCCTTGCTTGATTTCAATTATGCTCGTGATGTCACTCGCGGCGAGCCTCTTGGGTCGATTAAGTATCTTCTTGCCAGGCCCTGTGCTGTGCTGCCATGCGCCGAGATTGTGCGTTCAGCTCGGGGGCTTGAATGCTGTTTAGAACTCTGAGAGTCTGAATGTGAGATATGGGCAGCTTCTTCTCTCCGGTGGGTCTGTGTGCGTGGGCTGGAGGTTTAAGGTCGTCTGGCTGTTTTCTCACCTGTTATGGTTGTTTCTGGCAGATCGGTCTTCGTAAGCATGAGGCATGATGTGTCAGCAAATCTCGCAGTGAAGATGAGGAAGGTTTATGAAAAGTCATCTCCACAGTAGAATGAACCCTTTGCCTGCCACCTCTTCGGCAACTCACTCTACCACGCCTCCCCCGACTGTTCTTGACAAAAGTAGTGGTGCAATTAGTATCAAGGAAGAAGGTTTGGCAGCCAAGGATGCAGTTGGCTTGAATTCGGAACTTGTTCCTGTCAAACAGCAGCTATGGAGCAATTTCCCCAAGGATCTAGCTGCTGGAGCTGCCATGGGTGGTGTGGCTCACACTATCGTGGCGCCTGTGGAGCGAGCAAAGCTGGTGCTACAGACTCAGGAGAGCAACATGGCCATCAAAGCCGGCAAAAAACCGTACAAGGGGCTGTTGGATTGTATCATGAGAATATCCAAGGAGGAAGGAGTGCTTTCGTTGTGGAGGGGAAACGGTACGAGCGTGCTGCGATATTATCCCTCACTTGCCCTTAACTTTGCCTTCAAAGTAAGTCTCCGGCCCCGGGGTCTCATGTAGGTGGTAGCGCTTCCTCCTTCTGTTACCACAGTAAGACGCACGAATTGCAGGTGAAGCAACCGTGGGTCTCTGTCTTTTGCAGGATCTGTATCGGGCTCTATTAACGTCTGGTAAGCCACACGAGGGGGGAAGTTTGTCCAGAGCTCCCAGCAACTTTCTTGCAGGGGCCGGCGCAGGATGCACAAGTCTTGTCTTTGTCTATCCTTTGGACATAGCGCACACTCGCTTGGCAGCTGATCTGGGAAAGGGTGAAGCACGTCAGTTCAGGGGGATCAGTCACTTCCTGAGGACCATCTATCAGACAGATGGCTTCAGAGGTATATACCGAGGCTTTCCAGCTTCCCTGCAAGGTATGGTAGTGCATCGCAGCATCTATTTTGGGGGTTTTGACACTGCGAAGGACTATCTGTCTCAAGACTCAAAGCAGTTGCCCTTCTGGAAAAGGTGGCTTGTGGCTCAGGGAGCGACAACGTCAGCTGGACTTATTTCCTATCCTTTAGATACAGTTCGGCATCGGATGATGATGCAGTCAGGTCTGCAGCAGCGCACTTTTGAAAGCACTTTGGACTGTTGGAAGTATATCTACAACAAGGAAGGTATCAAATCTTTCTACAGAGGTGCTTTCTCAAACATGGTCAGGGGAACTGGGGCAGCATTGATTCTTGTTTTGTATGATGAGGTTAGGAATTTGATCCAATAGATGCATTGGATTCCAGACACAGGCGACCTTCAAACATATCCCTGGCTCTTTTATTTGCAGAGCAATTTGTTGATCATTTGACTTCTTTGCATTTGATAGGCCTCCTGTCCCAGCCTTGAACAGCATAATCTGTTACTCTCGGACCAGAGTGATCTGCTAGACTGTCAGATCAGGGTCTGATCAGTGGCTTTCTTGCCTTGGGCCAATACCCTGCTTTTAAGTCGAGAGTCTGTTCCATGCTGTGGAGAATGGCAGCGACCAAGTGTCCCCCAGCAAATGTTGTTTCTGTTTACTTTATATAGGAGTTCACTAGACTAGGCACAACTAGTATTTTCTCTAGAGGAAGGATGAATTGGAATGCTAACTGTATGGAGGAATCATCTGTAGATATGTTGTCAGAAGTTGGCTCTCCTTTGCCGATACAGTTTGAGCCAAATGAGCGTGTAAAGATGCTTCTGCGAACAAGTCCTTGTGCCCTCGTGGTCACAGATGCACTGGAGCTTGACCAACCGGTCATCTATGTGAACTCAATATTTGAACATGCCACGGGGTACAAGGCTGAGGAGATCTTAGGTCGAAACTGCCGGTTTTTGCAGAATAGGGGCCCATTCGCTCAGCGACGGCATCCATTAGTTGATACTTCCACCATCTCGGAAATAAGGAGGTGCATATATGGAGGAGTAGAGTTTGAAGGGGAACTGTTAAATTTCCGGAAGGATGGGACACCCCTGATAAACAAGTTGTTTTTGACTCCGATTCTGGATGACGATGGTGCGGTTACACATGTTATTGGAGTGCAATCATTTGCGGAAGCCAAGATAGGGGTGGGTCCTTTATCCAATGCCATTCTGAAAGAACCAGCCAGGGGTTTTCTGGATTGGACATCTTGTGACCTGCCACACAAAGTGTACCCATCAGCACCAGGAGCATCAGGAAGAAGCTCTACTTGTGGACTTCTTCAGCTCAGTAATGAGGTCTTGTCGTACAGGATTTTGGCTTTGGTATCACCTCGAGACGTGGCTTCAATTGGCCTGGTGTGTAGGCGGCTTCACCAGCTGACCAAGAATGACGACCTTTGGAAGCTGGTGTGCCAGAATGCATGGGGCGCTGATGCTACAATGAGTCTACAGGCACTGCCGGGTACAACGAGTGTAGCATGGGGTAGACTTGCGAGAGAACTAACCTCGTTGGAGGCAGTGGCTTGGAGGAAGCTGACAGTAGGAGGAGCGGTTGAACCCTCTCGGTGCAACTTCAGTGCTTGTGCAGTAGGAAACAAGCTAGTACTGTTTGGGGGTGAAGGTGCGAACATGCAGCCAATGAATGACACATTTGTACTTGACTTTGGTGTCCCACACCCAGAGTGGAGACGGATTGAACTTGGATCTCCTCCCCCTGGCAGGTGGGGTCATACTTTGTCTTGTGTGAATGGCTCCTGGTTGGTGGTCTTTGGTGGGTGTGGAAAAGAGGGCCTTCTCAATGATGTATTTGTTGTAGATCTTGATGAACTCCATCCAACTTGGAGAGAGGTGGCAGGAGCGGTGCCTCCTGTTCCCAGATCATGGCACAGCTCTTGTACACTGGATGGGACTAAGCTGGTGGTTTCCGGTGGCTCTGCAGATTCTGGACTCCTCAGCGACACTTTCATCCTTGATGTCGCCAAAGAGGAGCCAATCTGGCAGGAGATTCCGGTGTCATGGAGCCCACCATCTCGGCTAGGGCACACACTAACAGTTTACGGTGATAAAAAGATCTTGATGTTTGGGGGACTGGCAAAGAGTGGCCCTCTCAGTCTGAGATCCAGTGATGTCTTCACGATTGACCTGAGTGAAGAGGAGCCCAAGTGGAAATATGTGACAGGAAGTTCTTTACCGGGAGGTGCAACACCGGCAGATACTCCACCTCCACCCAGGCTCGACCACGTAGCGGTCAGCCTAACAGGTGGGAGAGTTCTCATCTTTGGCGGCTCAATAGCAGGCTTGCACTCAGCATCACAGCTTTATTTGTTGGACCCTGCAGAGGAAAAGCCTACGTGGAGGATGTTAGATGTGCCTGGTGATCAACCCAAGTTTGCCTGGGGTCACAGCACTTGTGTCGTTGGTGGAATCAGAGCTGTGGTCATGGGAGGGCATACGGGGGAAGAATGGATTTTGAATGAGCTCCACGAGCTCTCTCTGGCAAGCAAGATGGAGCTCGAGACAGGCCGCATTTTGTGAAAAAAGATTCCTGACCGTCTAGTGGTCGTAGGGCTGGAAGCCCTCACTCTTTTAGGGGCCCTCTCCCCGTTTGATGAGGAATTCTGCAGATCAATCTCTGTTTGCTGACGGTGTCAATCATTTCAGTTTGAATGTGACACTCCCAACAACATCGGTTGGCTCCGCTACCGATTTCTCAGCACCGACAACCCAGGTCAACAGACTCAACAGTAGATAGCACCGATTGAATTGCATCACGGGATCTCTAGTGGTTTCGACCGCATTTGCAAGTATTTGTTTAGCGTGCGCTATTCGATCCACCGCCCGGTTATGTCAATGATCGAATGTGTCCAGCAGGGTGGGACGCGTTGAGACCGTTTGCAGTCTCCAACAAAAATCGTTCAAAAACAACAAGCCTGAAGCTCACCCGGAACACTCTGCCCCGACAGTCGGATTGCGGAAGGCCTTGAGTTCCCTGTTTGTCTTCACTGCATACGGCTCAGAAACGTAAGCCGGTCCCCCGTGACGTTGGCAATCTGAAACTTGTTGATTGAGGATCTATCACGGTACAGCAGCACCAGAAGACACTTCTCCAGCAGCTTCAATTCTTCCTCGTAGCTCAGATTCTCCCGCCACTCCTGCCGAAAGATGGGACGTGCAAGATGGTTGCCAAACCCTATGGCAACGTGATCATCCTCGCAGTTCACCCCAGTCATGCTCACAACCCCTAATGCTTAACGCCCTCATTCACTCTACCAAGCACCAGAGTGTTCCACAGAGCATTGAAGTTGTTGCGTTTGTATTGTAGCGGAGGGTCGAACCATACTAGCCAGCCATGTCGGCCGCAATCAAAACTCCATCCTTGTAATTGATACCAAGAACAGACGTGCCCGTCACATATGGCTCCTGCGTGAATTGCAGGGCAAAAGAGCGAATTGCCCGCTGGCTACGGACTAGCCTACATCGACAGTCGCGATAGTTGGCTTGAGCTTGACGCTTCAGCAGGCACCAACGCAGATTTGACTGTGTATAAGGAAAAAACACGTCACGTTCAGATGCCCAACCCGTACCTTTAAAGCGAGGCACTTTTACTCTAGAATTATCCCCACAGTTTTTGTTTCTTCCCTATTAGCTTTTGTGTGGGCTCATGTATCACAAGAGCGTATTTTTAGGGGAGCTCTGCCTTTATTGCAAGTTGTGGCTTTGTGTAAGTACAAGCTGGACGTTGCTCTACAACAACCACTATGAACCCATGGGATCAAGGTCCCTTCCACAACAAAGAAATGGAGTTTTCCTTAGTGGACAACTTTTGATTAGACTGACCTCTTTGCTATTGAAGAATGGTCATAATCCACCTTTCACACAAGACCCGTGTCTACATGTGTTAAAGACGAGGCAATGCTAGAAATGCACAAACGTAAAGAATTGCTAACAAGATGTTCTTCAAACCATAAAGATGCTGTTTTTTATAACATACCAATTTTGCGATTGGACTGGCTTTTCTACTATTAAAGAAAGGTCATAAAAGAGCTTTCAAGCTTGAACTGCCTAGATGTGTTAAAAAAGGAAAAAAATCTTGGCATTGAGGAAAAATTAAATATTATGATACTAAAAAATATTTTAGTTATAATTATTACCGTAATGAAATTCCAAGTATAGAAAAAGAGAGGTATGTATGCCACACCATGTCGATGGACTTATTATTAAAAATCTCTCACTAGCTAGAAGGAAGTCTAGTGATATCTTCATTTTCGCAGGATGCATCGATAAGCTGAATTATGATGTAGTGTAGATTTGCTTTTCCAAAACTTCTTGCTTGCCTTTTCTTTCTTTCACATGCCAACTATCCACAAGACAAAGTGCATTAACAACTTGATTTTGTGGATTGAAACTATTGTATAGTACACATATTTCTTTTTTTAAACTTCTTGCTTGCATTTTACATGCCCGCTATCGTATCCTTGGCCCGCTCCGAGTGAGATCTAAAGATGGGAGACCTAGACGTGGGAGACCTTCTATCAGTATTCTGCCTCACCAAGTATGCACAAAGACCCACATCCATTTTGCACTCTAAAAACACATATAAGGTGACAATCTAGCGGTTTAGCCCCATACTTAGATACGCGCATGCATGCGCGTGCTCGGCAATTATGACTATGCTCACATACAATCCTCATGAAAGAACACAAGCACACTACTGTCACTGTTTTCTTTGATCTATGAGTTTGAGGCTTTTTGTGGAGCCAACTAACTAGCGAGTAACACATTGAGTCAATGCATTTCAATCCACAAAATCAAGTTGTTAATTGACTTTGTTTTGTATCAAGTACGTTTATTCTCCCTTAATTTGTTATATTCACTTCTCTAATATAATATATTATTATGATAATTTGATTATTATAAAGTTATACAATTATAGGAGTTGATCATGAAAAAAAAACCTTGACGTATTATTTCCAGCTTTGGACAAAAGAATGAAATGATATGACCATATTGGAGGACCGGATGATTGACTACCTAATTTTACTAGAGACCTAGAAACTATAACCTACAAATATTTTGTCCAAACATGGATAGATAGAAATCTTTATCTAGTAGCTACATGAAAATAAAAGAAAGAATGGTTAACGAAGAGCTAGGGGGAGTTTGAAATTTGTTGGCCAATGATATAGTTAAGGGTAGCTCGGGCTCTCCCTTGGAGGGCAGAGCGGAGAAGAGAAGGTGATGAGAGCAGAGCGAAGGTGAAGCATCTAAGCATCTAGGCAAGTGTGTTAGCATGTGGCGTGGGGAGAATCAAAAAATCCGCGGGGCCTGACCCATCAAACACACTTAGGGTTTCTGGTCTTCCCGGCAGAGTGGGGGGTTTAACAAATGCTAAAATCTAGCCAACTCCTGTAATGATCCTGGATGTTGCTGCGATGAGCAAATCACAGCTCTTGAGTGGAAGGTCCAGGCGACGTGCTCATGGGGGGGCCAGAAGCGAAGGAGCTGCTGCTGCTGCCCGAAGGCCCTCCCTGATGCTGCTGTTGCTGTTGCTGCTGCTGCTGCTGGTGTAATTGCTGCAATTGTTGTTGTTGTTGCTGGCCCCCGGATCCCCCTGCACCACTGCTGCCTGGACCCGATGCATCTGGTGCTGCAGCTGCAGCTCCTCCCGCTGCGCTGGTCCCGCCCGGGCCCGACGGAGGTCGCTTCCTTTTCTTCTTGTCGTAGGCGATGCCCCGGGCCTTGGCCTGCATGTCCCGCACCTCTCTCAGGTAAAGCCGCACCGCTCTGGCTCCAAACGGGTTGGCCTCCGGAGATCCGCCATGCTCCTCGAATGCGGCACGGAGTCGGCCTACCAGAGCGTCCAGAGATCCCCATGCCTGGCGGAGCGGGCAGGAGCAGGGCTGGGGAGGAGCAATAACCCCGAAGAAGGAGCAGCTGGGAATGTGAACCTTGGTCTTGCCGAATTGGTCCAGGTAGCGCAGGAATTCCAGCACAATGGCCCCCGTGCATCTCCCGAGCGCGATCGGCGGCCGCCTGTTGCGCAGGTATTGCCCGAACGTTCGCCAATCCCGCCGCTTCTGGCTCTCGTACCGGCTCAGTTGGGCCGCAGGCTGCTGCTGCTGCACGCCCTGGCCCTGGCCCTGGCCCTGCGCTTGCCCTGGCCCTGGCCCTGGTCCTGGTCCTGGTCCCGGTCCCTGCCCTTGCATCAATCCACCCCCTGAACCCTGAGCTTGCGGAGGCTGCGGCTGAGGAATCTGCTGCTGGTGCGCCTGGTGCATGCGGTGAGACTGGACCGAGCCTAGCAGTTGAGCCGGGGGCGAATTGGCCTGCTGCTGCGGGTAGTGCAGCTGCGAGGCCTGGCGGAGCAGGGCGGAGGAAGAGAGGAGGTGAGGGGAGCCGCCGTGGTACGAGGACGGTGACGGCATCTGGCCGGAGAGGTGGTGGAATTGCTGCATCCCGGATCGGGCCTGGTGGAGCAGCTGCGCCTGCTCCGATGCCGAGAGCTGGATGGGTCGGTGGTCCTGCACGTGCGCCAGCTGCGCCAGAGGCGATCCGCCATAGCCGGAGCCGGATGCGGCTCCCAGAGACTGCAGGCTGCCTTGCAGCTGCTGCTGCTGCTGGTGTTGATGCTGCTGGTGTTGTTGCTGCAGTTGCTGCTGGTGCTGCTGGTGCTGCTGCTGGTGTTGCTGCTGCTGCTGGTGCTGCTGCTGTTGATGCTGCTGCTGCTGCTGCTGCTGCTGGAACTGGTGCAGTCGGCCCTGCGATGAAGATCGGGTGAGTAAGCCGGTATTGCCTACCACGTTGTGGGAGGGGAGTTCCAGAAGCATCGAGGAATCCGAGCTGTTCTGCGATGAAGCCTGTTGCCCCTGTCCCTGCACGCCCCCGCCTAGCTGCTGCTGTTGCTGTTGTCCTTGTCCTGCGCCTGCTGAAGCTGCAAGCCTGCCCGGACCGCTCATGAATTTGTGCTCAGTCACACATGATCACGATGATCATGCGGAGGAAGGTGCCTCGGAAGCGTCACACGGCGGCCAACAATCCGGCGGATAAACCCTGGGGCCAAACCTCAACAACAAGAACGAACCATCTCCTCTCTCCAGCGCTGTGCTGTGCTGTGCTGCGCTGTGCAATTGGACAGTCACAGCGCTGCGCTCAAGTCATAGATTTCCACAAGAATTCTCCCAGCCCAGCCCAGCCCAGCCCAGCTCAGCCCCGGGAGCTGCTAGCAGCTGTAGGCTAGGCTAAGGCGCGCCGCTAAAGCTAAAGGCAGGTGCGGCAAGAAAACAATGGAGCAAGCAAGATCGGATCTGGCGATGAGTGATCAGCCCGTGCTACTGTTGCCTGGTCCTATCAAGCAAGGCGATACTGTCGCGCAGCCTGCCGGATCCATGGACAGGTGCAGGTGCAGCAGCAGCCTGCAAGGGCGCAGGTGAACAGACAGATAGAGAGACGAGAGACACAAACAGGCAGTGGGAAGGAGGAGGAGGAGTTGGAAGTAGGAGGAGGAGAGGTAGGTGGTAGCTCCGGGGAAGCCGCCCGGATCGGCGAGGATGGATTGAGGGACGAGCAGCTGTTGCAAGGCCTAGGGAGCAGAGCAGAGGAGTTACAAAGCAGTGATGAATGAATGCGGCAATGCGAGGCAAGCCAACCGCGGCGGCGCACGGGGGCAGGCAGAGGTGCAGCCAACTACTCCGGGTCCTGCTGCTGCTGCTGCTCCGGGTCCGGGTCCTGCTCCTGCTCCTGCTCCTGCTCCTCCTGCTCCTCCTGCTCCGGGTCCTGCTCCTGCTCCGGGTCCTGCTCCTGATGGTGCTCCTGCTGCTGCCACCGCGGTGGTTGTTGTTGTTGTTGTTGTTGTTGCGTGGAGCAAGGAAGCCTTGTCTCTCTCCCGGCGCCTGTTATGTCTACAGCAGAAGAAGCGGGTGTGGAGGCCCATGTAAGCTCGGGGCTACCAGTTGCTTTTGTACAGCGATGGCGGATTAGTGGCGCGCGACTTCAAATTGGCTGTCATGTGTCCTTGCTGCGGCGTCTGCTGCCGGTGCGGGCTGCTAAATTAGAGAGACGGCTGCGCGCGGTTGGTGCCACTGTCACCCCACTCCCTCCCAGCGGGGCTCGTCCCTGCCGGAGAACCACGTCCGGGCCTTTCTATTCCAGTCCGCCCTCCGCCATTTCAGTTACCCTCACCTCACCTCACGGCACCCCAGGTCCCCAGGGCCAGGGCCAGGGTCAGGGCCTGCCACTCTCTCTCCAGTTCCAGACTTCCCAGTACGCATGTCATGTCCTACAGTTGGATCTATCTATGTCCGCCCCGACCCGACCCGCCCATCTCAACGTGCGGCAAGCCTCGCCATTACTCCCTTAGGCCGCGGGTCCTGCCTCCGGAGGTGAGGCGTCTTCGTCTGCACAGGAAAGCGTTGCTCTCTGGCGTGTGCAGTAGGTGCAGGAAGGTGGGCAGAAGTAGCCGGCAGGCCTAGGCAGCACTGCTCCGCCCACTGGGCACACCACACCAAGCTCATCCTCGCGCGCGCGCACACACACACGCACAAACACACACGCACTCTTGCAACAGTGTCTACCAAGAGCTGTGTTTATGTTATGTGAGAGAGTGTGTACACAGGAACAACAAAAACAACAGCAACAAAGTTACATTACAACCACGATGTACAGCAGGGACTGCCAGGCAGCAACTTCAACACCAACAACAAGGAACGAGAACGAGAACGAGAAGGATAAGGAGAAGGAGAAGGAGAAGGAGAAGGAGAAGGAGAAGGCGAAGGAGAAGGAGAAGGAAAAGGAGAAATTTTGACAACAGGGTCGGTTACAGTTACGCTACCGGTTCCTTTCCTTCACCCCATGAAAACGTACTCTAGTATTACCGCCCTTCCCTCTCTCTCTCTCTACCCTGCCAGCCTGCCTCCCTTCCTCCCTCTACTGCCAGTGCCTTGGCTTGCTTGCTTGCTTGCTGTGCTTTGGTTGCTTGAGGACGCGCGCTTGCCATACCAGTCCAGTCGCTTGCTTGCAGCGGCAGCACAGAGCGGAGGATACAGAGACCAACGTGGTTGCTTTTGGTTGCAGGAAGTGGCGGGGTTGAAACAGTCCCGAGACGAGGACGAGCAGGGCAAATGTGAAAACGGGAGTCGGGAGAGAGTCGGACTCCACTGCCAGGGCGGGGAGCAGGAGCAGGAAGGAGCACGCCCGTCGAGGCGACTACGTGCACGTGCGGGCCCGGAGCGGGTCCCGACTCCCCCGCGACGCAGACAGGCGTGCGGCTCGGGATGGCAGCATGACGCTGTCCCCGCCCCAGATTCCTCACAGTTGACAACTCCAAGTGCGATGAGGACTCGGAGAGGAGAGGAAAGGAGAGGAGTCCGGTCCATCCACCCCGCCCTCCATCCATGCCATGGCTCATGGCCCATGGCCATGGCCTGCCCTGTCGCCCAAGGAAGAGGGGAAGTGGGTAGGAGTAAACACACACACACAACATTCATACGTATGCGTGTGCAGCCCGAGGAATCGAAGGCGCGGTACATACGGCGTATCGTATCGCGGTGTTGGTGATGGCAAAGGTTTGAAGGGCTATGGCGATGGGCGACACAGAGACAGAGAGAGAGAGGGCAGCAGGGCAGGGCAGGGCAGAGCACTTGAGAGGAGAGGCAGGTTCGGACCGCCAACGGCTGGGCAACGCTAATCCCCAGGCAGCCACGTGCAAAGGCAGGCCCATGTTCAGTGTGCGGCTGCAATGCGAGCGCCAGCGAATAGGAGGACGTCGGCACAGGCGCTTGACACGAATATGGAATATATGGCAAATGGCCATGGGGATTGGCAGTCATGGCTAGCCGCTGCGGCCTGCGGCCCAGTCGACTCCTGCCAGTGCTGCTCCTGCTGGTAGGCCTGCTGGTCCTGGTCCCGGTCCTGGTCCTGGTCCTGGTCCTGGTCTTGGTCCTGCTGCTGCTGCTGCCGCTGCCGCTGCTGCAGCAGAGCAGCGGCTGCAGGCTGCAGGCGGCAGGCTGCGGCATTTGCTGCGTGCAGGGCAGGGCAGGGCAGGGCTGGACAGTGCAGAGAGCAGAGAGCAGAGTGCAGAGTGCAGAGTGCAGCGTGCAGCGTGCAGCCTGCAGCGTGCAGCGTGCAGCGTGCAGAGATATCCTGCTGTTGTACTGTTTCTCGTTACACACATAGCCAGTGGCCACCTCGTCCTGGACCAGGACCAAGCCCGGATTCCGGAGTCCGGACTCCGGACCCAGGGACCCAGGACGAGGTAAAGAGCCCCGGCGAGAGGGGGAGGGGGAGGGGGAGCGGCATTGGCAACTGCTGCCCCTTTCCGTTCTTGTTTGTTGTTGTTCGTGGCTCCTTTATGCGGCCCCCGCTTTCTGCTTGCCTTGCCGGGGGTAAGTACAAAAGGTGAGACAAACGTGATGATGGAGTGTCCAAGAATCCGGAGCGCGCAGCCATAGCCAGGCACAAGGCACACCCAGGCTGCGGTGCCGGGCCCCGTTTGCATCGCCGTAATCCGGTACTGTACACAGCGCAGCACCAGCGCAAGCCCAGCGCACTGCACAGGAGGAGAGGCGGGCGAAAGCCCAAGGAACGGAAAGGAACGGAAAGGAATGAAAAGGAACGTAAAGGAAAGGAAAGGGCCTCCCGAGTCCCCCCGGAGAGTCTGGCACGACCGCGGCCCCGTGCGAGACGTGAATCTTTCTCTCCTCCCTTCATGTTCCAGACGTCTCGTCCGGCTGCAGCGCGTATTATTCGCTTGGCTTGGCTCGTCTTGGGGCGCTGCCGCCTGCCGGGGCGCGTCTGACATCACGCACCCGGGCCAGGCCAGGGGCCAGGGCTGGCTGCTGAGGAGGAGGCCAATAGCAATCGCTTCGGGCAGGAGACAAGCCCCATTTAGCGTGGATCTGGCACTGCCCTCTGGCGCATAGTGCATAGTGCATAGTGCTTAGTGCATAGTGCGTGGGACGTGCTGGCGTGCCCCACATTCACCCGCCTCCCCCATTTCTGTACATTCCCGTTGGCCGCTTCAACGGGGGCATGTGCGCCTGCGCCCCCTCTCCCCCTCTCGCCCTCTCCCCCTCTCGCCCTCTGACTCCCCCAACGGAACGGGGCCACCCCACACTCCCTCTCGGAAACACAAATCCGCAGCGCTGCCCACTGCCAGAGCCCACATGGGCCTGGGCCTGGGCCCCTCTCCTTCTCCCTCCCGCCCCTCTCTCCCCAATTACTCCTCCCCTCTGGATATCCACGCCCCGCCCTTCCTTTGTTCTAGAGCCATCTAGAAACGCGAGGCCGCAGATGCCCTATCCCCCTCTCCCTCCCGCTTCCCCACTTCTTACTTCTGAACCACCACTTCTTGCTTCGCTTTCTTTTTCCCTTTCCTCCTCTTGGCCTTCAATTCTCCCTCCCAACTGGCCGCTGCGCAAAAGCTGATGCACACATTACATTCCATCTCGGTGACCCAAACCGGGACACGCCCTGCACATACGCAGGATAAAGCCTCCCGGACCCGGAGGGGGATATTAATAACTATTCGTGTCCCCGGTCAATTATGTGCACCTTGCCTTTCGAGATATGTGCACCCTCGTCCCTCTCAGTTCCCTCCCTCCCTTTCCCTTGGCTCTTCTCTTCTCTTGCACTTACGTACTCCTTATTACAAACCTCAAAAAAAGGTACATCCCGTGCCTGCGCCTGTGCCTCTGCCTCTGCCTCTGCCTCTGCCTCTGCCTGCCCTTCCCTCCATCAAGATTTGAGTATTCCAAAGCTTCCCATAAGATTTGAAGAATAACTCATGAACCATGTTTCGTGCTCACAGCCGCATTTTGTTTTCCCATTAGAATCTTCTGTGAGGGATAGTAAAAAATTCAAAATTTATATAAAGATAAAGATTTCAACAATGAAAGAAAGCGATTTACATAAAGATACAAATCTCAACTTCTAAAACCCCATAACTGGGAGCAAGCAGGGACAAGAGATGCATTGGCTTAAAGAGAGCAAGAGCTAATGGATAGGGAGGACGCACCAAAACCCTACCCCAGTGTGTAGAACCGCTCTTTCAAGGAGTGCAGGGTCGAGAGCAAAGGCCCCTTGCCAAAGGTTTCTACCCCCGGTTTTGATTCCCCAGTGTGTAGAACCGCTCTTTCAAGGAGCGCAGGGTCGAGAGCAAAGGCCCCATGCCTAAGGTTTCTACCCCCGGTTTTGATTTTTCTGAAATGCCAAATCACAAAAAAAATCTAAGCTAGTTGTTTGTAGGTTACAATGTTATAATTCTGCATTGTCTTGTTTATACAATGTGGCAAGTTCAGTTCTTAAAGCGGTCACCTCTCCCTTTTGGACTTTCATCGAACCGATCTAAGATCCTTTGTTGTCCCTGTAGTAGTTGGTAGTTTTAATTATGTTCTATATCTAAGGAGCCAAATTTATTCATGTTGGATTTAAACATGAATAAACTTGAATTCTTAGATATAGATAAATATCTAAGAAAAGGTGTTGGATTGGCCCAGGTCGCTAGGTATAAAGAGGAGCTTCGATGACACAATGGTACCTACGGGGTCATTCCATAGGGTTTTGGATTTCATTATAATGTTCTCAATCTAAGTCTAGAAGGCACTTTTGGGCTTTTCGACAACCGTTCGTTCTCAATCTAGGTCTAGAAGGCACTTTTGGGCTTTTCCACAACCGTTGCAAGGGCGCATCCTACACCTGCCACTAGAGATGTAGCCAATGAGCCTCTAGGTTCTTATCCAACTTCTTAACCTCATCAACGAAGAGCATATGATAGCATGTCATACACACTTCTTCAAGGGTTGAGGAGTGGAAAATTTCACCACATTCTCTATACTTTTATCTTATATAATAATTCTTCTCTGTGGTAGATCTAGATCGAATAAGTTCTATTTCTAAAAATTGATTATAATCTTAGATGATTCATCAGAATAAAAATGACAAATTTATATTTTAGATAAGAATAAATAAAACTATGGATATGGAACTTTGTGGAGAGCGGTCTGCTTGGTGATGATATGTCATAGATTTTCGGAGTGTTCTAAAGCTATACATTAAATATATGTACCTAGGTAGTTAAGCATGATAAATGAACACCAAAAAAAATGTCACGTGGCTGGAGGTGTGGTGCTGCTTCCAAAGGTCTTGAGACCGGCAACCGACTTTTACTTCGTCAAGCTTGTGACACATGCGTACATATATAGGTCCATGGATTGATTCCGTCCCGCCAGAAACAAGTGGCGTGTCGTTTTCCTCCCGCCGACCGCATCTTGTTCCGTTTTCGTCCTGCCGACCGCATCTTGTTCCTTGCATCCAACTGTATTACGGCAGGCTTCTGCGCAGAAGCCCGTTCGTGGTGGGTCCTTCCCATCCATGTTAGCTGCAGCACACACGGCAAGGCAGCTGTTCGCTGGGCCTGACCTGATCTCGTCTGCCCTGGCAAGCATCTAAAAGATGGGGGATGACGACCACCCGCCGGCTGCCCCTCCTACAGCCAAGCAGAAGGAGGGGCAGGAGCCGGGGAAGCCCAAGGAAGGAGAGGCTCCACCCAACAAGGGAAGGGAGGAGGAAGGAGAATCATCAACGGCAGCCCAGGTCAGGCACGACAAGGTGGAACAACTCCGAGCAAGGGAAGAGATTGAGGAGAAAATGAGGGAAGTCGAAAGCATGGAGGTGAAAATGAGGGAGATGGAGGAAATTGAGGAAAAAATGCGGGAGATGGAGACCATCGAGCGAAGGATGCAGGAAATGGCGGACTTAGAAGAGAAGGACCTGGAGCAGCATGATGAGGAGGCAGGCAGGATGGCGCTCAAGGACAAGGAAATAGCTCTTTCATTTCTGCCTGCTTTTGCTAATGAGGAAAACAAGTTGCTGAATGAGGAGGTGATCGAGTTGGAGAAGCAGTTGCTGGCACTGCAGGTATTTCTTGTCTGTCGACAACGCTAATCGCGTGGCTAGCCAGTGTGGTGGCAGCTCTGCTCCTTGTGTTTAACGGATGGCAGCAATGTCGTTTACACCAGGATTGACAAGTATTGTGATCTGGAAGGTTAGGAAGCTGTGGAGAACCAAGATGATCGGACCACTATTATGGAGGAGCATATGAAAAGAGTTAAGCAAGAGATATACTACACTGAATGCAGAGTTGACGTAAGACGAAGGGAGACTAGCACAGAAGAACACCTGAAGAAGATTGCAGAAATGGAGGCTGGTCGTGTTCAGGTTGGCCCTGCATGGTTATCTTGAGTCACGAAATCGTGGTAAGAGGCGTGAATGTTGGTGGTGACATGTGCTTCTTCCACGTCTTCGATCAGAGGGAGGTGACAAAAATAGAGAGGGATTCAGAAGAGATGGTAGACCGTCTCCGAGCACTGAGGACTGCGATATTCAGAGCGAATGAGAAAATGGATCAATTTCGTCTTCTCATGCACTGGAATCAGGTTGGTTTCCTCTTCTTTGAGCGAACTTCCGACGTAGAATCCCTTGCTCGAGACCCCGAAGTCCGCGGATAGTTAGGTTTTCATGAACCAGGTCATTGCCTAATTATATACATCAGGAGGAGAGCAGGAGGAGCTCGAACAGTGGTCTGAGGCTGCAAAACAAAAGAATGATGACAATGAAGCTGTTGAAGCTTACACCAAGATGGACGATGCTCGTCTGAAAGAGCTCCACATGGAAGAAGAAAAGATTGCGATTGATTTCACCGGTGTTGAAAACCAACTTGCTGAAGAAGTGACAGCTACTCAGGCTGCTCAAATACAACTGGACAAAACGGCACAAGATTTCAGGTCTGCCTTTATCAGGCCTGGATGGGTTCCTTGGTTTTTGTTGCTGGATCTCGCTTAGCTCAGGGACGTTATGGTTTGGTACAGGGATCTGCATCTGGAGAGGCAGAAACTGGTTAGGTTATGGGAAGATGCAGTAGAAGCTATACATAAAAGAGATGATATGATTCACAAAGCAGCTGAGGAGTATGCCGAAAATAAAGTGCGTCTGCGGGGGAAGAAAGTTGATCTTGATGTCTTTGCAAAGGATTTGCAAAACGAGATGGAAAACGATGTAGGTAATTGCTTGCCTTGCAAATTTTTTCCCACTAGTGAAGAGTTTGCTGATGAATGCCGCCTGACTACCTGTCCGCTGCAGGTTGATGTGAAAACCAGCATCTCCATGGCAGAGGAGGCACTTGGGCGGGAGCGGGAGCGGTTCAGAAAGGAAGTTGCTGGGTCAGGTTCTCGTGTTTTTTTAGAAAGTTGCTGCACACCCCATGCTTCCTACTAGAAATTCTGACTATCTTGTGTCACGGTTACAGGATAAGAGTTCTTGAGGAAGAGCTAGTCCTCCTGAAATCAAATGTGCACCATGCAAATCGGGACCTTTCAAAACAGCTGAGCATCAAGTCCCACACGGACGAGGTCTGGCACCCTAGCCCTTCCTGGCATTCACATCAGGGCTTCTGCTCCCTATGTGCTTGGCAGCTCGTCAGTTGTCCACCCTCTCACGGGCCTACTGCCTCTTGTTGTCATCTACAGGAGCTCGAGATCAAGAAAGGCAAGCTTGAGGCTGTTACCATGAAGTTGGAGCACATGCGTCAGAAACTAGAAGAGGAATTTGCTCTCTTAGACACACTGGACAAGAAAATGCAAGCCCTCTCAAAGATTCTTGCTACTGAAGAGCAAAACTTGAAAACTGCAAAGGAGGTCGTGCATGACTTGAGGACGAAGCAGTTCCAGCTTACTGAAAAACTCCACCAACTACGTACACATGGTAATTGCTGATCACGCTTAGGCCCTTCAGACTATGTTAAAATTTTGCCACACAAGTGCTTACTATATTCTTCCCTGCAGGTCATGATCCACCCTGTCCAACGTCCTGGTCGTCCTTTTGTTTTCACCAATTAGACTTGAAAACTCAGCTACAATGTGTCTCTGCCTCGAGGTACTGAACTGACTTCGAGTACGACTCACTGTTTGCTTGAGCTGTACAGAGAAGAACATGCTCTTTGAGATTGAGGGAGCAAAATCTCAGTCTAAAACTCTGAATGGTCAAATCCAGCATCTAGAGATGAGCATGATGAAGCAGGAAGAAGTCCTGTATGCTGCTGAATTTCAAATACAGTGTCTGGAAAGAAAAGTAGCTAGGGCGGGGGGTGAAAGAACTGACCTCGAGAAAAAAGAGACAGGTGCAAAAATATCCGAACTTGAGAAAGAATTGGATGAAAAGAAGACCGAGGAGGCAATAATCTTATCGCAGGTGAGGTCGATGTCACAACCAAACTGAAGTCAAGCAAGCGGGTGTGGACTCGTGTCAGAAGCGCCAAAGTGGGCATTGCGTAACTCGTGGCCATCAAATTGCAGTTGAAGAGATCCGATGAAGCACTGAGAGCTGCTTACCGCAAGAAAGAGGAGATGCAAAAGAAACTTGCCACAAGCAATGACA
The DNA here is from genome assembly GCA_010909165.1 of Anthoceros angustus. Taxonomy (NCBI): domain Eukaryota; kingdom Viridiplantae; phylum Streptophyta; class Anthocerotopsida; order Anthocerotales; family Anthocerotaceae; genus Anthoceros; species Anthoceros angustus. The sequence continues at coordinate 1,702,895 of VJWM01000044.1, read as the reverse complement.
GAAATGCTGAACTCAATCTTCAATCTGAGACGGGTCTACATGCTGTGAAGGTGGAAACTTTGATTCCCTAGTGCTTGCTTAAATCTGAACCTTTGGAGAGAACTCAGTAATCGTCTTGTCGTTTGTGTGTGCAGAAGCTAATAAAAGAAAAGGAAGAAAAAATGCTGGCCCATGATCTGCTTCAGATGGAAGCGAACCGTCTGCAGGCCATCTTGGACATGAAAGCAGGTGATTGCGGTGTTGTCTTTCAGGGTTGTGCACTTTCTCCCATGGGCACGTTTCTATCCTTCGAGTGTCAGGACTAATACGAAGGGGGGGCGTAGATGAGGTGACGGGTATGGAGAACACCAAGAAAAGACTGCAGCTGAACTTCGAAGAGCAAAAAAGAGAAATTGAATCTCGCCGAGATAGACACAGAGCGGAACTTAAGGGTCTACAAGAAGACCTCCATCACCTCATTATGAAGCGGACAAAGCTTGCGCAACATGTTCAGAAGGTCTGTTAGTTACTGATCTGAGGGTGAGATGAGAAAGGGGCATTTCAGGCAGGCAGATCTCTCACTAGTACCTTTTAGCTTTTCACAGCTTCAATCAAAATACGAAGTACTCATTCGAAGAGTGCAAATTGAAGAGGGTGGTGAGCGCTCGGCGAACTACTACATATTGAAGCTTGCCCAGGAGAGAGAAACGATACAGAGAGAAGGGAAAAACCTGCAACAAGAGCTGGATAAGGTATTCCCCAGCGGGCATCATAGATTTCTTGAACAAGCAATTCATGGGTCTGTGTAAGCTGCAGATATGAGCATTGATGCTCATGAAGGGAAGGGCAATGCTGGTTAGGTGCAAGAAGATGTTGATGTTCTAGAAGGAGCCACTTCTGAGTTGAGGGATGCAAATAATATGTTGCGAACTAGTCACAACACTGTGAAAAGCTTGGAGTTACTTGAGGAGCATACATCACTTAAGGAACAGCTTGATAGATTGTTGGAACAAGTTAGATTCAAGCAAACGGAAGAGAAGTCCTTGCTGGAGGTAACATTATCAACCGCTGTTCCGTCCGTTCTGGTCTGCAATCTTGTACCGTGATTCAAGGTACATTTCTATCTTTGCACAGGAGGTGCAAGACGCTCACTCAAGGTTTGAAAATCTGGAGAAGGAGAGAGTGGAAGCCTCTAATTCGTTGAGAGACTTAGTTAGAAGAGTAGAGGCGGCCGAGAAAGAGAATGAAGACCAGGTCATGAAACACAACCGAGCAGTCTCACAACTGGAAAGGCTTGCCAAGGAGACAAAGGAGAAGCTCTCGTAAGTATATTGACCTAACGTCCAGGTCCAAGCGTCATTTGTTCCCGACCCTTGCCTAACTTCATGTCACGTCAATCTCAGGGGAGAGTTCGAGAGGATCGAGAAGGAGATCCACTTAGTCGAACTCAAGGAAGCCGCACGAGAGGTCTTGCACAGACTGAAAGCCCTGGCAAATGAAAATCCAGGCATTGCCTCCATCATAAACACACGAGTACTGGAGGCTGGGCTGAAAATGCCGTCCAACACGTCCAGTGCCCGATCCAGCAGGTCGGGGTCTAGTGTCGGGTCTGCTTCTAGCAGAAGCTCTGTTAAAGGGAGCGTCAGTAGCTCGGCAGCAGGCAGTCCCGCTTCGGCAAGCCCGGGTGTGAGCAGCTCTGCAGCCGCAAGCCCCCTCATAGCCAGCCCCAGTGCCGCTAGCCCCACTCCAACTAGCCCCACTTTGATCAGTCCAGCGTTAGGCAGTCCCGCCATTTCTAGCCCGGTGTTGTCGAGGAAGAGCAGTGTTGTCAGTCTAGAATTCGCTGGAGAGTCGCCTACTTCGCCAAGGCCTGCAAGTTGACCCCATTGCCGAACAACACAATTTTGTAACAGAGGCACTGCGGTTTTCACTTGGAAGTTGGAGCTTTTCTTTGAACGATGGTCACGCGTAGTTCTTGCTGATGCCATTACACTGGCTTGCTGTTCAAGGAGCGCGCCATGTCTTGGAGAATACGCCTCCAGCTATTCGGACAAGAAGAAGAAGAAGAATTTTATTGAAGTCCACTAAGGACGGATTTCCGTCATAGGACTTGGTACCCGACAAGCCTCGTCGAAAACAGCCGAGTTTGTGCAAATGGTCCTCGATAACATGGCTTCATCTTACTGGGAAGTTCTATCGTGACGGGCTTCACTAGGTACCTTTACTAGGTGCTTAATTATCACACCGCCCAATTGAGCTCACATATAATTGTAAGCTGATTACACTTATCTCACTTCTCTTACCACGATTCTTGATCAGGGCACCCTTATAGAATAGCTTCTTATGAAGAAAACTACAACCAAGATTGAGAGGATGCAAGCAAGTAAATATGAAGTTTGGTGTTTACTAAGTTGTTTTTCTTGTACCTATCGCCATGTAAGGTTTGCACAGGTCATCATGTTAGCTATTATGACAACATGTTTGATGTTGTCATTCTTTCATAATATATTCTTATCTGGTAAGTTTTAAGATATTGATATGAGTTTGAGCACAAGTATCTTAAAGAGTTATAGTTGTTGGATACTTGAAGTTTCTTTATCGTGAATGGTATTGAGATTGGATACTTGAAGTTGAAGGTTTATGATTTGACTAATAAAATTTCTTTATATTGTATCGTTAGATGCTTGGTCAAAAAATTACTTGATGGATCTAAGTTTTAGGTGGAATTCCCATACATCTTTGTCAGATGATATTACTCAACTTCACGAAGCTGTTCAGCATTGTGTGGTAACAACTTGTGATGATTCAATGCAATTTATTCCTTTCTCAATGTTGGGCAATACAAACTCGTTATGGCTTATCCTTACGTTTGTGAACTTAAAGCCAAATATGTCTATTGCTTGATGTTTAGCTTTTGCTTACTAGAAAGCTAATGGTGATGGACTTGATGTTACTCGACTTGGTACTTGCAAGTTGCGCATTAAATATCCTGAAGGCACACCAAATTCTTGGGTGAGATTTTTATTTTATTTTATGAGTCTGTAAAATGTAATACCTCTTCATGTACGTTAATATCATTGACAGTCAATGTAATACCTCTTCGTGTACGCTAATATCATTGACAGTCATTTCAGTTCTGCATTTCAGGAATATGTAAAAGAGTCCACAGGCACAAAAGTTACAGAATCCAAAAATTTGACCTGGGACTACGATTTGTGTGAAGTGCTACGATATTGGAAAGAAGTACGTTATTTTCATTTTTTTGTGTATGTTTTATTATAAATACTTCTTATCAATTCAATTATAAAGAATCAAGATTTGCATTTGTATTATAGATTGATTTTCCTATTTCTTTCATGTGTTGAAGGCATGGAGAAGAGGAGCTTTGTTGACCAAAGATGTTCTTCATTGTTATTCAAAAGAAAAAAATCTAGAGCCAATCATGTATCATGTCGTGAGTGGGTAATATTTTTCATCTTCACCCTTATTGTCCTATTATATTATGACATGTTGAAATTTTCTTCATGCAATTATGAATTTACTTTTCATGAATGTAGAGGAGACTGTGAACATATAGAGGATTGTTTTAAACGAGTTCATCGTCTAGTACCACAAGTACAACGTTTTCTTCCCGGTCAAGCTGGAAGATGTGCTCTTGTTGGAAATTCAGCAAATCTCAAGTCAAACTTTTCATTTGCTGAAGAAATAGACCAACATGACACAGTAATTCGACTCAATGATGCACGGACAACAGTAAGTATATATATTCTTGAACAACTTATCATGAGTTATAGTTATCCACAATTAATAAAAGATTGTTTGTTCTCATTGTTGTCAGGAAGCATTTGTAAAATGGACCGGGAAAAAAACCAACATTCGCTTTGTTAATGAGAGGGTTACAAAATCATTGAAGCATTTTATTGCAAACAATAAGATAAAAAATGGTAAGCGGCATTTGAAATTCGTCCATATATCATTGTTTGTCAAAACTGACACAATCCATGATTTATTATGAATACCATTCATGTGTGTTAGAAGTGATCATTCTAAGGAGAGCACTAGGGGGAAAATATGTGCCAAACATAGTTCATTACAAGGTATTCTATCGAAGTATTGCATGATATTGATAGTTTACATTAAATTCTGGTTGTTATTTTTGATAGGTTTTATCTACTGTTTTGCTAAAGAATTAGATTTTATCTACTCATTTATTTCAATACTTTCAGAACAAAACTTTTCAGAATGATATTCAAATATCTTTACTATTATCGAGTACAAAAGGAGGACTCCAAGCAGACAGACTTTTAGGACACAGCTCGGGCTACTTGGCTCTCAATTTTGCTGCTGCTGTATGTGCTTCTATAGACTTGTATGGTTTCTCTATTGATCCGGGCCCACAAACTTCATGGTAAGCCATATTTCAGGTTCTGCTTTTATAGTTTACATACTTTTGATGTAACCTTCTAATTATTAGTGATTTATGCATGAATCAGGTCAAGATATTTCTCGAATCCAAGATTTGGACATTCTCCGCTTACACATAAGGCGTATTATCATATACTCGAGTGTCTGAGAGTAAGAGGCTTTAGTATTTTTTGTATTTAATATTTTTGTATCTTGCTCATCTATGAGTGTTCCTTAAAGAACGTGTTTGATAGCAAGAAGCTCTTAAAATATCTTACGATATTGTCCCTTTATACCATTAAAAGATATAGATTTTTTTAATATTTTTTGTCTCTATGAATGTACTACAGGTTGTTAGTCTTAAGTCTGCTTCTCGGGTAGCTCCTCCTCAGACTATGTCCCTTCCAAGCTCTAGTGTAATTCGAAAAGGATATAATCGTGTTCTCGAGTTGCAAAGGAAAGTCGGTGGTAACAAGCGACAATGCCATGATAACTACTTTACAATTTGATGACATAAGATAACTACTTCACACTTTGATGATATTTTACAAGAAATTTATAGAAGCAAGAAAATGGCTATTCCATTGCTGCTAGGATTGCTGAGTGTGCCCTTTAGTAGAGTTCTTTTTCTTATTGTAAAATGGATTGTGCTTTATCAAAATGCAAGTTTCTGATTGTGTTGTAGAAGTTGATTGTGCCTCAATTATTAAATGCAAGTTTTTTTTTTATTATGGTCTCAGCAAACTATGAGATATGTCCACATAGCTCTTTGCATTATTATGAAATTGATATAGACCCTTGATGATAGTCGAGGACTGATATTACATTTATTTCTCTTTCAAAAGACTCAATTGTACAAAAGGGTAACAACTGCACCTGACAAGCTTGGTCCCATGCATGATTACAAAAGAACCTATCATGCGGAATAGGGGACAAACTTGGTCCCATGCATGATTACAAAAGAACCTATCATGCGGAATAGGGGGCAAACTTAGCTGCTTGCATGATCATAAAACAAGCTTGTCATGCTTGGCCTTGTGCATGATCAGGGGTGTGCATGATCAGGGGTAAGTTACGATGATAACTAGATCCCTCTGTGCATGATCCCCATGGTTAAGGCACGATCATAATTGGGTCCCTATGTTTCGGCGGCTATTTGTGGGTGACTATTAACGCCTGCTATTTGATGAGGTGAACCGATCCTTTTCATTCAAAAAATCTTATAAAATATAAGTAATAAAATAATTGATTGAAGAAAATAAAATATTTGGTATGTGGTTAAGGTCATATCTTACTCGGTATATTTGATTCAATAGGCAGTGCTCTGGTTACCCAAAGGGAGAAACCCCCGAAGCTTGTGGCTTGTGTTTGGCCGGTGCGACAAATGCATGGGTATTCTATGGCAGATAAGGTAATATTTGAAAATAAATCAAAATAACCAGATTAGATTAGATTTTTTTAATTTGATATTTTAAAAATAAATCAAAACAGACCCAGGGGAGAAATCTTGAGCAAGGGTTCTGAATCCCCGATGTGTAAGACATCGTAGTATATTAGATTAATTTTTTTAATTTAATATTTTGAAAATAAATCAAAATAATTTCGGGGGAGAAATCTTCAGCAAGGGTTCTGATTAGATTAGATGACTGGAATGGTAGGATTGATGAGCCCTCGTAGGGCCCAGGCTTGTGTGACAGCTTTCACTGCACAGTGTACAGTGTACATGCAGCCAAGACCAAGCAAACCCGGTTGGCGCCCATTGGGAATCTGGATTCCCAATCTCCGGCGCGGACGTGACAAGGCTGCCGCGCACGCGTGACGAGCGGGTGCGTCGGGGATTGGTTGCCTCTTCTCCAATCGCCTGCTCGTCTAGTTAGAGTAACTGACTGGAGTCGACCGGAATTGATGGATGTGTGGTTGCTTGTTTATCATTTGCTATCATACGAGCGCCGAAGGCGGGCCCCGTCTCCCGCCTGGAACGGAGCGTCTTGTCCGCACGCGTCGTGGCCACTTGGGAGCCGCGCGATGTGTGCATCGGACGGTCTCCGCACCCGCTCTCACATGGTCGGTCTGTAGTCTGCACCGCCAAACTGGAGCTGCACCAACACCTGAATGCGAGTGCAAGCACGCGTCCCGTCAAGTGGCGTATTTCCTTCAGGCCCCACCACCGCTCGTCGTACATATGGACGAGGATGGTTGCGCTAAACCCGGCCTCACCAGAGGCTTAATTTAATTGAAGCTTAACTTCATCACAGGCAGCGCAGATGCTCATCATTTTGCTCTGCTGTACTGTATACCTTCGCTAACTCCTGGTACATCAATGACTGTACATAATATCTAACAAGCCGCAGTAAAGAGCGGCATTCATCGGGAAGAGAGGGGTGTGGCGGAGGTTCGACCCTGGGACGGCCGACCCAGCCGACTCCGAGCCCGACGCCCTAGCCAGCAGACCACCAATCCTGCAACGCAACTTGTAAGAGCCCGGATTGGTAATATCGGCCATGTCTCGCATCCTGTCCGTTAACCCACCAAATTAAGCGCATCAAGTGATGGCGCGGATTATCACCGTACGCAGACGTGCTGGCAGCCTGCCGCAGCAGTTAGGCCCAGCCCGGGACCCCGCTCTATCCTTCGACAAAAATATCGCCCGTGCGACCGCCCTTTGCTTCTGTTTACCTACGCGCTGTTTAAATAAACCTCGGTCGAAAACTGCTGGTGCGTCACATTCGTGCGCCTGTAGACGATGTGACGAGAGACTGTGTTCTTCCTCCTCCACCCTCTCGCTCGGCTCGGCTCGGCTCGGCTTGGTTCTTGTGCGTTTAGCGCCCTGGCCGCTGCTGCCTCTTGTGGAGCATCTGCTGCATCTCCGAGTGCCTGTCTTGCCGCTGGCTGTAGGGCCCCGCTTGTTCTTTCTTCTGTTCGCTGCGCTTCGCTTCTCTTCTCGTCTCTTCTCTTCTCTTCTCTTCTCTTCTCTTCTCTTCTGTTTGTGGTGTCCTCGCCTTCGCCTTTGCCCTTGCCCTGCCAGAAGGCAGCCAATCTGAGGCGGGACGATGCGCATGGAACTCCGCGGCCTCGAGCCGCTCAGGTGCTAGCGGAGTGGAGTTGTTGTTATGGTATTCCCGCCAGTGGAGGCCTCCGCCGACAGGGCCGACAGCAGGATGTACTTCGTGGACGAGTATCCTCTGGGGTAGAGCCGGGGGCACCGGCCGTGGTCTGGGGAATGGAGTGGTAGCGGAAGCGAGCCGGGATGTTCAAGCATGGGGCGCGGCAGGGCCCGGGGCGGGCACAGGCCCAGGCACAGTCACCGGCATGGGCATGCGGGAGAGATGGCGGGGGCTCTCTGTGTAACCAAGGGTTGATGTCTGGGAGCATGGATTTCGGGGGCGAGGTTGTCCAGTCCATGCCTGCGGCGCCGGGCTGGGGGCACTACCCGGAGCCAAGTGTGGGAGCTTTCTATACGGATCCTTTGCCTGTGCCGCAGGCTCCGTTTTGGGGGCCAGAGCTGCAGAGGCTTGCAAGGCATCCGCCTGGCTGCAAGTGCGGGCTGCATGGTACGCACATCTCTGATATCCCTGAGCCGATTCTCATCAGCATTTTCATCTGCGTCACTGATGTGCGCGCCAGGAATTGTATGTCTCTTGTGTGCCGTGACTGGTACCTGCTGGACCGGCTGACCAGGACGAGTCTGACTCTGCGGGGTAACATAGTTGACCTCGCTTCCCTCCCCATGTGCTTCAATCAAGTGACTTGCCTTGATTTGTCGCGGGTCTCTCCGTGGGGTTACTCTATCTACTTGGCTACCAGGCAGGGGGACCGGTTTGCCTGGCTCATCTTACAGGCGTTTCCTCTAGTGAAGGAAGTGACTATCTATGCCAAGAGTGTGCATGATGTGCAGTTGGTGGCCTGCTTGTGGCCTTGTGTGGAGTCTGTGCGGCTCGTTAGATGGCACCAGAGGCCGACGGACCCTGCGTCGGCTCTGGAAGCTGGGAGCGAGCTCGTGGGCTTGCTTAGCAACTGCCCGAAACTCAACAGCCTGGATCTTTCCAAGTTTTACTGCTGGACGGAGGACGTGGCCCCTGCCTTGGCTGTGGAAGGGTCTTGTGCTAGCAACCTTCGGAGCTTGAACCTGTTGAAGATCTCGCCGGAGGGTTTTCGGTCGCAGGAGCTCCGGACTATCACCCAGTGTTGTAAGAATTTGGAGGAGTTTTTTGTGCTTTGCGATTTTGACCCACGGTTTGTGGATCCCGTTGGGGACGAGGCCCTGGTGTGCATTGGCACAACGTGCACCAAGCTCCGGGTGCTCCATCTGGTGGACACTAATGCGTGGGATCCGTCTCGAGGTCGAGTTACAGATGGTATTGCATCGGAGGATGCCAACATCACTCGCACTGGACTGCAGGAAATGTTTAAGTCTCTTCCTCACCTCGAAGAGCTGGTCTTCCTCCTGGCTCAGAATGTCAGGGATGCAGGGCCTGCGCTGGAGACCCTACAGAGCCACTGCAAGAACCTGAGAGTTCTTAGGCTGAGCCACTTTCACGGAGTGTGCAAGGGCCCGGAACCAGATGGACTTGCCCTTTGCAAGCAGCTGGTCAAGCTATCTATTAAGGATTGTGCAGACCTCGTGGACAGGTCCTTGTCAGCTATTGCCAAGGGTTGTACACGTCTTCAGCAACTGCATCTGAGGAGCGTTGGAGGCATATCGTACGATGGGCTGCTAGACTGTGTGAAGCGCCTGGCCCCGACTCTTCGGGATGTGGAGATCACTAGTTGCGGGCAACTCAACTGTGCTCAGGTCCTGCAAGCCCTGGAGCCAATACAGCCCGTGATTCGCACTCTCAGCATAGATTGCATCTGGGATGAGGAAATTGTAGCGCGGGAAGAAGCTGCAGCTGCAGGCACGTCTGGGTTGTCTGGTGGTCTGAGCGTTGCAGATATACTTAGCATGAGCGCTGAAGATCTGTTTCAGGACGCGATGACCAAGAGCTCTGGTCATGGACGACACCCCGCCTTGATGAGCAGGAAGAGTAAGTCAAGAAATCGGGGCTCGGAACAGTCCCAATCTGCAGGCTTCTTTGAATCTGTTGGCGAAGGAACTGATTTTGTGGCTCTTGGGTATCATGCACCAGAACCATATCCTGCACCGCCACGCTTCCATGCCCCAGAACCGAGCCATGCACCAGGGCGTGGGAGTTATAAATCAACAGATGGGCTCGGTTGCGTAGACAGTGATTTCGTTACGGTGGGTTTCGATGCTGGAGAGCAAGACACCGGCTTTGTGACGATGGGGTTTGATGCGGGGGACGCCAGTGACTTTGTGACCATAGGTTTTGATCCAGGGGAAGGAGGGTTGCAGGTTCCCAGCAAAAGAGCAAGGAGATCCTTAGATGATGATGACTCCTTTGTTGTCATGGGAGTTCCAGACATTTGTGATTCAGAACCTGCCTACTCTGCATCTCGAACGAAAGGGCGTGGCTGCTTCAATACCGGCGGCCAACAATCTGCTTATCTCAGCAGTTCATCAGATGGCGGTCCGTTCTCACAGTTCAATAATCAGCTTTCTGGGATGAACCATGCAGAAAGTTGGATGCAGTCACAGTCGGGTAGTGTGGCTACTTCTCAGTTTCCAGTTGGCAAGACACCATTCAATACTCTGGCGGGAATTGGACGAGGCAGGCTACAGCCTGATGCGACACATCCGCTCACTGCTTCTGATGAGTTGTCCTTGGGGTGGAGGTGTACCCAATATTTTACTCCGCAAAGGCCGAAGCCACCTCCCAGCTCCTGGAGCTCCTTAAGATCTCTGTCTTTGTGGACGGCACCCTGGACCTTGCTTAAGTACCTCTCTGCCATGGGTCTCAGCTCTTGTCCTGTATTAGAGGAGATCAATATCAGGGCAGAAGGCGAGGTGAAAGGTTTGCGGAAGCCACCGGCAATGTCCTGGGGTTTGGGGTCTCTGGCTCGTTACCCCTCTCTCTCAAAGCTCGAGCTGGATATCAGTGATGCAGTGGGTTATGCCCTAAGTGCTCCACAGGGCTGTCATGACCTGAGCCAGTGGGAAAGGTTTCTCCTGACAGACCTGAGGCAGCTGGGGCTGATGGAGTTGAAGTACAGTCCGCCAGTTGACAAAGATCTCAATCACCGGGGTCTTTCGCTGCCAGCAGTGGGGCTGATCTCGGAGTGTGTCACTCTAAGAAAGTTGTTTGTCCACGGCACTGTGCATGAACACTTTCTCTTCATGCTGAAACAGTGCACCAACCTGCGTGACTTTCAGCTCCGGTCAGATTACTACCCAGCCCCTCAAGATGATACAAGCACGGAGTTGCGTCCTCTTTCATTCAAGCGTTTCGAAGCAGCTTTGGCAGAGCGTGGGTTTCCTGACTAACCTCTGCACCTTATGTGATGTGGATATGTGAATCTGCGGCATTTTGGCTTTGTTTTGTGCGAGGGTCAGTTCCCTTCAGTGTGTTACGTTTGCACGTCATTTGACAATCGGTTTTTTCCCGAGCTTTCTAGATATCTGCGGATACCTGCAGAGGCCTTAGTGCTCGAGGTTGAGAGTCTTTCCCATGACTCATCGATTTTTGGACGGTCACGTTCTAGCCGTCTTGTGAGGTGCTACAGTTTTTTGGATAGGTGGGAACTTGCACGTAGACTTGTCTAGTATAGCTGCTGCAGATTTCTGCACTAAATTACATACCTCTGTAACATTCTGAAGCCACAGCTTAGGCTGTTTGTGAATTCTGTCGCAGGTATTCACTTTTGTACGAGTCGGATTTTCGACAAGGGGGATTTTGTCTGTGTTCAATCAAACTTGCCAATTGACAGAGTGAGCTGCCCTCCAGTTTGCCAACTACCTTGCATTGCGACATCCAACATCGTCATAAGAAAGGGCCTAATCCAGTCAGCATCCTCGTCATAGCCTGCGGCTGGGTTACGGGGACGCCAAGATATTTACAGGGAGAAAACTCCATGGGTCCTCTTCTCTCAAATCAAAAGCTTTTACAACGGAGCCTTAGTCTTCGACTACTTTAACAACAGGCTCAGCAGAACCTTCAACCTTTTCAATAGACCTGCCGAAACACAGACAATGTAAGGACACAAGTTCCTTCGATCACCTGTAAGTGGCCAACTTGCACCCAACTTGCTGAAGGTTAAGGCAACGTACTCTTTGTCTACAGTAGCTGCAAGCTCGTCTTCGTCCATGTAGTTCGGGTCGCTCCGATCGAGTGCCGAAACGTCACCGTCCAGAAACTCTTGGCCAGGAACACCCCATGTGTAGCTCCCTCCTGCACCGCCTGCACATATCACGTATCATCAAAATGGGCACCGCATTTCTTTTCCAACCTAAACATAATACTTAGGTGCTGTTGAAGTGCTGTACCTTTCTTCGCCCCGCCCGGCCTCCCTGTTCCTGAACAAGTAGAACATCGGATTAAGCTCTCCCTCCACAAAAAATAGCTACAAGCAATGCTACAAGGCTGCATAGGCAACCGCACCTGAGTGCTTGTCCAGACGAACAGAACCGTCACCCTTTTTGGCCTTCCGGTGAGTCGCTGTGGGGGATCCAGAGCCCGTCATGGTCCTAATTCCACGCGATATCGTCCAGCGCAAGAACGCAACGCCCTCAGAAGGATAAACAGACTCAGAACCAGGACCAGAGACGCAGATGCTCACCGCAAGTGCTAGCTGCTGGTCTCGATGGATGTGGAAGCGGAGTTGAGAAGCCTTTGTCGGTCAGTGGCGAGGGATCAAGACTCGCCAAGGCTGGAAGTGCTGGAGGCTAGTGTGGGCGTGTGCGAGAAGAAGGCCCAGTGACTGCCAAGTCGACAGTCCGTGATTCTCTCTCACAACCGGACGGTACTCCCATGACGTGGCAGATAAAGTTATTCCCGTCTCCCTAAAGTCTGTTCAGATAAAGCTTACGTTCGGGAACCGCGATCCACGGTACGTGCACGCATTTGAAGATCTCGCAGACGATCCACGGAGAGGTGGTGGTCACTGGTGGTGGTAGGTACTCGGGAGGATTGACGGCAGGGGTTTTGTTGATCAGCAGCAGCAAGGGTGCATCCTGTACGACCTGTAGCGGAATAGGAGCAGAGGAGCGTATTGTCGAATAGGCTTTTTTCTGTACACGTTAGAGATGAGAGTACAGAATGGCTCTTCACAAGTTCAAGGTGCGGTAGTCCAGAGCGTCAGGATAATTAGCATGACATGAAATTTGTCGTTCCAAGGCCCAACTGGCTGAGCCATGATGTGATCCAATGCACTCGTAGCAGGACCAACATACAACAGCCTGATTTTTGGGTCGGAGATGTATACGTTATGTAAACACTGCTCCCAGTCCTTCAGTGGGGACATCAGGTGACTGAATGCTTTTACGTCATGTCTCCATCAACTGCCAAAAAGCAACGTCTCGGTCATTTGAGGGAATGAAATCATGTGATCATGGCAACGTCGATAGGCCCAAAGGAGCCTTGGATCAGCTGGGGGAAGGTAAGGAAGTGGTAGACCTTACAAGTTTGAAGGGAGGAAAGCTGCATACAGCTCAAAGGTATGAAAGGAGCACAGGCCAAAAAGTTCAACAAAGGTCTAAAGAGGCAGTGTTTTCTGAACAGTCTAGCAGTGCATCCTTAGGGAAACATGCTCAAGGGATTCACTCCGCCAGGTATTTCTAGGGACCTCCGCCAGATATTTCTGGCTCGACAGTTCAAGATAAAGCCTTCTATCTTCTAGAAGTCAGTGGGGGCTGATTAGGCTGGAGATCGGACAGTAGGGAACCCTTGGATTTGTGGTCTGGAAAGTCCTTTCCTGAACAATCCTCATCTAGATGAACATGGGTAAGCATAACGGCACCCACTTGCCTAGTTGCCAGCTAGATGTTACCCTGACGAAAGGTTACCATTTACCAAGGCTAACCACTCCCGTTGCCCCAACCAAGAACCCCTCTGAGTCAATTAGTAGTCAATGCAGGGCTGAACACAGCATGACCAACCCAACCAAAGGAAGATGATGGGCTTAATGCGAGAGAGAACCTGAGGCTGTTACCTCCTGAACTTGGGTGTCCTCCGAAGCCCTTGAGGCTACAGTTTCTGCATCCTCTATAGCCTGCAAGATTGAAGGACACTATCACGTGAGGCAAGTAGGATGCTGAAACTCATTCTGTGCACCTACAATGAATCTATCAAGTAGCCCCCCCCAGTACCTGGTGAGTCAGTGAACCATCAGCTGTCAAGTTGAACTCCTGCTTCACCTCCGCACTGCAAGGCTCAGTTGCCTCCGAGGGAGATGAACTCAACTCCAGGAAGTGAGAAACTGCCCGGGCATAACCCTGATGATCAGCAAGCTTATTGGAGTTCAAAAAACTGAGTGTGTGCTCCATGAGGCTTGCAAGGTTGGAGTATTTCATTCTGCACATAGCAAGGGTCAGAGGGCAGAAAACAACACTGCAGGTCTCCGCAGAAATGAGAATCTAGAGCATTCTTTCAAAATCTAAAGCCAGTATACACACAGCCAGTATTGCAGAAAAACATGTACTTCCACGATCACACTTACATGATACCAGAGCTGAGACAGACATCACAGCCGAAGCTGCCGGAGTGGCGCTGATCCTCATACATCTTCCGCCAATCTGTGCTTTCCTTAAACAACTTTGTGTACAGCTGAAATGCTGCATCCTCTTGAAGTTTTAATGCTTCTGTGTTCTCACTTGATGCATCCAAACTCTCCATCTGGATATCTGGTAGGCCTTTACTAGGAAGTTCATCTGCTGGTTTGCCCGCTGACGCCACTACCACATCTGACAGCCTGCTAGCTTCTTCCACAGTGTTCATCACAGTACCCTCACCCCCGACAACCTCCATCCGACTGGTGCCACACGCCACTGCTCCACTCTGTAGGTCAGGCTGGTCCACATGGAAGACTCCCACAGCGGTTCCGACAACAAAACAGGGAAGAATTGGGTTTAATTGGGTAGCAGCAGCAATCGATTCAGCCGGGGAGTTGCTTGGTTCAGAAATAGGTGATCTTGAGTCAAGTGCACATGGAACTAAATCAGGAGCAGCTGATGCTACCTCTGGTGCAGGGGAGGTGGATGCAGACACAGAGGAGGTTGATTGAAGGATAGCAGAATCTGCTTGAGAAAAGGCTAGAAAAGACTCATCAACAGCTGCTGTTGGTTCAGGAGCAGTAGGACTTAACTCAGAGAAGGGATTGATTTCCGGAATAGTAGCATCCACCTTGTGGACAGCAGACATTGTCTCAGGAACCACAGGATTTGATTCAAGGACGGAAGTGTATAGAGGAACAGGTAGAAATGACTCACTAACAACTACTGTTGGCTCAGGAACAGTCGAATTTGACACAGTAGATTTCGTTTCAGGAACAGCAGGACTCACCCCAGACACAGATGGATTTGATTGAGGAACGGCAGGAATTGTCTCACGAACAGCACCATCTGCCTCAAGAACAGTAGAATTAATATCAGGAACAGCGGGGTTAGAATCAGAAACGACGGAGTTTGGCCCAGGGACAGTAGAAGTTGATTCATGAAGGGCTGAGATCGATTGAGGAAGAAAGGAAGTAGTTCCAGTAACAACTGACGAGTCCATGGCAGCACCCAATGATCTGTCTTCAAGACCTGAAGGTTCTACCGTCCCATTTGCTCCGGGTGATGCATCCCTTAGTGGGGTAACATCACCATCTGGCTTCTCCACAGCACCATCTGCGGCATCTGCTTCCCAATCTGAGTCTTTGCTGCTTGCTTTGTGGTCACCTGAACGCGAGGGACTCCTATGAGGTCTCTTGTAACTCCAACTCCTATACCGAGGGTCTGCAGAGTCCTCACCAGCATACTTTCTTGCCTTCATATTATGCATGCGGAAAAGCTCGTCAGCCTGAGAAACACCCCAGTTCCGGCATCCTCTCCGGCCCCGCCTACTTCCCCTAAAGGTTGGTGCCCAACTGTCTCTCTCATGATAGTCAGGCCTATGCTTTGAAAAGCTAGATCGAGGACCACCATGGTGCCTTGAAGGGAGAAACGAGGCATTATCAGGGTGGTGCAGAAATGCAAGTTTATCCCGTCCACCCACTTCCATCATATCGTGGCCCCTGCCACCACCATCACCACTGCGACCCCTCCATGAGCCACCATTCCCCAGCTCATAACCAACGGGAGAGTGTATCCTATCGTGCTCCATGGCGACCTCATAACTCTTATCCATGGCAGACTCATGGGACTTGTAACGGTGACCATTGGCAGGATCACGAACAAATAGTCCGGGTGTATACCGATAATCACCCTTACCGCCCAACCTCTCTTCCACATATGATGGTCCTCGGGTATGAGACCTAGGTGAACCTCCATGGCGGGAATCGCTACCATCATGATAGTCCCCACTGAAAGACCCTCTTGGCGGTGGTCTCCTCCCTCTTCTTCCACGTGAAGAGGAGAAGTTTCGATCTGAGTCCCGATCACTGATGGTTTCACCAAGGGCAGCCCTGCGCTCATAGGTCTCAGACTTCAATAATCGCTCTCTCCGTGATGCTGGGTCTACAAGACCCCTGCTGACATGTTCCGCCAACCCACCACCCATTTCCTGGCTTCCCAGCATGTCGCTCTTCGCTCTTCCAAACTCCTTATAATCATATTCCTCGAGGTTCAAGCCAACGTCACCTTTCGACCGTCGAAGTTGTTCAGCTTCCATCGTTGTGAGATAGACTGGCTTCTTGTCCGAGTAATAATCCTTGGCGCTGCCACCCTCATAGGGCTTGCCTTTCCTCTTCCCCAAAACAGTGTCACCTCTGACTGAGTAGACGTCCTCACCCTTCTCATCCTCAGGGTACCTCCTTCCACCCTCGTAATCCATGCCCTCCCTCCGCCTAGCTCTTCTAGAAGCTCTCAGAGGATCATACCCGTCTTTGCTATAAGAGTCCAGTTCCCTCTCATGCCTACTGACACCTGTGAAAACGTCAAACTCTTTAGCTTCATCTCTAAATCTCGGCTCTCTCCCATACTCGTCATACGGAGCCTTTGCAAAAGGCTGGCCGCTGCTGAGCTTGAAGTCGCCATAAACATACTCAGGCTCGTCATAGCGCATGAAACTAGCCTTCCGCCCATCATCTCCACCCGTTCTTCTGGACAGGCCCTCAAACCCACGAGAGTCCTCTGCAATCACATCCCTATCCAGATAGGGCTTGGGTTTGTCACGCTCAGGCCCTCTGTATGCGTGAAAATTGTCCGATCCCCTCACACCTCCGCCTATAGCATCGATACCATCGCCTCTCGAGTCGACTTCCTGAGCACCCAGGTGATCGGCAGTGGCAACTCCCGCTAAGTACGCTGCCGCGAGCCTCTGAGCTTCAT
Organism: Anthoceros angustus; assembly: GCA_010909165.1. Lineage (NCBI taxonomy): Eukaryota > Viridiplantae > Streptophyta > Anthocerotopsida > Anthocerotales > Anthocerotaceae > Anthoceros > Anthoceros angustus. The sequence goes on along the minus strand of VJWM01000044.1, from coordinate 1,686,151 downwards.
TTCGCCACTGGGAGTCGGGCGGATCCTCTCTTGCTCGACCAGCATCCCTGTCGTACGGTCCATCCACTCCTCGCGAACCTGGAGAGTCCAATTGTGCAACGGTGAGAGCAGGCAAATCAGGCTTGCAAAAAGGGGATCCGCACCTCGTCAAATGCATACCTCTCGTCAGAGGTGAGCGGTAACCGGCCCCTCGCCCTCCGCGGATCATCATTCCCGACTGCCCCCGGAACGGACCTCTTTAAGATTCACCACTCGGAATAAATAGGCAGCCTAGGCAGGAACAGTCCCCTGCAAGCAAAACTCGTGCGCCAACCAATTACCAAAGGGACCTACTCAATCACCACATAACCTTACCCTAACACGCACACAGCTCCCTACACTCGCAATTACACTCTTAGCATACACCAGACTTCAGGAGCACACGAATTACACAAGGCCTCATAGATATGCATCATCCCAGACCAGGTCAGCCAGCAGGAGATCACCCGGCACTTGCTGAGGCAACACACTCTCCGACAAGGTGGCAGGAAACGACTGAAGCCACTCCGGGCATGAGCCAGAAAAGCCTAATATACCTTTACATGAGCCCCATATAGAAACACAACAGGGGCAGAAAGAATTGGCAGCTCAAACGAGAGCTGAGGACGCCGGAAAAGGAAAAAGACTGCCTCCTACTCCTACCCGTTTCAGGCTGCAGCAGAGAGGAGGAGGAGCGGAGTAAGCAGAGCAGGGCAGACAAAAACAGCTTGGAGTCAAGCCCACGCAACCATGGAGCATCATCTTGGTGTGACTGGGGTTGCGTTTGCGGTTGCAGTAGCAGAGGCGACAGCAGCAGCGGCCGCAGCAGCCATGGTGGCTGCGCATGCAATCCTCCCTGCGAGGGGCGCGCTTCCCGGCGAAGCGGCTTTAGGTCGTCTTCCACATTCGATTCTGGTCACCGGCAGCGCCCGGTTTCCCAGTCGGCGATTCGTGCGCCCTCGCTTCCCGAGATGGATGTTTCACAACGAGAAAACCAAAAATTCGCTTGCTCTCAGCCTGCCTACCTCTGCTTCGTATGATGAGGGAGGCATGCACGTGCCACACCTTGCGACCTGGCGCTTCATTGGCCGCTGGCTTGCTCGAGCTCAAACCATGGTGGTGACAGCAGACACCTACCAGAAACCCAGAAACCCCGTGCCCTGACCTAGAATTAGTCTACTGTATTTACGATCATTCATGCACGGAGATGTGGTTCTCTCTCACGGCTGCTACCTGCTGATGACTGACGATCGAGTGGAAGAGTAACGTTGCTAGGCCATCGATGAGCGAGTGCACACCCGCCTGTGCTGCAGTTAGCCGTCACTCAACTACACACATATGTATGTCCATATGCTTCATCAGACTGTATCCCGTACGAACATACCTCTAACCATGCTGCCTGCCTCTCGAACAGATTATGTACATATATAGTCAGTGTGGGAAGCAGGTGCCAGGGCCGGAGGAGCACTTCAGACTCATCGAATACTTGCAGATGCAAAAACGTACAACTCTCTGGCTGTGACGGGCTGTCATTGTAGACGGAAAAAACTGCCAAGGAAACAGCGATTTGCGACCATCAGATAGCACTTCACTTTCACTTAATGGTTATGTCTTCTGCCTTGTGTCATAGGACAGTCCAGATCACGTGTAGCAGTATCACAGGATAAGCAACTGTTCGCTTTTTCACTTTCGACTGTTGTTATTAGTGGATGGCATCGAGGTATGTACAAGCTGACACACCCTTGGCCAGGAACATTCTGGAGGACTCATGCACTGTGTCTAAACCAACACAACTTGGCTGAGGGATTGGCTTGACTCGTATCCATGGGGATGAGTCCTTTTCCAGTTCCATGCAGTTCGCAAACCCTCCTGCAGGTCGGTATACCTTGCAGTCCAACCCAGGTCAGCTCTGATTTTTGAGGGGTCACTATACACGTTAGCGTAGTCCCCTGCTCGTCTTTCTTCATGGAAGACGGTGATATTTTGACCGGTGACACCCTCACAAGCTTCTATAAACTCTCGCACAGAGCTTCCTGCAATTGAAAAGAGAGACAGGGGTGTTCCAGTGATCAGACCTGATCGGTATCTGGCATAAGCACAAAAGCCAATTTGTGAAAGTAAGATTATGATAAATTCTACTTATACCTTTTCCTATGCCTACATTGTAAACCTGAACTTCCTTCCTGGCCAACTTCGACATGGCTTTCACATGGGCATCAACCAAATCCGTCACGTGTATGTAATCGCGCACACATGTACCGTCCTCGGTTTCATAATTGGTTCCTTTCAACTGCAGGGTACACCTAGTATTGAATGAGATGCATAAAATAACAGTCGATGGCAATGCTGGATCAGAAGTGATCTGGAAACCTACTGTCAGCCCTGGAATGAGACCCAAGGCAGCATCAAAGCAAGCCCCAGAGATACGACCATGGCTACGAAGCTCAGTTCTTGGTGCTTCTCCGAGCCTGCCGTTTGGGTCTGAGCCGATGACATTGAAATATCTGCACATACGAACGGAACAGATGAAGAGGGCATGCTCAAAGCTGTACGAGACTGCAGTATCAAATATTGAAATGTATACCAGTAGATTGCACACTATCTGCACACACCTCAGTATGGTTACTGCAAGCTTGCCGTTCTGAGCATAGTCTTTGATGATGTCTTCTGCCATTTTCTTTGCCTTTCCATACGGGTTGATGGGGACCTGCAAAATTGTGATCAGCAGCAGCTCACATCAGATGTCAGCATCTTCAAAAAGTGAAGCACATCGCCCGATGTGAAGAGCTGACCTGAGGGGTCTCCTCTGTTATAGGCATTTCGTTGGGTTCCCCGTAGGTTGCGCAGGTACTGGAATAAATAAGATTGGTAACATTCGTGGCGTTCATTGCTTCTAGCAACAACACAGTGTTGACTGTGATGTTGTGGTAATACCTGCTAGAGTCATTTGAATACAGACATCACTGTGCTGGACCCTGTTCTCAATCTGCACTGCCTCTTGCAAGGCGAGGACCTGGACTTGTGCTGAAGAATTAGAAACCGTACCGGAGGGGGTCAGCCACACTCTCTCCCACATAAGCAACTGCAGCAAAGTGTAACACCACATCGAACTTGTTCTCCTCGAAGACAGAATTCACCTGTTTCAACAGTGTTGAGGCAACCAAGCACAGGGTCTGAACCTATCTCGAACCTCATGTGAGAAATGAAACAGAATTGCCCAAGTTTCAGGAAACTCCTGTACAAGCGTTCCAGTATGCACGGCAAGGATACAGCTCTTCTGTCGCCAAGATCTGCATCTACAAACTGCAATCTCCCTGGCTCTGGAAAAAGACTTTGCAGGATATGCACTGCCCCTAGATTTCCACGAGATAGATTATCCTGCAGCGCCAACATGGCAGATTCAGTTCCAGCAACAATCTACTGCAGCATGCGCCCTAGCTACCACATCATCAGCAGTATCTCAAAAGAGAACAGACTTTCAGAATCCCTCGATCCAAGAACATACCACAATCGTGACACGATGACCATCCTCCAGTAAACGTAGAGCAGCGTGTGATCCTATATACCCAGCCCCACCAGTTACCAGCACATGGTGCATTCCTTCGAGATCCTGCAAACGGGCCCGTCGCAGTTTGCCGGAGAGAACGTTAACCTTTCAGCTAGCATTTGCGAACCACAAGTGTCCACTTATATCTGGAGAGTAGAAAGCAATGTACCGGTCCTCGAATGTCCTTATTGTCACGTAAGGAGTACTTCAAGATGATGACCGCGCTAAGAAGAAGCATAGGACCTCCCAGCAGAAGCCAGGCCGCGTCTTTTCTCGCCGTGCTCTTGGATCTCATTCCTGTGCATCGGAGAAAATGACTGATGCTGTAACATGTCTCTGCAAAGGGCTTTCCGTGCACTTTGCATTAGAGGACGAGACACCTGTACAGTCCTGTGCCCTGTACCTGCAATCCTCTGGCGAGCCATTGGGCACTGGCAGGATGTAAATTTGTGCAACAATTCCAGGTTACTCGCTGATGCTTTCGTCCAGGCCGCGCCGCTCCCTTCTCCAGTCTAAATTTCTCTCCCCGAACTCAGCGAGATCTTATAGCCCATCCGACCTTGGCCCCCCTGGATCGACTTCACTGCCATTGCCAGGCTACTCAAACGCCTGAATTCCAAAAGAAAATTGGGAAACCTGAGGAGCACGGAATGCAATGCAATCAATTCAGCTTTCCGCTGCCGCGGACAGCAGAACTGGAGCGCTGCCGCTCTGATTTCTGAAATTCCAAGTAGTTCCTCTTACAGCAGTCAGAAACTCTTGCACCAATGAGAGCAGAGTTCGCAGAGCACGGCCCAGTCTTCCCACACTGGTCTTTTCCCGTTTCACATGCTTATAGGGGACAAGGTGCTGGAAGAAGGGGGACGCCAAAGCCAGGGAAAGTGAGAGCATTGACGGAGAGCGAGCGAGCCCCCAGTCGGAAGGAAGCTCAGCTGAAAGGCTGAAGAGTAAGAGCCCACGAGTCACTCCAAGAAACTGAAGTACAAGCCAGTGATGAATTGGAAAGCAGCTGGAAGACAAGTGCGCTCCTTGGAGTACCAATTGCCAGAAGATGATTTTTCCCGGGTGTCCGACTAAAAAGCATCAGCCAAGCTGCAACTGCCGACAGAGTGCTCGGCCTGTTTCGAGCCAGAACATACAAACATACAAACAAAGGTAGTGTAGCTCCTCAGATGAGAAAGAGGGCAATAGCTTGTCCGCCTTCGTTTCACAACAGGGCCTGCAGGCTTTTGCTGGACGCATCTCACACGGCATTCCTCAAAGTCTTTAACTTGCATTTGAAGCATAATCTTTCATCGGAGACAAATTACAAATTAGCGGGCTTTCCCATGTTTTACACTGCACATTCAAGGACGTAAGCTCGGGCATCCCATTCGTTATCAATATCAAAGTACTATGATCAGGCGCACATAGACACTTTGATATATTATCTATATTGTAATTCACATCATTTGTCGTCCCAGGGATGGGCGCGCCGGACTCCCTCGCGTGATCGCTTGTCCACTGACCGATAAGGCACATATCCGAGGATGTGACACAAAAGGTATAGTGTAAAAGCGTATACATAGAGATAGTGAAAGTTCATATCCACCTGCAACCGGCTCACAAACTCCTTTGCAGCATCAACCAAGTCCACAATAATCTGAGCCAACACCAAAATTCGTAAGTTCAAAGCACGACGGGCCCATCCAAATTCTCATAAACAACTTGTTTGGAAACGGGGACAACTTGTTTGGAAACGGGGAGTCGAATGTCCATAAATTCATTTGTAACCCAAAAGTTTCTCCTCTAAGTTGGTAAAGCTTGTTCCAAATCCGGTACTTAGTCTTAAATCGGGGAAAGCATCATTTTTCAATCCTTGTTTCTGTAACTTTTTTATGAGTTTTTCGACAGAGGGGCGAAGCCAGCAATTTATCATTCACATATCCACACATTTTTGAATGCCCCATCAATTTATCATTTAAATGCCTACGCGAATGCCTATCACACTTCCAAAAACCTTTGCATAACGTCGTGACTTGCCCAAAATTGTTGACCGGACAAAATTAGAGTCCAAGGACCACACCTTCCAAAGCAGTAACCTTCTTAAACAAAGGATCATGCTTGACCGGAAAGGACTGAATAATATCAATACCCAAGGCAAGAGACATTTACAACTCCTTAATCATAGCATCCTTTTTATCCATATGAACCAATAACCTTTGATATTTGTCCTCCAAAAGAAATATGTACCTTGTCAAGAACTTGTTGAATTTTCGAATAGCGATAGTTTTGCCAGGTTCTGGGTAACATTCGTCTCCAAAGCATACTAGGTAGGTGTAGACGTATTTTCACTGGCGGACCAGCCGGGCGCACACTATGTCCCATATCGTGTAGTAAGTGGTTCGGTCCCAAGGGAATGTTTCGTGCCTACACCATTAGCCTATAATTCCTAACTACTTTGGGCGGAACTCCGTCAGACAGTAACGGAATTACTCTGGACACTAGGGCCGAAGGACCCAAGCTACCCAGTCGGACTTCGAACTAAGCAGCCTCCGAGGAGCCCCCAAGGCGACGATGAAGTCTGTCAGACAACACCGTTCCTGAGCCACTTCTTAGATCCGTCGTACGGCCCATGCGTTCTCCGCACTCAAGCCTTCGGTGCCAGAGAATTCACCGGACCCCAGCCAACGGAGCGGTATTCACGACGACCCCTTGGGTGGGCGCACAATCGCCTTGGCCTTTCATCATTCAATGCCAGTGGACAAGACCTGCAAAAGGGAGGTGCCCGAACTCGCCTTGCTTGCGCATACGTGACCGCGGAGGTACGACAACAGCCTCGTGACACCTGGAATATGAAGCCATGCCCTGAATAGACCGCGGAAGAGAGGAATCGAGCGGAGGGTGACGATCGTTGAGAGGAGTGAGCACAGAGGGGCTAGCAGCTGCTAGCCGAAGGACGTGGACGAGTCCTTGAACGTCTAGTAGCGCCAGACCTTAGCCGGTAGAGACTGTTATAGGATATGGTAGAGTATGAGAGGAAGGGGCGTGCGCGGAAGAAGTCTAGGATGGAGTATCGAGCCGGCCCAGGGCCGGAACCTTAGGTGATTAGTATTGCAGAAGGTGACCCGTAAACTGGTCTGGTTCGTTAATCGGGTTGGGCTGTCCCCCAAGTACTTCTTCTGGCATAAGGAGAGTTTGGCCGACTCTACCACTCTAGGTGCTAACAGCCGCTCGAGCACACTTAACCCCTCTGTTCTACTCGCGAGGGACAGGGGGCGGAGCTCTTCAGCACCTGCATTCACCACTGCATGTTGGGGTTCGTCACTAGAGTCAGGATGTTCCTCTCTGGGCAATCCGCCCGCTCAGTGACTCGGGCAACGCATTCACGCTCTGCCAAGCGGAGTTCGGTGTAAATACGGAATCAGACCCAAAAAAAAAAAAATCACACATTACAAGGGCGGCAACTTTCCTCTTATACAACTCTAGGGGTAACGCCTTTATTACACTCATTAGCTGGCCCTGTCACTACCTATTGCGAGCTACCTAAGCGCACGGGAGGAGATACCAGAACCCTCACTCCGTATCTACCTGCGCCTGTGACAACTAGGGTGCTGACCACGACTGACCCCCCTTCCTAGCAATGCCCCAACCCAATACCGAAGTGGCGCCAAACCTGATTATTCTTAACCCCTACTTTCCGGCAGGAGTCTGGACACCAACCTGACCAAAGTTAGGTCTTGCCCTGTGACCTATGCTAACAGCTGAGGTTACTACCGTATCCTCTTCAGCGTCAACTAACAATAGCACCAGATTTCCGGGAAAAGCTATTGGCCAGGGAAATGTCCAATTTTTTCAAGATCGCCTTTTTTCTGTCCAAGGCCAAGGACTAAACAATTATCCTGGGCCTAGGGTTTTGCTACGATCTTGCAGGCATCCCCGGTTCTATGACGATGCGATTGCGTGGCATAGCGGCCAATGCTTGCTATATATGCCCTTACAACATTCTCATTGTTCCTCGTCTAGCCCGGTGCAGGAGCAATGCATGTTGAGCTCCGTCAGCCCCGGCTCCGAGTGTGGTGCCTATCAGTTTTTTTGCATCCCGGGCCCAGCATGATGGAATGATCGGCATTCCGTGAATCGTGCAACTCATTCAGACAACGCATGGAAGGCATGGCCACCGACGAGAGGCCCGAGTGACGTCGCCGTCTGAATGAAATGCACGATGTCGGGGACGATATACTGGGGGAATGGATTAACGACGACGATGAGGATGCCAACGTCTTCCAATCTAACCCCCCCATGCCAAGGATGCCCACCTCCCGTGTCCAAGCTTCGTCCACGGCGCCTAGAGGACTTCCTAGTAGACGAGGCAACCCGTAGGGCCCCTCGAGGGTCTGCCAAACACCAGCTGCCAGTGTCGCGGTGCTCCCTTGACCAGAACTGCCAAATGCCACCTCTACGTCGCAGGGTGGTCGCAGTGGGCGTACCAGGTACCTCTCGATTTTCACCCCGTCTGCCAGAGGGTCCTCCATCCTCCGGCTCCGACGAAGGGTGGTCGAGTACCACCCTTGCGTCCTCCTATTGCCGGAGCTAGCCTTCCCACTCCGGTGGTTCCACCTCCAGCTAGGTCTGGTAACCTAGCTTCACATGCCCTCGGAGTTTGGACTTCCCTTCGTCCTTCTCTCACCGGACTTCCCACGCTCTGACCATTCTAATTTGCCGCGAAGTCCGAGAATGTATCTTGTTGCTATCAAAGCTGGTGAACCTTGCGCCCTCATCCCTCAGTTCATTTAGCCTCCTCCGAGCAATCTAAGATGGCAGGTTCTGAAGGATGTGAAGATTGCCTACATTCCGTGGAGTAGCTAGTAGAAGATTTCTTCTCTGGTGAAGGCTTCAAATGTGTTGCAAGTTTCTATAAGAAGGATTCAAAGACTTGAAACTCACTGCCACCACCAATTGTATCGTCTTTGAACACTGCAATCACATATATCAGGTACCTTTTGCAACTTCCAAGTTCTCTTCGCTGGTTTCCCTGACCATATCGGTTTCCTGGCTTGCTGGCCTCTGTCCATGTTCGGTTTTGTTTGCCTTAGGTTGAAGCCGAACCTTGTTATTTGCTGTCGTAAGTTTATGTGTCAAGCAAGTCGTCAAGCCAAATCTGGCATGCCCTGTTAGACTAAACCCGACATGCTTTGTTTCGCCAAATCTAGCATAATCTGCTTGGGAATTTAGGAGCCTGTAGTTTTCACTCGAGTTTCGTATCAGCTGTTACTCTATTGTCACTAGTTTTTGAAGCCCGTGCTTTTCTCACCTGCTTCTAGTTCCATGTTATGGGAGCCTGTGCCACTGTATTTCAAGTCACCTGTACATCAGTTTCGCATTGGTTCTGGGTCCACCATATTTTATGAGAACAAGCCTATGTCCCGTCAATAATAGATGTCTCGTGTCACCTTGTGGAAAGTCTGTGTCATCTATTTGCTTTTGTTCTTTGCAGCAATGTGACTGTATGCCTTGTTTGTAATTGTAAATGTTGATATATTATGCTTGAATTATGTAGGTATTGATGTTGATATGAATCGGAGGATTTCCAAGCAAGGTTTTGATCAACACCTTAACGGTATTCCAGTTGCTTGGGCACTAACACAGGAAGCAACTATACTTTCTTTGGTGTCATGGTTGATGCCGATCCGACATATAGCTCTTACAAAACATGGTCCCTATTTGCTTCCTAGTTGATAATTGTTAAGTAGAGATAGGTGCCTTTAAACAGGTATAGGCGGGGGGGCAAGATACATGTTGTCTTTCACCTACAGCATGTAAGGAAGGCATGGTAGCGAAACCTATTAAAGAAGGTAAAGTGTATTATTGCAAGGAAGAAGATTTGGGCAATTCTTGCAGAGATCATGTATATCAGAGGCCACAATACACAAGATAATACTCTCGCATGGGGTAAGGTATTGTTAGAGTTCTTCTACAAGGAGTGGCACAGAAGTTATCTAGCCTTTGTTTAATATTGCAAGACTCTACAGGTATTATTCTCTTCCCAAAGTGCACTAGTTTCCTTGTGCAGAAAGGGTTGTTTGAATGGATATTGATATGGTGTCTGCTGTGTGTTGTTTCGCATTTCTTTATGGTAGATATGTGGTTGAAGAACTGCAGGATGTTTCTCCATGCTGGACAAGACATTACGTCTGCTTTGGAGACCTATCATAAGTTCTTGAAGGAAAGAATATCTTTCACCAAGGCTGCATTGCCAGAAAGGCATATGGATTGGCTTTTGCATCAACTTGTGAACGAGGTTGCACGAAATTTTTGGTACCTTGATTTCACCAAGACTGGGGGTTCGAGCCGAATTCAAATCTCGAGAAGGTATATGAGCATGTTGTGTCTGCAACGAGCACCGTCCCAAACGAGGCTGTCATATTCCAGTCTGTAGTTGGGTCTACTGTTGCATATTGCATGTCCTCGGAGGATAGTGAAAAGGTATACGTCACTGAGGCTGCACACTCTCCATGGACATTCTTACTTGCGGGATGGGGCAAAAAGGATTTATTTGCAAATATGTTGTGAAGGTGCAAAAAGTGTTTGATATATTTGAACATATTTCCCTATTATTGCGCCTTGCTTGGTGTACTAATGGATCTTCTGTTCCGGCATAGGGAGAAAAAAGTACATTTCCTGACCTGAATCTTGCTATGGAGAACGAGATGTCACCCGATATTCATATTCAGGATACAACGTTGCACCAATGCTGCTGTCACACCTCTTCCCAACAACCCAGGTAGCTTGGAGGAGTCGAAGCTGAAACGACATTGAGACTTGGATGCAATTTGCATGGGTATTCCAATCATTGTGGAAGCCAAGTCTGTTTTGTTTGAGGTCTGCGCAATAATGGAACAAGCACAATATTGTATTAGGGAGGTTATAGCTTAGGTGGACGAGGCCAGAAGCAGTACACCGGTATTAGAGGAGTTTGTTCTGGATGACCAACCGATTGGTGCGTTTCAAGGGCATTGACGAACGTTCAAGGCCGAAGAAGAAAAAAGTATCATGACAGCTTTAGATAAGGTGAATACTTGGTTATGTGCTTTAGTTAGTTATGAAATAGGTGCTTAGGAACCTGTGGTGCATGCTTTAGTTTTTACTTTGTGATGCCTTTGTTTTGTCATCACGTTTGAAGGGTTGTATGTACTTGGTGAAGCCTCTCAAGGCTTGTATGTACTTAGTGCAACCTCTTATACGTTTGTAATCAAGGGCTAAGAGCTGGTGGCCTCACTGAAGCCTTGGTTTTGTAACGGGGTTGAAGCCTATGTTTTGCTTTACACTTGAACCGTATAAGGAGGGATGAAAAAAATGTTAGCTACATAGTTGGACAGAATGCATCTCGACTTGCAAGGAAACGGTGACACAACAAGTTCATCTCGACTTACAAGGAAAAGGCGACACAATAAGTTTCCTGTCCACTGTATGAATAGTCTTCCAAACAACAAGGACCAAAACAGGGCAATCGGGAATTGGCATAGTAGCAGCTTCCAGACATGGATGGGTACATAGTGTTAGAACAATAGACCCTATGCATGAATGGCGTAAGCAGGCTTGCCACAGCCTTACATGGACATTGCAACGATCGGCGTGCATAAATTTTTCCATCCGAATGCCCCTCGGAAGTCGAGGAGCTTTGCCAAGGCGAGGCCAGCGAAATGCTCCCAAGTGAATGACCCCACGTCTCCTTCTCCTCCCCCTCTCATTCAGGAACCTCCTCCCCTCTGATTCAGGAACCTCCCATTCTCGTCCCTTTCTTCAGGAACCTCCCATTCTCGTCCCTTTCTTCAGGAACCTCCCATTCTCGTCCCTTTCTTCAGGAACCTCCCATTCTCGTCCCTTTCTTCAGGAACCTCCCATTCTCGTCCCTTTCTTCAGGAACCTCCCATTCTCGTCCCTTTCTTCAGGCCCGGCCAGGAGCGAGGCCTGGGCCTGGGCCTGGGCCTCGCCCCCGGCCCTGGCCTCGCCCTAGTCCCCGTGCCCTCCTCATACCCACCACACCGCACCCCCCGTGCGCGCCCTTTCGGGATGGGGGTGGGAAGGGAGGCGGAAGGCGGGGAAGGGGGAAAGGCGTGGGGCTCAGAGGCGGTGCCGCTCCCGTCCGTGGTACTCCCTCCAGAGCTCACGCGTCCCTACCCAGCCCTCCGACGCAGCCCATGCCCACCGGCTCCCGTCCCCACGCTCCCATCCCGAGCCAATCCCCGCTCCTGGATTCTGCTCCCCGATGGCTTCAGATCGCTCCTGCCTTCCGCTCCCCGCTGCCTTCAGATCCCCGCTCTTGGCTTCCACTCCATATTTGTCTGTGGCTTTCGTTTGTTTGAAACGGCCTGCACTCAGTTAATACTCCTTGGAGATGGTTCAGAATTAAGCATGGTTCATATCACAACCTCATTGTGGTGCCGATGCACATATTTGGGTTGTACCCACGAAGTCCGAACCAAAATACAGTAGTGACGGCCCTGTATGGACCGCTACATGGTGTTGTGTACGGTGTACGCCATGATTAGAGAGAAATCGGGATCGGCGGGATTCTACAAGCGTGAATATTATCTTCGGAGATTGAGACGGAGGCCAATATGGGCATCGTTAAGAAGCGTGGGCTTGTTGACGAGCTCGGACACCGGAACCGAATGGCGCCGCCCGTCTTGGGCGAATGGTGGGCCCCACTGCTTAGTGGGACGCCTCGCATGGAGTTTGCAAGGTGAAATAGCCTCTGGCCCTATTGGGTAGGGTATTACCTAGGTAAGTGGAAATACGAGTAGGAGGGAAGAATCGTCACGATTGTTATAGGTAGTGACCAGAGATTGGCGGCAAAATAGCGAGCGTTCCGGTCCCTGCGAACCCCTGCCAGAGAGGGAGAGGGGCTGCCGATCGGCGCTGGGGGTACGAGGAATCGGAGCAGCAGGAATTCGCGGCAGGGAGGGAGCTGGAGGCTGGCAGGCTGCATGGTGGCGAGCGCGTGGTGAGAGCGTGCAAGTAGGCCCCAGGCGGCCATGGCAGAGTCCAGGAACGGCGATAACAAGGGCGGCGGGGGAGTGAACATCGACCAGGAGCTGCTGGCCACGCGACTCAGGGCCTTCTTCAAAGCATGGGGCGAAGGGAAGGAGAATTTGTGGAACGGGGCCGATGCTGTGGCCGTGCTCACCCCCAAAACCTCCGAGGATTTGCGCTACCTCAAGTCCACCGCATTGCATGTGTGGCTGCTAGGGTATGAGTTTCCGGAGACTGTCATGGTGTTTTTGCAGAGTCGCAAGCTGCACATGGTGTGCTCGCAGAAGAAGGCTGGTATGCTGGAAGCGCTGCGCAAGCCCGTGCGGCAGCAGGCGCAGGTGGAGCTGGTGATCCACGTTAGGGCCAGGAACGAGGCAGGGGGCGCGGAGATGGAGACCATATTGGAGGCCGTGAAGCAGGAGTCCAAGAAGGATAGCCCTGTGGTCGGGGTGCTGGCCAAGGAGGCGGCGGAGGGAACCCTGATGGAGAAGTGGGAGGAGGTTTTAGGGGACTCGGGGCTTGCCAAGGTGGACGTGGCCCCTGCCATCGGCGAGCTCTTTCTGGTCAAGGATGAGAAGGAGATCGCTCACATCAAAAGGGCTGCGTTCTTGAGCGCCTCCGTCATGAAGCTGTTTGTGGTACCCAAGCTAGAGGTGGCTATCGACGAGGAGGAGAAAATTACGCATGCTGAGCTCATGGAGAAGACGGAGGAAGCTATCCTTGAGCCCTCTAAGGTGAAGGTGAATTACAGGCCTGATAACGTGGATATTTGCTTCCCGCCGGTCTTTCAATCGGGGGGCCAGTTTGACCTCAGGCCAAGTGCAGTCAGCACTGATGACCCCCTGTACTATGATGCCACAGGCGTGATCATCTGCGCGCTGGGTGCAAGGTATGCGTCTTATTGCTCCAATGTGGCCAGGACTTACCTGATCGATGCTGATAAGGTGCAGGAGAAGGCTTACAAAGTTCTCCTTAAAGCGCATGAGGCTGCCATTAATGCTCTCAAACCGGACAGTCAGATGTCTGCTCCCTATCAAGCAGCCTACATCGTGGTGCAGAAGGATGCACCGGAATTTTTGGGTAACTTGACCAAGAGTGCAGGAACTAGTATAGGGATAGAGTTTCGGGAGATGGGTACCACGCTCAATGCAAAGAATGACCATGTCATCAAGCCAGGCATGGCCTTTAATATAAGCATCGGGTTTCAGAACCTGGCTACTGAGCAGGAGAAGGATCCAGCAACGTCCAAGTTTTCTCTCTTGCTTGCAGACACCGTTGTGGTGAGTGCATCAAAGGGTCAGGAGGTGCTGACCAGTGCGTGCTCTAAGTCGTTCAGTGATATTGCTTATTCTTTCAAAGATGAGGAGGAGGAAGAGCCTGAGGAACGGCAAGAAAGGAAGACCCGGCCGAAGCCTGATGCAAATGGTGCGGAGTCTTCGGGCTACAAGACAGCACTTAGGTCTGATACTCAAGAGATGACAAAGGAGGAACAGAGGAGGCAGCACCAGCAAGAACTTGCGAGGCAGAAGAATGAAGAAACTGCTAGGAGGCTGGCTGCTGGAGGTCTTGGTCAAGCTGACACCCAAGGATCTTCTAAAGTCATTGGTGACATTGTCGCATACCGAAATGTTGATGACATCCCGACAGTGCGAGAGCTTATGATTCAGGTCTGAATGCACTTAGGTTTTATGTTCCCTTGCCCAGCTGCAGCTCTAGATTGTAGTGCTGTTGTTGGCAGTGGCTTCCTGTTGTGACCATTTTGCTGTGCCATGGTTGCAGGTGGATCAGAAAAATGAAGCTATATTGTTGCCAATCTACGGTTTAATGGTCCCTTTTCACATCTACACAGTGAAAAGTGTCTCAAGCCAACAAGATGGGGGCCACTGTTACATCCGCATCATTTTCAATGTCCCTGGAGCAGGATTTTCCACAACAGATTTACCTTTTCAAAAGTTCCCACGGTCCATCTATATGAAAGAGATATCCTTCAGGTCAAGTGATACTCGGCATGCCAATCAAGTAGTGCAACTGATTAAAACATTGCGGCGACAAATTGCTCAAAGAGAATCAGAAAAAGCTGAAAGAGCAACTTTGGTCACCCAGGAAAAGTTGACACCTGGAGGTCTGAAGAGGCCGATCAGGCTGGCTGACCTGTGGATTCGACCTCCATTTGGAGGCAGGGGTCGGAAGATGAGCGGAACTTTGGAGGCTCATTCCAATGGTTTCCGTTATGCCACTATGAAGCATGATGAGCGAGTGGATATTATGTACAGGAATATCAAACATGCCTTCTTTCAGCCAGCGGAGAAGGAGATGATCACTCTGGTTCATTTTCACTTGCATAATCCTATTATGGTAGGTACTAAGAAGGCCAAGGATGTGCAATTTTATGTAGAAGTCATGGAGTCTGTGCAGACTTTGGGTGGTGGACGGCGCTCAGCATACCATGACCCTGATGAGATTGAAGAGGAGCAAAAGGAAAGAGACAGGAGGAATAGGATCAATCAGGAGTTTCAAAACTTTGTCAAGAAGATGGGAGAGGTCTGGGAACAATCGCCCTGGAGGGAGCTGGACCTTGAGTTTGACATACCGTTCCGAGAGCTTGGATTTCATGGTGTTCCCAGCAAGTCGTCAGCATTCATTGTTCCAACTGTGAACTGTCTGGTGGAGCTCATAGAGATACCTTTCCTGGTAGTTACTCTCAATGACATTGAGATAGTCAATTTGGAAAGGGTTGGGCTTGGCCAGAAGGCTTTTGATATGGCCATAGTCTTTAAGGATTTCAAGCGTGACGTGCTCAGGATAGATGCCATTCCTTCCACCTCATTGGACGGCATGAAGGAATGGTTAAACTCAATGAACGTGAAGTATTATGAGAGTAGATTGAACTTGAATTGGCGTCCTATACTGAAGACCATCCTCGACGATCCAGATAAATTTATTGAAGATGGAGGCTGGGAATTTCTGAACTTGGAGGTCAGTGACTCTGAGTCCGATAAATCCGCGGAGTCTGACGCTTATGAACCTTCCGATGTGGATGAAGCATCTGAGTCGGAGGATGATGACTCTGATGATGAGTCTGTGGTTGAATCTGAGGAGGAGGAGGAAGAAGAAGAGGACGAGGAGGAAGGGATGACTTGGGATGAATTGGAAGCCCAAGCAACCAGAGAAGACAGAGAAAAAGGTGAGGAGTCTGATAGTGATGATGACAGGAGAAGAAAGAAAGCAAAGGCTGCAGGTAAAGCTCGAGCTCCGGATCCACGGGACTCAAGAGGCCCTCCTCCAAAGAGGGGTAAATTCAGGTGATCCTGAAAACCAGCTTGCCACGACGTATCGTGTAGCTTGACGCGCTGGCACATTTTGTGGCCTGGATCCTTACTTTCACGGCAAGCCCAGGTGGAAGAACGCGATGTGCAGAGACAGCAAACGGCACCTATGGTGGACGACCATGATGTGCATAGGAAAGACGTCAATGTGCTGCCTACTTCGCATGATGCCTGGGACGTTGCGCTCCAATTATTTGGAAGATGCGTAGTGCCTTTTTGTAAATGATTCCCCACTTCCCATTTTGTGGGTCTGAAGTTTAGAGTTTTTCGAACTATTTAGGATGAACTCGTCGGGAGGACTTCGAATACGATTAGTACGATGTAGGTCATCCCATATACCGGATAGGTCAGATATCGGAGAGGTCTATGGATTATATCCGCCGAGTTTTAGTCACCTAGTTTGAGTATAGCTGGTAGTAAACCCTCCCATCTAAGTGTAGCTGGTAGTAAATCCTCCCTCGTGTATACAGTCCCAGGCTGCTATGACATGGAATTTACAGTATCATTGTAATCGGAAGTGTAAAATGTTAGAACATTTTATATATATTATATATATTATTATTTAATACTATTTGGTTTACAATTCAAATATGCATTATATGTTGTGGCGGTTCCCACAAGAAAAATTGACATGCCCATGACGGGCGAGAGTTCGACTCTTTAGGCTTTCTTATTAAAATATGTTTTTGCTGAAGTTAGCTATGTTGTATTTGTATTGGTATTTTTCTAAGAAATTTCATGGGTGGTGGTAAGTGTTGAGCGGATGGTGGTCCCCAAATTTGTATTACAATAAGTGTGGAGTATATGGGAGGCAAAGTCCCCAAATCTGTATAGTGTGCTGGCGTAGCCATGAGGAGCAGTGGATTAGGTTAAGTAATGTCGGAAGGTATGGTCTGTTGGGGCGGGTTATGTAGGATAAGTTGCTGGATAAAGCAAGGAATAAATGTAAGTTGGTGTACTCGAAAGCCGTAAACACACACGCAACGCAGGAACACCTTGAGGCCCGTAAGCAGGTGTACCCGAAAGCCGTAAACACACACGCAACGCTGGAACACCTTGAGGCTTGCAAGCTGGAATACCCAAAAGCCGTAAACACACATCAATGATCAAGAAAAAACAAGCCTTGCAACACAAACATACAATAAATAAAAAAGAGGCATCCAAACATGCTGCAGAAGAAATTAAACCATCAGACCGCTCAAAAAACACGACATCGACAATAAAGGGGGGGGCTAATGGGCGACTTACATACTTCCCCTACCTTACACCACCTCGACAATGTGTTCCTACCTCTGAAGGGTTCCTAGATTAGTGCGGGGGCACGGCCTCCCTAGCCTGGTGCCCCGTCGTGGGTTGTCCCCTTTAGCCTCGGGGTAGATGGGATTTCCCACCTCATTCTTTTTATAAAGTCTCCACATTTCCTCTGAAGTATTGTTCACATTGGGCATTTTTATCTTGTCTGTGGATCCCGTCTCCCTCTATCGCGGGGATATTGGGCCGCCCTAAAAATAGGGCAGTCTATCGGCGAGAGCCACCGATGGAGCCTTTCGTTCGTAGCTCTGGGAATGCTATGTTCATCGTATGAGTAATTCTCTTAGTAATCTATCTTGGGCTCTAATTTTTGTTCTTTGTGGTTTTCTTCTAAGCTACTAGAGTGGATTCCTCTCACATGCTAGATTCTTCGGGCTCTTTGTCTCAACTTCCATTTTGTTCTCAGATTCTTTCATCTTTCTTCATACGAGGTGAACCATCGATGAATGTAGTGAAGATAAAAGTGGCCAAATTGCGGCATGAACAGCCGAAAGCACTTTCGCATTGATTGAGGCTTTTGATAAGGTCTCTGTGGAGCACCTTCAGAGAGGGAATTTGGCGGTTCATCACTATCATAACATTGCAGCTAAGATTTCTCATATGTGCCAAAATTTGAAGCCCATAGGCCTCCAATGCAAGAACAAACTGGGCAACTTGAAGAGGCAATATAAGGTGGAGTCTAGGAAGCTCACAACTGGCGTATATGCTTCCGACTGGGTATTTTGGGAGGCCATGGATTCATTCATGAATGACAATCCTGGGATACTTGGGATTCCAAACTCTCATGACCCTGGTTTCATTGACTTGACGTCTTCACATTGTTGCACAAGGCAAATAGATGTTCATGTTGACGAAGCACAAGATCCTAAGTGCATAAATGGACAGAGCATCATTTGTAACTAATGTTACACCAACTTGTGCTTCTCAAGACTGGGAAGCGTAGAAAGGATAGCAGATAGCATTTCCAAGTTTGCTAAGGTTTTTGCAAACATAGAAGCGCAACAATGCTAGAGAATTTGCAAGCTCTGGAAAAGACAAGAATAGAACATAGTCTTAAACTTTTAGAGCTACAAGGATACATGCGCTGTTCATCACGGTCCTATCCTTCAAGTGTTGAATTTAACCCCTAATGGACAAATCGACTCATTTTAAGTCTTTTGCATCGAAGAACGGCCATATCTTTGTTGTTTGATGAAAGAACTGGAGAAGCTTCTAAATTTCCGGAGCTCTTGCGGGATGTGGATGACGGAATGTGGAGAAGAAAATGGGCTATTTATGGACTTCATGGGCAAAAAAATTGGCTTAATGATGCAAATGTACTAGTATCATTCAAAGTTTGAGATTCCATGAGATGATTTGTAACTCACGGTGAAACATCCTTAATTTTTGAAGGGTGAATAATCTAGAAGGGGTTTTCACAAATAATCTTTGAAGGAAGTTTTTGATGGGCCCTAAAACAGCGTTTTTAAGGCATTCCGGAAAACATCTCCGAAAAAAAGGGTGTCACCTACTAAAGTTACTACTTTCCATCCAATGTTTTTGTCGAATGGTGGTCATAAACTCGAATCTATAAGATTAATGCAAAGTAGGAGCAGTAGGAAGGCCGTTCTAGGAAGGGCGATTGTAAATTCGATTTTGGGAGGAAAATGTGGTTTAGTAAGGACACAGCCAAAAGCCACAGACGGTATTTCTACACGAATATCCTGGAACAGACGTACAACATTCACTCTGGGACCCCGGGACAAACCGTGATTTCAGTTTCACTCATCATCACGGTCCTATCCTTCAAGTGTTGAATTTAACCCCTAATGGACAAATCGACTCATTTTAAGTCTTTTGCATCGAAGAACGGCCATATCTTTGTTGTTTGATGAAAGAAATGAGAAGCTTCTAAATTTCGGAGCTCTTGCGGGATGTGGATGACGGAATGTGGAGAAGAAAATGGCTATTTATGGACTTCATGGGCAAAAAATTGGCTTAATGATGCAAATGTACTAGTATCATTCAAAGTTTGAGATTCCATGAGATGATTTGTAACTCACGGTGAAACATCCTTAATTTTTGAAGGGTGAATAATCTAGAAGGGGTTTTCACAAATAATCTTTGAAGGAAGTTTTGATGGGCCCTAAAGCAGGCGTTTTTAAGGCATTCGGAAAACATCTCCGAAAAAAGGGTGTCACCTACTAAAGTTACTACTTTCCATCCAATGTTTTTGTCGAATGGTGGTCATAAACTCGAATCTATAAGATTAATGCAAAGTAGGAGCAGTAGGAAGGCCGTTCTAGGAAGGGCGATTGTAAATTCGATTTTGGGAGGAAAATGTGGTTTAGTAAGGACACAGCCAAAAGCCACAGACGGTATTTCTACACGAATATCCTGGAACAGACGTACAACATTCACTGGGACCCGGGACAAACCGTGATTTCAGTTTCACTCATCATCACGGTCCTATCCTTCAAGTGTTGAATTTAACCCCTAATGGACAAATCGACTCATTTTAAGTCTTTTGCATCGAAGAACGGCCATATCTTTGTTGTTTGATGAAAGAACTGGAGAAGCTTCTAAATTTCCGGAGCTCTTGCGGGATGTGGATGACGGAATGTGGAGAAGAAAATGGGCTATTTATGGACTTCATGGGCAAAAAAATTGGCTTAATGATGCAAATGTACTAGTATCATTCAAAGTTTGAGATTCCATGAGATGATTTGTAACTCACGGTGAAACATCATAATTTTTGAAGGGGGTGAATAATCTCGAAGGGGGTTTTCCACAAATAATCTTTGAAGGAAGTTTTTGATGGGCCCTAAAACAGCGTTTTTAAGGCATTCCGGAAAACATCTCCGAAAAAAAGGGTGTCACCTACTAAAGTTACTACTTTCCATCCAGCAATGTTTTTGTCGAATGGTGGTCGCAAACTCGAATCTATAAGATTAATGCAAAGTAGGAACGGTAAGGAAGGCCGTTCCTGCCGGGAAGGGACGATTGTAAATTCAGTTTTGGGAGGAAAATGTGGTTTAGTAAGGACCCGGAAAGCCACAGACGGTATTTCTAAACATAACATACGGAACGGGCGTACAACATTCACTGGGACCGGGACAAACCGTGATTTCAGTTTCACTCATCATCAGTTCAATCCTTCATCACTTGGTCCATTCTCGGCATTGTTATCACTATCTTCAGCGGCACTTTGACTCATGGTGTATGAAGTCACTAACTAGAGCTTATCCCTTATCATTGTTTTTGTCCACCATAGAGAGTTTTGTCGTTCAACACAAACCCATAATACAGGATGACTGTTTCATTCACAAATACCTACTGTATGTTTTTTGGGTAATGGACCTTATTTCCTTTTTTCCTCGGCATTGGACTAGATGGGTTAGTACTCTGGCAGACTATGTATTCCTGCACATATCTCCCTTCGTACGCATCTGTGTGCTCGGTCCGATACCAGAGGATAAGAAAGTGAGGTCGTGGTGCATTTAGCTTCACGTCAATGACCTCCCCAATCCAAAATGGCATGTTATGCGTGTCCGTAGTGCAAGACATTGCCACAAACATCCCCTTCCGGATTTCCATTATGTCCCCATTCATCCGCGCCATTTCCCGCTGTTGCCTTGCCGCATTTTGATGTGCCCCCAAGTACATATCACGCTGTGGGAGGTCCCTCAATATTGCCTCATCCAACAAAGCTTCATTCGGCACTTGAAGTGGTCGGGCTGTATGCTCCACTTCTGCACGTGAAAACCACTTCCAAAGACGCTCCAGCACTAGCCCGATGTTATTCTCCACAATGACAGCAATCTCCTTCTGGTCCACCTAAAAGGCTTCCCACCACTTGTACTCTTCAGCAGTCATCTATGGACGCAGATCTTTTAACCCTTCATGCAAATGGGCCACACCTTTAGTCGGTGATAGGATACATTGTTCCTTCTTGTCCCCCCCCTCTAGCTCGGGTGGTGCATGCGGTGGAGCTAGGGCGCCGGCGTCGGCGCCTCCCGCAGCACCACCGTCGGTGCATGCGGTGGAGGTAGGGAGGCGTTGGACCAGCGTCCTACCGTAGCACCACCGTCGGTGCATGCGGTGGAGGGGAGGCGTCGGCCCGACACGCCTCCCGCCCGCCCATGGGCGGCCCGGGGCGCCCTCCCATGGCCGCCTTCCTCCTCATAGGCTGTTTTTTTATAAAATAGATAGTTAACGGTTCACATTGTATGCAACTTGGGATAGTTGCTCAAGTGGTTGGAGAAAAACTATTGCTAGGTCCTGGGTTCAAAACCACTTCCAACTACACGAATTAGCTTAGCTGATTTTAAGAACCTTGGCATGAGCGCATGGGCAACCAATTTTTTTCATTTTAAGAACGCTGCCATTGCCTTAAAGCCCAAGTAGTTGCACTGAGTGTTAGAAGGTTGAAGACTACGACTCGCGAGCTTTTGGATGAAGGTCAGCAGATCCTTTTGGGTTGTGGCAGTCGACACCATCGGAAGCTCAGCCCAAGAATTATACTAATGAATACGAGCAAGCATTGGAGGAGAATGATAACTTTGACGTCGAGGATATGGACCGCCTTCGGAATTTGGCGGTGGTCCTTAACTCAGTATCGGCGCGAGGCATGGACGAGTTGCTAGGCCGCCCTCTTGAATGACTATAGTTGATGTTGATGACCACTTCCTCCTTTAGCAATTATTTGTTGCAAGGTTTTCATGAATACTGAAATGAGACTCTCGCAAGTACAAGCATGATTTTTATTGTGTTCCACCACTTGAAAAGTAAATGTTTTCGGTTGTAATAAACAGATGCAAACGGCAGCCCACCATGCATTCTACAAAAACGGAGACGGCCCCGCGCCCTACAGTGCTCTAATTTTGGGGCGTAGAATTGAAAGTGCGTCTTTTATCAAAGGTATGGACTCAGAAAGGGTGTGCCCATTATCAAAGCTTGGCACATATGCTATCGCAGGAAGGGTGTAAACTGTGACAACGGGGTGCTGTTTCGACCAAAGGGGGTTACTATATTCCCCCCCTTCAAAAATTATCATGTTGTGAGCATGTGTGGTAAGAGGGACTAGGTTGAACACTGCGTGCTCCCACCCCAAAAGCCTGTTCCACGTGGCAGGCGCCACGTCCATGGAAACCAGCAAACTTGCAACCGCACGCGAACATCGCGTGCATTTTGACATGTCATGTCTCGTTACTCATTGAGTAACGAGATCCACCTGGCTTGGACTCATACACCCGGAGGAGAAGAGATGGCGCATTTTGCAAAATGTAGAATTTTTTGTGTTATAAATCTGAACAATGTAAATACAAGGCAAGGAAGAGGGCACCTAACTTCACAACTGCCCAAGTTCTGTCAATACGATCTGATCGGTATCGTGCAAACCAGCAAGAGATTCCCTGAATCGTCCCCAAGTTTCACAACTTGGAACCATGAATCAATTTGCATTCAAGAAATACCATACATTGGCAAGCGATGGAGAGAGGACTTATGTAGGAAACCCAAGCTGCTCGTAACTAGAGTTCAAGAAAACAGTAAAATTGACAAGCCCCTCCTATATTTTTCATCATTTAATGGTAAAAAAATGAGGAAAACCCCTCGTCCATTACGGGTTGACTACAACCACTCCTCTTGTCTCGGTTCTTTGATATGCAAGTAGTTTTTACTAAGTAGTTATGTTTTATGGTGGTAGACTTAGAATAAACGAATTGTATAACAAGGTTATCAGAGAGAAAAATAGGCCTGAGTATGTAGGTCATACAGTCAAGTTGATTTATACCTCACCCGAGACGACCATGTCTCGGGAAGAACGTAGTGGTCACTAACCCTCTACGACACGCCACCTTTGTACTAGTCACTCTCATCTTTGTACTGACTCTCAATCATCCTTATTTGTTTATTCTAGACTACATGGATTATTGTCCAAATAGGACCAATAGTATTTTTTTTTCTGTATAGATATCTCCCTATTTATTGGGCGCGCTAGCCTCCCTTAGCCAAAGACCTTTGGCATGAGATCACCCTTATCAAAAGTGATTACGGACCATCCAAGCTGGGCGGTAGCTAGAGCGGTGACAGTCAAGATCAAGGCACTTGTAGGAGCAATTTTTAGGACAACCACGTTAGAAGGTGATGCTTGTCTACAACCTCTGTAGTATACGGTATGCCTTTCAATCTTCCTGGTTGTACTAGTGCTACTAACTCTTCTTCTTTATCTCCTCCTAAATGTAAGTGTCTCTCTTATTCATAGAGAAATTAACGTGGGCTCTTATAAGTCATTTAAGCAAGTTGGCTAGAGCGGTGACAGTCAAGATCAAGGCACTTGTAGGAGCAATTTTTAGGACAACCACGTTAGAAGGTGATGCTTGTCTACAACCTCTGTAGTATACGGTATGCCTTTCAATCTTCCTGGTTGTACTAGTGCTACTAACTCTTCTTCTTTATCTCCTCCTAAATGTAAGTGTCTCTCTTATTCACAGAGAAATTAACGTGGGCTCTTATAAGTCATTTAAGCAAGTTGGCTAGGCGGTGGTCAAGATCAAGGCACTTAGGAGCAATTTTAGGACAACCACGTTAGAAGGTGATGCTTGTCTACAACCTCTGTAGTATACGGTATGCCTTTCAATCTTCCTGGTTGTACTAGTGCTACTAACTCTTCTTCTTTATCTCCTCCTAAATGTAAGTGTCTCTCTTATTCACAGAGAAATTAACGTGGGCTCTTATAAGTCATTTAAGCAAGTTGTGTGCCGACAGTGGTGTCCCGCAACACCCCTCCTTGTGGAGACGGCCAAAAGAACAATCGTCATCTAGAAAGAAGGAGAAGAAGCAATTTTTTATAATCCATCAAGCATGGATGACTGGCATGGGACTGACTGACATGGAGCTAACTCATGATCACAATCCTTCTTGACTACCAAGACAATTTGAAATCTAATATATAGAAAATTTGCCAGTTGGGCTAAGACCCAGGCGCCTTTAAAAAGAAAGAGACTAAACATGAAGGGTTTAGTTTTACACTTTATAATATAGATATCTATATAATTAATCTTATACTAACTTCAAAATTACTATTTATTTAATTATTAATTAAATTTAAAAATATTTGAGGTATAATTAAGGTGCAACCATGTAGTAAACATAGTAAAGAGCGTCATAGAGTGTCATAATACATTAGTCTTCTATATTTATAATTAGAACGATGATATGAATTTCATGTCACAACAACCTATCATAGTATAGCCTTGAGGCCTAAGAATATTGTTAATTTCACGTCACAACAGCCTATGATAGTGCAGCCTCGAGGCCTAAAAATTGCATGCGAACACTCTCGGAACACCCTCCTTCCGGATTACGTCACCACAAGTAATTATTTTTCAATCACATCACCTTTCACCATCGAAACAGACTTCCAACCTTTTACTAAGCCCTGTTACAAGTTCCCTAAAATGCACTAAAACAATCAATGTGCTCTGGGAGCAACCATGGCAGCTTTCTTTGCGGCGTACAGTTGTGGAGCTACTTCAGGGAGCCAAGCAAAATCTATCTGTGTAATATTGCGAATGTATTGCTTATTGGTTTGAAGGAGCTCATCGTATATGACGCAGTCGGGCTTCTTGCCGAAGAGGACCGACGATGGATGAATTGCTACAGTCTGACCGCTTGCCAGGGCCCTGCAGGTACGGTGACACATTGCTGTTAAAGTCTCTACTTCATCCGGCTGACGGCTCTGCTCGCTGAACTTCGAAAAATGTGTCACATACCTGTATGACCCGTCGGCCTGTCTACGTGCTGCGTTGAGGGAAAAGGAAGCAGTGAGACCTTTTCTGAACAGTGTCATGTCTTCACCGCAAGACTGGGATGGAAGGCTCACTCCCTCCAGGTATCCACGCAGTTGTCTGCGTAGTTCAAAAGATTCAGCAGGTGAATGTGAGACCCGTAGAAATAGATGCCCACGTCAAGGTAGGGAGAATATGATCATACCTGTATATATCTAGAGCTTTCCTCATCGACCGACCATTGATAAAATTTGTCGTGCACCATTTTTTCAGGTTCTTGTCAGCTTTGGATTTGTTAACCGTCGGCTCCGAGCCTTGGCTTTTCTCCACTTCAACATGATAGGCCCGGAAAACATTAATGTACGTGACGTGATCACCATAAGAACTATAGAATCGTTGCCTGGCAATGTTTAACTGCAATGTGGAAGCACGAATAAGATGCCACGTTTTCATCGAGCTGACATTCGACGCCAATAATACTGAGGAGCATTTAGACGGGACTTACCTCCTTCAGTTTATCTCGTGGCGCATAGAAGATGGACTCAACGGAGAGCATTGCAACAGCTGCAACCATTTCCTCCGTGCAGTCAAAGTCCTTGGAAATTAGGAGGGCTTTGGCGTACAGAGGCTCCACAGGAAACCGAGACATCTGCACACCAACATCAGAAAGCTTCCCGGTGTCTGTAAGAGCCCCAAGAATGTACAAATGCTCCAGTGCCTTCATGATTGATAGCCTGATTATCACAAACATGTATACAACGTTAGATGGCCAGATGGCTGCTGGTGAGGCTGCTGCCAAAGAGATTGAACATTGCAACAAGTATCTCTAGTGTACCTGCTCGGCTTGTCCAGAAAGTCAAATCCAAGCACATCGTCGATTCCCAAGGCTTTCAGCTGAAGAACTACACTAGAAAGATTGCATCGCTTGATCTCAGGGACAGTGACATCCTCAAGCTTCCCAAATGATTCTTCTGTGTATAGACAGAAACATTTTCCAGCTGCTTCACGCCCTGCACGACCACTGTATCCTTGCATCAGAGACTAGCATGAGCAACAAAAAGAAAGACAGGCCCTTACGCCAATAACACACAAACCAGTAAATTGTCGTACCTCCGCTGACGAGCCTGCGCTTTAGATATAGGTACTACAGCAAGTGACTCCAGGCCTATACGCGGATTGTAGACTCGAGCCTTCACCAATCCTGAGTCGATAACATAGCGAATACCGGGAATAGTTACAGATGTCTCCGCAATATTGGTGGCCAAAACGACCTGCACACACCAGATTCTGGCTTGACTCAATATGAGGGCACTCTGAATGGCCATGGACTACACGTGACCACTTACGACGAAGCTTTCAATAGAAAGCTCACTGCCAACAAATGCAGAATCTACTCCGGTCGACCAGCTTAAAACCTGCAGTCAGCTCAGTTTCAAGGCGCCCCAAAAATAGATGTTGGAGTCTCACCTTGCGTGTTCCAGCAGGAGCTGGTTTGAAGACCCGCATCTGCTGTTCACTAGGAAGAGCTGCATATATGGGGACTACCACCAACTTGGGTGCTGAAGGTGGCATCTGGGCAGACCGTTCATGCAATAACCGCTGCAGAAACTCTATCTCCTCTTGGCCTGTGAGAAAAATCAATATATCACCTGCTTCCTCTTCTGAATGAACCTGCCAATAGAAAGAAGAGAAACTGAAATTTGGTGCACGACACTATGATGCTCTGGTGCCTTACTTGGCCTTAACAAAACAAAATGCACCAATAAGTCCACATAAACAACAAATGACAACAAGATCCATGGCCCTCACCTGGAAAGTTGTTAGTAAAGCTGCATCAAGATAATCAGCTTCTGGTGTATAAGTGAAAAAGGTTGTCACAGGATACTGCCTGCCTTCAATGTACAGTGCTTCTGCACCTCCAAAAAAATCGACAAACTGTTGTGCATCTAAAGTGGCAGACATAAGAATGAGCTTCAGAGGGATCAAGCTCCCAGTGGACCGTCGTCTAGAATGACCATTTGCATGTGCAGACTGACAAGGCTTCCCATGATTTCCAACGTCAGCTGAACTAGTCCCATTCACACCCAAGTGTGGGCCATCAGAAAGTTTCTCATCCACTACCGCTGCAGACAGTCTCCTCGCTTGGACACCTTTTAAAAGACCGAAAAGAACATCTGTGTGCACGGTTCTCTCATGGGCTTCATCCACGATAATTACAGAGTATCTGTTCAGAAGAGGGTCCAAAAGAGCCTCCCTGCACCCGACAGAGCAAACCTCAGCAAACATGTCGGAGACAATCTGCATAAGACCAGCTAGTCCATCAGACAACAGAGGAAGGGGAGCTCACCTGAGCAGCATACCATCAGTCATATACTTGATCCTCGTCGAAGGAGAAGTTGCATCCTCGAATCTGATGGAATACCCAACGGCATCTCCCACCTCAACTGCCATCTCCTCAGCAACCCTAGTTGCCACAGTGACTGCAGCCACTCGGCGTGGCTGGGTCACTCCAACCATCTTCCCATTTTTGCAAAGTCCCGCAGCATACAGGTATTGAGGAATCTCTGTGCAAGCAAAGCATGTGTGAGCTCAAGACTACATCTATCCAAAGCAAGATCTGCACCACACAAAAATCCATCATGCTCACGAGTGGTTTTGCCGCTCCCTGTCTCTCCCACCACCACCAGAGTGTCCGTCTTTGCAAGCTTTTCCACAATTTCTTTCTCCTGAGCCGCCACAGGGAGAGCCCGGCGTTGTGCCTGAATCGCAAGCCTTTTGGCAGCACCAGCTCCATCGCCATCGCCATCGCCAAGACTCCGTTTGCGCTTGCCCCGATGGAAAGTCGCATGCGCTCCCCCATTACCATTTTGAGAATGCAGTGCTCCATGCGTTGCCATGGATGGCATTGGTGACTGAAATCTGCAAACCGACTTGTGGGTATGCCGATTCCCCAACATTCAACATATGTATGGGCAGGAACTATGCTTACATACAAGAAAGCTATGCTTGTCCACAAGAAAGCTATGCTTGCATATAATGAAGCTATGCTGCTAAATAATGGAGCTATGTCCACATACTTATATAGCAGCTAGTTTCCTTAATCATCACGGTGTCTCGACCTTCCCGAGAGTGGAGGGGCCTGTGGAGGGGAGTGGAGCGGGGCAGGTTGTGACGGCTTTAGGGCGTGGAGGATGTGCGTACCAAGTGGGCAAGTTCTTTCAGTCGCAGCAAAGATGACGGAGTTGAAATGTACCAGTTGACAGCGGGTGGAATCTCACACAAGCCGCTGTTGCAAATATGGAAGCATGTATGGTTTCTTGCAGCTGGCCATTCCGTTTTTGTGCTCCTTCTGAAGTCCTACTGCCACGAAGCAGCGAAATGGGTTGCTGGAGAATCAAGGTTTCGCCCCCATTCATGCTTCAGCTACCTTCGAGCTCAACGATAGGTGATGTGGGCAGATGTAGGAGACACGGCATGGGCAGGGAAACGTTTTTGTGGAGAGCAGCAATCGAGTCAGGGCCATCACTTCAAACATCATCTGAAAATGAATGGTCTCAGGAGCAAGGGATTGATGAAAGCACGGCTTTAGAAAATGCAATGGTGAAGGAGAAGACTATGCGTTTAGTGGAGAGTGCGATGCTTGCGGCAGCGGCTGGACTCGCATATTTTCTCAGTAACCTCCTCAGACTGGAGGTATCGTGGTCATTGCAGGAGCTGAGTTCTGTTCCCTGTGGGTGGTTTTGCTGTTTGCACAGATCAAGATGTTTGTTTTACCTGCAGGCTTATTTCGGATGCTTCTTTCCTCTGCCAGTAGTAATTTCTTCTATGCGGTGGGGACCAGCAGCGGGCCGGAAAACCATGGTCAGTTGGCTGGAGCTTCATGGCATGTCTGTGTGATGTCTGTCCAGAATTTTTGGGCGTGGGGAGATCCCATCATATATGTTATGTTGTCCGTTGCTCGCAGGTAGCAACGGCCATGCTCTTGCTAGTGCTGTCGGGGCCTCTCAAGACACTTTCCTACCTGGTGCGGTTCGCTTCCACTTGGGCTGGTGTGATGTGATGTGCAAGCTTGTTTGTATTTTCTGTGCGGGGTAAGTGCCGAGCTGACTTTTGTGCGTTGGTGCAGCTAATGCATGGCTTTGTCGGATTGGCAATGGGCTCCCTTTGGAGGTATGTCTTGTTGCAATTTGATGACGCTCAGATACTGTTTACGATCATCTGATCAGAATTGAGATGTGCATGGCGTTGGTGCAGTTGGCGGATGAACTGGGGGCTCTCGATTGCTGTCTGCGCTATAGTAACTCTCGTGCTCCCGTACCGCTATTCCTACCGTTGTCTCTCTTGCAAGCTCCCGTGTTGATCGTTCAAGTAATGCAGGTGCGCAGTATAGGAGCTCTGGGCTTTGTGATGTTATCGTCCCTCATGCTTCGAGAAAATCTTCTGGTGCTGGTGAGAGCTGTGCCTATTTCCGGCACTCTCGTTGTTGCAGTTGTCAGTGAACTCCCTGTCTGGATCTTGCACCTCCTATAATCAGGAGGTTGTGCTTCTCAACACACTTGGCATGTCCGTTTGCAGATAACAGTCAACGCACATGCATCGTTTTCATACATACTGGCAGCTTTAGGTGTTAACATGGTGCCAACAATGCCTATGATTTATGTCGTTTTCGCCTTGTTGGTGAGGACTGCCCAGCATTAAACGAAGCTCTTCTCGCCCCCACAACTGAATCTCTCGCCTCCTGTCTCTGACAATGTCAAATGTTGCTATGCAGCTTTTATTGAACTGTGGATCATTCGTCTTCCTTCTACATGTGCTGTATGCCATCTTTCTTCGGCGGCTTGGGATCAAGACCTCTATTTCCTTTCCTGTGTGGATAGAAAGGGCCATATGAAATCCAGGGACTTGCCAAGAAAGAAATGATGCTCTGTGATTTGAGTTGACCAGCTTCTCAATGGAGACAACTGTTCGTGCTGATCAAAATGAGGTACAACATCCAACTGTATTTGGTCATCACCCTTTCTAGTAGGAGTCACGATTGCTAACCACGGCTCTCCATGTTCTGCCCAGAAACCTTTCGGATACTCCGCTCTAGGGAAGAAACGACTTTGTCTTCCGGGAGCTGCGTAAACCTTCTCAAGATGGCCTCTGCCGTATTAGTGCACCTACCTGCAATACCTAGGAGATTTCCATCGGTAGGGTCCTTGCGTTTGTTTGTAAAGCCAACTGCCAGTCTAATTCTGAGTGGGTATCAGATGGTTCTGGGAGGTCAGAACTTGAGCCTGGGCGAGTGGCAAAGAAAGAGCTGGGTCTAGTCAGAACATGCGAAATCTAGCTTTAGGCTGCTCTATGCTAGAGATCTCGAGATAAATTAGGAAATGTTGTAGACGCCACCGGATCATACATACTCCGAAGCACGTTGGTATGTCTCTTACAACATGGGAAGAGCACTGCACCCTGCGAGGAAGCAAATCGACTCTCGGGTGGCTCATTTTGCGGAACTTCCTTCCTCCGAAGTTGGCTATGGGGCACACCATAGTCCGATCAGTCTTTATCACCTTCTCTTATTCTGTGGTGGTGAGTCCTACACACCCTCCCTCATAGCCCCATCACCTAGCCTTCGCGACGGCCGATGATTCTTGCTCCACAACGTAATCTTTAGCTTCAGCCGTGAAACTCGCAGCTATTGTGCATACCTAATCTATACTCTATGTACCTAGTATGTATGTACAGACCTATGTAGTCTATACTTTATACTGTAGGTCCATTTCTGACCCGGTATTCTACATAAACTGGTCGGCGCGGAGGTCCAAAAACCCTAAACTCGCACCTATAAATTTCTGGTTCTGGGTTGGTGGTCGATCAGTGTTTGTGATCTCTGATGGGTCTGTTTTGGACGTTTTTGGGAATGACGTTCTCTGATCCTTCGGACGTGGTCCCATCGCTGCTTATCTGCCTTGGAGATGTCGACGACGAGGTTGTAGTGCAAACACTGCTGGTCTCACCAACAGAGAGCCGGATGATTCGATTGAACCTTGAATCATGCGGCTTTTTGCTCGTGAACCGGGGTTCTGATGGAGGTGGCTCTCCTGGTAGAGGTTGCCCTTCATGCAGTGAGGCGGCAGCTTTCGTGTCGTGTAGCTCAGCATGAACGTCATAGATGTTTATGGCTTCTGGGCATGGTGTTCCACCTCCGAGCGTCAGGGTTGTGTATTCCATTGCTGTGGGATGATTTGCTGCCGTACGTGTTATTTCTGTTTCTGCAGTTTGTATGTCTTGGCCCCTATTTTGACGGGGGTTGGCCTCTTGGCAGAGGTTCGCCTTCATGCAGTGAGGCGGCTATTCGTATGCCGTAAAGCTCAGCATGAACGTCATCTATTGATGATCGCTTGTTGATGGCAGTGCTTTGCTTTCGGGCGAAGCGCTTGCCTCCGAGCGTGAGGACTGCATATTCCATCGCTCTGGAGAGCAGCTCTGCTGCAGTTACTCTTTGGGACTTACCATGCAGCCTACAACCTCCGATGTGCCCGGGCCCATCTGTCTGCAGATTAGGGTTTCTGTTCTTGTGGTTGCGGCCGAGGGCTTCTCTCAATGGATTAGGGTTTCGTTCTCTCTTCCTAGGTCCGTGTTGACGGGGAAAGCCTCCCGCCAGAGGCTTCCTCATGCAACCTGAGCGGCTATGTCCATGCCGTGTAGTTCAGCATGAACGGCACACAGTAGCTGGCTTGCGAATGGCAACGCTCGGTTTCCGCCGGTGTGCTCATCTTCAAGCGTGAAAGCCTTGTGGAGTTTGGGGGCTTCGTGCCCCATGCCATCCCCTGCTTGGAGTATCCTGCCATCATGGCATTCCATGTCACGACATCCTTCGTGTTAAATCTCCTAGGTCGTGTACCCGGATTCGTCAAACACGCCCTGAGCATCTTCCGGTTCACCACATTTTGCATACACGTTTACAAGAGAGTCGGCTACAGACACATCCGTTGGATGTTCTCGTTCTCTGACTTGAACATCAGTCTGCGTCGTCTCCAAATCCAGGGAGCAGCGTTGCCGCTTTGGCATGACCACAAGGCCCACAATTTGAACTCCCCGATACCTATCTGTACCTTCTTTGCTGTTTGCCCTTCCCGCTGAGCTGTGTCGTACTTGGCTGTTGCCACTTTGTGCAGGGGTCTGCATTTCTTTTTTCTCGTCTGTCCTTCCCGCCGAGCTGTGATGTGCTTGTGTGTTGCCCCTTTCTGCAGGGGTCTTCACCTCTTTTGTTCCCGCTGGGCTCTGCCCTTTTGTGCAGGGGCTTTCGTGATTGACGGGGTAGGGCCCTTGGCGAGGGTCCCCCCATGCAGTGAGGCGGCCGTTTTATGCCGTAAAGCTCAGCATGAACGTCACAGACTAATGGTCGCTTGTTGATGGCATTCCTTTGCCCTTCGGCGAAGTGCTTGCCTCCAAGCGCTAGGGCTGCATATTCCATTGCCCTGAAGAGTAGCGTTGTTGCCATTACTTCTTGGGAATGACCATGCAGCCGACATCTAATTTTGAGCCTCCCCTCACGGAAACGATTGGGTTTATTGTTTTGATAAGCAGTCAGGAATTCGACAACGGCTCAAAATTGCTGATACTCTGCCCAACTTGTAAACGTGTCACACACGAAACTCCCTTCCGCTGCAACTCTGGACCAGTCCCCAAACAGAAATTTTGTAATATTGCTGGAACGCGGATGGATGTGGGCATGCAGTTGATGTAAATAAATTCAGTAGCTTTCACAAAAGTTTCTGGTCGGTGACGCACTGTAAGGCACGAGCGCTTTGATAATTGTTTATGTGCGGAATGTCGGTAGGAAGCTTTCATGCCAGGACCCTTCGATACAGAAAGAATTTCCCTTCCTCGCCCCTGGAGCACAAGGGCGGCATGCGTTGCCTTTCCCTAAGTTACAAGCATGCAGCAAAAGCTGATGAGAAGCATATCTGTCTACCGAGACAAGTCACTCTCCTGGAGGAAACCTGTGACACAGTATACCGAGGAGAGGTGCACAATGCAACAATGGCATCCTGAGCGAGGAGCTCCAGGGACGAGGTGAGGAGAAGAATAAATAAAGAGCTCACACTGGTGCGCCCCACATTATGTATGGGGATAATCACAGGAGCTTGGAAATAAGACCAGAGCTTCTCCTATCCACCAGGCGCACAAGTTGCAAGCCCCCCATGAGGTAACTTCACAGCTGCCACAAGAGTTTCCCTGATGCGGTGGCGAACGTCCTGCGCACGTACCCCTTGAGGTCAGTATCACGCAGCTGGCAGAAGCGTTGGTGCCAGTCCTCCGGCATCACGGGCTCCGTGCTTAGGCCCGGGGTTCTGTCCAGGGACTTCTCGTTCTCCTTGGAGGTCCAGTCGGTGGTGTAGGTGCCTGCCCTCCTCACGAACTTGAGCTTGAAGTCCTCCCACACCTGCAGCAGCAGCAGCAGCAGCATTAGCATCGGTAATGGTCTCCCTGAGGAAGCTGGATGTGAGGCAGGATTGCAGCCGGGGATGGCATGCCATGGCACATACCTGGAACTTGTAGTGGTTCACCACCCCGTACTTGCGGCGCACGCTGACAGAGGTGAAGCCCGGGCGGAGCTCGAAGTGGTGCAGCAGGTTGAGCAGGCTGACCCCGAAAGCATCCGCTCTGACCAGAGATTTGTGGCGCTCGGGAGCCACCATCCGGCAGTCGTAGCCCACCGTCACCCCGTCCTTGGGATGGCTCTTGAGCCCCGACGGCCCGAAATTGTGGCAGTCGAACCGGATCTCCCCGATCGCCAATGGGGCCGCCTCCTCGCTGCTGTTAACCGGCACGTACAACGGCTTCTGCTCCTGGGTGATGTCCTCGATCAGCCTCCTCAAAATGGGCGCTTCTTTCCTGCCCACGTTAACGCACTCTGCACCCTGCTCCTGCTCCTGCTCCTGCTCCTTCTCCTTCTCCTCCTCTTCTTCTTGTTCTTCTTCTTCCACATCAAGCTCCTCCACATCTGCTCCTCGAAGTCGCTGCTGGGCCGCAGAGCTTTGATGCTGCAGAGCCCTCTTGTGCACGCCTTCCCACGCACCTTGATTATCCTGACGAGGCAGCTGCAGCACCTCCGCAGGCTTCACCCAGTGCTTGCTGCCCTTGCTCTTGGGCTGCTTCCTGACACGACTGGACTTGCGCGTGCTCACTCGTACCTTGGCCGATTCCGCCGGGATCATGTAGGTGCTGGGGAAGATGTACTCGTCCACATCGGTGAAGGCCACCCACTCGCAGCCCTCCTTCCGGGCTGCCACTGCGCAGTGCGAGAAGGCAGCCTGCTGCGTCTTGAGCCATGGCCAGGCAAGCATGCTCACCCTGTGAGGGCTCAGCAGGTGAGAGCCGCATTCCCCCTCCCTGGACAAAGAAGCCACCACCTCCTCCAAGCCGTCATCGCTGTTGTTGTCGTAAACGAAGAAGCGCTCCACTCCCAGATGGGCATGGTACGTGACCCACTCCTTCAGGAACTTGGCCTTGTTCCACACCATGGTGCAAGCACATATCCCCGGCCCTTTAGTACTACTCCTCCTCCTTCCCTCAACTTCCTCGTGCACCGAGCTTTCAGTATCCTCCTTCCCCGAAGAGGAAGCCTGCTGCATCAAATTTAAAGCCATCTCCTTGGTGAAGTAGGCAACAGAGCGACTAACACCACCCAGCCTTGCCCCGCTCAAGGACACCTTGGCTCCCACCAAGCTCCTCCTGGCCTCCACATCCGGCCACTCGCAATGCACAACTTCTTGGGCACCGAGCAGAGCCCGGGTGGACATGAGCTGCTCATCCTCCCCGAGCTTCCCGTCCGCCCTGAGCCCAGCCAATCCCATGAACACGCACGACAGGTCCTGCACATCGAAGTGCTTATTACTCCCCCGGTTCTTGATGTTCTTCACCAGCAGCACGAGGCTCTCCTCCTGCGCCGTCACCTCGTACACCAGAGGCTCCTCCCACGTCGCATTGGCCAGATGCAACGGGGTGTAGCTCCCTCGCGTGGGGAACACCATGTGCTTATCCTCCTCCTGCACAGCCAGAGTCACAGTCCCGGGCGCCGTGAGCCTCCCCACCTCCACATCCACATCCACGTCCACGTCCACATCCACATCCACACCCGCAGACGCCCCCTCCCTCTCCGAGTAGCTCAGCAGCGTCCTCTCCACCAGGTGCTGGTCCCCGGGGTGAGCACACCGCACCAGATACACATTCCCCGACTCCTCCTTCCTCGTCACGCTGGTCACCGGGGTGTGAAACACATCCTTCACCGCCTGCCCGTGCCCCTCCCCCGGGAACTGGAAGATGCAGATGAAGCTGTCGTTTCCCTCCGGGGAGAACCCCTGCATCCGGCGATCCCCATCCTCCGTCACCCGCACCAGCAGCAGCACATCCTCCCGGAAGGTAACCACATCCTGCACCTGGTCCACCTGCCCCGCCCGCGACCGCGGCCGCCTCCCCCCCGGATCCGCCCGGCTCCGGCTCCGGCTCCCGCTCCGGCTCAGTCCCCGGAGCGCCTCCAGGTGGTTGGACGCCGTGATCGCCCACGCCGCCTCGCTCACCGCGCTCAGCGACTGCTTCAAAGGCAGCGGCTTGCTCACGGCGTGCATCCTGTCCGTAACCAGGTCGTGGAAATTGGGCGGCACCGCAACTGCAACCCAGAATCCCAAATCAGCACACCGATCCACCAATCCAGCAATCCAACAAGCCAAGAAGCAGAAGGAAGGGAATCCGTGGGCCTCCACGTGCACGAATCCAACAATCTCCCTCACCTCTGGAAAACAAGGAAACGGAAGCCAGCAGAAGAAGCGAGCTGCACAGCAAAACGCAGAGCAGCAGCAGGGAGGAGGAGCGGAGGTAGAATCCCCCCGGCCCCGGCCCCGGCCCGGCTCTACCGCTCCCCCCCGTCTTCATCCTCATCGCCGATACTAAGATCCAATCCACCGGTACCCAAAGCCCACCCGTTCTTCTCCACGGAATCCTCACTCACACAGCCTCCTGTTCCGGCCGCTCCGTATTACGGCGCCCTGCAGGCGGGGGCGCCCAGTGCCGGACCAGTTCGTGGGCGCCAGGAATGTCGGGCGGGCTTCACGCATACATATATAGCACAGCAGCAGGCAAGCTTGAGAGATGTGGGTGTTGCCTCGGGGCCGGGTGGATTTGGTTGGAAGGCGCAGGAGGCCGGGGCCCGACAGCTCTCCGGAATGCGGAGGCGGGCTCGTGCGGAAGTCGGGTCTCCCAGCAGTCGGAGGGTCCCCGGGCGGGGAGGGCGGATCCCAGGGCGCAAACAACGAAGGGAGCGGATGGTGGCGTGCGAGGCCGGGTGGAGCTAGGTGTAGTAGCACTGTAGCGGGCGGAAGGCGCGGTTGCCCGCCTGCCTGGCCTGCCTGGCCTGCCTGGCCTGCCGACTGCAGCGGCTGCCTGTGTGGAGGCCTGCTGCACCTGCTGTTGAGACGTGAGTCGTGAAACGTGATAGGAGAGAGGGGAGTGGGTACGTTGTGCTGCGCTCCTGGACTCCTGCGAGCCGCGTTTCCTGACTCCTCCTGCTGGGCTGTTCGGGTTCGGGGGGCACCTACATCACAGGACAAACAGGGTACCTAATCGGCAATCGGCAATCAAGTTTCGGCTTGGTCCAGGATGGGAAAGCGGGGTGGAAGCCGACTCCCGACCCGAGTCTGCGGTCAAGAAACGACTCAAGCCAGGTCGGTGCCGCTTCTTCCTGCCGCCCTGCCACCACCGGCTGCGTTGCCAGGCCTGCAGCTGCCCGAGCCCGAGCCCGGGGCCCGCACCCCGCACCCCGCACCCCTCAGGGCCCTCACCCCGCCCTTTGCCCTTTCCTTCACTAAAAGCCAAAAAAAAAAAGCAATAAAAAATAGCAGAAACTGGGCCTGGCCGGCCCTTGTTACCGCCTCCTGGAGACCAGTCTCGCCCTCGCTGTGCAAACGCGCTTGTATCACAAAGTCAGCCCCCTCCGGGAGTCCGGAGCCCAGGACTCCAAGCTCGGTTTATGGGTTTACGGGTTTATGGATTTATGGATGATGCAAGCAGCAAACCGGCTTCGGACACAAATATCGGCACATCAGTCTCGGGTTTCGGGTTTCGGGTTTCGGGTTTGGGCTTTGCTGCCCTGTAGAAGAGGCCCGGGCCCCGGAGGGTCATGTACATACACGTTGTAATACGTGTCTCATCAATGCGACGCGCTGGTCTCACCTGTACCGCCTACCATGTCCTACCTCGCACCAACCTTTAATCTCGCATTAACGGCCATTTAGCTACTTCATCCCGTCAAGACATACATACTGTGTGTTCGAGGGGGAGGGAAAAGGAGATCCATCGTATGATTCTCCGTACCGCAATAACTTTCAAGGCACCCAGGTTTCGTTAACTTCCCAAACGCAGTGACATACATACTACTTCCAGCCACCGCGTAGTCTAGCTAACCTTCTCGTGAGCACCGGGATCCTCGATGTCGCCCCTGTCGACATGTCCGTTTTGTACTTTGTACACCACTACAAGAGTCTCTCCTGATCACACACCGGGGCACCGTGCCCTTTCATCAATCAATCTGTCTTGGGCGGTACGGACCACGTGGCGTGGCTGGGCGACTGTTGCCACGCAGCGCGGTGGCTGAACCGGAAGTTAGGGAGCCGGGAATCCGGAGGCCAGATTCATCGAGCTGGTCACATCCATTATTCCCACTGCGCTTTCGGCGGCATCACCCGGAGCCACAAATAGGGACTCCGTCCAGGCAGGCAGAGCTCCCTTGTGCGTTGCACTTCTTTCTCATTTTCGGGACCAATCCTGGAGTCATGCCCCTCTCCTCACCACCCGGCATCTCTATCGCTGGCTCTTGAGAACGCATGTTTATGCATACATACTTGGTATCACAGCTAGGTAACAGTCTACAGAAGCAGATGCTCGGGGTGTGTCACAAGAGCGCAGCATGTGGACACACGTGACTCTATGTTGTTCCCTAACATGCGCAGGTGGGCGCCCAGGCCTCTTCTCCAAATCCTGTCCCTGTCTCCGTTCGATGTATGTAGTCTAAGGGAGGTACAGGGCCCGAGGGAGCAGTGTGCTCGGCATCCCGAGTCCCTCATCATTCCACATCATCTGCTGCTCCTGCGGCTGCAATGGTGTGATTGCAGGACTCCTGTGGTTGTGCAGTGTGCACCCATCCCGTGTTTAAGCTGTCCATGGTACATGCCTGCGGATGCAATGTCTGCTTATTACATAGTACGGAAACTGAAGGCGCGTCTGATGCTCACCGTCACCAACTGTCGCCCTATCTGATAGTAAACCATGTGAAATGGACGCCCTCATGTACGTGCACCGCACGCTTCTATGGCGACTGATCCAGTGTCCACTCTTGACTGTGTGCTGAGGGCCAAGTGGCTAGGACCTACACACAGTCTGCGAAAGGGCCCACACGTCCACACAGACTGTACTATATACTTGTCTCTAACCTCTCATATTTCTCTGCAAGTTTCGGAAACTGCTGCAGGCTTTCCAAGATGATCACAAGGCCAGCAGCCCGGGTGGATGGCATAGACAGGCTACACACGAAGTCTGGAGCTGTAAAGTACCGGTTCCTGTGCGTGTCATCAAAGCCGCATCTCCGCGTCGAATAGGTGCGGCTTGTCCGATGGCAGGCTTTGTCCGCTCCAGCCTGGTTGCCCTGCCATAACCTTTTTAAAGGGTACATCCTGTCACTGCCCATTGTACTCTGCCCTTTCAATGTATGTACATCTGTACCTGGCACATACTGAACATGCCCAGGCTGCGGACGATAAGCATTAATACTGTACGTAATTCCACAGATGTTGCATATTAGCGGTCTACCAACTCACTTAAGGGCGCACGAGGGAGCATTGCGCTGCAAGCCTTGCATCGTGAAATCCTCCAATCACGGTTCCCCATCGCCTTCCCTCTCACCAACCCCCCTGTGGCAACGGATTGCCTGGGGCACGCAAATCTCCCTGAAGGTCCACAAGTAACAGACTTCTTGTCGCGTCAGCAAGAGAATGCGGCAACCAAGAACCAGCCAAGGATAGATGATGGAGAATTCTATTTAGATAGCATTGTGCAATTCGCCATTTCACAGCTGGAGGGCTATTTGGAGAAGACTAAAAAAAGGTGATGGAACACATGCCAAGTACCTAAAATTTCTCTCACTGCCCATGGCCAGGGCCCATGACCAGATGTCTGTATCCACATCCCGTCCAGGACAAGGGCCACGTTGACATTGCACAGTCTGGTGACAAAAACCAATCAATCGCATCCCGTGGCACCCCGCTGGCCTTCACACCAGACACTGATGCAGTACACTCTAGAGCCCAGGTCGGCCACCTGCAACCCCGCTTTGGTGCACCCGGAGAAGAAGCTGCTGTCCTCCTGCTTCCCTATCCTCCGGCGCCAGCTCATGAGCAGGCAAGGAGCTGGCAGCTCGGCAAGACCGTGCTCGGGGCTCACCCTGCCGCTTCTGCAGGTATCATAGCCTGGATGCTCTGCGGGCAAGGAGGTGTCACACACCCGAGCATCTCTTCGGAGTAGATGGCACAGAGTTTTGATGAGGTTTGGGTATTGCTTCACGTCTGCGGCATGGCAACCCCATCAAAGAAAATTCAGCTTCGCAGACCTTAAAGTTGAAGGTACGGTGAGGGGTTAAGGTAAAGGAGGAACGCTACTTACAGAGAAGGATGTCGCTTGCGATGATAACATCCCATTGAGGATGTGCTACAGGAAAAATTTCCCCCCATGTATCTGCAAGACAGATCCAATTATAGAGAAACTCCTCAAGCATAGTACAAAAAGGGGAAGGGAAAGAAAATGTCACAAAGATCTTACGTCGGATGTGCGGTACGCAGGGCTCGCCGTTTGCCTCAAAGTTATGAGCAATATTGCTCTCAATCTCCTCATCGTCGTAGTCACAAGTGGTAAGCTCCACACCAAAGGACTTCCTTAAGAAAATAGACAGCGCTCCGGTTCCACTGCAAATTGCGAACATACAAGCATTAGGGCAAACCGACGGTTACAGGAGGACTGCCCAGTCTGGATCGTCAAACACACAACAGAACCTTCCCAGCTCCAGGACACGGCGCCCTTCCAGCAGGTGCTTGTGATCCACCAGCCATTGAGCAAAAACGATGGTTCCTGGCCACAACAGGTTGGCATTCACTTGATGGAAAGAAAACTCTCGTATGCGCAAACCCTGCACAAATATCTACTCCATAAGCTGGAGACTTCTTCCGTCAACCGCATCAAACAATGAGGGCTTGGCTGCTTCAAGCACACGAAAGATCACCATTCCGGGAAACGTATGTTCTCTTTCAACAAAGGCCAAGCCCTCTCCATCGTCAGCCGAAACATCTTCATCTGGAAATGCAAACTCCACAAGTGAGTACAACAGACACAATTGTAGTGGCCTCCCTCGGGCAGGCATGAGCTCAGATTTGGAAGACTGTGGCACAGTCACAACACCTGACCCGCCAAAGAGCTGAGAAGCGGAAAACATTGCAGGCTCCATGGCGCTCCCTCCCAGGTTTTACAGGGTTAACCCCTCCTAAAACCCTGGGAACTTAAAGGACCTTTCATATTGCAGTTTGCTCCCTTTGCAGCTCTCTTTTAGCATTACATTTTATTTTACAGGGTTAACCCCTTCTAAAACCCTGGGAACTTAAAGGACCTTTCATATTGCAGTTTTCTCCCTTTGCAGCTCTCTTTTAGCATTACATTTTATTTTACAGGATTAACCCCTTGTAAAACCTTGGGAACTTAAAGGACCTTTCATATTGCAGTTTGCTTCCTTTGCAGCTCTCTTTTAGCATTATATTTTATTTTATTTTATTTTTATCCGTTACATCGACAAGTCATAGTTGACCTATGGAATACCATTCTCGTCACCCACATCAGGAGAAAACTTGTGTGACTTGTTTTTTCTTCTTTGTGCTGATGTGGCGTGCCACGTGGCTTGGTGACCCAAGAGCGCCCCAAGAGAGCAAAGATTGGCCTCTAAACGATAGAGCTCAAGGCGTGGCCAACAGCCATGGCTGAAACCTGAGCAGGGATATCGATGAGTCATGAAACAGCTACAGTGTTGGACGAGACACATCCGCCGACTTGTTGTTGTTTCCATGCGTCGGGGTATCTATGTTGCCCAACCAATTGTTGAAGGCGAAACCATAGTGAGTGGCGTTCAGGAAGGGAGCAACGTCAGTGGCCTAGCCACGATGGCGGATCACGCCTGGCCTGGCCATTAGTGGCTTAGCTGACGTTGCTCTAGCCGTGACAGCGGATCACAATTGGCCTGGCCATTAGTGGCTTAGCTGACGTTGCTCTAGCCGCGACGGCGGATCACGCTTGGCCTGGCCAATAGTGGCCTAGTTGACGTTGCTCTAGCCGTGACAGCGGATCACACTTGGCCTGGCCATTAGTGGCCTAGCTGACGTTGCTCTAGCCGCGACGGCGGATCACGCTTGGCCTGGCCAATAGTGGCCTAGCTGACGTTGCTCTAGCCGTGACAGCGGATCACACTTGGCCTGGCCATTAGTGGCCTAGTCGCGACGGCCTCATCGCGGCTGACCGGTTTAGAAGACCTCTTTCTGGCTTCGTGCAACCTCGAGCCGGTGGTGCGCTAGCTCCACAAAAAACAACAAAAAGGTCACAAACAAGCTTCCCTAAACTTGTGGGTGACCAACTTAATATCTTGTAGTGGAAATTATCCAATATTATTTACTTTAAGTTAAGTTAAGTTATATGTGAGAAAGATTTATTGCTACGGTATATTATTTTTCAAAACTCACATGATATTTTTGGTTCCCACTGGCCCGTACTCCCGTGTTGCTAAGACGTTTGTTAGCTTGCAACGACTGCGGGCTCCTACCGTTCTCGTCAGGGTTCGAAATGTGTATGTGAATATATTTTTGCCGTGTGTAATATGTATCATCCCCCATAATCGGGCCAATTTTGTAGCATTCTATCATATCACATTAGCCCGGGCATAGTTGTATCACACAACTTGGGTCTAGGATTCTAATTTCGCAAGACAAAGCCTCAGAAATTTCCCGGACAGACAAACCCTTGCAAATGCCTGAATAGACAAGCCAGAGAACGTCTGCGTCCTTTCTGTCAGCATTCAGCGGGCTTCCAGGCAAACTGTAGAAGTCTACTTGAATAGCAATTCTTGAAGAGTCCAATGGGGGAATGCAAAAGTGCTCATAACATATGTGACCAAAATACAATACGGCTGAGCCCATGCCTCCATTCAATAAAAACAACTCGAAACAGTCTGTACTCTCACCTCATAATAAGAGGGCTGAAAAGATTCTTCTACATCCTACGTGCTGCATCCTCCACGCTTCCCACCCGCATTTACCCCTTATTCGCGGAAGAGCCTGAGAACAGGTCCACCATCCTCCTATGATTAGGAACAAAGCTCCATCTTCGTTGTAGAACTAGGGTCCAGCTAGGCTGCAGATACAGGCTCTTAGGCTGCAAAACTGAGTTATTAGGCTACATGAGATTTTGGAGACTTCTTCTATGCAGCCTGAGGAGAAAGAGTTGCAAACTCTACAATTCTAGTAGGAGGTACCTGCAAACCAGAAGGGAAAGTTGCAAATACCGAAGGTATCCTCTGTGCCATGGAAGCCGAGGTGCAGCTACATGTAAAATTGTACGGGGAGCGAGTTGCATCCCTGGAATGAAAGGGAAAAGAGGGGGAAGAGTGCAATGGGAAAGAAAGGGGGGAGGTGCACCAAACCTGAAACGTCTCTCAGAGGCTCGCATGGGTTCGAGGAGGAGGCCTAGCTGCGTTCATGTAGTCCATAAACGTAACAGGTGTGGTTACTGTATGGCTTCCCTTGGTTGTGTGTCATCTGCGGAAGTGGAGAACTTGTCCATCAGGCCGTCTATTTGGGTGCACAACGTCTTGAGGTTTCACATTTTTCCGCCACTTCAGTCAAGAAGTCCATTGCACCGTCTATAAGGTGAAGATGGTGGCAAGCCTACTCGCAATTTGTGAGCATGACCACATCTTTGCACATCACGTAACTCTAAACTCTAAACCTAAAAAAATTATATATATATCACAAAAGCATTATTGTATCACCCGGTGACCATAACGGTACGCGGACTGAAGACCCCAATGGTCCATGTCGTCAAGGCGTATGGTTTCCCGCCGCAAAACTTCCAACCACAACCCTAAAAAAAGTGGGGAAATGAAATCGGTACGCCGTACTCCATTGCCTGCAAACGTGATGCCAAACCGGATGGACTTAAGGGTTCTTTATGATAGGTAGTATATATATATATTCACTTTAATAGTATTATTTTACAGAGTGTTGGTCCCCAATAAGGAGAGGTTCTCGATAAGGCAAACTCACAGCCGCGACATTATGTTAAAAACATATGAAGAAACGGCCTTCAATGCTAGCTGAGCTCTAAAAGAATCTGCGTCCCCACCATGGCTGACGAAGAGTGGTTTAATATTTATTCTGTTATGTGCTGGATTGCCTTGGTCTTGGTGAGGCAGATGTTTGTTAAAATGTATTAGGGAAATGAGCTAATTAGAGACTAAAATATGCTACCCATATTCTATAATTTGAGGCTTTGCAAATTGTAGGGCATTGCCCTTAGGCCTCCTAACTGTTTCCTTTGTGCTGAGAACTTTGATGACTTGCTCGTTGACACGCAAGCTTGCATAGCTTGCCCCTTTTTTGCTTTCCGTTGCTGCCCATGAAGCAAGAACTATATGTGTCCAGCTAGGGAGTCTGGTCATTTTTTGTTGCATGACTTCGTGACTGTTGAGTTAAGCATGCGTTATTGCTGCTAAACGTGAACCAGGAGCCCAATCAGTCCAGTTATCTGTCTCATGAAGTGCTGCTCACATGCCCTTTGTTCTTTCAAAAAGCTTGCTAGCCTGACGAGTTGACTTAGGTGACCACTTGTATGAACGGAAGCTGATGGTATGACACCCTGCTATTTCCTTAGTACATGTGCCTAACACTAGTCGTGTAAACCTACTAGCAGGTTGTGAGGAGGGGATACTTATCTCCTTCTAGTGATTCATGATTCGCAGTTTCCATGCATACAACCTGATCCGTTTTCATAATACGTTCTCCAACAACTCACGGTTTTGACGATTGGGATTCCTTGGATTGCTAGACATATGCCTGATATTAGCTTCTTCCTGTCAACGAGGCCTACTATAATGCATAGAAGCATACCATGAAAGAAACAAGGTATCAACATTCT
Source organism: Anthoceros angustus (assembly GCA_010909165.1). NCBI lineage: Eukaryota > Viridiplantae > Streptophyta > Anthocerotopsida > Anthocerotales > Anthocerotaceae > Anthoceros > Anthoceros angustus. Next base: position 1,641,905 of record VJWM01000044.1, on the reverse strand, counting down.
TATTGCAATATGTATTATGATTTCCTTTTTCCTTCGTTGAGCGCCAATGGCTGAAGGATGCATTTCCATGAACCCTTTCCCATATAACTCCAGAACGCCCAACGGTATCAAATTGAGACTTTGAGGGTGCTTTTCCCGTACTTACAAAAACATAGGCAAACAAAAAAATCTTTTTCTTTGTGTACATTGCTCCCGCCGAGAGAGGCCCATCAGTGGATGTGTTACTTAAACCCACCATCGCCCTCGCGGGGCTAAGAATCAAGAGTCGAAGCCCTCAGAATCGCCACAGCCCTCGATGACCATAGTTTTATGGGCTAACATGTCCTCGCTTCAAACATCATGAGGATCGATGAGAGAAGGGGTTTGGTGCCGCAGCCATGGTTGCGTGCCATCCCAGAATTTTGCACTGGTCTTTTTTTTTTTTTGTCGATTCGAGTTAGGAGCTTCTTGAGGGTGGAGCATTCTTTAAGGTTTTAGGAGTTCATAACGCTTAGCCTCCTAGGTAAATATGTTTGTGGTTAAAAAGTTTTCATATGGAATCGGAGCGCAGCTTTCCAATGATACGTAGAAATGGCTATGTCGATCTCGGAAACATGTAAACCAGGCAACAAAGTTCCCCTCGCACAATGGTATGGATCGTTTCTAATCAGACAAAAGGAGCAGCTTTTCATGCAATGAGGGTCATCTATGCCGCGTTGCAAAGAGCGGGCCTCGGAGATGGTTACTCTTATTTTGGATGTATTAAATATTAAATACATCGATCAAGAAAAGACCCTAAACCATTTCTAACCGAATATCACTCAGAAAAAAGGCCAGACCCCGCGGGCGTTCTGGAGTTAAGGAAACGGGAATTCAGTAAATAAGTGCACACGAACGGGTCCCGTCTCGCGCGCTCCGGATGGGGACACCGAACCTATTTCGTACCCTTAAACGGGATTCCCGATTCATTGCGGAACCCAACACCCAACTTTAAGGCCCCTTATTGTCCCTCTATTGGTGGATCAATTATGCCAATATACAGAGAAAGGTTTTATAAATACGGTGGATGTCCTGTGCAAAGCTTTAGAAGACCAGATCTGCTAGCCTCGTGCTCACAGCTTTGAGCTCCAGGTTTCGTTTCACGCAGAGCTCCGCAAATCCATCTGGGGGACAGGTTCATCCAGATTCAAGTAATCATGGGGGTGCAGGCGGAGGAAAATGCGCAGGCTGGGAAACGAAGGCGAGTAGCTTTTATACTTGTAGATGGAATTGCAGACGTTTCTGTGCCGTCTTTGGGATTCAGGACTCCTCTGGAGACTGCCAAGACTCCGAACTTGGATGCCATTGCATCTGCCGGTCTGAGCGGGCTCATGGACCCTGTGGAACCCGGTCTGGCTTGCGGCAGTGACACTGCTCACCTTTCCTTATTGGGATACAATCCGCGGCTGCACTACAAGGGAAGGGGAGCTTTTGAGTCCCTAGGAGCTGGCATTCCCATGTGTCCTGGTGATATTGCTTTCAAGGTATTTACGGATTTGGCATGCAGATTCTACGGATGCAATGGTTACCAGGCGTCCTAGGAATGCACATGAGCTCCCATTCAATTCGAGACTTACGCCTGTTTTTGTACAGAGCAATTTTGCAACCATTGATGACGCCACCGAAGTCGTCACCAGCAGAAGAGCAGATCGACATTTCGAAGAGGAAGGGCCTGTTTTGTGTGCAGCTCTGGACGGGCTGAAACTTCCATCTTTCCCTGAATGCAAGGTTCGAGTTAGGTATGGTGAACATCCTGTGACCTACTCTTTCTAGCTGGTACCTGATATGGCTGCAGAGATGCGTGTCATGGGGTACTGACTGATGACTTCATCCATGCAGGTATGCTACTGAGCACAGGTGTGGTGTTGTGGTCAGTGGTCCGAATTTGAGCGGAAGCATATGTGGGACCGACCCGCTGAAGGACAATCGCTTGCTTCTTTCAGTGGCACCACTTGATGACACTCCTGAAGCAAAACGCACTGCGGCAGTAGTCAATGAGCTCTCTGATGAAATTAGACGAATTCTATCTGCTCATTCTTTAAATGCCGAGAGGGCTTCCAATGGGAAGGCTATAGCTAACGTAGTCTTGTTGCGTGGCTGTGGGATCCGAATAGAGGTACTTCTTCAGCCTTACCTGTTTCTCATGATTTTAATTCTTCTCAATTGGGTCTCAAGATAAGAACAGCGTTTGTCAACCACTTCCAGGTACCAACCTTCCTGGCAACACATGGGCTTCGCCCATGTATGGTTGCTCCCACCAAGATAATTGCTGGACTCGGTCTTTCTCTAGGGATTGACATACTTCACGCTCCAGGAGCGACAGGAGACTACAGAACGCTTCTCACGTCCAAAGCAGCTGCTATTTCTAGAGCACTGTCAGCTCCACTCCAATCTCCTCCTTCAATAATGGTCCCTGGGGAAGAAGAAACTAAACCCGGGTGGCCACAGGGCTATGATTTCGGTTTCCTTCACATCAAGGTACTTAATCTGATGGAGAGGCAGCTGTTGGGCAGGCCTACGTAGTTGCTACTTGAGCAGATTTTTCGTGAGTATAGCAATGCCTAACTGATAGCTGAGCGATTGTGTTGTTAATTCGTTATTCAGGCCATCGATGATGCCAGCCATGACAAGGCATTGTATTTGAAGGTGAAAGCTTTTGAAGCTGTGGACACAATGGTCGCCCAACTTGCAGCCATGCTTTGGAAAATTGAGAAGAGTGGAACATTTGAGTACAGTATCGCCATAACTGGAGACCACTCAAGTCCAGTGGAGTACGGTGATCACAGCTTCGAGCCAGTGCCTTTCACAATCTGTCATCTCAAGGACTTCGTTGCAGCTCGAGGGGAGTCCACAGTTCTCGCCACTTCTCTGGCTCCGTTCAGCCTACCTATAGCAAAGGATGAGGCGCCACTAAATGATTTTGAAGATTTGCAGTCTCAGCTCAACGATTTGGACGAACAAACTCGTATACCAGTAGCTGGAGATTCAGTCACAAGGTTCAGCGAGACCGCTGCAGCGAGGGGATGTCTGGGTCGCTTTCCAGGTAGCGAGATGATGGGCGTGATCAAGAGTTACATCGCCTGAACGAGCCGAACAAGGTGAAGGAGTCGAGTACAGTTATGTTCCTACAAGGAAAGCTCAGGCGAAGGTCTTTCCAATTTCCATACTCGGATGATGTGAACCATCAGTCATTGGTGAGAACCGGAATAAGTTGGAATTCACATGAACAGCATGCCGCATCGTCACTACAAGTCCGACGAGAGCAAATTTAGAACAAATGGGCCCTTCTGTTCTCGTCTGAAGTTACATCCGACAAGGGAGGCTAGGCTTCCATAGCTCTCCAATTTATCCAACGCAAGAAGCCGAGCCCCAGCAGGAGATAACACTTGTATGCCTCGATGTGGCTCCGCGTGAGTCGGCGAGTCCGCCGCTCCCAAAATCCATCATTCCGACTCCCTGTAGAACCAAAAACATGGCTGGCCACTTTCCTTTTGCAAATCTCCTTACAGTCTGCAAAATTTGCCAAGCTCATGGGCTTTTAGTTCCAACACTGTAGGTTGCATCCGCTTCATACGCTCTTGTACAGCCTTCTGCGAGCCAGAAACCGCGCAATGGGAGGCGTGAGAGCTACAGTCAAGGGCACTCTCACTGGGAACAACGCCTTGTTGCACAAAATAGCCAAAGCCAAAGCACCCCCTGTTGATGCAGCTGCTGCAGGGCTTCCTTCCTTTCTGCTCCTCGTCTCGCCAACGCCGTCCACGGAGCCATCCGGCTTCGACGCATCAGACACGTTCTGTGCTTCCTTCCGGCTGATAAGCCCTATCTTCTCCAGCACAGGTCCCACATCTACTTTGCTCTGGATGGCCACATAGAACCCCGTGACGGACACCGCGGATACTGACAGATGCACAGCCACTGCGACTCTCCCATATTTGGCAAACAGCTCCTTCATACGAGCTGCCATCATAGAGCGCCAGAACGTGCACTGTGCGCGCCTGGAGATGCAGATCCCGTCAAGAAAAACAAGTCCAGTGTCTGCTCTCGTTTCCCGCAGGCCCGCATGCCTCCATCACCTTCATGGCTGCATCACCTGTTTCCCCAAACAACGACGTCGCAATGTGAAGAGTATCGCAAACGGAGTATCGGCAGACTGTCGTTCGTTTAGGGCTTATCCTAGGTCTATGTAATGGGGGTCACGGCATGTTAAATTAATCAGGCGTATGATGTGCTGGGGAGGTTTATGTAGGTTCAGGATTCACGCAGTCGGTTCTGGTGTCGGTGGCTGGCCAAGGACTACATATGCAGGTTCACAGAACGTTGGGAGATGGCAGAGAGACAATGTACAGTTTGGCTGTCTGTACTTGTGCGGTCTTGTCGCAAGAGCTGGAGCAGCGGTGGAGTTTACTCCAGTGATCGTTTCGTGGGGTGCAGGATTGGAGGAACCAGATTGACAACCAAGTCATGCCTGCAAGTCCAGGGGATTAGCGCGTGCAGCGTTGCGACGGAATACAAAAAATTCGATCCAGGAGGCTATGTCCAGCGTGGCCTCAGCAGTGAAGCCCTTGAACTATTTCGACAGGTGGAGAAAGAGGGTTTCAAACCTGATGGTATCACGCTTGTTTCTGCCCTGGCTGCCTGCTGCCATGCTGGTTTAGTTGATGAAGGGCACCAGCTTTTTGATTCCGTCAACCAGGATTTTGGCATTCAACCAACTATTCAGCACTATGCGGGCATGGCAGGTTTGCTCAGTCGAGCTGGCCACCTCCAGCAGGCAGAACACATCAGTAACAATATGCCTTTCCAACCTGATGCTGTGATGTGGTTGTCGCTGCTTGGTGCCTGTAAAACTATTAAAAATCTGGACATAGGAAGGCGTGCCTTCCACAACGTCCCTAAACTGGAACCCAAGAATCGTGCAGCTCATGTGCTAGTCTCAAACCTCTATACTGCTGCTGGTAAACAAGATGATGCAGCAAGCACCAGGAAAGAGATGCAAGACGCAGGACTGAGGAAGGTGCCAGGGCGTAGCTGGATATCGGTCAACAATGAAGTGCATGCTTCCCTCGCTGGAGACATGACACATAGTGGGACAGAATCAGTCCTCCTGGAGCTTAAGAGACTGACTGCGATGGTTGGAAATTCCAGGTGCGAGGTCTGAAACAGAATTAGCAAAGGTACTGGAGCTCTCTTTTTACACTGAGAAGGTAGATGTCCCTTCCATATGATTTAAGTGCAATATTTTGAGACAGCTGTTCCTTTGTGCAGGGGTGAAGATAAATTTGGTTCTCTTCCACCATTTGGAAGTTCATTCAGGCTAATACATAATGGCCAGGTCAGGAAGACCTCTGAGCCTGTTGAGCCGTGGGATCAGAAGGCAGAGCGTCTTTCTCGCCACTTCCTACAAGCTTTAGTGCAAGAGTGCACTCAGAAGAAAGATATAGCAGCTGGGAGGCAAGCGCAAGCACTGATTCAACAACATGGTCTTGAGTCAAACACGTCAGTGGGTGGCCAGCTGGTTCACATGTTTGCTTCTTTTGGGAACGTGATGGAAGCAAAGCAAGCATTCGACAAACTATCATCACCGGATGCTTTTGCATGGGCTGCTATCATCTCGGCACATGGCAGAAATGGGCGAAGCATGGAGGCCATTGGTTTGTACCAACGGGTGCAACACTCTGGCACGAAGCCGAACGGGCATGTCTTTGTTGCTGCCCTGAAAGCCTGCACCAATGCTGCAAGCTTGAAGCAGGGCAAGCTGATCCATGCCCATATAGTAGAGAGTGGCTACGAGTCTGATGTGTTTGTTGGAAGCACCCTTATTGACATGTATGCCAAATGTGGGAGCCTTCAAGACACGCGGAATGTGTTTTTCAGGCTACCATCAAAAAACATAGTATCATGGACCGCCATGATTTCAGCATACGCTCAGCATGGACATGGTCAAGAAGCACTTCGTCTCTTCAAGGAAATGCTTGTACAGGGACTCGAACCAGACAGGCTGACGTTCTGCAGTGTCCTGAAAGCATGCTCTAGTATAGCATCGCTCGAGCAGGGCAGGACAATTCACTCCGAGATTATGGAGAGGGGAATGGAGGCTGACGTTGTAGTTGGCAGCTCACTCATGGACATGTATTCAAGTTGTGGGAGCATCGAAGATGCCCGTGCAGTGTTCGACAAATTGTCGAAAAAGGATGTGATTGCCTGGACTACAATGATCGCAGGATGTGCTGAGCACGGACGGTGTTGGGAGGCTCTCCAGTTGTATGAGCAAATGCAGCAGGGGGGCGTCCAGCCAAACAATGTGACATTTGTTTGTTTGCTTTCTGCCTGCAGCCATGCCGGTTTGGTGGAGCAGGGCATCTGCCTGTTTCGCTCCATGTGTGACGACTATCGTATTGCCCCAGAGTTGGAGCACTATGCTTGCATAGTAGACCTACTTGGGCGAGCAGGGCATCTGTCCGAGGCTGAGGACTTCCTCCATCAGATGCCCGCAACACCTGACATAGCATTGTGGATGTCTCTCTTGGGGGCCTGCCAAACTCACAGCAATGTGGAGCTAGGAAAGCAGGCTTTTGAGTCCATCTTGAAGCTGGATAACACAACTGTGGCTGCTTATGTGTTGATGTCAAACATCTATGCGGCATGTGGAATGTGGGACGAAGAGATGGACACAAGAATGAGGCTGCGGCAAGCCGAAGTGCAGAAGAAACCAGGGCGCAGCTGGCTGGAAATAAACTGTCAGGTACACTCTTTCGTGATGGATGAGAAAACGCACACTGAAAGAAAAGTAATATACGATACACTCGACAGCTTGACTGAAGGAATCAACAATGAAGAGAAGGTGTCCCCATACATGTCACCGCAATAGATCCGTAAGAACCATCCTACACCGGCAAATTTGGTCTCCAGGCTCTCTTACGTTGTCTGCGAACCTTGAACTTTGCTTTGGCGCTCTTGAACTCCTTTCTCACCCGGCGTACAGCTCTGCCGAAGATGAAGAAGAAAAAGCAGAGATTTAGGAAGGAAGCAGCGACAATGAAGGGTATGACCTTGCCCTTTTCCTTGCCTACGATAATCCACACCGACGCACAAAATGCTGCCAGGGAACACTGGATCGATAGAAAGCAGAGCGCTGTCCCACTCCCCCGAATCACGAAGGCTTGCATATCCGTCCTGGCCGGGATCGACACCAAGATGAAGACAGCGAAAGAAGCAAACGCCATGGCGCAGCCATTTGCTACGAAGAAGATCCAGAAAGCGTTCGACTCCACGATCAGCAGGTTTGCCGATCCGACCTTCTTGCCGTTGCTTGGATCCGTATTTATGCCCCCGGGAGGCTGCAGCACGGCGGCGAATGAGAGCGTGATGATCAAGCCGGACACCACCAGCAGCTTGTTCGCCTCGCCGTCGACCGTTTTAAGCTGGGACTTGGCAAAAAACTCAAAAAACCCAAAAAACCCCTGGCTCCGGTCGTCGCCCGTCTGCATCGCGGAAGCAGCAGATGAAGCAGAGGCAAGCCGGCACGCCACTCATTGCTGCATCAAAAGGTGAGTCCGGCGCCTCCTCACCTGAGTGTCCTGAATGAGATCTCCATTTCCACCTCCATGTCCCACATTCTGCGGATTTTGCGTATTCTGCGGCCGAGAAAAACGAGGTTAGAACGTGGAGAGGAAACTTTTGACATGGCGAGACGCAGGTATGCAGCATCGCGAGCTGCAGCTGCGAATTCTCACCTGGAAAGACGTCGGAAGGTCGAAGGCCGCACGTGCCATTCCTCCCTCTTAACTGTCTTCACACCTGGATGGTTCCGCTGTGATCCTGTGAGGGAAGCAAACCAGGGAAGTGATGTGCAAGCGCCGGCACATCCAGGCGGCCACACTGCATCACAGTCTTGTCCTTCCTTGCAAGCTATTCTCGCCGGAAGACGCTTCGGCACGAAGGCTCCAAGGCCTGAAGGAGGAGGAGAAGGAATTTCTACAACGACGTACTGTACATTGTACAGTGTACACTGTAAAGTCAAGAGCACGTGCCCGGTCAATGAAGTTCAGTTTGTGGTTAGTCCGGTCCGCTGACTCCCTAGTGCAGAGCGGGCATGACCATGTAGTCCATACCCTCTCAATCTGCCATATGAATATGTATATACCTCTGTATGCCACCGGCAACCCGGGTCACGCCAGACCCAACAAGGGCAACCCGGGTGACGCTAAACCCAACAAGGGACCCAACAAGGGCCAGGGCAACCCGGGTGACGCCAAACCCAACAAGGGACCCAACAAGGGCAACCCGGGTGACGCCAAACCCAACAAGGGTTACCCTGTCCAGACATAGGGTGTAAAAGTGTAAAACATGTGTTTAACAGTCCGACACACAAAATGCAAACTAGATGGGTTGAGACCGGCGCCAAACCCAACAAGGGTTACCCTGTCCAGACATAGGGTGTAAAAGTGTAAAACATGTGTTTAACAGTCCGACACACAAAATGCAAACTCGATGGGTTGAGACCGGGACTTCTTCGATATAGAGGGAAAACCACCGAACCAAAGCATCTGCTATGACCTCAAGCAAGACAAGTGTAATAACATACAAACCAAAAGACAAAAATGCCCCGCTCAAATGACCCCGGGCCGGTGGCCGGTGAATTGCTGGACCGTATAGACGATCTCTACTTCATGGATGTTAATGGCAATGTGAGAGACATGTCCATGAAGTACACCAATGTCAGCGGGCCCCGCACCTGGCCACATGATTTCTACGGCTAAGTCCCGGACTCCGTCCGGTGCCGTGCGAGTGCGGGTACCTGGACATCTTTTCGTATGAAATTAAGGTAAATTTGTACCTTTATTTTATATTTATATTTATATTTTACAATTTCTATTTGATCTTCTGTTTATCGGACAGGCAACGGATGATTTTGAATCCGTTATCTTATCACATATTATCCAGCCAATAATAAAACAATGGAAATTTTCAGATATGTTGTGTCAGCTACTTGAACTCTCTATTAATAATAATAATAACTCAATAAAATGCTGCTTCAACTCCTCTTCCTCCTCTCATAATGTATTACTTGCAGCACCCGCACTAGTTTGAGACGTAGCTGATGAAGATGAAAAAATATGCCAACTTATAGTGTTTGCATTAAAAGCTGTCTTTAAGTTTGTTGTGTCTCCAATTGGGATGGAATACTCTTCTACAACCTTGCCAATGTTCAAGAGGTTTTCGCGCTCAATATTCATATATGACTTTTCTTTTAACCAAATGTCACGATATCTTTTCAAACTGTTTCCAAGAATTATCGCTCGTTTTGACAATAGCAAGTGTGCATTAAACCTCAAAGTCGCTTCGTAAACATCTTCAGGACAGTGAGGCATGTAAAATATTGTTGGTCTAGAAAAACGTAACTCTCCCATATTATTACTAGCCAATATATGACAGCCAAAGTCTTCTAAGACAATTTGTTGAAGTTTGTCATTGTCCCATTTAGGGTCATACAACAAGATCTGCTCAATAGAGGGAAGAGTTTCCTTCAGCAACAATGTGAGACCCAATTGGTATCGTGATTGTTCCGAAGCCCTGATGTCTCCTAACGCATATACAACGATTTGTTTATACACTTGAAGATCGTTTTGCGAGAAGGTTTGCATTTGCTCACAAAGTTGAGCAAAAAAAGTAGATGTTGCTACTTGTTCTTTTGCATGATGACACATTTTTTCAATTTTCTTCTTTCGCAAGACCTCCTTTATCAATCTCTTTAACTTGTTATTATTCATTGATTTTTCTTTTAAAATGTTTTTTGCTCTCTTTAACTTGTCATTATTCATTGGATTATCATTCAAAATATTTCTTGTCCGCAATAATATACGTTTACTTAGATTCTTTGACTTCACCATTTTCTCAGAACTTAAGGCCTTGAAAGGTAATCTTGGTTGAACCATTTCATGTACGGAATTTCCACCTCTGTACTATAGAAATAAGATATAAGATGCAAAAAAATGAATAACTTCATTAACTTAAGAGAAAAAAATAAGTCAGACAGTGCTGACTATCTACGCACCTCGGCTCCAACACTCAGCAGCAAACTCTCCTCAATCTCCCCTTAAAAGGAGGATACAGAAAATCGAAAGAAGCGTTCGTGTGAGGTCTTGTTCAAGGGAGACTAGCCCACCCCTTTCTAGCATCCCTTAGGCTCTTAGAGTCTTCTCAACAAGAGTGAGGGAGTGAGAGAGAGTTCAGGTTATTTGCTAAGGCTACTCTTAAATACCCTGTATTGCCCAATAGTTTCTTTTCTAGGCTGGTTAGTTTTCTTAAATCCGAAGTGCATATTTACTTACTATTAATCATAACTTACTAAAATGAGGATGACTTTTTTGAGCATCGCTAAGTAATTCCCTTCTAGGCATGTTAACTTTCTTAAACCCTAACCAAATATTTACTTAGTGCTAGCCATAACTTACTAACTTGAAAATGACGTTCTCGACCTCTGTCTAAGTGAGTTGTAATTACTACCTACTCACCTCAGCAAAACAGTGTTTCTTTGCTTATACGAAGTCCTTATATGTTTTATTAATTAAAAATATAATATACATTAATATTGCCCATGCTCTACAAAAAGAAAATTGCCCACGTTCGTTCCACGTGGCCCGGCAAAGGATCTCCCCGGTGCCCCTGCACAAACACATCTGGCATTCTTTGCATTTTGTGAAGGGGATGAAAATGTCTGCAATCCTGAAGGGAGGTGATTCAAGAGTTGGATCCTCAAGCTCCGTATAGCTTGAAGAACATGAAGACGCAGACTGCGCTGAAGAAGACGTGGGTGATGAAGGTGTTCAGGATTTTGTAGTAGATCACCTGTTTCTTTGCGGAGGGATTTTTGCATGCTCGCATTTCGGCAGCGTCTGCTCCCAGGCCAAAGGGATCGGGCCAGAAGCTCTTGACGAAACGGCACAGGTTGGGAAGGAGCAGCCCAACCCAGCACGTATTGTAAGTGACTCCCAGCAGCACGGCCCCCATCAGTCTGGCGGACTTCTCCGGGAAGCTGCCCCCCAGGTTCGCACGCTCAGCTGCCAGGAAGGCGCAGCTGGCGAAGAATGCAGCTGTGATGACCATGATGGTGCTGACGATGACAAGGCGGTTGAGGTACAGCACCTCCACCGCCACGAACAAGTTCTTGGAGCCGATTGGGGAAGGGAGCAGGCATGTGACGGCGGCGGTGAAACCCACCAGGGAGAAGAAGAAGGTGAGGTGATTGAACCACCAGAAGCTGAGCAGGGGGGATGGTAGCCGGTCATCAGCAGCTCGGAATGAGTTGGGGGCAGGGGATGGGGACATGGAGTCTACCGGAATCCATGCGGGTGGTGTGATTGTTGCTGCAAAGGAGAGACCGGCTATAAGCGTGCCCACCACAAGGAGTCCGTTTGCGGAGTTTTGCAGACTCTGTTTGTCCCGTTCCATGAGATCCACATATTTCTTCACATCGGGCCGTCCCAGGAGCAGGTCCTTGATGTCTTCATGGTTGTCGTGTTGGGTAATCCATGCCAGGTGCAGTGCAGTCCTCCGTTTCCAGTTTTCGCTGTTGAGCCTCAAGTTGGGGTTTGCACACAGCTCTTTCACAGCGGACAGCCTTCCCCTGCGGACTGCTAGATGCAAAGGGGTGTCCAGACGATATGCCCTTTCATGCCAGTATTTCCCTGGAGCTCTGACTTGAGGATTGAGATCCACTTTAGACTCCGAGACCATGACTTTTAACACTTCCAGGTGGCCCTCGGCTGCGGCATAGTGTATAGGAGTCATGCCATTGTTATCCACCGGATTCGCCTCGACCTTGGAATGCTGTAAGAGAGCTTCCACCACAGCTTTGTGATTTTGTTGACAAGCCAGATGAAGTGCGGTGCCGCCGCCTATGGAGAGTACTATCTCATATACTTCGTCCCAGGTGTTTGTCTCCTTCCATGTCAAGCTGGTTTCACGGACGGCTTCTGTCCACTTCGGGCAAGGTAATTCGGGCACCTCTTCATTGTTCTGCAAATGGGACAAAGCGGATATGATGGCTGCATTCTCATCAGGAGCAACCTGTGCGTTGTGGTCGATTGCAGGCACACCTAAAAGCATCTTTACTACCTCAGCACGATCGCCCATCCAAGCTGCCAAGTGGAGAGGTACCAGCCCCATGACCTTGTCAGGTACGCTCGGGTCCACTTCCATCAGGCCTAACAGCTCCTTCACCACATCAACATGGCCACCTCCGCACGCATAATGGAGGGGTGTTCGACCCAAAAAGTCTTGGGCATTGACAAATGCTGTCAGGCTGTTAGGGCTTTGTGTGCGACAAGCATCTATTAGCACACGCACGATGTCCCCATGCCCCTGTTGTGATGCCATATGCAAAGCGTTCAGCTGCTCAGCGGTAGTTTCAGCCAAAGTAACGCCTTTCCAGCCACAAAGCAGCTTCACGACTGCTACATGACCACAAAATGCAGCTAGATGGAGAGGCGTGATCTCACCCTTAGCCTTAGCATTCACCTGTATCCTCTCCCGGTCGCTTGGGGAGAAAAGGTCTACCATATCTTCCTGCCCTGTCCTCGCAACAATGTGCAACAGTGTACGACCCAATTGGTCGACGTCATGAGATAGAACGTTTGGCCATTGCCGAACAATGGTCTCGACCACAGAAACGTGCCTGTTTTCTGCTGCCTTGTGCACTGCTTCAACCCTGAAATCAAGAGGTGGCCGGAAGTCAGGCATGTTACCTGCGTGCTTCAGGAGGTATTCATTCACTTCCTGCAGGTTACCAACTTCTGCTGCTTTCACAAAAGCTGCCGAGTCCATGGGAGTGAGCTGTGGAGTGAAAGCAGTAAATGCTAAATCACTAACAAGTGCACGTCCCAGCACCAGTGTTTACTCTCCTCCCATCCTGCATCACAGCGTGGCTGCTCTTCTGCCCAAGGCCGTCATTCAATGGCACCTATCAGCACAGCACAAGCACAGTGTTGGAGATCAAGATCTTCATCCAATTTGCCCAATCACCTAAAGCTGACTGTGACAAAACCCCCTCAAACAAACGGTGCGGGAAACGAACACACCATCGCCATACCTCCGTTCTGAAGCCTTACAGTGACAGGTAGCTCGATACCACTAGGTTACGTGCATTCTGCATCACAGAAAGCTCACAGTGTTCAACGAAATTCTGGAGTGTGCGGAGCTGGACCAATCGGAATAAAGTGTTGTGGCAGCATCTGTGAAATGTCGATCGGCATCCGGAGGGGAATATCCTGGGAAGGCACAGCCGCAAAAACCGAGTCAACTCAAGATGGACCAGTTTTCCAGTGGAAAAACATAAGAACACGATTGAAGGATTGGAGCTGGATTAGGCAGCCTTCCTCCTTAGTCTGCTTCCTGAATGTGTACGCAGACAGACACATGCTAGAATGCACTTGTGAGGAACGGGCCAAGTGCCATCCATATCAGTCTTCCAGCTCATCCAATCCCATCCAAGCTGCCAATTGATCTCATCCCGTTTTGCATCCCAGCGTAGTGCCCTTATGCTCAAGCCCGTTATTCAATGGCACCTATCAGCAAGCACAACCACAGTGTTGTGGATGGAAATCCGATTTCCTCACTCAATCTGCCCAAACACCTAAGGCTGTCAGTGACAAAACTCTTCAAACTACTCCTTGTGTAGCAAACGTATGCAGTGTAGCACATGGAATCGAATTCGATTCATGGCTTCCCATAGGTTGGTTTAAAAAAATGCATGGGAAGCCATGCATCGAATTAAACCAACCTATGGGAAGCCATTAACCTCCTTCACTTAAAAAAATGCCCTTGTGGAGTATAGGCTAAGTGCCATCCATACTAGTCTTCCACAAGTTCAACCAGGCAAACATGTTCGGCACAAGGATTGCGCCTTGAATCCATCTTGCTGCCGAGACTAGCTTTTGAAACGCTGGTGACTTTGTTTTTGACTACCGTACCCCAAGGGGTGATTCGGCGTTAATTAATTAAAATTAATAAAAGTTAAAAATCTAGAAATTATTGTACTTAAATTGTTGAATAGGTAAAAATTTATGAGTTTATGATGCCGAAAATAAGGAAACTAGGATTTGTGTGGAAAATTAGGGCCTATTTAGGGGAGATCTATACATATCCATTAGTTATATATATATACTTATGTATTTTAATAAATGTTGAAATTTGATAAAATTATTTTTTGTAAATGTTGAAATTTTGAAAAATATAAATAATTTATGTTGGACTTATTTTTTAAAAAAATAATTATTTCGACATTATCCTGTTGAACCACCCCTCGGGGTACGGTATTGTGGATTAGGTTGGAGTTGATTTTCTGGTAATAAATGTCGCCTTTGATTAATCAGGCTGGAGTTGGTTCATGAGTGTGTAGTGATGGGAGTTTGACGACGCGAACACTTGAAGTGTTTGCACAAAGACCTCAATCGCAACATTACATATTCGATTAGGACAACGAGATCCTTCCTTCACTTATCTCCTGGAATTGTGCAGCTGTGAAGAGAGATTTCTTTCATACCCCGGTCGTCTTTCATGAGCCTGTAGAGGGCAGCGCCACCCTGATGACAGCCCGGCATCTCTTGAGCCTCTGTTTCAAGTTGCTTGGGAGAGATGGCACGGAGCTGCGTGGACTCGAAAGAGTGCACAGCATCGGCATACAGCCGCTGAACCTCCGCAGCTGGGAGCGAGCATCGCAAGTAAAAGAATGCGGTAGGGCGCACGTTCACAACCCGCTGCGAGACTCCGATGAAGAGAGGTTCTTGGAGCGCGGAAGCCGGCACTCCCGTCTCCTCCACCACTTCCCTCACAATTCCATCGAACATCTCCTGCGCGATCACGCCGTTCACCTTCTCCCGCCCGCGGGCATCGCCGTGCCCGCGAATCCCTACCTCCTCCGGCTCCGAGTGGCCCCCGGGGAACACCACATGCCCCGGAAACTCCCCCACGCGGCCGCTCCGGCGCAGCGTCAGGATAAGCCCGTCCGCGGTCTCCACCACGGCGCCGTTGCCGAGCGGATTCGCGCAGTGCCTGCCCCGGCGAGTGTCATCCGCGTCCTCCTCCAAGAACCGCTCCCACTCGGAGCTAAGATTGGTCCCCACGAAGCTCATGTAGTCCGTCAAGCCGAGGCGCAGCAGGGCCGCCCCGTCCGCGCCCTCCGCGCATCCGCCATACCTGAACTTGGTGCCGTTGAAGAGATCCGGCTGCTCCGCCAGCCGGTGCTTCCACGTCGCAGCGATGCTCTGCTCCAGCGCCTGTTCCGGGTGCGCCTCCCTGTCGTGCTCTTCGCTCAGATCCACACGAAGCCCCGCACGCGGTAAGCCGCTAGGGCAAGAGAGCAGCAGGCGGAAGTCTCGTTCCGCCATGCCCTGATGTTGGAAGGACTCGGGATGCGCGTCTCACACGACTGGCCTAACCTAAATCCCTCCCTACCTACCTCCGGTGTGAGAGCTCTTAAACGGATCCCCGTACTACCCGCCGCCCCGCACGCACATGGGTCAGTTATGAACGGACGAAATGGGGTCCCTCGTGAAGGCCCGCGGGGGCGAGAATTCTGGAAGTGCGACATTTTAACGGAACAGAAACGGGACTTGCGTAAAGCAACCTGTGACGCGTAAGATAAGGAACCCGCGGCAGTAAAATCAACGCTTGTGTGAGAGACTCTCACCGCCAGTGTTAGTCACCCAGAAGAAAAAGATTCTACTCTACAGTAAGACCCGGGGAAGCTAATCGAGGATAAAAAGGGATCCATCAGCCATGAAAGGAGCTCCTCGTTACAGTCCGGCGGACTCTTGTCCTGCAGTCTGTGAGGCGGACGTCTCTGGGAAAGCGTCTCCGATTCCTGCCCACAAGCGGCATTGGGTATCCAAATGTAGCACAGCTCGTACAAGGTCATTGAAGCATATGGTAGGTTGAGCGGTCGTGGATACATTTCGACCGATCAGCCTTTGCAGCGATTGCAGAGCAGCGGGCAGTGCTCGACGTTTGCGGAGTCTGAGAGGCATGTTAGTCAAGTGCCTGCAGTTCGCCGGCGGAATCTCGGGGGGGAGTAGTGAGGAATTGAGGGATGGCGGAATCGGAAACGAATACCTCGTTGGAGCAAACTCCTACATGGGCTGTGGCAACAGCAGTCTCCATGTTTGTCATCGCGTCTTTGCTTATGGAGAGAGGCCTTCACAAACTTGGAAAAGTATCGTCCTAGATCTCCAAGCAGATGCTGTTGAAGTGAATTGTGCGTTTTCAATCTTGAGGACCGTGGTGATGGCTTTGGTGGAATGCGTACTACTTGGTTTGGAAGCTTGCAAGATCAGGAACACTCCGGGGAATATTAATGCGGCCGTGAGCGATTCTTCGTGTGTGTGTGTGGATATGTTTTGGACTGTCAGCTTTAAAGGCTTTCATCCAGATGTTCGAGCTGACAGAGATACGGTTGGGTGCAGTATTTGAAGAAAAGGAATCAGAAGCCTCTGCAGAAGGCTCTGCATAAGATGATGGAAGGTGACAATTGAAGCGGGACCTTCTCCCTTCGGTTCCATGCTATTTTTCTCGGGGATTGCTCTTGCGTGCGTTGCATTTTGTTTTCAGTCATGCTGCGCATCAATTGATGGATGGCCTCGCATTCGGTTGCAGAGTTGATGCTGCTGGGATTCATCTCGTTGCTACTTACAGCCTTCCAGAGCCCGGTCTCCAACCTATGCATACCGGTCAGCGTCTCGCAAAAATGGTTGCCTTGCAAGCTCAAGGAAGCACCTGAACATGCTTCAACGCCACTCCCACGCGCAGAAACAGAGTCTCACTCCCGGAAGCTGCTCATGGCTTTTAGACTCGCTTTTAACCGGAGGCTTTTGTCGACAGGCGGAGATCACTGCGCATCCAAGGTCAGGTTCCTAGCTGTGCTGGTGGTAGTTTGAGTGTCATGTAAGCTGGGTGGAGATTTGACTTGTCGTGCTGGATGCCCGTAGGGAATGGCTCCCTTCGTTTCACTGGAAGGCCTCCATCAACTCCACATCTTTATTTTTGTGCTGGCGCTCGTGCATGTGGTCTATAGCTGCCTCACCATGGTGCTGGGATTCGTGAAAGTATGTTGTCAACACTCATTTTGCGTGTTTGGCCTTCCACAAAGATGCCAGTTAGAATTGCATGAGTTCGAACAACTGTCAGATGACATTGTGCTTTCCTGCCGTCTGCTGCAGATGCATCATTGGAAAAAATGGGAAGTTCAGACCCGCGAGCCCCACTACGATACCCTCACTGGTAGGAATTTCGTCCTCTGACTATCTGATTCAATCGCTCAAGGAATCCGCATTGTCAATGTATTATAACTAAGTTGGCCGCCTGTTTCCAGGTTTGCGAGAAGCATTGACGACGAGAAAGCACGACGCATGTATAGATAGGCACAGCGTGCGAGGTCAATCACCTCTTCTCGTATGGCTGGTACGTCTCTGCCTTTCAAACAGAATCTTACTGTGATCTCCTGTAATGGTTTTCTCAGGCAAACGTTCTTGTCTTGCAGCGGTGTTTCTTTGGCCAGTTTGTTGGGTCTGTGTCAAAAGCCGATTACTTAACATTTCGGCTAGCATTTATCAGCGTGAGCTTCAACTCTACCTACCCGTCATGTACTCGTACTGGAGAGTACATCCCTGTCTGTACATGTGCACTTGTTGTCTCTTTTGCAACAAACTCTACCAACGCACTTTCTGTGCCCGCAGAATCACCACCTGACCAACAAATTCGACTTCCATGACTACATCATTCGTTCTATGGAGGTTGACTTCAAAGTTGTTGTCGGCATCAGGTCAGTACAGCGAGAACCCTAAACCCATACAGTGTGCTAGCTAACGGCCTAGGTTTAGTTGAGCTATCTACCTATTGAGCTTTTGTTTGGCTGCAGCTGGTGGCTTTGGGCTTTTGTCGTCCTCTTTCTTCTGCTCAACGTACATGGTGAGCTTCAACCTTGTCTTTCGTCCTTTGTTTGGATGGAACCCCATGTTGCCAGTGGCTAACTCGCTGCTGCCCTGTACTGCCAGACTGGTACACATACTTCTGGATGGCGTTCATTCCTCTGATTGTGAGTTTCACGCATAACCACGCAATTGAAACTGATAGGACAATGCTGCTCGGGCAGATAGCTTCTCAGAGTGTTGACTGAATTTTAACCTCGTTATAAATGGCAATTGCCTTCAAATGCAGCTCGTCCTGATTGTTGGAACGAAGCAGCAAAAGATTATTTCGGTTTTGGCAACAGAGGCAAGAGCTGATGCATTGGACAACACCCTCAAAGAAGGACCTACACCCTCAAAGAAATATACCACTGCACCAACAGTGAAGACCCGAGATGAGCTCTTTTGGTTCAACTTTCCTGGGCTGCTCATGTTTTTGATACACTTCATTCTTTTCCAAGTATGTCATGAGCTCCCAGCATAGTTGCAAGTCCCTGAGTCATGCGTTTTTCGTTGCAATGGGGAGAAGGTGTACTGACGTGCGTGTAACTGCTCATCTCACAGAATGCGTTCGAGTTGGCAGTGTTCTTCTGGCTGTGGGTAGGCACTTCAGTTCTATGTCTGTCTCTCTGAGTTTTATGCACATGTACACGCTAAGGACCCAGTGCCGGTGGACACGTTGAACTGGTATTTACAGGCAACATTCGGGTGGGACACCTGTTTCTTTGAGAGGCGTGGCCTGATCTTCGCGCGTGTTATCGTCGGGTATAAACTTTTGGTCATTCCAGAAGAGATGAGATTTGTGGCCAAGCTTTTTGCCACCTGGGGTTTGGACTGACTTTTCTGTTACTCTTGTAGGTTGATGACGCAAATCTTATGCAGCTACAGCACGCTGCCTCTTTATGCTCTTGTAAACCAGGTGAAAGCCCATTTGTACAAGCTTGGCTACAAGTATGCACAGATAACAGATTCTGTCGTTTTCTTGAGCTCAGCAGCAGCCGTGCCTTGATTGCAGATGGGATCTGACTACAAACCCACCATCTTCAAGAAATCGGTCCATTCAGCCCTACATGGCTGGCATGGCAAAGCTAAGAAGAAGCAAAAGGAGAAAACAAAGCCTGCCGAGGGAAGTGTGTTGGGCGCTCTCAATCATCTTTTGCATATGTCTGAAGGAATGACGGAGTCACATCATGAAACACCTCCTCCAACCGGCACACCACATCCAACGAGTGCTGCCGAACTAGTGGAAGTTAAACAGGAGCAGAGCATCATGCCCCGGGGTGAGCAAGCAGCAGCAGCAGCAACAACAGCTCCAGCAGTTGAATCCACGGCACCCAGCGCTGCACATCTTGCAGCCCAAGAAAAATTCATCCGGCTGTATGGTAAAATGAAGGGAACAGCAAAGGCTCGAGATGTTGCAAGCTTAGCATCTTCACAGCAAGCACCGTGATGTTCACGGAAATGATAGGTACGTACAGATTCTGTACTTGCACAGGAGATGCCCATAAAGGGCGGTGAGAGAGCCAGAAACGTGATGCTCAAACGTCCCAAGATGCGGCAGGCTTTGTATAAGGCCGGAAATGCCCGGAGACCCGACTTTCTCAAAATGGCTCGGGATGCTGCTGTAGGCACCGCATCTTGGCGAGCAGCACTTTACAGCCTGCTGACATAGCAGATCTGAGCCATGGATAGGACGTGGCCATTGCCACCTGTTGTACATTGTAAACCGATGACTACCACAGCTCAAGCTTCATATCCACGTATCACTTGAGGCTACCGCAAGGTGTCAGCTGGAACAATTGGAACGGTTCTAGAAGGTTGAAGATGTGGAAGGATCCGATGCGGAAGAATGTTGTCGTCATTTCGTAGTCCTTGAGTCAGCGGGCTTTGTGGGCACAAAGCTCCAGGAGCATCCGGTAGGTCCCGGATTCTTCATTTAGTAGCCATTTCGTTGCGAGGCTTATCTGGTCAGGCTGTGGATGGTGAGTCCGTTTATGGTATAACTAGTGGTTCCAAGCTCCTCCGTAAAAGCTCGTGCTCGTCAGGGCAGACACGAGCACGTTGGAAGCCTTGGACACCTTCCCCCAAAATAAACAAAAATGCCCAAAATGTTGGCTCACATGGAGAAACGATGCTTGCAGTACTTAGCGCCCTCGCAGGCAATGGATTTGCGCTTCCAAGTGACGCTGGACTGGCGACTGGGGCCCGGGCTTGCAAGCCTGATTGGGGCTCTGTTACCAAGAATCCAGCACTCTGACGGGCTCCCTAACCAAGACTGGTACCTCTCCTCTCCGTCACTCCGTGGGCCTGGGCCCTGCCCCTCGTTCTGGACATCTTCAGGATTAAGCCTCAGTCGAGGCGGACGCCATGCTCAGAAAAGCACCTGGCCATCCTCAAAGCGTGGCACTGCACTGCGAGCTCTGCAGGCTGCGCTCCTATGGCAGGCGACGGAGAGGCTCTGGAGCACACTCCTACATACTGTGTCGCAACTGCAGCTGCGCTCATAATCCTCATCTCCCTACTGCTGGAAGATAGCATCCAGAAGGTACAGCACCTGAGTCTACACCGGATCCTCGGAAGTGCCTGCGCATGCATAGCCTGCAACCTTGGATGAGATGGATCAGGATTCGGCGCTGGATGGCCGTCTTATTGTGTGCACTACTCTTATAGAACTATTACTGTCGAGGTCCGTGCAACGAGTGTGTGATCGTGACTTGGTTCTTGCAGCATCTGAAGAGGACCCGGATCAGGCCGGTTCGCCAAGTGATGGACAAGATGATCCACGGTACGGTTTGGTTCCTCGTCTTGTTTGATCCTGTACATTTTCCGTGTGCGCTCCCTGGACGCGGTGTGAAGTCCTGTGTCCTCGATGTCTCAGAGTTGCTGCTTCTGGGATTCGCATCGTGGCTGCTGGAGGTCTTTCACAAGCCCATTTCCAAGCTGTGCGTGCCGGAAAAGTTCGCCCGCCACATGATGCCTTGTAAACCAGACCACCAACTTCGTAGACTGCTCTCTGTGCCTGACAGCGAGCTGAGCGAGGCCATCGCAGCTCAGCATGATCCTGTTTGCGCAGCACAAGTGAGTCAAGTGAATTCCAGATTCAATTTGAATACAAGATTGCGATCTGCCCACTCTGCAGAGACTCGACTCAGTGACTACTGGCTGACCATTGGCGCATGATGTGCACAGGGCAAGGTTTCCTTGATTCCTTCAGAAGGTCTCAACCAGCTGCACTTCTTCATTTTTGTACTGGCGATTCTGCACATCTTCTACAGCCTTCTTCTGGTGGTCTTGGGCTTCTCCAAGGTGAGTTGTAAACTTGTAGTCGATTGCAAGTCTCTCTCGTATTGTATCATCCTGCGATCAGCCGCTTTGCTCAAATCCAGGTGCGCAGCTGGAAGCCGTGGGAGAACGAAGCTCGCTGTGCGGATTATTGTGGGCGGAAAGGTGATGCTAGCTAGCTTTTCGTTCATCTTCGATCAGAGTTGTAACCAAACCATCTATTATCTCTGGACGCTGTCATACGTGATCTTCCATAACCAAGCTCCTGGCAACCACTTCCGTAGAATCTCCAATTGAAACACACTCTGTGCGTGTCTGACAGATTTGGAGATGCGGTACATCGAGAGATCCAAAGCTCCCAGTAGTACCCGAAGATTTTGGTTTTTTACCCAGGAGCAGACACAGTCTCCCGTTTTCGTATGGACTGTAAGTATCTGAAGCCGCAGGCAGATGCAAGCCTTGACATAGAGAAAGGAACTAACCGAGCTTGAACTCGGGTTTTCAGAAGTGCTTCGTACGGCAATTCTTCGTTCCTGTATCACGGGAAGACTACCTCACACTTCGTGCGGGATTTGTACATGTAAGGTGGAAGGAACTGTTCTTAGTTCACTTCCTTGCATTGGGTTGCACGCTGTCAGAGCTCAGAACTACATATGCTAGATCGTTTCACGACGGTGGTTGGTTTGCAATGTCAGAATCACAACCTAGGGGATGCATTCCACTTCCGGGACTACGTGGTGGGATCCATGGGGACTGAGTTCAAGGAGGTCATTGCAATCAGGTGAGCCAGTGACTTGCTCCTTTGAAGACCGCCCGTTTTAACAAATCTTAGGATGAGCGTCTAACCTGCTTTTCTGTTCCTTCTCTGAAGCTGGTGGCTTTGGCTCCTGGTCGTCCTGCTACTGCTGCTGGATATCCATGGTGAGAACCCAATGAGTCCAATGCGCCCCTCTCAGCATATACAGTAGGCTTTGCCAGCGTAGGGGCCGTGATCTCAGCCTCGTTTGGCACCCGGATGCAGGTTGGAACACATACATGTGGGCAGCGTTTCTCCCTGCTTTTGTAAGTATCTCACGCCAGACATTGCAATTGCCATTATGGAGCTACTGTCTGAGCAAACATGTGACGTCGAGGGTTGCAGCTTGTCCTCACAGTTGGAACAAAGCAGCAACATGTGCTGGCAACCCTAACTCTGCAAGCAGAAAGACATGCTCAGAGCGTACCAGACGGAGGGAATGACATCAACTTAGATCCTGAGCTAGCAATCGACAAGAAAGAGATCACGAGCGCCATCAAGCCCAGCGACAATTTGTTCTGGTTCAACCGTCCGAAGCTGCTTCTTGCATTGCTTCGTGTCAGCATGTTCCAGGTGATTGCTCTACCGCCAGGCATGATTAAGTTCAATGCTTCCCTGCATTGCTGCACCTGTCAGTGAACTCACTGAGTGAAACGCACGTCCTGCAGAACTCTTTCGAGCTGGCCACCATCGTGTGGATAAGGGTCAGTCCACACCCTTACCTCACGATCTATACATCCCACAACTTCACTGCTGTCCACTAGTATTCATTCAGCGTGCGTGCGTGCGTGCCTGCCTGCAGATATCCTTCGGCTCCAGAGCATGCATTTGGGGCCAACCTCAGTTCCTCTACATCCGCCTGGCAATAGGGTAAGCTTTCTTCACCCGCTCACCACCTCGCTTTCCGCTCTCCCAAACTCACCAAGAACTTCACCCGGCGCCCTGCACTTCCGCAGGATCTTCACCCAGCTGCTGTCCAGCTACAGCACCTTGCCAACCTACGCTCTGGTGACCCAGGTGCCCACAACCTTCCCCTAACAAATCTCTGCTCTTCAAGCAACCCCAACTCCGCAATCTGCACCTCTGCTCACAATGCAGCATGTGGGTCACCCAGATGGCTTCATCTCTCAAAACCCCGGACGATGCTCTCACCGCCGAAACAGTCTACTACGGTCTGCTGGGATGGCGTGAGCGGGCCCTGAAAGCGGAGCGTGAAGCAGGTCAGCTCACCACCGCCGGCGTAAGACTGATGAAAACGGACGATAGTCATTTCACCGACAACATCCTTCCCAGTCCCGCTGAACGAGAGGAAATCGGGAGGTAGCTTATCCGATTCCCGCCGTACATTCACGCTCTCCAAAGTGGACAGCAAGGATAGCTGGAAAAGTGAGGTTCATTGCCGACAGCATAACCAGTCACCAGACGGTGACGAAGGAGCGGTGGTGGCTTCGAATTGCCTAATCTTGCGGCCATGTTCTAATCGATTATTGTTGCAAATTTTGCAATGCGGCCTGCGATTGGCGTCTTCTCCGATTACTGCTCCTGCCCGTTGACATGGACGAAAACGGAATGCAAAGCGGGTTTCCAGCCTCCACAGATAAAATCACGAGAGGCTGTCCTTTTTCGGTCTCCAGGGGAGCCAGGTTCCGTGAACAAGGGATGTCACATTCGCTCGGTCGGGCAGGATCTGTGTCTTGGCTGAACCAGCGACAATGCGAGCGGTGTTTCGGATGGGGAAGATTTGTGGCGGAGCAGTAGGGCGATACTCCTCAGCAATCAGGAGTGGAAAAGGCGCTGGAAGCTGCTCGGATTGAAATCAGCTGGCTGCTGAGGGATCAAGGATCGGTGAAGTGAAGTGAGTGAGGAGGAATGGCTGAGGCAACTCTAGAGGAGACGCCCACCTACTCGGTGGCGTCTGTCGTTGCTCTGTTTATTGGCATCTCTCTGCTGCTGGAACGAGGCATTCATCGGCTGAAGAAGGTGGGTTCGGTTGTTTGCCGCTTCCCGTGCTTCCAGGACTTGTAGATCAGGTCTTTGAGCTGTTTTGTTGTCTGTACTCTTGCAGTATTTGAAGAAGACGGGCCAGAGGCCTCTGCGGAAGGTGTTGGACAAGATGACCGAGGGTAGGTAGGATACTCTCGAGCTTTGCGTTGTGAATGCCTGCATAGTCAAGTCAGCCTGCATTGGGGGCCCGTACTGACCTCGGGGCCACGTGGATGATGCAGAGCTCATGCTCTTGGGGTTCATCTCTCTGCTTCTGACTGTCTTTCAGACATCGGTGTCCAAGATCTGTGTTTCCCCGGAGTTTGCAAGCCACATGCTCCCGTGTGACAGGTCGCAGTATCTTGCGGAGGGAGATGCTCTTCCCCCATCAGAAGAGCATGCTTCATGGCACAGACGTCGTTTGATGTCGTCCGGGGGGGAATCCGGTTGTGAAGCCAAGGTAATGTGCTGAACAAGTGCAGGTTTCTTGGATTGTCGAGCTCTTTCCTGGGTTTTGGTGACCATGGAGATTGTTGGTGATTGATGTGCAGGGAAAGGTTCCCTTTATTTCTGTAGAAGGTCTCCACCAGCTGCACATTTTCATTTTTGTGCTGGCAGTGGTGCACGTAGGCTACTGCTTCCTGACGGTCTGCCTAGGGTTTTTGAGGGTAAGGTTGTGGCTTCTCCGCAATGTTTCTAGTCATAGGCACATATGTGAGATCCGAATCGATTGCTGCTCGTCGCAGGTAGATCACTGGAAAAAGTGGGAACGAGAGACTCGGGATCCTGATTACAATGGCGCTACAGGTTGGCGGGTGCAATACAACTGCCTTGTGCTTTCATGCTGGTAGACTGCTGCAAGTTGAGGATATTTCTACTTGCTTGCGCTACTCACAATTCCAGATGGTTCGTTGCAGCGCTCCAGGCTAGAATCTGCAACAAGGCTAGTTGTATGGACACGAGGCAGTCTTTCATTAAAAGACACACAAGCCACCCGTGGGCCGAGTCTCCGGTCTTCATCTGGATTGTGAGTTGTTGCTTCTGCTCGTTCTTTATTGTTGTGGAATCCCATTCTCAAGCTGCGTGGATTACAGGCCAGTGTGTTGATGTTTTTCTGGTAGCTCTGTTTCTTCCGACAATTTGCTGGGCAGTTACCCCACGATGACTATCTCACAATGCGTGTAGCATTCCTGCACGTAAGTTTTTGTGCCTGGTATTGTTACTACGTGTAAGAGAAACTGGACAGATTAGTATGTTCTTCCTTTCTCACAAACACGTGAGCATCTGTCACAGCAACACCAACTATCGGATTCGTTCAATTTCCGGGACTATATCATGCGTTCCTTGGAAGTGGATTTCAAATCTGTCATTGGTATCAGGTGAGTTGGCACGGCTGAATGAAGAGGCGTTTTCGGTCGGCAGTATTGTTTCGATGTTGTTTGTCCACCGCAAGCTGACCAAGCTTCTTGCAGTTGGTGGCTCTGGGCATTTGTTGTCCTCTTTCTCCTCCTCAATGTTAACGGTGAGACCATATTGGGCGTCGTGTCATGGTGTCCCACGTTCCTTGTACGAGTTCCGGTGTGCTCTGACGGGTATGGTTGCTCTTTTTTGTTTTGCAGCTTGGTATACATACTTCTGGGCGGCTTTCATTCCAACTCTGGTAAGCAAATTACATGACTTAACTCATCAGTGTCCATTCCTGGAAATTGGAGAAACCTCTGTTTTTTGCCTTGGTATGCTTTCTAGTCCCCCATGCAGCTCATCGAACCGTGTGTTGTGCAGCTGGTCCTCATCATTGGAGCAAAACAAGAGCATATCATTGCAACCCTTGCTCTGCAAGCGAAGAGACTTGCCCTGAAAGACAAGAATGGCGGAAAGAACGAGGACCCCGAGCAGCCGAAAGCCGTTGAAACCTTTGTGGAAGGCATCAAGCCCAGTGACGATCTGTTTTGGCTGGGCAAACCGAAGATTCTGAAGAGGGTTATCCACTTCATCATTTTCCAGGTGCGCGCTTCTGGAAGTTTGATCCATTTGTTTTTCTTGTCATGGTTTCTGTTCCCTGACTGCAATGGCGTATTCTTTGGTGCAATGCAGAACTCGTTCGAACTGGCACTTTTTATTTGGCTGCTGGTAAGGCCGGAACCTGTGCCTGGAACTCTTTCCCATGGAAGAACAGTTGAGGTGCCTGAGGATACTAACCGACCGTGAGTGCAGGCAACCTTCGGCTATAAAACGTGCTTCTTTGGAAAGCAATCGCTTCTCTGGGTGCGACTCGTATTGGGGTAAGTGGCTTCCTGCGGATCGCTGTCTGCCTCAGAACCTCACTTGTGTCTGCGACTAATCCATCAAGCTGGTGGGTCTCCGTAGGGCACTGACGCTCCTGCTAGCCAGTTACAGTACGTTGCCAACATACGCCCTCATTTCCCAGGTAATAACCACCCAAAGCCACACCTGCTATCCACCTCAGCAACGCCCAACAACTTCTGCCATGTCCTGACCTTCACCTGCATGACGGATGTCCAGATGGGAAGCTCCCTGAAGGCGACTGTGTTCAACAGAAACGTCATGGAGGGTCTCCAAAGCTGGCGTGCGAAAGCGCAGGCGAGAAGAAGGAGGACCGAGTCTGACAGCGAGTCGGGAGAATCCAATATGCGGTCAGAACCAAGCACTCCCGACTCGAGTCGACAGGTTTCCGACTCGGCAGTTCCACCAGACTCGACGAAGAAGAAGAAACTGGTATCCACGATACAGCTGGTAGCTGCTGCCGGGCATCTGGCTAACGCGGCGCCAGACGCATCGATTCCCGCGAGCACGGCAGTCACTGTCCCTGGCGAGGGTCTAAGCCCCGCCTGCCCTCTCGAAAGGCAGTGTCAGCGGCTGTATGGCAAAACCAAGGGCATCGAAACCGTGAAGAAGTCGAGGGTTAGTCCTCAATGATTCTAGGTCCCCCTAGCCGCTGATCGTGTCACATGTATGAACAAGCGGGCTGGGAAGCTGCATCCTGCATCACGATTGAACCTGTGAGGAGAGCCCTCCACTGAAGATGGCCTGGCTCTGCCCTTGTGTGCTGAACTCTGTAGCTGGAGAGTACTTGGACACGCTTCTCTGAGGCCTGCTCTAGACTAGGAAACCAGTATACAACCTTCAGTATCAGTCAAAACCAAGGGCATCGAAATTGTGAAGCCGTCGAGTATTAGCCCTCAATGATTCTAGGTCCCCCTGGCCGCTGATCGTGTCACATGTATGAACAAGCGAGCTGGGAAGCTGCATCCTGCATCACGA
Source organism: Anthoceros angustus (assembly GCA_010909165.1). Classification (NCBI taxonomy): domain Eukaryota; kingdom Viridiplantae; phylum Streptophyta; class Anthocerotopsida; order Anthocerotales; family Anthocerotaceae; genus Anthoceros; species Anthoceros angustus. The sequence continues at coordinate 1,614,584 of VJWM01000044.1, read as the reverse complement.
TTGAACCTGTATGGAGAGGCCCACTGAAGACGGCCTGTCGTGGCCCTTGTGTGCTGAATTTTGTAGCTGGAGATTGCTGGGACAGGCTCCTCTGAGGCCTGCGCTAGACTAGGAAACCAGTATACAAACCTTCATTATCAGGTAAGACCCAGGGCATCGAAACAGTGAGGAAGTCGAGGATTAGTCCTCAATGATTCTAGGTCCCCCTGGCCGCTGATCGTGTCACATGTATGAACAAGCAGGCTGGGAAGCTGCATCCTGCATCACGATTGAACCTGTGTGGAGAGCCCTCCACTGAAGATGGCCTGTCGTGGCCCTTGTGTGCTGAATTCTGTAGTTGGAGATTACTGGGACAGCTTCTCTGAGGCCTGCTCTAGACTTGCAAACCAATATACAAACCTTCAGTACCAGCCAGCCCATCAGTGCAGGTGTTTGCAGTGTCACCTCACAATGTGCTTGTCTACGTCCGTGCAGAAATGCGTGTACTTGGGACTTTAAATGCCCGAAATGTTTGGTTACCCCTGTCAGTAGACTGTGGGCCAGTATGTCTGGAGAGGCTGGAGGTACTGAATTCGGCACCAGTGGGAGATATTTCCGTTTGACCTGGAGTTGATTAAGGCGACCTCATGACCTCGCCAGTCCCACGCGATGCTCGCGTAGAGAATATCAGGGGCCAGCAGGCATGGCATGCTTCGATGCGGTCCCTTCGAGTCCTGGAGCAAAGGCAGGGTGCTTGGCAGTGGTCACTGGTGGGCATCTCCACTTTCCACCGCCTGTGAGTACTGGGAGGATGGAGACATGATCCATGCAGGAAACCGTGTTTTAGCTCAAGCTCCTGCTGGATGGACCACGGATTCGGAGTCGGGACGGGATCACGGACGTTACAGACAGGATGAAGCCGCAACCGCGTTGCCATGACAGCCCTCCACTAGGAAAATAAACAGTTCGGCAAATCCAAGGATGTTTTATCGTACGAAACCAAAGGGGTATTTCCGAGCAGCCACTAACCTTCGTCGCCATCGCCAGTTAGGTTTTCAGTGGCACGGATGACGGGCTGGCTGTGACGCTGTGATGCGCTGTTTTGCGCCGCTGGCCGGCGCGCCTCTTAGCCGCAGCTGCCTCATATCCATAGTGCCGGCCAAAGTGGAGCACGATTCTTAACTACTAGTCCAGCAGTATATCTCTGTCTGGGCAGGGATTTTGTCCATCACCGACTGCCCGCCATTTGGCATTCTGCTACTCCTTCCCCTCCAATCCCGAAGCGCTTGCGATTGCGCTGGCAGCCTGTCCTCTTGGTCCGCAAATTTGAGTGACGGTCTAATCGCCCAACGAAGGAAAACAGAAAAGGCGCTTTCCAGCCCGACCCCAGTCCGACACCTGGGTCCTTGGTCCTGGGTCCTGGCGCGTCTCAGAAACCTGGGGCTCATTCGCTGACGACTGCCTGCTCATTAAAAAAAAGGCTGCACCGGGAAGAAGCGTCGAGGAAAGAGGTAACCAACCTGGGCCGAATGTTGGATGTATCTGAACAGCCAAGCTCCAGTTCATTAAATGCAGCCGCTCTCCAGCTTTCAGGCGTCAGTGAAATTCGGTCTCCCCCATCAAATCAAGCTTGCGCGCCAGCGCTCAAAGCGCATTCTTCCAGACTTGGCTCGCTGCCGGGAGCGCAACATTCCCGCCGGCATGCCAATCACCGTGTGGTGATGCCCGCAGACGCTGTGCCCGCGCCAGACTTGGAGGGAATTTTTTGAGACGAGGCCGCATTGGCGTCTGACGGGGCCGCCGCCGACGGGCCCTGGGAAGCTGGAAATCTCGGAATCCACCACAGTGGAGAGTGAGAAAGCTTAGGATTGGGATTGGAAGGGAGGAGCAGCGTTGAGAATTATGGCGGGAGGGTCCGAGGGGAGGTCGCTTGCTCTCACTCCCACCTGGGTGATTGCTGTCGTCTGCACGGTGTTCGTGGTGGTATCGTTTGCGGTGGAGCGGGCAATTCATCGGCTGGGTCTGGTAGCTACCGAGGCCCGAACCCAGCTCCATTTCCGAGTTCGAATTGCGATGCTTCTGGATCCTGACCTACGCAGTGTGACATTTTGTGGGCGATTTGTGGGGCAGTGGTTTAAGAAGAACAAGCAAAAAGCATGGCTGCAGGCGCTGGAGAAGATGAAGGAAGGTTGGTGATCGCTACAACTTCAGCTTCTGGAGCAGGGAATGGGAAAGGGTTGCGTGGATTCGCTGACAGCCTACCTGACAGTGTGTGGTGAACCGGCTCCCGTGCAGAGCTCATGCTCCTGGGATTCATCTCCCTCTTCGTCACAGTGACGCAACAGTACATCGTCAAAATCTGCCTGCCCACTCACGTCGTCAAGAAATGGACTGCGTGCGCCCAGTCCGATGCCGGAAGCGGAGCCTCCTGCGAGTCGGAGGAGGCAGCAACGGCTGCCACAGGGCTGCTCGCGACTGGAGTCGGTGGCGGCGGTGCTGCCGAGGCCGCGGGATCATGCCAAGGCACTTGCGCTGCCGGGGTGCGCGGCCTGCTCCCATTTTCTCTGTCGTGTCTGCCTTGCTGTTTGGAGTTGCTGGGATTTCTCATCGTGGAATTACTCGGTTTGTTCCGTGCAGCATCAACCGGCCATATCTGTGGAGGGCATACACCAGCTGCACATCTTCATCTTTGTCATGGCAGTTGTGCATGTCGTCTATTCGGCTCTGGCGATGGCCCTGTCGCTGCTGAAGGTACCGGGGCTTGCCATCCTACCGTCACTTCAAATTAATCCAGGCATCGCAGGCCCAGATTTTAATTCGTTCTGAGAGGTGTGACAAGATGCCTCCGTGCTTAGAGTGGATTGAATCATGTTCTGGCAGATACATACGTGGAAGAAATGGGAGGCAGAGACTTGTGCTGACAACCATGACAGCATGGCCGGTAAGGCCGTCGCTTCAAACTTACGACTCAAGCTCGTCCTTCTCCAACCTTTCTGGAGTGAACGGAATGCGCGCTGTGTTGTATATGTTGGTTTTATTGCTTCTGAAAACACCGTGGTGGTGATGACGCAGAGGTTACGAAGGCGCTCACAATGAACCGGCAATCAACGTTTGTACGATACCACGCCTCCAAGCCATGGAGCCAGAACCGCTTCCTAATCTGGATTGTAAGACTCACGGCGCACATTTGGCAGACTGATGACCCTGCCACGCACATTACGCTTGCAGCTCATACTGCTTGGATTGTGTTCCCCCGCAGGTTTGCTTCTTCAGACAATTTTTCACATCCGTCACAAGGGCCGATTATCTAGCCCTGAGACTGGGTTTCATCACTGTAAGTTGACTAAGGCTTGTCGCTGCTGTCAGCTGGCATTTTGGGAGCAGACAGGCTCGAGATTAGGCTGTCTAAATGTTGTGTTGTTGGGTGGGTGTTTCATGGCACAGAATCACAGGCTCGATAAGAAGTTCAACTTTCACACCTACATGGTCCGGACAATGGAGGAAGAGTTCAAGGGAATTGTCGGAATCAGGTCTTTACCTTCACCTGCCAGCTGCTTACAAGTCTTGACGGGTGGAACGTGAGCCTCAGGCCTAACGCTTTCGCGTCTATTGCTGCAGTGCATACCTTTGGGCCTTCGTTGTCTGCTTCATGCTCTTCAATATTCATGGTGAGCAAGTTACTTCATCTTGAATCTCTACCAACCAATTCCATCTGTTTTGCTAATCGCGGTGTCTAGGACTGGGAGGTCGCTACTAGACTAATCCTTTACTATCGTCCTCTCATGTATGCAGGCACAGATTTCTACTTCTGGATAGCTCTAATACCCCCCGTTGTAAGCTATCACTCCCGCTCAGTGGAGCAAGTTATTTGGCATGGCACCATTGTTGACAGTCGTTCTAAGACAAGGCCCTCCTTCTACAGATGCTTCTAACGATCGGTGCCAAGCTTCAACACGTCATTGCGACTCTTGCCTTGGAGAATGCCCACGGACAGACGTCTTATGCTCCTCACAGATTGAAACCTCGAGACGAGCTTTTCTGGTTTGGAAGTCCAGAGCTCCTTCTGGGCTTGATCCACTTCATCCTGTTCCAGGTACTGTGCTCAACCATCCACAAAACGTAACTCTCCCTTGTCTTCCCAAATACGGCTTGAGGAGAACGCTCACACCCGTCCCGCCTGTGTCTCAGAATGCTTTTGAGCTGGCAACGTTTTTCTGGTTTTGGGTAAGTACAGGAGATACACTAAGTTAACAGGACACAGATTGTTTCGGCTCTTATACTTCTCCATACCCTCAGCTAAATCCTTAAGTTTCCTTGTCTCTTGCAGTGGCAATTCTCCCTGTCCTCCTGTTTCCTAGATCACAAGACATACACCATCACCCGCCTGCTTTTCGGGTTAGTGACTTGGATTCGTCAGCCCATCCTGCCATTCCTCCCATCCTTCAAGTTTCGGACTCAATCCTTTGGCTTCAGCTTGCTCATCAAACCGACACTACCTTGTGAACAGGATCTTCGTTCAGATTGTCTGCAGCTACAGCACTCTCCCACTTTATGCTCTCGTCAGCCAGGTATACATCTGCTCCTTATCCCCAGAAATCTCCTACCTGTTTCCGGCGACTGTGATCTATAATGCGGTGTGCACTCGTTTGCAGATGGGTTCCTCGTACAAACTGGGAGGACACGTGAAAGGAGCTCTTCATGGTTGGAGAAAACGAGCTCAAGGAAGACTAGAAAGCCAAAAAGCTGACTCTACCCATGGCAGCAACCAAGGATCTCAATCCGGCAGATACCGGATAAGCACCCCAACAGAAGCAGGCAATGATGTGGAGTTGCAAATACCAGACTCACCAACTGCAAAGCCCTAGGACGTCCCTTTGTACATAGGTTCCACACCCTTTCCACTTGTAAGATAACCTCACTCGTATATATATTGTAATCGAATTTGTAAAAAATGTCATGGAAGCTTGCTGGGCAAAGTAGGGTGACGGACTGTGAGAAAAAAAAAAAGGTAGGACTGTAGAGCACTATGTACTTAGGATGGGCTAATGAGTCCAGACCCTAAGCAGACAGGCCATGGGCAGGCTGTGTATGTCATCTCACAAAAACGAGGTCTTAGCTCGGTGGGCTTGGAAGCATGAATGTAGATGGGAACAACCTTGCCTTGATGGACATTATAAACTCGACAAGGAAAGAACCCGAAAGTAGTAAAATACGAACTGGCTATACCTATTTGTACGTACACACTAACCACACACTACATTTACGTATATTTCCTGCCGTTTAGGGTTACTGCTTAGCTATTTGCGTTGGGCTCTTTTGACCGGGTTATCGCTTTGAGCTCCTTCGAAAGGAAAGAATGGCCGGGAAACTGGTGCAACCTCTGGAGGTGGAGTTGGCTCGTCAAGATGCCTTTCGCGTGTGCAACCCAGATGTGCGGCGGCCTTTCACCTCCCTCGAAGACGCCTGCGAGAGGTGCGCACTTTGTTTTGTAAGCGTAGGCGAGTGTCTTGCTGCGGTTGCACGTCCAGCTTCTCAATTGTGATCCCTGCAGGCTCCTGCCCTACCATGTGGTGGCTGAGTACCAGATCGAGGAAGCGGATGAAAGATTTGGCGACATTCTGACTTCCAACGGCTCCTCGTCCCCCCGCTCCCGTTCGCAGGCTTGGAATGAGAGCATGAGTGCGAAAAGTGTAGATTATATGGGGACCTTGCAGAAGCAGATCAACTACTACAACGCCATCCTGAAGCGGCAGTTCGAGGGGGAGATGCGGGGGGAGGAACGGCTGATGATAGAGCAGTGGTTTCTGCTGGACGAGAAAGCCAAGCTGGCCGAGTTGCGGGACCAGATTGAGCAGAAGGAGAGAGCGGAGACTGAGGCAGCCAGGGCCAAGATGGAGGAGGCCATCGCTCAAGCTGAGAAAGCCCGGGCAGAAGCTCAGGCCCGTGCTGAAGCTCAGGCGCGAGCCGAAGCTGCGAAGGCAGAAGCCCAGGCCAGAGCTGCGGCACTGCAAGCTGAGATAGACTCGCATATGAGGATGCAGGTCCCGGTGGCGGACCTGGCAGGCACCATGCTCAACAGTCAGATTCAGGACCAGACCTGGTCTTCAGGCCAGTCGGATGGTGATGTTTCCGGGGACTTGTGGAATGAGGAAGATGAGGAACATGATGTGTATGACATGGATGGTGGAACTACCATGAGTATGCAGGATGACTGGGGGGATGCAGACCTGGATCTTAATGCCACGGATGGCAGCCCCAGATCCTGAGCACAAGCTGGAGTAGATTGATGTGGTGGCATGTGAAACCTACCTGGAGCCAGCAGCGTTCCGTCTGAAACCCAACGCCCAGAGCATGATCCTTCAAGTTTTCTTGTGAAGCGTCTCCGAGCCCAAGGGTTTCTATGGAGGATCTAAGTTTCCCAGCTCTTGGCCTCAGGCAAGAATGCGTGCAGAGAGTCGGAGCTGCCGCTCTCGGCGGGCCGATGCCAACCGGCTTTCTCTCATGTGCCGAAGGTTCGGGGGTTCATTCTTTGAATTGTGTTTCCATACGTGCATCTTCTGAGCCTGTTTGTTCTTCCAAGCACTTTGTGGATGTTACCATAGCCTCAGTCCTCATGTGTTAGTCGTTCAGGTTAGGCGAGGGCTGAACGGAGGATGGAGGAGTCAGTAGCTACGGCGGCTATTGGACAGGAGCAGCCGCCCACATGAACTAATGCAAACAACCCGGTTCAAATGAACATAGAGATAACAGAGGAAGTCTAAAATTACAAACGAGCGCAATGTGTTGACGGTCCCAGAATGGGTCGAAGCTGTTCATCCCATGCCATGAGGCTACCGACACAGTGACCGCAAGTTTAAAATATATATCCCCATGAATTGTGTCCAAGAGGGGAACGGTTCCCCGTATTGGATTTTTGAAGAATCCACTGAAGAGCTTTGTGGCGTTCCCCACCGAAGTCCGCGTTGTGTGGGGTTAAAGCAATATCGACCTTGAAACAGCCGTAGGAGTAAGCATAAGATCGATGATGTTCAAGCGCTGGGTGCATTACTCCCCTGCCTTCCCATTTCGGTAAGGCATCTCGGCTCCTCATACCATAGTGGCTAACTTTTGTTTAGAGCACCCGACCTTTGCTTTCTAGAATAGGAAGAAAGAAGAAAGTGCTTGAAACGAAGAGACAAGTAAAGGGGCGCGAACAGGTGGGCCGGACCAGTAGGACGCCGAAAACGAATCAATAATAGCGGTCAATGACTGGGAAGATATTGAGCTTGAGTGCAATGGATCCACCGGCAGTCACGGGAATCCAGGCTATAGCCCGTCCACGGTCTACCATCCCGACCCGGCACATTGTACCTACCTCTAATTTGAAACCCGATACCCCTTACTCCGCAACCGGTCTCCCAGCCTGACCCGGCACATTGGATATATACTACTAATTTTAGACCCAGTATCCTTACTCCGGAACCCGGCTTTCTTTGATAGAATATTTTGAGAATGCAAGCTTGTTAGTAAGTTGTTCTTTTGCATGAGCCGAGCCCAGGCCCGGGCTGATGGGAAACGACTCTTAGCCACTATCCGTGAGCTTCTGTGACCTCTTTCGCACGGCGGCCCCTAGAGCTCTTTAACCCCAGAATGACCGGGGGTGTATTTAATCTCAGAACTGGGGTCTTCGGAGCTATTTCCCACATAAATCTACTTCGAGACTCTTCCATTTTTCTTCACGTCGATGCTACCTCCAAACCCTGAGAAATTCATGGATGCCTCAATCTCTCACACTCTTTCCAACGATATCAGTCTTGCCCCCATGCGACTCCGATGGAAGCAAGCAAATCTTCCCGCATCGTTTGTGAAGTTTCGGAAAGGCCGACGGCTAACCCTGGCAGTCGGGCCTGATTTTCCACACCCTCGGCTTGCAATACGGAACCACGTGTCCATGCTACTCACTACGCGATGACCACGGCCACAACATCACAAATGCTCTATAGTTCATTCTGAAGAAGAAGAAGAAGAAGAAGAATTTTATTTAAGTCCACTAAGGATGGGTTTCCGTCATGGGACTGATTTGTCATACATACAAAGAAGGTATAATGAAAAATTAACCGCTATTCTGAATCTGGCCTGAGAACTAGTGATGTGAATCATTATATAATGTCAGGTATGTTGAACTCTTGAAAATGTTGAGTCCGCTTCTCCCACATTTGCTTTAAGCATACACCCATGTAAATAGGATCGTGAAAAGAGAAAAGCTAAAGTGAAGATCGTGCTATTGTAAATAGAGGGATAAAATTCCGCCGAATATCTTCATAGATGTGAAAGAGGAACACAAAGTGTTCTTCGCCCACCCTGTATAACCCGCAAATTGACTCCTTTGGTGGCTTAGGACGAGCCATCTATCCGCCTCAATCCTAAGACGGTGAGACCCAACACGAAGATGACCTATAATCATCCTTAATTTGAAAGACATAGGGGTGCGAAGGTAAAGAGGGAGCACTGGTTTCCCAGAATTAGATAAAGTACGAAAATACTGTTTACAAGTGTCAAGCCTAGGGGATAAGGAGAGAGAGAGGAGACTAAGTATAGGACCTGCAAATCAAGGCGGCTCGACTTATTTGGAGGAGGTGGCAAGAACTGGACAAGGGGATGGGGCGGAAGACTCTCGAGACAAAATCCACATTTCTGCAACTATGAGCAAGATTGCGCATACCAGCAAGTCTTATTTTCCGAGATGGCTAATTTCCGGGAGGACTGAAAAGCAAAAAGAAGGTATGAGGAGGGAGGTAGGATGATCCGAATGAGCTTCTTCCAATGAACAGAGGCGGTAGAAGAAGTTAGTCAAGCGAAATAGACCATCCAGCTCAAGCGGGAATGTGGCAAACTCTGCAAGGAAGATGGGAAGGGGGACATACCTCTTGCACGCAATGTGGGGACGAAGAAAGGATGTCTGAACCTCCTCCACCTTGCACCAATCGTCGGGAGAGAGGTACGGTCCCCAAAACTCCGCTGCATACATAGTCAAGGAACGACGACCGTGTTGAATAACCATTGCTGAGTGGGGATGTCCTTGATGTGCATCCGAGAGCACTGTCTTCGAACCCCACACGCCGATGCCACACCCTTGAGAATGCGAGCGGAGGCAGAGCTTCCATCAAGTGTCCATACAGAGTTCCACCTGTAGACATAAGATCGAACTACCGGACAAGTTCACCTTATAGTAGAACTTGAGATTGTGTTGCACCGATCCTGCTGAAGAACATGACCTTAGTCTTCTTGAGATTGACCTCCAAATCTCTTGCTTGGCGACAATATGTCAAGTTGTTGTTGGAGGCCCTCAGGAGAGTGGGAGAGAAGGGCAATGTCATCCGCATACAAGAGAATAGCAATGTAAACCAAGGAAAGGAGGCAACTAGGATCCCCATACTCTGCAATCCAAGACTCCAATTCATCAATGTAAAGGCCAAATAGGTTAGGAGAAGATGGATCTCCCTGCCACACTCCCATGTTGCAAAGCAAATCCAACAGGTCAAAAGCAGTAAAAGGAGTGCGGGTCTTGGCTTTCACCTTGTCATATAGAACCCCTATGACATGTAGAAGATGAGGAGGCATACCAAGCCTATGGAACCGGTCAAAGAGCTTCTCCTTGGAGATAGAATCAAATCCCCACTTGAAGTCAACAAAACATACATAAATATGTATGTTATCCTTGTGTTTGCTTTTGGCTTCTTGAATAATAGCAATAAGAGTGAAGAGATTATCCTGGTGCGCGACGAATCCAGCCCCTGCCCTAACTCCAAAGATTCTCACCAAGTCGAGTGAGAATTTCCAAGCAAGAGCTAAAGATCTTGGCAAAATGGACTCAACCATGATATACCTATAGTTAGATGGGAGTCACACCGTCTTGAAGATGGAATGGATGTCATTCCAAAGACCACTCATCCGAAATCCATGGACCAAAGCCTTGAACAAATAGCAAGGGGGAGCAATCACCATAGGACTTGCATACGAGAAAAGCTCTCAGAATGTCTTCGTGGTCGGGGCTCTACCAGATCTAAGGTTATTGATGGCGGTAAGGATAAGGTCGAGTGAAAAGCTTGACCCGGATCCATGGTCCTAACTCGAGGGGTATAGATTCTAAAGAAAAGAGTTTGGACATATTCGATAAGCTCGAGACTAGCTTGGATAGTTTGATGGGAATGAAACTCCCTCCAAAAAGCAGCACCGCCAGGGGATTCCTTGAGGAGCTTGACAAGACGATCACGTTGGGAGGAAAAGAAAGCACTTTTGACAAAGAATGAGGGCTTTGTACGGCTTGACAATTTTGTACAACTGGAATGATGAGACTTGGATGGAACCTTGAGAGCTCAAGGTAGTTGTGAGTATGGAAGGCGTTTGCACTCGCCATCAAACCAGTGGATGACGAGGAGCAGTTGGAAAGCTTGACGGTGACAAGGTTTAGGAGGGAAGATTTGATGTGCACAAGAAAGCACGGCGTGAAGTGAAAGCGTAAGCTTGGGAAGGGAAGAGACGGAGGAATAGCGCCAAGGATCTTTTCAAAAGAGAGGAGTATTGGGAAGCTAGACGATGGTCGAGGAAAAGCGACTCTAGGAGACTTGTGGTATTGTAGAATGGCTTGAGGCTTATGACACGAGATGTGCCAAGACAAGAAGGCATGGTCGACTCTAGAGGCTTGAAGTTAGAAACATAAAATTGATGCAATCAAGAAACGAAGAAGCCCGCCCTAGAACGTAATCAAGAACAGGAAGTTGACCAAGGCGCAAAGTGGGTGATCCTCTCGCCTGTGCCATTGAGAGAGTCCGTTGTATATAAATAATCCATGTGACTCCATGAGGTTGAGAAGTGCCCTGCCGAAAAGATTAACCTAGTGTGGATCATCAGACCTTCTCTGCAGGCCCAGGTCTGCGACGTCAAGCGGGAATAGTTGATGTCGATCATTTGGTGCGTAGATAGAAGATTGTTCCGAAGAGGTCCAAGCATTGAAGTCTCCAACCAAGAGAATATCTCCTTGAGGCATACGGTTAGATGGAAAGATGGTTGCAGAAACCTTGATCCATAAGACCCTCGCGAAGGAGTCCTCTCTAACGACAGTGATGAAATTAGAGAGAGAAGATCGGAAAAAACAAGCGACGCCACCTGCAGCCTTGGGCATCTTTGAAGAAACATAATTCCTGAAAAGAGAAAAAGAAAGGAAGTTGGGAAAGGTGGGGCGTTTGTCTAGCCTGGTGTTCATGAGTTTCAGTAAGGAAGATCAAGTCGTGCCCCACAAAAAGATGGAGCAATCCGCTGGTTGTGCCCATAAAGATCCATTACAATTCCAGGAAGCCATCTTGATGATTCCTCGGTGGGCATTGCAAAGCAGTGACCTTCATAAGGTCAAGAGCCGTCGAACTCGGGAGGGCTCTTTGACAATCACCGATCTCCATGGAAGAAAGGCCTTCCCACGAGCCTCGAAGCCGCATCAAAGCTTGCTTGGTCTTCACCGTAGCTTGGTTAAATCATCTCCTATATAAATATCTTGGTCTCGGAGATTAGTATGGGCGCGCAACACTTGGAGCCTATACTGGAGAGAATGGAAACGGATGAGAAAGACTAAAGGACGAGCAGGTCCTTACCCACCACCAAGCATTCGGAAAGATATGCTCGTAAATGGAGCTTCGTGGCTAAGAACTGGATATGACTTCTGCGGTGTTCGACCGACAAGCCCGCCACTCAAGATTGAGGGAGCGCCTGATCCGTTCTTGAGATTCAAGAATTGCCGCATCAACGGCTTCTGAAGGCAAGGATGGCACGGCTTGAGGAGGAGGAACCAACAGCGAGGCATTGCCCAACTTCTCCACTTCGGACTGCATAAATTGTTTTGCTGCCAAAATCTGGTCTGCGACTTCGAGTTTGGAAATGGACATACTGCTAGACATATCCTACACTTCTCCTTGGACGAATTTCTTGAGCTCCAAACATTTAACTTCCATGGAAGTGGAAGCTTGCTAAATAATATCTTGTTTGAAGGTCGCCACGCCTCGCTGAGCGTAAATAATGTGCGAAAACTCCACTGAATGTGTCCAATCGCCGGTGATGTTGGAAGACGTCTGTTTTTAATTGAGAAACCGCCATCTTTGGAAGATAAGAAGGCAATTGCTTGTTGACGGAAGCAATTTGGTGTTGATGCTGGAGAAGATCCGCACGTATGACTAGAGATTCACGCTCCAATTCCCTTCGAAGTGCAGCAATCTCGAGTTGCTGGGCCTGAATCTTGTCTTCAAAATGTTGCTTAGAAATTCGGAACTCCGATTTAAGTTCGTGCAACTCAGCTTGGGAAGCCTGAAAGTCTGATCGCAACTTCTTCATATTAACTAGGAAAGATTTGAACAGCCTCTCGATTTTATTCTTGCCCCTCGTTCCCTTGGAGGATGTGGGAGCCTGCGATTCTGTAAAGTCTGTGGAGTCCAATAGTGAAACGATTTCTCCTCCAACAGATGGTCCACATCCAAGCATGATATCCGAAGCCATAAGAAAGTAGGTGCTGCGCCTGTGCGCTCAAAGGCGGGGCCCGCCATGTATGCAATGGTCAAGAGCGAAAGGAGGTAAGAGAACCAGAAGCCACTGGGCCTGAGCCCAAAGCCGCTCGGCCTTCCGAGTCCGAGGCGTCCCGGCCTCCCCTCGCCCGCTCAACCTCCCGGACTCAGCCGGAGGCCGCATTGCCCATGCCGCCCGGCAGACCTCAGTCCGCACCGCCCGGCCTGGCTAAGCTCGCGCTGCCACCACAGCCTCGGGCCTCATCGCCTGTCCGGCCTCAGGCCGCAAAGGATCGTCACCATCCTTCACGAGAGCGTGGAGCTTTTGTGAAGTGATTCTTACGACAGTGATACCTACGCTCCTACCGCTACACCCTATGGAGAGAGAGTGGAGCTTATGTGAAGTGATTCTTACAAATGTAACCCTCGGTTAGGTTTAGGGTCCATAGACTGCACCTCAACCACCTCCGATCCTACCGCTACGTGCTATGGACTGCACCTCTCCCACTCGCCCAGCTTCGTCCACGCAACCTTTGGACTTCACCTCTCCCACTCGCCCAGCTTCGTCCACGCAACCTTTGGACTTCACCTCTCCCACTCGCCCAGCTTCGTCCACGCAACCTTTTGTCTCAAGGGTGTGCCAATTCTCACCTTTTGTCTCACATAGAGAGGAGACGGGTGTGCCAATTCTCTCTCGAAGGGATGGGCTCGGGTTACCGAAGACAGTGAGGCCCGTACCAACAATTCTTCAATACGCAGCAAGCACTCCTTCTTCAATACGCAGCTAGCACTCCGACGCAGCAAGGAACAACTTTATTGATAGTCAGGTTCTAGTTTTACAGTCTAACTGAGTGCATGCGGACATACCGGGCCCGGTCCCATTAAAATGGGGATCACAGAAATTGACCTACGCCTCCTCGCGCGAGGCAGGGGTCGAACCTGCGACTTTCTGCTTAGGAAACAGACGCTCTATCCACTGAGCTACACGCGCGCGGGGGACACTCATCGTACGTAAAGAATTATAAAATACTATTAACAGTCAGACCCACCAAACCCGGACACACATCGCTCCTGTCGCGGGGATATGCAGCTAGCTGAGATTTAGGGTTTCAGTGACGCATTCTCACTGGCGGTAAGAGATGAACAAGGCTTCGCCCAGAGTGTTGTTCAGCGGCGATGTGTTTGGCAAGCTCAATGCTCTATTCAAGAGAGTGGCGTCTGTAAACAAGAGTAATGGACCCTTTGATGCTCTTTTTTGCGTGGGACAGTTTCTTCCTACTGATGCCCAAGGAATTGAGGAGGTTGAGGATTACGTACAGGGGAGGAAGGCTGTTCCAATTCCTACGTATTTCTTAGGAGATTATGGTGAAGGTGCGGCCATTCTGCTGTCAGCTGCCAGAGCAGAAGCTGCGAAGGCTGGGTTCACCTCTGACGGGGTTCGGGTTTGTGAGAACCTCTTCTGGCTGAGGGGGAGCGGTATCCTGAATTTTAAAGGATTGAAGATAGCGTTTCTGGGTGGCAAGCATGATGCGATCCTGTATCATGATGCAAAAGGTGCAGCCGTGGCAGGGGCTCATCACGAGGACGATGTGGATGCTCTGCGCGCGTGCGCAGATGATCCTAATGTCGTCGATGTGTTTCTCACCAACGAGTGGCCAAGTGGGATTCTTGCGGGTGCAGATCTTTCAGCTGTCCCTGCTGAGCTGAGTCAACCTGCAGGTGAGACAGTTTTTGGTTGCTTGGGATTACGGTGATCGGATTGAAGTCTGTTGAGGGATTCAGTGAATATTTGGCGTTCTGATACGGCAGTGTTGGGGTACAGGTACATCCGTGGTAGCAGAATTGGCAGCAGAGCTGAAGCCTCGGTATCACATAGCAGGGTCTTGTGGAGTTTTCTATGCTCGGGAGCCGTACACTACCGATGGTTCTATTCACGTGACGAGGTTCATCGGGCTTGGGGCTGTCGGCAATGACAAGAAGCAGAAATTTTTACATGCCCTATCTCCTACACCAGCGTCTGCCATGACACCGGCAGAATTAGGGGTGAAAGTCGCAAATACTACCCCGTCTCCGTATGAAGTGGAGGGAAACTCTGCAACTCAAAATGCAGGTCAGGTTTCTGTAAAGACCAAGGCAGAGAGTGCCCCGGCAATGGAAGATAGTCTTGAGGGGCAATATTGGAGGTATGCTGACAACAAACGACAGAAGACACGGGATGGAACTGGCGGAGAAAGAGTCTGCTTTGAATTTGTTTCCAAGGGTTCATGCTCGAGGGAATCGAGGTGTCATTTCAAGCACGATATAGATGGTGTACCCATTCCAAGAGGGTCCTGTTTCGATTTCATTACGAAAGGGAGTTGCGAAAAGGGTGCTGACTGTAGGTACAGACACAGCTTAGAGGCAGGTGGCGATGGCACGGGTCCGAAAACGCCTGCGGGACCTTGCTGGTTTTGTCTCTCAAATGCTACTGTAGATGCACATTTGGTTATTAGTGTAGGTGATCAATGTTACTGTGCTTTGGCCAAGGGACCTTTGGTACCCGGTCACGTATTGATCATCCCTATAGAGCACTTCCCTTCATTGATGTCGCTCTCATCAGATACCCAAGATGAGATCGACAAGTATAAGGATGCGCTTAGACAGTGCTTCAACGGACAAGGGCAGGCTGTTATCTTCTTTGAAAGGTATTTGCAGCTTCGGGCGGGTACACATGCACACTTACAGGTTCTTCCCATCCCCCTTCCCAAGGCAGGCAGAGTGCAACGGGCTTTCGAGTCAGCAGGAGTGGGTGTCGGTCTTGAGTTTCAGGTGTTTCCTCCAAGCGGAGATGCTGAGGCAAGGAGGCAAGCTTTGAAAGATTTTCTTGGTGATGGCGTCAACTATTTCACTGTGGAGCTTCCTGACGGCACAGTCCTTGCCCAGCCATTGGCTTCTGGTGTAAAGATCCCCATGCAATTTGGCAGGGAAGTATTGGCAAATTTGCTAGACATGCCAGAGAGAGGTGACTGGAAGACTTGTAAAATCAGCAAGGAAAAAGAGACAGCTATGGTGCAAGAATTTTGTAGGATATTCCGTCAATTTGATCCGGACAAGGATTGATCTTGGCTCAACTCAACACTGCATTGCCGAGTAAGCTCCATCATGCAGCTCGGGCCAACTTCCTGTGAAACTTGTCTGAGGTGTACGGAGCGGTACTTCATGGTGAGGAATTCAACCTCCAACTGCTTGAAGCAGTGCCGTTGTAGGCCCTCGAAGGGTAGGTTTGTTTTTCCTTCTTGAGCAGAGATGTAGGGGGGCAATCTTCTGTCAGACTTTTTTGCTTCATTTGCAGCTGTGCCTGTGAGGTGCATGAAGGTGTAGATCAGAGCTTGGAGATTGTATGACGTTCAAGATGGAGAATGCTCCACGTAGCGCAACTTCTTGGGAAATTCTGACAGTTTCTGCCTGATCCAATCAGGACTTGCGATTGTTGAGCTGTTTGCAACCGAGGCGTGGTGACGTGCGATTCCGGGATCTCGCATCACCCAGCTCTGAAGACCGCGCTATGTCTCCCCAGCTGCCCAAGATCACGGCTTGTCCCTGTGCCTCCGGTGTTAAATGTAGTTGTACAACAGCCCTGTGCAAATTTAACTGTACCTCGTCATGAGCGCAGACCTTGTACAAACATTGGAAGACGGAAGCCTCTGTCTGTTGTGGTTTGGACCCAGAGCCAATCCTATCCTTTGTACTGCGTTCTTATTTGCGCATTCGGGGCCGCGTTGTGTATCACTTCCTGCTTGAGGGAGTCTCATTTCACACCTTCAGATTGCTCAGCCGTAGCAAGCGCGGAAAGGATGATGGCCGGACAACTGTGTCTCTCGCGGCCCGTTGATTTGAGGGGGTTGCGCGTATGCAGGAGTCCGCTGGGAAGTCGGGTGAGGTCCCAAAGACGGGGACTGGGCGTGTCATGTGCCGTGTCAACTCCAGCTCAAGGCAGCGAGCATGTGAAGAATGCGGGCGTCAGCTGGGGCTCTGATGTCTACTCGGTGGAGACGGCAAATGCGTGCCAGGAATGGCTGTCCAGGGAAGGGCTGCCACCGCCCAAGGTGGCTGTGAAGAAGGTGGACACGGGTGGGAGAGGGATGGTGGCGGCTCGCAAGATTCGAAGGGGAGAGTTGGTCATTTCTGTTCCTTCGTCAACCATCATCACAGTGAACTCCGTAAGATTCAGCCCTGCCTCCTTCACCTGTGGAGGGTGAGGGGAGTGGTGCTGAACTTGGTGGGCCTCCTGGTTTGGCAGAGGTGGAGCTCACCCGAAATCGGGGAGATAATGAAGCAGGAAGAGGTGCCAGAGTGGCCCATGCTCGCCACGTATCTCGTCAGTGAAGCTTCCCTGGGGA
The DNA here is from genome assembly GCA_010909165.1 of Anthoceros angustus. NCBI lineage: Eukaryota > Viridiplantae > Streptophyta > Anthocerotopsida > Anthocerotales > Anthocerotaceae > Anthoceros > Anthoceros angustus. The sequence goes on along the minus strand of VJWM01000044.1, from coordinate 1,597,702 downwards.
AGGCCTCAAGATGGAGCCACTACATAGATTCCCTGCCTCAGCAGCCCAGTTCCATTTTGCAGTGGTATGCACAGCGCATGTCAAAGTTGCTGCTGGTGGCTGTCATGGTTGATGTGTTGTAATTACTCTGGTCGGTGGGTTGCTCTCCCAACAGGTCTCTTGCTGACGTGAATAAGTACCTCTCTGCGTCGTGCACAAGGATACGAGCTAAGGAGTGCATTTCGGACGTAACTGACGTGTATGCTCCCATCCAATTCGTAAGTCCAGTCGGTCTGGAGGCCCTTACGTTGTTTGCTCTGCAAGAGGGTGTACGCCTTCCTTGTTCAGAGTGAGCGAAGTAGCTTGGAGCTGATGTTTACACAACTACTGTCGAATACCAGATTTGAAAGCTTGAGAGAAAAGATCTTCTCCAAGCATCCTGAACAGTTCCCACCTCAGGTATGCTGCACGATTATGCTTTCTCCTGGACTCTCGTCCAAGTTGACAATACCGAAATTTGCTGGGTACTTGTTTCAGGTGTTTCAGTTGGACACTTTCATATGGGCGTTTGGTATTCTCTTCTCTCGTGCGGTAAGTACTCAATCAATCATCTCACACAGGCTGGTTATTGAGAGTTGGGGATTTTTATATCTCAGAACCTCACAGGTTGTACGTCCAGGTTAGGTTACCTACGCTTGGCCAAGTTGCTTTGGTTCCGCTGGCAGATATGTTCAATCACAGTACTGAGGTACCTGCATTTCAACGAAAGAGCTAACCGAGGGCTACGTCTACTGGTGGCTGCTGTGTTAGTGTCAGCTGATGTTTTGTTACTTACAGAGGCTGCATTCCTGATAAATTGCAGGCTAAGACATTCCTGGATTTCAATCCGTCTTCAGTGTCAGTTCAACTGGCTGCTGGCCAAGACTATGATGAGGGTCAGCAGGTAGTTTTCACACAAAGATGGTCTGAATGTGGGTAGAAGCTTGATTTCTTACTCATGCGGCGGGCTATCATTGTCAGGTATTCAATTCTTATGGCAAGCGTTCCAGCAGTGAGCTTTTAATTGCTTACGGCTTCGTGCCGTCGGAAGTCAATGATGAGGACGCGGTAGAATTGTCATTGGGACTGGACCCGCAAGATGAAATGTATGAAGCTAAGCTCAGTGCCTTGAAGGAGAACGCCCTTGCTACGTATCCTGAAAGTTTTAAGAGTCTGTGTTTGAGTGCTGTCAGTGTTTCAATGGTTGAATCACGAAGCGTGAGTGTTTAGGGTGAGCCTCTTGACCGTATCCTAGTCCGCAAAGGTACCCAGTGAGGAAAGATGGCTTGGCAACACAGATGCTGGCTTATGCCCGTCTAGTAGTAAGCCCAGCCGAACTGGAGCCGACTTTCAAACAGGTAACCAGTGATTTCTCTCAGGACGGTGGGGATGATGTTGTGTGTCCTTCTTTGATGGCTGTTATCGCTGTGATCTCGCAGATGGCTCTTGCTGCAACCGATAAAGCGTCTGCGAACCAAGACAGCCTGTACTTGTCACAGCTGTCGTTAGCTACTGACATCCAGGCTCACGAACATCTGCTGGCAACATGTGAAGCTGCCATCTCCTCATACACTGCTTTCTTGAAGGTGATGGCTTCTCCAATTAGAGCTTCTGCTGGTGAGAGCTGTTCAAATAGTAACACATTGCGCGCGTTGTTCCAGGGTAAGGAAAAGCTGGCCGACAACATCATCGACGAGGCAACCGCCACCTCAGAATCCCCCAAAGAACGAGCCCAGTGGCTGATGCAAAGTGCTGTTCTGCTTTGCATCAACGAACGCAGAATACTGTACCGTCTGCAAACTGTGAGTGCTCGTGTGTGCACGGCGGGATGGTATTGTGCATTTGCATCGGAGGGTTTCCGTCCAGTCTTTGTGACTTACGCATTCTATGGCTGGCAGGTTCTCCGCAGTAGGTTGCGCGAGTTGCGGGCTGCGGTATCTGGAGGAGCGGACCCAGACAGTCCAGTGAAAGCGTCCTCACTGGGCTTGCTGAGCGGGATCAGAAGTCTTCTTGGCAGGTAGCTAGAGGTGTGTGGGCACACCGGTCCTTACAAGATTCCCCCTACGTTTTGGTTAGGCGGTGGTGGCCAACTTTTAATATACTAGATCGGCACTTTGGGCCCAGCATCTCACCACGCCCTTCCAGGCTCTGCAGAAAAGAAGCTGGCTCTCTTCCCTCCAGAGAAGGAAATGGCTGGCTCTTTTCTTACGAGAGAATCAAATGGCTGGCTCTTTTCCCCCAAGATAACCAAAACGCTGGCCAGCTCTTTGCCCTTGAGAGCTTCATGATCTCCAGGAGAGGAAAATGGAGCGCACGCTATTGATCCAGCTGAGGAGCTTCTAATAGACTGAAGAGTTCAATTTGTACAAATGCAATTGCCTTGGCATTTCTCAAGTTGACATCGTCCACGACCAACTCAACTGGCCAGGCGTTAGCCCGTATGTCTGTCGGAGCCAAAAATGCGACACTGATGCACTTTGTGCAAGGGTTCCACGCGACATTACGGCATTGAAGCGTCGGGAAATGTGGTGGCCTGAGGAGAGGCGGGCTGCCTCCATCAACGATCTAATGGACCAGTAATGTCGTGCATACGTTGCAAGAGCACTCCCGGATTGCTGTTCACCGTGAGACGCTGAGCTCCTTCGGGAGCTAGCAAGCTTGTAGCTAGTCAGGATGTTGCAGGACTTGGTAGAGGACGAGGATGTGGAGCGGGATGACAGTCCAATGCGAAAGCTTAAAGACCTGTGGGCGGGTCGCCTGCTCCAGGCTATGAGGAAGGATCAAGAGCGTGCGGACATGGCAAGGCTGGGTTGGTGGGTCCGGAACACGACCATTCCTTTAGTCCCCGAACACATGAACACCATCGCGCATCCCTATCCCGAGGCCTTCAAGCCTCAAGAATTCCGGCTGGGCCTGCTTCACCACAACGCCAGCGATGAAGCCATGGATTCCACCTCCGAGAGAATCAAGCGCGCAATTGCGGCTGTTGTGGGATCCCACTTCAAGCGCAGACACCCTGACGACGACATTGAGCGTTTCTCTTCCACCGGCGACGTGACCCATGGCTGGCATGGGTTTGTGAACTCCATCATCCTCGACAAGAACTTCCCGTGGAAGGGAGCATATGCTGTCTACTACTCCACTGCGGAGTCCGTCAAGCTGGAGGCAGCCAATCCCGACATCCAGCACCGACTGGCTCTGGATGCAGTGTTCGTGCTGGTGGTGCTGTGCACCCTGAGCAACAGCCTGGACGAGTCTACGAATTTCTTCCACAGGAAAGCTCCCGCGGCTCTCTTCCAGCAGCATTTCCAGCACGTAGTGCGGGAAGGGGGCCTGGAGGGCCGCTTGGGATCCTTCTTCACCGATCTCGTGCTCCTGGAGAACCAGATCCCCATGGGCGTCCTCTTCATGGTGAACAAGGCCCTGCACCGGATGTACGATGACTTCACCGCCACCCACACCGACTCCCTCGAATTTGCCCTCACCCAGGCTGTGGTGCGCTGCTTCCCCTTCATCTGCAACAGGGCGCGATTGCATGACAACATCCTGAACAGCAAGGTAGTGATAGGGCTGTCGGAGAACATGCACATTCTGGACTGCGTCTACCGGGTGGTGTGCGGGAGAGGGTCGAACCCGGACAAGACGGAGTCCCTGCAATTGTCCTGGTACAACCCAGTGCCCAGCACGGTGGTGGGATTCCTCGAGCTCCTGGCTCGCCGCATGGTGTCCTGGTGGAGCATCCGGTACCATTTCTGGCACTCCACCAGCATGGATGATAAGACGGGGGCGGAGGAGTTGGAGCTGTATCGGGTTCTGCCTGCCAGCAAGCTTGCGGAGGCCGGGATCGTGGTTAGGGCCACGGCTGTGACTCTGCAGGACGTGCAGTTCGAGGCCAGGAGCGGGCTGTGGCGGCACCCTACTCTCTGCTTGCCCAAGGTCAAGATCACCAACAACACGGCTGCCGTCTTCCGCAACCTTGGCTTGTATGAGCAGCTGTGCTACCCGGACAGGTACTTCGTTCGGAGCTACCTTCAGCTCATGGACCAGTTGGTGGACAGCAAGGAAGATGTGCAAGTGCTTTCCAAGCGGGGCGTGATTGTTAATCTACTTGACGACGACAAAGCTGCAGTCATGTGGAACCACATGTGTGATGGCTTGTCTGAGCCTATTCACAGCGATGCTTGGGAAGCCATGGTGAGCGCTATGTGTAAGCATTATACCAAGGTTGTCCAGAGCAGGTGGTATGAGTTCAAGCGAACTTACTGCGACTCGTCCAGACCGTGGGTTATAGGTGGCTCCCTCCTGTTCCTTCTCCTCACAGTCTGCACTATCACCTCCACTGTTATTGACATACTCCAGTTCGTGGATCCTCAAAAGTAGGACCTGAAGAACGTTGGTGAGTGTCTTCAAATGAGGCAGCAGGTGATGCAAAGGAATGGACGGGCCTTAGGCCATTCCCAGGTTTCACCCTGGTGCATTTGCACAACCACTGCCAGCCATGGCCGAAGGTAGCGGTTTCATTTTTTTAATGCGTGATGGTATTCAGTGGAGGCTAAAGGTACTTGGCAACCCACTTCACGGAAGTACCAGTCAATGAGCCTGGACAAGCTGCCATGTGATTCGATGACTGAAGTTGCAAATGCTGCATGTCGTGCGAAGATACGATTTCGGAGACGACCTGCGGAGCATGACAGCTGTAGGTACTGGCGTCACTGGTCTTCTTCAGCGGAGCACTGTAGCCTTCATGCATGCGGTATCTTTATATGGGTTTTGGAATAGACTATGTACATGTGTTGCGTGCAACTGTCAAGGTGCTTTTGTGTTCACGCTCTCTTGGTTGATAAGAACGGCTTGCATGTTTTTTCATTCCAGTTGTTTATGTTTCCCGGCAGATTTGCTCTTCACACCGACAGACCCCCATCGCCAGTTTGGGGATGGGTTTCTCAAAACCAGCTCTGGATACTAAACGCCTACTGCTGCTATGGAACAAGGACTGGAGGTTATCAGCAGGGTGTTTCATCAGACCAAAGAAGTTGGGCTTGGTGATGGCCTACTTACATTGCCCCTCCGACATGGCCCTTGTATATCGGATCGGGGCTGTGGGATCGGGTACCGAACCGAGCCGCAGCTCAGGTCTCGTGAATGAATACCTTTCTGTTGAATTTAGCCTGGGACGTTCCAAATCAACCGCCCAGTCCCAGAGGGATTGTCTCCATATCATGAAGTGCATTCGTTGGAGGGTTGGTGGCTTCGGTTTTTCCTTCCTATCGCACTTAGTTCACTACAAGATATTATTTGATTTTATCAATCTCTACATGATATTTTATGCTTCTAGGTATGATGCATTTTTAAGTTTAATATTTTATAGAAAATACATAGTTGGAATCTTTCTTGATGTTATGCATATATTGTTAACAAGGTTAGTATCTGCAAAAGCTTGTTTGCAATTTTGTGAAGCTTGTTAGTAGTTTTGGTGCAAGGAACTTTTGTCTCGTCTTTGCACGACGGAGGTTTAGGGGTGACCCCCCTAAACCCGCACATGACCCACTAAACCCCCTTAATCCCCCTAAACCCGCATATGACCCCTACAACTACACATACCTTCCTAAACCCCCCGAAACCAGCACATGACCCAGTGACGATCAAAACGTGGTTTAATGAAACCCGCCAAAACTAGTTATATATTGTTCATTTCTTGGAGAGAAAAAGCAATCAAGTATGAGTATGCAAATGTATAGCCAAACCCAGGCCATGGTTACTAAACCAAGAAGAGTGACATACAAACCGCCCTAAGGGTTGGTTTCCGTGAGACCATTTGCGCTCAACATGTTGCTGACTCATGCATCTAGCCAAACCATTCTTTTGTCCGTACCTTCATTAATCTTAGCGAACCCGTTAAGTTTGAGTGGTTTATTTTTTGGAGATATTGAGTTGAGCGGGCACTCCACCAGGACCGTTCAACAGATTATATTTCCGTTCAACAACATCCGTCTTACAATCACCACTTTGTAACAATGTGGTTGCACAACCTAGCAAACTTTGGAAGTGGTTTCCATTGCCTACGAGATCAAGGCCATGTTACCGCGGCAATACATACAAGACCGACAAGTACTTACGAAAGTCAAGTTATTGGGGTATGGACAAGACCGTAAGAGATGCTCATTGTCTACCCTAGCACTTCTATCGACTTGTGGATGAAGCATTGAAGCTCTAAATAAGACAGATGATATCCTCCCTTCATGGAGGGACATTGAGATATGAGTTCATTAGAACTCCATAATTAAGTTATGAACTCCATAGTTAAGTGTCCTTCGGACGGATCATTGCTTGGATGGAGTGTCAACCATCCCCCAGCTTCACGGACTTGTGGGTGCACCTGTTATAGTATAAACATCATGCCCTTACCTCCACAATGTGTGGGGCCAACATCATGCCCTTACCTCCACAATGTGCGGGGCCACCGTTGTTATTACTCTATGGGATAACTCTAGATCAAAATCCCAGTGCGGGACTTCGATGTATACTTTGAAATATTTATAAAGTTTCTTAATTCACAAAAAAAAAAAGTTGATGCACATAGCACTTTGCATTATAGTGAATGACATGATTCCTTTCCTCAAACAGGCTTACAAAGGATGATGTCAATGCATTGCCTGATAGTGAAAATGAATTATATAGGGATGATAGCAAGCAGGAGAAATAAAGTTTGCATATGCTAAAAAGAAAAGACGCATAAAAAATGTTGTTGCCATTACAATGGAACAATGCGCTATTGTCGCCAATACTAGAAAGGAACAATGCGCCATTCGTTAAAGTCACGACAGCTCGAACAATGCGCCATTCGTTGAAGTCACGACGGCTCCTCTTAGTTAAGAGGCCAAGTGAGCAATCAAAGGGTGTGAATGAGCAGCACCAGTACCTCCCCCTCATAACAAATGTCCATTTGTGGAAAACGTGGTCACTTGATAGCACCCAAATATGGACGTGGTCACACGCTGCCGTGCTTTTGATGAAGACCCGGCTGACCGACTCAAGAAAGTTCACGCCACTCACTGAAGAGACACCTGAGCATCATTCTTGCCCAAACGTCGCACCTCCTCATAGGCCCTGCTACACACATGCAAGCATAACAAGAGCGATGTGAACAAGAGCAATAACCCGATGTAATCCGACTGATCTGCTGTAACAAAGAAAAATCATTGTCGCACCTTTGTACGTTGACCCATGGTGTCAGAGCAAGAGGATTAAGACATGCCACTGGAAGGGTTACCTCATGGCTTGGAGGAGGGGAGCCCGTCCGTGGGCAAGACCAGCGCATGAGGAACACTCTCTCCAATTAAGTTATCCCCCTCCCGGTTCTCCACGGTGCAGATGCAGATCTGTGAGGAGAATGGAAGAAGTAGCACCAAACCGAAGAAACATCAAACCGTCTACCTTGGAGAGCCGCGTGCTGAAGAAGCTCCACCAGATTGAAAACAAGCACAGAGACACGCCTGCCGCGCAGCCTCCTAGGCATCATATTGAGAGACGTGAAGGATCTTCTCCAGGCGTGTGAGGCCCCAAATCCCCCAAGCCATCACTGTCAACAGCGATGAAGCTTCGTGAATAAGACCTAACCATGTCAACCTCGGAGCTCAGTGAGCGCGATAGTGGTGGTGGTGGTGGTGGTGGAGGCGCACCGGTGGTGGAGGTGGTGGTGGTGGTGGTGGTGGTGGTGGTGGTGGTGCCGCAAACCCTATCACACAACACTACGCTAACCTCCGCATCGAAATAAAGGAAAAGGACAGATTCACGGGTGTAGACTACGATGTCTGGGCCACCCGAATGCAGGGACATCTTGAGGACGCAGACCTATGGACAATAGTCAATGGGTCGGTGCCCTGCCCCACATAAGGAACCCCAGACTACGATCAATAGATAAAATCCGACAGAAGAGCCCACAATCTGCTAATTGCCGGGCTTGACAAAGCTATGGTTCATCACACCTTCGGTGCCTTAACGACACAAACCATCTAGGAATACTTCACACAAATGTTTGAAGCCACCGATGCCCAGCACTCGGCCACCGCCGTAAGGAACTTCCACAACCTTAAATATAAGGACTGGGAAAGCATCCAGGCACATCTTAGCACCTTCCGCACTTTGAGGGCAAGACTGGCCTCCTACGGGACTACCTTAACAGAGCATCAGGTGGCCATAGCCCTCCTGATGACCCTGCCGACAAGTTGGCGCACATTTGTCGCAACCAGAACAGCCTCATGAAGCAGTCTGCACACGCGAAGAAGCTCAAGCTAGGAGAACTCATAACCCTCTCGTTGGTCATCGCTGCAATAATTGAGGAGGACTCTGCTAGGGGTCCCTCCAAGAGTGTAGCCCTAGCGTAAGCTCTCTTCACCTCACAATCTAACGGACAAAGATAGATGCGAAACATGAACTGGCAAAGCAGGAAGGGAGGGGAAGGTTCTTCCCAATCAGGCCTTGCTAACCCCCATCGTAAGGGGAATCAAATCGTGCAGAAGTCAGTATTATGAACTAGACTGCCAAGAAGCAAGCGAACCAAGAAGACAAGGTTCCCCAAGTGCCCACCTTATACAGAGACCGCCAACAATTCTGATTACCATGCTGACCACCACCACTGGAAGCTACTCCTCCTGGTACTTGGATAGCAGCGCGTCAGCTCATGTCTACAAAGACCGCAATTGTTTAAGCACCTATCGAATTCCACATGGAGGAGGATCGATTTATGTAGTTAACAACAGGTCTACAGAAGTAATTGGCACTGGCACAGTTATCCTACAGTGCAGAACTGGAGGCACGATATCACTTTCAAATGTGTTCCATGTGCCGACGGTCAGCAAGAACCTGGTATCTGTGAGCACTCTAGATAACGGATAACAAGCAGTATGAGATTCACTTCAAAGCTCAAAAATGCGAGATTTGTCCCTATGATAACCCCGTTGAGGTCACCTGCCACGGATCAAAGGAAGACAGGTTCTACCTCTTGGAAGCCTCCTCACTTCTAGGATCAGCTCACTTAGCTCGGACTTCGTCAAAGGCAGAGATAACCAAGCTCTGGCACCTACGTTTAGGTCACCCCAACTTGAGGTGGATGAAAGAAATGAAAGCTAGTTAGCTTTATGATAAACCCCTTCCCGAATTCAGTAACTCTCTATTCTGTGAAGGATGTCTGCTAGCAAAAAGTAAGGAAGTGCCATACCCACGTACTTCCTCTCACCGAGCCACCGAGCTACTTGAGCTGGTGCATATTGATCTTTGCGGACCCATGTCCACACATTTGTTTGGAGGAGCTTCCTACTTTATGCCTGTCATCGACGACAAGCCTTGTATGATCCACACCTACTTCCTCCAGCTCAAGAGTGAAGCCTTTACCAAGTTCAAGGAGTTCCACGCAATGGCTGAACTTCAGACTGCCTACAAGCTCACTGTGTATGCTCGGATGGAGGAGGTGAATTCCTCTCTGGCGAATTAAACTCTTGCCTTACAGAACGAGGCATCACTTGACAAGTCACCGTCCCATACGCCCATGCGCAAAATGGTATCGCCGAGAACCGCAACTGAAGGCTCCAGGAGATGGCCAGGGCCATGCTCTCACATGCCACTCTGTCAAGTGGTTATTGGGCTGAGGCCGTCTCGTGGACACCGCAAGTAAGCAGCATTCTTGAGATGGCTTGAACTAAGCGGGAGTGATGAAGACCCAGCTGACCGACTCAAGACAGTTCATGCCATTCACTGAAGAGACACCTGACCATCATTCTTGCCCAACCGTCGCACCACCTCATAGGCCCTGCTACACACATGCAAGCATAACAAGAGCCATGTGAACAAGAGCAATAATCCCATGTAATCTGACTGATCTGCTGTAACAAAGAAAAATTGTCGCACCTTTGTACGTTTACCCAGCTTTCACGTTGCTTCTGCACATCAACACGAGATCATCAACCACAAAGCCAAGACTGGATGGCCCCACAAGGACGTGGCAATATCATAGATAAAGAAAATGTGTACACTCTTCTCAAGGCCTCAAGGCCTCGAGAGAACGAAACCGGCAGACCCCTCATTCGTAGCTTGAGGGTGCCCCATTCCTACCAGAGTTTTAAATGCGTTTCCAGCAATTTTTCCAATGGACTTATGCCGACACGAACAGACGAGATCGATTCTAGTCCTATGGCTATCGATATCATTTTCATTCTATTGGATTATCGCTAAATAATGGATTCTGTTGAAGTCTCACAGCAGACCCTATGGATACCCGGAACCCCTACGACAGGAGAAGTATGGCAAATGCGGAAAGAAGCGAAGCGACTGGTAGACTAGTCCGATACTCGAAAAAGTGAAATGGATAATGGAGGAATCCTGTACAGCTAGTAAAGAACTGGGCAGTTTGCGCGGAGATTATTCCGCGGCAGTTGTTGCCCTCCCTGGAAACGCCTGCCTGTGATTTGCCCAGGAGAAAGCTGCTCTGGTAGGTGTGGGGCGGCGCGCGCACAATGGCAATCGGCGGTTCCGACCCTCCCTGGAAACACCTGCCGGTGATTTGCCCAAGAGAAAGCTCTGGTCGGTGTGGACTGGTCCCAGGTCCCAGGTCCCAGCGTGTCAGGGACAGTGTGTAGCATAGTGTGTACGTTCCTAGTACCTGCTTTCTTGGATGATCCCAGTCCCGTAATGCTCGGTGGTTTGCGTCATTGATGTCAGTCAAGTCAAGCAGGCAGTCGGTAGAGACAGGACGAAGGATGCGCAATCGCCCTTTGCAGCGTGTGAACGTCACTGGTGAATCAGATAATCGGTACCGGACTGCATTACCAAATCCAGACGCCTGCCGCCGGAGACTGGAGCACTGGAGCACGGGCAGCCCTCCTGAGTCCCGTCGCACCACTCGCCTCTGCACCAGCGTAAGATCGCTGTCGCGTGCTTTCGGACATCTCTGACGTGTCGCTTTTGACCGCATTGGAGATCTATCTGGGCCTTGTATTGTAAAGCACACGCCCTCAGCGTGGAAGCACGCATTGAGAATTGCAAGGGCAGTGCTGCCCACCACGCGATGGACGCATCTGGTGGTGGAATTCTGGGAGGGAGCACAGGCCGGGTCTGACCGAGCTCCAGAAGAGGAGCTCGGACAGGCTTGAGAATGGCAGGCGGGTCTGAGGGAAGGTCGCTGGCCCTCACTCCGTCATGGGTCATCGCCATCGTCTGCGGTGTGTTTATCGTCATTTCGTTCATGGTGGAGAGGGCCATTCATCGGCTCGGCCACAGCTGCTGCACTTTCTTGTTGCTGGGCTCTGGGCTGACGTGAATTTGTTGTTGTTGCGAATGTTTTGCTTTCGAGAGGTTAGGTGGCTCAGGCTTGCAGTGTGCCGTGGTGTTCAATCTGCAGAGTTGATGCTGTTGGGGTTCATGTCCCTCCTGGTCACTGTCACGCTGTACTACGTCGTCAAGATCTGCCTTCCAGCCAGTGTGCTGAAAAAGTGGACGCCCTGCGCAGCGCATGATGCAGGAAGCGGCCTTGCTTGTGGTGCCACTGCAGCTGCCAAATCGGTCTCCAAAGTAGATGAAAGTGGACCAAGGCGGTTAGAGACTGGCCTTGTAGAATTTGTACAATGACGATTTCTCGCAGGTGAAGGGGAAGCCACGTATGCATGCCAGGGTGGTTGTTCCGCCGGGGTGCGTTCTTCACTTCCACCAGGTGCAGCACTTTTGTCTTATTTCCGATTTTCGTCCCAGGCAAGCTTACTCGGACCGTGTTGCGTCTGCGCAGCGTCAACCGCTCATCTCTACCGAAGGAATTCACCAACTGCATATTGTTATCTTCGTCCTATCAGTTGTGCATGTTGCGTAGTCAGCTCTGACTATGGTTCTGTCAAGGCTCAGAGTACTTCCCTTCTCTTCCTCTTTCTGATGAACTTGTCAACAGCAGGCTCTCTCAGGATATGTGGCTAATTCGTATACTTGGCTGATTCAATTGGATCTGCAGATACATTTCTGGAAAAAATGGGAGGTGGAGGTTCAAGCGGACAACCATGATAATATGAAAGGTAACTGGTGCCCGACACAAATTTGTCTTTCCCATCTTGTGAATGTCTGGAATTGCTAATCCCTTGGGCTGATTGATGTATTGGATCACTGCCTTGGAAATCTTGCACAGCACACAAGGGCATTGACAATGAACCGTCAGTCCACGTTCCTTCGCTTCCATACCTCGACTACTTGGAGCAAGAATCGCTTATTTCTCTGGATTGTACGACATAATGCCATCCTTGAGGCGATTGGTCATCACTGACGAGTTTACTACCGAAAGTTGTGTTCTTCATTGCGTTTGTTGCTTATTGCTTCTGCTTCGAACTTCCTGTTAGGTTTGCTTCTTCAGGCAATCTTATGGATCCGTGACCCAGGCAGACTACCTAGCCTTGCGACTGGGTTTTATCAGTGTATGTCTCATCCGGTGTGCTTAGCTCAGTAATCTCGATTTTGCCTGTGGCCCGATTGTGAGAAAGGGCTTGGCAGCAAACCTGTCTAACTTTTGTCCATCCACTTGCTCAGAAGCACAACCTCGACAAAAAATTTGATTTTCACACCTACATGCTGCGGGCAGTGGAGGACGAGTTTAAAGAGATCGTAGGAATCAGGTAGGTTGTGTTCGCTCTTCAGATCGTGCGTTGTTCTATCTCAGAGACAGTAGCAGAAGATCCAAAATCCTTTACGTTTTGTCCTATGCCGCTGGCACTGCATTCATGTGGGGATATGAAAATTCCTGTCTGCAGGCACGGACTTCTACTTCTGGATATTCCTCGTTCCACCCCTTGTAAGACTCCCACGCTGTGTCAAAGTGCAGCGTTACCCATGAGACCTGGAATACACACAAGGCTAACTCCTTCTCCACTGCAGACGTTGCTCATAATTGATACAAAGCTGCAACATGCCATCGCCACTCTTGCAATAGAAAGTGTAGGTCCATCAGATGAATATGCCCCGCATACAGTGCAGCCCCGTGATCAGCTATTCTGGTTCAAAGATCCTCGGTTCGTGCTGCGGTTAATTCACTTCATCCTGTTCCAGGTAATGCTCTCATGCATGTGCCATATACCACCTCAAGTCCACCTCGTTCTGGTGGTTGTTGGACATGGCATTTCCTGAAATTGACCCGCTTGTCCGTCGTTGTGTGCCAGAATGCCTTTGGGCTGGCAACCTTGTTCTGGGTAAGGGAACAACCCGGATCCCTTTGCCTGGCATCTTACATGCATATTGTGCTTTCATCTGAATTCTGGCTGGTTGTCGTCTCTTCTGCAGTGGCAATTCTCTCTTAAATCTTGTTTTCTGGAACACAAGGTGTACAGCATCATTCGCCTCCTGCTGGGGTAATCCACAACTTCCCTCACTAGGTTGCAAATATGCCCCTCTCTGCTTCTCAAAATGCTGATCTTTTCCCGCACAGGGTCTCGGTTCAAGTTGTCTGTAGCCACACCACCCTGCCGCTCTACGCCCTCGTGAGCCAGGTACAAACTCAGACCTCTCCATGGGAATGTTCCTTTCCTGGACAATGGGAAACTGTCTCTACTCCTGGCACTTACCCTAGGAGAACCGCCGCATTGCTGCAGAAGGGCTCCTCTTACAAACTAGGGGGAAACGTGAAGGGAGCTCTCCACGGATGGAGAAGACGAGCTCAGAAGCGGCTTAGGGTGCGAGATGAAACCAACCGAGGCAACAGCCGTGAAGATAGCAGGAGCCCTCAATCCCAATCTGGGAGACAGCGGGTAATCACGAATGCAGGTGGTCACGACGTGGTATTACAAATGGCAGGAGGAACCCCAAGGCCGTAGGACTTCCCCGTCCTCGTCAAGTTCCATACCCATTACAACTTCACAAGCCCAGGAGCAGGAAGATGCCACCGATCTGGAACCATCCTTTACAATCCCCTCTTGTTCGCGCGCTCGCGTCCAGCTTGGGCGAACTAGAACAAGGTGCTGTGGACCGAAAAGAAAAAAGCCACCTAACCTTGGAACAGTAACCGGTGGGAACGTGTCACAGAACGGTTTGTGCAAGGGGGCATTGCGAGAATCGAACTCGCGACCTCTTGCACCCTAAGCAAGAATCATACCACTAGACCAAATGCCCTTGGTGCTCAACACTATGCAACACAGGAATTAAGTAATCTACTTTTGTGGAACTTGTATTGCAGTACAGACAGCAATTCTTGGTGTTGGTAGTGGTGGGCTCACGGCATTGTCGTTGTTGGATAGTGACGAGCACTGGTGGTGGTTCACCTGTTCTTCAAGTCTGCGTCCGCGGGACATCCCCTGCTCATGCTGATGCTCTGTTGCCCGAGATGAACCAAACCCGAAATGATGCGATTAGCAGAATCCTATCGACCTCGAGTGACGGGAAGGGAAGGTATGTCAAGGAAGAAAGGCCAGGATCATCGTATCCGTCGGGCCTGATGAGGAAGAAGCGCTCCGGGGTCCCGTCGTCCTCCTCGTGAGTTTTTTTACAATACCTACCCGGACTTTAATGTGCTTCTTCTTCTTCTTCCCATGAGAAGAGCGGCAACAGCGTGGATTCATGCCACCCCACGAGTTGCAGTTGCAACTTGTATGCAGAGGTGAGAGTCATGAAGACCTAGGTATGCAGTCGAAGTCTGGATGGATGATCGATTGTCGTCTCCAGGGTGCCCTGCGGATTCCAGCCTATGCCAAACCTCTGCCTGTCATGTCAACTACTTCAGGGCCACTGCCATGACATGTCCCACAAGCCCATGAATCCACCCCACACATTTGGTTGGTTGGGACTCGCTGCTGTACGCAGTAACGCAGGATGTGGCGGCCACAAACAAATGCATGACAGCCTCGAAGCATGCGGTACATCTCACCTGTCGCGACTCGCAGAGTGGTGGCAGTGTATCTTTGCTACACTAGCCGGTGGGCCCTTGGCGGCGCCCGCAAGAGTGAGGTCTTCATGGCTCCTCCACGGGTGACGGGGGCCGGATCATCGGAGGCCGTGAATTGTCATCAACCCAGCACAGGAACCTGGCTACGCGAAAACAGCTATACCACCATTAGAGGAGCTGCATGAAGCTGCCCAGCAAAGTTTGCGTTCTCCCCCACTCCATCGCATGTGGTCGCGCTAGACAGATGATGTCATGCAGTGGCTGCCAAGCAGGCAATCTTGCATACATGATACAGCCCAGCAGATACTGACGCGGATGACGCTGCTCCAACCCCCCGTGCCCCAGGGAATATGCATCCCTCTCGCTAGTGCTGCAAGATCTGCAATATGGAACATGTGTAGCACTAGCACCGCAAGCAACCGATGGAGAGGCGGATTCCCTTTCTCCATGTGCTTCAAACCCCACCTTTATTAAAAAAACTGTGTCCCCAACCAGAGGCATCTCGCAATCTAGTCGCCCAGACGACATCCCACTCGGCTTCTTCCCCAGCAAGCAACGCCTGCTCCGGGTCGTTCCTTGTCCTTGCTGGGGTGCGGCACCGAAGCCGTGTAAACCCGTCAAAAGAAGAACGCATGAGTGAGCATGATTGCCCTCGGGCTCGCCCTCCCAAGGTAGGTGATGCAAGGTGGGGACGGCAGGACAATTCCCAGCCCAAGAGATGAGGACAGGTACTGGCTGCTTCAAGATGAGCGGAGCAGGCAGGCTTTGGCTTGCAAGCACCGAAGGTATGTTCCCATCATGAGCCATGTACTGCATGTTTTTCACATCCGGATATACATGGAGTCTCATCTGGCTGTGGCTGTGGCTGTGGCTGCGGCTGCGGCTGTGGCTGTGGCTGTGGCTGTGGCTCGGTTTGGCATGAATCGGAGAGTGACAACAAGCATATAGAAAGGTACATATGCTTGGTGACAGTGGAGTTTGGCACAAGGTGAAGCATCTGATGGAACTGTTCACCAGATTCCGGTCCTCCAGTAGGCAGCTGCGCTTGGGATTTCAACCGAGTCTGGACACAGCTCGTGCAGTGGGCAGAGTAGCTGCCGTCGGGACGCGGGTTGGATGGCGCGCCCGGTCTTGGGCTCCGGCGACGCACAAAAACCGAACGCGGACCCCAACCCGAACCCGAACGGAGCGAGAAAAGAAAACGCCAGCCAGGTGTAAAGCGTTTCGCGCACCCCAGGCCTTACGGATGAGCATCCTATGTATGTCCCGAGTCAGGGCACCCGCATGCGCCCGGGCTAGACGGGGCCCGTTATGTCCGTTGGGCGTCGTCCAGGGTGCGGGAAGCCAGAGGCCGGGTGGCGCAGCAGCCGGCGACGTGGGCCGACCGTTCCGCCCGCCGCCCGCAAGCGCCCGGGGTAAGAGCTTCCCGGGGCGCCAGGCCGAGGGGGCAGCCGGGCCAGTACCGTATTATGCGGGCGCACACGCCGTGCCAGCTGAGGGAGGAAGAAGGTCCCCGCGCAACACGCAGTCCACAGTCCACAGTCCACAGTCCACACTGTGGCCGATGCACTTGCTGCTGCTGTTGCTGTTGCTGTTGCTGTTGCTGTTGCTGTTGCTATTGCTGTTGCTGTTGCGCGATCGGCATTGTCTCGGTGCCCACCACAGCGGCCTGGCCTGCACACGTCTCTCTTCGCCGCGCACCTGCTCCTGTGCGTGTGCCTGCCTCTGCACTTGCACTCGCACTTCCGTCTGCACCAGCTCTGGCAGTGGCACTGTCCCCGGCACCCGCACCCGCACCCGCACCCGCCGCCGCAGCAGAGCAGCGCCCACCTTTTCCTGGGCATCTGGGCGCCGCCGCTGCGCCTCGCAGGCTGGAGCCTCCTGCAATGCGGGTGTCAGGCTTCATGGGCAATGCGCTCGGGGGAGGCGCGGAGTGGGGCAATTAGAGCCTGGCCTGCCATTCGGTACTTGGTCAACCGCAGCTGCTGTTGCTATGCCTGTTCCTGTTGCTGGCTTCCGTGCTGCCGCTCTGCATCCTGCTCCCCACCTCGTCTGCTTCCCAGCTGGGCGAAGGGGCTTGCAGCTGCTGTGTGAATGTGGTGCCCGCTCCGGGAAGTAGGTTTTGTTTGTGCAATGCCGTGTGAGGCCAGATCGAGCAGTGCTGGACCTGCTCCCGGGCAGCATTTGCTTCTTGTTGGCTCTGGGCTCTGTTTCCGTGCTTCCCCTAAGCTCCGGTGTGTGGATTCGTGCAGGCCTTGTGGGCACCAGATGCGGGCGCCGGCGGAGGGGCTTTGAGATGCGGATCGTTGGCTTGCGCGCAGGCATGTGGGAAGGAGAGCGGCCAGCGGATGAGGAATTTCTGCGTCGCGTTATATCCAATATACTGGACCCGACACAGTGGCAGATCGACGTGATATGGGGGAAGGTCCTTGTGTAGCAGTGGAGTGATCACTCTTTTTGGGGGAAGGTGGTGGATAGCGACAGCAGGGACAGGGTACTGGCGTCCGGGGCCAGTTTATGAGGGAAGGTAGGTGTTGCAATTCGGAAAGTGGAGCAGCGCGCTGTGGAATCTGTATCTATTGGAGCAGAGAATGTGACCGGGCACCAGTGTCGGCCTCAAAGTCCCCGCTACTGTTCATCAGGCGTGTCAAGCATGACTTTCGGTGATGGCGAGATGACAGGGCTGAGGCATTCTCATGAATTGCTTGCTTGCCGGCACTGTAGATTGTGATTGAGAAGTAAGGAAGGTTGGGTCTTATAGTGTCTGCTGAGAGCAGGTCTCCCCAGGCGTAACTACATTCGTGAGCCTTGTGAGCCCTTCTGCAAAGAGGCATTTCATCAGGCAGAAGGGCTAGGTTTCAAGGTGCCAACTCGGGATTGTCACTATGAGTGACAGTGACAAGCAGCAGCCAAACGGCCATGCTCACCATATAGACCCAGAGCTTGGAACTCCGGTACTGTCACAGCATCTCAAGCAGATCGGGGACATACTGGACAATCACCGTAACCGACTGGAAGAGTTTCGGCGCAAGGTAAATTTCCCTCGGCATTCGGTTTGTTGTTTGGGGCAGCTTGGATGCCTGCAGCGTGAGCGTAACCCAATCTCTCTGGTTCTTTCCAGGTGCCAGAAACCGACTTGAGAACTCCCTCTGCCAGTGCTGAGACTCTCGTCTCTGACATCAAGAATAGCTCGAGGAACTTGAGCTGGTTTGGCCTAGCCTTCAAGTTGGCTGCTTACATCAACTCCAAAATTGATCAGGTTGAGCATGTTGGGGACGAGGAGAAATGGACCAGCTTGACCAGTCAAACTGAGCATGTGGGCAAACAAATCGGCGAGCTAAGGCTCTTCCTGCCCACTGATAGTGACGTGTTCAGAATTGCTGCCGGAACACTTCTCTATTGTGCTGCCGTGATAAGATACCTTGAGAGAAAGCCGACCTCTTGTCAAAGGTAGCTTGTCAGTACGTAGATTGATTTTAACACAAGCGTGTCACATGGAATTAGTGTGTTCTTGCCTCAAGTTTGGCCAAGCTCTCTTTGATGTAGTGTATGCAGAAACTGTGTTTGCAGGTTTTTCTGTGTGTCATCTGCGGATACTGGCATTAAGCTGCACCTAGAGAGGGCAGTTTGCGAGTTGAAGACTCTCCAGGACAATTTGACCTTTGCAGCATTAGCTGCAGTGAGAAGTCGTGTGTCCCATGCACCTGACGCAATCAGCACCCCAGATCTGGGACCTGTCATCAGTGTCGGTATTGATCAGCATGTCAACCACATTGTGGATTTCCTTCAGCAAGAAGGGATATGCACCGTTGGGATTCACGGCCAAGGTGGGCTAGGGAAGACAACTTTGCTGCACGAGGTGATCACATCAGTAGAGAAGAATGAAAAGAGGCTCTTCGCTTTCATTGAAGTTGGAAAGAATCCGGATGATGTGTATTTGAGGAAGCTGCAAGCATCGCTTCTTCAACAGCTCGGAGGAGGCCGCAAGGAGTTCTCAAATACTTCAAAGGGAAGGAATGCTTTGCTGGATCAGTTTGTGAACCTGAAAATGGGCTCCAAACAGGCTCGCATTGCCATAGACAATGTTTTCGAAGTGAAGCATGTCGTGGAGCTGCTTCCCCCCAATCTGGGAAAGATTCTGCCTCCCAGAAGTAGTGTCTTGATTACCTCTCGTTCCAGTGCGGTCGTCAGTAAGCTTGATCAGATCTGTAAAACCACTGTTCATCCTTACTTTCACCTCTCCTACAAGCTTCCTTGCCTCTCCCCCCAGCAGTCAAGAGACTTGTTTCTCTTTCATGCTTCGAAGAGAACTGATATGCCGACGAAGAGTGTGGAGGCACTTCTAGAGTTCATTGTACCCCAGTGTGAAGGTCTTCCGTTGGCTCTTAAGGTCATCGGTTCTCTGTTTTCCGATGAGGCTAATCTAGTGGAAGAGCAGTGGGTTGCCATTGGGAAGAAGATGAAGCAGGCTGAGGAGCTTCTACTACCAGAGGACCAGATTTTCGGAAAGCTGCAAGTGAGCTACGACAGACTCAGTCAAGAGATGAAGGAAACCTTCCTGGACATAGCTGTACTTTTCCGGGGTTGGGATTGGAGGATTGTGGAGCGGATTGTGGGGAAGGAAAAATTGAGTATCCTAGTGGAGCAGGCATTGGTTACAGTCAAGACCAGAGATACTGAAGGCCTTACAGGGATTGCTCAGCTCACGAGGTATTCGGAGTACCCATGGAAGATGGAGCTGGTAGGCATGCATGATCTGCTGTCCGACATTGGTTCCAGCTTATCGCAGCAGACTCGTGTCCGATCAGAAGATGCCAGCCAGTTACCCGAAATATTGGGTGACAAGAATATGGTAAAGATAACTTGCTCTTTCGTACATGTCGTCTGTTCTCCAAGTGTCAAGTCTGTGCGTTTGTTAGGGTCCTTGTGCTGTTGTTGAATGAAGAATTCCACGCTCCTTGCAGGAACTGAAGAGGATTGAGGGCATCTCTCTATTGAATTGTCATGATCCGTTGCAAGGGCGATTCGTGGACAAGATGGAAGGATTGCGGGTTCTAATCCTTCAGGACACAGCTGTTCGAGGATATCGTGTTGAATCACTGAATGAACTAGAGTTCATTTATTGGGGCTGGAGCCGGCCTGTTCAGGACATGAAGTTCCCTTTTCAACTGGGAAGATGTCGAAAGCTAGACATGGTCATGATACGGTGCAATAAGATCGATCTGAGTTTACGGGTAAGTATGCTTAACAATGATCATCTCTTGTGCAGTTAAAGCTACATCTCTAGTAGTGAAATCAAATCTTGACGTGTTCAAATCTTATGTGCAGTTTCCACCACAGCTTAAAGACCTTACTTTGATGGGATGTGTAAACATGGAGCGGTTACCAGAGCCTATCACTCAACTGTCTGCTTTGAGAGAGCTACACTTGACTGGCTGGAGCAGACTTCAAGAACTCCCCTCTACTCTGGGTAACCTTGCTGCCCTGAAAAGGTTTCACATGGAAGACTGTGGGACCATCAGATCATTGCCAAAGACTATCAGCCAGCTACAAGCTCTGGAGGAGATGGATCTCTCAGGTTGTCTGAATCTGAAGACTCTCCCAGCAGAAATTGGCAGCTTGGAGGCGTTGCAGAAGTTGAATCTGAATCGCTGTAAGAGCTTTGTCAGACTGCCTCCGGAGATTGGCTCATTGCATAATTTGAGCCGGTTATACCTGGGTCACTGCAACATCTCAGTGGTGTGCCCGGAAATTGGTGGATTGTCAGCGTTGGAGGAGCTGTCACTGACCGCTTGTGCCAGGATAGAAAAGCTACCAAAGGAGATTGGCAGCCTGACCACGTTGCAGAGACTGTCCCTCAGCTCTTGTAAGAGCTTGAAATCTCTCCCCAAGGAGATTAAAGGGCTCACGTCTTTGCAAAGACTGTCACTAGTTTCGTGCAGCGTCTTGGCTACCTTGCCGGATGAGCTTTGTGAGTTGACGTCACTGCAGTACTTAGATCTGGACTACTGCGAGCAGTTGCTGAAGTTGCCAAGGGGAATAGAGAATTTGGGCTCTTTACTCAGGCTTTCCCTGAGCTATTGCTCGAAGTTAGCGGAGCTGCCGACTGAGATCACCTTCTTACCCTCTCTTCAAGTTCTCAATGTGGTTGGCTGTCCTGCTGCTCACGACTTCTTGCCAGATCTTCGCAGGATGATTAGGGGCCAGGTCTATGTACATACAGATGACGAGCTTAAAGTAGATGGAAGAAGGCTTCTTCATCCAAGCACTTCAGGATCGTCGCTGAGCTTTTCTTTGACTTAGGCAGATTATACGCTTTGTCGAGGACTCACGACGGGAAGACACTCATGGAAGCATGTCAGAGTGCAGGAAGCCTGAGCTCGTGGGAGGCGATATACGAGGGAGTTAGGGATTCTGAATTGAAGCTGCCAGTCTCTTGGCAGTGACAGTCTCTTCGTTTTGTTGGGTAAGGTGTAGATCACGGTACTGGGACAGAAAAGCATCTCAGATCTCTTATTGTCTTGAGGACTTGGGAAAAAAAGGTGAAACTTGCGTTCTTCATTCTGTAGCGGCGTGATGGTGACATCCTCTCTAGTAGGCGTCTAGATGGCAGCTGGGGTGGCAGGAAATTTGTATTGCCGCGGTCACCGTCATAAAGCACCTATTGCTAATCCCTGTGCCACCCTGGTACTCATGTAAAGGCAGCTGTCTGTCATTGTTAATCCCTAAGCATTTGTAGGTGGTTGTTGAAAGTTGCCAAAGGTTCCGGTTCTTGGGTGCTGTGCAGTTGCTGTCATATGAAATCAGCATCTCATTGACCTTCGTGCTTTTCATGTTGACTGTAGTTCGACGGTCTTGGCTGTTGCTGTGCGGACAGAGGAGTTTGATGCATCTTTTTTTTTTGAAGGTTTCTGGTTCCCGGCGATTTTCCAGGGACTCAGATCATGCATGTGACCTGTCGCGCTGTCATATTCTTGCGCTAGCGAAGGCTGAGAGTTGCAAGGAATGGTGCAGTAATGGCTGAGGCCGGGGCACCTGAAGCAGGTGATGCAGGTCTACAGGAGCTCCTCTTAAGCAGAACCCAGCAAGAGTCGGAGAGCGGCAGACTTCGCCTCTCTGGGAAGCGACTGGCAAACGATTCTGCCCGACTCATTGCGAAGAGTAGAACGACGTTCCTGGTTCCCTGCATGCTGATGAGTGCCCAAATCACCCTCTTCCAGTACTTTGGGCTTCGAGGCCGAGGTTTCTTCAGCGCCGCCAATTCACAATTCCTGGCTGTGAGCATCATCCGAGATATCACGAGACAACAACTTCTTCTGGGCCCCGCCTACTGCACCTCTCTGTTGCTCCCACTGCTGCTCCAGTGCCTGACAGAAGCTGCGTTTACTCGAGCCATCTTGACCGCAGCTGAAGACTATTCGGATTCAGATCCGGACGACGAGATCAGCTTGGACACCCCAGCCGTCTTCAGCTTTTTGCTTGCCGCCTGCCGCTGCGTGGGCACTGCCCTTGCCTACACCTCAGCTCTAGCTCTGCTCGTGTATTCTGTCACTGGCGCTGCCTGGCTGTTGCCTCTCCCACTTCTGCGTCCCTCGATCAGCAGGTACGGTACCCTCTTCAACGACGCTCTGGTGCTTGGGAGTGACATCGGGCTCAGCAGTCTCACCCTACTTGCTTTCCCGGTTTCTGTCGACACCGCCAACTGGGGCTTCATCGCCCTGAGGCGGAGCTTACAGCTCTCGGAATTGCCCTACCTCCACGTGACCTCCTTTTGCATAAGCGCAAGCTTTGGATTCTGTCACTTGTTTCTCTCCTCCACCCTCGCTTGCAAGCTTGCCGGTCTCCACCAGACCTCAGCAAACCCCGGTCAGCATCTCCTGACATGGACATCGGCAGTCATGCTTGCGGCTCTCTCATGGCTTTTGAGCCTGCTTTGGCATCTCATCCGAACTGGCTTGTACCTCCGTTGCCGAGCTCGCCAACATTGTGCTACCGCTAATCTCGTCACTGTGTGAAAGCAACCTCTAAATAGATTGGATTAGTCTACCTCTTAGCTCTGCGTTGGAAAACAAGAAAAAAACAATTTGTAATATCGCAAGTTGTTTCAATCAGTCGAATATTCATATTTTATGTAATTATAGTTGTTCATAATTTGTTCTTGGAATGGCCAGAATGAACCCTTGCAGGCTCGCTAAAACAAAGCTTATCATATAACGTAGTTTTTTAACATGGGACAGACCATATAACATAGAGTTCAAAAAACATCAAGAATTATTTAGAGTGTACACTCCATCTCAGCAGTGACCCGTGACCCGACCATAAGTGGAGACACGCCGTATGGTCAAGAATGTATATAGTTTACTAGGAGCCGAGAACAATAGGAATGCACAAGCAAGTTAAGGAGAGTTCGAGTAAAGCACAACATCCTAGTAGTGATTCATAGAGAAATTGTTGTACCCATCTTAGTAGTGATCCAATGGGAGATTGTTTTACAAGGAAGTCTATAGGAACTTACGCACAAAATTCCTTCGCTAAAGAAGGACAAAACAAAAATATAACAGGTATGGATTTTTAATTTCCTCCATTATCAATATTTTAATAATTTTAAAATAATATTATTAATTCTATTATGGTAATATAATGACACAACAGTCCTCTTTGACTTTGTTTTCTTTTGTAAACTATACTCTTTGACTTTATTTTCTTGTGTAAACTATACTCTTTGACTTTGTTTTCTTGTGTTAACCATACAAACATTTTAGGTTTCAGAGTTATTCTGTGATAGGTAAACAACACCATGAATACTAGGGTAAAAGTCAAATTTAGTTAAATTTTACATTCAATATTTATAGGTCAACTATAGTAGTGATACAACTGAAGGAACTATTTAAAAACTACCCGATCATGACACTTGAAACATCCAACACATTAGGACTATTTTAGAACTGATAACGTGACTTACAATACTTAATACATGTTTGGTATCTTAATCGCTACAATGAATGGATCAACTGCACCAGCGCAAGACAATGTGTCCCTTCCTCTGGAGCCAGGTTATTGATTTAAACATGTTTTGCATCAATGTTCGATCTATTAACTAAATTCTCATTAAATTTTCTTCATCTCTTTTTATTTAATCAGGGCTTATTTATACTCATGATAATTTTCCGACTTTAAGAGATTTACCATCATCGAATGAGCTAAATAAGAATGTACATGTCACAACTTTAAGTTGGAAACATATTATACAAAACAACCACAACACCAGTTCTTCAGGATCCTTAGCAAATCCAATATGTAACGAATGTTTGAACGAAACATGTTTACTTCAAGTAAGTGAGATATCTACACAAGTTGTTCACAAAAAAATGAAAACTGCATTGCCTCGAAGTGCACCAATATGGCAATCACGTGATGAAAAACAACAAAAGTTAACTAGACGAAATATGAATATGGTTGGTCAATGTGCAGACCGAAATATGAATATGACAAAAAATGGTTGCACAAATGGTGATACAAACAAGTATCACTCGAATGCTTCATTTTTAAACAAAGAAAATAAGGATGAAGAGAAAAAGGAGAGCACAAAGTATCATTCGAAATGTTTGTTTCCAAGTGCACAAAAAAGAGATAAATCTAATCATGCAAATGCATACAAACAAAACAATATACCTTCTCACAGATCCACGCAATCACACAACATGTTTGAGGAGTTAAATTCGTGTTTATATGAGGCCAATGAGATTCCAAGCAAAAACAAAACAAATGCTATCCTCAGAGAAGATTTATGCACAACCTCGATAATGTACAACCAAATTTTATCAAAGGAATTTGTACCAAAAAATAAAATCCAATCAACAACAAGAAGGAAGAAAACAAGGAGGGATGAATCGAATAGTTCCAAACTATGTCGCAAGGATATCACACAAACATGGGATATCAAATCTACAAATGAAGTTATAGAAGACAGATATCGATATCTTTTGCAAAGATTATTCAGTTTCATTGGTTTAAGCTCATTAAAAAAATATTTCTGGTGTTAACTGAGTACATAATTTTTGCTTGGCTTATAGATAACATATTGTACATATATGTATGATACCAATAACTTGTGATAGTACTTTGTATAAAACCTTTTGTTGTCATATCGACATCTTCAATGCGGCGATTTCCCTATTCCTTCTATTATCCTATTATATTTTACCTAATAAGTTAAAATATCATTGATCTAATCTTTAAAAATTAAGGTTATATAATCAACATAAAATTTATTTTTAATTTAAATATAAAAATTAAATTTATGGATTTGAATTACAGTAAAGATATAGTACTTGGATAAACCTAAGTAGGAATGCAGGTTCATTGCTATTTTTTGTGACAAAAATTAGGATGTATAAGTATGACGTTTACGAAAAGAAACCTCTCGCGAAGCATGCATTGGCATAATACTTCCATTTTGCAAGTTGTCTGAGTGATTTTCTACCCAGAAGCAATCTTCATATAAAAAATATAAAAATCAGTTAGGCTCAATGGTTAAAAAAATATAAAAATATAAAAATATAAAAATATAAAAATATAAAAATATAAAAATATAAAAATCAGTTAGGTTCAATGGTTAAAGTAGTATACTAGACCTGCTTTAATTATTTTCAAATTAATACAAATTATTCCCCTATATAAAGGCCCCTTCAAGGCCGCTGTCTATAGTTTGTCTTATCCAAAACACTTACTTAGTGTGCCTAGTATGTTGTTACTAGTGCTATGAATCTTTGTCTTGTGTATGTCATTCTCTTAGTTTACAACAAACTCATCACCAGTGGAGGCTCTACCGTTAATAAGATTTAAGAGGTACATTCCAAGGTTCCAAGGCTGGTTGAAGGTCTTGGAGGGCAGCTTGAGGCATGGCCTGTCATTTGAATAGCACATAACTTTGCGACTATTGTAGTCCTTCATGAGACCGCATTATTCAGTGATCGATCCTGAACGAGAGATATCCTCTAGTCCGATTTCTGAGTCTTTCAGGCTGCTTGACCTATGGTGGGCAAAACTAAAATGTTGGTGCCGATTAGGCCTTTTGCTTCAAACTAGCCTCCTGCCCAGTCAACTATTTTAATGGTCATCAAGTCAGATGAATGTGAGACGTCATCTCATGTAACGTTAACCTACAGGATTGAGGAATCCAGACAATCAACGGGCTTGGCCCCAGAAGCTGGACAGGCTGTGGGTCACTTGCTGGACATTTGATTATATCTTGCCAGTTGTTGCACTTTAAAAGGAATGTGGAGACTTTATAAAAAGAACGAGATGGGAAATCCCATCTACCCCGAGGCAAAAGGGAACAAACCACGATGGGGTACCAAGCTAGGGGGGGGCGTG
Organism: Anthoceros angustus; assembly: GCA_010909165.1. Lineage (NCBI taxonomy): Eukaryota > Viridiplantae > Streptophyta > Anthocerotopsida > Anthocerotales > Anthocerotaceae > Anthoceros > Anthoceros angustus. The sequence goes on along the minus strand of VJWM01000044.1, from coordinate 1,571,412 downwards.
CCCCCGTTCTAATCTACCTTGTAACCCCCGACCACCCCCAAGATATCGTCGTCTAAGATAGAGAAGGGCCTACTTACCATTGGTGTCACCGATGCCGCGTCTCCAACACTCGTGATCGTCCTAAAGGTGGCGTTGGCCAACGCCCTTTGCAGGGCGATGGAAACCCTTTGCCTGAAATAAGCCACGACATTGGAAAGGGGGAGGCCAACTTCGCCCTTGTCATTGTGGTAGGCCCTTCTGCACTCCTTAATGAAACGAGAAAAAACCTTACCCAAGGCCCCAGGCTTTCAATGGCAGGGGGGATGAAAATGTGACCTTGCTGCATGGGCCTGTACTTGTAAATTTTCTAAGTTGTGCTCTCTTCCGCCGCCCAACCGGGAGGGTTAATATTGACATGGTCGCTAACAGAATCTATGGTTGGATCAGTGACAACCACGTCCGCAACCGAGACCTCGTCCTCCTGCGTTAAGAAAAGGTTAACTCTGATAGAGATGCCATTGAGCAGAGTATAGTGCCACTCTTTAAAAGGGAAGAAACCGCTCTCCTTGGCTATCGAGAACATGACGTCTCGCATGGCGTTGCGTGTAGCAATACGCTGTCCTCCTTTTGGACAATGCACTAAGTGGGCCCCAGGGTCGTCGATGGAGGCCCCACAGCAGTAGGTCGGAAGAGAACAAGATAATGGTTAGACCAGACCCATGCAAAACCTCGTCGCGGTAGAAAAAGAAGATGGTGCAATTCGGAATGCCTGGATGCAAAGGCGGCCCAGAAGCCGGGAACCTGCACCCTTCCTTGAGCAAGAGCCAAGGCAAGCTCTAGTAATAGATGAATCCAGACGAAGTAATAGATGAATCCAGGACAAGTAATAGATGAATCCAGAAGAAGACCTTGCAGCACCTGCCCATGATGCTTCTCCTGGAGAGAAGCCTGCAACCCCCGAAGCCCGTCTGCGAGAAACAAGGAAAAAGAAGGCATGGCTTCCCTGGCCAGAGGGGGTAAGAGGTCCCAAGCTGACCTTAGGGACACTTGGAGGGGGAAGCACCGGGCCTCCTCAAATCCTGCGATAAAATTCTCCAAAATGCTGCCCAACTTCCTATAATAGCCGCTGGCGCCGAGGCCTCCATGGCCAAAAGACCTGCGCCACCAAAAGCGACAGGGAGGGACGCATGTCACCGCGCCAGATCCCGACCACAAATTGGAAGGATAGAGACTGCATAACCTGCTTGTCGAAATCTCCAAGTTGAGAAAGAAAACTGGAGGGGGGGGGGACAGTGCGAATGAGATACCCAGGGCGGCGCACGAAGCAGGAAGAGAGGATGCCGAAGGCCACCTGCGGGATCGTCGATATGCGCAAGATCGTCTTTTGAAGCAACATCTATAAATTCCCGTATAAAGCCCGGGGGCCCGACCGGGACTCCAAGGACTTGCAGCCCCTGTGGAGAATCAATATCCTCCCCAAGATAATGAAGAGGGGGCGTAATACCGGACGCGGACCAAACCTTGCACTTTAAGATCTTGACCTTCAAGCCAAGGTGGGAGAGCTCCAAATGCCTCCTCGATGTGGTAATGCATCTTTCCATCCGTCCTTGGGTCAGTGGACCAAGTCAAAGATGCTTTCGACCTCTTCTCGTTTGACAGGCCCTGAAATGCGCCATCGCAAAGAGAACTCCCCCCAAGGGATCCCCCTGCCTGGTTCCCGTTGCGGAGTCAAGCACGGAGACCTCCTCCACCGAGGGGCCGTGCTGATAATATAAGTTAGATGGCGAACCATAGAAAGAGCAAACAAAAGAAATAAGACTTGCTAGTTGCCTACCCGCATCTTTAAGCTCTTGGATAATGGCCGCCTTGGATATAATATTAAAAGTGTTCTCAACATCGACTTGAAGGGGAACCCAATCCAGGTGTAGCTGGAGAATCGCCTCGACTCCAAAACTCACCGTCTTGTAGCCCCGATGTGGCGATGCCAAATTAATGGGGGCTAAGATGAGCTCAATTGCTCTATGAGCTAGAGGGCAATGCGGCTAATAAGGCGAGGCGCCTCTCCACGGCGATTGGGCACACCCCCGGTGTGGGCTTCTCCATAGCCAAAAGCCTGCTGGTCCCCAACACCCATGAAATCTGATTGGGGTCTCACCTCGCACCACAACCGTCGCCAGGATCAAAAGCTTCGAAAATCCACTAGACGGATCCTCAGGATAGAAGTAGTCCCGGAGGTGATAATAGCCAGTTCTAGAAAGATCTCCAGAAGAGAACCGAAGGCAGAGGATACCAAAACCATCTGTCCATACATAAGGGCTCACCACAAACTCCAAGATATCCGGTGGGATGGGGACATTTGGAGTCGGGTGAAGGGCCGAAGAGGAGCAATAGTCTCCTGACCTCGAGCCACCGGCTCGCCAAAGGGCACGAGCCCGAGGCACCCGCCCCGCACGCCGCCTCCATTATCACATTCAACTCTCTACCCATGGCTTCCTCACATCCTCATGTTGCAATCACTTCAAAGCAGGGCCTCCTCAAATCCTGCGATAAAATTCTCCAAAATGCTGCCCAACTTCCTATAATAGCTGGCCGAGGCCTCCATGGCCAAAAGACTGCGCCACCAAAAGCGAGGGGAGGGGCGCATGTCACCGCGCGGATCCGACCACAAATTGGAAGGATAGAGCGCATAACACCTTGTCGAAATCTCCAAGTTGAGAAAGAAAAGCGGAGGGGCGGTGCGAATGAGATACCAGTACGGCGGGGAAGAGAGGATGCAAGGCCACTGCGGGATCGTCGATATGCAAGATCGTCTTTGAAGCAACATCTATAAAATTCCGTATAAAGCCGGGGCCAAGGACTCAAGGACTTGCGACCCGTGAGAATCAATATCCTCCCAAGATAATGAAGAGGCGTGTCTGGGACGGACCAAACCTTGCACTTTAAGATCTTGACCTTCAAGCCAAGGTGGGAGAGCTCCAAATGCCTCCTCGATGTGGTAATGCATCTTTCCATCCGTCCTTGGGTCAGTGGACCAAGTCAAAGATGCTTTCGACCTCTTCTCGTTGTGAGGCCACGAAATGCGCCATCATGAGAACTCCCCAAGGGATCCCCACTGGTTCCGTTGCGGAGTCAAGCACGGAGACCTCCTCCCAGGGGCCGTCGATAATATAGTTAGATGGCGAACCATAGAAAGAGCAAACAAAAGAAATAAGACTTGCTAGTTGCCTACCCGCATCTTTAAGCTCTTGGATAATGGCCGCCTTGGATATAATATTAAAAGTGTTCTCAACATCGACTTGAAGGGGAACCCAATCCAGGTGTAGCTGGAGAATCGCCTCGACTCCAAAACTCACCGTCTTGTAGCCCCCAGTGTGGCGATGCCAAATTAATGGGGGCTAAGATGAGCTCGGAATTGCTCTATGAGCTAGAGGGCAATGCTGCGGCTAATAAGACGCAGGAACGCCTCTCCCACGGCGATTGGGCACACCCCCGGTGTGGGCTTCTCCATAGCCAAAAGCCTGCTGGTCCCCAACACCCATGAAATCTGATTGGGGTCTCACCTCGCACCACAACCGTCGCCAGGATCAAAAGCTTCGAAAATCCACTAGACGGATCCTCAGGATAGAAGTAGTCCCGGAGGTGATAATAGGCAGTTCTAGAAAGATCTCCAGAAGAGAACCGAGGGGCGGTAGTTAGAGCGCGACCAAAAACCATCCTGTCCATACATAAGGGCTCCTCAGCCACAAACTCCAAGATATCCGGTGGGATGGGGACATTTGGAGTCGGGTGAAGGGCCCGAAGAGGAGCAATAGTCTCCTCGGGGCCTTGAGCCACCGGCTCGGCCAAAAACCGAGCAGCGCCCGCCCCGCACGCTTGCGCCCTCCATTATCACATTCAACTCTCTACCCATGGCTTCCCTCACATCCTCATGTTGCAATCACTTCAAAACAGGGGGCCTCCATTTGCGCTATTATGGCTTGAGTGGTGCAATCATTTATATTCTTCAAATTTGGATCTGTTTGATTCGCCACAACTCGGCAAATTATCCGCTCAACCGCCTCATCTACTAGTAGCTGCCCGCTCTTGCTCCACGATGCGGAGGGGAAAACCGTATACCAACTTCGCAAGCACCATGTTCGTTTTCCACGTTATTCCTACATATATAGCCATGTATGATACAACTAGTTTCAAAGACCAGGTCATGAACAATGACTTGTACCATAGGCCAAGGACCCTTTTCAATGATGCATGTAGAGACAATTCCATTGGCCAAGCATACACATAGGCCAAGCATCCAGGCCGGGAAAAAACATAAGGCAAATTTCCGACGCAGCGGACGGGACAGGTTTGCCGCTGCCGTTCCTTCGCGGTTGTGCCTCGGACTCCACAACCTTGAGAACAGCCCAAGTGCAGTCATGCAGGACAACGTATTGGCATGCATCCTGGAAAAACGTCATCCGCCATGTGGCCAATGTTTTCTGTGTAGCCCTAGCGTACTCGCTTGCATGACCAAGCATAAGGCACCTTTTGAGACGCGCCTTCACGGTCTTGATAAACCTGATCAAGCTTAGCCAACTCCACCCTCGATGGAGCAATATAGCCACCCTCTTCCTGAAGAGCCTGCCAGTCCCCGACCCGGAAATGGCGGAGCCGGGGGCAACCTCCCTGTGACCTGGATTCCCACCTCTCGAGCGACGGAGACACCACCGGGGAAGAAAAAGGAGCAAAGTCCAGGCTGCTTCATCTCGAGAGTTCTACGCGAGGCACTCCAAGGGAAGCCTGAAGGCCAAGCGGACATCGACTTGCAGTCGATGAGGGAGACATCGAAAAGGGTGGGGTCCCAAGAGACACGCGTCATAAAGAGCCAAAAGATGACCAGACTGCACCCGCAACCACTGCCAAGACTTTGGCGAAGGCTCCAGGGGAGCAGTTGGATGTGAGGAGGAAGGGGCAGCAATGCCGAAAGGTACCTCTCACCTGAGCCTCCCATGCATTTCGGTCAAAAGTCCTTGTGCATCAAGCCCATGTGTCTTTTTGCCCCAACAATACGCTTATATAAAATTCTACAGACTGGGCAAGAAGTATCCTTCCTAGAAGCGGATGAAGGAGGCCCCATGGAAAAAATAATATAAGGAACTTTGAAAGCACCCTCATGGAAAAAGTAATATGAAGGAACTTTGAAAGCACATGAAGGAGGCCCCATGGAAAAAATAATATAAGGAACTTTGACAACACGCCCCATGGAAAAAATAATATAAGGAACTTTGAAAGCACGCCCCATGGAAAAAGTAATATGAAGGAACTTTGAAAGCGCGCAAGGTTTCATGTCGCTTTAGACGTCCTAGTTGTGGACTCCCGAATCCTCTTCTGTTTACCACCCATCAATTTTCAACTATGCCTGGCATCATGGGGGAACATCATGGAGAGTCTGCTTACGAAAACTCTGGCGAGCACCATGCAGACACGTTGATTAGGTTCGGGAACGGGAGGCTTGACCGGGAAGATTGGGAGGCGGCGACTGTGTTCTACAAGATGAGCATCGTTATCACAGAAACTGAGAACAGCTCCTCACGAGTCGATCCGGTGCAGGATTCTGTCCGGACCAACCGGCTTGTGCAGGCCTACTGCAACAGATCTCAAGCTTTTGCTTCAGATGGGAAGGTTAGAGGAGGATCTGACAGACAGCTCGGCAGCATTGCAACAGGATGCGCACCATTCGAGGAGCCTGCTTCGGAAGGCGAAAGCGTTGTATTTCTGCACCGTTTCGGTTAACTTGTTACCTGTGTAGAATTCCTGGCAACTGTGAAGAGACGCATCTCTAACACACAAAGCTAGTCTAGGGTTTACAGTACGTCGTTTCGTAATAACGTATAAGAACACATTTTTGTATTGTTGATAATTAATCGAAAGAGTCAAGCTACAGTTCTATCGCCGTGTCTTCGCTCTTTCACTTGGTATCGAGCACCCGATCTTGATTACGATCGTCGATCTACATGTGATGTTGATGTTCCTATGCGCGGAATGCAATGCAAACTCGACTTGTCCATGAAATAAGGAATGACAAAGGAGATCGGGTAATGGCACGGTGTGTGGTTCCTCCCGCCACAACCGTGAGGGTACAATCTCGGAGTAATGTCGCTGCATGGGCGCCTCAAGCCGTGGTCAAGGCCAGAGCATTCCTTTACAAAATTGGTGCCCTATGCGTCGCCATCCCAACAGGAACCTCGCAAACTCGACCGCGGAAAGAGCCCGAATTGTATTTGGTGAAGGAGAATCTACCACTTACAGTCAAGAAGACGCGCGATTGACATCCGGGGAACTTTTGGAAGTGATCAATCAACTTCATATCAAGATTACTGTTCTCATCAATCTACTCATGCCCTCGCAAGAACCCCTCGCCTCATGGCGGTCTCGACCGCCTCCGAGATTTGAGCGGGCACGTTGGTAAGGCGTGAACGCCACTAGCGTCTTCAACATTCCAACGGTTGAAGGCCATATTTGTATTTTAATATTTAGAATATATTATCTAATGATTTAGACCTAATTATTCTTTCCTCTTATCGTTATAGCTTGTGTCCAAGGCATCATAATACCTTGGGTCTACCTATAACGACAAGAAGATGTCAGAACATCTCCTTGAGCGGTTCCACGACAACCAATGTATATCATACTACAGTAGCAGTTCGAGAACGGACTGCTTCAATGGCACAAAGTACAATATTTGGTCTATCAGGATGAAAGCAGCTCTTGATCTAAAGGACGTATGGGAATTTGTCTCTGGGAAGAAACAAGCTCCCGTACCAGCAAACTCTCCATCAAGTCCGGAAACCCCATCACAACAAGCTGTTGATGAGTGGAACAAAGGAAACAAGACCGCGAAATACTTGATGAGTCCATGATGGATCACGCTGTTGGCATTGATACTGCCAAGGAGATTTGGGATAACCTGGCCAACCTGTATAAAGTACAAAATGTCATGACCTTGGTGGAAGCCAGGATGAGTTTCTACTCGCTGCGGCTTAAGGAGAAGGAGAGCGTAGCGGCTTACTTGGGCAAGTTTAGACACTTGAGATCCCAGCTTGCTCTTCTTAACTCCACCATGTCTGAACTGGACGCCGCTGCCCAACTACTCTCTAGCCTACCACCTAGCTGGCAAGGTTTCGTGTCACAAAGACAATGGCCCCTTCTTGCGCCTTCAATGACAAGGTCAAACACCATCAATAACAGTAGCTCAAATAGCTGGAGCTATGCTGCAGGAGGAAACAATGAGGAGGTTAAATGCAGGTTCAACCTCTAATCAACATGACAAGGTCCTTCTTACGGAGAGAAAGGGCAAGTGGAACAAGAAACCAGGCAGGTTTAATGTCAATGACATAAGCAAAGGTCAGAACAGCAAAAGGAAGAAAAAGGGAGCTTGTAATTGGTGCCTCATCGAAGGTCATTGGGAGAAAGATTGCCGTAAGAAAAAGGCAGGGGAGCCTAGAAAATTCCGGCCCCCTGAATCATACCTTGTAGCTGAGAGCCCTACACGCACAATCCCTTCTGTGATGACTGTGTGTTTCTCTACATCTAGAGATTCGACATCCCTTTGGTATCTTGATTCAGGTGCGTCCGCTAATATCTGCAACAATAGAGATTTATTCACCACTTTTGTGCCAGACTACTCTGGACAGGTGGTGATTGTCGCAGACGACAGACCTGTTGCTATTGAAGGGAAAGGTACTATACAACTAACTACTTCGCTAGGAACGGAGTTATTTCTTGACAATGTGCTCTATGTACCTTCTATGTCCAAGAACCTTCTATCTGTTCGTGCTCTCACTACCAGATGTAATATACAATTCCTCTTTACCAATGATGCATGTCATTTGAGTAAGGCCCGAGCGGTGCATTGCCATTGGGAGAGCTCAAGATGAGCTGTATGTCCTTCAGCTCACACCTATATCTTCCTCAAGTGGAAGATCTGCTACATGTGATGTAGCACATATGCCTGCAGATGTTTCTAACAAGACACTCTTGTGGCATATGAGACTTGGACATCCTAACTTGCCTAAGCTCCTACGACTCTCACAAGGAGATTATTACCGGGCCCAAGAAGGATTACCCAAACTACCCAAACACATGCCTATGTGTGAATCCTGTGTGGTGGGCAAGCATAAGCAACTGCCTTTTACCAACACAAGTGCAACTCGAGCAACTACTTTGTTGGAATTGGTACATGCGGACATTTGTGGTCCACTCAGTCAGCCTTCCTTAGGGGGAGCAGAGTATTACCTTGTGATCGTTGATGATTACAGTAGGTTTACGCATACTTATCCGCTGAAGAAGAAAAGTGATGCTTTCAGCACCTTCCAAGACTTTAGAGTGATGGCTGAATCTCAGACTTGCTCCAAGGTTCATGATGATAATCTGAGGTGAGTTTAGCTCCAATGTTTTCAAGATTGGTGTAAGGCTCATGGAATCTTGCGATATCTGACCTTATACATCCCAAAGAAACGGGATTCGAGAAGAAGATCGGGGACCTTGGCAGCGCAGCTAGGACAATGCTCTCTGCCTCCCATCTTCCGAAGCCCTATTGGGCGGTGGTCACTGACTACCTATGTAATGAATCGGATCCATACATCAGCCATTCCGTTAGGGACAACACCATTTGAGTTATGGTATCAGAGGAAACCTGGGGTAGCCCATCTCAGAGTGTTTGGTTGCACCGCCTGGGCCCTTGTTCCCCTTCAAGGCCGGCCTAAGCTAGCAGACAGGGCCACCAGACACATATTTGTTGGCTACGGCGAGCAGGTGAAAGCCTACAAGCTTTACATGCCTTCTACACGCCAACTTACTTATGCCAGGAGCGTTGTCTTCAATGAAGCTCCAGTGGTCGCTCGCGCAGTGGAAGCCTCTTCCGCGAGTGGAGAGTCCAGTCACCAACCTACTAAGGACTCACCTTGGGATTCAGATGACATCCCAGACACCAGCAGTTTTGATTCTCACATATTTCCTGACGACGATCCTGCTCCAGATGAGGGATTCCTCTACCCTATTCCCGGTGTCTCAAGTGGCTTCCAACCTGCTTTTATTGATCACAGCCGTGATCCGACGCACCACAATCTCGGCTTTCATTCCCCTGCCGCTGCTCCCGCTGATGCTCAGGAAGAGCCGCAGGCTGATGGCTTCCGACCTGTTGGACAACACCCGCATCGCCCTCCTGCACAATATGCACAGACACTCCCAGCCCACACTCCCAGCCCGGATCGGTAGCGCCCGGGCGCGCGACCCCTGGAGATGCGTCACGCGCGCCCGGTAGTGCGCGAGATAAGTGACCGATACCTGGCGCTGTTAGGCGCGGCGGATGCCGGAGCGCGGCGGATCTTGGAGCGGGTGGATGCCGCGAGCCTGGCCGGGCGGCTCTGCAGGCCGGTGATGGTCTAGATGGATCGTGTGTGGCGGGTGGCGGGGCAGGCGAATGATGCCACAGGTATGGGCATGCTCGTGATGCGGTGAGCAGGCGGGCATTGGGAGCAAGCGGCAGCGGCAGCGGCAGGAGCAGGGGCAGGAGCAGGGGCAGGAGCGGGAGGCGAGCGGTGCCTTCCCGCCGTTCTTCCCAACGGGAACGCCGTCCTCCCGTTCGGTGGTCCCCTGAACCACCCGTATCTCGACCGCGTACACGTTCTCGGGCAATTACAGATATTTTGGCTAATACACATGATGGAAATACCCCAAATTATTCAGAAGAGCATTTAGCCGATGATTTTATTAATGCTGCTATTTCTGATTTTGCTGACACCACTTCGGAAATGACTAGGGCTCTTCATGTGCATGCTCTTTTGACGGTTGACAATGAACCGGCTACCTATCAAGAGGCACTGAATGGGCCCAATGGTGCGACATGGAAAGTCGCATAGAAAAGTGAGTATAATTCTTTGATTAAAAATCACACTTGGGATTTAGTCTCACTTCCTCCGGTCGTAAACCCATCCTATGCAAGTGGGTATTTAAAACAAAATTAAATGCTGATGGCTCAATTGAGCGTTATAAAGCACGACTTGTTGCTAAAGGTTAGGTTGCGGTGTAGATTATCAAGAGACTTTTTCGCCGGTAGTCAAGACCCAATCCTTGAGGGTACTCTTAGCCTTAGCGAGTTGAATTTAGAAATCCATCAAATGGATGTTTGCACTGCATTTTTATATGGGGAACTTAAGGAAGAAATATATATGCGGCAGCCCGAGGGCTATGAAGATGCCAATGCTGAGCTTGTTTGTAAGTTGCTTAAGTGCCTCTATGGCTTAAAACAAAGTGCTCATATATGGTATTATAAATGTGATGGTCGTCTTAAATTTATTGGCTTTATTCAAAGCCATGCCGATAGTAATGTTTATTATCTTGCTGACGGTTCTGACTTTATCATTTTAGCCTTATATGTTGATGACGTATGTATGTTTGGCACTAGTATGACCCTTATCAATAGCGTTAAAGATATGTTACGGGCTGAATTTGAAATGAAGGATATTGGAGTTCTTCAATGGTGCCTTGGCATTCAGATTCTCCGTGATCGGCCTAATGGCCGGATTTTTATGCATCAACAGAAATATGTCAGGGAAATTTTAACCCGATTTAATATGCAATCTGCTCGGCCTGTATCTACTCCGGGCGGTTGGTATTCGATTATCTGATGCCCACAATCCGATGCTCGGTGAGGATATGTTTACTATCCCTTATCGCATGTGTGGGTTGTCTTCTTTATTTTGGCTAATTGGACTCGGCGATATTATGTATCGTGTAGTTGCTCAATATCTTCAAAATCGGCGGGTCCATTGGGTCGCCGTGAAGAGGATCTTGAGATACTTGAGTGGTACCTCCACATATGGCATTTGCTATACCTCCACCGGTCAAAATCACTTCAACCTCACTGGTTTTGTGGATGCCGACCGGCCTCCGACGATACACGAAAAAGCATTTACGCCTATTGCTTTATGTTAGCTGGAGCTTCCATAAGTTGGCGGTGTAAGAAGCAAACTAGTCTAGCCTTGAGTTCAGAGGCGAATATAAAGCTCTTAGCCGGTAAAGAGGTGAGTGGGAGCGCTCACTTTTGAGTGATATTAAGCGTCCTCGGTCTATGCCTACAACACTCAATTGTGACAATATGTCGAAATTTTAACCCGATTTAATATGCAATCTGCTCGGCTGTATCTACTCCGGGCGGTTGGTATTCGATTATCTGATGCCCACAATCCGATGCTCGTGAGGATATGTTTACTATCCCTTATCGCATGTGTGGGTTGTCTTCTTTATTTTGGCTAATTGGACTCGGCGATATTATGTATCGCGTGTTTGCTCAATATCTTCAAAATCGGCGGGTCCATTGGGTCGCCGTGAAGAGGATCTTGAGATACTTGAGTGGTACCTCCACATATGGCATTTGCTATACCTCCACCGGTCAAAATCACTTCAACCTCCTTTGGTTTTGTGGATGCCGACCGGCCTCCGACGATACACGAAAAAGCATTTACGCCTATTGCTTTATGTTAGCTGGAGCTTCCATAAGTTGGCGGTGTAAGAAGCAAACTAGTCTAGCCTTGAGTTCAGAGGCGAATATAAAGCTCTTAGCCGGTAAAGAGGTGAGTGGGAGCGCTCACTTTTGAGTGATATTAAGCGTCCTCGGTCTATGCCTACAACACTCAATTGTGACAATATGTCGTGGAAATTTTAACCCGATTTAATATGCAATCTGCTCGGCTGTATCTACTCCGGGCGGTTGGTATTCGATTATCTGATGCCCACAATCCGATGCTCAGCGTGAGGATATGTTTACTATCCCTTATCCTGCATGTGTGGGTTGTCTTCTTTATTGGCTAATTGGACTCGGCCTGATATTATGTATCGCGTGTTTGCTCAATATCTTCAAAATCCTGGGCGGGTCCATTGGGTCGCCGTGAAGAGGATCTTGAGATACTTGAGTGGTACCTCCACATATGGCATTTGCTATACCTCCACCGGTCAAAATCACTTCAACCTCACTGGTTTTGTGGATGCCGACTGGGCCTCCGACGCTGATACACGAAAAAGCATTTCTGCCTATTGCTTTATGTTAGCTGGAGCTTCCATAAGTTGGCGGTGTAAGAAGCAAACTAGTCTAGCCTTGAGTTCAACAGAGGCAGAATATAAAGCTCTTACCGAAGCCGGTAAAGAGGCTGAGTGGGAGCGCTCACTTTTGAGTGATATTAAGCGTCCTCAGTCTATGCCTACAACACTCAATTGTGACAATATGTCGGCCATCGCTTTAGTAGCTAATCCTCGTTATCATGCTCGTACTAAGCATATTGGGCTATATCATCATTATATCCACGATGTTACTTCAAGAGGAGTGGTGATAGTTGCTTATATTAATACTGAAGAGAATACTGCCGATATATTTACTAAGTCACTTCCTACTTATAAACACAATAAGCATAGGGAAGGACTTGGCGTAGTTGACGGTAGCGACATCATTGCACAAGCAACTAAGGAAGCAAAATGTACAACACACTAAGTTTTTCAGCTTGAGTGGGAGGTACCGAGTGATGAGAGTGGATGAAGCTAATCAGAATTAGATCCAATCGTCAAGTCACTCAGTAGTACCATAAGCAAATCTTTGTGTGCCTAGAGCTGAGTGGGAGTGTGAAGAGACGCATCTCTAACACACAAAGCTAGTCTAGGGTTTACAGTACGTCGTTTCGTAATAACGTATAAGAACACATTTTTGTATTGTTGATAATTAATCGAAAGAGCAAGCTACGAAGTTCTATCGCTCGTGTCTTCGCTCTTTCACTGCAACTTCCTGCCCAAACCCACCAGATGCTGCAGAGAAGGAGGAGATACAAGAATTTATTGCTATCATGCACGCTGCCGCCAGAGGCACCAGTAGCCAATGACTGATGCCAAGTGAAATGCAGGAACGAGTGGAATCTTCACATTGCCAGGTGCCAAGACTGTGGTGCTACACTGCAGCAGATACACTGTACACCATAGATCCTAATCAAACCTAGCTCAGACTGCTGTACCGCATCTGCAGTGATCTTCTGCCGAACTGCGACATCTAGGCGGGAGGACCACTTAGACTAGACTTGTCTCCCCCTTCATCTTTTGGTTGGGGATTTTGCTCGTAGCCTGGTGCTGCCAGTCCATGGCGCCTGGTCAGTCGAATGTTAGATCTACATCCATCCCCCTTGGTCCTGTGGCTCGAAAGGCAGAATGCATTTGAACTCACCAGATACTTATCACGAGGATTGAGGTCTGTTGGCTCTGTCTGGGCGACGGGTACGACAGAGCGGCCAATTAGGAGTCAGGAGCAGCATGAAGTAAAATGCAGTAGCCAGAATAGTGAAACATCGCGACCTCTGATGTAGGACCCTAGGAACCTGTTCCACCACTGACATTTGCGTACCGACCTTGGCTCTGGGATTTTTTTGTTGCTGCCAGAGCAAAATTTCTTCGAGCATGTTTATGATCTTTGAGCTGCCAGATACCAGGGTGGGTAGCAAGCTTAAGGATGTCGATCAGTACCCTTGGGACAGCAGGATTAGAGAAGAAACTGTCGAAGAAGAAAGTGGTGGTGGTTGGGGGAGGTGTTGCAGGCGCGCTTGTGGCCAAGAAGTTGGAAAATGATGCAGAAGTATTTTTCGTGGATGCCAAGGACTTCTTCGAGGTGCCATACGCAGGCATGAGGTGCATTGTGCAGCCGAGTTTTGGGGAAAGGTCATGCTTCTTCCACTCCGACTACCTGGAAAAACCTGTGCTAGTCACCAACAGTGCCAAATCTGCGTCCACCAAAGAGATAGTCACAGATCATGGAGAGCACATTGATTATGACTTCCTTGTCATTGCCACAGGCAACGCATACACCGGTCCTCTTACCAGGCGAGACCGCCTCGAGGAGTATTTGAAGGAGAATCAGAAGCTTGCCTCCTCCAAGGCCATTCTCATCGTCGGGGGGGGACCAGTTGGAGTGGAGCTTGCCGGGGAGGTGGCCACAGATTTTCCTGGAATCAAGATCACTCTGGTGCATTCCGGAAGCAGGTTGTTAGAATTCATCGGCCCTGTCGCATCCAAGAAGACCCTGGACTGGCTGATGGCCCATGACGTGGAGGTCATCCTGGAGGACAGGGTGGAGGACTTTGGAAAATCTCCCTACACAACGAAGAAAGGCAAGAAAATTGATGCCGATGCTTACTTCATGTGCGTTGGGAAGAAGGTTGGCAACTCCTGGCTCAAGGAGTCTGACTTCAAGGATTTGCTGGAGGAGAGTGGGCGGATTAAGGTGGAGGAGACACTTCAGCTGCCAGGGTTTCCTAACGTCTTCGCCGTCGGTGACATCACCAACATCAAGGAGATCAAGCAAGGCTACTTTGCTAGTCTACACGCTGATGTTGTGGTTCAGAACATAAAAAAGCTGATCAAGGACCCTAAATGCAAGCAGCTCAAGAAATATAAACCCTCTAGTTTCGTGTTAGCCATAGTCACGTTGGGCCGCTACAGCGCAATCTGCCATACTCCCTGCTGTGTCTTTAGTGGGAAAATACCTGCTGCAATAAAATGCAGCGACTTATTCGTCACTAAGACTAGAGGCGAACTTGGCATGAAGACTGAACAGGTCCAAACGGTCGTTGTCCGATAAGTTCGAGACTACTAACAACTCCTCACTCTCACCCTTAGTATACATCACACAACGCCCAAATCCTAGTAACTTTTGGATGTGTAATTAGATAGTTATGGACGTATTCTAAAATATTGTTGGACTTAAAGCATTTAAAGCTTTATGGGCTTCACGAAGGACAAGACTATCAAGATGGATGTTGTGTAGATGATTTGATCTTAGAGAATTCATGCAATAACTACTTTCTTGTTCATGATTCATGTAATCACAACTTGAGTAAGAATAAATTGAGCTCCATTCTTCAATTTTGCTTACCTTTATATACGTTCATAGAGTACTTAGGATGGAAATAGGTGCAAATGCGTGTACTAAACCTGGATTCTTGAAGAGTGAGGATGGAGTTCTTGTATCATCTTATGAGGCTGAAAAGATAGTAGAAAGTCTCCGATTATTTTCCATAGATGAAATAGGTAGTCCAGCTTGGTTGAAACAACATCAACAGCTAGAGAAATTGAATCTTCAAGCTCATTATAACACCTTGGCAAACTCAGATGAGTTTGTAATGGTTGCACTGATCTCTTATGGAAAAATGGAATTGTTATTGCATGAGCTTTTGGTTGTGGAAATTTGGCAAGAGAAAGTATTGCCACTCATTTTTGAAAAACTTGATTTAGGGAATTCAACAATTACTTTAAGTTTGATCTTATATCAAGAGACTACAATAGTAAATATGTTTGAAATAATGTTTTTCCATCGACAAGCTTGTGAGGCACTTGGAGGAGATGGACTTTTAGAGCTTGCTGACTATTGCTATCGCAAAATGATATATCTCAACACCCAAGCAGCAGAAGATGGTGCTTATAGAGAAAAGAGTGCTCATGAGTTATTAAACATAAAGCCTGAGGATGATATAAGAGAAAAGGCAAGTCTCACACAATTTTCTACAGGGATTTGTGCACTAACTATTTTAAGGTACTTAACAGATCATATTAGTGAACTTTCTTTATCATTGATGTCTAGACTATTAGACTCTAGAGACATTATTATGGCTTTGATTCCTCTGGTTGAAAACCCTCCTTGGGAACGACAAAGAAAAAGATGTGATCAATATGTTACTGAAAAATATGTGGATGGAAAATGGGTTGAAATTCCTTCACAAGACAAGTTCAAAATGATGAAACCAGATGCACAAGTTTGGTTGGCATTGAATAATTTGCTTGTTGATAGTCAATGTCGTGCTAAATATCATTATTCTGACTTTCGACGAGGACACATCCTTAAACTTAAAAAGCATCTCAATGAGATATATTTGAACCAATTACCTGTATTGAAAGATTTACAATGGGCATTGGAAGAGCTTACATTAATGATACCCTCATCCGTAGGAGATAAATCTGGATTAATATTAGAGCAAGTTCCGCAAATACGGGAAAAGATATTGCATTGTAACAATTGGAAGGATTTGGCAAATGCACAAATGAAAAATGTCTTTACATTATCAAAAGATACATTTGCTGCTAATAGGGAACGAGCTCAGGAAATGATGCGGATTTTTGAATTTGGGGAAATGATGGAAGCTCCATCTTGTGCAGCTTGTGGAACTCTTGCTGTGCAAAGATGTTCACGATGTAAAAGTGAATGGTATTGTAGCAGAGATTGTCAGGTTTCCAAATGGAGTGTGCATAAGAAACTTTGTGATATACTGTGTGAAGCTGCATAAAAGAAATCCTATCTACTATTGAAACTATTCAAATAAACTACCCAACGGAGCCATTCAAAGTCGCCATAAGTTCTTCTAAAGAAACTATCCTCCCAATCTTAGGTACTGACATGAAACTATCTAAACTTATCTTAACTTCATAAGACCATGCACACAGATACACATCAAAATATGGTAACACTTGCTATCATTTTTTTTTCCAGCATTAAACATATGAAGGAGAGTATGAATGTAAATTATTTGCTGAGGGGAGAAAATGTTGGAGAGAGCTCATTCAACAGAGGACATCAGAGGGAGACCCCCAAGGCCAGCGGACAAACAGAGCAACTAATCTCCTGGAGTATTAATTAATATATTAGAGTCTAGGTTTTCAAGAAAAACTATTGTGTACTTGAGTTTGAGTTGCCTTTTGGTGGAAGGGACTCAATATAATCCATGGTGCGAAAAAGATAGGATAGCTTTAAAGTGGAGTTGCTAATACGATCGTATATGACTAAGGTAGAATTGGGTATAGTGTAACACATTCATCTATAATTGATATCACTGTTTTTTATCACACCCTATACTTGATTTCACTATTCTGCAAGCTAACCATTCTAAAGGCTACTTCTTGTGTGGCTTGTGAATTTGTTAATGTGAAATCTAAGTCAATATTTTCCATTAAAAATAAAAATTTTATTACAATATTATGAAAATAAGAAATACTTAGCTTAAATATGATTGAAGATAAAAATCCATAATTAATTATTCTCTATTTTATCTACGTAATAATAATTTGCTTGTATTCTGCCACTAGTTATGTACTACCGTAGTAGCATGTATTGTTGTTATTCTCGCAGGTCCCACTCTCGCAACTACAAAATAATTACCTTAACCAGCTAAAGACTCTTACTCCGTTAATTTTTTGCCCTAACCTGGTAGGTAAAATTGCACATCGTAGTCTCCTCCACTCCAGCGATTGCAGAATTGCCTTCACCAGGTAAAAATGTTCCAGCCGCTACTTGGTGGGAGATAGCATAATGGTAACTGGTAGCAAAACCAACAAAGTGACATCCAGGGATCAAAGCGGAACTGGTTGTAGTAATGCAAATGCTGTCAGAAATGTCAAGCTGGAGTACTCAGCAGACTCACAGCAAGGGAAGGGCATGGACTCCTTTGTCAACAGTTTATTTAGAGAGACTCCTATTGCAGCTTGATGTTTGGGTGACAGCATGCAATCGCTGGCCACATGGATACAGGAGAGAACGACACCTGGAAAACGAGTTGCGTATCCAAATCCGAAAGAGCAGATCTAGAGCAGTAGCATTTTAGGGAGACATGGGTGAGCGCTTCTTGAGGGCAGTTGCAGGCTGGAAGGTGGGATTGTCGTGCACATTGACGCCGCCCTTCAATTTAGTGTCCACTGCTGAAACAGTAGACTGCCAATCAGCGAATCGCGATTTGAGGTCATTCCACTGCTGGGTTTCGTACTCTATGTGGGGGTACCTCTTCACCAGCCCCTGTGGCAGTGGCACAGACAGGCCTTGCAATTGGCCTGTTCCAGTTCCTTTCCTGTCTATGCCCCTGCCTCCTGAGACTGCAAATCCCACTGCCGCCACTTCGCAGTCGTGGTTGTTGTTGTTCCCTTCGTAACTGCTAGTAGGTTTGTTGTCCAGGCGGATCCGGAGAGGGGCAGCCGCAGGTGTGGTAGATCGTGGTGACACTGGCACTGGCACTGGCTCTGAGACTGGCTTTGGCTTGTGCCCAGAGGTGACGGCCTCCACTGACGTTGTGTCCCGCTCAGTACCACGGTTGAGCCTGGAGTCTTCCTCGAATAATCGCTTCTTGCCCTGCCTTGCATTGTGCATCCTTGCCTGGAACGTGGAAGGTCCACGATGGGGTACTTGTGCTGTGACTCCAGCAACAGGCACTCCGGAGTTTGGTGTCTTTGGCGCTGTACCCCTTTCCCCTTCAGTTGCCACACTCTCCTCCCTATTCAGCAATGGCGTAGCAAGCATGCTGGTGTCGGGTGCAGGAGTCCGCGGTCCAGGGTTGATCTCATGTCCTCCACTCGTTTCCCTTGTGCACCAATTCATGCAGCAGGTTCCACAGCCTGCATTGGCAGCCTGAGCCTGAGCCTGAGCCTCGGGCAAACTGCTGTATGTAGGCAATTCCACGACAGGCCTACGGTCTTCGGCTTCGGGTGACACTGAGCTCTGTGGCCTGCGTATGCTCGCTTGATTAGGGAGAGGTTGCTGCACGGGGCTCACTGGGCTGGCAGGCCCCCTGTGAGCTTGCCCGTCCAGCCCCGGGTGATTGTTTGCGAACCTGTCAAGGAGTTCCTGCGTTTTCTTGCCTTCTGGACCAAAGCTTTCCAGCCATTCCTCCCACCTATTACTCTGCGCAATCCTTTCAAGATCTGCCTGCATTTCCTTACCTTCTTGACCGAATGCTTCCAGCGTCTCCTCCCACCTATCTTGTAGCATTTGCCTCCCCCTCAGCCTCCGAATCTTACACAGCCTCTCGTTCTGACGGTGTCTTTCACCAAGTAGAGCCAATACTCGCTCGGGTGAAGTCTCGACGAGAGCCCCAGGCATTTCCAGATTCTTCAGGTCTGGCTGCACCCTGGGAGGAGACGCCAGTTCTTCTGCGTGACACCGTGCAGCTACGAGCCAATCGGCCAATCCGTCTCTGGCGACCGCTTGTCTCGCCTGCAGCTTCTCGATCCTAGCTCTCTCTCTCCGAGACTGGGCTGTCACTCTTGCGCGGCGAGCATGGACCGGTGAACCACTACTTTCTGGAGGTGGGGTGACCCGATTCGGAGTCGGAACCACAGTGCTCTCCGGCTCCTCGTCCTGAGGCCAAAACGCGAATCCTTCTGCCCCATGCTGTGCAGGTACAGTAGAAATCTGGGAATCCACCACTTCTGCTTCTGCTTTTGCTCCAGCAGCTTCTTCTTGGGATGAATTGCCGTTCCCCTGCACGTCTGCTTCGTGCATGTGCCCGTAGCCGCATTCTGCGTTCCCACTCGCCCGAGCCTCAGGCATGACTTTAGAGCTGAATCTAGCCACATGCGGGAACTGGTTCCGGCTAGACCCCGTCGGCATCAACATTGTCCCTGGCGCCGGCCCGGGCCTGGGGAAGGCGCAGACTTCGTTTACCCATCTCTGCAGGCTGCTTTCCCTTGAAGTTCCTGCTCTTGCACAATCCTGCTCAACCTCATCTCCCATTGATCTGAAAACAGCTACGCACAGACCAGTGCACAGCAGGAGGGGAAAGAAGTAGGCAACCAGGTTAAAGAGGGGGGGAAATGCGATGAAGAGAATCACTGCCACGAGGAAGCGGTGCTTGCCAACCAGCCGCTGCCAAATCTGCCCCATCTCTTCACCAAAGCTTCTCCTCCCCATTTCTCCTCGCAAATATTTTGCAAGCGCTTCAAATGCTTGCAATGTACAAAGCTGCTCCACAGAAACACAAATTCAATGCTGGAGCGAGAATTTCGCAGATCGGATTCTCCAGAGACCCGATCACCACAAAAATACACGAGTTCACATCTGCTTACAATGTGCTCAGCTCCGCTGCGGCGGCACACACACTAAGATCACACTCGCTTCAGCTTTGAAACTAGAGTAGATCTTGAAATTCGTCCAGATATCGTCCCCGGGCCCCGCTGCGGCAGCAAGCACGGATGATTGCGAGCACACTTCCATCTGGAGCAGAAGGGGATTGATGACACACAGAAACTCCAACTCAGCGCACTATCTGTCATCACCGGTAACAACATGCACAATCATAACCCGCCGTGCCATGCCATGCAACCGGCTAGAGCCTCCCACATACATGCCTAGAGAGGTCCCAATCCATGGCCAGCAGTACCGTTGCAAGCTCGCCTTCAACTGATGAAAAATACTGAGTCAGATTCCGGGATGAGAGCAATGCAACCAGGGAGAGCGCCGTGTCCCAAATGCATTCATCAAGTTAACTGGAAGGCACCGGGTTGGTTTATTTCGTGTGCCCGAATGTCGACTACCCATCACAGTTGGAGCCATCAGAGCAGAGGCACCGATTTGCCTTCCCTCCACCTTGGCCGGGCTGTCCTTCCCAGGGACCACGAACGCTGATGAAGCGTCTCCTGTCCCCGCCACGGAGGCAGCGGTGGCTGATGTGGCGTCACGGCCCGTTGTCAAGCGGCCACGTGGAGTGACATGACGGCCAGATGGCGCTAACCGCATCCGGGTAAACGGAACGGGTGACGAGGTTCCATTCACATTTGTCACGGGATTGAGCACAGCTGACAGTTCACCGTTACTACTGGCAGTTCCAGTTCGCCTGGTTGTGGCAACCAACCACCCCCAACCGCTGCCTTCAACCGGCGAGGTGAATGCTGGCAGTGCGGCAGAAGAGACGCACCGCAATTGCTATGGCGACCATTGAAAGAGCCGCTGGCTGCTGCTGCTTTTGCTACCAATATCTGTCCTTGTTCACACTGAGGTAACCAGACATTTGTTTGCCGCCGGTGCTACGCATTCCGTCGATGAGGTAACACCAACTGGAGCCCAGAGCGCCCACGAAGAAGTCGGCGTCGGCCGCCATGAGGAAGTTGACGAACGCGTTCTCGGAGCTTCTTTGCCTTCCGAGGCTTGCCTCGTAGGCGCGCATTGTGGTGTTGCCCGACTGGCGGGGGACTTTGGTGAAGTAGAAGTTCCAGCCGGGGTATGTGGTGGAAGAGTCAATCACATCCTGCAGGCGAGTCACGTGAGTATGCCGTGGTTTTTCAGGGTTTGATGGACAAGAGACAAAGTTGAAATCCCACTGCCCATTTTAAGGGTTTCCTGCAAGAGGAGGTTGAGGAGTCACCTGCATTTCAGAGGACAGCCAAATGTCTTCAACTTGGGGAAACCGGTTCCGCAGTCTATTGGCAAGAGCCATGTAGCCCCGGAAATCTACCATGGTCATTTCCTTGGCTTTGTCCCCCTGCCGGACATGGACGCTCAGCAAGGGTCTGGGAATCCAGGGTTTCTGGTTTGTCCAGATCCACCTTTCCATGTCTGCCTCCTGTACCATGTGGTGCTCTCCGATCTGGACAGACACTTCCGTAGACACCGTCAATTAGTGTTGTGTCGTAAAAGAGTTGACAGACTTGCTTCAATAGGTTTCTCGAGAGAGTGTTCAGTACCTCAGTGGCAGACTGCAGCACTCTGGTAGCAGCCCTTACTCCAAATGCTTCATGCCGGGCCTTGTTGAGCAGCATGCACATGCGTTGGCTGGGAAATCGCATTAAATACCGGATAACCTGAAAGCCGTGGGCATTAGGTGAGCTTTTGCTGCAAAAATTTCAAAAACCGATCAAATGGTTGAATATGCATACAGTACCTGCGAACGCCACCATCGCAGGTACTTTCTGTTGTAATCCACCAATAGCTTGCCGCTCACTTCGGATGTAGGCTGCATGTGATTCCACGGAGTACCCCACAGTCTGGAGAGACAGGGGAATTCGGTGGTAAGGCCTCAGTGTCAAGCTGCCCAGCAGCGGAGGCTCACAATTGGGTCAGTGGAGATGCTGAGACGAATTGACAGGAAGTCGGAGGGTGGTGGACACATACTCTGGAGGCAGGCCCAGCCATGCGTCATACTGTGGTCCCTTGAGACGGCCACCAAGTAGAACCCGTCCATCATCCAAAGCCTTCTGATCACTCATGAGCTGTTCAGCCCTGTGCCTGCATTCTTGTGTTGTCTCCGACACGAAATAACAAGACCACCTCATGAAATCTGAACCTGCACCCACCAAAGCCGAGCGTTCAGCAGCTGCTGCTATTTGCTGCCAGCTTGAAGGAGGAGAACGAGACAGTGGTCACCTTGGCACCCTTCATGTTCTGCCCTATTGAAGTTCTGTGTCACTAGCACACGCCTTTCTCGCACAGCAAATGCAAACACTCCGGCAATGTGATTTATCTGCGCCCCTAACCCTAAATGCGATCTGGTTTCCCAGTCCAGTACCAAGAAGCGGACACTTTCGTCCCCACAGTCACGTGGATGCTGAAGAAGCCAGAGATCCCGCTGCACCCTCCGAGTGAATGGCAGATTATCCTCCTCGGCCCCTTCGATCTGCAGTGATGTGGGGCAATGTTATTCTCGTGCTTGGAAAAACAGCAACACATTAGATTGCTAACCAGGACAAGCTTGAGAGCTGGAGGTCATTCAATTTGTTGCTGATTTTCCAGCGCATGTAAACAAACAAGGTGTGTTTATTGAGGAAGAGCGTTGGGCAGGATATTACCCAAGGAGGAAACGGCCCCCATAGCAATGCCGTGTGGTTCCCAAGCATCTCTTCTGATTCATCAACATCAACAGGACCGTCCCTTGGCAACCACCCAATGCGGCCTTTCCACAGCGACCAAGCAGGCCGGTTGCCATCACTGTCTCGCGAATCCAATTTCCCATATTCCACAACCCGCTCTTCGCAATTCTCCAAATGGGGAGGTGGAAGCGTCACATTGTGAAGCATGTGCTGAGCCTGCACGACGACGGGATCCGCAGGACTCCTCGAGAAGTTCAACAGCGCGGAGGCTTCCCAGAGAGCAAGAACCCACTTCACTCGTTGCTCCTCAGGCCAGAAAGGGGTTGCTGCACCTGCAATGCAGCCAGATGTGACAATTCTGTCATCACAACAAAAAACTCTTGACGGACTTCCACGCCAGTGGGCAGGGCCCGAAACCGGATGCGAGCTTAACTGGAAGCGATGGAAGTGAAATTGAATGGACCCGAGCCGTAGAAATTCACGATGTTGCGGGGCATCTCCAGCCCAATGCCCAAATCCCGCATCGCAAAGCAGTACAGGATCCCGATGACGGCCCCGACAGTGAGGCCCTTGCAGAGCGGGCGGAAGTGGAGGCCGTTCTCGGGCTGGCTGTGGATACCGGGCTTGGGGCCAGGCAGGGAGGCCATGCTGACAGGAGCGGAGCCAGCTGCTCCGACATCTGCGTGCGCAGCTGCTACCCGCAACCTTCGCACATGACTTCTTCTGCCGTCCTTGCCGGCTTGCGGGGGATGGTGAGGACTCGGAGGGGCCAGGTCAGGTGCAGGAAGAGCTGTCTAATCAGGCTGTGGTCGGCAATGCAGCACAATCAACGCTAATGTCCTTGCAACAAAATTTCATCATCACGCCAACGCCGAGCACAACAGGTGCTTCCTTACGGCTCTCTCATCAGCGGAGGCTCCGGAGGTGCGGTCATGGCCGCACGTGCTGGAGCTCAAAGGCAGGCGCTGGGCCTGGCTGGCGTACGGGACCTCGGCCGCGCTTCTGTCCTGTGCATTTTTACAGAGAGTCTCGTAACGGGCTCAACTGTCGGCGGGCGCCCATCATTCGGCCGTCTTTGCAGGTCGTTCACGCTTCTGCGATGTGATGAGAGCCGGGGTTGGGCCCACGGCACCGCCCTGCCCTGCCCTGTCCTGCCCAGCCCAGCCCAGCACCCGCTCCAGCCATGCCGCATGAAATCCAGCCCAGTCCAGTGCTATAAGGGGGAGTACACTGGTACAGTAGTACAGAGTCCAGAGCTCAAAACCCTGCAGCTGGTGCAGCTGTGAGAGGAACTCACTTCTTGCGTGCTACAAGACAAATCACAACAAACAGAGAGGGTGAGGAAGATGAGAGGATGAGGGGTATATACCTGGAATCCTGCTGGTTGCCTGTCACGGGCCCATTCGGTGACTGTGCGCTCTCACACCCAGTACCTGTCCATGTTCACGCTGAGGTAGCCGGACATGAGCTTTCCTGATGTGCTCCGCATGCCGTCTATGAGAAAACACCAAGTGGAGCCCAGAGCTCCCACAAAGTAATCGGCATCGGAGGCCATAAGGAAGTTGACAATAGAGTTAGTCATGGATCTGTCCGCTCCCAGGCTCCGCTCGTAGCTGCTCATGGATGTGTTCCCCGTCTGTCGAGGGATTTTGGTGTAGTGGAAGTTCCACCCAGGATACAGCTTGGAGGAGTCGATCACATCCTGTATGTGAGAGGCAACCAATTCAGGCAGGTGTGGCAATTGACCCATCATCCGACTTCACATGACACTGCTGCTGGGGTTTGGATTTGCATGGTCAGGGGTTTGTTTGTTCACAGTACCTGCATCTCTGAGGAAAGCCAGATGTCTTGGAGGTGTGGGAACCGTAGTCTCCATCTGTTGGCAAGTTTCATGTAGCTGTCAAAGTTGACCATCTTCATTTCCTTGGCCTTGTCTCCCAGTCTGACATGAACGCTGAGCAGCGGCCTGGGTACCCAAGGCTTTTGATCTCTCCATATCCACTTGTCCATGTCTGCTTCTTCCGTTATTGAGAGATTCTTCGCCTGCAGGCATTAGCTCCACGTAATTTCTCGTTAGGATGAGGCACCAAGCTGTGCTGACAAGTAAACTTCCAAACCAAACCTCGTGACAGTCAGACTACAGACCTGAGCGGCAGTGAGAGATCGGAGCACCCTGGTAGCAGCCCTGACTCCGAAGGCCTCGTGCCGAGCTTTGTTGAGCATCATACATGTGCGTGTGTTTGGAAACCTCATGAAATAGCGTACAGACTGCAGAACAGCATGAAACAAGTGCACCCATGAGCGCGAGTGTGTGAAGATGGTAAGAGACAGCTGGCCCAGGGCTGTGCACCTGCGATCGCCACCACCGGACGTCCTTGTTCTTGTAGTCCACCAGAAGGCGGCCATCGATCTCTGTGGTGGGTTGCAAGTCCTCCCAAGGCTCTCCCCACAACCTGGTCCAAAAACCAGGCCCACAAATCATGAGGCCCCGAAGATAGAAAGCAGCGGTTGCAAAGCTGGGCTCGGCAAGTACCCTGGCATTGGAGGAAACCATGGGTTGTAGACCCTCTCGGCATCCCTGGCACGCAGCACCTTTCCTTCAGCACGAGCCGCTCGGCTTTTCTGCAACCCCTTAGCAATTCGCCGACACTCATCCGTGGTCTCTGGCAAGAAGTAGCAAGACCATCTCCCAAAGGAATCCTCGCCTGCCAGAGGAATGCAAGTGAAGCCCATGGCCAGCAGGTGCTGCAAAGAGAGAGAGACCTTCATTCGGAGCGGAATTATTCAACCAACCTGCGCAGCCTTCGTGTGCAGCCCGATCCAGGTCCTCCAGCACCAGGACACGCTTCTCGTACATAGCAATCGCCAGCAGGCCACCCACATTTACCACCTGCGCTCCCAGCCCCAGCCTGTCCGAAGGCGGAAACTGAGCCACCAGAAAGCGGACGCTGTCGTCGCTGCAGTTCCTCGGGTGCTGAAGCAGCCACAAGTCCCGCTGCACCCTCCTTGTCATGGGCAGATTGTCCTCATCCCCCCCTTCAACCTGCAATCCAACCAATCAGCAAAAGCAGCCCATTTGCAGAGACCCGGATCAATCCGCAGCAGCGATCCCTGGACTCACCCAAGGAGGAAACGGGCCAGAAGCCAATCCGGATGTGTTCCCCAAAAACTCCTCGGAATCGTCCACCTCCACATGCCTGTGGTGCGCAATACTCCCAGTCCGCCCCTTCCACAAAGACCAAACCGGGCGGCTCCCATCCTCCCCCCGGGAATCCTGCCTCACGTACTCCGCAACCCGGGCCTCGCAATCCTCCAAGTGCGGAGCTCCCAGCCTCAGCTTCAGGCTCAGGCTCCCGAACTCCTCCTTCGCCTCCCTCACGACGGGGTCATTGGGATCCCGTTCCCCGCCCAGCAGCGGCGACGCCTCCCACAGCGCAAGAATCCTCCTCACCCGCTCCTCCTCTCCAGGAAGCGGCAACGGGGGCCCATCCCCCGAAATCCAGTGCCCATCCCCGCCTGCCCCTGCAAACAAAAAAAGATTCAGAAGGCACGCCAGACCACCCAATCCCCTCCATCTCCATTGGAATCCGAATCTCACCGTCCCGGGACCCCGTCACATTATCCGCAACCCCGTAGATTTCCCCGAACTTATCGGCCGGCCATCGCGGAGCCGTGGCGTAGTGGAGCGCCGCGATGACGACACCCAGCACCAGCAGACTGCAGAGCGGGAAGAGGCGCTGGCCTAAGCCGTTCTCCGGAGCCATAGCAGCCGCTGCTGCTCGACATCTGCTTGCGCGCAAGATCCCACCTTTCCCCTTCCGCCCCGCAGCTGGGCACCACAGTCTGAGAATGGATCACCACTGCCCCCACATTCCCATCACAGACTCCTTATTCGGGCGGCGCCCAGGGGGGAAACCCGGCTCCAGCGTGCATGTGATATATCAGCTTCTATCCCGGGCTCAAGGCCCGACCAAGATGTGAGCGGGGTCGACTGTCTTCAGCCCGGCCCGGGGCGGACTCGAGTCCCGAGACCAGGAGCCCGGAGGCCGCAGGCGTGTGCTGTGTGCCGGGGCCAGGGACCCGGGCACCGTCGCCACCGTCGTGAGCACTGTCGTGTGGCCACAGTTGGCCACGACGCTCTACGTGCGGCAGAGCCATTTGCGGATGATCCGGATCCTGACCCCATCGACGGCCCTCTGGGCTCGTGCTTTCCCCGCCATCGCCGAGCTCCATGCTTTGCACAGTACTGTAACTGACGTTTTTCGCGCTGGCAAGTTGCCTAACGTTTGGGTGAAGTTCTGCAGAGGGAAGATAATGTTGCAAAGTACATTTATGACCTTCATCTTGGCCTCGTCACACGGCAGGAAGGGACGTACGGCTCTCCGTATGAAACGGGAGAGCCGTACGGGACCAGTCTAGCGTCTCCAGTAACGGTCCTTGTTCACACTGAGGTAGCCGGACATGAGCTTGCCGGATGTGCTGCGCATGCCGTCGATGAGGAAACACCAGGTGGAGCCCAGGGCGCCCACGAAGTAGTCGGCGTCGGAGGCCATGAGGAAGTTGACGATGCTGTTTCTGGCGGAGCGCTCGCCTCCCAGGCTCCGCTCGTAGCTGCTCATGCTCGTGTTGCCTGTCTGGCGAGGGATGTTGGTGTAGTAGAAGTTCCACCCTTGGTACAGCTTGGATGAGTCGATCACATCCTGCGCAACAAGGTGGAAACAGAGTGACTTGCCTGCCTCTATTTCACGCTTGGGATGCCCATGGATGATCGACAATGAAATGTGAATAGTACCTGCATTTCTGAGGATAGCCAGATGTTTTGCACTTGAGGAAATCGGGTTCTCAGCCTGGTGGCCAGGTCCATGTATGTGTAGAAGTCCACCATGGTCATCTCCTTTGCTTTGTCTCCGAGCCGCACATGGACGCTCAGCATTGGCCTTGGTATCCAAGGCTTTTGGCTTTGCCACACCCATTTTTCCATGTCTGCTTCGCCGCCTGTGGTTTGGTTCCTGATCTGCTGTCACAAAGAGTGTCCAACAATTTCTCTCGGGATATCGATTCAGGAGGGCTTTTTGCTGAATGTCATCACAACTCACCGACGGCTTGGTCTGATGGGCAGCGCGAAGCACTGTGGTGGCCGCTCTGACTCCGAATGCATCGTGCCGAGCTTGGTTGAGCATCATACATGTGTACTCGCTGGGAAACCTCATGAAGTATCGCACAGACTGCACTTTCCGAAAACAATTCCGTGACTGCCTGGTATGAGGATTTCCATGTGCTGCACATATCTGGGATGTTCACAAAATGATAAAAGACTTACAATCTCTGAAGGGAACTTGCTAAACAAACCTGCGATCGCCACCACCTTATAAACTTCTTCTTGTAATTAACCACCAGCTCTCCTCCAACCTCCGACGTGGGTTGCAGATCCTCCCAAGGTTCGCCCCACAAGCTAAATCCAGATAAGATAATTGTGAGTGCACAGTCAGGAGCTGCGGATCAGGTTTCCAAGCAATCACATTTTCCGCTTCCAGGGACAAACAAACAGCTCAGCTCAGCTCAGCTCAGCTTGAGCAACGTGTAGCCTTGAAACTGTCCAAGTTTTGCCATACTGGAAAGCGTGTGAATTGTGAAGATACCTAGGCGGCGGCACAAACCACGGACTGGGCTTTGCATCTGGGCCCATCAGTATTTTCCCGTCAGCCAGTGCCCCCGTTTTGTTCTTCGTCAACTCGTTAACCGTCTCCCGACACTCGGCTGTCGTCTCTGGTAGAAAATAGCAGGACCACCTCCTGAAGTCCGAGCCTGCAACAACGACGCCATTCAGGAGCTCAATATGCTTTCAAGACAAGTACTGTCAATCAAGCCTGCACTGTGCAATTCAGGGAGGGCTGGTCATGAGAGTGAGACCTCGGCACCCTTCGTGTCCCGCGCGATCCATGTTTTGCAGGACCAAAACTCTCTTTTGCTGCATGGCAATGGAGAGGAGCCCTCCCACATACACCACCTGCGCGCCCAACCCGAGGGTGGCGGAAGATGGCCAATCGGCGAGCAGAAATCGAACGCTGTCGTGACTGCAGTTGCGAGGGTGCTGGAGCAGCCACAGGTCTCGCTGCACCCGTCTGGTCATTGGAAAATTATCCTCCTCGCCTCCTTCAACCTGCAATCAAGGAGGCAGATGCACGACCCATCATACCCGAGTCGGAGTCGCAGGAACTACTCCAAGTGGACGATGGCTTCTGGATGTCCACCCAGAAACTAATATGGATAGACTCACCCAAGGAGGAAGCGGGCCCGATGTCAGACCCGCGGTGTCCCCTAGGACTTCTTCTGTATCGTCCACCTGGACATGGTTCTTGTGAGGAATCGACGCCGTCCGGCCTTTCCACAAGGTCCACTGGGGCCGGCTGCCATCGGGGTTCCGAGAGTCCAGCCTCTTGTATTCCTCAGTTCGGGCTGCGCAGTCGTCCAGATGAGGAGGCTTCAGGTTCAGGTGGCCCAGGTTCTTCTCAGCCTCCTGGACCAGGGTGTCATTCGGAGCCCTGGAGAAATTCAGCAAAGCCGACGCCTCCCACAGCGCAAGAATCCACTGAACCTCTTGCTCCTCCGAGGGCAAAGGGGGCACGTCATCCGACAACCAGTACGAATTTTTCGAACCTGCAAGCACAACTGAATTCAATCCAGCCTCTCGCACAGAAATCCCCAACTGCTTCGGACTCGGCCTGCGAAGGCAGGACTCACCTGTCTCGCCTAGGCCTGCCCTCGAAGCTCCGGTGGCATTGAAAATGAGCAGATTGGACGGCATCTGAAGCAGCGTGGTGAGAGCAACATCTCGCATGAACCAGCAGTAGACGCCAATGGCGAGCCCCAGCAGGATGCCTTTAAGCATCGGTGTCGCCCTCTCCGCCTTAGAAGCGCTTGCCATCTTCCCCATTCCAGAATTTACCCAGGATTCGGGCCCTCGGGAGCAAGCGCTTACAGCTGTGTGATGGATCAAGCAGCTGCAGCAGTTACAGGCGGGAGCTCACAGCTGCCATTGCCCATTCATTTCATGAAGTCCTTGCAACATGTGGCATCACCTCCCTAACCCAACACTGTAAAGGTCCGCCGTTGGCCCGTCCAAATCCCTCCTCCCTGCAACAGCCACAGGAATTAGACAATGCCCGCGCACAGCCTTGCTTCACTCCTGAGACACTGAGTTCCGGTGGCGTCAGTTCGTCACACGAGCATTACACGCCTGCTCTTGACCCATGCCCTGGACTCCTGGAGGCATGGAACGGCCTCTCCATCTGTGGATTTGCGCAAGTAGATATTAATGATGAACCTCGAAACGGGCGCTTGGATCAAGGGTAAGGGACGGATGATCATGACCGGACCGCCTTCGAATTTATTGCATCCGACTTCCGCGTGCACTACACTCCCAGCGGTGCGGGTATGGGGACTCGCGAAACTGGACTCTGGCGATGATCCGTCTTGCATCAAAGCCTGTCTGTGAGGCGCACCGATTTTTGCCACGCATTCATTATGAGGCCTTTTTTTAGCCGCTCCCCGTCCCCATTGGCTTCCCAAACACTCAAAACGGGACACGCAACCGACATCCTCCGAACTTCCCGTCCTCGGTCCCTAGAGACAAGTGGGGACTCGCGGTCCAGGAAACTTGTCTATCATAATTGCAAGGAATCTATTTATGGCAATTCATATGTTCATTAAAATTGAGATGAAATAATGTAAAATATTAAAAATTATTTAATTTTGTTTTTTATATTAAACGTAATTTAAGATTTAAGGATTTAGGGTTGGGGGCTCATCCATGTACGGTGTTTTTTCCTTCCACGGAAAGGGGTGGAATGTGGCACTTACTCATCTACAAGAAAAGATTAAAAATGGATGGGTCCTTACTTATATAGGGGCTAGTTGATTTTCGAGGGAGTGAGACTTAGAGGTGGAAGTACCCACCGAGGAGGGGTAAGAATAGAGAGAGCTCTGCTCATGTAGCGGATTCTTACTAAGGGCATAGTTAGGGAGGGGATTTTGTTTGCACAATTGCTGTTGTCTTGAGGCTCATTCATTATTGTGTTTGAAAGAGTATTGGTGTTTTTGTGGCGAAGGTTTGTTGAATCCGCTGATTGAAGCTAATGTGGAGCCCATTGTCTCAAAGCTAATATCCATGCTCCAAATTGCCATGATTTTCATATTCTATATGGTGCTTCACCTGAACTTAGCTGCTTTTGCCTTTGCATAAACCAAACAATAGTTGTGTTATATGTACATGGTTGGCAGGTCATTTGAGAGAGGCATTTAGAAGATTTTGCAACGTGAGGAAGTGGTCCCTAAGGGAATGAGTACTAGTGCGTATCTTGTCCTTCTTAGGAATGGTTAATGTTAAGCTAAAATAGATGAAAGTACTACCTAGTGAGCTCGCTATAACGGCTATGCTATGAAGAGCTACTTCAATTTAGCCTCATTTTATGCTCATACTTACATGGCAGTATTTGTTGCATTCATGGGAAGAATTGCAGTGATTGTTGAGATCCATTTTAACGCAAAATTTGTGGTTGTCTTCTGTATATTTTTTAATTTTTTAAGGTTCCAGATTGTTAATAGTAATATAGTTACATAATATGTACATAATATTCAATTTCACTGCAATAAATGTATCAATTGGTAATATTTGAAGGCAATCTATATGTAGGACTCTAGGCCATGAGACAATGTCAATGTATTGCACTACATCTCAACGTTGGAATGCTACTCTTGTTCGTAGGAGGGAAGCCTTGCTTTAAGTAATCCCTCCCTCTTATTTTTCATCCTGATCTTATCCCACTTTCTCTACAACTATTTGCTCTATGCATAGCTTTGCATGAGGTTTAGCCTTAAACTCATCCTAGCGAAAATCTTTCACTGACCTAAGAAATAGGTTCTTAGAGAGCCGTGTGATGGAAGACTATCATGCATGGTTCCACAAGAATGGCTAATTCCTTACTCAACAAATATAGGTACTCTACATTTAATTTTCAATGCTATGTTTGGGGTCATGAGCACGGTGTCATTTTGACCAAGTACTAGCTCACCCCCGGACCGCTTAGCTCGGTCCGGACCGAGTGTATCAGGTGCTACCCTTGGTCACTAAATATAATAAATATTAAATAAATAATTTATAAATAATAATATAAAAGACTGATCGGAGTTCGCAAACTGCAGCTCACCCCTATGACCGCATAAACCGTCCATGATAAGATGGGTCCATGTGTCCATAATAAATATAAATCCTTGGATATAAAATTAAGTAATTTACTAATTTTAAACCGGACCTTTTATGAACCTTCGGTCCCCGAGGGTAATAGGGGACCAAGGGTGGGGACCGGACTCCTGAAGAACCTCCGGTCCCATGTTTTTTTTAACACATGCCGGGTGTGGAGTGTAACCTTGTGTCTAGGGACACCGTGAGGTCCACATTCACCCTCAATGTCGTTGTAGGCCTAGGATTCGCTCCCAAGGGAATGGTTTGTGCCAAGAGACGCTAACTTCTATCACTACTGACCTTTGCCTAAGTCAGGGCTCACCTGCTATCACTCCTCTTACCTATCTACTCAACTACTACTACCTTCCGACTTGTCCAACGACCGCAAATCCCATTTCACGACCGCAAATCTCATTCCACAACCGGTAGTTGCTACGACTACCGAGGTGGGTCCCACACCAAACCCTAGCAACTCATCTGGCGCGCACGCCCGCGGACTAACGCAGGCTACCGGTGCTCACAGATCGGACTTTATTTGGCACTCCACACTTCATGCACCCACCAATTCCTAGAGACCAAAGGTCCTAGGATACCACGCTTACTCCTTACACACACACACACGTAAGGGCGCCACCCCACACGGTTTCTACTAGAGACTTTGTTTTCCTTGTGCACTTTCCACGCCAAAGACCGGTTTGAGTTCCTCAATTCACACCGCTCTCCATCGCTAACGCCTCCACCCGCTCACCTTACTCATCCCACTTACGATCTCACACCTCGCATCGCTGCATGATTTGATCTCTCTTCACCCGATCTCTCTCTCTCTCTCCCTCCCTCAATTCGCCCACAGTGCTACCAACCATGCACTCACACAACTCCCCGATTTGAACACAACTTTCGTGTTTAAAGGTGAAGGAGGGAAGAACTGGCCGAAGAAAGGCACGAGCAAGCTGCACTCCGCCTGCCGATCCCTTGGCTTCCTCCTCCGTTGTCGAAATTGCTCCATCACCTCCTTCCCTCCCGCTATGGAGCAAGCTCGACCACTCCTGTGAGCTGCCTCGCACACACCACCTCCGCTAACCTGGACGCTCCAACCATCCACAGGCAGCGTGGGGATCTCAACCGGGAGTTATCTGTTGTGGTGGGCAAAAGTTGCCCCTCTTATACATCGGCCGGCCGCCCCGTTTTCCCCCCAGATTTCTAGATCCTAAAAAAAACCAAGGGACGCACCCACAATTCTAAGCGATCTCAGGTCCAGTGGGGCATTTTCCTTCCTAGGATGCTACCACTTATTGCCTACGCTATCCGCGCGCCCTCCCCCGACTCGTCCGCCTGGCCCTTCGTCCTCCATCGCCGCCGCCACGAGCCCTCACCTTGCCCCGGTCAGCGGGTTTTCCCAGGACTTCCACCTCATCACTGCTGGGCGTCCTAATTGAGGGCATACCACCTTGAACTTCCGCCTCTTGGCCGCCTATTGCCGAGGATTACCACCGGTTCCTCATCCACCCAAGCCTGGACCTCCTCTTCACTCAACTCCTCCAAGGTCGCCTCCGCATAATAGGGGGCCAATCCCCACACTCTGGCGCAATGGTAGAAGTATGCACTTCGGGTCCTCACTTGCGAGGTAGGACCCGATCCTCCTATTTCCACACGCACATGGGCGGTGAAGTTAAGCCGCGTTCCCCATTCACATATAGACTGTGCACGTAAGTTTCCTCATCCATGTGCGAACATAATAGGACCTCCTGGCATGGCGGTGCTTACCCTCCTCCCGTAGACTACACCGTTGCTCGTCCATGTCCTCGCGGGTCGCGTCGCGTCTGTCGCCCGTCCATTGCTTCCACTACCACTGTAGTGGTCTCCACGACCGTCGTTGGTCCGGCCGTGGTAGGTGTTTCACCACCTTGGCTGCTGTCCTTCCCTCCAGAGTGCCTTCCACTACCCCGGCCGTAGTCCCGCCACCTCGCTTCCCTTCTCTTTTACGGTTCGGCCACGTGCCTCATCCTGCTCCTGCTTATACTGCTCCGCCACTTATGGACCTTCTCCACCGAGGCCGCCTCCTGCTCCTGGGCTCGCAATAGCTCTCCCTGCATCTCCTGGTTTGACTCGTGGGCATCCTTGATTTGAGCCATGAGCGCCTCGCCTCTTCCTCCGCCACCTCGCATCGCTGCATGATTTGATCTCTCTTCCTCCGGCCCTGCACAAATCCTCCTGAAGCTTGATCCTTATCTCCTCTAAGGCCCGCTTGTCTTCCTCCAGTTGCTTGCGCTGGGCTTCTCCTTCATCAAACCTGGCCTTCACCACTTCCTCCCGCCTTGCACACCGAGCCATGTGAGAGCCAAGGCCGCTTGGTCCAACAAACTGGGCCCGGATCATCGATGTCGTCGGCTCACAGTAATTCCACCTGCGGCGGCCCCTGCCGACGCCATCCTCCGTCGAGCACCTTCCTTCCCAACAAAGTGCGCACCACCACCTGGCCGCCCACCTGCTGCTGGAGTCCCTTGAAAATCTCTTCCCATGCCGAGGAGGGGTCCGCCTCTTCCTCCAAGGTCGCCTCCGCATAATAGGACCTCCTGGCCGGCTCATCATCTCGCATCCAGTCGGCAAAATTTTCTTCCTGACCGCGCCTCTTCCTCCATCGCCGCCGCCTGCCGATCCCTTGGCTTCCTCCTCAATTTCCTCCTTAGGCTCCTCCGCTTCCACTACCCCGGCCGTAGTCCCGCCACGCCGATCCCTTGGCTTCCTCCTCAAGCTTGATCCTTATCTCCTCTAAGGCCCGCTTGTCTTCCTCTTCTTGCCGGTAGAAATTTCTCTTCCTCGAACTGCCGCCATGGACTCCCATGTCCGATTCCTCCTCAATTTCCTCCTTAGGCTCCTCCGCTTCCACTTCACCTCTCGACGGCTTCCACATATGAAGGAGGCCACAATTCTACCTCTGGGGCAATTAGCATGCGATAAAGATGAACTAGGAATGGTGAAATTAGAGAGGGCCGAGGGTAGGAGAAATCGATTCAACCTTTCTTCACTCAACTTCTCAAAGAGGATTCGTCCCGATCGATTTTCGCCTTGACAACTTCATGGAGGAACAACAGAAGTGGTCGACAAATAATCCCGCTTCAGTGTCAGAGGAAGCAGAGAAGCCATCCGCTGCACTCCATTAACTGGCTGCCAATTCTCGCGCCCAACCATTGGGTTCCCGGATTACGCCCGCCTTCACGGGCGGCTGCCTTCTTGTGCTCCTTTTCCGAGAAGGTTCCATCACCAAACCTCCGCCTCCTCCTTGCCCATACACTTCCCTAACCAATGCCAGTCCCAATCTCGAGGTTTTGCTCTAATTCCCTCGCCTGTTGCTTGTCTTTAGGTGGCGAGCGACTCGCACTACCCCGAATTGAATTCCACCGCTTCCATGAACCCCACCGAGCTCCTTCACTGTGCCCCTGCCGACTTTCCAATGGTCCATGTTTGGCCATTGGGCAAGCGATCTCACTGTGGCTTTGGGCGCCATCCTTCCGCAGAGTTCCCCCGCGCCTCGACGGTGCCACCGCCTCCTCCTCCAAGGTCGCCTGTGGTTCCTACCTTCTCCACCGAGGCCGCCCGCCTTCCTTCCATGGGGTTGCGACTTCACCGGTGAGGGTTCGAGGCGCCTCCACCACGATCGCGCCTCGCCTCCGACCGATCGCGGTCCGCCTCTTCCTCGACCGCGCCTCGACGACTCACGCCCAGCCTGCGCCCATACACTTCCCTAACCAATGCCAGTCCCAATCTCGAGGTTTTGCTCTAATTCCCTCGCCTGTTGCTTGTCTTTAGGTGGCGGCGCACTCCTGCACAGTCGAATTGTAATTCCACCGCTTCCATGAACCCCACCGAGCTCCTTCACTGTGCCCCTCGGACTTTCCAATGGTCCATGTTTGGCCATTGGGCAAGCGATCTCACCGTGGCTTTGGGCGCCATCCTTCACGCATCGGTCCTTTCCTCTCTCCTCTCACGCTACACTCTTGATCTTAGAAAAGCCGCGGGTTCTGTGATCCGGACCTCCTCCAAGGTCGCCTCCGCCTTCCTTCCACAGGGTTGCGACTTCACCGGTGAGGGTTCGAGGCGGCCCTCCACCACGATCGCGCCTCGCCTCCGACCGATCGCGGTCCGCCTCGAATGCGCCTCGACGACTCACGCCCAGCCCGCTGCGCCCACTCACTGCCGCCCACTGCAGGCCCGCTTGAACGCGCCCGTCACCCTACCGGTTTCCTTAGGTTAAGTTTGGCCTCACTACCACCGGTTGTCTTCACGACCGCCGCCATGCCCCACCCACAACCCCATACTCATTCTCTGGCAGTCGACCCTAACTTAGGACCGACAAACCCCAAATAACCACCCCTACCCCGCATATATAGACCTTGTAGTGGATATCCGAGGTCCATGGGCCAAGGAACACCGAGTTTCCCGACCATTTATTATCTAACCTAGGCAATAAAACAAAAAGATCTCCACAGGCCAAGGACATTTCTACTATGAATATCCCCAACTATCAATCGACTTATTTTCACACCACTCAAAGAAAAAAAAAAAAAATTCACTTGGCACATTTTGTGGGTTTAGACTAGATCGTTTACACCGGGACCGGGACCGAGCTTGGGACGGGGTCAAAATGACACCCTGGTCATGAGTATATTTAATTTTCAATTCTATTGCTGGAGTCATGGGTACATCTCTCCCCATACCAAATTGAGCGACCAATTTGTTTCATGAATAAACATAGTGGAAGAAGAAGTCTATTATAGTCTACTCAGATGGAATTTTCAGCCATGGGACTTGGTACCTAACAACTTGTACCATGGTGTGCCTAAGCTACTTGCACCAAGGGTATCCACTAAGTCTGTTATAGTCTTGTGGGGTAACTTTTGCTAGTGGATTAGCTGGGTGCACATTTATAACCCAATGTCGATGTAGTACTGGGGTTCGTTCCACGGGGAATGGACTCGTGCTTATTCTGCCTAAGCTCCAAAACTTGTCGCGTGAACGGACTTCATCATGTTGGGTCCGGCGGACCCGCAAACCCTAGGCGTATGCCACTCCGCAACTCACGGACCAGACGCCAACCCACTGGACCTTCCCACAAACTCCACTTAGGGTGTCTCAAAACACTGTTTAGAGTCCAGCAGACCGGAACAGGTTAATGACACATTCCTCCGTCAGTCTCCGTACCCTAGCACCTCTATGCACATATACCTCTTGAGAATGCCCTTCTTCGTTATCATGCTTCTATTTTATCTCCTGGTATCTCTCCTTTTGCTCCGACCATTCATGGCATTGATGATTCACATGACTAATTCTGAAGACCCTCCTGATGTCTCTGTGTTTTCCTTTGATGAGTCTTCTTCTTCTTCGGCTTCAAGGGGGGATACTACATCAACACCAGTCGTTTCAGCCAAGGAATCTACATAACCTATTCCTAAGCTTACTCCTGATGAACTCGTAGAAGCCGTAGAAGTTGTTCCTCCTATCGTCCATGTTTCTTTTGTTCCTAATGATACACCTGTCTCTCCTATTCTTCATCGTTCCTCCTGCACTCATCGCCCTCGTACTGAATGGTTAGACCCTCCATTTGTTGCTGGAGTAGTTTTCTCACATCGTGTGTCTTTTGATACATCTAAACCTGTCACATATCAAGAGGCCATCTGTGACCGCGGAATATTGGAAATAGGCTATCAATTCGGAATATGATTCCCTCATTGCCAACCAGACTTGGAAGTTGGTTGAGTTACCCAAAGGTCGCAAGCCAGTTGCTTGCACGTGGGTATGTAAGAAGAAGCTTAATACTGATGGCAGTGTAGGTCAATACAAGGCTAGGCTTGTTGCTAAGGGATACAGTCAAGTAGCTGGTCTAGATTATAATTAGACCTTTTCCACATTAGTCAAGTCTACCTCAATTAGGATCTTTTTAGCCATAGTAGCTCAATTTGGTTTGTTAGTACATCAGTTGGATGTCAAAACAACTTTCTTAAATGGAACCCTAGATGAAGAAATCTATATGTCTCAACCTAAAGGTTTTGAGGTTGACATGGACAAGGTCTATCAATGATAAGGACAAGGTACAAGTGGAGTATGTTCCTACAGGTGAGAACATTGCTAACCTTCTCACCAAGGCTTTACCTAAGCAATTGCACTCTTGTGGAAGACCACATGTACACTAACCCTCCCCTGGACTGTTGGTTTGAATGTTTTTTTTGTTTTTCTTATGTTTTGTGTGATGGGGTGCTTAGGAAATGTCCGAGGCAAGGCCTTTTATACTAAAAGTGGTCCTTGGCCCATGACAATATTACTTTTACAAATAATTAGTCCTTGGACCTTGAACCTGTGTATGACGGGCCAGAGAGTCCTTAGACCTTGGGATTTTTAGGGATAAAAATTGTCTATATAAGGTGGGGGATCCTTCATTCAGCAACAGGGGCCCAGGAACAAGTGGAGACGCTGGCACCTCTGGAGAAGTTCAGGAAGCTAGCGGAGAGGTATAAGCGGAGAGAGGTGAGGCTAGGGCCGGGTCAAGAGAGAGGCAACCAAGAAGGGTAGAGCCACCGCAGGGTCAATACCCACTGCTAGCGGCCCACCAGGTGGTGGAGCCACCATCGTCAGCGGAAGAAGGACCGGTGGGAAGCCACCGTGAGCGCCAGAGGAGGGGATGCAACTCCCTGAGCATCACCCAAGATTGTCCATGTGAGCGGCATACCCTTCACAGTTGTGCTCGAGGAAATGAGCAAGGCGGAGGCTAGAGCGTGACGAGGAACGACGCATGTCTCCAGCTGATGAGGAGCGAGAAACGTGCGCAGTGAGCGGACGGCGCCTAGGAGGAGTGAAGGGACCTGGATAGCGGGAGTGAGGTGGAGATATTAACAATGTTTCTCAAAGATAGGGTTTGTCTCCAACCCCATTTTGGCCCCAACCATCCGTAAATGCACATGTCTCATTTCACTGCTTTAGTGATTTGCGAACCCACGCCCCATGCCGCCAAAAGAAGATCTAATGTGCCCCACCGTCCGACAAATGCCGACACACCTTTGTACCAAGTGGCCGGATGATCATGACTTATGCTCCAAAGAGCTGGAGTGCACCAACGTCCGCGACTTATACTCCAAAGAGGTGCAATACACCGGGTTTGGAGAGGGTTGCGCCAATACTTGTGTAGGCAAGCACTTTCGCTGTTGCTTGTGCACACTTGCCACCGCACCAACACTCACATCAATTCTCTTTTCAAACCCCGTGATTCAGCAATCCTGCACGTGCATACCGTCGACCGGCCCCTCCGTGTCGGAGATAAGCCGCACTTAGATCTCGCAGATTAGGCCATGGGAATTGGACAAGGTAAAGGATGGTGAGGCCTCCTCAACCGCTCTTGATCAAACTCTTCGAGCTTACATTTCTTCTTGTCAAGTCCGCATCGCTTTCAACCTTAATCTATCCATGGGTGGCACATGGAGCAAGTCGATCTTAAATTCAAAATCTCCGGCGAAGCTTGGCTATAGTCTGCCTTGAACACCTAGTCAGGCCACACCGTAGTGGGCGCACAGGTATAGACAGTCCTCCTTCGAGCCTCACTAAAATACTCACCATTTGGTCAAAACCCCACTGACCTCTTTCTTCGACATCTGCCTCACTAGGGCTCGCAGGGCCGTGCAGATGCTCTCTTATACTTGTGTTCGATCGCATCCGATGTGCTTTCATTACTCAAGGACAAATCATCTATTCTATTTATTTTCTTGTTTCTCTGCAAAACATTGTGAAACATTGTCGTCTTCAAAAGGTTGGCCATTAGAAACCACCATCATACATGTCGAATTTTGGAAAATGTAGCTCATCTAGAAACCAAGGCCTATGCATTTATACGTGCATCAAACTCGAATGAGCCGGACATTTGGCGCACCAATCAAAGAGATCCAACTGCAAGTCATCGAAAGGCACATAGAGTAAGGCCAAAAAGGTTTAACATGTTGTATACAAAGCGAATGTGGGAATATAACATCAACCAACAAATGATTTTCAAAAATAATATTCATGACTTTACGCCTAGATACCGG
This sequence comes from Anthoceros angustus, assembly GCA_010909165.1. Lineage (NCBI taxonomy): Eukaryota > Viridiplantae > Streptophyta > Anthocerotopsida > Anthocerotales > Anthocerotaceae > Anthoceros > Anthoceros angustus. The sequence continues at coordinate 1,531,503 of VJWM01000044.1, read as the reverse complement.
ATGATTTACAAATTTTCAAACCACTAAAAATCAACACTCCATCCTAGTATTGATACGCCTAGGTTGCTTAACAAAGGAGTTCTTACAAAGTTTTCAAAGCGCCAAAAACCAAACCATCCGTTAATCCAACCCAATGAGGCCCGGGGAACAAGTGGAGACGCCTGCACCTCTGGAGAGTTCGGGAAGCGCGGAGAGGTATAAGCGGGAGAGAGGTGAGGCTAGGCTGTGGTCAAGAGAGAGGCAAAATCAAGAAGGGTAGAGCAACACCCGATGGTGGCTTGACCCACCGTTGAAGCGACCACCACGTGGTGGAGCCACCATCGTCATGCGGAAGAAGGACCGGTGGGAAGCCACCGTCGGGGCTTATGGGAGGATGCAACTCCCTCAGTTCGAGGCGGCCAAGATTGTCCATGTGAGCCGGGCATACCCTTCACAGTTGTGCTCGAGGAAATGAGCAAGGCGGAGGCTAGAGCGTGGGCGGAGGATACGGTTTTCATGATGAGGAGCGAGAAACGTGCGAGGGCGAGATGACGCCTCCTAGGAGGAGTGAAGGGACCTCGGATAGCGGGAGTGAGGTGGAGATATTAACAATGTTTCTCAGCATAGGGGTTTGTCTCCGAACCCCATTTTGGCCCCAACCATCCAGAAATGCACATGTCTCATTTCACTGTTTTTAGTGATTTGCGAACCCACAGCCCATGCATCCGAGCCCAAAAGAAGACCTAATGTGCCCACAGTCCGCACAAATGCCGGACACACCTTTGTACCAAGTGGCCGGATGACTGGCGCACTTATGCTCCAAAGAGCTGGAGTGCACCAACGTCCGCGACTTATACTCCAAAGAGGTGCAATACACCGGGTTTGGAGAGGGTTGCCAATACTTGTGTAGGCAAGCACTTTCGCTGTTGCTTGTGCACACTTGCCACCGCACCAACACTCACATCAATTCTCTTTTCAAACCCCGTGATTGAGCAATCCTGCATGGCAGCATACCGTCGACCGGCCCCTCCGTGTCGAGATAAGCCGCACTTAGATCTGCAGATTAGGCCCCGCGCAGAATTGGACAAGGTAAAGGATGGTGAGGCCTCCTCAACCGCTCTTGATCAAACTCTTGAGCTTACATTTCTTCTTGTCAAGTCCGCATCGCTTTCAACCTTAATCTATCCATGGGTGGCACATGGAGCAAGTCGATCTTAAATTCAAAATCTCTGGCGAAGCTTGGCTATAGTTCTGCCTTGAACACCTAGCTGCGCCCACGGTGGTATCACGGTGGGTATAGACAGTCCTCCTTCGAGCCTCACTAAAATACTCACCATTTGGTCAAAACCCCACGGACCAGCCCTCTTTCTTCAGATACTGCTCTCACTAGGGCTCGCGGTGGCGAGCGAGATGCTCTCTTATACTTGTGTTCGATCGCATCCGATGTGCTTTCATTACTCAAGGACAAATCATCTATTCTATTTATTTTCTTGCTTCTCGCAAAACATTGTGAAACATTGTCGCCTTCAAAAGGTTGGCCATTAGAAACCACCATCATACATGTCGAATTTTGGAAAATGTAGCTCATCTAGAAACCAAGGCCTATGCATCTATACGCATCAAACTCGAATGAGCCGGACATTTTGGCACCAATCAAAGAGATCCACCGCAAGTCATCGAAGGCACATAGAGTAAGGCCAAAAAGGTTTAACATGTTGTATACAAAGCGAATGTGGGAATATAACATCAACCAACAAATGATTTTCAAAAATAATATTCATGACTTTACGCCTAGATACCGGGATGATTTACAAAATTTTCAAACCACTAAAAATCAACACTCCATCCTGGTATTGATACGCCTCTAGGTTGCTTAACAGTGGAGTTCTTACAAAGTTTTCAAAGCGCCAAAAAAAACCAAACCATCCTCGTACTAATCCAACCCAAAGGTGCATAGCTATGAAATTTCTATCGCACCAAGGTCGAGCACCCCATCCGGGTACTGATCCGGCCCAAGGGTGCTTAATCTTGGAGTTCTAAGCCATCGAGCCTCGTACTAATCCAACCCAAAGGTGCTATGAAATTTCTATCGCACCAAGGTCGAGCACCCCATCCGGAATCGATCCGCCCAAGGGTGCTTAATCTTGGAGTTCTAAGCCATCGAGCCTCGACTAATCCAACCCAAAGGTGCATAGCTATGAAATTTCTATCGCACCAAGGTCGAGCACCCCATCCGGGTACTGATCCGGCCCAAGGGTGCTTAATCTTGGAGTTCCTAAGCCATCGAGCCTACCAACACCAATCCCAAGCAGTTCCTAAGCCATCGAGCCTACCAACACCAATCCCAAGCAGATACTACTAATGGGGTTCAAAAAATATATATACATTTGCGCCGGACGTCCGGCGCATCCACTCCACCATTTCCATCTCGCTGGACGCCCGCAAGATTGGGGTCTCAGAAATGCGCCGGACGTCCGCAGTTTTAGTAGACTCGCGCCAATGTGCCGAACGTCCGCGATTGCTCCAATTCCTTCCTATGTTTTCACTCTAACAATGGAGATCCTGTGGTTGTGTACTCACAAAGGCATCAAACGTCCAGCACTACTTTCTAGAGTCGTAGTTTGGTCCTCTCAAGATGGCCATGATCGGGCTATCGGTTAATGTTCTTCACACGCGCAACGCCCCGGTGCAGCTGTTTCTTTTCGGCTTGTAATTGCTACTTTTATGTGTTGGTTGCGCCGGACGTCCGGCATCCACTCCACCATTTCCATCTGACGCCCGCAAGATTGGGGTCTCAGAAATGCGCCGGACGTCCGCAGTTTTAGTAGACTCGCGCCAATGTGCCGAACGTCCGCGATTGCTCCAATTCCTTCCTATGTTTTCACTCTAACAATGGAGATCCTGTGGTTGTGTACTCACAAAGGCATCAAACGCCCAGCACTACTTTCTAGAGTCGTAGTTTGGTCCTCTCAAGATGGCCATGATCGGGCTATCGGTTAATGTTCTTCACAATTGCGCTCGAACGTCCGCCAGCTGTTTTTCGCTTGCTACTTTTGCGTGTTGGTTGCGCCGGACGTCCGCTTTGGCTTGTCGGACTAGTTTTGTTTGGTTTATCTACTGTTCACCCTGCTAGGAAGTACTATCACCTGCGAAAGAGGTGTTTAGGATTCCTAGCACCTGTTAAAAATCCTTGAAATCCCTTCCTTGTGAAGGTGAAATCCGCGAACCTTCTTCGGCTTAAACCCTGTTAGTGTAAGTATTCACGAGAAAATAACATGGTCAATATCTTTCAGTACATGTTTAAACAGTGGTTTTGCTGAAAATGATGCATTTTGGCCCGTTTTCGGGGGTCATTTTTTGGTCTTTAGGGACCCAAACCCCTTTAATGGAGAATAACCCCTAGCCGAGAGAGATATTAAGGAGGATCTTTCGGATCGAGGCGTGGTAGGAGGCGAGGGAACACCCATGGGCAGTAGGCTAGGCGGCCACAGAGGCGGCTGATTTTAGAGGAGCGGCATCATAGGTCGAGGCTTTCACTTGGATTAGAGGATAAGGTGCTAGGAAGCTTGTGAATCAGATACCCGAATTGGTAGGCGCTCGTGGTAAGTTAGCCATCTTAGACACCTGGAGGTAGGTTAGCCATCTTTAGACCTTTGGAAAGTGAGGCCAAGCAGATGTATAAGAGACCCTTTGAGTGTCTCTCTTAACAGACGATTTCAGGTGTGAACTTCCGTGTATCAAATCCTCGCGCGGGGTTGATTGGAGACGTCTGGTCAGCATCGAACGGGTTCGGCACATCGTTTTCTCATCACAAGAAGACCGGGAAGATCCCTGAATGGTCGAGAGCTGAGTGACCAATCTCCGCGTCTGGGGTGACTAGTGGTGAAGGGTGCTCAACGCATGCCAGGAGAGGGAAATTCCCGTAGGGGACCGGGGTGAGATCGCGGGTATGCGAATCCGCTGTGGAACCGACTAGCTGTTTTTCCCTTTCCCCAACCCGCTGTCTAACCAGATTGTGTCTAATTCTGAGGAGGGGTCTGTGTGGCCCGAGGAGGGGTCTGTGTGGCCCAGGGGGGGGGTCTGTGTGGCCCAAGGAGGGGTGTGTGTGGCCCAAGAGAGGTCTGTGTGGCCTGAGAGAGGAGGATCTGGGAAAATCTTGTGCGCGTGGTGTATGAGGTCATGTGGCTTGAGAAAGGGAGCGAGAGGGAGTATTCATGTGGTAGAGTGGGAGGTTCTTGGAAAAAGGAAAGGAGAGAAGTGCCACCGTAGGGAGTATGCGGCACGCTTTGAGGAAACGGGAATGTTAGAAAGGAGAAGTGAGCGATGAGATCGGTGGTCACGGAGTAAGGCCTTGTGGTGTTCATGGTCATGGTGCCTAATCCTCGAACGCCCGAGCGGTCTCCCTTGTGAGTGAATTAGAGTGGGTGTGACCTTAGGTGTGTGTGCGCGTGAAATCATAACCCTCAGAGACCACGCCAGGAGGACTGGGTGACCAACAGACAACCGCGCGCACACGCGCGTCGTGGTGGGGCCCACCACAGTGGTCGAATCAGCCACTACGGTGGCTGAACCCCCCCACTGTGGTGGCTGAGCCTTCCACGGTGGTGGGTTCAGGTATGGTAGCTGGTTCTGGTAGGGTAAGGATCGGCTGTGGTAGAGCTAGGACCCATAGTTTTAGAACATCTTGACACAAAACCATTCCCTTGGGATCGAATCCTAGGACTATAACGACATAGAGGGTAATGGCCTCTTTGCATCTTCGGATGCAAAACCCCATTCCACAACTCTAAACACTCTTTTTTAGCTGGTTTGTTAGCCATTCGGCCTTCTACCAAACTAGGGACAGCACACTAGAAACTTGCGCTCTGGCTCTCACTTTGGTTTTTACTATTATCGTCTTTCTGAACAGTAAACGTATAGCCTATCTCTTGCATCTTTTCCTTGAGCTATTCCAGCAAGGTATAAGTGCCCATATAACCACGGGAATATGTCATGACCACATGGCACGAAAAGGGAACCAGTGTACAAGTGCCCATGTAACCATGGGAACATGCCAGGACCTCAAGGCAAGAAGAGTGAGCCATGTACAAGTGCCCATATAACCACGGGAACATGCCAGGATCACAAGGCAAGAAAAGTGAACCATGTACAAGTGCCCATCTAACCACAGGAACATGCGAGAACCACATGGCAAGAAAAGTGAACCAATGTACAAGTGCACATGTAACCAACTTGAAGCGAACATGCCTGCAGATAAACAATACGTGCAACAGAAACTCCAAGAAACCCAACGATCCAAATCAAATGTGCCCAAAAGAAAGCAATAACCAACAAAAGAAAGCAATTATGAACTCGGATTTCACCTCCTGAGCTTGAAGTAACTTGTACCAGCTATGCTCTGCAAAGCTGTCAATCTATCTGCCTGAGCTCCAAAATGAACATGTGCCCACGACCAACTGCATCTGCAATGTGTACACTGCACCATGCGAAATACCAACAATCAGTCCACGCTCATTGCAAATTTCACATTTAAATTCCAACTGGCTTTGATACACGCTGAGAAACATCATTGGCTACAACTATATCCTTGCCAATGGCATTGTCAGCACACAATCTCCAAGCTTTCGCCATTTGGAGGAGGGATGTCATAGCTGCACCGCTGTACTCCTGGGCCTTGTCTCGTCCATAATTGTCTGCAGACTACTTCTTGTTCAGCCAAAACAGCTTGCCATACCTACATCCCCACCATACGTGTATGGTCAAGGAAGTTGAATTCAAGATGAACCTTCCTACGTTTCTAGGCTGTGATCTTCCTCCAAACTTTTTCCCTGTTACTCGCTGCGTGCAAAATGACAGGCACCTATATGAAGAGCCAGTCAAAAACCAGGCACAAACTGCCATATGCATTTAACACGAGAAATTTTGAAGGGGGGGAATATCCTCGATGGGGGTTTTTTTTTAATAAGCGCTGAAGGGGGTTGTTGATGGGTCTAAAAGCAGCGGTTTCAGCTATTGTGTGGAAACTAAAGGGAAAAAAAGGGTCTGGCTCCTAGATCATACCACTTTTCCGTGGTACATTTATCAAGGGTGTCCCTATTCTGCACTGCTTGTTCACCAAAACAAGACTCACAATGCACACCATGTTTGCCGGTCGAGAAAGCAGATTAGACATCTACGAATCCAACGCCACTATGGAAGGGTTATGCAATCTCCCGGACAGGTTCAATCCATCATACATATTTGTGGGGAACAAAATTTCGTTTATCGTGTAGGTTTCATTTGTGATCCTTCACACATTATCGGAACAGCATGAAAGCAAGGGAGGGGGCGCCGGCTGGCCGGCGCCCTCGCCATTGTGTACAAGGGCATATTCAACATGTTTGCTATCCACTTGGCCACCACTTCCTGGAGAATGAAATGGAACAGGTCCCTGCAGTACGGCGTGGCATGTTGCATGAGGGTACAAGGGTACATTCAACATGTCGCCCCTGTGTACAAGGGTACATTCAACATGTTTGCTATCCGTCTACGAGAGTCCAAGTTTTATTAGCAATAAGAGAGTTGAACTCTCGATCCATAGAGGCTCGCCACTCAGTGCCTCCTCCTGGCAGAAGTATCGTGACAAGCAAATGGATATTAAAGAAGAAATATAATGCTGATGGAAGTCTTTCCAAGTACAAAGCTAGACTTGTTGCACAGGGTTTTACCCAAAAGGATGGCTTAGATTATCAAAAGGAAAGCTCCTGCAGTCCAGTTGTGAAGCTTACCTCCCTTTGGATCATGCTTGCTCTCTCTGCCATCCACAACCTTCATGTACATCAAATGGATGTACAAACGGCCTTCCTGAATGGCGTCCTTCGAGAAGAAATCTATCTACAACAACCGGAGGGCTATATCAAATATGGTGAAGCCCACAAAGTCTGTAAACTCCACAAGACCTTATACGGATTAAAACAATCGCCTCGTGGCTGGTATGAGAGATTGCAAATCTTTCTCCTTAGCCAGGGCTTCATCAAGTCCTATGCAGATTCAAGTGTCTTCATAAGAAGACAAGGTAACTCGTACCTTATATTGGGTCTTTATGTTGACGACCTTGTTCTTTGTTCCAATGACCTTGGCTTTCTCAACTTGATCAAAAGTGAACTCAGCAAGGAGTTTCTGATGACTGACAATGGGGTCATCAAGTTTCTACTTGGAGTACAGGTTATCATTAACGCAAATAGCATTAGTCTTCATCAAGAGAGGTACATTATAGACATGCTAGAAAAGTATCAGATGCAAAATTGTAAACCTATTGACACCCCTATGCAAACTGGCGAAAGGCTACGTTCCTCTATGTGCCCAAGCACTCCTGCAGAGATAGAAGAAATGAAGGATATACCCTATAAAGGCATTGTAGGCAGTATACAACACTTGGTTCAGAATACCAGACTTGATGTTGCTTGTGCATGTAATCACACTGCTCAGTTTCAAGCCTCCCCTGGGAAGCCACATTGGTGGTCGAAGCGCATCCTTCGATATCTTCAAAAGACAAAGACATCGTGCATCACTTATACTGGTGAGGGTGCACAAGACAAGCTTCTAGGATGGGCGGACTCATTGGGCTGTGATCCGGACTCTAGAAAGTCGACATCGTTATGTCTTCACTCTGTCTGTGCTTGAAGTTCGTGTCCTATACTCGAGCATTGCTGCGAGATGTTGGGCTTGTCTTCAATACCTTGAGAGCGATTATCCTTCCTAGAATTAAGGGGGTGTGTGAATACCATTAATTAGAGTCAGTTCTAACCTAGGTAGTTAATCCTAGTTAGGGTTCTCGCTGAACTATACACCTTTCTAAGAGGCACACCTACATTGTAAACAATCAATCAATTTATTCAATCTTGATAGCTTTGTGTTCTCCGATCATGTAGTTACATTTCACTAGGCTCATAGACTGGCATGTGCGTGTGAGTGCTGGTTCCAAGCTTCCCAGACTAGTGGGGGTGAAGCCGCATGTCTGTGCAGTGCTTGAGGGTTCGCTGTTTCTAGGCTCACAAACAAAGGCACCTCGTGCATCACAAACAAAGTGCATTTCTTGAGCATCACAAACAATGCATTTCGAGCATCACAAACAATGCACTTCGAGCATCACAAACAAAGGACTTGAGCATCACAAACAAAGCAGCACTTCGAGCATCACAAACAAAGCAGACTTCGAGCATCACAACAAAGGGCAATAGAAATTTTAGATACATGTCCAAAGTTTTTCTCACCTTTCTAACATCTTGCCCATTCATGCCCAAGGCCTCACTCACAAATTCAAAATCCATCTCACTGATTGGCCATCTAGGCTTGCTTTCCTCATACATGGGCATGATTCAATGAGAAGTAATCATCTCACCCCTTTCAATGGTGGCCTTCTGCACACGCGTTCTTCTGCCCAGGCAACTTAAAGCCCGCGGTCTACTAGCCCTGGCTCCACTTTCTGAGCACGAGCACCCTCGCCCTACTCCGGAGTTCCGCGTTTGCACACAATGGAAGCTATGGCGCCCTTGATAGGAATGGATAACATTGTTGTGATGGACGGGACATGGAATCTCCAAGCCGGAGCACGAAAACTGGCCAAGGGCGCCCTCTTTACGCCGGAGTATCAGCCATCTAGCTATGGCCAGTTCAGGGTTTTCCAGCGTGATGCCGTGCATTGAATGGAGCGGGCGCCGGCGCTACTGGAAGAAGGTGTGAGCTCAGTGGTTGGCCCCCTACGCCAGCCTTCCTGCTGTGAACCACGTGGACATGGAGGACATGGTGCCCTCCTCCCTGTGGATGACTCAAGCGAGCACGACACCGGCGTTGTGGTAGACTGAGGGCGCATAGTTCTTATTCAAGCAGCAAGGCATAACTGCCTCATCCATCGTGATCTCACACACAGAATACGAAGGTGCCAGGTTTCGGCTTTGCCAGGCTGGCTCCTGGCAGGGCAGCCACTCATGTCTGGATAGTCACAAGCTACTTAGGCTACGCCGATCAGAATATTATGACAGCTTCCAGCTGACTCGCAGGAGCCATGTCTACAGTTTCGGCTTTGTGCTACTGGAGCTCTATTTGTGCAAAGTCTGTTGTTGATTTTCTGAGAGGATAGGATGAGACTGGTCGACCTGGCACTTTCTGCCATGATAAGGGGGAGTGGAACGAATGTCTGGAAGGAGTTGCAAACCGTCTGGCTTCAATCGGACTCGGACGCCTCCTCATGTCCGCCTTTGTCTGCAGCCAAAACAATGCTTACTGAGATGTCTATGCTTCATATGACTGCATGTCCCCGCAAAGTCCCCACGCGTCTCGACGCATGCGAAGTCTGAAGTGAAGAAATAGTAAATAGGACTTTATAGTTTTATGAACAGTAAAAAATGGACTAAGAACTCGTGTATATATGTTTTCCTTTTCTGCTGAATTTTATAACCGTTTTTCTTTCATCTCCTGTCTCTCGTGCGCTCATGCCTACGCTCGCACCCGCTCGTGCCCCTCCGATCCTCGATTGCTTTATGGTATCAGAGCCGTAGGTAATCTGCACGAGCGTCCATGTGCGGGAAGGGAGAGGGACATCCTCACGCGCGCCTGGGAGGAAGGTCTACATAGCCACAAGCAATTTCTCCCCTGAAGGGACGGGTTTCATTTGTCAGAGTTGCCAGGAGCACAACAACACATTTGCTTCCCAGCAACCCGTGTCGCGGCATGCAGCCTGCCCTAACTGCACAAGGCGCAGCGTGAGCCCGTCATTCTTCTCTTGTAGACGCACATCGGCAATTCCTCCAGGCATTCCTACATCGCGATTCAGGCGGCGCCCAAACAAACAGTCTAAGGAAATTGAAGCCCTCATTGCTCGGGCCAAAATTCGTGATTTGCTGGCTTTGGTTGAGAGCCTCACTGCCGGCATCACCCAGCTTTATCTCACATGTCAGACTCATCAGAATGCTTCACGAACCAGAATTTCCACAAGACGTCATGAGCGCGACTCACAACGACTTGTGTTTGAGCACGATGTCACTTGTAGATGCTACCTACTGGCGATGAATTTGACATAGATCTGCTCATCCGATCCGGACATTGATGAATGCATCATTTTAGGAGAACAGTTTAGGCGCCCTCGAGAGCCCACTGCTGGGAATCGCGAAGGCAGACGACGGGAAGGTGTAGGCGCCCTCGTCACAGATCTGAGGTTGACCTCGGGTAGATCACACGCGTCACGCTACGACGCCTCAAGTTCTCGCAGAAGAATGACGTCCTCATCAACGGGGGCATCCACATCAACCATGGTGGCTCTTCCTCAAACAACCCTGAAGATCGAATTCAGGGACAAGGATCGTTTCAGCGGAAACGATTACAATTCCTGGTCAATGAGATTGACGCAGATTCTGGAGGAAAATGAGCTAATGTCGGTGGTCGATGGGAGTGAGATTTGCCCCAGACGCCCGCTAACGCAATAGTCACATAAAGAACCAATGTCACGACATCCTCACCGAAGAGGAAGGATGCGGCCTGCTCCATTCTCATAGCCTCCTTGGATAGAAACATGTTGCCTCACACTTTGGGTGCTGACACCTCTGCAGCTGTGTGGCATAGTTTCAGTCAAATCTATAAGGACAAGAGTAGTGCATCTCAAGTATTTGCACACAGGGATTTTTATGGCATGAGGATGAAGGACAACGAATCTGTGGAGTCTTACATTAATCGATTCCGGACAGCACGTGCTACTTTGGCTTATTGTGGCACAATCCTTACAGAGGAACAAGCTGGAACAAGTCTACTTGCATCCCTACCTGAAGGCTACAGTCATTTCATGAGTTCCCAATTTGCCAGATCCTCAGCTGCAGCCGCAGGAGGACTCCCGGCCCTAACTCTAGAAGAGTTATTTGGTGCTTTGTTAGCAGAGGAACGTACTAAGAGTTTTCACAAAGGCAAACAAGGTGCACAGCAACACTCCAGAGTTCTCTTTTCTGGCCGAGGCAGAGGGAGCTTCGGTGGACGAGGCCGTGGTGGACAAGGACGAGGTGGCTATTCAACAGCCAAGCCACCCAACCTCCAAAGGAAAACCTTTACATGTAATTGGTGTAAGGTTCCAGGCCATTATGAGAGGGATTGTAGAAAGAAGCGTGCGGGTGAACCCCGCAAGGAAGGCAATCCACCCGAATCAAATTTGACTGCATCCAAACCAACTATGCCTGCTAAGTCCCCTTCCATATTAGCTGTTTGTTTGGTGTCAACCCATATACAGTTTGATATGTGGTTTTTAGATTCGGGGGCCACCAGCCATATCTGCTATGACAGGTGTGCTTTTCGTGATTTTGTACCTTCTTCTGATAACCACCAGTTCGTTCTGTTAGGAGATGATAGTGGTCTTTCCATTAAGGGCTCGGGTTCAGTCACGATTGAGTTACCTAATTCAGATGTCATGATTCTTACAAGTGTACTTTTTGTCCCAGCAATGACTAAAAACTTGATGTCTGTCATTAAACTAACCGAGGAACACTCTTGTAGGATTTGCTTTGACCATACAGGCTGTTCTATCTCTAGCATACCCGGTTGGGATGAAATTTTTTCTGGCACTCCTTATAATGACTTGTATCTCTTGAATGTTAGAACCCTGCCACAACAGAGCACTGTTCAAGTTAGTCAAACTACATCTCTCTCTCCTACTCAACTTTGGCACTGCCGACTGGGGCATGTTAATTTTCAGCGCCTTTCCCTGTTAGTGAACAACACTTCCTTTCGAGATTCCTTGTCTTTTCCCTTTGACAACCAGGCATTTTGTGACTCATGTCAAGTAAGTAAAGCCATCTCCCAACCCTTTCGAGATCAAAATATGTCTAGAGCTCCTAGTCTCCTTCATACACTCCATAGTGACCTTTGTGGACCCATGTCCACAGCATCCTTTAGTGGTGCCTATTATTTTCTAACCTTTATTGACGAGTGGAGCCGTTACTGTACAGTTTACGTGCTCCACAGCAAAAGTGATACTTTCAGTTGTTTTCAAGATTTTGTCACCATGGCACAGAGGCAGACAGGCTGTAAGCTCAAGATTTTCAGATCTGATAATGGTGGAGAATATATCAGTCATGCTTTTTCGGTTTTTTGTTCTTCAGAAGGAGTGATCCATCAGTTCACTGTTCCATGTACCCCGGCACAGAATGCTTTTGCTGAACGGAAAAATAGGACTCTTCAGGAAGCCACACTTTCTAGCTTATCTTTCGCTGGTTTAACTCGTGGCTATTGGGCTGAGGCACTTGTTGCTGCGAATTATGTTCAGAATCGACTCCCTACGAAGGAACTTGGGCTCATCACCCCCTATGAACGGTGGATAGGCAAGAAGCCTCGCATCACACATTTGCGGATTTTTGGCAGCCCAACATATGCTCTTGTTCCTTCTCAACTTCGCAGCAAGCTAGATCCCAAGGCAGTAAGGCGTATTTTTGTTGGTTATGCTGAAGATGTGAAGGGCTATAAGCTGTTTGATCCCAGCACAAGGCAGCTGTCATATTCTCGTAGTGTCATTTTTCATGAGCATGCTTTGTTGCGAAGACATGACAGTTTGCTTTCTCCCTCTTCTGCACCACTACCAGCCACAATTCATGGTGTAGATGATGACATGGATTATGTTGCTGACAATGACACTGATGTTTCCATCTTTGATTTTGAAGATTCACCTGTAGGCTCAACTTCTTCAGCTTCACGGGGGCCCAACATGCAGTCCCAATCATCACCTTCTGAATCAGATGAGATGGTCCTATCTCCCATTGCTGCACCCGTTCCTGTTGTTGAACCTGTAACAGTTGACCCTCCAGTCCCTCTTGAGCCTACTCTAGCTGAACCTTCCGCTGCTGATGCACATGAACTCTCTGTTGATCCTCCTCTCGCTACCTTCGAACCGCCAGTCGTAGCGGAACCTGTAGATGCTACTTCTACTCCTGCTGAAGATGTTCCCATTAGACGTTCCTCTCGTCTTCGTCGACCAATGCATGAGTGGTTTGATCCTTCTTTTCAAGTTGGCCTTGCTGCGTTGGACTCTCATTTTGCTACTGCTCTTAGTGCCTCCTCCTCCTTAGGTGAACCTGCTACATATAAGGAGGCTTTAGAGGGTCCAGAATCCGGTTTTTGGAAGGCCGCCATAGACGCTGAGTATAATTCTCTCATAGCTAATGGTACTTGGAAACTTGTGGACTTACCCCCAGGTCGCAAACCTGTCTCATGTAAGTGGGTCTTTAAAAAGAAGCTCAATACTGATGGTAGCGTGGGCCGATATAAGGCAAGGCTTGTTGCCAAAGGATACAGCCAAGTTGCTGGTTTGGATTACAATGAGACGTTCGCTCCTGTGGTCAAATCTACTTCAGTTAGGATCTTATTATCTTTGGCAGCCCATTACGGACTACATGTCCACCAGCTCGACGTGAAGACGACTTTTCTTAATGGCTCACTTGAAGAAGAAATATATATGCAGCAGCCAGAGGGCTTTCAAGTGGACAAGGACAAAGTTTGTTTGCTACTTAAAACACTTTATGGCCTCAAGCAATCCAGTAGAGCCTGGAATGAAACATTTCATGCTTTGCTTATTGAGTTAGGATTCATATGTTTAGATGCTGATAGTAGTGTCTATATACTTTGGGATGGAGAGGATTTCCTAATATTGTCAGTTTACGTTGATGATAACTTCCTTTTTAGTACATCTTTGGTTTTGATGGCTAGAATTAAGAGTGTCTTGTTGTCTCGTTTTGACATGACAGATTTAGGTGAGTTATGTTTTTCTTTAGGAGTTCAGTTTCAGTTCTCTTCTGATAGGCACACTGTGGAAATCCACCAGGAACATTTTGTTCACCAGTTGTTACAACGTTTCCATATGTCAGATGCGCGTCCAGTCTCGACTCCAATGTCTACAGGTGAGAAGCTGTCAAAGGAGCAATGCCCGACAACACAAGAGGAGAAGGACTTGATGTCCTCACGCCCTTACAGGCAAGCAGTCGGGAGTCTCATCTATTTAGCAGCCTGGACGCGGTTGGACATTGCGAGGGCTGTTAGTAATGTTTCACAGTTCCTCGAGAATCCCGGTGAAGCTCACTGGATAGCTGTGAAACGGATTTTCCGTTATTTAAAGGGCACTCCGAGACTAGGGCTCAAGTATACAAAGCAGGCTGGAGGCCTGATCCTCACATCTTACTGTGATGCAGACTGGGCTGGGGACCCAGACTCTAGGAGAAGCATAGCAGCATATTGCAATTTATTAGGAGGCTCAGTGGTTTCGTGGTCGAGCAAAAAGTTGACTACCATTTGTTTATCTTCGACTGAAGCTGAGTATGGAGCTTTGTCTCAAGCTGCCCGTGAGGTGATCTGGATACGTTCTTTCCTTAGAGGTCTCCAACAGCTGCCAGCAGGAGCTACAAGGGTATGGTGTGATAACCAATCAGCCATAGCGTTATCCAAGAATCCTGTCTTCTGTGGCGGGACTTTTGCTGATGGCCAGCCGGGCGCGCACAATCCCGTGTCGTTGTAGGAAGAAGTCCGTTCCCAAGGGAATGATAGGCGTTACGCGTTTGGTGATTCTTACCGTCCTTAGTGCTCGTTCGCCTCGCACACACATACTCCTAACTACTCACAACGTGGCACCGCAGGGCCCGGTATGGCTAAACGCTTAGGGACCTGCTCCGTATCGTTCACATACATCCTTCACGCATCGGTCCTTTCTTCTCTCCTCTCACGCTACACTCTTGATCTTAGAAAAGACACGCTGGTTACGCATCCGGACCTCCTCCGTCGTTCGCGGGCCTCTCCGTCCGGCTCTACACACCTCCCGAGTTCCTCCGGCTCACGTTCCCATCCGCTCGGGCCGCTGGCCGGGACGAGCACGGATCACCAGTCACCCTTCCCTGCACACACCACAACGCGTTAAGTCCGTCACTGGGACCTTGATCAATCTCCCGAGCTGCCGTCGCGGACTCGTGACTCACGTTAGCAAGAAGACTCACAAAGGTCTGCAAGAACGCGGCATCAACACCAAGAGAAAGATGCTTTACTAGAGCAGCCTCCTCTCTTATATCGCGCCCAAGGTGGCGCCTTTATTACACCCCTATTCGAAATGATAGCCACCGGTATACCCTAATCGCCGCCTACCCCTACCTCTATCTCACACTGTGGAGGTCCTGGCCCCGCCTTGAATGGGTGGTCCAACCCCCCACAGCCAGTGCTAATCGGATGATCCGTGAGGCGGGCCCTCCTCTCCCGAATCTCGTCAGTTAGCTCTGGTCGACAACCGCTACCACGACGTCATCCTCCTGCCTCCACAGGTCCTTGGGGGTGGGGCCACCAACTATCGGCTCTCAAGGGCTCCTCCTCATCGCCACCTCGGCCCCTCGAGGTCTGCCTCGACTCCCCGAACTCTCGTGGAGTCCGCTTATTTCCCGGGTCCGGACCTCGTGGTCCGGACCTCGTGGTCCGGACCTCGTGGTCCGGACTTGTGGTCCGAGTATACCCGAGCCTCGTCCGAGCGCCACCCCAATTTATTCCTCCTTTTCCGCCTTATTTATCCTTCAATCCTAAAAAAAACAGAAACCCTACTTATTTCCTAACTCCCCAGGGAAGTGCATAGCCCACATACTCCCCTTCTCATCTGTTGGCGTCTCCGCCAACACTAAGCATGATACTTCTTCACCCGCCACCCGCTCACCCGAGTGGGCACAGCCTCCATCTAGTCAGTGGACGGACCCGTTGTCATATACTTGCACCACTTGGTACGGACCCATCCATCTCGTGAAGTTTGCACGGAAAATGCATGTACGACTATCATAAAGGAGGGCCAGTCCCTTCCTTTACATACTCCCGATTCCGCGATCGTGCCAAATCTTCACCGGTTTTGCACCAATCGCATCTTCACCGAGCTTCTTCCACATCCTCTGTGTGTTGCACAAACCCCAAGAGTCGCCGAGCTGGCTTTCCTCCGCGCCTCCTTCCATCATTACTCGAAAAGTGGGCACTTCAAACCCCACCGGCATTACGGAGAGTGTCCGTAGGTCAAGAAGTAAGGGTCCGTTGTGTGGTCACCTTCTCTCTGTCCGAACGCCCACAAGGCGGATGGCTTGGTATCCCAGTCATGGGCGTAGTTCACTGTGAGTTTATTCAGAATCCTGCAGATGAGCCCATTTGTCTTCTCTGTCAGCCCATTGGCCTTAGGATTGTAGGGTGCCGTCTTGCGATGATTGATGCCGAAATACTCCGTCATGGCGGCCACCACATCATTAAGGAAATGGGTTCCCCTATCACTTACCAACTGCAGCGGACATCCGTACCGGGTTATGATGTTCTCGTACAGGAATTTGGCCACAGTGTTTGCGGAGTCCGTTCTTGTCGCCACCGCCTCTACCCACCGTGCGAGTCCGCCACCGGATGTATCTCCTTTGTGTGTCTTGTCGAGGTCAGATAGGTCCAACAAAGTCAATACCCCACTTTTCGAAGGTGCGCCAATATCGGTACTAGCGGCCACCGTGTCGGGGTTGGCTTTCCGATCCGACAAGCATCACACTTCTTCACAAACCGGTGGGTGTCCCCATACATTGTTGGCCACCAAGATCCCGCTTCAAAATCTTTTGGTGGTGACTGTCTTTGCGTAGTGTCCACCCCAATCCTTCGTGCATTCCTCGACGACCGCCTCCTGCTCGCAAGTACCTTCGTTCTACTCCGTCCGCCCTAATTTGAACACACACCGTTGTACATTCTCAAGGGTCGAGCATAGTGCACGAATGCCTCCCTCTGTCCACGAGTCAGATTTTCGGGAAGCTCCATTCCCCAGAGGTACCGCTCTATTTCTTCGTAGGTCGGACACCGCGGCCCTCCCTTCTCCGCTCGCTAAGGCCGCTCGTAGCTTGGGGTTCGGTCGGCTGGGCTCCTCCGGTTGTACTTTTACTGCGGCAACCAATGTCTCATCCGGGAACGCATCTTCCTGATCTCTCAACACCGCCTGTTTTCAATCGTGATGAAATCGCATTTTGGTGCGCCTCCCTTGTCTTGTTTCCACTTCAACGTGAACTCCTCGCAGCAACAATATCCACCTTGCTATCCGTCCGACAGTCCGTCTTATTCACCGATGCTTCAAAAGTGGTCTACATAGAACACAAACTCACCGGTAGTAGGTAGTGTCGAATTTCTTGACAAGATATACCATACCCGTGCTTGGCCTGTAGTTGTGTATTGCCGTGGGTGAGTCCGCCCGTAGTATACGGATAATCCCGCCGCTTGTCGCCCTTCCGGCTCAAGACTACTCCGATAGCAAAAGCGGACATCTACATACACATGAAATTTCTGCTCCCCGTCCTCTTAGAACCGTGCGCTTACCAAGGTGTTCTCAGAATCAAAGGCCTCCTCTCGCTCCCGTGACTGTGTCCAAACCTCCTCCTTCCGCAGAGTTCCGCTAACTTAGCCCTCTTCGCAAAGTCCTTAATAAACCGCGGTAGTATCCCACCATTCCTGTGAAACCTCTCGGCTCCTTTAGGTTCTGGCCGGAGAGATCGGATGACCGGACCTTGTCTGGTCCACCTCGATTCCCCGCCGACACCCGATGTCCCAAAGAAGATTCCCTCCGTCATTCCAAAGTAGCATTTCTCGGGTGTAGGCTCAATTGAGTCTCCCAGCCCAAGCACCTTCTTAGATGCCCAAGGTGTTTGTCCCGCTCCCCATGCACACAAAATCATCCAGAATATCTCCATGAAGTCCCTCGAAGTCACTAAGACGTTGGTCACCATACGCATGAACGACCGGCGCTCGGTCATCCCAAAGGCACTTCTCTTGTAGGCAAACGCCCCCACTCAGAGTGAAGGTCGTCTTGTCCAAATCACTCCCTTAGGTGCAATTGGTTATATCCGGAGTAGCCATCCAGAAGGAGTAAGTAGTCCGTCCACCACCTTGTCCAAAATGTCGTCACGAATGGCATCGGAAGTGGTCCTTCTCCGTTCTTGAGCTTCCTCCAATCTTGGCATACCGAATTTGTGCTTTCTTGGGAACCACCAATCAGCGACCCACTCACTGCTGACGATGGGGAAAATGATGTCCGCCTCCGTGTACTTATCAAGGACCTCCTTCACCTTGATCGAATACTTGGGGTTGAGCTTGTATTGTCGGATTCGACCGGCACCGCCTCCGGCTTCAAATCGATCTTATGCTCTCCCACTTCTTGAATGCCCTTCATGTCCGTGACCTTGAAGGCGAACACCGCAAAACTCCCCAGTGCTTTAGTCCTTCCTTCAGTCCGAGGCATGCCTTTCTTAAACTTCGTGAATTTGCTGGCCGGACCTCCACTTCTTCCACGTCCGGGTTCACTGCCTCCTGCTCCTCGGCCCAAACCCCTCGTCCTCCTCGGGATCGTCCTCGCATCCCCATTCTCTCAAGAGCTCGTGAGGTGAATCGTGTTACTCCTTCGATGTCCGCTTTTCCTTGGTCCGACTCTTCACTGCCTCCCGGGTCCGACCTCCTCTTCACTTCCTTCCTCCGGCCCGTTGTGGCGTTTACTCAAAACAATCAACCACTTCCGCACCAAAGGCATCCCGCCGGTAGTCCATCTCCTCCTCGGACCGGATCTTGGCGAAAGGGTACGCCTCCTGAACTATCTTGTTCGCTTGGAGTCCTCCACGAGGTATACCCTTCGGTAGTGCTCAGCTTCCCACAATAGGTGTCCTTGCTCCGTGATAGCAACCTCCTTCTCGCACCTTAGGGTCCCACCACCGGCTTGAAGTGAATCTCCTTCCTTCCAAAGTGTAGCTTGTCTGGCCAACCCACCATGGCCGCCCAAAGAACACCTCATACCCTAATGGTCCGGCCGGTTTGATCACAACAAAATCCGGTTTGTAGGGTGCGCTATGGTGGCCAAGACTCGGTTAACTCCCACGGATCTCTTCTTGACATGTCCGCCATTCTCGAGTCTTCGTTGAGGGTTCAAGGATGTGAAGCCCAATTTTCGTGCCGTGGCTTGATGAGGTTGACTCGGACCCGTGTCCAACGGTACATCCTTGATGATACATCCAATCTCCACTTGTACCATCGGGCGCCTGGGTCCGTATGGGACACCACCTCACTTCCACTGCTACCCTTCCGGCTTTGGTGCTCCGCCGAGGTGGGTTTCCTAACGGCCCGACGGACCTCTTGCCGGTATTTCGGGTTATCCTCGCGCCGAAAGGACACAAGGTGCCGATTCATCATCGTCCACATTAAAGGGGCAGAGGCTTCTACCCCAATCGAGGATCCTGCTGCGTCCTCATCCTCTCCCGGTCACTTGTGTTCGGTATTCTCCGGATGCTTGCGCATTTCCTCCGCAACATCTCCACCTCCTGACCACGTCCGGAAATCGGCCGCGGAGGCACCGCCCCTTCTCCTCCCCTGACGGAGAACTTCCTTCGGTAATCCTCCCAGAGCCGCCCACCCTCCTTCATGGCCGGATCCTCTGCTGGTATTTCCGCTTGATTGCCTTCCTCGGCCCGTGACGCTTCTCCGCCTTTGTTCTTCTTCAATCGCCTTTCTCGTCGCTCCTTCCTTCGGCTACGAGTAGACACCTCCAAGATTTCCACTCCCGACTCCCTTCCTTTCGACACCCCACCGCACCTTCTTGTTCTTTTCCATCTCGCACTGGGAATCTCTTCCCACTCCGCCAATCGAGCATCTTCGACTTGCCGACGTCAGCCCTTAGGAGGTGGCGTTGGTGGTCGGGGTTCTCCGCTTGGTGTGGCATATCGCACTGCCTGCGGGGTTGGGACATAGCGCATCGCCTCATATGCCCACCGCTGCCGCCACACGTCAAGTCCCCATTACCCCGCCTGGGTACGGACACGCGTTGGAGTAATGGCGGATTCCCAGCCCAATGCACTACCACTGCACGGAGGATACGAAGGGCTCCCATGCGGTCTTTGCATCGGTGGGGCTCGTTGACGGACCTCCGGTTGGCGGATACATGGTTTTGGGATATCGCCCGAGGGGCTTCTGCACTGATAGGCCTCTTCCCATTGCTCCTCAGCCTCCTCCTCGTATTCGTAGTCCACTTGATGCACCGGCCTTGAGGGGCAGTTGGATTTCGAATGGCCGTGTTGCTGGCACACGGCACACCAGAGATGCGTTCGCACCGTAGTCGGTGTTTTCCGCCGCTCTCGGTCCTTAACCTGGTTTATCGCCAGGTCCTCTACTCTCTTTATCACTTTTTCCAGGTCCTCCCGCAGACCTGCTACCTCCTTTGAGGGAGTCGGGTCCGGCGGAGCTTCTCGGACCGGTGCTGGTGTCACCACCTCCTTCTTACCCTGCTTCTTTTAGCCGGGCTTCTTGCTCTTCTTCTTCTTGGGATACTCTTCCTAGAGACCTCTTCTTCTTCTGGACGCCTCCTCCTCCAAGACACCTCCGATTGGTCTTCCTCCTCCTCTCAAGACTCTTCCTCCTGAGTCCGAACCCCGCTTCTTCTTCTTGGGATACTCTTCCTCGCTAGAGACCTCTTCTTCTGGACGCCTCCTCCTCCAAGACACCTCCGATTGGTCTTCCTCCTCCTCTCAAGACTCTTCCTCCTGAGTCCGAACCCCGCTTCTTCTTCTTCTTGCCTCCTTGAGCGGATTTCTTTATCCTCGATGTAGCGATTCCTCGTAGTTTTCGGCCGCTCGACCGCCTTGCCCACGCCCTTCTCGGCGGCGGGGCGTGCACAGCCATGGGTTTGGCTAGACCGCCGCGAACCACCGCTTGCATCGTGGTATGGGTTGGATGCCGATCCTCGGGGCATAGAACCGCTCGATGTCTGAGCCCGGCTTCTCCTTCTTCCTCGCCTGATTTTCCAACTTTGATAATACATACCCTCCCGGTCGATCCTCGAAACCGTTCTAAGAAGGCATTTTCAAAGCTTCAAACGAGGCGGGTGGGGCATTCTCCGGTGGTCGGTACTTTCTCCGATACCATTGAGCGGTGTCCTCGGAGAACCCCTTGGAAAAGCTGGATGAGCGCTGCCGCCTCCCTCTCCGTTGAAGTTGGCTTTGGACACGAAGTCCTCCACAAAGGTCTCCGCATCCCGCCTCCTTCTTCCCTCCGAATATGGAGTACGCTTGTTTGGTCGAGGTAGGGGCCATGGCCGCCGCCATCGGTTAGGCGTGGCGCCCTACCTTCTTCCGTGCCCCTCGCACTCGTGACTGCCTTGGTCCGACAATTCGACCACGTTCTCCCTCCTCCGATCGACGGTGCTCTCTGGGTTTGACGCCTCTCTCCTCTCACGGCTCGGAGAGCACGCGAGGTGACCACGTCCGATCCTCCCGACGGTTCACTCTTGACCGCCGCCGACCGCCACGCATTCACTTACCTTCTCTTCCTAAGGACGCACTTTGACCACGCATCGATTTCATTCCCGCAACGGCGCCAAAATGTGGCGGACTTTTGCCGATGGCCACCGGCGCACAATCCGTGTCGTTGTAGGAAGAAGTCCGCTCCCAAGGGAATGATAGGCCGCATCACGCTTGTGATTCTACCGCCCTTAGCGCCTGCTCGCCTCAACACACACATACTCCTAACTACTCACAACGCACTGTGTGCCCGGTATGGCCAAACGCTTAGGGACCCGTCAGTCAGATCGCTCACATACATCCTCACGATCCTTTCCTCTCTCCTCTCACGCTACACTCTTCGCCTTAGAAAAGACGCTGGTTACGCAGCCGACCTCCTCCGCTGCTCCGGGCCTCCGTCCGGCTCTACACCCTCCCGAGTTCCTCCGGCCACGCTGCCCAAATTGCTCCGGGCCGCCGCGACGAGCACGATCACCACCACCCTTCCCCGCACACACCACAACGCTAAGTCCGCCACCGGACCTTGATCAATCTCCCGAGCTGCCGTGCTCGCCGCTGACTCAGACTCACGTTAGCAAGAAGACTCACAAAGGTCCGCAAGAACGCGGCATCAACACCAAGAGAAAGATGCTTTACTAGAGCACCTCTCTTATATCGCGCCCAAGGTGGCGCCTTTATTACACCCCTATTCTCGAGCCGAGCAGCTACCGGTATACCCTAATCGGCCGCCTACCTATCCCCTATCTCCTTCACGACTGGGTGGGAAGGTCCTCGGAATGGGTGGTCCAACTCGCCCCGACAGCTTGTGGTGCACCCCAATCGGATGATCCGTGAGGCGGGCCCTCCTCTCCCCTAATCCGCCGTTAGCTACGGTCGACAACCGCTACCACGACGCCATCCTCCCTCGCCTCCTCGGGTCCTTCACGGGGCCACCACCATTATCGGCTCCCCTAAGCGTAAGTCGAAGGGGCTCCTCCACAGGTCCGGACCTCGAGGTCTGCCTCGACTCAACTGTGAGTCCGGCTTATTTCCTGGTCCCACGGCTAGGTCCGGACCTCCTCCTCGGGTCCGGACCTCGTGGTCCGGATTATTACCGGGTCCGACTTGTGGTCCGAGTATACTCCGAGCCTCGTCCGAGCGCTACCCCAATTTATTCCTCCTTTTCCGCCTTATTTATCCTTCAATCCTAAAAAAAAACAGAAACCCTACTTATTTCCTAACTCCCCAGGGAAGTGCATAGCCCACATCTTCCATGCTCGCTCAAAGCACATTGAGATCACTCATCACTTTATTAGGCAAGCATCAGACATAGGTGAGGTGGAGGTAAAATATATCCCTACTGGTGATAACATAGCTGACTTGCTTACTAAAGCATTATCCAAGCCCCTGCATTCTAAGCATACAACAGCTGCAGGACTATGTCTGATCATGCTTTCTCAAAGGCTAGGCACAGCACATTAGGCTACTAGCCCTTACAGTATGCCTAGATCTTTGTGTGATATACTCTCACCTTGAATTTTGTTTTCAGTGTCTACAACAGCTGGTCTGTTTTTAGTTTATTAACCAGCCCTGTAGAATCAAGTCAAGGTACGTGGACCTTTTGTAGGCATGTTGAATGTGTAAGTGTAGAGGAGAACAGGGTGGATGAAGCCATCACTCACAAGTAAGCGCCTGTTCTTTCTCATCAAGGCTGTGATATTTTCTTTTCATGCTTTGTATCTTTAGAGGGAGCACCGTCACCGTCGGGTACTTTTAGGATCTCTCATGAGTATGATCTGCTCCTCTTGGGTCATATGTTTCTCTACCTCCCGTCTTGGGCATGGCCCTCAGCATAACAGCTTTACATTCGCACTTAAGCTTGCTGTTGAGTCATTTTGGGTGTGACGATATCTGTTGATGCATGCTGATACAAAGAGTCATGATATTTTCTTTTCATGCTTTGTATCTTTAGAGGGAGCACCGTCACCGTCGGGTACTTTTAGGATCTCTCATGAGTATGATCTGCTCCTCTTGGGTCATATGTTTCTCTACCTCCCGTCTTGGGCATGGCCCTCAGCATAACAGCTTTACATTCGCACTTAAGCTTGCTGTTGAGTCATTTTGGGTGTGACGATATCTGTTGATGCATGCTGATACAAAGAGCTGTGATATTTCTATTGCGGAGGAGAGTATTTGGAAGCAGGAATTTACATGTAACTCAATACCGAGACTCATGAAAGGCAGACAGCAAATCGTTCCCTTTACCTGTACATTGCAACTAAGAGGGAGTGAAGAAATAGTAAATAGGACTTTATAGTTTTATGAACAGTAAAAAATGGACTAAGAACTCGTGTATATATGTTTTCCTTTTCTGCTGAATTTTATAACCGTTTTTCTTTCATCTCCTGTCTCTCGTGCGCTCATGCCTACGCTCGCACCCGCTCGTGCCCCTCCGATCCTCGATTGCTTTATGAAGCGCTGTGCGAAGGCGTTGCCTCCTACTGACCGGAGAGAACCTTTTTTCTGCCCTTGGAGATATTCCTTGAGTGTGCCGTGAGGGACAAACTCGAAGACAAGGTGAGCAATTTTCTTTCTCCATGGAACAGCCTAGCAGCTTCCCAAGTGTCTGTGATTCACTCCGAACAAAATCTTGGCCTCATTGAGAAACTGCTGCTTGTGCTCGGGGACAGTCGGCACTGAAATAAAGATGCAACATCTGATTTCACCATTGTAGAGCAAGCTTCCTGTGGACGCATGATGGACTGATGAATTTCAACTACAGCCGGTATCATGCAGATGCCAGCTGATGACTACTTTGGACATCTGTACATAGGTATCGAACAGTTTCAATATGCGGATGTGCTTGTTAATTTCGAGGCCTTGTTTTAGCCTTCGGATAACCAGGCACAAAGCCCGGATAGTTCTACCTTGCGTAAGCTACACGACTGTATGATGCAGGCACAAGGTTGTCCCCACTTCACAAAAGTAAATGGGACACGAGAGGCATGAGGCACTGCAGACTCATGAATCTGGATTTCCAATATAATTTCGAGTCAATCCATTCGGCAGAGCTCTCTTCACGAGGGCATCGCTCTTGGCTTTGGGGACACAGTTTTCGAAGAAGTCAAAATGACTTCGACAATCACAAGGTAGCGTCTCGACTCGCGTCGTTTCAGAGGACATTGCTCGACTTCACTCTGCATGACAATGCGAGTACATGCATGTGTGTAGTCCTGAGCTAGCGGAGCGAGCATTGATTTGTGAGAGAATCAATGCTTCTGACTGAGGCATAAATAGGGTTCACTGGTCAAGCACTTGCAGCTCTGTGAGAGGCAAGATGCATGCCTTCCTGATCCCGGTCGAAATATATGAGTCCGAATAATTGCACGGGTATCACATGATCCTGCCGGCCTTGGAGCAGGGGCAGCTCCAAGAGATGGTCGGCGAGCCGGGTTAAGAAGGTGAGCAGTCGGGCTCGATTAGAAGATGTGGACGCAACCTGCGATCCTGAAAATGAGCAAAGCGCCTGCATGCCCTGTCGGCCACCCGCTCTTCACAGTTGTGGTTGCCTTGACTACAACCTACTTCCTTGTGGCGGAGGTGCTGAGTCCTCATCATCTGGCCTGGTCCGGATCCTCGTTCATTCTGAATTCTGCACACAGGGACGCGTCACAAAGACCCTGCCACAAAACCGACCAGACTGTGACTTCAGGAGCTTCTTCTAGCAGTGGAAAATTCCGGACAGCAGGAGTGGGAGCTTACTCTGTGGTGGTCACCGGGGCTTACCGAAGCGGTCCGGCTGTTTGGGAAATTTTGATCTTAGTGTCAGGGCCTGTTGCTAAACACGATGACGGATCGTACAGCTGCCAGTGGATATCTGCTAGAGGGGGTGCCGGAGGTAATGGCACCAGGGCCGTTGTCACGGTGGAGAAGCCTGGGCTGGGGTACAAGCAGACATACACTCCGATTGTAATTAGGTGCGAATTCTCGATTCCTGTTGGGAGCGATGGACTCGGTGGAAATCTTGTTCTGCACGCCAGCGCCATCGACATGGGCCAGGTTGATGAATCTGGCTGGCTGCTTGCTCAACCGGAGTTCAGAGTTCTGCAGATGTTGGCTGCCACAGAGAAGCCTGGGGAGTACAATGCTACCAAGTTTGAGGCGCCGTATGCTTATGAGCACTTGTATTGCGGGTCTCCTCTCTATGGCAATCTGAATGCGCCTGCGCTGCATGAGTGGCTCTCATTCCACTTCTATGAGTTTGGTAATCGATCGCATTTCGTATTGCATGATGCTGGCGGATTGTCGAAGGACGTGAGACGAGTAAGTGCTTTGAGCTTGAGATTGTTCTTTCACACCTGTTTATTTGGTCTCATAAGTATAGCCAAGAATCCTTGGCAGTACAAGGCAAGGAATGTTTCAAGCACACAGTGTGAAAAATTTGAGTTGTTGCACTCGTGAACAGATTTTGAGTCCGTGGGTCGAATTGGAGATTCTTACGATTGAGGATGTGAGAGACTTGAATCAGTTTGACGGCTATTATCACAACCAATACCTGATTCTCAACGATTGCCTTGTGAAATCGAGATACATGGCGCAATGGGTTTGGTTCTTTGACGTGGATGAGTATATTGTTGTGAAGCCTCCATTTACCGACATAAACCAAGTTTTGGAGAAACATAGGGACGTGGGAGAAGTCCAATTCGAGCAGCACCTCTTCTCAAGCAATCTGTGTCCTGTATCGGACAATTTGCAGAGGTACAAGATCTCAACCTTTTCCTCGCTTTCATCTATGTTCTTGTCAGGTGCTGTACCCCTGTTAAAATGCTTTGCTTGAACAGCAGGGAGGATAAATGGACTATAGAAACTCTGCTATTCGCCGTTAAAGGAGGCTCAACCTACAGCAAGCACAAATGGGCTGCAAATCCAAGGAAAATATCAGCGGCCTCTGTCCATTTTGCAATGTCTGGAGCACGCCACAGAAAATCTGTCGTCAGCAGCTCCGAGGCCTCCTATTTCCACTACCACAACAGCATCAACAGAAAAACGTCTGAGCTCTGCCAACAGTGGGTAAATCGAGATGAAATGCAAAATGTGTCCGCTCGATTCAACTCTGGAATGGAGGAGCTGGAGTACGATGACTCAATCCTGAAGTTATCTGCCAAGGCCAGGAACCACACCTCCGAGTTATTACGCCAGCAAAAGGAGGATTGTGCAGGAGAGGTGTGCACCAAAGGGTAGTTCTATAGTACAACAAGCCCGCGGACCGAGCCCTCTACATATGTACTTCTTTGTTCTAAACTTGTGTGTGCAGTGCACCCCTCCAACAATTAAAGTTGTAAGCTGGTGTATCTCAAGGCAATATCCACGCTGGCCAGGATGACACCGGCCCCTAGGCAACCTGCCCAGTAAGCTTAAGGTCGACTCAATTGAGCCATTCTTTTTCTCCCTATTCAGAGAATGCGTACAAGGGCTCTCTTCAAATTGCGGGAGGCTATAGCGTAATGCCTGCCATATATCTTCAAAAATAGCCCGCAAAGAGAGTTCTAGTCAACGAGAAGCGGGAGGGCAGTTCAGAGCTCCACAAGTACAAGTTCATCGCAGACCGCACCTGGTTCTTGGACGTGGATGAGTATATCGTGTTCAGGCCTCCCCACATTCTCATTTCTCTGGTGGAGGCATATCCTGAACAGGATGTGCTCACATTGGAGCAACGCAAGGAGACTAGATTTCCCGCCTCCCTTCCTCCCCAAGGTCCTCTAACAGGAAACTAGAAGCCACTCACTCTTCCTTAAACCCTTGTAAGCTTGGCCAACAATTTGGAATGTGCTAAACATGATGCTGGCCACCTCTCTGCAGCACCAGCTAGCAATTCCCTGAAAAATAATCAATGGGCAGTGGAGAAGCTGCTTTTCTCCAACTCCAAGGGACCACAGCCGCCTCCCGCCTCCCGCCCTCGCCGCCCTCTCCCTCCCCCCGCAGAAGCAAGTTTGTGGTGCTGAACCCGGCAAAGATTTTCAGCGAGGCAGTGCATAGCTCGCGCAAGCCGCTCCGCGAGAAGGCCATAGTAAAGGTGGAGAACGAAGCAGCATACTTGCCATTTCCACGACGTCATCAAAGGCTTCCGAAGTCGGATCCGTGCAACCTTTAAGTATCCTGCGCTTACATCAGTACTTAGATGGGGTGCCTAGAGGGAGTGGATGCCCCTACTGCAAACTTCTTCAAATCTGCCGGTACCTTTTTATGCCAAGATTTGACAGGACCATGTTTCAATCTTGGAACCTGTGGATTACGGGCCCACCACCCTTCCGCTGCGCCACTGTGACACATGGCAGACCACGGTATAATTGGCAAATATCTACTTACAACAAGACTTCCCAAACTTTACGAGCCAACAGGTCGAAAGGCGAATGAGCTTTTGCCGAACTGTCGTGTGTCTTCGCATTTGGGACGTCCAACACCTCCGAATTCCGGTCGGCTTCGAGATCCGAGATCCCCAGATGGGAGATGCTTACTGCGATCAGCAGCCATTCCTGTCGCGACACGGCCAGCCATGTAGGCGATGTTCAGGCATCGGTTAGCGGTCGAATAAACTATGCAATAATTATGGTATTAAATGACAAAATATGTGAAGAGGCTGTTTCTGGGCAGGGGCCAGAGGAGGCTGTTTCCGATTGGCAGGACGAGCCCAGCCATGGCGACCACGAGCGGAGAAAAATGACTCGTTCATCCTGGGAAACTTGTAGGAGACGGCGGGATGAAGTGTAGATCGGCGACGTCGGTTGTGACTGCTGGCTGCCGTCTCCGCTTTGTGCTATGTGCTTTGTGCACCACGCTAACTCTGGTGCTCATTTTGTTCAAGCAGGAGTCGATTCTTACGACCTGGCGCTGGCGAGGCCGCTGCCGAGCCCGCCTGCGACCTCCATCTCATCGCAGTCACAAGAATTGGACCGGCTCCCTCTTCCCCTCCCGTTTCCGTTCCGGGCTGTGGGATGGTCGGAGCGCAAGGAGCAGGAGGGGCGCTTGTGTTGCGGCTCTCGGGGCGTAGGCATGGGAAGCAGCTGGTCGGGTGGGCAGGACCGGTATGACTGGATGCCCAAGGAGCTGCGGCGCTGAGTGTTCCTCAAATTGGCCTCCGGAATTCCTGAGTTGCTGGTACCGGCACCGGTGCCGGTGCCGGTGCTGGTGCCGGGGTTGCAGGTTGTTGCTGCCACAGAGAGGCCTGATGAGCAGCGGAAGCTGGGCAACTTCTCGGCGGATGTGGCAGGCTTTTTGTACGAGGATCTGTATTGCGGGTCTCCAATTTATGGCAACGTCAGTGTCCTGGCCATCAGCGAATGGCTCTCTTTACCATTTCTACCTGTTCGGAGGCACAGCAACAAGCTGGAGCAGCAAGAGGCAACAGGTGGTCGCACTCAGCTCAACAGAGGCTGAGTATTGCTCTTTAACACATGCTTGTAAAGATGGACTTTGGCAACTTCTACAACTTTCGGAGTTAGGCGAAACGCAAAGGATCCCCAGGCCTCTATTGCGATAACCAGAGTGCTATTGCACTCACGTATAATCCAAAGTTCCACGCGCGGACGAAGCACATAGAGGTGCAATTTCACTTCATAAGGCAAGTAGTTGATGAAGGCAAGTTTATAGTTGTTTATTGCCCGACAGAACAGATGACGGCGGACGTGCTCACGAAAGCACTTAGCTCGATCAAGCATCAAGAACACGTGAAGCATATGGGACTAAGAAGAGTCTCAGAAGTTACACACAAAGCTTAGCAAAGTTTGCACACATATATATATATATAGCCTAAGGACTACATGCTAAGTGGGAGTGTTAAAATGATAGCATTAGCCCTTAGCACGCTTCATTATTTAAGTCATTACAGCTCACGCGCCACCTTGAATGGTCACCATTCAAAACGGTTACGCACAACACCGCTTGGGCAATGGCCAAGCCTACATTCTGAACATTCTCTGTACTCTTATGTAATCTAATGTAAGATCCTGAACGCATCAGCTCTTCACATGGTATCAGAGCCGGACGCCCGCCTCTGCTCTACCTATCCAGCCACCCCATGACATCCATATGTGTCTCCTCATCATGCCTGGAGCCATAAGGCGCCAACGCCTCGAAAGAAGAGCAAGGCTGCAAGCAGAACATTTAGAAAATGTCAGATCACTTAGAGAGCAAAGGAATCTTAAAGAAGCAGGAGAAAACTTGTGGCATTACGGCTGGAACGTTACCTGCGGTGTCCTGCTGCTAATTGGGGAAGAAATTCTCTTAAGAGGTCACATTGACCCAACAGAGTACGATTGGTCTTATCTGCAAGTTGAATTTTTGTTTCACCAACCATGAAGAAACAGTTCACTACAACCCTGGACGTAATTGCCCCAATTTCCCATGAAACTGTCAAACAGCAAGTCACATCTTGCCTAGGAAACCTAAGCCGCCAACATGGCCTCTACCAACTTCCATCTGCAATAGACATAGAAGACACCCACAATTCCGTAATTGAAAAATTGATGAATCGGACCAACCACATGCCCACATAAAATCTCCCCAACGAACGATGAGTCCTTATTACTATGCAAATAGAAATATCTACCCTACTAAACACGCCAGAGTCTAGAAACCAGACACACACAAGATGTCAACCTCTCACCTCTCCTTGTCCAAGGAGGACAAGTTCGATGGCCAGCAACACAATTTCCATACTGGAAATTCAGGATGACCAACATCCTCAAAGAGCGCAAGCTCTGGGGCTACGTCGACGGGGTAGGCAACCCCCCAGTCCCCATACCTTTCCCCGCAGCAGGAACCCAGCAAGACAAAGACGACTGGGAGGACCACAACCAACAAGCTAAAAATGTTCTCATGCAAAGCATGAAGCAAGGCACCGTCCAAGCTCGAGGGGCGACACGGCCCGGCAGCCCACATGAAATCTATGACGCCCACGACATTATGCATACAATACACACCATCAAGAGCTACCTCAGCCTCCGCATGGCAGAGGGTGACCATGTGGACCACCATGCAATGGTGTTTCGAGCTGGGCGGTGAAGTTCCGGGCCCTTGGCTTCAACATCCCGAGGAGCTCCTAGCGGCAGTTACGCTATCAACACTACCGAATCGTGGGTCGCCGTGCAAAGCTTACGGGCATTCAACCTCTAACGATCAACAAGGTACTCAGTGCTATGCTTACAGAGGAAGGCCGCAGGAAGGTCTTCGCTCACGCCGGAGAACCCTCCTCCAGCAGCGCCTTCTTCACAGGAAGAGGGAGGCAACGTGGTCGCGGACAAGGCAATTTCCGGGGAACAAACCGCGGCACCCCTAGAGGACGGGGCTCCTTTCCCAGCCGTGGCCGAGGTACATACAACCCTTCATGGAAGCCCATCTGCGGCTACTGCAAAATCCCTGGACACACATACGAGGAATGCCGGAAAAGATTAGGCTCTTCTAACAACTACAAAAATCAACATTCTGGACAGCTGGCCTTAACCATGCAGCGACACTCCAAGGCTTTCTTTACTCACGTTAGCCATGAAACACCACCTACAGCTAGCACACCCTCAGCTCTTGTAGCTTCCTGTTTTTCAGCACAAGGGGAACATGCCTGGTACATAGATTCCGGAGCTTCGCAGCATATGACTCCCCACGAGGAATACTTCACAGGCCTCAACCCTACAGCACAATCCAACTTTGTTAGCCTTGGTGACAACTCCAAACACCACATAATAGGGGTCGGATCTGTAGACCTAAGCGTCCAACCTAATTCAACCCTGCAAATTTCGGGACGTCCTCTTAGTACCGGACTCACCAAAAATCTCTTTCCGACGTAAGGTTGATCATGGATGCTACGTTTGTTTTGGAGATGGCCATGCGTCATAGAAACCCCACAAAGGCGTCGACACAGGCGACCTTAAGAACGATGATTTGTACCACCTACGGGTTAGCCACCTCTTCACTCTCTGGCACACAGAGACAAAATCAGACCTTTCTCTGGCACGCCCGGCTTGGGCACATGAACGTGCAGAGAATGCAGGATATGATTAAAACACAAGCTGCTCATGGTATTCCTCTTACCAATATCGAGGACTTCGGTATCTGCGACGCATGCTCCCTCGGCAAGAGTCACCGCTCAGCCTTCCCTAAGGCATCCTACACACGAGCTACCAAGCGGCTTCAGTTAGTGCATTCCGACCTATGCGGGCCTTTCACGCAATCCCTATTTGGATACACATATTTCATGCTGGTAATCGACGACTTCACTCGATTCACCGTTATATACATCCTCAAGAACAAGGCCCAAGCATTCCCATGCTTTAAAGAGTACAAGATATGGTCGGAGAAGCAAACGGGTGACACCTTACTCTGCCTCAGATCAGACGGCGGTGGTGAATACTGCTCCACCCAATTTTCCACCTTCTGCAAGGAACACGGCTTTCATCGGCAGATTACCACTCCATACACCTCTCAGCAGAATGGGGTCGCAGAACAGATGAACCAAACTATACAAAATTGCGGGCTAGCCATGCTTATTCATGCACAGCTCCCGAAATCCTATTGGCCAGAGGCGATGCAGCATGCTGTCTACATTGGTAATCGCACAATTACCTCATCCCTCTCACAGGGCACTCCATATGCAACCTGGACAGGCAATAAGCCGGATTTATCCTCCTTGCGGGTCTTCGGTGCTCCCATGTATGCTCATGTTCCCAAGGTTATCAGGACAAAACTCGACAACAAGGCACAAAAGCTTCTGTTTATCGGCTTCACCAACGGGATCAAAGGATACAAGCTAATCCACCCTCAAACGCACAAGGTGACCCATTCTGACGTCACATTTCTTGAGGATATGTACCACAGCCACATCCATGGGAGTTTCTTCACAATCAGAAGATGGCGACAATGGTTCCGTGGACTTCCGCCTCGCCACTTTCCAAAGACAACCGCCAAACCCGGCCCACCTCGCCTCCCTCACCGTGCCACCACGCCGGCCCCTACGCACGGCCCCTTATCACCCTCGGGACACACCACAACCCATCACATTGAGATTTCGACACGCTGATCTTGGCGCCCCTCACCTTGCGCCCCTCAAGCCCAGCGCCATGGCTCTCGGGCGAAGGCGGAGTGGCTCGCAGACCGCGGATCGGAGGCGATGACCTCCACTATAGCAGCCCTGCAGGTGTGCACCCGGGACACCCTCAATCCGACAATTTCGATCCAGAGCTCGGCGGCGACGCCGCCGGCAGCGAGCGGGCCCCCACAATCAGCGGCGGACAAGACTCCCGGCCCGCATCGCCGGCTTCTCCATGGTTGCAGACCCGCTGGCGGTCTCCACAATCAGGCGCGCCCGGCGATCACCCACAGGCGCGCGCGCGCGGGGAGACTCCTCAGCATTTGGGATCCGGATCCGACATCCCGCACGGCACACCAGCATCGCGCGGCACTTACAAAGGCTTGGACGGTGTCTTCAACGCGACCCGGCACCCTGCCTCCTCTTCACCAACCGACACCGGCCTACCACATAATCGATTTAATATTTATGGGCCTTATCCCGGCACTCCAAAGGCAAGTAGAAATATATATTATGATTTATCTAATTATGATAATCCAGATATTCAACCTACAAACACTCAAGACAACAACAACACTCCGGATCTTCATCATGAGAGCACACATGAGGACATTCCACATCAACTTGATACCAACCAGCCTAGACGTAGGCATTCTCAGCGTTCCAATGCAGGTAAAATACATAGATATTCCCCTACTAACTGGCAGGATCCTAAGAGCAATATAGCATATTGTCTTAATGCGACTATAGATTTGTCACCAGCTGGAGGCCATCACCTGCCCACAAAAAGAACACTGGAAGCAAGCAATCAGGTCAGAACTAGAATCCCTAGAAGCTAACAAGACTTGGACTCTAACTTCCCTACCTAAGGATAGAAAACTAGTAGGCTCTAAGTGGACATTTAAGATCAAATTAAATCTTGTAGTATAGAAAGGTATAAGGCGAGACTTATAGCTAAGGAATATTCACAAAAATATGGTTTTGACTACGACGAAACCTTTAGTCCCGTACTCAAAATAACTTCACTTAGGATCCTCTTAGCTTAGCATCTCACCATGACTATGAACTAATGCAACTTGATATTAAGACGGCTTTCTATATGGAGACCTTGATCACATTATTTATATGGAGATTCCTAAGGATACATGTGAAGGATAGGAGAAAATACAACGCCTGCTTATTATTAAAGTCCTTATATGGACTTAAGCAAAGCGCCATGAAATGGTACGTCAAGTTAGATGTTAACCTTAAGGAGCTAGGGTTCACTAAGCTAAACTCGATAGCAACATTTATATCAAGAGACTAGGTAATGAATTCATTGTTTTAGGAGTCTATGTAGACGACATAGTTCTCATGTCAAATTCTAAGGCCATCCTAGAGGAGACTAGATCCATGCTTGCAAAGCGTTTTTCCATGACCACTTGTAGAGAACTTTCTTCTGTTTTAGGCATTCGAGGTTCTAAGGATAGAAATGCGAGAGCATCCTCATCCATCAATCCAAATACATTCAAGAGATTCTAACCAAGTTTAAGATGTTAGACGCTAAACCCATCTCTACGCCCATGGAAATGAATCAAAGCTTAGCAAGGAACCGGACCAACAGGATAACACCTCTGATGCTACTCCTCCTCCTTACTCTTCAGCCGTAGGTAGTCTCATGTATCTTATGGTTTGCACCAGACCAGATCTATCCTATTCAATGGGAGCCTTGTCACAATTCCTATCAGCCCCTACTCAAGCTCATTGGAAGGCGGTTAAGAGGATACTCAGATACTTAAGAGCAACCCCGGACCTAGGGCTGCTCTACCAATCACATATCAAACAAGGAGAGCCTTTACAACTAGAAGGTTTTAGCGACCGACCGGGCCGAACGCCGACGATAGGAAGAGCACAAGCGACTATGTATACCTACTCGGAGGCACAAAGAACAAGCTGGAGCAGCAAGAGGCAGTGGTCATTTCACTCAGAGGTGAGTATTGCTCTTTAACACATGCTTGTAAAGATGGACTTTGGCAACTTCTACAACTTTCGGAGTTAGGCGAAATGCAAAGGATCCCAGGCCTCTCTATTGCGATAACCAGAGTGCTATTGCACTCACGTATAATCCAAAGTTCCACGCGGGACGAAGCACATAGAGGTGCAATTTCACTTCATAAGGCAAGTAGTTGATGAAGGCAAGTTTATAGTTGTTTATTGCCCGATGTACAGATGACGGCGACGTGTTTACGAAAGCACTTAGCTCGATCAAGCATCAAGAACACGTGAAGAATATGGGACTAAGAAGAGTCTCAGAAGTTACACACAAAGCTTAGCAAAGTTTGCACACATATATATATATAGCCTAAGGACTACATGCTAAGTGGGAGTGTTAAAATGATAGCATTAGCCCTTAGGGCACGCTTCATTATTTAAGTCATTACAGCTCAAGCGCCACCTTGAATGGTCACCATTCAAAACGGTTACGCACAACACCGCTTGGGCAATGGCCAAGCCTACATTCTGAACATTCTCTGTACTCTTATGTAATCTAATGTAAGATCCTGAACGCATCAGCTCTTCACAGCGGGGTCAGTACTCCAATGCCTGCCGGAAATCCTCAGAGAAAGCCCGCTAAGAGAGCCCTTGTCAACGAGAAGTGTCAGGGCACTTCAAAGCTTGCAGGGGTCAGAACGATGGGAGTTCATAGCCAGCAGATGGCAAGATGCTCGTTCATCTGTAAGGGGCGTATTGAAGGAAAAACAAGTACAGATTGATGAACAAGGATGAGGAAGCCTGGTGGACTAGCGAAGCTGCCATGAAACCTAAGAAGAGGTTTTGGTGTGAGCCCCGGGGGGACGGGGCTGTAAGTTCATGCGAAAAGCTAATGAGTTTTTGAGAGATGGTGGCAGCACGCAACATGTGAGACCAGTGGGTGATTGTTGTCCTCAGACACTGGTGCGAGCGATTCCATGCTAACTCTTCTCATTCCTCCCCCAGCGTTTAGCGGTAGATGGCTATTTGATGCATCCAGCACATGGTTCCACGCAAAACTATATGCTGGACAGTATTACTGCCTTGAGGTTAGTACCTACCGCAACTGCATCTGCACAGATAATTAATTGTTTATGTTCAGAACGTAGTGTTTCTGTTGGTACACAGATACGGTGACTACAGAGCCAGTGTTCCCAAAGTGCACTGCAAGGTGCGAGACTGGGGGCCAGAAGTAATTTCGACATCAAGTTCATCACTATAGCTATGAAACCAATAGGACATCAGAGAGTTTTGCAAAATGGAATGTAGGTGCTTTTATTTCACTGTATCAAAGGAAAACAGGCGAGCAAAAGCCACACCTGAAATATGAGTACAATAGCACGTAGTGAACTAAGAAAGTTTTCTTCTTTCTTCCTCTTCGTGTATTGTTGACGTTATGTAAAGCACAAGAGGTGCCCTGGTGCTCCACTGATCTCATGAGAAGTGACTTCATCATAACAAGGTCAGCAATGCACGACTAGCAATACAGTCTATGAAGTTTGGACCTCAATATTTCGTGTAGCGGACTCTTCAGTCGGCTTCACTTTGGGAACAGTCACCGTGAGAACACCATGCTGTACTCCGGCGCGGATGTCGTCCACATTAGCGTTTTCCGGCAGCCGAAATCGCCGCAGAAACTTTCCAGAGGACCGCTCAACGTGGTGCCACTGGTCCTGCTGCTTCGTTTCTTCTTTGGTGCGCTCACCAGTGATAGTCAGTGTGCGGCCATCTTCCAATTGCACTTTGATCTCTTCCTTCTTCAAACCTGTTCAGTGAACAAACAGTCGTCAGGACTCGATCAAGAGAACTGGGTCACGCGGGGCCCGCAAAGAGGACTCCCGGGTGTGATCCGGCAAAATGCGATCTGGCATACAAGAAGCAAGCTACCTGGTCATAATCCTTATCCCCGCATGACAAGAGAAGTTTCAAGAGACCGATGTAAGGAGGAAAGAGCGTACCGGGAAGATCGGCTTTGAAGACATGTGCTTCGGGGGTTTCAACCCAGTCCACCTTGGTGCTGGCAATGGCGTGCACATCCTCAGGGAATGTGGAAGCAGAGGCGGCCCAAGGACGATCGAGAATAGTGTCCACGGGATCCCAGAAGCTGGGGAAGGAGAGGGGGCTCCATACAGAAGACCTCCGGCCAAAGGGTGTTAGCGCCATCGCTGAAGAATGTGGATGGAGACGCGCGGGTAAGGCGACTAGCTTGAAATGTGGCCACACGAAGCTCGCGCTGCGCAAGACTGCCAATGCTCGTGATCGCAGAGAGAAGCGTGCAAGAATGGCGTGCCGAGCAAAGATTTATATTCCAGCGGAGAGTGTCCAGAAAGGCCTACGAGCTTCCTTGCCATCTCCTGAAGCTTCGAGCGACAGGCCTGAACATGGCTCGAATGCTCCAGAATTTGGTGTACCTCTCTCGGCGATTAGGTGTATCTACCGACATATGCCTTTCCTCACTGCTGCGGCCGATTTTAAACGAGCATTTTCGGCTTTTCGACTTTGTGAAAATCGGATTTTATTTGACATATTGAGATCCTAGGGTTGAGTTAGTCTCCTATGCTTTATCTCCTTGTTGCACTTCTTGCCGTCTCCAAGCACCAGCCCAAGCACACAAACCCATCCAGCATGAGTAGTTGCCTGCCGCCAGCACAAACCCGTCCAGCATGAGTAGTTGCCTGCCGCCAGCACAAACCCATCCAACATGAGTAGTTGCCTGCCGCCAATTGATTGATTATAATTCCTGTCACGCATTGTCTAATAAATACTTTTTCCGTGTCGCAAAATTAAATGCCAGGTAAGCATTGAACCCGACGTGAATCGAACACGCAACCTTCTGATCTGGAGTCAGACGCGCTACCATTGCGCCACGGATCCCACATACACATCCTCTGCTTTATTACTATAATGGTAAAAATCACGCCACGGAGCTGGCCAAGGCACCAGGATGCCACGAATTATCAAGAGACTGTGTCCCCTTCATCAACTAAGACTGTCCCCTTCAAATGGCTTAGTCCAAATAAACACACATTTATAAGAACGTCGTAACACATTTATAAGAATGTCATGATTAAGCATCCTGCGCTTAGATCGGTACTTAGATGGGGTGCTTGAAGGGAGTGGATGCCCTTGGTGCAAGTAGCTTAGGCACACCATGGTACAAGTTGTTAAGTACCAAGTCCCATGACGGAAATCCGTCCTTAGTGGACTTAAATAAACTTCGTCTTCTTCTTCTTCATTCCCTTTTTTTTGCCAAAAGAGTCTTCCGACGGTTGGGTGCGGTGAGCGATGCGGTGAGCAGAGCGGTGGACACTCTACCAGAGCAGTGGAACGGCGCCGGTGGCCATGACGAGGAAGGACATCATGGTGACGGGGCCATGATGGCCTCTCCGTACAGCGGAGCCCACGCATGCATCATTAGGCCTCCGGTGGAGGATGGTGGTCATGGGGAGGAGGGATTTCACGCAAATGGCCTAGTTTTCCTGGATGTAGGTTTCTGTGCGTGCAGGGACTTCAATCTCGGATTTGCAAGCCGAATTAGGCAGCATCACCTCCATTTCTGTCCTCTTTGCACTTTCTCACCCGCGCGGCTACTTGACCTGGCTTGTGGCTGGCCTCTTGGGCGATTCAAGCTGCTAGGCTCTGGTGCGTGGATTCCGGATTGTACAGAGGTTGACGGAAGTTGGTTGATCTCCGCATTGTGTGTAGCCGATGCTGGTTGTGCCAGTTCTCGGCGTATTCTGCATCAAAATGCTGTACTAGTGGAAGGGGGCGATCGTCAAGATGGGGCACATATGCGCGGACTGTCGGGCTATCCAACGGCCTCTCTTCTTGTTGTCGTGGAGGCAGCACCTGCATCTGGCCCTATTTCATTTCGTGAAGGCTGCCGGACAATCTTGAGAGTGAGAGAATTCTGGATTTTTGCAGGTGTGAATTCAGGTGACAGAACCTACATACTTGTTACGATGGATTCTGAACCAATGGCAAACACTAAGGAATACTCAGAATCATAGGCTCCTTCGTCCAAGGATGGAAGGTGCACCAACGAGATCGAGAGGTTTTTCAAGTCTCTCCAAATGGACATAAAAAAGTTAAGGTTAGATTTTGTGGCTTCCCAAGCTCAGCTGCAGGAAGTGAAGTCGGAATTTCGAGCATCGAAGGAACATCTTGAGGCAAAAGTTGAATCTCAACAATTGGAGATTGCTGCACTCCAAAAGAAACTGGCTCTGGAGATTCCACTGATGCGAGCAAATTTAGTCTAGCATGGACTCCAAATTGCTGCCCTCAACAAGTAGTTGGCTACTTGCTGGCCCAAAACAACTGTGGCTCAATTCAGGTCTGACATTTTGAAACATCAACAGCAGCAAATGGCCTCTTTGAAGCAGGATTTCGCAACGGCTCATTTGCTGAACAAGGATGTGCCACAACTCCACGAGGAAATCATGAACATCACTTTCGCTTGTATTGATGCTAAGTGTTCCTTAGTAAAGGATTTTGTGTTAGGCGAATTGCAAGCTATGTCTGCTAAGCTGTCCATTTCTTCCCTCCAAGTAACGGACCAGATTTCATCGACCAAGCAGTTTGTGTAGATGGAGGTAAAGAAAGTGAGCAAGGCCTTGGTTCAACCCCCGATTTGGCCCCTTCCCAATGCTTAAAGCTTCCAGACCTTGCCAGGCTCGACCTCATCAGCTGACCATACAGTGAATGCCACAGTTCTTGAATCGCAAGAACGTATGAAGCGCTCCCTCATCTCCAAGTGACGGGATTCTCTTTCTAGAATGCATGGTTAGTTAGGAAGGACCCTCGTCACCCTGTATTTTTCCTTATCCATTTCCACTCTCTTCAGGACAAGCTACAGGTATTGCGGGCACGCACTAAGCCGAAGGGCCTCAACATTCTCATTGGAGATGATCTTACCAAGCTGCAGGTCAAGATGAAGCAGACGCAGATGCCGCAGATGAGGGCAGCCCGGGCAGCTGAGAAGATTGCCTATTTCCAAGGAGATCGGTTGATTATCAAGTAGGCTTGGCGAGACCCGGATCCGGATCCGGACAAGTCCCCTGTCCCATAGGGATCCGTGGCCCGCAAGGCCCACTCCAAGTGCATCTTGAAGATGGCTACCTAGAATTGCAATGGATCACTCCGGACACAGCCAGGTGGTATCCTCCATCTTCTCGTGGGCCACGACTTGAATTTTCTCACAGAGACGCATGAACATCAGGCCAGGCAACTTCCGTCTTTCCCAAATTTCCATTCCTTTTCTCTTTTTAGGAATTATGTTTCCTCTAACACATCCAAGGTTGCGAGTGGGGTGGTATGCATCTTCCATTCTTCCCTCTCACAATTCATCTCTGTGGCGAAGGAGGACTCGCTGGTGCGGGTTTTACGGATCAGGATTGTGACAACAATGCTTCCATCTAACCGCAACTTGTTCATAGCATACTACTATTTTCCACCCTAGGGATCTCCTCGTGCGACAGATCACCCGCTAAGGACATATGAAGACCTCTTAGACGATATCATTTACTATGCACCTTTTGAAGATATCTTATTGGTCAGGGACTTCAATGCTTGGACTTCCTCTGAGCAATCCTCAATATATGCACCGATAGACAACCGAAAATTATTTCCACTAGACCTTGCTGACCATGGTCTCCACAAAAGGTCTGATGATCTGCACCAAGTCAATACTTTCAGAAAGGCTCTTCTAAACTTGGTGGAGTCCCATGGCTTGTTTATCTACAATGAACTGCCTCAA
Source organism: Anthoceros angustus (assembly GCA_010909165.1). NCBI lineage: Eukaryota > Viridiplantae > Streptophyta > Anthocerotopsida > Anthocerotales > Anthocerotaceae > Anthoceros > Anthoceros angustus. The sequence goes on along the minus strand of VJWM01000044.1, from coordinate 1,491,401 downwards.
TGGCCTGGGAGCGAGCGGATCACATGCTATGGTGCTTCAAGTCAACTTCTTACTGTTCTTGATCATGTCTTTAGAGAGGTTTCCTTTCTTTCCTCCACCCATCGATTTCAAGTTTCTGACTACAAGCCTCTTGAGTCTGACCATGCTTTCCTTTCCTGGCATGTGTGCTCTAATACCCCTCCTAACCTGTTTCCCTCAACCATCTTCATGCTCCCAATACTCCTCCTCAAAAGGTCCTTACCTACTATTCCCCTTGGTCTCCAGTTTAACCAACAAACCAACTGCTTCTATGCTATCTTCTGCACATACTATCTTCCCTCCTAAAACTAGTCATCCTCTAAGACGAGTCTTAGTGAAACAAGCAGTTCTCTAATACTGCTCCTCGCTATCCCTGGTTTGATGATGAATGTAAACACCTTCGATTTCTCACTTATCAGTATCTCCGTGCTCTCAATGTCCCACCCAAGTCTCATCCCGCTATTCAAGGAAGTCGTCAATCCTTACAAAGCCCTTATTGCTGCCAAGAAGTCCGGACGCCTTCTTTTCTTTCCAGCATGAACGCCTGATGTGGCTTCTTAGGGAATCTCCTGGTGGTGCTGCATTTTGGAGATCCTCACAGCACCATCCTCTTGCAGGCGTCTCCTGAGCTTATCAACTTTGTGCAAACTCTTTTTTTCGAGGAATCTATTCCTTCTCCTCTCATGAGGGTCATAGGATCCCGGGATCAAGATGTTCACCCCTGAGCTCGTCACCTCCGCCATCAACAAACTCAGGTCTGGTAGAGCCTCTGACCCTGCAGATATCCCGGGGGAACTCTTCTTTTATGCAACTCCTACAGTTATTGCTACTCCTTTAGCTGCATTGTTCAACGAAGCCTTGGTCCATGGCTTCGCTGAGGAATGGTGTACGAATAACATCCATTCCATCTTCAAGATTGGTGATTCGCAACTCACGTCTGACTATCGGTATATCATGGTTGAGTCCATCTTTGCAAAACTCTTTAATTCCTGTTTGGAGATACTAACCACTACTCGGGCCGAGACTGCTTGCATAAGGGCAAGGGGCCAGGCTAGGTTTCGTCCGGAGCCGAATACTCAGGATAATCTTTTTAGTATCATTGCTATTATTGAGGAGGCCAAGAGCAGGCGAAGGAAGAACAGACACATTTATGCATGTTTTGTTGACTTCAAGCGGGCTTTTGACTCTATCTCTCGCGAGAAGCTCTTTACCCAGTTTCATAGGTTGGGGATGCCTGCCCATCTTTTCCATGCCATCTCCGTTCTCTGTAATAAGGTGAAAGCCAAGATACGCACTCCCCATGCTGCTTTTGACCTCTTGGATTTGCTTTGCAATATGGGAGTGCGACAGGGGGATCCATCTTCTCCTAACTTATTTGGCCTGTATATTGATGAGCTGGAATCTTGGCTAGCGGAATCTGGTGATCCTGGTTGCCTTCTTTCCCTAGTATATATCACTATACTACTGTATGCAGATGACTTTGTACTTTTGTCTCATTCTCCCAAGGACCTTCAACGACAACTGGATGTCTTGTCCAACTTTTGCGAGGCTAAGGACTTAGAGGTGAACTTGAAGAAGACCAAGGTCATGTTCTTCAACAGGAAGGACCTGCCTAACCACAACTTGCAGTTCTTCTATAAGAGCCATCCAGTGGATATTGTTCCGTCTTATGTCTACATGGGTGTAACTCTCTATGGCCCGAGATTTCAGAGGAAGTTCTCTGCTACCGCTTGCATTGTCAAGGGTGTGGCATCATCTTTGGCCACATATCGTCTGTAAGAAGTCTATCCCCCTAGCCATCTTTTCTGCAAAGTTAGCCACTTTCCCGCTTGAGCTTGAGGGTCTGTTTCGTCTAACTAGTTTCATGTACCGTCTCTATTCTTTAGAGGAAGCTCAGTCCAATCACCCCACCTCCACTCCCCCGTACCTCTTCCTTGCCTTCCAATCCTCTCGGAAGTTAGCTTCTATAGGTAGCAAGACTTGCTGGTATGCTCAGTCTTCTACTTGGCTACAGAAGCTTGGCTTCTATCCGGAAAGTCTTCTAGCCCACCCCCTCTTCCAATTTTCGCCTTCTCCTTCCAATAGGTCCATTTGCAATGAATTGCAATCCACCTATCTCTCCTACACCTGGTACCTTGTCTTTGGATCCTTACCCACTAAACTCCAGACTTACAAACAATTTTTCCGTATCCTCTCCAAGTCTGGGAGACCCTTGCTTCCACTCTATCAATGCAACCATGTGTCTTTCAACCTTAGGATTATTATATGTCATTTTCGTGTGGGGTCTCACCTTCTCAGGATTGAGACTGATAGATGGTTGCATCCCAAGCCACGTAAGAAGACCAAAATATGTAGGTTATGCAACAGGGAAGTTGAGACAGAGGAGCACTTTGTTTTTGTATGCCCCATCTATGAGGATATCAAGAATGCTTTTGTCAACTTATTCATAGTAGCTTGATTTTCGCTCCGAAGTTTCTTCTCTTTTTCTGTCCCTGTTCTTACAAGTGTTTGCTTGAAACAAATGTGGGCTTATAGGGCAGAATATACCCAATCTTTCAACCTACTAGATATGTGATTTACTTCACACCACTAGTACTTAGGAAATTCTGAATAGCAGTTAAACTTCAATACTTTTTTGTATATCTGTTTTTTCAGTCCCATGACGGAAATTCTGTTCTTAGTGGACTTTAATATATTTCTTCTTCTTCTTCTTCTTCGCTCCCGCCCGCGGACTGCACATATGTCATGCTACCGGGGCGGCTCTTCAGACTACTTCCGCCTTGCTTGAGCCTCGCCCGGGGACGTCTCAGTCATGCTACTACCCATCATGTTTCTCCACCATTTCGAGCCTCAAGGCCAGTCCGCTCGTCGTGACGTACATTCCAATGGCCACTTAGATCTACATCGGACCAACCGCTTCTCCGACATGTAGAAGAAGAAGAAGTATATTGAAGTCCATTAAGGACGGAATTTTCGTCATGGAGCTGATATGACAGAAATACATAAAAGAATTGAAGTTTAATTGCTATTTTGAACTTAACCTAAATACTAGTGGTATGAAGTATATCAAATATCCGTTAAGTTAAAAAGTTAGATGTATTGTGTTCTGAATGCCACATTTGTTTCAGGCAAACACCTATAAGCATAGGGTCAGAAAAAGAAAAGAAACTTTAGAGAAAAGACCAAGCTGCTGTGACTAAGTTAGTAAAATCATTCTTGATATTTTCGTAGATGGGCTAGAAGAAAAAAAGTGTTCATCAGTCTCAACTTCCCTATTGCATAACGTGCATATTTTGGTCTTTTTAGGTGGCCTTGGGGGGTGTAGCCATTTATTAGCCTCAATTATGAGACAATGAGACCCCACACGAAAATGACCGATAATCAGCTTAAGGTTGAAGTATACATGGTTGTGAAGTTAGGGTGGAAGCAAGGGTCTCCCAGACTTAGAGAAGTACAAGTAGAAGATCGCAAGGTTTGAGATTGGAGAGAAACATTTGTTACGAATGGCTTAGGCCAAATGGACACACATTTATAAGCTAAATTGACACACATTCATAAAACATCGTGGGCTTTGATTGGTACTTGGATGGGGTGCATAGAGGGAGTGGATGCTCTTGGTGCTACACCATGGTACACGTTGTAAAGTACCAAGTACCATGATGGAAAATAGTGTCCTTAGTGGAGAAAATTTCTTGTTTTCTTTGACGATTTGGGCATGTATTTAGTCTTTTCACATCCACTATCAAGATTCAAACCTGGGTCGCTTGCAGATGAACAGAGCATAATAATCGTTTTAGACTACAAGATACCTTTCACTTTTCAAAAGACTTTAAGATACCTTTCACTTTTCAAAAGACTTTAAGATACCTTTCACTTTTCAAAAGACTTTAAGATACCTTTCACTTTTCAAAAGACTTTAAGATACCTTTCACTTTTGAAACCCTTACCCATTTTCTTTATTTCTTGCTCCTAACATACACAATGTCATAAGCACAAGCACCAACAATTTTACTTATGGCCACTAAAGGTGCAAGATCCACCATGGGATATAATAGAATCTAAAGCAATAAAAGTATAGAATTATGTAAGGTTACGCGCGATCATCACAATACAAATGCGGCTCCACAGACAAGGAACCTAGTGAAACATTTGTTAAGCACGTTTTTCTAACGGATGTAACTAGGCAGTTTTATATGAGTGATTCCCTTGGTTCCATTACCATTACCATTACCATGACCAATAAGTAAAAACCAACACTTTTGAACTCGCTCCGACATTACGTAAGTATGGTAATACTGTGCCATTGTCTTCTCAAGCTTGTGTTTTCTTGTTCTTCCCTCCCGCCTTGACAAATCCATGTGTTGTATCGAACTCTCGCTGACGAATCCATGAACTTAATAACTACAACAACAACTTTAGTTATGTCCACTAAGGGTGGAAGGTTTAACTACTCAAAGTTGTGCATGAGCGGGTTGGGACCTCGTACATTATGTTCCTTTTTATTTTCACCATATTAATATATCTATTATTATAAAATATAGGTGATATTAGTGAATATATAAATCTACGGTAGCGTTATGTGGTCCAGTAGGCCCTTTGAACTTTACACATGTGCATTGTAGACTTTTTTGGGTGCAAGCCTTGTATTGTGCAACTGGTTTCATAGAAGCCCTTCTTGTGTTGGTCCTTCTGGTACAAGCTTGTTTCAGGGTACTTAGTGCTCATGTGAAACTGCACCACCATAGGCAGTAGGAAACGTTGCAGCCCTGTATGCATCTAGTGCCAAACACTGCAGCCTTGCACGCAAGGGCAAATGCACTCAGCCGCGCCGCAAACACAAACGATGAGTGCAGCGCAAACACAATTGCAAATGGTAAGCGCAGCGCAAATGCAACCGCTCACATACGGAGCCCAGATGCATGCCGCAAAGGCACGAAAACGCAAATGACCCTAAATGAAACCCGAGAGAAAAAAAGTTTCTGTGTATCGTGAAAACTTTGTGTGCATCATCGGGTAGGTTGACAACATCGGTACACCGAGGGGCCGCAGCGACCGATGTGGTCATGCGTGACATACCGAAATAGTTTCGCCGTATGCTGTGGACCACGGACTCTCCCCAGGGGTAGGAAATAAGTTGGGTTTGTTTTTTTTCGTAGGTATGGAGTGAAAACTAAGGCGGAAAGGGAGAAACAAGCCCGGACTGTACTCCGGACTGTACTCCGGACTGCACTCCGGAGTAAGGACTCCGGATTAGGTGGAGGGACTCCGGAGCACGCTCCGAAGGATCTCCGGACCACGCACCGGAGTATCGGGATAAGTCCGGACCCCACTCCGGGTCAGAACGGGATAAGTACGCCAAGTAAAGTAACTTAGAAGTTGGAGCGTGATTTAGACAGGCGAAGCCACGTGGACGGTGCAGAGTGGTGAACGGGCATGCGTGACGTGACGCGGGGTTGCAGTGGCCGTTATAGGCGGTATTCACACTCCAGTACGATTCGGTAGCGTAGGTTAGAGAAATGCGGCGTAAGGCGAGTAAGCGGGGCGTAAGGCGATGGGACCCAAGAAGGCGATGGGACCCAAGAAGGCGGCGAAGGGACATCCTCTCGCTCCACGACTACTCCCGACGACGCGAGCTGGAGGGTAGACCATTTCTCTTTGTGACCTGGCGATGATTTTCGCAGTCTCTCGCGCTCCGCCACCCCGCTCTTTGGCGCTATCTTTTCGAGCGCTCATGAACCTTCTCGCGCGGCTCACCTTCGTGGTTGGAGCGACGCGCGAAGAGGGAGCGGCCGCCACTGTGAGGCACCCAAGAAGGCGGAGGAGGCGGAAGAAGGCGGCGATGGGACCCAAGAAGGCCGCGGAGGTATGGGAGCCGTGGCGCCTGGTGGAGCGCAACATTGTCATCAGGAGATACCCCGACTTTGGGCCCTGGCTGGAGGAGGCAGGGGCCTCCTGGGCCTGCTTCAGCTGTTCGCCCAGCTGAAGGAACTTGGTTCGGTCTTGCCGAATGGACCAGACCTCCCGTTCTGCCTCCCGGCGCTTTCCCTCCCCGATTCGAGCGAGGGATTCCGCCTTCTTTCCGCCTCTTGGGCCGCCTCCATCTGCTCCTGGAGGAGCATCATTCGCCTCCTTGTTGCCTCCACCGACTGGGTCTTCTCTGCCGTCCCACAGAGACCCCAAAGCATACCGTCCATGACGGTAGCCAAACCCGCCGTGTTTCTTTCACGGCCGCCACTGTGAGGCACCCAAGAAGTCCGTCGTGGGTGCGGGCATTTCCCGGTCCGCTAAGGATCACAGACGCGGTCCGGAGTGAGTCCCACACGCTCCGAACTCGATCAGACCTCGTGTCCTGGGTGCCCTGGTCCGGCCCTTCCACTTCCTTGGCCCGTTTGGCCGCTAGCCTTGCCGCCCGTCTTTGTCTTGGGCTTGGTGGCGGCGAGGGGTTCGGAGCTAGCACGTTTCCCTCTCGCGTCGGAGACAAGACGGCTCCGGATGTGGTCGCTACTGGCCTCGCCTCGGGCCGCCCCTCTCCGCCCGCCATACTGCTTCTTCCGCCTCCTGCCACTCCGTTGGTAGGGGCAGAGGCACTGGTGGCTCCTTGGTGCTTCATCGGTGGGAGCCACCTTCCGCCTCTTGACGACTCGCTTGGCCCGCGTGGCTCCGCCGGGTGGCGGGTTCTTTGGTGGCCGGCAGCGCGCCGCCAGCCTCCTTCCCGTGGGTGCTCCGGCTGGTGCGGGCAGCTCCACCTCCGGAACCAGAAGAGGGAGGCAAGGATATTCTCCCATACCTCTCGGGGCGGCAAGGGTGTCCGTTCTAATCGGATGGAGTCCGGAATCCCCTCCCAATCATCTTCCTCCCGGGCCCGTTTGGCCTTAGCTCGGGCAGAGGACCTCTGCAGGCGGCGGGAGGTGGCGCAGGGGGAGCTGGAGGAAGCCCGAGGGCAGGCGGAGCGGGCTCGAAACCTGGCTGAGGCGGCTAGGCGGGAACAACACCAAGCCGCGGAGGCTCAGGTGAAGGCGGCGCGCGAGGCGGAAGCCGTTGCTAAAACCGACCGTGATCACTACCGGAGGGATCGAAACCGGTGGAGGGAGACGGCAGGGACCGCCGTGGCTAGCCTGAAGGCGGAACAGGAGGCAGCGGAGCAGGCTCGGGTCAGCCGGGTAGAAGAGAAGGAGGCCAGCAACAAGGAGATGGAGGATCTTCGATCAGCTATGGCACCGGATGAACAAGGTGAGATGGAAGGTCGAAGGAGACCTTGAGCCGCAGCCCAAGAGCGAAAGAACGGGCGTGATCGCGGATCACGAGCGGAGATAGAGCGCTCACCGCGGGTCAAGAGGTAAGGCGATGGAACAAGGAGCAGGACGTCGCCGAGATGGAGAGGAACCTGGATGAAGCGCGAAATCGGGCGGAGTTGCCGGACCGCCTGGGAAGGGAGATGGCGGAGCTCCAGGCCAGAATGAACGGAGGAGCAAGAGCCCTGGACGCAGAGAAGAAGCTGCTGGTCCAGTTGCGGAAGGCGGAGGGGGAACGCTGCGCCATGGCAGGTAAGCTGGCAGCGGAGCGGAAACGACGGGAGCTGGAGCAGGCAGAGCATCAGCGGCGATTGCAGGAGGTAACGGAGGCCTCCCTTGTGGCCTCGCGAGACTCTGCCCGGCTCCAGCTGACAAACCTGGCAGGAGAGACAGACCAGCAAGCCGGACAGCACGCTCAGCTCCCGGAGCACCTATGGCGAAGGGAGTATCGGGTGCTCCGGGCGCATGTGGAAGAGGCAATCCAGCAAATCGACTCGGATTTTGCCTACTACCACGCTGAGCTCCTCAAGGCATTGGAAGCTTCTCAGCGTCCACTACAACTGGACGAACCTCCAAAAGGCTCCGAGGGAGTGGAGAGGGAAGAAGGGCATGGGGACAGCACGGGGGCCTTAGTGGCCCTGTTTGGGGACGACGGCAGCGGCGGGGAAGAGCCTCAGGAGGAGCTGGATGCGGCGAACACAACGAGCTCTGAGGTAAGACAGCCGCAACCAGTCAGGGAGGATAGGGACGAGGGCCCCGAAGGGGGTGAGGGAGGAGGAAACCAACCGGACCCGAGCCAGGGAAGGGAGCCGGCGAGTGAGGATGGACCCCTAACAGTAGGTGGTCCGGGGGTTGGGGGTCCGGGACTTGAGGACCGGACCCTGGTAATAAGTTCGGACCTTGAGGTCCGAACCCCAAGGAGGAGAACGGACCCTAAGGTCCAGACTCTGGAAATAAGACCGACTCCTGGAGATAGGACCCCGGAGTGGAGGCCGGACCCCGAGGTCCGGACTCAGGAGGAGAGAGAGAGCCATTCCCGACGTGCTCAGGAGGAGCAGTCAACCGGTGGCCCTACAGGGTGGGGACCCACTCGGAGGCCAGGAGAGGAGGATGTGGTGGTTACATGATCGTCAAACCGCCACGAGAGCCAACTCGGTGGTCTCGGAAGAGGAAGGGTCCCCGGATCATCCGATTGGGTGCGCCGCAGCAGTCAGGGCAAGGAGTGGGGTCATCGGCACCGAGGCGGGACCAAGGGCAGTCCCAGGCCCACCGCCGATGACGGAGATAGGGGGAGAGGCGTAAGATGGTAGGCGGCGATTGGGCACCGATACTTTCGGGATAGGAGTGTAATAAAGACGCCGCCCTTGGGCGTAGTATAAGAGGGGTGGACCGCCTAGTAAAGCATCTTTCTCTTGGTGTTGATGCTGCTTCTTGCGCACTTGTGCGTCTTCTTGCTAACGTGAGTCCTGAGTCACTGAGCAGGCACGACAGCTCCGGAGAGACTGATCCAGGTCCAGGTGACGGACCCTAACATGTGGTGGTGTGTGCAGGGACGAACGACTAGGGACCCTTGCTCGTCCAGAGCAGCGAACCGACGTCGGGTGGACCGGAACGGTGAGCCGGAGGAACTCCGGGAGGGCGAGTAGAGCCCGGACGGAGAGGACGGTGGACGACGGTGGAGGTCCGGACCACGCAGCCCACCCATTTTTCCAAAGAACGTTGAGCGTTGCGAGAGAGGTGGAGATTTCGGCGTGAGTGATTTTGGATGAGTGTAGCGAGAGTGGTAAGAGGGACGAACTAGAAGTACGAGGAACGGACTGGAATGATACGGACGTGAACGAGTCCTTAAACGTTTGGCCTCACCGAGCCTGTTTGGTGGACATCACGAGTAGATAGTAGCAGAAACGATAAACATAGGTGTTTGAGCCCGAAACGGTCCGAAACGATTGAAACGCGACAAACGGAGCCCATCATTCTCTTGGCAGCGGACCCCTTACTACAACGACACGGGATCGTGCGCACCCGGCTGGCCGTCAGCGAAAAGTTCCGCCACATATGCGGCGGGACTATTTCTTTCTGTCCACAATCCTAAAAAAATGTGGATGCCGCGTGACCAGATCGGTATTCCATACACTAGAGCGCAAGAGATTTCTGCCGCATACGGCCCGTCGTACGATGATGTGGCCCGTATAGAAGAAGAAGAAGAAGAATTTTATTTTAGTCCACTAAGGACGGATTTACGTCATGATGAAGGAATCTTAAAGATGCCTCGGCATCTAAATGGAGAGTACTGGACAAAAAAAACGTGTGACACACAACCTGCCCCATATAACCCGCTTCCACTGCGCCACTCTGATACAAAAATACCATAGAAGTAACACCCCCTCTTCAACGGGGTGGGGAAACCACGCAATTAGAAGCAAAGACCAGAGTAATAAATCAGCACCAGATACAGCACTAGGCCTCCAAGTAGCCCGCCCTCCTCTTCAAGAAGGACTCGCAGACAGCACCCTTGCCGCTGCTCTTTATTCTAAATCCACGAGTCAACAAGAACATACAGAGCTGGAGGGCTAGAGAGAACTCCCCATCTTTGCCTAAGCTAGGAGCTTAGTTCTCCCTTCACTTGACCTCCTCCACAAAGCTCCTTCACAGCACTCCCCTTAGGTGCTTACAGCCCAAGCAACAAGTGCTCTCAAGGCACAGCCCAAACAACAAGTGCTCTAAAGGCACAACCCACGCAACAAGTGCTCTCAAGGCTGAACTATACTATCTTTAGCCCAGGGCTAGGTCTCCTTTTATACTCAAGCCCTAGCTACAATCTTAGTAACTACTTACTTAAGCTTTAAGCTATTATTTACTACCATATACTTCCTAGGGCTGCATGCTTAACATGCTCTTAGTAAGCTGCTCTTCTAAACATGCCTCTCCATGGAGCTTTCTTGCAAAGCACTCGAGCCAACTTTGTTACTATAGATGTTGATAAAGTTATATACCGCCAAAACCTGTTTAATACTTCAAATCGCTGGCTAGAGGCGAATGAGCTTTTGCAGAAGTGTAGTGCGTTTCCGCATTTGGGAAGTCAAACAGGTGCGAATTCTCGACTGCCTCGAGGTCCGCAGACGAGCCGGAGATGCCATCAGCAGCCATAGGTTAGCGGGAGAATAAAGTTATGGAATAATTAGGGTATGACATGGCAGAATATTTTGCAAGGCCAAAAACTATGCGCAGCTTGCCTCAACCGCGATGATTAGGCTCTCGCTCGCCAGGAAGAGCCATGGCCAACCCCAAGGCTTGCCCCAAGCGAGGAAGCAGAAAAATTCTCTCATTCGCGGAAACATGTGGGAGACAGCGGGATGAGGAGCATGGACCGCAACGCGCCGACGGCGGCTGTGGCTGTCTTGGCTGCCATCTCCGCTGTGAGCACGACGCTCATTCTGCTGCTCAACGTGTTCAAGCCGGAGTTGATTCTAAGCTCCATCGGCTACGACCTGGCGCTGGCGAGGCCGCTGCCGTTGACGAGCCTGCCTGCGACCTCCACCTCATCGCCGTCGCAGGAATCGGACCCGCTCCCGCTTCCCCTCCCGTTTCCGTTCCGCGCAGTGGGATCTTCCGCGTACACTCTGGTGGTGACAGCGGCCTACCGCACGGGGCCGGGCAGCTGGGTGGTGCTGGGACTCGGCCCGAATCGGGTGTACAACAAGCACGCCTTGGGCGACACGAGGTGGGAGTGTTTCTGGGTCGACGCGGCGGGGGAGGCTTTTTCTTCCAGCTCGGAGGCGGAGCGGGTGGACACGCCAGGCTCGGATTTCAGGCCGGGGCCGTACATCGCCTTGGTGATCGGGTGCACCTTCCCGGGACCGGTTGGGGAGAAAGGAGCAGGAGGGGCGCTTTTGGTGCGGCTTTCCGGGCCCAGGCTTGGGAAGCAGCTGGTCGGGTGGGCAGGCCCGGCCAAGCAGGATGACTGGATGCCCAGGGAGCTGCGGCGCCGAGTGTTCTCGAGATTGGCCTCAGGAATTTCTGATCATGAGCCAGACACCCAGCAGGTGCCGGTGGTGCCGTCGTTGCAGGTTGTTGCTGCCACAGAGAGGCCTGATGCGCAGCGGAAGCTGGGCAACTTCTCAGCGGCATTCGATCCGGCAAGCTTTTTGTATGAGGACCTGTATTGCGGGTCTCCGATTTATGGTAATGTCAGTGTCCTGGCCATCAGCGAATGGCTTTCGTACCATTTCTATGTGTTCGGGAACAAGTCACACTTCGTGATCAACGATGGAGGGGCTGTTAGCGGGAATGAGGAGATGCGGAAGGTATATTGAGAACGGCTTGTCAGAGATTCCTACTGCTGGCAGTTAACTGCGTTGGGTTAAACGCAGTGACTAATTGCATGTGGGAATTGGGTGACGACAAATCTCTGCAGGCCTTGCAGCCATGGGTGGAGCTGGGCATCGTTACCATCCACGATGTCCGAAATGTGCAGGACTTCGAGGGCTTCTACTTTCACCAAGCCCTCATCATCAATGACTGCATGTACAAGCACAGGCTGGTGGCTCGGAGGATCTGGTTCTTCGACATCGACGAGTACATCCTGTTCAGACCGCCCAACACCCTTCAGACCGTTGTGAAGGCGCATTCGGACCAGGACGTGCTCCGGTTTGTGCAGGTGAAGTTTTCCGACAAGCTCTGCCGGGAAGTGCAGCCTTCCCCTCCTACTCCCACTCCCACTCCGACTCCCAGTCCGACTGCGAGCTGGAGGTAGATATCTCATCCGATTCTCCGGTAGCTTCTTGCAATCATGAATTTCCCGATCAGCGAATCGTTTGCAGCACCTGGGGCCATGGCCAACCGTGAGCTTCTTTGCAGGGCACCAGCGGTGGAGGAGGACACACGGTGGACCGCAGAAAGACTCTTGTTCCGCAAGGGGCCGGACATCTCTGCGGAGCAGAAGTACGTGGTCCTTCAGCCGAGAAGAGTTTTCAGCACCGGAATCCACCACACGTTGATGCCTAAGGAGCTGAGAAAGCGGGTGTTGCACAGAGACAGAGAGGCCGCCTACTACCACTACCACGACAGCATCACCAAGAAGCGGTCGGAGCTCTGCGGCCTTTGGGTGAAGCCAACTGTGAGCCACGCACAGGCGCACTCCACCCCGCACAAAAACATCCTTTATGACTGGGACTTCGACGATGGCATTCTGCCCGGGGTCGCTGCTGCCAAACACTTCATACGCCTCTTCTTTGCACAAAGAAACGCCACCAGCCTGGTTTGAATGTGGTCGTCCGTAAGAAAATGGTGCCAATTCGTTATAAACTTGAAACTTGAATCGATGCGATGCCATGAGAAGATGAATGACTCGGAACTCGCTCAGAAGGAGCCAGATTTTCATTAAAACTCTGATTCCTTCAACATAACAGGCTTAGAATGGGCCAGATTTTCATACAGCGAGAAAACTGAACCAAGAACGTCAAGAGACGAATGTGATACCGGCCATGTACCAGGAGTTCGTTTCCAAGCGTTCCAGGGATGACAAGTTTCGATTTACCAGCTGGCGATTGGCTGGGGCCGTACATGTCGCAACCGGCATCAGCCTGTGCAGCAGCTCCAAGTAACCGGGAAACGGCTGGCCACGTGCGAGCCCTTTGCAAGGTGTCGACGGTGGCTGCAGCTGTCGGGCTGTGGTGCTGCTACGTGGAACTGCATGTCATCCTCAGGTGGCGGGGACACTTCATCTTGCAAATCCAGCTGCGGCTGCTCGATCGGAATGCTTCACATTGCGTTGTGCTGCGGCTGATGGATGCTGGATGCGCCGATGCATAATGTGCAGATTGTGGGATGCTTGCTGGACTTAGTCTGCCGAGTCGTGGTTACCATTTTGGACGAGATTGCTGCCACTGTGGATGCGGAGAGCTTGTGGACTCTGCAGGCCATGGAGCATTGAGCCGAGGCTGAGAGCATAGTCAGCACACCTGAGCGCTGGAGCTGTGTTTGCAGTGGACGAGACGGGGATAATCTTTCGGGACTGTGGAACATTGAAGTGTTGGTGACCTGTAGCTGGGATTTGGAAGAATGAAGAACTTCGTGGCGCTGCTGCTGCTGCTCGCCGCTGTGGCAGCGGTGGCTTTTCTGTCCCCGGACCCGCTGTACGTGCGGTCTCAGGAGGAAGACGGTTCTCTGCCGTCGTCTGTGCTGAAAGGGGTGAAGGATGCGACCAGGGACACGTACCAGAGTGCGTCGCAGTACGCTGAGAGGACTGGGGAGAGCATTCGGGACGCCGCGTCCAATGTGGCGGAACGAGTGCAGAGCGCCGTGGGGGCGAGGCCTGAGTGCGAGGATCCTGGCGCGGAGACGAGGTCGGGGGCCAGTTTGTTTGACATCACCGAGTTGAAGAACGAGCCGGACCCGCAGGAGGCCCAGCCCGGGCTGCTCAGCCGGGCGGCGGAGACGGTAGGGTTTGGCAAGAGCGCGGAGCATCACGAGGCGGAGGAGGTGAGCAAGTGGCAGAAGGCGAAGGAGAAGCTCGCGGAGGCCAGCGCGGCTGCCAGTGAAGCTGCCGCGCATGTTAGGGAGGCATTGTTCCACAAGTCGCAGAAAGTGCCTGCCAGGGCTCAGGAGAGCACAGGTAAGGAATGTCAGTCCAGTCCTTCTTGGAGCGATTTCGCTGGCCTGCTTTGATGGCCCTGGACACGCTGCTCTGGACGACCACAATTGACTGGAACAAAATGTGTGTTGCTCGGATGCAGCAGGCTATGGTGAGCAGGCTTCGGAGTCCTTGAAGAAGGCTGGAGAGAGGTTGCAGGAGGGAGCCCAATCCACATTCTCCACTTTGGGGGACACGGCAGGGAAAGCCAAGGAGACTGTGGGCAGCGCAGCGGACAAGGCTAAGGAGACACTTGGGAGCGTTGCGGACTCAGCCAGACAGGCAGCTGGCTCTGCCTACGAGACAGCGTCTCGAACTGCGGGGTCAGCCGCTGAGACGGCGGGTGGAGCTTACGGTACTGCCAGGGACAAAGCTGCCGATGCCGCTGGGTCGGTGTACCGGACTGCCAAGGAGCAGGCGGGGCTCGCATTTGACAGGGCGTCTCAAGGAGCCGGCTCGACTTATGAAGCCGTTTACATTGCCATCCAGATCCTTCGCGAGTTCCCGGCAAAGGCAGGTGAGAGTGGAAACGAGGCTCATCAAGGTGAGACTTTTTTGGTTGCGGGTCTTTGACATCGTTAACGTTTGTTGCGCATGCTGCAGGAGGAGCGGTGAGTGAGGCGGGAAGCTCTGCTTACGAGACGGTTTCTGGTGCAGGCTCCAGTGCATACGAGAGCGTGAAGCAAGCGCCTCGAGGAGTCAAGGAGACAGTTGAGGTAAGGGTTGCTTGAATTCTATGTTTGCCTGAGCTTTCTTTCATGGGGTTTCTCTATATGTTGGGAGAACTGGGTTGTTGTTGCATTGCCAGGATACCTTGAACTATGTGAGCAGCAAGATGCCGAGCTTCGGTCAGGAGACTCAAGAGACGCAGCAACCAGGGTATGTGAAGACGAAAGTGGGGGAGGCTACAGAAGGTCTGAAGCAACGAGCTCGCGACGTGGGTGAGCACATGCCTAATGTGGGGGAAGGTCTTTCCTATGGCTCATCAGGTGAGGGGCCTCTGGAGGCTCTGAAAAGGAGGCTGGCGAGTGGTGATAATGAAGAACAGAAAAAGGGATTTCTTGATGAGTTCAGGAAGACGCTGTCCGGGTACGACAACGAGGAAAGGAAGCAAATTCTGGATTATATTAAAGAAAAGGTCCCAGGGTTTACTGTTAAAGATGAGGACGACAAGAGGAGCGCAATTGAGGAGTATGCCAGAAAGCTGGCCACGACATGCAGGAAAGACGACAGGAGGACGATTCTCGATGG
This sequence comes from Anthoceros angustus, assembly GCA_010909165.1. Lineage (NCBI taxonomy): Eukaryota > Viridiplantae > Streptophyta > Anthocerotopsida > Anthocerotales > Anthocerotaceae > Anthoceros > Anthoceros angustus. Next base: position 1,476,209 of record VJWM01000044.1, on the reverse strand, counting down.
GGTGCGGGAAATGCTGGCAGGGTACAGCAAGGAAGAGAGGAGGGGGATTCTGGATGGATTGAAGGAGAGACTGTCTAGCTACATTTCGCAAGACGAAGAGAAAGGGGCAGTGGAGGCGTGGAAAGCGAGGGTGTCTGCGTACTTCAGCTCTGCCTACTACAGTTTCCAAGGGGAAGGAGGAAAGGCTCCAACTCTTGATGACATCACCAAGAGGTTAGCAGGGTCCAGCGGAGAGGAAAGAAAGGGGATCATCGAGGGGTTGAAGGATACGCTTCAAGGATTTACTCGAGAGGAAAGGAAAGGCCCGTTGGACATCTTGAGGGAGAAGCTATCCATCTACAGCTCCAAGGATGAAGGAAAGAGTATTCTTGAGGAATTGAGGGAGAGGTTTGGAAAGGACGGATCACCTAAAGGTAAATTGACAGAGGCCTTAGACAAACTCAACGAGCAGCTGAATGATGCGAGAGCAGCACTTGTGGAAAACATGAAGGGAGTTCCTGACGCAGTCTCAGGGGGCTATGGATCTGGAGTAGAGTACTTGAGACAGGCTGTAGGAGTCGGTCAGCGTGAGGATGAGGAAGGGAGTTTTTACGAGTTTCTGAAGCACAAGTTGGCCCTGTCTGCAGATGCTCAGCCTCAAAAGTCATACTACGATAGTGCTAAGGACACTGCCAAATCTGGGGCTGAGAAGGTGTCTGAGTACGCAGACAGAGCTAAGGAAAGCGCAGCGGAGGCTGGCGAGAAGCTGGGGGTCAGTGAAAACCTGTTGCACTCCAGCTCTTGAACCCTACTTTTGCGTTTGTATGGATGAGCTGCGTCCGTGTGGGAAAATGTCTGATGTAGATATGTCCGATTTTGTGAATAAAGAACAAGGGCGTTGCATAAACCCAATCCTGCTTTTGAAGAAACCATCACCCATTCCACGACATCGGTTCTTGCTCATCAGAGCAGCCTCGATTTCTGGACGTGTGACATGCTTTATCTTGAAATTGGCGACCGAAGTGATCTAACCCCTGACTTCTGGTGGGCTGTATCACGCATGCATCACAGGAGGAAAGGCTCAAACCCGGAGACAACGCGGACACGAGGCGCAATGTCAGTCAGGCTTGTGAATCGCCAGGTTCGGACGCTGCGAGGAGGCTACAGGGTGCGGTCTCACATGGGTCGGAGAGACTTGGAGGGCACCTCGGTGGTGCTAGGAGTTTGATTCCGGAGGATCACGATGAAAAGGATCAAGAATTCTATCCCTGGATTCACGGTAAGCAGGAACGAGGAGGAGAGTGCGAGTGCAAGTGTGGCCAGGATTTCGCTCCTGGCTCATTTCGGGATATTGTGACCACTGCAGGTCAGCAAATTGCGGGCAATGCAGAGGACTCCGAAGATGCAGCCAACGAGACGACAGGTGAGCCAGTTGGGCAGCATCAGGGTAAGAATTCTAGAGCTTCGCACGACGCTTCGGGGTGCCGGGCTTGCGGAATGGACTATCTGGAAGCAGTAGGACCGATTGCTGGAGCGGCAGGAGCCTACGAGATCGAAAAGATATCCAAAAGTGATAGCAAACCTGAAGCGGCCAGTGCGGATCAGGAGAAACAGCAGAAGGAAGATGATTTGGCCAATCCTGATGTCGGACGCCCGGACGACAGTACAAACCAGCGGGAGCAGACAAAACAAGCGGATGAGTTTGTCGCCAACCTGTCCCAGGGTCCTGCGGCCCTGCCAAAGGCGGAGACGGAGGACTTACCGGTGGAGAAGGTGTCAGAGTTACCTGCCGGAGGTGTCTTCACGTCTCTGGGACGGTTGATCCATTTAGCTTCCTTCTCCCTGAGCTTTGGGACATCCGTGTGGATGACTTTCATTTCGGGACAAGTTCTGTCGAAGGCCCTGCCGAGGCAGCAGTTCGGATATGTGCAAAGCCGTTTGTTTCCCGCGTCTCTCATGGTGGCAGCAGTGGCTCAAGCCTCTACCCTTCTAATGCATATGCTTCGACATCCTTGGTCATCTTCAGATGCTTCCGAAAGACTGCAGTTCATGACTCTCTGTTTCAGTTTGTCGGCAAATCTGATCAACGCTTTCTACCTGGAGCCGCAAGTGTCCAAGGTGAGTGAAACTTCACCCTTCTTCCCTCCTAGTATGTCGCTGGTTTTCCAATCTAACCATGCACTTCCTGGATGGGAACAGCTCATGTTCGAGAGGTTGAAGCTAGAGAAAGAGGAAGGAACACAAGACGGTGCAGCAGGTGGTAAGGCAGCAAGCACAGGTCCGGATGCTGAATTGGTGAAGCACTTCAACATCCTGCATGGATATTCTTCTCTGGTCAACCTCCTGAGTTTGGTTGGACAGACTTGGCACATGTGGTACTTGGCAAGACGTCTTGTAATCTAGAATTCTAAGCTGTGTACAATATAGAACAGGTTTTCTTTTTTTGAAGCTATTTGTGCAATAAGGAGTGGCAGTATAGTACGCATTGTGCCATTCACCTGATTTAAAAGACCAGTACTCCGGCAGATGTACAATTCTCCTATCACACCAGATGTAAATACGATGATTGTGGTGAAGTTGTGTGAAGAAAATCTGTGTTCTGCCGCACACACGAATCTTCATATCTCCTGGGAACCATGTGACCTAGATATGCACGCCAGAGTACGAAAGCACACACATTCACTGAACCCGGCCTCAGGGGTTTCAACACATCTTCGCAGCTTCTTGCACAACACTGCTCGAATGTGAACCGTGGGCACCACTCTGTTCAAGTGTTTTTTCACATCTTTACGTTTTGCATTCTCTTCAGCCTGCCTGGGAACATCCTCTATGGTACAAGATTACACTGTGTGCGAAGCGAAGGAAAAGGCATGCGAATTACGCAACAGAAGGGCCAGGATATGCGGGCAGGCTCATGATCCTCGTGTCCACCACCGGAATGCCCACAGTGAAGTGATACAAGCTTTGGAACTCCTTGTCCTTTATCCCCAGCAGCTCGTGCACAGAATCATCGAAGTAACAGCCAATCCCAGTGGCGGATATCCCCACAGCGTGCGCCTCAAGGTACAGAATCTGCCCCAAAACCCCCGATTCCCAGAACAGCCGAGGATACATCCACGGCCCCCGCTCCCTCAACGCCGGCTCAAACCGCGCAATCATACCCAAGCTGAAGCAGCTGTCCCCGGCAATCTCCTGCTGGCAAGAAACCTGAGCCGCGAGCGTCTTGCAGTCTCCCAGCATGAGGCTGTACAGAGGCAGATCCTTAGGGCAATCCTCGGGCGTCTTCCACTCGAACTCGGGCCGCATAGCCCGCCTCAGCGCAGCCTGGTGCTCCGCGTTCCGCACCAGAAAGTAGAGCCCGGGAGGCAACCGCACCACCCTGTGCACGAAGATGGCCATGTGCAATTGCGGATCCCACGGCAACGCCCCGAACGGCACGTTCCGCGCCTTATCCGGGTCCCCCGAGGCCGCTGGCATCGCCTTCCGCAGCACCTCATAGAAGACGTCTCGCTGCATCCCGTACTGCCCATCCATGTCCACCGCGCTCCGTCGCTTCCTCACCACCTCCCGCAGCGTGAAGGGCTCGTAGACAGACACATCGGGAGCAGCACCCGGAGCAGATCCTTCCGCCGCCTCCCTTCCCCGGCTGGGCGGATCCTCCATCCCGCCCACCTTCCGCGATGCTGCCGCTGCCTGGTAGATGATCCCCCACCTCACATGCTCCCTGCTGAGCGAGTTGCGCACGCCTTGGAACCTAACCTCCTCCATCTTGCCCGCCACAGCCGCCGCCACAGCCTTCTCGGCCCCCGCATCCTGCAGCTTCCCGCCGCCTGTGCTGGGAGACACGGCCAGCAGGCAGTCGGGATGCTCCTGCTCCAGCTCCGGGAACCTGCCCTTGGGGGCATGGCCGCCGGAATCCGGGACCGGCCCGTGCCCATCCCCCAGACCCAGCAGCCGCTGCAGCTGCGGGGCCTCCCAGGCGTCCAGCAGCCTGGCCGTCCACCCTAACCCGGCGGCGGCCACCTCCACAGCCGCCACAGCGTGCCCGACGTCGTGATTGCAGTACCGGAATGCCCGCTCCCCGTACTTCCAAGCCTCCCGCCAGAAGATGGAGGAGAAGGCGACGAAGAAGGTCCCGGGAGCCCGGCCCCGGGCCAGGATCGCCCACACCTCGCCCGGGAGCCGGGCGCGGATCTCCAGCGCGTGCTCCTTGGGGGCGTAGTGACCCACAAAAGGCTCATCGCAGACTCCCGGGACGGGGCCCGAGACGATGTAGCCTTCGGTGGGATGGAGGTTCCCGCTGCTGGGATTCACCCGGAGCGACCAGGTGGAGGACCCCGCCCGCTTCCAGGCCGAGAGAGCCAGGCTGTCGTAGAGCAGCTGCGAGAGGGACCTGCGGGAGACTTCCTGGGTGCCCACCTTCCCGGGCTGGAAGGCGTGTGGATACGGAGGGTCCGCCATGCCCAGCGGGTCCGGGGGCAGATGCTCCAGCAACACCAGCTCCGCGCCCTGGTAACGGCGGAAGGGATTGGGCTGGTTCCTCCAGTCCAGGCCGCCCGGGCCGCGGGCGTACTTCCGCAGCGAGTGCTTGGTGCGCTCGTGGTACTCGAGGACCGTGGCCAGGGCAGTGGCCTCGTCCGCCGTGGGCTGCCCCGCCCCGTGGAACGCCATGGCCAGGCTGATGCGCGGGCAGGAGCCGGAATTGGTGGGCGGTAGCGGCGCTGGGCAGACGGTGGAGGTGGCGGAGGCCAGGGAGAGCACGCAGAGATGGAGCTGGAGCGGGAGGTAGTGCAGTCGCCCGCCCGGCGGGTGGTTCAGCCTCCGCACCACGCCATAGCCCGCCAGTTGCATCGATGCCCCGCCCATGAGGCGTCCGCATCGCCTGCTCTCTATCTCTCGCCTCTTCTTGCCCCTGGCCTAGGCTAGGCTAAGCTGCCCTCACGCCCAAAAACTGTCGCCTGATCGTTGCCTTGAGAGCAGGAACGATCGGGCCACGTGGCCCCCACACCCCGAATCCGCCGTTGCCGTGTCTTTGCCAATCACGACCATGGACCACTACAGGCACATCGGTGCATCGTTCTTTGTTTCTGGGAATTACGAACATAAAGGCGTTCTACATAAAGGAGTTCTGTCGGCAAGCAACGCCTAATCCTTGCCAAATCTATGCCTGCTACAAAGGGGGCCAAGCCCAAATCTATGTCCGCTACAATGAGTCCGCCTTGGCCCTCAATTTCTGTAGATTGACTACGAGCCGACCGGGATTTTCTTCTTCCCATCCTATCCCCTTCTCCTTCAGATAACGGGTCACCTGCCAAGCGAGCCGAGAAAGTTATTGAAACCGATAAGAAAACATATCAGGGAGACGTTCGTCGACACTTACAGAAGGCTTTATCTTAGCCTGTCCATTGCCGTGACCCGTTATGATGGTGAGTGTATGTACACCTGCACACCCCCCACAAGCCATGAGTCTCACAATATCATTTATCAAACGAAGGGAAACCAACACACGTTCCCACGTTCCCATGAAATAGTAAGTCTGAAGATGTTTGGGTGAACACATATGGGTCCAGACTTACAAGGGAGAGGAGACAACGAATTGAGGTGCAGCTTCAGCAAGTGCATGGCTTCCTTCACATGCTGCGCATGTAAGTCGATTGTGATGTTGTTATCCATGTACTTGTTCCTGGAGCAAACAAGTCGTCCAGGGTTAGATATAAAAACCCGACCATGACGGAGAGCTGCGAGACACTCCGAGGTACACTCTTACTTGACGTTAAATAGGTGGGTGCTGGCCTTGTCATTTGCGTCACGAAATGATTTCTGATACTCCTTTCCCTGCACAGTTCGACAAAGGGAACCGTGTCAAATGTGTGGAGGAGTGCCCCGGAAATTAGAAGGCTGCTCGTGCTTCTAGTACACCGCCGCTCGGCCATGAACCTACCCTTTCTGACAAAATGCCAGCGTAGGCCCGCTCTCCCCTTTGATACGCTGCAGATGCCTGATCATACAATTGAGGACGAAGGTAAAAGTGAGGCTCTTTCAAAAGGTTGCTCAAATTTCTGAATCAACTTACTAATAGTAATGTATGTGAAATTTCTCTCTGCACCTGTTGAAAGCACTCATTCATCTTGGCCAAGTCAGCGGCTGCTTGTCTTCGACAGGCTTTGTATGCATCATACTGTTCATCGTCCTCTGAGGAGGAACACACAAGCAACAAGCAACATTAGCCGCACAAGCTACGTGAGTTAAACGAAGTTAAATACAAGTGCCGAAATTCCTATACGCACCTATCCTTTCAACGCGGCCGTTCTTGAAAAGATCGTCCCTGGGCGATCTCGATTTTACTACCTGCCAGTCGTTCCCTCTGTTCATTCTGGCTGGTGGAGGAGACGGAGGAGGAGAAGTTTTCGTTTCTTGTCTGAACAAGGTCTGCATAACCGAAGTTAAGAGACTTGCAGAATCCTGCTGCTGATCTTCAGATGGTTTCACACCACCTTCCACCAGGAAATCGACAGTCTTTCTAAAAGGTTACGACACAAGTCTCAGTCGTAAAGAGAAGGGAAAGCTATAGTGAGAAACTAAATTGTAAACACCAGGGAAAAGTAACGTGAGGACAAAGGATGAGAGAGAGTACGCAAGCTCTACCTGTAACAATAATCATTGGCTTCCGACACTTGACGGAGGATGTCATCCTCCACAGAGGGAAACGTCTTTTGAAGCCATGAGACAAGAATCTTCACACCAAAACGACCACAGTTAGGAGCAACTTGGGCACATGTTTCGAATGGTGCAAAGAGGGAGAGTGCGTGTTAAAATTGAGGAGCACCTTCAAGCTAGGGTTTTCTTCCTCTGCGTAACCGGAAGAATCAAAGGGCTCATTTGCAGAATCTTCTTGACAACCCGCCTGCAGCAGAAGGTCCGCTGCGAGCTCAAAATTACCATCTGCTTCCTGCACAACAAAGCATAGCGAGGGAGAATCTCAATCGAAGGCCACAGCCAGAAACACCCATGCTCAATGACAAGGCAGACCATGCACAACAGCGACTGCTGGCACCTGGCAGGCCATCACTACTTTGGCAGGATCAAGGTTCGAGAATGCCGCCAACAGCGCCTTCAGGGAGCCGTTTTCAGCGTTAATCACTGAGAGACATTCGTCCGACCGCGGGCTGTCGCACTGACAGGAAGATGCAGCCATCTCCAGTAGTATATTCCGGGCCTATCGTAACATACATCAGTAAGACTTCGCCATAGCTCAGTAAGGCTCCATTACATAAATGCCACTGCGTCACCCCAGCACGCCAAAGGCCGAAATCCTGACAACACCGAGTCACACAGCACCCCGCATACCTGTTGCACGTCCCCCTCACATTGACCTGAGAAACAAGACAATCACATTACACCTCAAACTAACCGACCGCACCGAATCCACCACAAACACCATCCGCACGCAGAAACCTACCCAAAACATCTCTCACAACCTCCATTCCCAGCTCAAAATCCTCCGGAAGCAACTGGCACAAAGAATCCTCCACGGCCTTCCTCTGCTCAGCGTCCTTGGGCTGGAGCTCGACCTGCAACCCCTCCCCGGGCTTCTTCTCCTGCCTCTTCTTGTTTTTCTTGTTTTTCTTCCTACAGCTATCCGCAAACCCATTACTGCTCCCCTCCACCACACCCGAACTCCTCCCTCTCACGCTGGACACGGTTCCGCACACCATGGACAACTTCCCAGGGGCCGCGCCACCTGCACCCACGACACACCACAATCAGCAAAGCCACCGCACCCGCATCGCAGCTCCACCCACACTGCCCCCCTCTTCCCAAACCCCTCCAAGCCTGGGGCCACCACTTACCCCGCGCGCCATTGCAGCCCCGCCTCCCGCCCACCACCTCCGACACCCTCTCCTTGCCGTCCCCGCACCCCGCCCACTCCCCGCAACACGGCGTACTTGGACTCCACAATCGGAATGCACGAACCCAAAACGGAAGCTGCGCAACCCTGCTCGGCACCATTCTTCCCAGGCCCAGCTGGGCCGGGAATCACAGCAAATTCCTCTCCCACCGCAGCTCCGTGCGCGGGCGGAGGCCTGGCCGGGAAGCCTAGAGCGCCAGCGCGGGGGCCGCGGCAGGCGGGACGAGAAGCAGCAGGCGGCAGGGCAGCGCGCACTTGGTGGGCAGCGGCAGCGGCAGGCACCAGCTCCTGCGTCTTCTCCTTCCGCATCCCGACAAGTCGCTTCCCTGCAGCTCCGTGCGCGGGCGGAGGCCTGGCCGTCCGCGCCTCACACTCGCTGCTTCCGCTTTCTGGCGCCTCTTGGAGAACAAGAAACCGGTTGGACAAGAGCGGCGAGTAAATCCCGGGTTTCGTGGTGTGTCGCAGAAAGGGCAATGGGACCAGCGGCGGCCACACGCGGCTCTTCCCGCTCGTCCTCGTCGAGATGGTCCTCCTACCCGACGTCCCCGGCCGCAGCCGCATCACTCTGCTTTGCTCCATAACCCCGCCCCGTAACAGTCGCACTAGCAGCCCCCTGTTAGCACTGATCGGCCCGTACCACCGTTAGCGTTAGCAGTAACCGGAACTCGGCCAGGCGCTAGCGTATGTATATAGCCGCGGCCGGGCTCTGGGTTTGGTAATTGCTATCGATTCAACTTTTGCTGATCTAGGCAAATGACAAAAAGGCATGTTCTAACGTAGTGTTCTACCTACACTGGACGTTGTGGTGATGATTGCCAGCAGTCTGTGTGCTCGAGAATCGTGTGGAGATCGCGGATCATGTCTGGGGGAGCTCTGTGGCTGCAATTCTGCAGCGCAGTGTCTCCGCTGCAGTATGTGGTGGGGTGGGCGGTTCCTGTTGTCGTGCCTATAATCTTAGCGCCGGTTGTGACGTTCTTGGCACGGTCAATTCCGTGGGAGGGGAGGGAGTGTGAAGAGACGGGAGAATTGCTTCGGACGGGAGGTGATGAGAGCGGATCGGATTCTGGCGAATCGTTCGCAGATGCTGACGAACGTGGATTTGATGAGTCAGAGACTGATCGCGGACATTGCTTGGAGGAGTCGTCACCATCGTTGAGCCAGTGGATTACCATCGAGGACCATGTGCGTCAGTCGGGATCGAGTTCGGGGAAGGGTGGACGGAGTGATTCGGATTCAGGTGCTGCCGAAATGTTTGCAGATGCTGATGCCGATGCTGAGGAAGAGGGGCTGGATTCACCTCTTGGCTCCGGGGAACAGTGTGTTCCTCCAACTCAGTGGTGCATCGCGCCGACGCCGGTGGAGGCAGTGACGGCGTGGGATGAAGTGCTTAGTCCTGGTGAAGCCAGTTGGAAGGAGGGTGGAGAGAGGCGCAGGAAGAACGTGAGCAATTCGTGGAAGCGTGATGGACTCCTGGAAGTCACGGGCAGCGGAAGTCCTGTTGAACCGCGCAGATATGTCGAGCCTCCCAGCCCTGCGCTCGGTTCAAGGGCCTGCTGCATTGCCTGGCCAAGAAAGCGCGGGAGTAGTTCATCGGCACGAATGAGGAGTGGATATGAGCGGCTCCCACCCTTCGCCTCCTGTCCAGAGATTGCCACTGCATCGGATGAAGAGGGAACGAAGAACGAGCATCCTGCCGTCACCGACCACTCTTCACTGCCGGACACGAAGCACTTGAGGGGATCCCCACCGGGGATCGGCGTCGATGTTACTGCTCAGCGTTTCAAGTCCAAACATAAGCAACGCAGGTGCGCCCAGTCCTATGGCTCCAAGCCTTGCAGAGGAAACGCATGGGGATACAAGGTCACCGATCTGTATGTCTGACAAGGCCCTAGTCGCGGCACAGAACGTGCGGACTGTATACCCAAGTTCTTCATGGCAAGCGGTCAACCAGCAAATAGTCACACAAGGCACCCGGTGAGGCTGTATTTCAGGTGACCAAGGAACAAATCATAAGAGAAGGCACACAGTGTGCAACTGGAGGAGAAACGAGATCAAGACAATCCCGACCTTCCCATTAAACTTGCGGCAGTGTAGTTGTTAGTCAAGCACAGAATGGTGCAGAGTGAGTGGAAACAAATTTTGCGCAGAAATGTAGTTCCACATCAACTTTCCTAACAGCTGTAGCAAGAACCGAGAGGAGACTGATGCATTTGGTTTCCGTAGAGCCAACAATTACCAGGCATCGCTCGGGAAGCAGCTGCTGCCATTCCTGAACACGACAAAGTTGCTCACAAACAAGTTGTTATTCAGTTTCTCTAATCGTCGAAATAAACTAAGGATTTATAGCATGCATCATAAAGGCCTGTAGGAGCGTCTTCGTTACTGTACATGTATCAACTCCACCAGCCAGAGTGCTAGGAAAAAAAGTCTGCAAGCACCAGCCACATCAAGGCCCAACCAAGCCTTCATCATCGATGTCAAAATTGTGGGCAGACGGGTGCTACAATCTGCCGCAGATTAGCCGGGCAACAACCTGGATTCACCACCAAATGTGACCAGGCAAAGAAGGGCTGCTCCTCAGGACAGATGCGTGAGGAAGAGAGAAAACGACACTTGCCTCCCACTACTTGTAAACCGGGTGGATTTCCTCCTCTCCATGGTCCTCCTCATCGTCCAAGCTTTTCCACAGAACAGGGTACTGATTCTCTCCCAAGTCAGTATCATCGGAATCCGGAGTCTTCTCCTTTTCTCTCCGACCATCCTCTTCACTCCTCGCAGGTGAGCGCTCCCAGTCATTGTTCCCCTCTTCTTCTTCCTCCTCCTCCTCCTCCTCCTCATCCTCCTCCTCCTCCTCCTCCTCACCCTCCGACTTGATGTCATCCGCCCTGAGCCATTTCTTCACCTTCACAAAGATATCCACCAGGCCGTCCCACGCATAGTCCACCTGCGGGACAAACTCCTTGGCCGCCATCATCTCCACATGAGCCAAAGGCGTCTTCTGCAGAAACTTTTTGAACGCCTTGCTCTTCTCCATTGGCATCTCCCTCACCATGATGCTGGCCACCCCAGACTTCTGGAAGAGCCACAGGCGGCGGTTGTCCAGCGACCACAGCTGCCCCCCGAACTTCACCACTCGTATGGTGGGAAACGCAGACGGCTCCAGGCTCCCCCCTTGAATTTTCTCCAGCAGGTCGAAGATCGTCTCTTCGTTGTGCGGGGCGCTGAAGCGCGGCGAGATCTTCTCCTTGGTGAAGCGCACGGAATGCGGGCTGCAGCTCTCCTCTGAGTACAAGTACCCCATGGTAATTCACACAAAACACCACACACGCACACACAACTCCCTTCAGCAGCTGAAATTCCTCCCTTGCCAAACCGCAACACCAACAATCAGCCACCGAAACGAAGACCCCCGGCCTCCGATCACACAAAAAACCCGGCTGCGCCTTCGAAAGGAGAGATCGCTGCAGAAGGAAGAAGGCAGCACCGCACTCCAATTCAAAAACCAGAATGCGGAGGACAGCGCAGCGACGAGGCGGGAGGTGGACGGCGGGAGATGGAATCGCACAGGAGCTTCTGCTCCTGCTTCTGCGCCAGGGGGATAGAGCGGGAGACCGTACCACACTCTGCTTCGCCGGCGACGACACAAACAGGCATTAGACTGGCGCGGTGGAGGCCACCACGGACTGAGACGCCGGAAAGATGTACATCAGGTGGAAAGATTTTGGCGCTGAGAAACCGAAACCGAAACCGAAAGGGCTTCTATCGGCGTCGGATGGTGGCGTTGGAGTGTTCAGCCCTAAAGCCCTAAAGAAGAGAGAAAGAAAAGGAGAAGAAGAGCGCATTAAAGCGACTGCACCTCGGCGACTGTGCGGGCCCGGCCTGCCCGGCTGCCTGGCTGCCCGGCTGCCCGGTACGGTCGCTCCGACATTGCTTCCTTATGTTGCCGCTTTCTTCTTTTCCCTTCAGGGAACGCCGCCAGCAGCAACCCCGCCAGCAACTTGCACTCCATTGGGTGCGCGACGGCCAAACTAACGACGACGCTCGTTTCCCAATGCATATGGGACCCACCACTCAGCCATATGCCATAGCCAGTTATCCGTTTGGCAGCTACCGGCATGCGCCGGTCATTCTGTGAAGACCCCGCCGGTAACCGAAAACCCTAATAACGCAGGCTCGCCGGTAACGAGAACCCCTGCGACCTGCATGGTCGTCCCGGGCCCCGGGCCCAAGGAAGATAGAAGAAACATACACTCTTTGGATGGGGTGCCTCGCCTGCTTGAGAGGCCAATTGGGGACCTTGTCTCGGGCTTGAAGGAGCTTGGTGCGTACGTGGAGTGCACACTGGGCACCAACTGTCCTCCTGTTGCAGTCGATGCCAAAGGCGGGCTCCGTGGAGGAACGGTGAGTGAGATTCTGATTCTCGTCCCTCTGCGATGCTTCATGGCTTTCATTTCCTATCTTGGTGCCGTGATTTAGCACTCACCTCTGTTTTGTTGCACACTCTCTGTGCAGGTGAAGAACTCAGGCGTACTGAGCAGCCAATATCTTACTGCTCTGCTTCTCGCAGCTCCGGTTGAATTGGGAGATATGACCATTGAGATTGTGGTTAAGCCCATCTCAGTGCCCTATGTGGACATGACCTTGAAGTTGATGGAACGATTTGGAGTTAAAGCAGAGCGGTATGGAGGCTGGGACCGCTTTCTCATCAAACGTGGACGGACTCACAAGTACAATGCGCACCCCTTGCCGTGCCGGAGACTGGTTGAGGGTTTTACACTTCCTGATGCTTGCTCGTACGTCGAGGCTGATGGTGGTGCCTCGGCTCTTAATCTGATGCTGGACACCCGGACCTGAGTATGTTGAGGGACATGCCTCAAGTGTCGCAAGCTACTTTCTTGCTGCCCCTGCTGTGACAGGGGGAAAATGACAGCAGAAGCTTGTGGAACAAGCAGCCTCCAGGTTGTTTGTCACATTGGTTTGTTCTAAGTAATCTTCCTCGCATCTCATCCAACCTTTTGTTCCTTACCGCGGTCGTTCCTGTGCCTACAGGGTGATGTGAAGTTCGCCGAGGTGTTGGCGAAGATGGGAGCCAAACTTGACTGGACAGAGCATAGTGTCACGGTAACAGGTGCTCCCATCTCTGAGGCCACCGGCAAACGGTTGAAACGAAGCGATGTCGACATGAATGTCATGCGTGATGCTGCCTTGACATGCCTCATACTGATGTTGCCATGACAGAATGCTGGGTTTGAGTATGCTTTTCCTTTCATCAATCAGTTTCTGGACTTTGTGTGGCAGAACGATAATCATCGTGACATGTGTCTGTTGCAGGTGTTCTTTTGGGTAAATCATCGTGACTTATGTCTGTTGCAGGTGTTCTTTTCGGTGCAGTTTACGGAATGGTGGAAGCTTTGTTCACAAGGTACACTGGAAAAGCAATTGCTCAAGATGCAGCATACAAGAATATCGTGGGAAGTGTAACTGGGGTTATTTCGAGCTCCACAAAGGTGAGGTCGGTAGTTGTTTTGAGTGGTGCTTAGTGACAATGTACAAATGTCAAGGGTGTGTTGTGTATGGATCGGTGCCCAATATAATTTCTTTGGCTGCTATGCCAATCTTTCTATTGGTCGATTCAATTCCATCTTGTTGTGTAACCTGTCTGATGTGTTGTTTCTTTGATGAGGCGAAGCAAGATCTCTTTCCTATGGCAAGGCTAGGTCTGCTGGTTTAGGAGGGGACCTAGGTTCTGTTCATCCTTTCAGGACTGGTTTCACACCGCCGGCATCGTACCGGGTAGCCCAACACATCAACTAGAATGCAAGGGCTCATTCTTTCCTGTGGATGAAGAGGTATTCAATTTCAGGATTGCCTCTTCATTTCTCTTTCTCTTCGATTTCAAGTCTAATTCTTATCTTGTGTTTTATGTTTTATTTATTTTGAATGTTCTGCACATGATCCACACTTACATGAACAAAGGTGGGATTTTCTTGACCATTTGAGAGGGGCTTTTGGATATGATTTAAATGTCCATTAAGATAGTCGCACAAGAGCAGAAGATAATATTACAAGACAAGTCGATGGAGACCAACCAGGATCATCTTTTCATGGTTGAAAAGTAAGGTAAAGAATAATTGATTGGGGCCAAGGAATTTTTTCAGTGGTTAAAAAAGAAATTAAAGAGCAATTTTTGTAGGATAAAAGATAACAGTTAGAGGTTGAATTTTTAGGAGGTTGAAAAATAATTTTTGGAGATTGAAAATTAGTTTTTAAAAGTTGAAAATCAATCTAAAGTTTAGGTTTTGAAAATTATAAAGTTGGTGAATGATGCAGAGTATGTAACTAAAGAAATAGTATTTTTCGAAAATATTTATAATTGAATTGATTTGAATTAAATTTTATGTATTTAATTTGAATTAATTCGAATTTAATATTTAATTTAAATTAATTGAGTTGCAAATGTTTTTCGTCAGGTACTTATCTCTTTCCTTATAAACTCTGTTTGTTTGGCTAGCTTTATAATTTTCTAAACCTGAGCTTTAGATTGTTTTTCAACCTTTAAGAGGCGCTCTTCAACCTCCAACTATGCTCATGTTGCTTTTTACCCTACAAAAGTTGTTGTTCAGCTTACTTTTCAACCACCAAAAATTAATCTTTGGCCTCCATCTACTGTTCTTTAACTTGCTTTCCAGCCACCTCAAGATGATCCTTGACCTCCATCAACTTCTCTTTGACTTACTTTTCTGGCACCAAAAGATGATGCTTGGCCTCATCCGCTGCTCCTTAGCCTCCATCAACTTCTCCTATAATATCATCTACTACTCTTGGAAAATAGAAAATATCAGAACGAGATGGGTGAGGGAAATGTTATGCAAATAGCGGACAATGTTATTATGGTGTAATGCTCTTGAGCTTAGGTCATGGCTTCATGGCATCTTGGCCCCCTCTGGAAAGGGGCAGCGGGAGAGCACTTTGTTTTCGCGACATCCAAACAATTGTGATGCTACCGGATCGATGTTCTCAGAAATGCTATCAGGTCTCTCGGTGTTCATGTACATAGCTCCGATCCTAGGTTTGTACCTCATGTTCATATAGTCTATTCAAAGCTTGGGTTAGGTCGTCGGCCTGGGCGTAAAGCTTCCTTTTCAGACCAATGGTTCAAGGAAGGTCAAGTCGGGTCAATTCCTTCCTTTTGAAACCGATGGTTCAAGGAAGGTCAAGCCGGGTCAGTTCCTTGCTTTTGAGACCAATGGTTCAAGGAAGGTCAAGTTGGGTCAGTTCCTTCCTTTCGAGACCGATGGTTCAAGGAAGGGCAAGTCAGGTCAATTCCTTCCTTTTGAGACCAATGGTTTGGAATTTAATCGTACAACGTAGGCCGTTTTCTAGATAGCGCTGTTTGCCAACTACCTAAAACATTTGGCAAAGAATTCGAACCACATTCGCCTTATGAGCCTGACAAATTACCATCACTCTATCCCATAAAATAAAGGCTTCATAAAAACAAAGGCTTCCTTGACGCCAGTTTGCTCAGAAGGAAGGTCAAGTCGGGTCAGCTCCTTCCTCTTAAGACCAATGGTTCAAGGAAGGTCAAGGATTCTGTATCGGGACCCATCCACTTGGGGCCCTTCTCTTCTCTGATGATTGAGCTATAGTACTTTGATAATGAAGAAGCTACTCTGTTGGCCTCATGTGTGGTGGGTCGTGTCTTTGCTAGTTCTCCCCCCACTGTTCAAGAGGTTGAGGCCTTCGTGGTGTGCTTTTGTTAAGGCTAACGGATCTTTCCAAGTCAAATGTGATAGTAGTGCTGACGCTCAACGATTGCTTCATTTCGAGGTCCAATTTATTACTGCGGCCTCTGCGATTCTGGAAGCATGGACTCCCGAGTGCACGCTTACTCAGTCACATATCCAGCAACAGTTTTTGTGGGTTCGCTTTTCTGCTCTACTTGTTCAGTCATTGTCAAAAGTACAAGAAATCTTGTCGGTTGTTGGTAAAGTTGTTCACGTCCCTAAGTTTCATTCAGCCTTTTTTTCTGCCAATCCCAAGTTTGGGGTGAAGGTTGCTGATTTCAGTAACCTCCTGGCGGGTGTAGAAATTCAGGACCTAACTAACCCATCTCACAAACTCTCCCAGTTGTTTCACTACTCTAATTTACCTGTGCGTTGTGGGTTATGTGGAAGAACTAACCATCTGAAGAGGGAATGCCCTCTCAAATCGCCCGTGACGATAACAACAAGCTCAATACTATTTTTTACTGTTTCACCGCTTTCGTCGAATTGTAGCTTCAAATTGTTGCTGAGGGTTCTACTAGAGGACCTTCAGTGGCTCCTTCAAGGATGCCAAGGTTCTTTTCCAAATCTTAACAGGGTAAACATTCTCATGCTAGCACCACAACTGACTGACGGACCTTTCCCAAGGAACCTTAGTTGTTTCTATTCCTCCAATGAAACTAACATACTTCTGCCCCATGTGTCTGGTATTCTCATCGTGTATGAGCTCCACATCTTCTTCTGCATCCAGCGCCACACAATTCGTCCAAAAGTCGTCTCACCCGTGCTCTTCAGGTTGATCTCCGCTGCGTCTCGCAGTCTGCTAATCCACGTAGATTACAATGCTCCATCTTTCTACCGGTTCAAGCATTGTGAAAAGGAGACAGACAGTGTCTGGTCCAGACTATCTATGTCCATCCCTGAGAGATGAGGATCACATAAATCCTCCCTTTACTGCGTGATACCCTTCCACCTGTGCACCTCATACCTCATCTAATAAATCATCATCTTAAGGGGACAGCATCGTCTTCACCAAACTGCTGACACTGACGATCTCTTATTTTGAAGGGCGCCTAAGGTCCAGCATTTCAGAAGCTCTGAAATGCTGGACCTAAGGCGCTTGTCTTCATCTCATAATTCGAGTTTCCTGCGAGGTCTCTTTCTCTTGTTCGTTTGTGAAAAAGGAAGTCTTCTTTTCCATTTAGGGTTTAGGTGGAGGAGCCCGTGGCTTGAGTGCAGACTTTTTCCTCTGCTTGGGGGAAGCTTCTGCAAGCGTTTTCCTCTGCTCTGCAAAAGCTTCTGCAGGCGTATTCCTGTGCTCTGCAGAAGCTTCTTCAGGATGCTGTCATCGATGGTTGCGCATGGGACCAGCGGCTACAGCCGTCCTTTCCCTGATGGACCCCTTTTATCAGCATGTGCAAGAATTCTGCTCCCCAGGTTGTCTTTGAAGATGACAGTCTTCGGTCTTTTTGACATGTAATTAAAACTTAATTAATATTAGCACTTTAGCTTAATTAATACTAATTGGTTACTTAAAGATAAGTAATTAGATCAATTAATACTAATCAACACTAAACCCAAGCGCTCAGATTAGTGTCAGCTGGCATAACAGCTCCCATCTTTGAGGCCCATGGCAAACGATTGAAATGAATCAATGTCAACATGAGTGCCATGCGTGATGTTGCTTGCCACGGTCGCTCTTGTGCCTACAAGGTGATGTGAAGTTCGCCGAGGTGTTAGCGAAGATGGGAGCCAAACTTGACTGGACAGAGCATAATGTCATGGTAACAGGTGCTCCAATCTCTGATGCCACCGACAAACGGTTGAAACGAAGCGATGTCGACATGAATGTTATGCGTGACATTGCCATGACATGCCTCGTATTGACGTTGCCATGACAGAATGTTGGGTTTGAATATGCTTTTCCTCTCATCAATCATTCTCTAGACTTGTGTGGCAGAACGAAAATCATCGTGACTTGTGTCTCTTGCACGTGTTCTTTTTGGTTGCAGTTCACGGAATGGTGGCAGCTTTGTTCACAAGGTACACTGGAAAAACAATGGCTCAAGATGCAACATACAAAAATACTATGGAGAGTGTAACTGGGGTTATTTGGAGCTCCACAAAGGTTCGATTTCAAGTCTAATTCTTACCTTTTTTATGTTTTATTTATTTACTATGTTCTGCACATGATCCACACTTATTGAACAAAGTAGGGATTTCCTTGGCTTTTTGGATATGATTCAAGTGTCCATTAAGATAATTGCACAAGAGCAGAAGATGATATTACAAGAGACGCTGATGGAGGCTCAAGAGCAGATGATGTAGGCCAAAAAGCAAGCTAAAGAGCAGCTCTTACAAGGTAAAGAGCAGCTGATGGAGGCCAAAGAGCAACCTAACGAGCAGCTCTTACAGCCAAGGAGCAAGCTAAAGAGCAGCTGATGGAAGCTAAGGAGCAAGCTAAAGAGCTCCTTTTGCATGATAAAGAGTAGCTCTTGGAGGTTGAGAAGCAATCAAAAGTTTAGTTGTTGAAACTTGCAGAGGTCAAAATAATAGAGCTCGAGAAGCAACAAATGGAGTATTCTTCATAAATATTTACAAAAGAAATAATTCGAATAAAATATCAGGTAATTATAATTTTAAATATTTTAATTATATATTATTGTTTTAATACTTATTTTATTACTAATATGTCGTAATTTTTGCAGTTTAAGGTTCATGCAATCCCAGAGCTGGTTTTTGCACTCTTTTTAAACAACGAGAAGAGTTGGAAGACTATCATGGAGAAAAATCCGGAGCTCTATAATTATATTTTGCAGACTACCAGTTGGAGGAACGTAAGCTTGAATGAGGAGGCCCAAATGAAGTACGTTGAAGATCGGTTACAAATTGGGTACATACAACTTTGCCAGCATCACCATCAAGGTATAGTGTTTGATGAGGTGTTTATCATACGTGCAGGTGTAGTCAGTTTCTCATTAGCCATGGCAGTAACACCCCTCACTGCACAGCTAGTAAGGAAGCGACAAGTGTTGGCTACCCAGCGGTCTAGGACCTCGTCAATTCACTCCACAAGAGACTTGCACGATTCTCAGCGCTCTCAACTTCACAACACAGCATTAGGCTCCAAGTAGCCCGCCGTCCACTGACGACTCGCAGGCCACCTCCTCGAGGTGCTGCTCTTTATTGCAAGAATACAACGATGGAATCTTGCTATCTACGCCCGACTGGCTACTGCCCTTGATTCCATGACAAGCTCACTAGCTAGCTCTCCACAGCTCTCTCTCTCTCTCTCAACACAAGGCTTGCAGCGCACACTTGCCTGCTCTCTCAAAGAGTGAGTCCCACTTGGTCCTCAAAGCCCTTGCTCTAGCCCTTATATATCCCGCAGCCTGACCTCAACTAGACAGTTGTTAAATCGAGGGATTCTTACAGACCACTGATCACTAAGAGTCCTCTCTAAGCAGCTCTTCATTTGTGGCTGTAGCAATTCCTTTTTAACAAGAGATTGCATGAAGCATGCAACATGCATCTTCTTAAGAGGGCAGCTACTAACTTAGTTTTTTACCTTTTCTAACTTTTCACCTTTTTACCTTATTTCATCAGTGCTAACTTAGTTTTTTACCTTTTCTAACTTTTCACCTTTTTACCTTATTTCATCAGTGCCGTTACTATGGCATATAAATGCATGGCTGAAATAGTTTGCTGAAATAGTTTAACATTCCCGTGCTGGCAGCATAACTGATTGAGGGACCTTTACCAAGGAACCTTCGTTGTTTCCATTCCTCCAATGAGACTGACAAACTCCTGCCATCCAGTGTCTTGGTATTCTCACCGTTGTATGAGGTCCACATCGTCTTGTGCATTAGTGCCACACAATTTGTAGATTACAACGCTCCGTCTTTCTACCGGTTCAAGCATTGTGAAACGGAGGAAGACAGTGTTCGGTCCAGACTGTGTATGTCCATCCCTGAGAGATGAGGACCACATAAATCCTCCCTTCACTGCGCGATAGCCTTCCACATGTACACCTCAGAACTCATCTGATAAATCATTGTCTGAATTGGAGGGGACGGCATCGTCCTCACCACTGCTGACACCGATGATCTCTCGTTTTGGAGGGCGGGAGCTTCTGAAAGGCTGGACCTTTTGGCGCTTGTCTTCGTCTGATAATTCGAGTTTCCTGCGAGGTCTCTTTCTCTTGTACTTCCTTTTCCGTTTAGTTGCAGAAGGCTCTGCAGGCGTTTTCATCTGCTTTGGGGAAGCTTCTGCAGGCACTTCCCTCTGCTCTGGGGAAGCATCTGCAGGCGTTTTCGTCTGCTCTAGGGAAGAAGTTTCGGCCTTTGCTGTAGCATAAACAATCTCCTCTGCATAGGCAGTAGCGCCCTCGTGTAGGCCTAGCTTGACAATCTGCATTATGCTCTCATTCTTGTCCCACCGGATAAGCTTCTTCAGGATGCTGTCGTCGATGGTGGCACATGGGACTGGCGGCTGCAGCGGTCCTTTCCCTGATGAACCCCTTTCCTCAGCAGGTACAAGAATTCTCCTCCCCAGGTTGTCCTTGGAGATGGCAGTGTTGTAACGGTCTTCTTCACACGTATCGCACGCAAGAAGACGGTAAGCAAATACTGGCTTCGTCTGCCCCTGTCGATGAGCTCGGCATGTGGCCTGTCTGTTCACCGCCGGGTTCCACTCTGTGTCCAAGTGGATAACTCGGGATGCTCCAACCAGAGATACACCCTCTCCGCAGGCCTTGGTGGAAGCTAGCATCACCTTCACCGGTCCATCAACTTGGTTGAAATCATCCATACTTCGAAGCCGGTCATCCAAGTTCATTGATCCATGCACTATTCGGAACTCCATCCCTAGGGACCACTTGAAAGAGGCCTCCATCATGCTCCTTAACAGGTTTAGCGGCTCCACCTGCATGCAGAAGACTATCACCTTCTCGTTCTGCTGATTACACAACTCCAGCAGTTGCATCACAATGTGTGTCTTCACTCCCTCCTCCCGCCTAGCATTACGATACTCTTGATCCCTGCTGACGTCACCATTCCACTCCTCAAGTACAGGGTGCATGCATATGCGAGAGCTTTGTTGATGGGCCTCCAGCATGGTTAACTCATGCCGCCCTTCCAGCAGACTTTTGTCTTCCAGCATATCCTTCTGAATCTCGGTAGGGTTCGCCTTCAAGACATACTCCTGTAATGGAGGAAGCTTCTCCAGGATGCCCTTCCCATCAAAGTAATCCACAAACCAGTCGGTGTATTCCTGCCATTTCTTTATCTCCTCGTCCCTCTGTTGCTCAGTAGCTTTGCTGTCCTTCTTCAACAACGCAGGAAATAACATCATGCACTTGTTGTCAAAATTTTTTTGCTTCCTCTTTTGCTTCTGGATAAGAATCTTCTCACGATGCACCGCAGTCACCGCTGGATCTGCTGCCGGACGATGTCTGAGCACCCGGGCGGGAGGAGGTGAGGCCTGGTAGCCAGGTGTCCTCTTGTCGTCATAATCGGAATCAATTTGGATGACACCCTCCAAGGCACCAGCCTGCTTGGCACACCTTGCCTCGTCCAGGAAGTTAGGCCTGACCAAGTAGCAGAGGTTCCGGAGCTCCTCAACGTTGTTTTGGAACAGGGTTCCTGACAGCAAAACTCGCCGCTCGGTTTTGATCTCCATCACAGCGCTCCTGCATTGGGTAATGTTTCTGATGAAGTGTCCTTCATCCAGAATGAGCACATTCGTCTGGTTAATCACGCACTCCTTGTTGCAATTGGCTACTGAGCTAGCCAGCTGCAGCGGATCATATGCATGCACAATCCTTTGCAACGTCTGGTAATTCGTAGTGAGCACGGTGCCTGGCTTGTTCCTCCACGCCTCCAGCACCCCCCTTCGGTCCTTGTGAATGTTGTTGTCCCCACGCACCCGGGGAGCCGTGTCCCCCGCTTCCTTCCAAGCCGTCTTGTTGTAGTTGAGGATTAGGACAGGCACGCTCGACTTCCACTTCTCGAATTCCCGCTTCCAGACTTTCAGCATGCTCTTGGGAGCAACAATCAAAGCTCGGTGATCTGGATTAGCTCGGAAGTAACTCTGCAGAAAGCTGATGATGAGTAGGGACTTCCCTGTCCCTGGGGCGTGAGCTAAAATGCATCCTCCAGCTTGCTGAGCAGAAGCAGCACACCCCCCCAGATTTCTCCACAGGAACCCGAAGCTACTCCTCTGATGCGGATGCATGTGCTCGGCTAGCTCAGGAATTGTGCAGAGCCCACGCTCCGGGTCCACGCTCTCCTGCAATTCCCCACCAGGCGGGACAGCAATGACCGCACCGCTTTGTCCCTCCACCTCCTCCTCCTCCTCCTCATCCTCATCCTCATCCTCGTCCTCATCCGGATACCCATTAGCCCATCGCTCTTCATCCGGCTTGAACCGCGCTCTCCGCCTCCGGTCAATTTCAGGCGGGATGTCAGCGATGTCTCTGATCAAAACCCAACATGTTTTGCAAAACTCTCCTTTATCCTCATCAAAGTAGATGGAGTTGAAGTGCTGGCATCCCGCAGGCTCCGATTCTGGTTCCAGTGCCTGCTGCTGCTCCTCGCACTCTTTGGCTTCCGCAATCACTTCAGCCTCATCAAGCCAGATTTGGTCAGTGATGTGTTCTCTCTCTGCTGCCCGTGTTGGCTTGTAATCGTCCTCATCTCGGAATTTCCAGACTGGCTCTTTGCCAATACACCTGAAAGGAAGCCAGCCTTGAAGTGCGCCTCCACGTTTCTTCTTGTCACGCTTTTTGCTCGCACCTCGTTTCATGCCCTTCGCCTTGTGTGGATGCCGAGTGTCCCCAAGAGTCTGCTTAGTACCGGGTCGTCTTGCTCGAATCCTCGACCTTGTCCTGCCCTCCTCACCACTTCAGCAGTTCCAGTTACGCTTCCAGTCTCCTGCCACTGAACTGTGGCAACGTATGGAACAGAGAAGCACTTCGGCTTCACTCCGGATGGAAACTTGTTTTCGACCGTGTCATTAACAGTCTCTAATTGCATGCGGTTATTTCCTCGAACTTCAGTCTCTTCTAAGCGTGATGTGCGTGATGGATAGGTGCACGAGAACAAGGCGCTACCTGCAGTCGGCCCACTCTAATTGGTGCCCATAAAATGACGGCCCCTTAGTTGGCACTCCCTCCAAAATCGTGTCGCGTAATTTGTAAATAGTAATTACTTTGTGTGATATCAGGATTTAAGTAGATTCACCACTTAATAAGTTCTTATATATTACTAGAATATAATTATATATATTTAAGTCCATAGTTAATTTTATTTAATATCAGGTTCTCTATATAAAAATATATACAATTTTATTTCTATAGGTCTTAGAAATTTTCATACATTTTGATTAGATTGTCCGGGATGTTGGTATAAATCTCGACATTCTTGAAGGCAGCCATCGACACTGGGATGTTGGTATAAATCTCGACATTCTTGAAGGCAGCCATCGACACCAACCTACCTTCTGCTATTACAACTCTCTTCAAATACATCTACATGATGGGAGACCTGTCACCAGACTAGGGTAAGAGCATCTCATTTACCATTTACAAATCAGGGGATGACATGATAACCGATAACTATCGAACTTTTCTGCTAAACTTTATTTTTCATAAACTTCACAGCAAAGTTTGTGAGTTACGGATCCGAGAAGACGAACTATTACAATATAACACATACCAGCAGGTTTCAGTGAGGGATACAATGGACATGAGCACCTTATCACATTTCATTACCTGATCAAGAAAACAGGGCAGAAAAACAAAGACTATTGTGTTGCTTTATCGAACTCACTAAAGCCTTTGATAAAATAACACACTTCCAACTATGGCAGTCCATGAAGGCCACAGGGATTAAAGATGGTCTCATCGGGGCAGTCTAGATTGCATATCAATATTGCGCTATGAGGATTCAGAATGACTCAGGTCGCACCAAACGCTTCAAAAGCAATGCCGGAGTAAGACAGGGTTGCCCATTGAGCCCTCTTCTCTTCCGTATATACATGGCATTGTTACCTATCAGTAAACATGGGCAAGACCAAGACAATGTGCTTCGGAGCCAATGCATCCAATGCCAAGTGGAAACCTTTATAGGAGCCAAGATTGACGGCCATTAGAGAATACAAATACTTGGGGCTAACACACAAATCCAACAAACCCATAAGATCAATCCTAGAACTTGAACAACTTACACATTCAGCATCACGAAACCGGCGATCATCATCAGCTCTATGAAGGATGTCTATCAAGCAGACCTCTTGCCCTTTATCTGTTCAACTCGTGTGTGCGTACTGCAAGATCTTATATGGGGCCCAACTTGCCCAAAATCCAGTTGGAAGAACATAGAAGGCCTTCAAATCAACTTTATCTGCCGAATCCTACACTTCGAAAGAAACACACCAAGAGAGATAGTACTAGCCAAAGTTGGGATACTAGTATCCAGTTGAGATCCACGAGCTTATCCAAACAAATTAGGTATGTGTAAAGGGTGCAATCTATGGACAATGAGAGAATACCTAGCATGGCCATAAAAGAACATAAGACCAAGTACCTAGGGTAAAAAGAGTTGGTGCAGACAACCCCTTCTATGGCTCAAAAAATTCAAACTCCCAAGAAAGAACTTTAATAGAGTTCATCACAAACCAACACATAAAAAATGTACATGTCATTAAGGCATGGCGGGGCGAACCACTGAAGAAGGACTAGCTTTCTACATTGATAACACATGATGGCACAGTGATTGCAAAATCCAATGCTACATGACTCAAAATTTACAAACCCATCGCTAGCAACTAATGGCTAAGTTCTGGTGTAGGGACCACAAGCTAGAAGTAGTCACACAGAGAAAACTAAGGTAAGAGCACTCAGGATCTGCCAACATTGTCTTCTAGGCGAGGTCGAGGACGAAATGCATTTCGTCTTCACATGCCATGCATTTTAGATCCCAAGAACAAGAAGAAGAAGAAGAATTTTATTTAAGTCCACTAAGGACGGATTTCCGTCATGGGACTTGGTACTTAACAACTTGTACCATGGTTGCCTAAGCTACTTGCACCAAGGGCATCCATTCCCTTTAGGCACCCCATCTAAGTACCGATCCAAGCTCAGGATGCTTAATCACGGCGTTCTTATAAATGTGTGTCCATTTGGCCTAGGCCATTTGGACAAGGCTTCCCCAACAACTACTACAACAATTATCACTAAAGATATTGATGCAGAAAATGCCAAATAATATTGCACTTTTTTTACACGCCGCAAACACAACCAGGCATAAAAACTAACTTTAAGAAAGAAAAACCAATTTTTTTATACAAAATAAAATCCCCCCGGGTTGTGTCAGGTTCCCTCGTGCACACCGCCAATACACATAAATAAAGCAAGCTTTGTTTCCCAACCTACTCCGGAAAAACTCTTTAAAAAACCTATGCATCTCCTCAGTTTTTTGGTAGGCCAGATTTTCCCCTCTGGAAAAATCCTTGGACATGGTATAGATTTCCTTTCAATCCAGTTTTTTGCAAGTATGTTTACATGGTGTACTATTCTATGTGCCCACAAGTTTGCTAAAAAAGCTTCGGTAAGACGCATCGACACCAGGCAAAGATGTTAGTGTTGTGTGCCTTGTCATGTTCATGGGGAGGGCTACCGAACATAGTGAAGCGCACTTTTGATGACAAAATTGTTGTTCAGACACATGAGTACTTAGATGCATCATATTGTCAAGTTTAGAGGTGAGCCATCCAATTTTTGTTCATTCAGTTATTGTTAAATAAAGAAAAATGAGAAAAAAAAACTCTCCGAAGTTTTGAGGTTCACTATGCATTGCATTCTTTATAGGTAATAAAGTCTCATCTACATTTGGAGAAAAAATAATCACTCTATTCTAATATACAAGCGATGTATATAGCTTGAGTATTCACCGCATTCTTCTTATCCCATTGATAAATCGTGTTACAAGCTTGTTTGTAAGTTGTCTTTGTGCGGCAAAAGCTGCCCCAGAGTGGGCCAGAGGCTCTCGCCCTCACTGGTTAGTGCCTAGGTTCTCAAGTGGCAAACCTGATGAACCAGCTGCACTGCTCGACAAGCTAGAAAGCCATGAAAGTGCAGGATGAAGGTCTCATAATTAGGGTTGGGAGGGGCTAGAACAAAATTGTTAGTAAAAAAGAGAAATGGGCGCGATTGCCAGAAATAGCACGGGGTGAGAAAACGGCATTGGGAGGAAGTGATGGTGATGCTGGCGCACAGCCCAGATCCAGCACGCAACATATTTGGCATCGTGTAGAGCCTGGCGGATCGCGTCCCCCAGAGAGCAGCAGAAGCATTCGCGTGGGAGCTTGCTGGTGCAAGCAAGCAAAGATCGAAGGCAGGCTGAGGTGAGGGGGCAATGGCCCAGCAGGGCTGCAGCCTGACGCGTTCCCGCCTCAAGCTCCTCATTTGCCTGCTTGCAGCCGGGGTAGGCTTCTACATTCTCGGGCCGCCCCTCTACTGGCGTTTTGTGGGGCGGGTGGAACCTGCCTCAGACTCCCACTGCCCCGACTGCGTCTGCCTTTGCGACTCGCTCCCCGGATCCGACTCCGCCTTGGCTGACCTCGATCTTGGTACCTGCTCCTGCTCCTGCTCCTGCTCCACACTCTGCCTTTCCGCATGTCTCGCCTGCAGGCTCGGCTTTGTTTCTGACCAGATGTCTGGCCTGATCACGTGCAGGGCTGGGCAATGTCTCGCTTGCAGGTACCGGGCGGATCGATCCGTCGCTTGCTTGCTTGCTTGCGCGTGCTCTGCCCTTCTCTTCCCTTCCCTGCCCTCCCATGCCCTTCCCTGCCCTCCCATGCCCTTCCCTTCCATTCCCTTCCCTGCCATTCCCTGCTCTGCCCTGCCCTGCCCTGCCCTGAGGTGAGCTGATCCGGTTTCCTGTCGTGTCCCCGGCCGGCAGATTGCGCCAGCGACGATTCAAACCTGCAGGGCGAGCTGCACTCCAGCAAGGTGCAGCTCCTGCAAGAGGAGTTGGCATTGCAGGAGAAAGTGGCGGCTGACAACCAGGAGCGCTCCGATTCCGCCTTCCTTGACGCTAAGAAGCTCACATCGCAGTACCAAAAAGAGGCGGAGAAATGCAACATAGGCATGGAGACCAGCGAGGAGGTCAGAGAGCGAGCGGAGGCGGCGTTGGTGGTGTCCGACAAGTTGGCGGCTCTGTGGGAGCGGAGGGCGCGGGCATTGGGTTGGAAGGATGGTGAGCATGCCGAACCGCTTCTGGCCGAGCAGCAGCCTGCTGCAGGAGCTGCGGCAGATGTCCATGATCCGGAGCTGCTGGGTGCATTTTCCTCCTTTGATGACAGCAGCGGCAGCAGCTTCACGCGGGCCAGAAACAGGAGACGGTTGAGGAGAAAGGCAAATTCTTTGTGATTGCCGCCCCATTCACCGCTTCTTTTCCACCTTCCTGGACTCCCACCCGCTCCTCGATGCAAGCTAACTACCGAGACCAGCGTGCAGATGTTAATTCCATTCGTGTCGTGATGCTAGCGGATCTGCAGAAAATGCATTAAGGGCGCTGGGTCACATTGCGAGCTGTAGGTCATCCTGTAAGCAAACATGTACAACGCCATTAGTAAGCTGTTCAGACAGCCCTGACGCCCGTCAGTCAAGAGATACCCGCACTCGGCTGCTCATGGGGTCCTTCCAATTTGGAGCTTTCCCACACTTGTGCAGATCCGTGATGTTTTCCAGAGGCAAAAACGTTTGGGGCTAACAACATTGCCCTCTTTTCCACTTGGAAGTGCGTACGGTATGGAGCATGGCACTTGACAGAGGTCATCTCAGATGCCATATTCTTTTGGTGTCGGATCTCTTAACTTATCACAACAGATATTTGAAGGATTCGCACGTTTTGTCAGATCATTCACACAAAATTCCCACACTTTTTGGCCGAAAGCTTTCGTGGGTCAGGTCGGCCTGACCCATGACCGACTCGTGTTTTGTTGCAGCGTGTTGCAATGCTTTCAGAGTATGTACACTGGCGTCCATCATGTAGACCTGGTGATTTCCACACGAATAAGCGTTTAAAGCTTAAAATATTTGGGCAGTCGTAACACTAATAAATGAAACTTCCATTTCATGATACCCAGTCCCAAGTTCCAACTGCATCTTGAGATGCAACAGCCCAAGAAAGTGCAAAACTGATTCCCATGCATTGAAGGAGAGCAAAATTGATTCCAATGCATTGAGGAATTAGGTTGTGAACCGCATCACAATACCTCAGCCAGAAGGGCCTGCAGCAGGTCTGGCATCATAGGTAGCCTAAAGTCAATGATGGTTATGCCACCAAGAACCACAGTTCAGGACAGGACAACATGGAGAGTGAACAAGTAAATGAATGGACGGAGCGGTAGGCTTATCTGGGATGAGCTAATTGTAGGATATAAATTCAGAGTTGCCTCTGAACCGGAGCCGCATTTGCCAGCTGAAAGTGAACACTATCCGGCAGTAGCATAGCCAGCTGAAGACGCTTGTCCTGGCACAACTTGACAGGATTCCGCAGTTCAAGAAAACGAGGTGGGTGCCCAAGCTGCACCCTCAGGATCATGTAATTGTCTCCTTTCATCTGAGCACACTCCCACTCCCGCTGTGAGATCTCAAACCAGTCTTTATCATCAGACCGAGTGGTTTTCACCTCCACAAAAGTTTGACCGCCAGACTCGTGGTTCACAATGAGGTCGAAGGGCGTTCCAGACTCTGCTCCCTCATTGACCCATGTTACACATGCAGCACCATGCTGTTCGGCAAGGTACATAAATGCAGTTTCTTCACCCAATCTCCCCGTAGTCAAGTGAAGGTGTCCTCTTGGGGAATGACCACGCCTAAGTCTGCTGTCAAGTGCAAAAGCCCTTTCACCGGAATGCAGGAAGACTTCCTCTGAGGCATTTTGAGCAGCAATGCTTTGCTTGCCCATGTCGGCAGCAGCATATGCCATGTTTGCTGATTCCCCTTCAGCTTTGCAGGCATCCTGATAATCTCCTGTTCCTAATCTGTCAAGCTTTTCTTCCGCGAGTGAAGCATCTGCAGTTGGGTGGTCTGCAACCCTATTCTGATATCTTAAGGAGAAGTCGGCTTCTACCCAAGTGCCACAAGAAGCTCCATTAAACGCTAGAGGAGGTATGCCCTGCACTCTGACCACAAAATCTTCAACCTCCGACGTAGAGGCCCCTGACTGCCGCATGTTGGATAGAAGCTGTAAAAAGTTGGCTAACTCCAACTGCAACTTTGAATGCCCTGACAGAAACACCTTGGAGAGTTCCAAAAATATGATGAACAACTGGTATGGTTGTGTGACTAGCAAAGTACTCTCCTGCCAAGAAGCGAGCACCTATTGTCAACACAGAGTCTCCAATACATCCAAGAAATAGTATTCCCTGCATTTCACAGACCATATATGACAGGTATTGCCAGAATTTACCTGCAAGATGCATGAGCATTCTTTGGGCACACTTGACCAATTCAGTTGTTTCAACACATGCCGAGACTGCAGCTGGCTGACAATGTGACATTCTAGCCTGCTCACTTTTCTGCCTATATCTGCACTCTGCAGCTTCTCGTATTTTTCCGGAAAGTTCTTCAGCAAGTATCGTTGGATATAAGGAATACTCCACCATAGACTCCTAAGCAAAGCACTTCCATCTTCATGACCCCGGGCAATCACCTCCACATTCAAGATCTGTTGAATAGCAATGATTAAGCAGAGAAGGGCTTCAGTGTGATGAATAAGGCAATTCAAGTATGTTTACCTCAGATAGAAGTGGAATCTTGAGTTCTCTAATGAGAGGTAAGAAGTCACTCATGTTAGAAATCCCCATTTCTCGATCTGGTTTCCCATCATCGTGAAACAGAAGTAAGAAGTGCACTTGGTCCATGATGGTACTCAATCTTTCTCTGAGAGTCACATCATCTGACACACAGATAACACCATCCCTCGGATTCAAAGACACCCACTTATTTTGCATTGTTGGCAGTACACGAGTTCTCTCTTCCTCGAAGCAGGACTTCCACCTCGCAACCTCGCTGGGCTGCACACTTGCACATTGTAAATCACGGGACAACGATCTAAATACTTCCACAACCTGCAGGGACAGCCACACGTTAGAAATAAGCCCCTACACAACACAAAAGAGATTCAAGTGAAACTGAAATCACTTCAGAATCATACCGGTCTCAGACATTCATAAGGACTAGACGAGGTGGAGAGGCAGACAAGTGCCTTGAAGAGCACATCAAAACTTGGTCTCTGTGGAACCCGGCATTCTTCCACAAAAAATGCATGCAGCTTTGGATATATTATCTGGATTGGAACGTGGACTTCTGCACAGCTCTCGCTCTTTGTCTCCAGAGCTGCCTTCACAGCCCCAGTGGGATCTTCCCAGTAAGTATCTCTAGCCATGTGCAAATCCATCCAGCAAGCACTTGACTGTTCAGGGGCATTCACAAACTTCTTAGGGAGCAATATTGATGGAGAAGACATCATAAATTGCAACATGGCCTCTCTCTCGGTGCCTGTGGCCTGACACAGGAGGTTGTACAATTGCTCCATCTGAGAACAGCTGCAGGTTGCAACATTGATAGGCGTTAACAGTGAGAGCAATAAACAAGTGTTGGAGCTTCAAACTGATGTGCACAGCTAGCAAACTGTGTTTAGTAAGACACATCAGGTACAACGTCAACCTTGCCACAATTTGATGCTTGCAGTTCTGCCACTTTCGTAGAACCCACAGTGCATCACTTACTGAGACTTTACTGCGCAACCCCAATGCTTCTTTCAAACCTTTGTTGCTTAGCTGACAAATAAAAAGAAAACCTCATCAGCCTGAATGTACCCCATCAGACACGAATATGCACAAGAAACTGCTTGGTATACAAACCTGTGGCAAGGAATATGGAGCATTGGCACCCAAAATCATTTCTACTCCGGAACATTTGTCAAAAAGATCTGTGGGCAATTCCAACTGTCCAGTGAGGCTTGACTTCAAGCATTTTAACTGCCGAAGTTGTGAGATGAAAGTAGGCTCAGGGCTCTGTTTGAATCCTTCATCCCACCACCTGTCAAGCTCCTTCAGAAGCATTTCTAGCTGTTTTTGGCGGAACCTCTGTTCACGCTTCATAGCACGCCCACATAGTGCCTGTAGTAAGCCTAAAAGTTCAGGACAGGTCCAATCATATGAAGTGCCACTGACTTCCGTTCCCTGCTCAATCACAGACCCGGTCCTCCGTGGAACTGCCTTTGTCTCTAAAAAGTCTGAGACTCCCAACTCTGTGAAAAAGCTGCGCCAGCGTTGGACACTGAACCTCTCGGGTAGACAGCCAACGTTGAGCTTCAGGTAGGCAGCATCTATCTCATTCCATACCATGCCTGTACCTTCCAAAATAGGCTTCACATTTACATGATTCCCCATGATTCTCGGAAAGTGAATGGGTTCTGAGCCAACTCGCTTGAGACCACCGTTTGTAAGGATGACAGCATACTCCTTCAGACCTGCGTCAATCACTGAGTTACCATGCTTGCACTGCGAGCAATCTGATTGCAAATGCAGCATGGTAAAAGCCAAATACTCCACCACGAGGGCTGGGTTCTTTGTGAGACACTGGTTGTCATTAAATGCTGGTAGCACATGCGTCTTGATAACTTCGTGGCAGGAGACTTGGTGAACCCCAAGCATCGACAAAAGCTGTCTCACCTTGTCTGTGTCCACCTCACATCCTACCAGAACGCCAGTATCATCCTGCCCCTTGTCATCATCAGTAGGCCACATTAACCCTGAGTGCACTGTTTGCAACTCAGCCGATAGCAAAGGGAAACTGCTGAAAACTGCGTCCATAGCATTTCCACCAAGGAACCATAAAGGTCCCTTTGACAAACTTGAGAAAGTCCCATTTGACAAAGGGATGAAAGGCAGGTCATGCAATTTTTGCAGTGTACTTGAAACTGAAGTTGGTTCTTCTGGTCTGTGAATGGAACCATAGAGAAGAACCAACCAGTACCTAATCCATCTGTGTCCATGAGATTCCAAGAAACTGCGCTTCCGAGATACAGCTGCCATTAATGACACAAGCGTGTGACTTCCATAACTCTGGATGCCCAAGCTCTCTGCCAAGGTGTCTGGGAGATTAACATCCTTGTCCAAGAAGTGAAGGCCCAGATGTTCTTCCAACATAGTATCAGGCACCACACTACGGAACTGAGCACTCCAACTCCTCAACATGAAGCATGGAAGCGCCCAACCTGCTTTACCATCAATCGGAAGACACTCTGAGGCTCGTAAGCGAGATAAAATAAGTCTGGGTAGAGGTGCGAAGAATCCAAGCACCTCTCCATCAAGAGGAACGAAACCCATGTAAGCTTCTACCACTTGACCAAGACTTCTTGGAGGAGAAAAACGCTTGAATTTATTCAATGCTTCCAAGAATAAGGTCGGGACTTCCGAAAGCACCCACTCATTCCAAGCATTGTCCCTGTCCACCTCTTCCCGAGAAGACGTGAGAATGAAGTCAGCGTGGAGAATAAATCTAAGTCCATATCGCCTCAAGGGAAGAAACGAAAATACTTTTTGTTTGTCATAGTGAGGCAGGTAACCTCCTAAATTATCTTGCATCACTGGAAAGGCCAAAACTATTTCTGTCGTTCTTACTCCGGCTCTGCAAATGGCAGACTCTAGTTTGCTCCGAACAACAAGCCATGTCATATCAGCCTTCACACCAGCCTTGTCGGACACTACACTGACAAGATTCTCTCCCAAATCCTTTCTCCTCAAGACATGCGTTGAACCAGTGACCTCATTCTGAACAGCTATGCACTTCAACTTCTGAAGAAAGAGGAGCAATGACGGGTGAAAGTTGTCAAACTTTTTTGCCAGCTTGGACATAGGTCCACTCGCTTGAATTGCTGGCTTTAAGGGCAGCCTGATTTGTGTTGTCCACAATCTGCCAAGTTGCATTCCCAAGTCAGCAGATAAGAACCCACAGGCAGGAAGCGCGGGTATCAGTGTTGGAGCTAGGAATCCAACTTGCCCTTCAGAAACATCAAACTTCACATGGTATCCCTTGGAATGGACCTCTGGTGCATTACTAACCTGCCAATCATGAATCTGGACAGTTATAAGACAGACCAAAACACAGAACAACAACAAAAGACGAACACTCAGAGAAACAACCGCAACAAGATGGTATAAACACATTGCGAATTTGGTACACTGACCCGAAACGCAGACCTAAACCCAATTCCCTTCTGGCCTATGTATCCAGCTCTTCCTGCTTTTGTGGAATTACCAATGTCACACAGAGCTCGCATATTCGCTTCCGTGAAGCCTGTTTCGTTGTTTAAGACTAATATGTCATCAACACGTATCACAAACACCAGGGTAGCTTCAACACCAAGCTCATAACTGTTGTCGTCTGCGTTCTGGATCTGCAACAAACCTCCAAAAAAATAAGAAACTACCCTAGTATGCTGCCTGTCTGTTTCCAACAAATGCACCTCAACAGACTCCAAACACAAAACAATTACCAGTTCGAAACCAAAATGTGCATCTTCAGAGTAGAGGTCCCGGGAAAGTCTGTCCAAAGCCCGACCCATGCGAGCATGCTGTTTGGCAAGGAGCTTTTTCTCTGATGTTTCCAGCTCTGGCCCTAATCCAAACTCTTCACGCCGAATGGCCTCGATAACAGCCCTAGGTTCTGCACATGGGATTTCAGAGGGAGGAGGAGACATGCTACCGCTATGTGCATGTGTAGAAACTTCCACAGGCCCAAGATTTCCTCCAGCCGTGTGTCCAGGGTCAGAGGGCGATACTGGCTGAAAGTAAATATTGGTAGCAATCTGCTGGAAGGCATCCTTTTCGACCACAGGAACTCCTTGCTGATCACACACCTCAAGGTTCCCCAAACTATCACATGGGTGATGGTCGTCTATCCATTCCACAGTCCCGAGTTCAAACCCAATCCTCTGTAGCATAATGCGCTGCTCATCTGTTCTGCAGGACTGCCAAATCAAAGAGAACGGCTCCATGTCCAGCTCCTTCATTGAGTCCAGGAACATTTGAGCCGCCAATATACGCAGCTCGGATGGCAGATGCTGCAGACACTCGAGAATCAGAAAAGCCAAATCCTTTTCCTGGCGTGCGCTGAGTTCTCCTTCTGCACTGTAGGTCAGACCAGATTCCAGCCTTAGCTTAAGCCCTTTCGTGGTATACGACTGCAACAGCGATTGTGGAACATGGCCAGCTCCCCCATAGTTAACAAATAGTGATGCTATGCACGCAGCAATCTCACGTGCAGATTTGTTTGATACAGCTATTACAAAATCGTTGGGCTGGGCTACATCAACACGCAAAAGCTTTCCTCCAGTTGTCACCAGAATAGTCAACTTGCCCTTCCCTGCCTTCTCAATCCATTCCTGTAGACTTCCCAGCCAGGGAGCAAATATGAAATCCCAATGTGACCAGAAGGATAAGTCACACAGAGGGGGCACTCGTTGCAGGCAACATAAAGCATCTAGATCTGTCTTACGTCCCCACACCGTAGGATTCCTGATTGCATCCTGGTCATTCCGATCAACCAAGCCTTGAATCCTTGGAAATAGCGCGGCAGAGTAAAGCACCGATGTTTCAGAAGTCTCTGAACAGCCTATCAGCTGCTTAATTTGGAGGTGCCTTAATTCCTCTAAGCCTGTTTGGAACTGATCACAAATCTGAATCCTAATGGTGTGCTGCATGTCACTGTCCTCACTGTTCTTTGCTGCTAAGGAAGCCTGCCTACAAAAAGCTATAAGCCTGTGTTCAGGCACCTTAACAGCCACCTGCGATACTCCTCCAGACCTAGGTATCATGAACTTTCTTAGCTGGTCAGGCAGCGAGTTCCACTTCTGAAGTATAAAGGCACAGATTGCCTCAGGCGGAGAACTTCCTGGATAATGTCTACATAATTCGTCCTCCAGTCTCTGGCTACATTCTGCAACCCATATGAGGTTTGCCCACCAGACATCGCAAGTTCCATTGTCATTGACACAATCAAAAGTTTGAGATAGTCTGGCGAGATTAGCCACAGAAAAGTTCTCAAAGTCCTTAACTACCAAGGTTAGAAGCTCCTCCAGGTTTGGACCTGGGAGAAAGAAACAAAAACTATAATCAAGTACAAAACAAGGTGAAGGACACTCACAATGTCAGAACATGCACAAAGTAGCAAATTCATTCCAGCTAAAAAAAGTTGACCTGTCGCTTTTGATTCACTACTGGTGGTTTCATTTCCAGCTTCCAGATCCACGGTTCTACTCTCAACTTCCACAGTTCTCCCTGTTCTAGCTGCTGGAATGGAAATGTAGTCCTCCAACAAACCGGACTTTACAGCTACAACCTGTAAAAGCAAATGCCTAACTAAGAGATTGGAAGCAGGAGACACCAGAGCTGTTGACAAGAAAATTAGAAATCAAAAAGTGAAATTGCAACTGCATGAAGAGTTTCACAT
The DNA here is from genome assembly GCA_010909165.1 of Anthoceros angustus. NCBI lineage: Eukaryota > Viridiplantae > Streptophyta > Anthocerotopsida > Anthocerotales > Anthocerotaceae > Anthoceros > Anthoceros angustus. Next base: position 1,441,027 of record VJWM01000044.1, on the reverse strand, counting down.
GATTGCAAGACTCTGGTGGCTGGAGAAGTAAAGCGTACAGCTACATTGAGCAGCCCTAGGTAAGGGTGCTTCCAAAAAGACGGTGTCTTCTTTTTATACACCCACATCTTCTTGAGGGCCTTCAGCACCTGTAAAGGCTAAAGCTGTTAATGAAATGCTGAGGCGGACGTCCAGGTAAACTAAGGTCATAACAAACACAAGAATGTTGTACTTAAGGCAGTTACCCCCTCAAAAGATGAATTCCTACTGGCTGCCTTCAGCGTTCTCCAGAACTCCCTGAGATCAGAATGATCTAGACGGAACGGATCTCTTTTCTGCGGTGCCAGTTTGTGCTTCTTTCGCAGACGATGTTGCTCTTCTGCCGCTGATGGATAGGGACAGCTTGTTGGAGGGACGAAGGGACGTTCCAAAGAGAGACTTCTCTTCCGCTTGCCTCTTAACCCAGAGGACCTGATGTCAGAACTTGAAGAACCGTCAGTCCCACCAGCTGCACTAGGACCTGGCTCTCCACTGACACTGCTTTGAGGACCAGAAACACCAGACTTGGTCGCTTGACGTTGAGAAAGGGTGGTAGCATTCTGGCTGTCCAGAAACCGGCCAACTCGCTTCATGATCCCTCTAGATCTGCAGTTCACATCTGCCTTCACTCTGGCCTGCGCGGTAAACCTAGCTAACAGCTCCTTCTCCGCCCTTTGAGCTCCACGAATGGCACCCACATACAGTCTGCGGGAAACACACCCACACCCTTTCGAGCTTAGTTTCCGCCTCTTTCACAAAACAAAGAAAACGCAGCAACAAACTCACCTCAGACTCCGTAACCGAACACCTAGACACCCTGCTGACGGCTGGGACCTTTCCTTAGCTAGATATCCCATAAACTCCACCGGATCCACTTCCGCTGAATTGTCAATCCCCTCCAGATACAAGGCCAGAGAATGCACAACGTCTGCTGCAGTAAGCTTGTAGATGCTCTGCAGGTCCTCTGGGAGGTCAAAGCACCTCACCACTGCATGGTGCCGCCACAAGGGTCCCAGCCCAAGGTCCTCGTACCGACTAAGCTTCTCCCTGGCCACGACGTCCCTCTCCAAATCATGCAACGTGGTCACGTGGTGTGCCGCAACATGACATTGAATAATCAAATTAACCTGCACCAACACACAACACTGTGAACAAACCCACAATCCCTCGACCCCAGTCAAACAAACGGTGAAGAAGAGCGACAAAACACAAAACACACACAAGGCCCCAATTCCCCTATTCCCCTCACCCTGGCTTCCATGTCTGCAATTCTTCTCAGCGAAGGGATGTCTTCCCACCTCAGATCATGAGCGCCAGGTGGCGGCCAGGCCACAATCCGAAGCACGGTCTCCAAGCTCCGGTTCTGACCCTCCGCCCGCAGTTTCTCCAGCTCAGAGCTGACTCTCAACTCAATGCGTTCCACAATGCCCTCACGCTGCACGTAAGGAAGTCCTCCCCCGTACCCCTGCATCGGGCGAGCGTGAGGAGAATACAATGCCTGACAGTAGCCCGCAGTTCCAGGTGGTGCCTGGGGCGGCTCATTCGACCCAGGCCCTCGGAAAATTGGCTGTTGCTGCCACACAGGCATCCCCGGCGGAGCTTGGAGTGGGTCATTCAGCCTAGGCCCTCGAAAAATTGGCTGTTGCTGCCCACCGAAAATCGGGTACTCCTGATACTCTCCCGCCGCCGGAGGATACAAGGGCGGGAAGGGAAGAGGCCCAGTGGCAGGGCCACGGCCACGGCCGCGGGCAGCTCCAGACCCCCTCGCAGCCCATCGCCGCGATCCCCTCTCGGGGGCCATGCCTTCGGACCCCGCACCTCTGGACGATGAAAGCTCGGGCTGCTTAACACGCCGAACTCCGACTCCCCCAGGCCTCACCGCTGCAGCCTGGAAATGCTCTCAGGCTTATTGCAACATCGCGCAACTCTGACTCTAGCTATAGCAGACTCCGACCACTACCTAGACTGGCCTCCACACGAACTGGGCAATTGGGCAGTTAGGTGTCCTTGTGCTGGGCGACTGCTGAAGACACACCAGGTAGTTAAATAGGGTTCAGGGTTTAAGAAGCACTCGAAATATAGCATATGTAGTATTAAGTATCTCCATCTGGCCTTTCTACATTCTTGCGAAAGGCGTCACGTTGCAGGTAGATTATGCACCTAGATGCTTTGGTAGGGAACCGGAAGACCGTGATCCAGAGGAAGATAATCCACCGCTGGAGTAGGGACTTGTTTCACACCATATACGCAGGTGTCGATGGTTGGCAGTGTGCTCTGTCGAGTGAAGGGACGTGCTTATGCACGTCCCTTCATGTCTACGAAGGGAAGATACATAATATGAAGTCATCAGGCTCTAATGGACAGCGAAGTTCTGATAAACGTGGCGCCATGACAGCTTCATGACGTGTGCGAAGAATGGCAGAAAGAAACTCTCAAAACATACTTTGATTCTCGCTTGGTCGAACGTGTCACTTGGAAGCTTTCCAAGACAAATGGATCCTCTTATCTGCGCGAATCATTTGATTGCTGAAGAACAAAACTGAATACAAGTTCTCTTCTTCACCAAAAGCTCCCTCCTCGCTGACACATATCCCGTCGAAGAAGCATGACAGATCTGCAGGCAGCAACCAGGCACCCACGGTTACTACGTCTCGCAAGCTGAACTGAAATACAAACTACAGCGGCCAATACCCAGTACCCAGAACACAAGGGAGAAGGATCGGACCTGATGATCAGGGCTGCTGATCTGCTGATCTGATATGCGAATAACAGTACACAACGTTGGGCACAGCATTCCACGTCCGACAACCCCTCGCAAAAAATCCTCCATAACAAATCTGCCTAAGAGTTCTCTTCATCAGCGATAGTTCCTTTCTCGCTGACATAAATCCCGTCTAAAAATTTCCGAATGTCTTTCTTCTTCACATGACAGACCTGTAAGCAGAAACCAGACACCAGGGTTACAAGGTCTCGCAAGCTAAACAATACAAACCACAGCGGACAATGCCCAGAACACAAGGGAGAAGACTCGAACCTGGTTGATTAGTGCTGCTGATCTCGAAACGAGCTCAATGTCGTTGCCCTCAAGAATCAGCTCGTCCTTCGTCTTCTCAGACCTTGTAACTGTGACACCACCAAGCATGTCCACCTTGCGGACCTGCCACACGTCCATGTCATCATAAAAGGGCCACGAGCGAACAGAAAACCCTCGACCTGAGCCAGGAACCACAGATTCCGGTCGGAAATCCTCACCTTCTTCTCCCCCAAAAAGTTCCTGATCTCGATGTTGTCCTTCTCCACGGAGATGCTAGCGTTGATGGGGAAATGGGCATACACAAACCGCATCCTGTAGCGGTAGCCCTTGGTAACTCCGATGAACAGGTTGTTCACATGACTGATGGCGGTGCGGATAGCAGCCGTCGTCTTCCGGTTCCCGAACCAGGCATCCACCTGCAGCTTGGTGCCGTTCTCAATAATCTGGAAGTCCAGGTTAAGATGCTTGAAGTCACGCAGCAAGACACCCCGCGGCCCTGTCACTCGGACCTGGAGCGCCACGACCACGAGACAAGTCAATATCAAGCTTCACCACGCCACTCCTTTGACCCCCTCACAACCATCCCGCACCTTCTTGGCCCTAATCTCCAGCTTCACGCCGGCTGGGATGTCCATAGTCTGAGACGCTTTGATAGTCTTCATGGCTGCGTTCCTCACTAATGCTGCCCAGAAACGAGCTCCGCGTACCAAGCACAAACCTTCTCGCCCCGCTCAGCTGAGGTCGAAGATGGCGGCCGCCGCTAGAAAAGACGAACAGCGTCTACGCCTTAGATTAAGCCCTAAATGTCATCGGTGATCATGGTGCTAGAGACTTCAAGTTTCAGTTTAGCTTTTATCTAGTCCAGCTGAGGAGGTTTTAGTTCAGTTCTGAACTAGTTCAGATGGTATTGTTTTACATGCTGCACAAGTATCCTTTTTGGTCCAAAGACGGTCATATATTCTCTTCTTCTTGTGGCTTCCAGTGTGAGCAGTCGAAAAGGACGGCCAACCCTGTCTGCAGTGTTAAGAGCCACAAAAGAAGCACTTGCCATGACATCCAACAGGACGAAAAACAGGATCACCCTTGTATACATGAGCATTATCTGGAGACCGGTGATACTGTCAACGTCCTGTTTGTGGGGACGAGGAAAGGGTGATGTTCGGTTTTACCACCAAAGAAGACCACCATTAAAGCTGGCAAAGCTATGCGACCACTGAGCATATGCAGTATCCTCACATTCAGCATTTGCAGATTGGCGCTAATAGAATATGAAACCTTGATCAAAATCATCAGGGACTGATCAACGTGGCGAAGTCTGCTGCGGAACAGAAGCAACACAAGAGAGACACCCCATCCTAACGGAAAAATCAGTACCAGCCAGTACTGTGCACCATTCCCTGACAGGGTTACACCCACCAACGACAGCAGTACGCACGTCATCAGAAACCCAGGAATGACCCACGTTGCGATCTTCTCAGTGTACCTCTTCAACAGCCAGATGTAGCCCAGACATATTCCCAGTGCTGCACCCACGCTCACCACCAGCAAGGAGAGCAGGATAGCGCACCGGAATATAATCACTCCCACCACGCCAGGAGCACCATCATGATATCTGCCCCCTTCTCGGCGATCTGTGTGTCCCTTATATCCATGGACTGGCCTTAGGAGCCCAAGACGGTGCAAGATATCCTGGAACACAAGAGGGTCCAACATACCGTCGAAGATACCTCGAACACGGTCGCATCCCCGCCCGGCGTGAGGAACGGAGTAGGTTTCACGAAACACATCCCCTTGTTGTTGACAAAGGAATGGTGCCTGGCGTACTGAATACTTGCGTTGAGCACCACCACACTACTACTGTCAGAACAAACATCCTTGAACCTCCTAACAGACCAGGTCCCGTCCACAGAGCCGGTCAGCTTGACGTTCTCTGGGAGCAAAGGGCTGTCCGAGGAGACACCCGCGGCTTCCGAGTCAGGGTAACCGTAGCTCTGGTCGACGGGCTCACCTGCGGAGGACGCACTGGGCCTTGATTTGCTCCCTTCGACAGGCCCAGGTGCCAGCAGTGGGTGCGGAACCACCATGCCAGGCTCCCCTTCAGTACATCAGCAACACAAGCTCCTGAAATGTATCAAGCCACCGAGAATTGAAGTCTCCACACCTAGCACACATGACAAAGAGCCCATCAGCTTTGGGCATCACCAGCTTATGAATCATGGAATGCAAATGCAATTGCAATTAAGCAGCTCACCTCAACCAAAGAAAGCTCTTGCCCCCGACAAAAGCTCCACCCACTCACACAGATACAAATCCCCATTCAGACACATATACAGCCTCCACAAGCTCATGGACTTGAAAGCACCAAAACCAGACAGACAAGTCACGCATCGGCAATGTGTGTAGTCGCGGTAACTGCAGCCAACAAATCGGACGCAATGAAAACGTCAAAACTTCGCATACATTTCCACCAAGCCACTACGAACAAACAAATCTGGCTTAACCCCGATATCCAGTACATCGGCATGCATACACCGTCTACCCACTGGGAAGTAAATGCTCATAATTGCGTCCCATTAGGGGGTAGTACGATGATGCCCTCAAAGCCCTGCATACAACCCCTACGTCCCCCTTCTGTAAGAGAGCAGAAGGGGGAAGTACAAGCTAAGATCTGGAACTCTGCCGATGCCCTGAGAGCGTCCCCAATGATGTACACGTATTATGGAGCATCCCCAATAATTTACAAGATATGTACTATGTATTATGGACTACATTACAATACCAAGGACCACAACTAGGAGCGCCTGGTGGAAGAGAGGCCAACGGCCAGGTTCGCTGCATCAGGATCAGATGAGGGAAGTAGGACGTAAACTTCATGCGCCTCTGGCTTTGAGACTTTGCCCACTTCCTTGTCGAGTGCGAAGCAAATGAAAATGGTGTCCACCGCTATCCGTGTTGCTGAGACGAACCAGAGCAGCACGTACCATGACGCCCAAAGGACCAACATCAGGATCACCCTTGTAAACATGAGCGTTATCTGGAGACCGGTGATTCTGTCCACGTCTGGCTCAATATGGATAAATAAAGATGTCAATTGGATCACGCCAAACAGCACCTGAGATTTGGACCACCCAATGATTCCATCAGCAAGCGGGTCATCGAACATGCAATCAGCAAAGAAGAGAGACATCTCTACAGACTTACCAAAGTCGTAGTCACAATACAAAGGAAGGCATATAGCTTAAGGACGTAGTCGGCAAACAGATCCACCACAACAGTTGAGCGAAAGTTGCGTTTGAGGAGGTTGACGGTAAGCTTGGCAGATGACAGGAAGCTCTCCCCTGTGATGGCTGCGAAGCTCACAGTGAATCTGGTGAAGAAGGACACCATTTCCTCGAGGCAGCTTAGACAACATCTGGACATGTCACACAACTCTTTAGAAGTCGTTCGTGGGAAGACGTAGGCAATAGATAGGACATGCTTCGAAATGTCACCTGGTAAAGATGGCAACAACACTCTGACAACCGTCTCTTCCAGGCAACCTCGACGCCAGTAACCTCACGACGTAGATGACGCTGGACATGAGGCTAGCACAGCACAAAGTTCCAAAGGATTTCCCTACACCGTTCCTGAATCGGAGCCAGTCACAAGATAAGAAGAGCTGTTCGGCAAACAAAATTCATAAGCCAAAGGGGAAGCATGGAGTTGGGCTTTACCTCATGGCAGACGTGGTAAAATGGACGGAACTGGATCCGCTGGGAGCAAAGTACCACTGTCCCACTGTTCCACTGATAGCATATGTATGAAGCTGTTTCAATAAGAAGAGAGTCCAGATGCTGAAAACTCCAAGGACTCCAGCGTAGAATTTGGTCCAGTCCTCCAGGACTCTGACGCAGCATGGTACAACATCCAGATCCTCGCCACCACATGAAGCTCCGGGTACAAGATCAGGATTGGGGACGAGAACAGAGTGATGGTTGAAGGTACCAGCCATGAAGATAGACACTAAAGCTAATATAGCTATGCCAGCACTGAGCAAGTACAGCATAACGCTCAGCAGCTGCAGATTGTCGCTAATAGACTGTGAAGCGACCTTCAAAATCCTGATGGACAGATCAATGTTGGAGAGTCTGCTGCGGCGGAGAAGCAACACAAGAGATACACAGCAGCCTAACGCAAAAATCAGTAACAGCCAGGACTGTGCACCATTCCCTGACATGGTTGCACCCCCCAACAACAGCAGTATGCACGTTATCAGAAACCCAGGAATGACCCAAGTCGCAATCTCCTCAGTGTACTTCTTAAACAGCCAGTTGCAGCCCATACCTATTCCCAATGCTGCACCCACACTCACCACTAGCATGGTAAGCAGAACGGTGCTCCCGATAATCAATCCCACCAAGCCAGGAGAATCATCATGATCTCTCCCTGTCCGGTAATCTCTGTGTCCTCTGTATCCATGGACCTGCAATGGTAGCCTAAGAGGGTCGAAGCTATCCTTGAACACGGTCACATCCTCTCCCGGCGTGAGGAAAGAAGGATGTTTCACAGAACACATCCCCTGGTCGTTGACAAAGGAATGCTGCCTGACATAATCATCATGGTACCTGTGAAACTGGTGATCACCTGTGTTGAGCGCCACAAGGCCCCCCAATACTACGAGACCAATCACAACCAGGAAAGCTACCGCAAAGGGCACATCCTTGTAGCTCCTGACAGACTCGTTCACATAGCCAGTCAACTTGACGTTCTCTGGGAGCAAAGAGCTGTCCAAGGAGACACCCCCAGCTTCCAAGTCAGGGTAACCGTAGCTCTGGTCGTCATGCTCATCTGCGGAAGACTTACTGGGCCTTGACTTGCTCGCTTCGACTGGCCGAGGTGCCAGCAGTGGGTGCTTCATGGACTCATCCGCCCCATCCTCACCTGAAGTCTCCGCGTTATACGAAGACTTCTGCCTGCTGTCGTCGCCCCCTGGCACAGCCATGACAAGCCCCCGAGAATGCAAAGTCTTCACACCTAGCACACACGACAGAGAGCTCATCAGCATGGGGCATCACGCCGTTACCACCTTATGGATCGTAGTATGAAAATCCAGCGGCCATAGGCTCACCTCCACCAAAGACAGCTCTAACCCCAACAAAACCACCCCAAGCCCATCCAAATCCGCACTCCCACAGATCCACCGAGCTCGAGGACTTGCAAATACCAAAAACAGGCAATTCACCCACCAGCAAGCAGCGATGCGAATTCAAGGTAACCGCACCCAACAAAGCGGAGGAGCTGATCACCGTGCAGCTTCTTCGCCCAAATTGGCACAACAAGGATGAGAACTTCCGCAACAAGTTAGGCTGCCGTCCTTGGCAGCAGCGCAGAAGATAAGCAGGATCACACACTTTATTCAGTTTCAATTTGTAAAAGCCACATTAAACATTTTACACATCAGCCACGAATATCCCAAAGCTTTGATCCGTCCGGTTCGTCGTCGCACCGAAGCTTCATGTCCAGGCGATAACTACTGAAGGTCGGACTGGTCACAGGCAACGCGCTTTCCAACGCGAATCCTTTACAGAAACGAAAGCTCTTGGTGCCTCCCGCTACAGCCAGCTCCCACCTACTCTCACTATCGTAGTGAAATCCACGGAAGAAGATCCCGCTCCCGGCCTTGATCTTCAAGCCAGAAGGGAAAGAAACGTCGCTCCCGTTGCTTCCATAGAAGTATGAGCTCCAGTACAGTTCCACGCCCACGCGTGCGTCAAAACTATCAAAAATAACGTTTCCTCGGCACCAGCCGATGGCGGTGGAGGCGCGATCCTCTGCGACTGTGAGCGGGGCCTCGAACACTCGCTCGGCCCCGAACAGGGTGGCTTCCTGGCCTGCCACTGGATCGTGGATGTAGGAACCAGAAGGATTTTTCTCACTGTCAGGTGTAACATGCGCGAAGTAGCTGAAATCGATTGTGTACGCCTCACACTTGGCCGCTGGTGGAGTTTGTAAGAAGAGTGCCGCGGCAATCACAGTGAGCATCATCCAGACGCTCCATCCCCGCTTGCCCGCCATTTCTGTCGATTGCTCCGACCAGGCTAGGTGAATTCATGCTCCTTCTGACTTATGTAAGCAAGTGGAAGACACCATTGAGCTGCAGTGCGGATTACAATTCCACCATATCGCTTTCACGCTCCCTTTGTGAATGGCAAGTTACTGTGACACAAGAAATGCGCGTTAGAGTACGTTGCTGCCACCTCAGCCCGGCCGCTGAGCGGAGCGAGCATATCCGAACATTTCCTGGCGGTCGCTGTCCGGCTCCCTCAGTTGCTATCTCAGATGCAACCTTGCCGTCAGTTGGAGGCAATATTGGTTTCTTTTCTCCGGTGACAAAAGTACCAGGACACGTCTGTGTCCGGACTGCGGTTGTTGAAATGTCAAAATCCATTGCTGGACGTGCAAAATTGGTGTGATGACTTAACGGAATTCGAGGAGACGGTGAGTAGGGGAGCTCGATGTCAGGTTGCTGCTCTCGGTTTGGAGTGTAATTTTGGGGTTCTTGTTCTGGTAAACTGCCTGTGCATGCAGGTATGGAGCATTCGGATTGTCTGCAGTCAGCCTCGGCACCGCTACTGTCTCGCGATTTTCATGCCTCTCTTCTGGACGTGAGGCAGAGGCCTTGTCGAGATAAAGGATTTGCATGGGCGTTCCTGATTCTGATTTCTGCAACAGCTGCCCTTGGACTGTACCAAACATCGCTTTGGAGCTCTGGAGAGGGCTACTCGATCGTGTGGAAGACCTTGATGTTGAGTCCTGATGATATCTGTCCTATTAGCTATCGGGCTTTGGCAAATCGGTTAGGTGTCTCTGTTGGTACGTTTGAGCCGGGGAACTCGAACGTCGTCACCAGTGCTTTCGGCCGGGGTCCCTGGAGGTTACCTTTGCTTCTCATCTTCCTCGGGGTTCTTGTGTTTGTTGTGTTTGGCGGGCTTCCTGTTGGCATGTCGTTTGTATGGATGACAAAGACGTACTCAAGGAAACTTCACTCTTTGCTCTCTGCAGCTTCTCTTCTCGTAGTGGTTGACCTGGTCTTGCTATCACTAACTGCGCAGTGTGGGGTTTCACCCACTCTCCTACAGTCCTCCGATAGTAGTCTCACATTCGTGCTTTCTAGCTGCAAACTACGTTTTGTCTGTATTGGAATTGTCGGGATCCTTTGTTCTCTATTCCTGGCAGGAGCCAGAAAGGAGTCTACCTTACTCATGTCAAGAGAGTCCTGTACACTGCAGCAGTACTCAGTTAAGCTTACCGCCTTAGCTGCTTATGTCTGTTCAGGAAATTCTGGGATCTTCCTCATTATTCCGGTCGTTCTCACCCTTCTCTATCTTGTGCTTTTATTTGCTGTCTTCTTCCTCATCCAATTGTCACCATACAACCCTGTGCTTAATCCAAAACTACTTCCTGGAGATGTATGCGGTTCCTTGCCATCCCAGAAAACTTGTTGCGTGCAGCCTGGTGAGGTACAAGTTGGCCTTATCTTCTACAGTCTCTGCCTGTTAGGCAGCTTCTGTATTCTATGGGCTGTCTGTGTGTTACATGCGGTTGAAAAATTTGCTGTGAGTGGAGCCATTGGGCAGTGGTACTTTGCAAAAGATGAAGGCCTGCGGAGGTCTCTTCAACATACTATGCGAGCCCTGATGTAAGGCTTCTGAAACTTGCAAGGAAGTGGTCTTCTCTTTTCAACCCTTTGAACTTGTCTGTAGTGTGTGTTTGAAAAGCAGTGCTGGTTTCTAGTTTCTTGGATCAGTACATCCTCAGGCACAGCTGCCTCGCAGGCTCACTTCCACGACTTTTGTTGCTTGTTACAGTAAGTCATGTTGGTTTTTTCAGGTTTGCATTCAGTACATCCTTCGGCACCCTCTGCCTTTCTGGCCTACTTCAGATCCTGCGTCCATTTCTGCTCCTCCACGACTGGGCCCTCAGGGTACTCCATCAAAGATCAAGCCCTAGCAGCACAGCTCGAACTACACAGAGCTTGGGCATCATCTTTGCAGCCATCTCAGGAGAGGACCTTCACTCCTCTAATAGGCTGGCAGTCGATCTCCTGGACAGGAATCTCCTTGCGCCAGCGATAGACCATAAGTTCCCCGGGCTTGCAGCTTTGGGCCCCGTACTTTGGTGCGCGTTGGTGATGGTAAGTCCCGAGTGAAGAACAAGAACGCTGTCCTGACTGCATTTCGAAGGAAGGCTACATGTCATCCGCTTGACTAACCGAAACTCCCTCCCGTATGCAGACGGCGTTCGTTATCCTGACTCTTCTCAAGAATCAAGATCTCCACTTCCCGCAGGCAGTTTGGATGCTACTGCTACTGACACCATTTCTAGTGCTCTTCAGTTTTTGCGCATCCGTCCTGCAGCAAGCAATCCACATTGTCTGCGTATGCCATGCGGTGGACTTGGAATTGGGCACCACGTCCAAACCTGAAGTGCATCAGGTGGCTTGTGAGTTAATTCCAGCAACCCAGCCAGCCAACCCTGGCCAATGAGAACGGCTCCTAGTAGAAATAGACGCTCCCTCAAATGCCCAGACACCGGCTGATCACCGGAGTGGCGGGAATGTTACCGGTTAAGCAGTCGTGATACTTGAGCTTGGCAGGGGCATAAGAATGCGGCCGTGGAAAGCTTCGGGGCCGGCCGGGGCTGGCTGCATTTGGGCGCAGCACACCGCCCCAGGTACACACTGTAATCTACTCGTGTCCAGAATGGCCTCGGACTCACCACTTATGGATGTCTCTGGCCACTGCACTTTGTCTCGTTGGCTGCTGATCCCGCGCTGCTTCCGCTCAGCTGCTCCGGTGAAATGCTTGTCCCATTTGGATACCGGGCCAATTCTGTGTGCAAAGCTTGCATCTGTGGACTTCTGTCTTTGTCTTTCCGATATCCGTGTGTAGAATGCATCGGCTATGGGTGGAGGTTGGATGGTCACTAGCGCGTGCGTGTGAAGTTTTTACTTGTTTGCTGCATTCCAGCGGTCCAGCCCAGCCAGAATTTGCTCTCTGCCCAGATGATCTGGCACCAGCATGAGTCCTGCATAAGCCCTACACGACGTCTGTTGAGCCTTACGCTGATGTTTATTGTGACGTTACAGAGGAATTGCGTATGCAATTTGCGCATGAAGGAAGTGCTGCCCTCAAGACTTTTCAACAGGGGTTGAAGCGTTGCCTTATTCATCGCTAGCGGCGGAGTGCTCAGGGCGCCTTTATTCATTTCTGTTAGAAGGCCAGATAGGTGAGGGACGGGGGACTCCTGTCTCGGGGCCTCGGAGGAGAATGGAGACACGAGTATTGGGTGACAATGGTTGATTCCCATATTTGAAGGTTGATTGTTAGCGACTGATTATCGCACATCCGGCAACCTTTGTAGGAGGGGAAGATTGCTCAGGCCCTGAGAATAGCGACGAGGTGAGCCCCATCTTAGCATGACGAGCAGCGAAGTTTGTGAACGGTGCTTTTACGAATAGATGGGTTCCCCGGGCGAGGATGGTGCGGGAAGGTCCCTCATCGACGCAATGGACAAGGCAACTGCCCAGGAGGGTGGAGCAGAGAAAGAATGCATAAATTTGATAGCAAAGAAGGGCTCCACTGTTGAAGATGTCAAGGACGCTGAAGATGACACTAAGGTGATTGCTTCTCTCTACCAAGTCCGAAATCGTAGTAGGTTAAAGTTGTTCATGCTGCGGAATGAAAGCTGATTCATTCACTGTTTTGACATGGAAAGGCGTTTGCGGCAGGTGGGAACAGACCCGCAGGAAGCATCGATCAAGGAGATGCATCTCTTCCTTGGTGGTTACTGGGTAGGCCAGGTCTCCCAGAGGTTCTCCGAGTTTGGGCTTCTGGTGTGTGGCTTACTATTTAGGTGTCTTTGTCAGTTGTCGCGGTTCTTGTCTTGTGTATTAGCTCACTCCGGCGTTTTATTGGCAGAAATGGTACAAAGAGGAAATGGAAGGTGATGTGCTGAAGGATAATGGGGCAAACGGTTGGCAGAAATGGTATACAGGTGACAAAGGTGTTGCAGTGAAGGATATTGACGACCAATCCCCTCAAATACGGAGAGACCCAGTTTCGTATGACGTTACGTTTAAACAGCACATGCTCGCTGGATCTGTAGCAGGAATGGTGGAACACATGGCCATGTTCCCTATTGATACAGTTAAGACACGCATGCAAGTTTTGTCCGCTCCTGGTGCTAAAACTCAAGTGTCGAGAGCTTTTTCTTCCATACTGAAGAGTGAGGGTGCTTCAGGGTTGTACAGAGGAATTGGAGCAATGGGACTAGGAGCTGGACCAGCACATGCTGTCTACTTTTCAGTCTATGAGGTCTGCAAGGAGAAGTTTGGAGGTAACAGGGAGGGCCATCATCCCTTTGCCCATGCATTGGCAGGGGCGGTTGCAACTACAGCCAGTGATGCAGTTCTGACTCCCATGGATGTTGTAAAGCAAAGGTTGCAGCTGAAGCAAAGTCCTTACAGGGGTCTTGTAGACTGCGTCAGACAGATGCTGAAGCACGAGGGTATTAGGGCCTTTTATGCATCTTACAGGACGACAGTCATGATGAACATCCCGTTCACCGCTGTGCATTTTGCTTCATATGAGGCAGCAAAGAAGGCTGTCTCTCAGTCAGATGACGAAACTTTATTTACACATATGACGGCTGGTGGGGTGGCTGGAGCCCTTGCGAGTGCTATCACCACGCCCTTGGATGTTGTGAAGACACGTTTGCAAACTCAGGTACTTTGCAAGATTTAACCTCTCATATAAAGTGCCAGCACTCGGTCGGTCTCCTTTCTTGATGCAATTCTGTTTGACTAGCTGGACGCAATTGGGCCTAACGAACCAGCTGTGCGAATGCAGGGAGTTTGTGGTGCGGAGCGTTTTCACAGCACATCAATTTTGGATGTTGTTCGAAAGATTGTAGCACACGAGGGTACATGGGCGCTGTGGAAGGGCTTGAGACCACGTGTGATGTTCCACACCCCTGCCGCAGCCATCTGCTGGTCGACCTACGAAGCTAGCAAGGACCTTCTCCAGCACTGGAACGAGAAGCAAGGCCATTAGCCTGCGGCCTCTGCGCCTAGGCCTTGGAACGGATCACGGCTGTCTGTACCCTGTTATCACCGGAGAGGTAGTACCTTGATACAATTTGGACCTGCTAGAAATCCGGCTCGTGTGGTAGGATGGCCTCATTCTATGGTTTATTAGCAATTGCGGACGCCACAGCCAAGCAGTGCGCTCCCAGCTTAATCCAATTGCCATGATTTGAAAGTGACGGTGATCGGCGAGGTGTAAGCAAAGCGAGAGCTCTTTATTGGAACAAAGCGCGGAAACCCGGTCCTTCGGTACACATGTACGAGACGATTGTGATAATGTAACCCATGGTGTCCTATTCAATCTGAGTACATTCAGCTACTTTGAGCCCTCGGGTGAGTGGGAGAAAAATATATTTTTGTAAATTGAGGCCTCTGGTGACTGGGAAAAAAATTGTAAAAATCTTGATGGCTGGCTGTAGCTCTGGACAAACGGTAGTCATGTTCTATGTGCTTATCATGCATTGAGTTCAAGCTCTATGAAAACGTTGAGCAAATAACACTAGCATAGAAAAGGGGGTTAGATTTTTCTATCTCGGACACTCATGGCGTCATTGTGACTATTTTGAGAAACCTCTCCACATACACTTCAATTTTCAAAGCTCTTTGAAGTGGCGAAAGCAATCTGCCACGTAGTCTGAGAAACCTCTCCACATACACTTCAATTTTCAAAGCTCTTTGAAGTGGCGAAAGCAATCTGCCACGTAGTCGATAAGGAGCAAATTACCAGTTATGAAATTTTCTTTTAGGAAAGCATAAAACGTTAATGAAGGAGGAGAGGTGACAGGGAGCGAGCCCATCTCGAAAGGACATCATGGGGAGGCCACTAAGGGTCGCAATAAAAAGGAGTAACTAAGCTCCCTTTTTAATATTGCATCGGCAATGTCATGTGTAGGAAAATTGAAAGGATGCATCATCTGCTGTGGTTGCCCTTGGCAGGCAACGAAGGCCGGTTGCCGAAGGAATGTCAGCTTAGGAAAGAGATAGCCTTTGCACCGTGCTTGCTAGCATCATAGGGTTTAGCATAACACTTGAGGAATTTATTAAAGTCCTTAACCAATGTCGATAGGTCTTCAAGGCAAACAGGTGAAGAGGTACCCTACTCGCATACCCCTTAACTTCAAGACCTGTAAAGCCAGCATCCCTGCTGCTGCCCAACCTGGACCTGGATGGTTAATCTATTTAGAAATGCAGTCTCTTGTATGTGGCATGTGGATGAGTATGGACAGAAGGATTTGTCCATAGATATTAGTCTTAGAATGTTAGGATTAACACAAAAGAGACAAGGGATATTTATAGAATAGATATCTAGAAAATACAAATATTATCTAGCAAGTTGCTATCGAGATAAAGGAAATGCTATAGCAAGATAAAGAGCAGCCAAAGGCTATACCTATGGGGCCGGGGGCCATTAGAAATAGAAATGGAGTGTCTTGTATGGTCAGACTTAGTCACCCTAGACCGATTTAGAAATGGAGTCTCTTGTATGGAAACTCTTGGTCACCCTCGAACTAAGTAAATGGCAACCTTCGCCGTCCAATCTGTACCAAGAGTGTACCAAAATTCCCTCCAACCCACATAAGTATCAACTTCACAAGCCATTACAAACATGGCATGGCCAATGAGTAATGGGTGATACATTGATCCCGTTCATTGGGACAACTAACAAGATGCATCTCGGATACATGGAAGATAAAGCCGCATTCCCAGTAAAGAAAGGCAGGAAGTGAACCAAGGCCATGTGCTTGTAAGATTTTCCAATTGGGTTCTCTAACTAACTTAGTGGCTACATTTTGAACGGCGTTAAAATGGACGCGGATTGTTATAGAAGATTGCGTTGCCTCCAGGCTCCTTGGACACAATATAGATGTACAGACCTAATCGGATTCTCCGCTTCCTCGTCGCGTCTACTTCCTTCTAAGTTAGTGGTGCGAGCCCATATATCAGGATTTCCCTTTGTACGCATGGCTTCCGAGTGACCCACAAGACTGGCAGTATCAACATCGGTCAGTCTGGTCACCGGGAAGCCGACGAAGAAATCGAAAGCCTTGCTGCGGCCTCAAGAATAATATCAAAATACCTACGTTTGTAGATTCACGGCATGAGCTATCGAAAAGGGCGGTTTGTCATACGAATCGGTGGTCTATATATGCATGGTGGGACTCAAGCGGAATTGAGTTGGTGAGGAGTAGAAGGGTAGACATGCTTTCTCGCGCAGAGACGGAAGCTGCAGACGACATGCCGGCCCGTGGGTCGAGAGCTGTAGAATCCTGTGATCAGCCACAGGAGGACGAATCGACCAGGAGGCGCGCGACCCGGCGATGGGTCAGGGATTGGTAAGTTTAGCACGTCTTCTTGTCGCACTACTGACCAACAGCAATGTTCCGCGCAGTTGTATGGTGTCTTACATACATGTCTGTTGTGCCAGGGTACCACACGACACTGCCTTGAACGCGGGAAAATTGCTCATGCTGAAGTGGATGACCGGTAAGTCGCGGCTTATCCTTTGCCGGGTGCAGATTTAGGCTGAGGACTAGGTTGACACTGTTGTGGCCCTAAATCGCAGAGGAAACGCGGAATGCTCTCATCGCGAAGCAAGCTGAAGGTGAGCAGGCGGAATTGGGAGATGAGCAGCATGAAGTGGTCTGCCTGTGCACTTTTGAGGGATGTGGGAAAGTCTTCAGTGAACCTGCATCACTTAGGAAGCATGCTCATGTGCATGGAGAGAAGCAGTTCATCTGCCATTACGAAGGCTGTGACAAGGTTCGTTTTGTGCGTTGGGATTCTTGGGTACAGAAATGTGTGTTGTGGTTCTGCACTGGCTCCAGATAGGAATTGGGGATCTTACTACATGCAGGGGTGCTTATGGTTTGCAGAGATTTATGGACAGTTCTAAGCTTAAGAGACATTTTCTCATTCATACTGGGGAGAAGCACTTTATGTGTCCCTTTGAAGGTTGTGGCAAGGCAAGTATCCTCTCTCTCGTCCGTTTGCTCATCTCAGGGTACAAGGGGGTTGAGGTTTTTAGATGAGTTTGCTTTTAGATGAGTGAGATGGTTGGGGGATGAGATTGCTTCTTTGTCTCGAGTGCAGGCCTTTTCGCTGGACTTCAATCTCAGGTCACACGTACGGATCCACACAGGGGAGAATTATCATGTATGCCCTTACGAGGAGTGTGGAAAGCGCTATGCCCACGAATACAAGCTGAAGAAGCACGTCAAGATGCATCATGACAGTGTAAGTTCCTCACATCAGATTCAGGGATAAAAGCTTTCAAGTGTGGAAAGGTGTTTTACTTCATAGCCGGAAAGGTGTTTCAATAGCTTGAGTAGTGTCATTACTTCAAGTCAACTTCTGTTTTCACTTGTGCAGAGATTGTCTGGCTCCAAGGTGGAACCAGTTCAGGCCGAGAGGGAAGTTATTCAACTGAAGGCTGTTAATTTGACGCCTGTTGATTCACCAGCTGGACCTACTTCAGACAGGCCTCATGCTTGTCCTTATGAGGGATGCACAAAGTGCTATATTCACTCATACAAGTTAAAGCTTCATCTCAAGAGGGCACACCAAGCAAACTTGGATGAGCGAATTAACCTGGATGAGCGAACAAACCTGGATGAGCGAGCCAGTGATGGAGAGGAAGATGTAGACAATAGTAGTGAGCATGATCCCACCTCTTCTGGCAAGGTGAATGAACGAGGGAAGGCTTCTGGAAAAGGCAAGGCACGGCCCTCTGTGAAGGCACCTGCAAGCAGTAGTGCCAAGAGGAAAAGGGGGAATGCGAAGGCCCCAAGTGAGCGAAATGCAAAGCGGCAAGCAGGCAATTCTCGCAAGAAGAATCCTACAAAGCAGCAAATTGTTCAACGTGCAGATAGTGAGGAGACAGTTGATGAGGACGGCATGGACGGGCAACCAGAAAGCAGGAGCGGAGGGAGGATTGGTGCGCCGATCAATGAGGGTGAACATGACCTGCCTGAGAGATCCAAAATTGGGACATTTCACGAACGTGCAGGTGGAGAGGACGATGAGGAAACAGAGGATGACATGGAGTACTGACTGCACTCGTGAAGTTTCCCTTCTAATTCTAGGATGCCTTCTTTGAATGTCTAGGTCCAGATTTGACGAGTGGTTGTCAGCTCCTCAGGATATTCGGCCTGACTGTCAACTACATAGAGAGACTGTGAGTGGCTCAGTTGGCTACAACGGGATCTCTGTGTCGTCATATGACTGCTTTGAGCATGGGGTGTCCTTGGCAACTCGCTGAAGGGTACCAGGTCGGGCCACACCGGGATCTTTGTCGCTATGTGACTCCTTTCAGCAATGGGGTGTCCTTGGCAACTCGCTGAAGGGTATCAGGTCGAAAAATAGTCACTGACTCTGACTTTGCTCTTGGATACAAATTGGTGCTCCATTGAACGTGAAGATGAAATGGCGTTTCATGCGGTTCGAAATGTAGCCAAACATATCACAAGCAATGTTCTTCCAGCTGTATGTCGTAGGCTAACTCGGTCACTTTGGCATTGTGTCTGACTAAGAAATTTGGCCCCAAACGCCCCAGGCACTCCGGATAAGTGGTTTAACCTCAGGCACTCCAGGATGCCTGATACATTTCCCTGATTTATGGGGGAAAGTGATTCGGAAGATGTTTAACCGGCTCTCGTTTTTTTCTCGGACACAATTTGCATTGTACGCATTTCACCTATTCTCATCCACTTTACGCATTATATATTTTCATCTACTTTACTCATCATATACCTACCCGTTATACATTTTTACTCATTATATACTCCTTTTTCTATAGAACACAACTCATTGATCGCCTGCGAAATTAGACCAAACCCATCTCATGAATATAAGGGCAGCGATCTCCTTCCAGTTTTTGTTCATTTCTATCCGATTAGGTGAAAAAAGCTTCGCTAAATCTAGTGAACAATCTCGATCATTTGCGTAGGAATTATGAGCAAATAAACATCAATTTTCAGAACTTTTGGAAAGAGGAAGTACGGATGGTAGTAATCGAAGGTGTAGTACTATTATTGCTACTCACTCTACTACAAGTATTCTTGTGCAACACCTAAAGATGTGGTTTTTCTTTATACCGCCCACACCCTTTGCTTGCCTCTAATGGTGGCTCTCTTCCTCATATTGCTGGGAACTAGCATCTTTGGCATCAACTGTGCAAATAGGTCCCTCGTATCATAGTCTCGTGGAAAATATTCAAGTTCTTGCCAATGAACAAAAACAAGTTAAGCCACAAATCATTTCACATAAGACTCCACATAACTCCACAAAATGTCTCATGGGCGTCATAACCACGCAGAAAAAACATAAGCTACAACCTTACACAAGCAACCTTATAGCACATCAAGCCGCACTTGTAAGCTAAGGGGGGCAGAGTAACAATGAGTAACAATTCGATCTAGATCGAAAACAAGGTAGCATGAAATGAAAAATTCCCAAGCCAGCACCAAATTATAGCACACAGGAGATCAATATGCAAGTGCAAGTTAAACGCAGCATAATGGCTGGCCTTTATGCTTCGGTCGGGCTCCAAGATTTGGAAAGCCAAAGTAGCTTGAAATGCAATGTTGCTACATGATGAAATAGCCTCATCACTTTCAGTGCTGCACGCGTCAATCACTTTAAGTTATAGCAGCCTGTCCCCATATCTTAATTGAATGTGGTCATCATCTTTACATAGTAGTTTATCCTCGTCGAAAAGGCAAAAGGAAAAGACAAATCATGCCACGATGCTAGTGTTCTGCCTACTGTTTGCCAGCATAACATAACCAACGATTTAATAATTTACAACCGGAGATAGGTTCACCTTTGTATAGTGATTATCATTGAAAGCAATTTACGCGTCTATATATGTGTAGATAAATGAGTGGGTATAATAATGCGGGAAGCCTAATGGTTATCTAGTGTGGCAAAGTGAGATTTTGCGAGTGCAAAGCAAAGCAAGGGGAGGAATGCGAGGAAGTGACCGTTGACTGGGTGATGAGAGCGATGGTGGAGATAAACGACGTTGAGGAGTGAAGGGCTGGGCCGGTGCAACGGCGAGTGCACTGTGCGGCACACGTGGAGGTGCAGACCTCTCTCTGCTTGTCCGTTAACGGCTAGTAGCGAGCCTGCTGGGTTGCTTTGCTCCCTCGGGGCCGCTTTGGCCTCATCAAAGATTGCTGCGGCTCTACGCATCTCGACCTCGGCTCGGGCTCGTCTACCTTTCTGCAGGACATAGTCCTCGCTGCGGCTGCGGCTTCGGCTTCGGCTGCGGACAACCCAGTGGGAGGCCAGGGAGGGCAGGCCAGAGCCGGGCCGCATGACTTGGATTCCTGCTGCTGCCGCTGCCGCTGCAGCCCGTGCGAGAGGAGCTCGTGCCCACCAGCATGGCGGACCCGGCAGCCAGGGAGGCAGGCACGCATTCACCGGGCTGCGGCATCCGACCACCCTCATGGTGAGCGCCAGGGCGGAAGGGAGGTGAGGGGAAAGGCAGGCAGGCAGGCTGGAGGAGACGGGGGGAGGCACGGATGGCGTTGACGCGGTATGTGAAGGGGGTGACCCTGGGGGAGGGCACCTACGGGGTTGTGTTCAAGGCGCTGGACCGGGAGGTGAGCCGGGATGCGGAGACTAGGCTGGGTGGTTCTTCTTTTTGGGTTTGTGGGTTCTTTGTCGGTGGAGCTCACTGTGGTGGGTTCTTGGGTTGCTGGCGCGCTTGCGTTTTTGCAGACGAACCGCACGGTGGCTGTGAAAAAGATTAGATTAGGGAAGGTGAAGGAGGGCGTGAATTTCACTGCCCTGAGGGAAATCAAGCTGCTGAAGGAGCTCTCGGACCCCAACATCATCGAGCTGGTGGATGTGTACCCGCACAAGCGGAACTTACATCTCGTGTTTGAGTTCATGGAGAGCGATTTGGAAGCGGTGATAAGGGATCGGAATATTGTGCTGTCGGCAGCTGATGTCAAGTCTTACATGCAAATGACGCTGAGGGGCTTGAACCACTGCCATAAGAAGTGGGTCTTGCACAGGTCAGTGGGTTTGTCAGGGTATGGGCATGGTGCTCTGGTGGGTTTGATGTGGTGTCCTGGGTGGGGGCAGGGGCACTGAGCTTTGGCCTGTCTCCGTGATTGCAGGGATCTGAAACCCAACAACTTGTTAATAGCTTCGGATGGCCATCTCAAGCTGGCCGATTTTGGACTTGCTCGGATATTTGGAAGTCCTGACAGAACTTTCACGCATCAGGTAGACAGTGGGTCCGCAGTTTCTGGGTCTCCGAGCTTCATGGTGCTGCCGATGCTAACTGTTCTGGGAATTGAATTTATGGTGTCAGGTATTCGCTAGATGGTATAGAGCTCCGGAATTGCTGTTTGGAAGCAAACAATACGGTGCTGCTGTTGATGTCTGGGCTGCGGCATGCATTTTTGCTGAGCTCCTCTTGAGAAGACCCTTTCTACAGGTTGGTCGCATCGTTGTGCATGTGACTCATCTAGCTGGTAGTGCGTTACCTTTCTGCTCTTGGCAGGTGTACTGAGCTGAATTCTGTCTTGCAGGGTTCCAGTGACATTGATCAACTTGGGAAGATCTTCTCTGTTCTCGGCACTCCGAGAGAGTCTCAATGGCCTGACATGACTTCACTCCCAGATTATGTGGAGTACCAGTTCTGTGCACCGGTTCCCTTGAGAACCCTTTTTCCCATGGCCAGTGATGACTGCCTAGACCTCCTCTCAAAGATGTTCACGTATGACCCCAAGTCTAGAATCACAGCCCAGCATGCATTGGATCACAGGTTCCTTACTTGCTCCCCCTGTCTACCACGTTTCCCTCAGTATGTGATACTTTGCTGACATTTCATTTGCATCTGACAGATACTTTGTCTGTGAGCCTGCCCCAACCAAGGCCGCCTTTCTTCCAAGACCGCCGCGGCGACCAGAGGCAACCAACAAGCCGCCGGATCTCTTAGCTTCTCCGGGTGGCCCCATTATTCTCTCCCCAGCCAGCAAAGCCAGAAGGTTATCGATACCTCCTGGGGCTGGAGGCGATGTCCACTCATCAGGCAGGCCTAACAGAGACATGATTGGTGCAACTCCGATCGAGACAAGTGCGGTGCCTATGTCAGTAGAACCCCGCACCACAGGTGGTTCAGCAATTCCGCCTCGGCCAACTTTGAATAGGTCTGTCCCGTTTGCCTGCATAACTTCGCTGTTTACAGCTCTTCTTGCTGTGTCTGCCTTCTGGTAAATAAAGCAAAGGATTGCTCTCGGGGCCGTGTTAACTTGCTCTGCATGTATGTGTTGTGCAGCACTGACAGGTCTTACCTGAAAAGAAAGCTGGACATGGACTTGGCTTTGTCACATCAATGTTGAAAGCGGATGTGCCTCATCTGCCACTCACCTGAAATCCTTGATCCTCAGCAAACAGTCGAGAAGCGCAGAACTCTTGAGACTGTCGTGATTCTTGCTTTGTATGAATCGAATTCCTGATGGTTCAAGATGGAAATTCAGTTTAGACTTCGCCCGTGCGCCACTCACAGGTCAAGATAAACTGGTCTGGAACCCGTCAAACTCACAGACATGTACCATATGTATCAGGGTTCTCCTGAAACCGTCCGAGCCGTGTTGATTTACACGGCGTCTGATTGCGAAAGGCCTCTCCCTGATGCTAACCAATGCCCTGGCAAACTTCAAGTCGACACTCCCAGAGGTCCCCGAGCAGGTCTATACTGTACAGTTCAGAGCACATTGAATGATATTTATTCGCGTTGTAATGTTATTTATCCGCATTGCAACTGATCTGAAAATTATCGGATAAGACAACCAAATCCCAACAACAAAGCCTTATGTATGTTCGCTCTGCTCCAGCAGCATCGGCAGCAGCCATGACAGGTCTGGCCAAAGTCAGATTGCTGCGCCTGCCGCACCCACTTGTATGCACCTCCGATTTCCTGCCTCCTAGACCGTCCACGTTCGTAGGCTTTCCCCTCGGGAGACGGGTCTGTAGGAGTGGCTTGCCCATCTTCTCTTCCCCTCGACTTCGTCTGGAATGTCTGCAGCAGGGGCCCCTTCTCACGCGGAGGGCTTTCACCGTCAGAGCAAGCTCTGGATCATCAGGTGAAAATCAACAACGTGCCAGATGGTTTGCGATAATCGATAAGCTCGGTTTTTCTTTCAGCTTTACTGTAAAATCATCAGAGTTTGTGCTGTCCCTCACCGTTTGAGGCCACTCCACAGAAGAAAGTGGAAGTCTTCCAACTGTTGGTTTCTTAGGACTGGGTATCATGGGCACTGCCATGGTCCGCAATCTCTTGAAAGCAGGGTAGGTGTCTAACTTCTAAATAGTGGAGTTATCATCTTGCCTTCTCGTCCACTTCATCAAGCCTTGGTGTGCTCGAACTAATCTGCTAGCACAAATGGCAGATACGATGTGACTGTTTGGAACAGGACTGCCAGCAAGTGTGAGCAGCTTGTGGAAGAAGGAGCCAAGTAGGATAAGTGGTGGTTGATTGTATCGTAGTGTTACTGACTTGCTTCGTTCATGAAGGCAGTTTTGAAGAGCCTAACCAGGACAAGTTATGCACTGCATGCAGACATGGGAAAACCCCTGCAGAGACTGCTTCGGCTTGTGACATCACGTTCGCAATGTTAGCAGATCCAGCAGCCGCAGTTCAGTATCGCTCTATCTTTTTCCCCATCGCATATGCTGTGAGCACGGTAATGACTAATATTGGTATTCCTGTGGCTCCTCTAAGTTGTGTTACCTTGTGTTAGATTGAGGTCGCCTCCGGAGCTGATGGAGCCATTTCGGGATTAGGCAAGGGAAAAGGGTACCAGACCTTTATATTATGTAGTCCATCCTTGCATTCAAAATGTTTTGGTCAGTGAAACGGCCCTCAGTCCCTGCACATGCATTGGACGCTAATGCTGTATTGACGATTGTTTCGATTGTGAAGCTACTAGAATGCAATGTAAGCCTCTAAGTAGTTTCACGTATGTTTGGAGACCATAACAGGTACGTTGACGTCTCAACGGTGGATGGAGAAACATCAAAAGCTATTTATGAAGCTGTTGCTTCAACTGGCGCCTTGTTCCTCGAGGTATTCTGGTACATGGACAATCTCGTGCTTGTGAGGATCTGTTTCTGTTTCCTAGCTGCACACTCGCAGCATCATCAAGATAGATATCTGTGTGTGGATCAAGTTCCACCGTGAACCTTTTGTTCAAGGAATAGTGTTCACCATGCTTCTCTTCATCATCAGGCTCCCGTTTCAGGCTCCAAGAAGCCTGCAGAAGAAGGCAAGTTGATTTTCCTGACAGCTGGTGAGTAAAACATCGCTGCCCCAGTGGCCTTTTCATGAAACAGGTCCGGCTTGAGGATGAATGCCTAAAAGCAATCTGGCAGGGGACAAGGAGCTGTACGACCAAGCAGCGCCTATATTAGACGTCATGGGCAAGGTACTGCAAACTATGGTCGTCGGATGGTGTTGAGCACTACTGTCATGATGGAAGAGCTCTGTGTCATACAGGGCCCATCCATTCATGGCCCATGTCTGGTGTGCAGTCACGGTTCTTCCTAGGCGATATCGGCAAAGGCGCAGCTATGAAGCTTGTGGTGAACATGATCATGGGGAGGTTCGACTATCTCGTCACTGCGTTTCAGTGTGTCTTGAGTGAAGAAGTGTCCAGCAGCTCCATCTAATTCTGTTGGTGCCCTGTCACCACATGTATGGTTCGGACGGCAGCATGATGGCCTCTTTCTCTGAAGGCTTAGTCCTCGGGAGCAAAGTCGGACTGGATCAGCAAACCATCATTGAGGTGAATCTCACACTTACTTCCTTCTTCCTTCCTTCCCTTCTGCGGCTCCAAACACCCTGTCTCGTTCTTGTGTGTTATAGGTTCTGTCACAGGGCGCCATAAGCGCTCCCATGTGGACCATGAAGGGTCCCACGATGGTGAAGGGCGTGTACCCACCAGCATTCCCCTTGAAGCATCAGCAGAAGGTAAAAACCTGATTCCCAAATGTTAATCCAGGTTCAGTTAACTGCCGTTTTCTCACCTCTCAAGTCCCAACGCTGCCGTTAACGTGCAGGATCTGCGGCTCGCTCTGGCAATGGCGGAGCAAGTGGACCAGCCCACGCCGGTTGCTGCTTCGGTTAACGAACTATACAAACTCGCCAAGGCCTGGGGCCTCGGGGACCAAGACTTCTCCGCAGTGATCGAAGCCGTCAAGCTCCACTCAAAGCAGGAGTAGCCCCATGACCTCAACCCTAAACGCATCCTACCACGTCAGTGATGCGTCCAAACATCAACTTTCCCCGAATCACGATTCTCTTGTGCCCTAGGAGGTGAGCGGCCGGATTCCGATCCGGCTTCCTTTTTGCACATCCTTCGCCGGTTGGCTTCGTATTGATCTTAGCACTGACAGCAGCGGATGATGGCTAGTGCTACTTCCTCAACTAAAAGCGCAGCAAAGCTTGCGGAATTCACTT
Organism: Anthoceros angustus; assembly: GCA_010909165.1. Lineage (NCBI taxonomy): Eukaryota > Viridiplantae > Streptophyta > Anthocerotopsida > Anthocerotales > Anthocerotaceae > Anthoceros > Anthoceros angustus. The sequence goes on along the minus strand of VJWM01000044.1, from coordinate 1,415,374 downwards.
TCCTCGTCTTTCTCGCGAGCCTGGCTCTTCCTGCTGTCGCTGGAACAGATGTGACTGTGAAGTGCAAGGAAGCAACCGACCAGTCAGGCTCATTGTTCGATTTCACCACCGGCGTGGCGGTGGACGAAGTGGTTGCGCAGACGGCCTATCAGGGCTACGACTATGGGCTTTCCGTCTACATCGACACCGGCCCGATAGCTTATGCACGGGGCGCCTGCAGTGACACCTTGAGCCGAACAGGTTGCACGTCCTGTCTGAACCGTGTGTCTAACGAGCTCACGTCACATTGCAGCAGCGCCCGATGGGGGCGAGCTTCCGCCGGGACTGACTGCTGTCTCCGCCTCGACGCCACCATGTTCGGCAACTGCCTCACAGGGCTTGGCCCTTGATCACCACGTACAGACAGCGCTTAAATCTATTATAAACTTAGGGCACTTAGATAACAGCTTATTCATGCCGGATCGCACAATAAACCCACTAACCTACTAGGTACCTACATTCCTGAAATAGTACGTCTCAAAGTTTGTCTCAAAGCTTTGATTGTCTTAAATTTATACAGATTTTAAAGTTTTATATATTATATTGACAACTTCAAGGAGGGCAGGTGGAGACATGCCAACTCCTGTGCGCTCCTTAAGATGAGCATGAGGAACGTTGATACTATCCCAAAAGTAATCTAGCTAGATCCTTATCCCAAAAGTAACCCATCCACTTGTGTTACACTTGCTTGTCTAGTTGTTGACTTGGATATTTAGAATTTTCAAACAATCCAAGACAACATATCTATGAGTATCAATGATGTCGTACAAAACTAAAGTAACCAAAAGTATCTCTATTCTTAAAATATAAGAAATGATTTTATATGTTCCATCTTGATATTTTTTTCAATACTTTGATCTTAGTTTTGTGATTAAGTTGAAATATAGGATCAGCTTATTGATGGATATACTTCTTTTTCCGTGACTAAAAATTCTTATTAATTTTGTAAGAATTAAATTCTATAAATGAAATAAGCAATCAGAAAGTGTTGTTTCTATTTAAATAGATATCACCTCGGGATCTCCCCTAATGGTAGATAGGTTCATCATATACCTACATATATACTAAAGCGCCTCATGACATAATGTTAACAAGTACTAGAAGAGGAAGCAGAATTGTATTTTACCAGTGAGAAAGAACCATACTCATATAACATGCATTATTGTTAGATACTGCCATAAAGCTTGATGATTATAGTTGACCAAAAAAGCTGTTGATATTTATTCATATTTTTTTATTTTTATAATATATATACATAATTAAAAGAGATAAATAGTATTTATAATAATAATATATGTAAAAGATATTGGCAAATATATGCTGGTCAACTGGATACGCTTATGTTGATGAACTAGAATCTTGTTGTGAATATTTCATCAGCATAAACCTTCTAACATTATAGAATTGCTATAACTCTAACAAAATTATCACCTTATAGCGATAAATTCGTCATATCCATTGTATATTTTTTGGATATGCTTCATGCAAGCATAATTTTGGATGGATCAAAGAATAATTGAGATGTATTAATCTCTTGCACTATAATACGATTCATAAGCAAAGAATTAACAACAGCTCAATTTGATGAATGTCATTCTCTTGTTCTTCATGGAAGTTTGATTCTTAGATCTGCTCGTCGTCCGTTTCTTAATCACCCTAAGAAAGCACATTTGTAATTAGCTTATTACATGATAGCTGAAATGCCTTGAGTGTGCATAAGTTTTATTGTTAGTTGGAAATTAAAAGCCTTCAATGCTTTGGCTGTTCTAATTCATACGACCAGATATGGTACACATGAAAGTTTGGTTGGGTGGGCTAATGATTTTATGGAATTCCTTTCTTTTTTCTTATGCAGAATCTGTGAACATAGCTCTCACGTTAGAAAGATGTAGTCCCGATAAACTGGATGGGGATATTTTAGTAATACAAGCTACAGAAGTGGCATTGCAAGAGGTGGTAAGAATGGCTGCTTCACATGGTTACACATACAGTACCTCAACGGTTGCTCCTATTGAAGCACCAACCAATGTGAGTCCTAATTATCGTGTTCCACATGATTACCGTACAATATATGCAGATGGTGGCTGTTCCCGCATAATTCAAATGCCCGAATGTGAATATTGTCTTCAAAATGCCTACACTCTTGCTTTCGAGATATGTAAAAGTGCTCGTGGTACGACGATAGGATTGCATGATTGTTATATCCGATATGATACATCACCATTAAATCCTTATTTTGATAATATTACTTCTGAATTTGTGATGATACCATAGATAGTTTTTAATCACACTCAACATACATCACATTCGTAAATCAAATGTGTACTTGTTGCTACAAATGTAATTGGATCTCGTTCAGCTGTTCTCGCTTTTGTGCGAAGTTTATTGAAGTAAACAGTCGCAATTCGTTCAAAAATCTCTGGCTCTGATTAGCGTTCAAGGTCTGTTGTGTTGCATGATTTTGTATCTCGTGTGCAAACCTTTCTCTTGGTCGAACTGCGACCTCATAGAGACCCGATTTTCGGACTTTCGTAGTCCTTCGGACCACAGCTCTTGTTGCCTTTCCAGAATTGTAGATTGGGTTTCCTTTGGAAAGGAATGGGGGTATTCTCTCCGGATGTTGGCAGCTCCAGCGCCTGGCTTGACTGAGTTAGGACAGTTTCTGCTGCCATGGGGCTGATGCGAAATCATGTTTTTCTGGTTCTGCTGTCTGTTACCTTTCTTGTCTTTTCGTTCTTCTTCCCTGCGCTGTTCTTTTCTCCCGTGTCGATCTCCGTTGTCCTGGGTCTCGTTGCGGTCTTGGTTTACGCACCCAAACCCGAGGCAGTTTTGAGGGAAGGCGCTGATGGAGACTTGGGGCAGAGCAGAGCCGTGGATCGTGAGGCAGGTGTGCCCAAGGCGGGACCGCCCGCATCAGCAATACAGGGGGCTGTCCTGGTAGAGGAACGGGTGGCTGACAGGACCAGAACTGCCGCTGCAACAGGAGTTTTGACTGCAAATGTTGGAAGCAATGGGGATGCAGAAAATGGCTCCTCCACTGGAAGTGGGGATGTGCAGGGAGGGATCCTACCCATTGAATCCATTGTCCAGAAAGGTGTTCAGGAAGAAAGTTTGGCAGACAACACACCTGGATCAGGCGAGACTCCGGGGGTCAAGCTTGGAGGCTCCCAGGAACCAGCTACAGCATCTTCTGATCAGCAATCAATTTCAGCAAGCGATTTTGAGGATAAATCTAAGGGGCCCGATCTGTCCAAGCTGAAAGACAGCGTGTCCGCTTCTCCTGGCGCCAGAGCTATGGCTGCAGCTTTAAAAGCAAGAACTGCAAGAGCGTCTCCAGCAGGTTCGTTATCATTGCTCTGGAAATCCAGCTCATCATGCAGATCTGAAGCTAAGCTGCTAGATCTCTCAGTTCTCGTTCGCCTGCACTTTTCATGAGCGCCCTCTGTGCACCAAAGGCATGGTGTAAAGTTACTTGCAGGTGTGACAGGGCAGTCGGATTTGTTGGTCTTATATGGTTCACAAACTGGCAATTCTATGGAGATTGCCAAAGGGATTGCTGCTGAAGCTCCTGGTAGAGGGATTAAGTCGCGTGTTTTCGCAATGAACGACTTTCCGCTGGTAAGCCAAGTTCCAATTCTTTTGCAGTGAGCTCCAAGCCTTGTGTGCTCTTGTGAAGATCATGGTCAGAATTCAAGCAATTTGGATGGTGTACGCCCCTTAACAGTCTCCCCTTTATATTTATTTTTAGGCAAAACTGGCTCGCTCTCCAACTATTCAGGTCGTTGTCCTTGTAGTGTCTAGCACTGGAGATGGAGATCCTCCAGAAAACTGTGACAGATTTTATCAAAACATAAGGAAGGCTTCAGAGCCTAACTATCTGAGGAACGTCTGGTATTCTGTCTGTGGTAAGGATTCACCTTTATCCCGGTCTGCGTTATACCATTCCCAGAGCTGTAGAGCTGCCAAACTTACCATGGAAATTTGGAGACCCCAAGTCTTTTGTGTGCACATGCCAAACAGTTGCCATGTCTCTCTCTAACTGCTGTTTCTGCAGGACTTGGGGACTCGAATTACACCAAGTTCATGGGAGTGCCAAAAACATTCAATACTCGCTTCTCTGAGCTTGGCGCTCATTGTTTTTATAAAAGTTGTGAGGCTGATGAAGTTGAAGGGTAAATTACGTAGCTTCTCTAATGTACTTCTGCTTTTTTTTTTTTTGTGTAGAAGTTGCCTGGAATGATGTTACATCAACCTTATTGAATGTCTGCAGTGATTTTTTACAGGCTTGAGGATATTGTGGATAAGTGGACAGCCGGTCTGTGGGGCCCTTTAAAAGCAGCCATGCAGACTGCAGCTTTGCAAGGAGGCAGTGCCCCGGAGGTTGAGGCATCTGTTACCGTTGCTCCCCCAACTGAGGAGATCAAGCTAGTTGGTGTACCTGCTTTGCAGCCATGCCGTGCACGTATTGTCTGGGAAGAGAGTGAGCTGGCTGACTTGGGGAGAGTGGAGAACGGTATTAATGGAGATCAACAGGACTTTACTTCGGCATCTCCATTTTGGGCCTCAGTATGCTCAGCCAAGTACATGACACCAAAATGGTCTGACCGAAAGGTAATTCACATGACCGTCAACATCAAGGGAAGTGGCATAAGATATCATCCTGGAGACTCAATTGGGGTGATTCCTTTGAACAGTGAGGAACTGGTGGATAAGCTTTTAGTCAGGTTAAGGACTGATGGAAGTAAGTTGTTTAGACTACAAGGAATAGAGGATGGCGCTGGAGCAGTCTGTACTCACATCAAATGTCCTTGCACAGTGAGAACAGCTCTTCTGAGGTACTGTAGTTTGACAGGCGTTCCTACAAAAGGTTTTCTCCGAATGTTAGCTGAGTACACATCAGATGCGGAAGAGAAGGCCAGGCTGCTTCTGCTGTGCTCACGTAGTGGAAGGGAGCTTTATGCCAAAGATATCCTGGAAGGTCGGCCAAATGTTGTTGATCTATTGGGCGAGTTCCCTTCATGTAGCCCACCTCTTGAGCATCTGTTTGACAGTCTACCTCCTCTTGTTTCTAGATATTATTCTGTTTCCAGCTCACCTGCGGAGAGCCCTGATAGCATTGACATAGCATTTAGTGTTGTGAAGCTCGAAAGTAAAGAAGGTAGAGTCTTCAAGGGAGTTTGCACTAACTGGTTGGAAAAGGTGTTGGAGCTGGAAACAAGAGGAGATGTTGCTGATCTGCAGATACCTATTTTCCTCAAGAGTGGTGGAGCATTTCACCATCCTGCTGATTTAAGCACACCCATCATTATGATTGGGCCAGGCACTGGTGTGGCTCCTTTTCGAGGATTTCTTCAGGAGCGCCGCAAGGCAATGCAAGTATCTCCAGAGTCGGGTGTGGGCGACTCTTGGTTGTTTTTTGGATGTCGAAGGGCAGATGAAGACTATCTATACCAGAGTGACTTTGAGCAGTTTGCCAAGGACGGGACACTTTCTTATTTCGAAGTGGCATTTTCTCGAGCATCAGAGAAGAAGGTAAGATGGTGCCCGTAGAAACTTGAGGCATCGAGTGATATTGCTGACTGCTCCCTTTGTGACGTATTTTGTGCACGTGCTGCCCAGGTGTATGTTCAGGACAAGATGAAAGAGCATGGGCAGGCGCTGTGCTCTGTACTACTCAACACTCGCAGCCACGTCTACATCTGTGGGTATGTTGCGGTGTCGGCAGAAACGTCTTATCGATCTATGTTTGAGTGGTGATTACAGAAGTTTTCGTAACAACGTAATATGATCTCGTGTGGCTTGCAGGGATGGAGCCAGCATGGCAAAGGATGTTCACTTAACTCTTCTTCAGGTTCTTCAGGTGCATGGTGGTCTCAAGGAAAGTATGGCAATTGCACATCTCAACGAGATGACAAAGCAAGGCCGCTATGTGAGGGATATATGGTCTTAATGGTTTCTGTAAAATTACAACATTTTTTTATAGCAGGAAATAAAGCGGTTGGTTCTATCTGCCTTGGTGACTCCAGTTATCAGAGCTGAAAACGGATACGATCATAGGCCGGAGTTACTGTTTATCGAAGCCATGGAAGAGTCCTAAAGTCTTGATACTAATAGATAACGTGATAATGGAAGCAGCCACATAGGCTACAGGTTTTTGTTCAGCACAAACGAGTCTGCCACCTTCCCGTCCGACGACGTCACAAACTGCGAGAATACGATATGGTGATAAGGTAAAGCTGCCATGCAACACTTTCTAACCCCATGGGAGAGGTGAGAGGCACTTACGTTGAAGGTCAGCTGTGAACCACCTGTCACTGAATCGACCAAGATCTCAGCATATCCATATTGGGAAGTCCTGAAGACGCTCCAACTGGGGGTCTGACCGGACCAAAGAAGGAGCAATGACAACACAATTGACGACCTAGTTAGTTCAGCACGCCTCCTACAATACCCATCATCGACCTAGTTGCTGAAATATAGGTACTCACGTCATCCTCAAAGTCATCCAACTGAAATCCTGCCATGCCGACCACAACGTGGATTGGAGCAGTTTCATCCCCTCCAGCACAGTTCCCTTGGAACACGGAACATGTCCTCTCAAAGTTGTGAACGTGGCCCCAGAAAACCACGTCTACCTGCAGTTGCCCAATTTTTGACATCAGGAGCTGCACAAGCCGACCAAGAACAGGGCTAGATTATCGCTTGTGTTACTTGTGCATCATGAAGGAGGGGCTCGACTGCTGCCACAAAGTCGGGGTCAACGCTAGGCGCCAGGGCTGAAGCCAAACCGGGCTTCACTGAAGAGTACATCGGCCGATGTCTACAGACAGCATTGATGAGCAGGTAGAAATGAAAATGGGCAAACAAAAATCGCTGTCGCGGCTCTTACCCAGTAAAGATCACCCATGGTGTGCGAGTCCGATCAACAGAATGGAGGTCCGACTGAATCCAGATGTACTGTGACAGATAAAAGACAAGGTGTGTTATTAGCGCCCATCGTTTGTAGTCTGCAGCAGAGTTGATGTTAAGTTGCAACCTACCTGCTCAGATCCAGATGACCACTCGTGCTCTGTGGACATGATGGTGAAATGCACTGGCCCAAACTCAATCGAATACCAAGGCTTGTCCGCCTCCTGTACAGGCATTGGGAAATACTTGTTGTATGGAACTCCACATTCCCCTCCTGAATCTGGAAGCCCGTAGTAGGATCCCGAATCAGGAAAGTCACTGTCACATTTGGCAATGACTTTCAGTTAGTCCCGGGACAGGTGTCATATGATCCTACCAAGCTGCACACGCCTTTACCGTTCGTGGTTGCCTATGCCGGTCATGTAAGAGACATGAGACGCCACGGGGGTGATCATTTCCAGAAAAGAATCCCACTCCACAAGAAATCCAGTAGCATAACTGATGTCCCCTATGTGGAAAACAACATCCACCTGATTGTTTGCCACTTTCTGAGCGACTGCGTTTATCACTCCCAGCGCTCCTGGCTGTGCACCTCAGCGAGCTGCACTGTTAGCTTTGAACGTTGATGCAATAAATCCTCTTGCCTACCCTTCGGACAATCTTCCTCCCCCTCACCTGGATGTAATGCTCCAAACCGTTGTCTTGCTCAGTTTTGCCCATGTCCCCATAAATTATGAACTTTAGACTGCCACTGCCAGCTGCAGGAGGGGTTCGGAAGCTGATGCTTGGACTCCATCCCGCTGCATCGCTGTGGCATCAACGACCTTCGCTCAGGAATCGATGAGACGCAGGTCTCCTCAACAGTAAGAGCAGCTGCTTATAGAGAGTGTTACCTGCCGTAAACGTAGCTGTAGGAGGTCGAAGGGCTCAGTCCTGTCATGACTGCACTGTGAATATACCCAGGATCATGCCATCCGAAGTCCGTTGCCGGATTGGGCACCGCATCTACACAAGTGCACCAGTAGTATGACTCCACCATGCATGGAAGCCACTGCAGAGGAGATTATGGTGTAAAATTTGCTGACCACACATGTCGCTGGCTTGGAATGAATCCACAGAGGAAGACGCTTGCTGTTGATTCCATTGAACTTGTTGAGCATCACCGTTGCCACTCACCCATGTCACCTTGACCTGCAGCCGCACATTTGTTCAAATGAACTTGTACTTCGTGTGTGTGTAGCACTACCACAGGCGGAAGCGCCTGCTCCAGTGCGACAGAAACAAGGACAGCACAGCTCAGGTTACCGCAGTCCCCGAGGAATCCACGCTGCTGAGATGCGGATACAGTGGAGACGCGGGGTTGCCAAACGAGAGTGTGTCGGACTGGGTGAGAATGCAGGGAGTATCCATTCCACCAGTGAAGAAGACAAACACAACGTCGCTGCGGATGTTGATCAGCCTGAATTTGACCGTGCCACTGCATGTCTTCACTACGCAGACACCGGCTATGGACTTCTGGCATTGGCTGTTTGCGCAACTGAGATAGCCGGGATCGGCACTCACGTAGAGAAACTGTGAGACCATAAATGCTTCAACTGTGAGCCAAGAACATGCATCAACTGTGAGCCAAGAACTTGAACCATAACCGGCATCACAGCATGGTGGCCTCGTACCTTGACAGGATAGTGGCAAAGGAGAGGCAGACTGCTGAGGTCGCCTGTTTCAACATACAGTGCCTTGTTCTGCGGACAGAGGCCAGTGCTGGTCGGGATCCCCGAGTCAGGAATGGAAATTGCAAATTGCATGCATCCCACCAACTCCAGACTGACACTCTCTGAGGCTCCTCCTAACTGGCAGAGGTTTGGAATTCGAACTCACTCCGAATCTGAGGGCGACATCATCGCAATCCAATCCCCGTCGCTTGGGTCAAGAATTCCTGACACCGTGACAGAGACCTCCTGCACATCGTTGAGCGGGCCTCCCGTGTCCAAGCTTATGGCAAGGTAGGGGTTGGGATCGTCGCAGCTCAGCAAAGACCTTCGGTTTATCGTTCTGAATGGCGGGAGATTGAGGCCAGCCAACTGCTCGTCTGTCCATTTACCCAGACCTGCGAGGGAGGCGGAGGCGTTGCTGGAGCGTCCTTCCCTGGAACCAATTCCTGCGGATGGGACCTGTCTGGCGGCATCAGAGGTAGCAGCAAGGACGGCCAGAGCAAGGACAATCAGTTCAAGTGCCTGGAGAAATCTGCTCTCCATCTTTCAACTACTTGCACTTCAAGCTGGTCCAATTTGCACCCAGTTTGATTCTTAAGCTACTGAGAGCCTCGGCAACCCGGCCGAGCGGGCAGAGAGTTTCCGAAGTACCCCAGAACAGCAGCCTCGTGATCTATTCTTGGCGGACAAATCCGTGCGATGGGCTAAAATTTGGTACAGCACCGAACAGCATACATCCAACACTTGAACACACAAACTGTTAAGCAAGTGGAGCTCACCAAAAAGGTATGAATGATACTACATTGTTATACCCAATTTCGCAAAACTTCGTTTTACAATCTCAACTATCACCTAGTCCCCATCGTGAACCACAAGGCATAAGCCAAGGCAAAAGGATGTACATACTAAGAATCAGGTATATCTCGTATCCATCTGGTGGATGTCGTCGCTCTGCAAGGAAGTTCTCATCGTCCTTTCACGGCACCACAACAGCTGTCCACAGCATCGAGGAATTGTCCGGTATCTACATGGCCAAAAATTTCTTCCACCTCGCCAAGGCAGTCCTTTTAATCTTCACACGCCATTGCATTGCCGAGGCAAGCTGATCTTGCACTTCCACTCGGCTGCGGATTATGCCGGTCGTTGCGGATAGACGACAACACACCCCGCTACGCCCCCGCCCCCACAAAACACGTGTCCAAAATTACCTACATCTTTTAAACTTTAAACTTAAAAAAATCTAAAACCTAGAACCTAGTCGGAAGACGCTCCAAAAGTCGTCATGGCCATTTTGTTCTATGCCTTGACCTTTTCCATGTGTCTCAACATTTCTGTTCAATTTCTTCACCTTTGCAACCTTTGCCATTGAATCTATTTTACCTTCTTCGATATCGACCATTTTCTCGTGGATGTCACTATCCGAACGCATTCTGAAGCAGATCACAATTATTGAATGAATCGGAATACTGCATGCGGGGATCTATCTCGCAGACTGCCGTACCTAGACACAGTGTCCAAAGCCCAAGACTAGTTACAATATTTCGAGGGACGCCCCGCAAGCACTGCGAGACCAAATTCTCTAAGAAGGGCCTGAATAAGAGAACCCATTATGAGAGACATGGGTGATCAAAGAGCTGTTGATGCCGCACTCGATAGATGCAGGATCCAAACTTTAATTTTACTGTGAAACTCGCCTTCAGACCGTTCCGCGACACAAACTTGTGAAGGTCTAAGGTTTCTAAGCCTGTCCAGATAGCCTGCAACAAGGACGGATGTCAGAAACAGGTGCACGTTGAACATTGGGCCGCGATTGCACAGCTAAGATGCCTTAAATAGGAACGGTTGCATAAATCGCTGACAGAGCGAACTCGCATCAACAGCATTCACTGCCTGATCAGGCTGACAACTTCGACGAAAAATCTAAGGAAAGAGGGAAACGTGCATACACGCCTTTTGTGTTACAACTTCAAAACATTGACTTCACATGAATCAAGTTCAGCGATTCTGAGACTTGAAACCAACATCCGCCATCACAAAATTGTCATATGGTGGTGGCCATACTGAAAATAAGTGTGTCAAGAAAGCAAGTTTTCCTGTAATTTGTGTTGTCATTTCTTTTGTGCTAGTCTTCAAGCTAAATTGAAGCAGTTTTTCTTGCTAGCAGGTAAACTCGGTGGCTATAGATGTTAATACTGAAAACAACGGACTATCAATATCAATTTACATACCACCTCAACGTCTTGAAAAGATAATGTGTTTTGGTGTCTTCATTTGATTTGGCATGCTCTCATTTTTCAAGTTGGCCTAATCTTGTTTTTGATGGCAGAATTTGCACTCAACTACTTCAGATGGCAGTGTTTATGAGAGTAGCCTTTTTGTTCCACAATTCAACATCATCAATGCTGGCTGAACTTCAGAGTCCTGCGAGGTCCATGCAATTGAGTAACTGAAGTTCACCAGCTCAGGAATGTGGCAACACAGGATGTCTCTCAGATTGGTATTGGAAATGGTCACTCTAGCACATTTTAGGAGCGTCTAGTTGAGATTTGCAACCAACGAGAGCTGGAGCATGAAAAAGACAAGCATGAGAGAGAGTGTCAAAAGCAAAACGAAGTAAAATTATTAATTGAGCGCCGCAAAAGGAAAGTTGTAGAGATTCGAGTCTCTAAGCAAAGGGATAAAGCCCTGGAAATCCAAAAGCGAAAAACCTTAGAACGGAGGCAAGAGCACTTCAAGCATCAAGAAAGACTCATGCAACAGCAAAAGGAGCAACAAGAATTGCAAAGAATGCAGTGAGAAAATCAACAAAAGCAAAAAATCGATGGAGCGTTTGTGACACAAGGGGTTTCGACCTCCACCCCTCAAAAATCTTCTGTATCGGTAAGTGATTTTAATCTTGTTTCTAAGCTTTTCTTCGAGTTGCTTATTTTGGGTTGCACCTGATAAGTTTGTCTGTTTGTAGGTTGTTACTTTTCAGGAAGATGAAGAATTTCTGCAATGCCCTCAGCTTCATCAGCTTTTGGCCAACTGTGATAGAGTTGGACAAGTTGTTCCGTTTAAAGCAAGCACAGTAAGCGGGAATTGCATCTTCAATATGTACAATTGTACAATTCATTTTCCGAAATAAGGTCAATTGTTTCTCTAATTTTCTCCACCTCTACCCAATACGTTCTTTATTTCCTACTATAAGCCTGACTTTGTGCTATGTATGTGTAGGTCTGCATTTCTTAATGACGTGGATCAACTTTCTGGTAATTTTCATGTTCTGTTATTTCAATTTCATGCAGTTCTGGATATACAGGAAACTCTGCAAAGAATGTATTTCTTTGTTGGTTTTTTTGTATATCCTGGATCCGCATGAATAGTACTTAACAGATATTTTATTGCAAGATTAGCGATTGTGGTGGGATTTACTAGCGAATTCTTGTTTACTTTGGTATATTGTAACTCCCATGGTGTGTTAGATTTTATCTCATTCATTTGGTTATTCAGTTTCTACCCGTATGTTCTAATTTTGACTCTGTGGTGAAATATTTTCATCCAATTGTCTACAATTCTACCCTACTTTAATGAAATATTTTTCAATATAATGTTAATTTTGTAATTTGCTCTCTCTTCTTTTTACCTACACCATTCCGCAAAAAAACCTAGTGGCCGCATCGAGGCCCCAAACGAGGCCATGATTTTACGTCTAACTCGTCGAGCAGCAGACAACACAGAGATATCCCCATAGTAGAGCCGGCCACTATTATGAGAACAGTGCACCAACAATAGCACACCACACCACACGCCGACAATTCAAAAAGAAAAATTGTGCCCAATACAATTATCAACTTGGTAATTGTTCTTTAAAAACACGTACGTAAAGTACGCACCTGTTAGGTGAAATCATAACATTATGCTTAGAATAGTTTTTGGCTAATTAGTGTTAACAACCTGCATTGGGAAGTGCACCCCGGTGCTAATAAGACAAGAGATGAGGGTTGAGGGGCTAGCCTTGCTAAAGAGTCACCTTGACTCACAGCGCTGTGAGTCACCTTAGGGCACACCTTGGAATTTGTGCTATTGTGTGTAAGAAGGAGATCAAAGAGAAATGGAACAGTTTTCTCGTACAGAAGCATAGCTCCAAGTACACAATTTCGTTGTTCATTGTGCTTCAGCTCATTGGCCCGTCCATTATTGCTGAACTTGTGGGCTAATTGTGCACTATTGATTGCTGTCGTGCCCTCTCTATATGTGTTCTAGTGGCTAAATGCTGTTAACACTCATTACCAGGCTGCTCCTTGCCATTCACGCATTTTTAGTTATCGCTTGGTCATCGCTTGGCCATGCGTGAATTCGCATTTTTAGTCATCGCTTGATCATTTTTAGTCATTCGCTTGCTGGTCATGAGGAGTCTGCATCCGAGTCTAGTTTCACGGCTCTTCCATCCACTTCTATGCAACACGGTGATGCTCTCAGAGAGGCGTGCAAGACCCTACAATAAAATGTGGGATAACCCAGTTCCTTAAATGTTCCAGAATGACATTTCAATAACAGGCAAGGCCACATTTGGCCATGTTTCGAATCGGGTGACACTACTTCTTGGTACCCTTGGCCTCTGCCTTTTCTCTATCCCGCTTCATGTACAGCCTCTCCAAAACCCTTCTTGCTTCACACTGAGGGAAGTTAGTTAAATCGTAATAATCTGAAGCAATATCGACGAGCCTGTCCAACACGGCAAAGGTGTCAGACTGCAAAGCTTCTACGATGATGACAGCAACATGTTCCAGATCACCAGCGAGGGCAGGCACACAGCGGACTTACCATTCACCACGCACATCAGTGACTGTGCGGATGAAATTCCTGCTCGTTAAAACAAACTCATTGTAGATCACCCACTCCGGCTTGTGATCCAGACAAGTAGACGGATGTAGGTGCACCATCTAGTCAGGAAACCGAAACTTCTGTCAAGATCTCAGACAAATACAGCATAATTACAGCCAGAAAGGAAACTTCTGTCAAGATCTCAAATAAATACAGCATAATTGCAGCCAGAAAGTAACGCGCAAGGCCATACAGGCAAGGGAAACTCGCTGTACTACCTGATTGTCTTTCACTGTTAAATAATGGCCACTGCGTTCCAAGTGAGCAACTTGCATAAAATACCCTGCTAACATGGCCTTCCGAATATTTGAATAGTAGTCCCGACTGGAAAAGTCAGTACTGCACATCTTAAGATTGTATCTGTTCATTATGCGAACAAGTTGTCCCCTGACGTTGTCTGCTGATTTCAGAGCCCGCACATTTATGAAGTTGTCATAGCACCAGGTGGCATCCTCATCTGACCGAGACACAGGTTAGAAATAGTTCACGACAAACAATCACAAGAAAAGGGAATAATATGAGAAGGGTGGGTGCTTACTGTTTTGCTTGTACGCGTGATACACATTGAGAAGCGTCAAGTGGTCGCCATCAATGTGCGCAAACCTAGCCTTAGCTTCATCGGCGGATTTCTGCGCCTCCTTTGGGCGGAGGAAGCAATTTGGGACTATAGTTTTTATAGACCAATTTTAAGAATGCAACGTTATCACAGGTGAGGCAGCACGGATGGTCAGCAGACGCAGAGAGGAGAGACCACACGCCGTGCACGTTGTGCGATGCACTGTAGTGCTGCAGCTGTCTGCACCAGCGCTATCCTTATCATTGTATCTATATCACGCACCAACCAGACAGCAAGAAGGACTGCGCTTGAGCGCTGCTGAGAAACAATTGATAGTGGGCAAGACACAGAGCAAGCTCCAGTCTTGCTACCTGACCAGCTAGGCTACTTCCCACTAACAAACCTTTCCTTACAACATGCCTGACTCATGCATACCAGCAATAGCAGATGGATTTTGACAATATGGGACCACAAACTAGCAACAATACAACAGGAAAACACACAAGGCAGCATTTATCTTTCTGAAAAACCAAACTTCCATCACGCAACTAGGAAATGGAAAAATACAGAAAAAGGAGTTACTGCAGGTACCTGAAAGCATCGCTGTGATGGAGAGGATCTCATTCGAGCAGTTGAAGTCTGGGCTTACAACCAGCATTTTCGACATCTGAGGGTCCAGTGGAAATTCACTCATGAGCTCCCCAAGCTTCGTCAAATTTCCATCATCATCAAGCGCAGCCAAATAGTTCAACAGCTCTAGAGCCCTCATCAGAGTCTCTGGAGCAGGAGGATCCATAAAGTCGAAGTGTACAAGATCATCAATCCCCAGCTTCTTGAGTGTGAGCACCACATTGGCTAGGTTTGATCGCAAAATTTCAGGATATGTCTGAGGTTGCAGGTCATTCTGGAAGCTCTTTTCTGTGTAAAGACGGAAACATTTTCCAGGCTGTGTTCGACCAGCTCGGCCAGCCCTTTGATGAGCACTTGCTTTAGAAATGGGGGAAACCAGTAAGGACTCCACCCGGATGCGAGGATTGTAGACTTTTTGCTTTGCAAACCCAGGATCTATAACATAGACTATTCCATCGATAGTTAGGGACGTCTCAGCAATATTTGTTGACACCACAATCTTCCGCCCTGCAGGACCTCCATCCTTAGCTGGGGAAGGAGCAGCTTCAAAAATTTTCTGTTGCATAGCTGGGGGAAGGGTTGAATATAATGGCACAACCTTGACAGGTCCAACTTGGTCACCGAGATTCTGAACCTCTCTCGTTATTTTCCTGCAAGCATCTTCAATTTCCTCTTCCCCAGTAAGGAACACTAGAATGTCACCAGGTGACTCACAAATGTGAATCTGAACAACGGTCCGTATGGCTGCTTCAAGATAATCCCTCTCAGGTTCCTGGGTATAAAATATCTCCACTGGGTGCAACCTCCCGGGTACTTTCATGAGCGGAGCACCACTGAAATAGGCTTGAAACTTCTCTGCCTCCAGGGTTGCACTCATGACTACAAGCTTGAGATCTGGCCTGTTTCTCAACACTTCTTTCAAAAGCCCAAACAATACATCTGTAGCCAAAGTCCTTTCATGAGCCTCGTCCAAAATAATGACCCTGTATCTTTCTAGAAGGGGATCCGTCATAGCCTCTCTAAGAAGCATACCATCAGTAAGATACCTGAACAAACCAATCACGAAATAAAGGCATGGGTAAGCCTAACTGTAGGAAAACAGATCTGTGAAACATCCAGCACCTCCCAACTCTTAACCGACCAGTCCCTCAAGCCTGCCTACATAGAAGAGAATTCTAGACACAGAATTTGGACACTGACTTGAGAACTGTTTTGGCACCGCTGCAGTCCTCGAAACGTATACTATATCCAACCTCCTCGCCAATAGTCACATCCATTTCCTCAGCAACACGGCGAGAAACGGACATGGCAGCCACTCTTCGTGGTTGAGTACATGCTATCTGTTTCCTATTCGAGGTGTAGCCCGCTTCCACCACAAATTGAGGAATCTGAAGGCGACCAACACCAGGAAAAGATCAGGGTTACACTAGCATCAACCTGAGCAACCCCAAAAAATAGCTCTGCCTTCCAGTGGCATAGGCACATGACTGGATCGCGCTCTATACCTGTGTTGTCTTCCCGCTTCCAGTCTCTCCCACGAGAATCATAGTCTGGTTCTTCGCCAGAATATCAAGAAACTCATTCTTCTGCTGCCAGACAGGAAGAGTCCTCCGCTTTTCGAAAATTTCATGATACCGGGCCGAATACGGCCTGTTGGTGTAGGGGTTCGTAGTGAACACTCCATTCGTCTTCGCTTTCAAGGCGCCATCGTCCACTACGTCGAACAGACTCAACTTCCTCTTCCGCTCAGAACCCATTGACCTGCTCACAATAATGGCGCCACTGTCCAGGTGCACTAGGGTTTGCAATTGCAGAGGGGAGCAGAGGGGGGCCTCGCCGCAAACCACACTCAAAGGCTGAAAGCCGAGGTGGGAGGTAGGTTGAACATCGCACATACGTTCGTTACTCTTTGCTGTTTCCTGGACCATGATACAGACCTAGTTATATGTACATATGTGTATTCTTGTTTGATTATTTCAATTGAAAATAAATCCTTTCTTCCGGGTCACATGGCACTAGGAATAATAGTATAATAAATGGCCTTGAACCTGAACGAGGGATTCACTAAAGTTCAATGTCTGTTACTATGTATATATTTTAAAATAAATAAATTTAATTTGGATTCGTGGCGTTTTGAGGTCTTCAAAATAGTATGTGGGATAGCGCTTCACTTGCCGTGTTCAAGCTTGCAAGCTGTTTATTCAAACTTGACGATAACATCGATTCTAGAACTCAAGTTCAAGGTGTTTATTCAAACTTGGTGATAACTTCGATTCTAGAACTGAGACCATGAAGGTTTTGCGTCAAGATAATCCCAAAGGCGAGAAAGGTGGGTCAGGTTGTTAGGATTTTCCATGAGGAGCTTCCCTTCTACTATCTCATGATTTGTATGCCAATTGTAGACTTTGAATGCACAAAGCGTATGAGAGCTATAGTTTTGGTTAAATCTCTCAATTTATTTGAGTGTTTTTGTAACTATTGTTAATTATGACTGCAACCCTTCTCATGTACATTTTCTCTTGAGGCCTTGTGCTAAGACCTTTTAAGGCTCTATCGTACAGAAGGTCTACAAACCCTCCATAGCAAAAATACATGTCTAAGTTAAAATCCTTATAGCACTCATCGAAACTATTATCTTCTAATAGTCTCAATAAGCGGTAACCTTAAAGTTCTAGTAATAATAGTTATCAATAAGTGTAAACCACTTATTGAGACTATTAGTAGATAATACTATTGGTAATAACTATAGTTAGTTCTCTTGTGGGTGAGGTTTTGAGCAGACTTAGAGTTCGTTTGCATGAAGAAGACCCATCCAACATTACTCAACCTATGCGGTTTAAATTACCAAGCAAGAAGATAACGAAACTCGCCCCTGGCCCCTTCTATTTTCATAGAAGAAGGGTGAACCACCTAGGCACCTACTTAATCCCGTCAAGTACATACCTGCGTTTTCTTTGCAATAAGCTAGTTTAACTTAGTGCAATAATCTAACTCAATGCGACAATTGATTTAACCACAAATACTCAAACCGCAGGCTCTCTAGCCTCCAATAAGATCCTTATGAAATTTGGCTTATATGCGATCAATGGGAAAGGTCATCTAACCAATATTATCCTATAATATTGAGAAAAAACAAAAATTCTCCTTTGGACTATACTTAACAAATTAATGGATGTAGCAGGCAAAAATTACTAATCAAGGTTTGTCTACTAGATTGAAATGGCTTAGGTTTTACCTAAGATCTTTTAAAACCAATATTTTTCCTAGTTGAGATTATACTTAAAGTAGAGAAACTCCCAAATACATTAAATATTCAAGTAAAATAATAATAATCTATATAGACACATAATAGACCAAGCAAGTTCTACAGAGATATTGTCATTACATTCTACAATGATCGAGTTACATGACGACTAGCCATATGGATGCGCTGGTGACAAACCATAAGGTGACAAACCATATAAATGCTGCCATTACATTCTACAACGATCGAGCTATATGATGACAAGCCATATGGATGTGCTGATGACAAACCATAAAGTGACAAACCATATAAATGCGATGAATTTTTACTTGAGAGTACACCATGAATCTTTTTAACTTTAATAGTTTATTTTATTTTATGTCTAGAAAATATTCAACTACATACTTAAGTAATATTCTATATCCTCCTATTCATGTCATCCCGTCCTATGGATGGGTCGTGAGAGTTCTTCCGTACTAGACTTGTCTCGCATACAATAAAGTGAAGTAAAAATATTCATACTTGAAAATGCTGCCAATTTTTTGGGCGTTGTCATGCCATGGATGGATAACAAGGTATGTTCATAATAAAGCTGGTAGGCTGAAGGCTGCGTAGCTAGGTTGGTATGATGCATGGTGCCATGGGTATGGCATGGCATGTGTATATGCTTGTGACTTATGTATGTCATGTCACATATGGATGGAAGTATGCCATATGGGATTATAGGAGGACACGGACATAAGGACTTGTCCATACATATTTAGATTAATTTTAGAATATTAAGATAAATATAAAAAGATAAGGGATATACACAAAACAAATATTAGAGAATAGAAGGAATATATAACATCTTTTGGTCGAGATGAAGCAAGAAGCTAGCGAGCGATAAGATTGCTAAGGCTATGTATGTAAGAGCTATGGTCCATTAGAATTTGGATTTGCAGCTGTCCGCCTTGTCTGATAGATTATCTTCTTGATAATAAATAGACAAGCATACTTGTCTGACACCTTAACCTTCATTCACAACATTGTGTAGTTGTTGTAAACATTTAAAGAGGACCAAGATGGCTTTTTCCTTGTTTGAGACTAGAATTTTGGTATTTAATCCTTTTTTTGCTTTGCTTTGGTATTTAGACTATTCTGTCCATTTTTGGGACTTATTTAAGCTGGATATTTCGGGATAAGTTTTTTTGTAGACTTATCCAAACTCTAAAGCCTTGTGCTTCATCCACTGACGTTGAGCCGTGACCTAACTATGCCCCTTCATAAGTTTTTTTGTAGACTTATCCAAACTCTAAAGCCATGTGCTTCATCCGCTGACGTTGAGCCGTGACCTAACTATGCCCCTTCCTAAGGTTTTTTGTAGACTTGTCCAAACTCTAAAGCCTTGTGCTTCATCCACTGATGTTGAGCCGTGACCTAACTATGCCCCTTCATAGCGCGACATCGTCAAACTCGCTCAAGAGATTTTTTCTACGTAGATCGCCCTTTTCCCTCGTAATCGAACGGTTGTACACATATATAGCTTGATTGCAAAGTCGGTTATGGAGCTGTCATACTTTTTTCTACGTAGATCGCCCTTTTCCCTCGTAATCGATCGAACGGTTGTACACATATATAGCTTGATTGCAAAGTCGGTTATGGAGCTGTCATACTTTTTTCTACGTAGATCGCCCTTTTCCCTCGTAATCGAACGGTTGTACACATATATAGCTTGATTGCAAAGTCGGTTATGGAGCTGTCATACTGAGTTGAGTTACTTGGGCTTTCTCTTCTTGTGAGGGTACTTCAAAGTCCTGATGAGTTATCTTACTAAATATTAGCTTGATTGAAATGTTGGTTTCTAAGTTGTCATGGGGTGTTAGGTTACTTGGGCTTTTTCTTCTTGTGGTGAGTGTGCTTTAGTACACCAAGGTCCCGAGGTGTGATGCCATTTTCAGTACTCCAAGTTCGTGAGGTCTTATCTTATTGGACTAAGAGTACCTTAATGGTATTTTTTGTTCTTCGTCGCTATCTATTTTGCAAGTTTCAGTACTCCAAAGTCATGAGACTTTATCTACTAAACTGACAGGGTACTTACTTGTTTTTGTTTAGTTTTCTTGGTCGTCATCCTATCAATATTTTTCAGTCTTCTTCTTGTTGTCATAGTTAATAATATCCCTTGAAATGACTTAATCTACCTTAATTCTGAGTGTAGCTGTGGAATAATTAAGAAAAATTTATATTTTATTCGATATGCCACTTCCAAAGAACACCAGATGAGCACAAAGTAAAGTTAACCTTGGCATCTAGCCGAAACTGTCACTCACTTAGCCATATGCAAAGCCACTTACCAATACTTTGATCCGCTTTTAGTTTTGGTGATAAGTACTTTAGCTGGAACTGAATTGGCTTTCAAATATCACTACCTTAAAAAATAGATAAGGTTCAGTCGCCCTAAGTGAGGCAATGGCAAGAGAGTCGGGCGATCGGGCCGTGGAGAGAAGGCCCCCTTCCAAGTAATGCAAGGGGCGAAGCGGATGTTGGCTTTGGCATAATCGAAGCCTTCCAGTGGGCAGAAGATGGACTCAAGAAGCGCTTATAAGGCGGATCGAAAAGGAAAGGAGAGCTGGTGTAAAAAATGAGCACCTAATCATCTCTACTACTTACCAACATGGAAATGGTATGGTACCATATCGGACCAGAAAGGAATCGACGCGCAGGAACTCGCTCTGAGAGAGCGGATTCTCTTTCCTGAGCTTCTAGGGAAGTTAGGTCCCGGGGAGGTCCCCTGGAGGTCTCCGTTTTCTTTTTAGAATAGGACTCACCCAGAGTCTCAGGTTTTGTCTGGGATGAGCGCTGGTAGGGTTGGGGTTAAAAGGGTGATGAGCGGACATGAGTAGGTTGTCATTTAGGCCCCGCCCATTAGACATCCACAAGAAGCTGCCAATTGTAAAGTCTATAAAGGACCTCGACAGCGATGACAGTCCTGGAGTGTCACGAACTTCTCAACACGGGCACAATGCATTGGATACCGAGGTGAACTTTGTGTGTTATAGCTTGTGCTGCAAATTTTGGGTTACCCTCCGTTGGGTCTGTGACTGTTTCGGTCCCAAACTTTTATTCACATTGCTCGCAACCATGACCTGTTCAGGTGTTGTCAACACCAACAAGAAGAACTGGGGGCTCTGAGATTCCAACACCTCAGTATGTGGTTGTGGATTCTTATGAGAAAGATTACACTCAGACCTTTAATCAGCCTTCATCATATCTGCGAGGTCGAGGAGGTACGAGTGGCAGTGGATAACTATCGGAGACATGTGTGAATTTTTTTTTTCCTCTTTATAATGGTTGAACCTCACTTGTATGCTCCTCTGGTTATGCAGCGAGGAATGAATCAACTGAGTATGTGGAGTACGATTTGGATGACGAGGATGAGGATTGGTTGCAACTTCTCAACAATGAACGCAAGATCTTGTCACCTGAGAGGTAGGGAGTTTGTTGTACTCTTCAGATAACAAGATAGCTGAGGGGCTAGAGTTATGGACGGGAAAGTTTGACATTTATCAGACCATCTGCTAGGATATTTTTTACAGAGTGACTGGCCTAAAAGTTTTCTTTTTATTAGGTTCGAGAGCATGTTGTACAGAATGGAGATCATGGATCACAAATCCAGGGAAAGGTCAGGAGTGCCCACAGTGCCTGGCCAGCCGATTCCTGTGGCACTGCCGAAAGAGAGTGCTGTTGAGGTATTGTAAAAGGCTCCAAGGTGTGGCTAATCAGTAGTTGGCAGCTCAGATATGGCTTAGTTCTTTGATCTGGGATGTTTGCACAGAGTAGATTAGCAGTGTGGGAAAGTCTTCTGAGCTTCCACCAAAGTTGGTTCACAACTTCTCCTATGTTCAGGTGTAGCAGCTGACTGAACTGTCTCGGCTTATACAGGCCTTGCGACCACATACTTCAAGACAAGCAGTTCTTGCTGCGGTATATGATTACTGGAGAGCAAAGGTACCTCCCTTTGATGAAGCGCAATGTACTATATATGGAAGACGTGTTTCTTGTTGTAGATGTACTTGTGATGGTGTTTTATTTGTTAATTATATTAAATCTTCAGAGTCGTCTCTTTCCTTCTTATAACAGCGAGAGCGTTGGCAAAAGCCCATCCTTCGTCGATTACAGGTGAGACCTCTATCTCATTGAGCTAATTTCTGGCCTGGCTTTGTAGTTTCTTTGTTCAGATGCATAGAAGTTGCTTGGTTTCACTGGTTGGGAAATATCACAAGCCTCTCAAAGAGTTCAGAGGGCATGTGTCTGGGGTCATCCTCAGTGGTGTCCAATTGTTGTCTGTTGTCATATTAATTCCACAGACGAATCTCTCAGAGTTCTGTGCCAAAGTAAAGCTTTACAAGTGTGGTGAGGGGTCATTGTAGTATCACTCGTTTGGCTATCAAAAGGGAAATTGCATAACCTCCGTCATGCTCACTGCAGCCACCCCCACCGGTGAACGACACAAATCCGTTCAATGTATTTAGGCCACGAGAAAAGGTCCATCGGCCTCATACTCGCCGTGTAAGTCTTTGTTGGTGAAAAGCTTGTATGAATACTGTGCTCAGGATAAAATTGCCATGATTCATTCAAAACAAGGCTCTCTCTATACTGACCTGGCTCTCCACACTTCAGATGCAGAGACGGGAGAATGATGTACAATCCTTTGAGAAACTTCGTCAGGTAGTTTATCTTGAGTATGCCTGAGTTCGTTGTTGAGTTCTTTCTTCGAGTGATGGCGTGTCGCAGTTTACGTGAGATTTTTGTGTTGATCCAGGTACGGCGCAACTTGGAGCATGCTCGGGATTTGGTGCAGTTGCTCCAAAAGGTGTGACAACGTCATTGTAAAACTTATGGGCAGTTGTTTTTCAGTCGAGGGGCCATTTTCTCAATTTTAAATCTCTGTGTTGCAAGCTGTAACTCTTTGATTGTACAGACCTGAAGTGTAACATGTGATTTTGGCTCAGAGGGAGGAGAAGAAAAGAGAGCTGGTGGAGTGTGAGGTGATGTTGCAAAAAGGCCAGATAAGGTCAAGGGTAGGTATCCGTGGTGCAGCAAAGGTTTGGGTTCCTTTGAGTGACAAAGTGGTTATTTCTACTCCAGCTAGTATTTATGTTTGGTTGGTGGTTGGTATGCAGCATGATGCTCGTCAAGATGAGGATGGCATCATCAACAATTCGATGCTGCCTCCTCTGCCCCAAAAGTTGAAGCACACAGATGATTATTTGTTCAAGAGCAGGACCAACAATGCAGCTGGTGCCTTGGACCAGATCAACGGGCACACTCGCATGCGGACTGCTTTTGATGTGTCGCCACCTGCCACTGATGGTGCTGTAATGGCAGAGTCGATGGATCAGCTGAGACGCAAGCGCAAGAGGAGGCGATTGCCTCAACAGCGCGGCAGACCTGCAAAATCGGTAAGTTGTCTTGCATCCATTCAGCAGTTGTCATGTGGGACTCAGGTCCCGCGGCCTGTGGTTATTAAATTGGGAGTAATGTGAAAATGTGCAGATGGCCAAAATGGAATCTTTGGACCCTGTATTATTGTTCACACAACCCTTAGACCCAGAGAAATTAGCAGCTGCTGGGATAAAGCCCCCGTTGGACCCTCCTGTGCAGAATGGTTCAACCAGAGTCCCAACCTGCTGGCATGGTAGATATGGTCGTGGGGGCCGAATTATCTTTGATCGTTGGAACTTTAAGAACCGGACGCCATTAGGTAGCAGTCCTGTACCATTTTCTCCCAATCCTGTACCATCAGCTTTAGAGAGGTTTCATTCTCCACCCCCTCCCAGGCTGGGTGTAGAAGGAGCGGCTGAACCTCCAGGCATGGATACAAATGCTGCTGCGATCCCTGACACTCTGCAAGTATGATTTGACACTCCCCCAATTTGGTAAGCCTGTGGAAGTTGCCGAATCTAGAAGTAGGCTGCAAAGGGCTCCATGCTTTGTTCTCCTCCATGGCCTCTGTGTCGAGTCAGAGCATGTTCCTGCTGTATTAATAGCATGTACTCTGCATTTTGTTCTGTTGGGGGTTTCATGAAACCTCCAGCTCCGAAGAGGGGCGTTACCTTTTTTTCTCTCATCCCTCCTCCAGGTGATCAATGATTTTGAGAGCACACATCGTGGAGCTCGTGCCTGGTCCGGGAGTGGCTTTAGGTGGGAAATTGGCATGATCCATTTTCTGAACAGAAGTTTTGTTTAATTGCTACCTACCTACCTACCTACCTACTCGATTCATTTCTGCAGTACATTGTACATATGGATAAGCAAGATGCACTCTTGCATTGCAGTTGTTGAAGTTACTTAGTGCATGACGGTATGCACTTTTCTTCTGCCTAGGTACCTACTCTGTTTCTCTCCTGTTTCTCCATTTCCTTTTGTTCTTCACATCTGGGTCCAGTCCAACGCCAAAATCGCAGCAACAGGATAACCAGAATGATTAGGGGACAGCCGTCTTAGCAGCTTACCAGAGGTAACGGCCAGACCGCTTGCCCAGGTCCATTCTGAGTGAGTACCACTGTGTGCATATGCCAAAAGTAGTGTAGAAAATCCGTGGAGAAAGTCTAAGACGGTCATCCCCGTCATCAATTAGATACCCTATCTTCCAGCGCCACCCGTAGTGACACTGAGATAACAGAAAGCGCAAGACTGGCGTCCAGGTTCGGTTCACCGTCTAGGAGAATGATGCTGGATTTGGCTGCAACAGGGGGCTAGAGTTGGGCTGTCCTGGGATCAAGTTGGAGCAGCCATGGCTACTTTGATTAAGCTCCCGAGCTACTGTTGTGTGCCGGCCTCTCTGCCTAGAGGCTTGGCGGCACGTGGGACACTGGTCGGGCCATATTCCCGTGGCCGCCGCTCTTCCCTCTCCACCTCGACACTGCATCTCCGCAGCGGGCCAAACAGAAACATTCACCAAGTTGAGTCCTCTCAGCCTGGTATGTCCTCTTGGCACACCGTGCATTAATTCACTGCCAGTGTAGGCATCTTGCTCATGAAGGCACGCGCGGTCTGCAGAGGTGAGGAGAAGGTGGCGGCCCAGGGCGCAGGTAGAGGAGAAGGAGCAGGATATGGAAGCGGACGAGGAGTGTGAGCTGGTGAGCGGGTCGGAGGTGAAGATCGGTCGGATAGGGGCGTTCTTCGTGCAGGCACTCAAGAACAACAACGGGCTCGGGGTGGTGGTGCTCTCGGATGTGTTTGGACACCAGGACACCGACACACGGGCGTTCGTGAACGAGCTGGCGTGTTTCGGCTACAACGTTCTGCTGCCGGACCTGTTCCGCGGCGTGCCCTGGTCGGAAGAGCGGGACAAGTCCGAGTACGAGGACTGGCGGAGCCTGCACCCGCGGGAGCAGGTGGAGGAGGACATAGACGCCGCCACCAACTGGCTGAACCAGGAGCTGTCCGGGGGTAGCGACAAGCCGGACAAGCTCGCTCTTGTTGGCTTCTGCTTCGGCGGGGGCCGGCTGATCGAGACCCTGGCGAGAGACGAGCAGGGAAGATTCGGGGCCGCCGCTTTCTTCTACGGGACCAGGTTCGACTCGGCCCTGGCCGCCCGGATACGGATCCCTCTACTGCTCATCGCGGGGGATGGTGATCCCCTGTGCCCTGTGGAGGTTGTGCGCCAGCTGGAGCAAGCTGTGCCCGGGTCGGTGGCGAAGGTCTACACAGGCAGAGGCCATGCGTTTGCCCATCGGCCCAAGTCCGTGGACGAAGATGCCGACCTGGACGATGCTGTCACCACTCTCAGGCATTGGCTGCATGAGAAGCTGGTAGTACCTGCACAGGAACAGGAAGAGCCAGTTGTTGAGGTGGTGGGTGAGCAAGGGCTGGATTTCTAAGCAGGCTGTCGTCGTGACGTCTCCAAGTCTCTACATACTTCTGGCAAGCACGTTGCAACGTTATCTGTGCCTGGTCATTTCTGTCTAAGTTGGTCAACCTCTTGTTCCTTTGTCCTTATCGCAAGGAATCCAAAATAGGAGGAAGCCTATGCAGCTCGTTGTCGGTGAAGTGTGAACCATACATGGCTTTGCCATGCAATCCTGGCTTACCATAAGGTCCAGGTGTCTGCCTCCGTGTCACTCCATGGGTCTTCAAAATCAAATGGTGGAAAGCTTGCCAAGCAGGTGTCTGTGCAAGCCCTGATTCATGAGGGGGCGTGGTCTAGGTCACTCCATACCTGGTCCGCAAGGCCTCAATACTCTTTTCAAGTGACTTCAGCAACTCCGGGAGGGCCGTCTTGCTGACTGAATTATGCAAACAAGGACTCGTGAGCTGACCGACAGTGTCGGCAGGCCATTTCGTGTAAATAAAAAAGGCAGAGTCTTTCGCAGAGAGCAATAATTGTAAGGCAGCTTGCCTGGAGGAGAGCTTAGAGGACCCTTACAGTGCGATTGTGCTTCTGCCAGGACCGATTCACAGGTCACCTGCGGGTAGGTCCGTAGCTCAGTGTCAGGCCGTGTTCAAAGAAACGGTTACTCTGCCTGACTGTGGTCAGGTGCATGCAAATTTGAGAATACTTTCTTCTGGATCATGCTATGAAGGACACAATGTTAATAAATAATGTGGAAGGTTCGCTCGAGCCGTGGAAGTTTTCAGTACTGGAATAATGTTTCAGCTGACGATTATCATGGCATGCTGGTAGCAACTTGCAAAGCAAGACTGGACATCCAGACAAGTACTTACCCGGATTTCATTCAGGTCCTCTATAGCATCTGCCGTGAATTCCTTCTGCTCACGATCCACATCCTCCGCAAGTTTGGAGGTAGAGTGCAAATCCAGCTGCAGGAGATTTGAAAGGCCAGGCCATAGAATCGGAAAGCTAATACAATAGCACGCACGGACAAAGGAAATCGTAGTGACAAAAGTTGCATGCACCTTTATCTTCTTGGAAAGACGCGCGGTAGAGGCAGCCAAGTCTTTTACAAAAATAGAATGGCTGTTGTCGGCTTCATTTCTCATATCTTCAATCCCGGCGAGGATGCTCGTCCTGAGCTCCGAGACATCCATCACTTTCCCGGTAAGTACCTTCCCGGCAGGCGCCGAGGCAGGGCTGAGAGGCGCGCCGGGCGAGATCGGCAGCGGCTTGGCGCCCCGAGCTCGGCGAGCACGGGCACTCATCGAGGCGCCGATGCGTCCGTGCAATTGCAGCAGCGCAGCAGGACTGCTTCACGGGATCTGTACAGCGGAATCCTATCAGCGCAACGTGCAAGCCTGGCGAAAATCTGACATGAACCAATGCGCGGCAGCGCAGAGAGCACAGAAGAGCGGCATCGATCAGAGCAGAAGCAGAGGCGAGGGCAGACAGCATGACAGACCTGAGAGGCTACTGCGCTCTGGCGCACAGTGCAGAAGTGCACACGAGCCATGGATGCTCCAGGGACTGCAGTGCACTGTGCCACGCTTGAGGTGTGAGCTTGAATCGCCACCGTACGTGATCGGGCCACGTGTGGCGCGAGGACAGGGTAGATGAGAGCGGGTGAGTGGAGGACTCAGGAAATATGAGTGCTTATAGCATTATAGGAAAGACGTGATTCCGGACGTGGGACAGTCGGCCCGTTTCGGGCCGCATGGCAGAGCCATAATGGGATAAGCATGGAGTGGCCCTGCTGGGCTATGCGTTTCAGTGGCACATGCAAATCGGGCCCACGAGCACGGCCCCCGCACAGCCTGGCGGGCCGGGCCGGCCCGTTTCGGGCCGCACTGTATTCCGTTTGCGGCCGCGGGGCCGGGGCCGGGACCGGGCCGGGCCGCGCAATGCGACTCAACTGAAGCCGGAATATTCTGAAACTGTCATGGATTGGGCGCGTCGGGTATAAAATCGCAAGCAGCCGGGTCCCAGATCATGTCATGTCTGGATCGTGGAGCCTCGCTGCTGCTGTGTGCGGTTCTTTGCTGCTGGGCCTGCTTTCTGTTGCTTGCAAGCAAGCAAGCAAGCCTGCCTCGAGCGTGTCTGGAGTTGCGTGTTATTCCATCCTGCATTGCTGCTGTTTCGTCACCGGTCCTCACCCGCTTGCTGTTTTATGTGTTTGCTGCCTCGTTTTCTTCAAGTTGCGGCGTCCTGTGTAGAAGAATGCGCTGGAGGTTTTTGTGATGCAGAGTTGTGGGAAACAGTGTGGACGGGACTGTTTTCCTGACGACGTTTGTATGACTTGGCTGTTGTGTGTGTTGCTCACGTCGCTGCAACCTTAAGCTTGCCTCGTTAGCTGCATTGGATGTCCACACAGGTGGGATGTGATTGAGGACGTCGGTGTTGCATGATATCGAAGCTTGTGCAGGGCAGAGCGCGAGTAGCTTCCCGGAAGTTCTCGTCCACGGCCAGTGGCCCTCTTGCGACTGATTCTCTTTACTCTTGCTCACACCTCAAGGCTTGATATTTTTTCCTGCGCCCGGGCTCCAGCAGCAGCCGGGTCCTGGCCACGGACAGAATCATCCAGCCTTGAGTTGTGGGCGAGCGTAAACTGGAACAGTGATTTGTAGTGGTGGACGCGCTTGGGAATCACGTCTCGCTTCTCATTCTTGTTTGCTGAAGACTTGCGGAGGGCCCGGCGTCACGACTCACGGGTGGAGCCTGATGCGAGGAATATCGACTTCCACTCCCGGTGTCGCAGAGGATTTTTTTCTTTATTCCTAGATATGTACACATTTCAAAATCTAATGTGGTCAGGCATCGGATAGGTAGGCAGACTGATTGGCTGCTTGGTTCCCTTGTAGGCAGTTATGTTCTGTACGAGAAGCAGGCGATAGGCTGCAGCGTAGATATGTGATTCTGTTCTGTTGCCTACGTGAGTAGGGAAAGGTGTGATGAATGTTCGCACGTGGTGCAACATTGTGGAACAAAATGCGTATATGTACATGAAGGCTGCAGACGAAAGCTTTATTCCATTCGAGAAAGTGGCGGACACCTTGTGGGTGAGTGATAAATGATGATGCGTGTACATCGTATTCAAGTGTAGGTGGTCCGAGCCTCGCTGGGAATCTCATGTCTCAGTGAAGTGGAAGAAGAGCAGCCGCTTCACGTCATTGATTGAGTTAAGTGCAGCAATAAACTTGTGAAATTGTTTTGCACGAAATTCCGCTCCCGCCAATTGCAAGCCAGGGGCATGGGGCCCTCCCTCAGTTTGAAGTTCTCAACTTGCTGCTAGCTGCCTTGTTCGGCAGTGTTCCACAGTGGCAAGTTCTGCAACACAGGAAGAAAACAAACCACTTGTCAAATGGCTCAGTCCATGTGCCATGTGCCATGTGCCTTTCGCTTTGCCTGCCTTGCCTTCCTCCTAATTAATTAAGAGGAAGACCGCAACAACGAAAAAAAGCAAGACATGGATGACAATTACCTACTGCTGCCCCGGAATGAAGCATGGTAGAAGCCAGGCAAGGGTATGGGAATTGCTGCTACTTTGGAGGGAAGGAAGGAAGGAAGGGAAGCAGAAGGAAAAAGAATAAGAAGAGGGAGTGATCAAGAGCAGGTCCAGACGGAGCAGAAGGTGACGGGCTGGTTCTTCCACAAGAGCACGGCGCAGTCCATGTCGAGGAGCAGGTCCCACTGCGAGTCGTATTTCCTGAGAACAGCCCTTGCATTATCCAGGACGTCCTCGCTGAGAGCGGCGGGCGCGAAGGCAGCCCGGTGCATCCTGGCCACCCAGCCGGCGTGGGGCTCGTTGCGCTCGATCCTGGTGAGCCCGTCGCAGGCGACGGCGTTGAGCATCATCATCCCGGCCTCGTACTCCACGATCTGCCGCTCCTCACTGGCCTTGCCCTTATACGACGCAGCGTTGGAGTCGAAGAACCGCCAGAAAAACGACGCCACATGCGGAAACCTGGCAGCAAACTCGGGCGCGAGGTGCGGGCAGTCGTTCTCGCTGAGCACCATCACCAGAGGCCGCAGCGAGCGCAAAACCCCGAGGAACGAGTCCCTAGCCGAGGGCCCGCACACGGCCTCCTCGCTCAGCGCGTGCAGCCGGAACTGCGCGCACACGGCCAGCGCCTCCTGCTCCCGCAACCCCAGCGCGGCCTGGCTCAGCGCCAGCAGCGGCCCGATCACCGTGTTGATCTCCACCTGCAGGCCCATGAACTTGGCGAACCTCTCGAGGCAGAGCAGGAACTCGGACGACGCGGACGGCACGCCCTGGTCCATCACCAAGGTGATGCGCAACAACGTCGGCGGGCCCGCCGCCCGGGTCGCCAGCGCCTCCATGAGCGTCGGCCACTGCGTCCCCAAGCTCACCCCGATGTCCACCACGTGCACCCGGTGCTGCCCCTCCATGGCCTCCAGCAGCGCCCCGTTCCCCACCGCGTGACCCAGCTGGTGCCAGGGGCTCACATCCTGGAACTTCAACAACGCCCGATGCACCGCCTTCGGGGTGAGCGAATTGAACCCCTCCAGCCCGTTGTAGTAGCTCGCGGACGTTGCCTCCCCCGCCCCCGTCACCCGGCAGAAGAGCGCCTTCAGCCCGTACGCCGCCAGGCGCTGGTTCGCATCTCCGGTAAAGCTGGCCAGATCATTCAGCACCCACATTAGGTGCTGCGTCCGCACCGCATTGTTCCCGGCTATGGCCGCCGCGCACTGGTTCAGCAGCTGCTCGGCCCACCGGCTCTCCTTCTCCCGCTCCCTGTCCCTTTCCTTCTCCCGCTCCTTCCCCTTCCCCTGCGCCTGCCCCTGCCCCTGCCGGCCATCCCGCCGCTTCCCGGACCCCGACCCGGCCGAGGGCGGGGACCCGGAAGCCTCCCTGGCGGCGGCCTCGGGCTCGGGCGGCTCCGGGGCCTCCATCTCGGTCACGGAGCGCAGCCCGGGCTGCCCCCCGTCCAGCACGTCCGCCCAGAGGTCCTCCTCCAGATGCATGCCCGGGAAGGCCTCCAGGAAGGACCCCCGTCCGAGGGCGCGAAGAGGTCGGAGTAGAAGCCGTGGTGGTCCGTGAGCGCCGCCGGCTCCTCCATGGCTGCGGCCGGGAAGCGATCGGGGTGCGATTGGAGTGCGGGAGTGCGGGGAGGCGGGGGCGCAATTCCTTCCTGGCGCGGGGACGGGAGGGGCCCAGGTCCGACGCTGGGCCCAGGGAGGAGGAGGAGGGGGCGTGGCCGAGGCCGAGGCCGAGGCCGAGGCCCTGCAGCCCGGCAACGCCTCCCGCCAGGCCGCAACACCGCAGCCTTGCGCGGGCACGGGACGGGGAGAAGGAGCCAGGACGCCATGGAATGACCAACTCCACCGACAAGATTCCTTTGACTTAAGCTAAATGAGGCCATCCGTTTGTCACCAGATTCTTGCTGCCCTGTCGTTTCCCCTGCACCCACTCGCCTAACTTGCTCCCAAAAATGCATCCGTCCGCCTTGCTCTCTCAACGCCTCCATGTTCCGCGCCGCGCTTCTCCCCGCGCACTTCCTGCCGCCACTCGAGGGAGGGAAGAAAGGAAAGAAAGCAACAACAGCAACATCCACGCGTCACGACTCGGACTGCGCATGACGCTGGCTGGCTGCACGTCTCGGGACCGGGACCAGGACAGACCTTTTGAGTTTCATATTGTTGATACCTCAACAGTATTGCACCTCGTCTTCTTCACCGTCACGTGCCCGCCCTAAACCCTAACACCTCTTGCAGGAACAGGAAGGAGCGTTCGGAAAGGAAGCTCTTGCACGCTGTTTAGGTCGAGCAAGGGCGTGCAGGTTACTGTAATTGATGGACAGTGTAGGAGCACAGGACAAGTCCTGCTTCATGCGCGGGAACGCTGCTGCCCGAAGAGCACTGCTTGGAGGCTGTGAAGGGAGTGGGGCGCCGTGACCAGGTGCGGAGAAGGGGAGACATGGCGTGCAGCAACGGCAGGACATTCCTTCCTGCGCTCGCACTGCGCGTTTGTGCGCTTTGGTGAAGGAAGAAGGAAGCGGGGACTACTTTGGGGCTACCAGGATGGGCTGCGGCATCTTTCGCAAGGACAAGCGACCAGCTCTGTTTACGCATGTGTTGAAGTGTGCATGTGTGCATGGAGCGGGGATGTCATGGGCCCCCTGCTGCTGAACATCTGGAGTGGGAACAACATCGGTTACATCCATGCCTCCACTGCCTCATTCTTCGGTTTGGCACACCCTTGGCTTGTCTAGAAGTGGTGTACCGTGGACGTGGGGATCCCAGCTGCGTGCTGAAGCTCGGGAAGGAAATGGAATGTTGCAGTAGGTAAATCCAGACGTGGCAGCAGGCACAGAACGTAACGGGACCCGGGGGTCAGTTGAGTACACTACGGATTTCAAAGGAGAGTTGCATCCGAAAATGGTGAACGGAGCCGGTTTTTTTTATGAACTACGTAGGGGCTACGTTTCCGTGTTCGAACCTGCTCACTGACACCGCAGGAGTTCACATCATTCCCGTTTCTTACTCATCTGACTTTGACTGGGTGGCATGTTTCCCACGTGTATACATTTTGTGAATGCCTCGAGAGGAGAAAGTGGAAGAGATTGAAAATCTATCTACCCGAGAAAGTGGAGATATTATAAAAAAGAAGAGATAGGAAAATCGTCTACCCGGAGCCGATGGGCAACAACCATTAAAGGGCTAAGGACTGGAGGGCTAGCCCCGAATGTCGATCCCGAAACTACCAACCTTGTATGTCGTTGTCAGAAATAAGAAAAGGTCTACCTACGACTGGTACCGCTGATACCGCATTGCCTATGGTTGTTGCCATCCTGTAAGTAACATTGATCAATATCCTCTACAGGGCGATGAAAATCCGCTGTCGTAATAAAGCCACCACGGAGCAAAGGAGGAGACACAGTGATTGCGCATGAAAGAACCAAGTCAGTTCTCAAATGAGACTCAGACGCCTAGTTTATACATTTGTCAGCGTTGCGCACTCCGTGAATCTAATGTAACATCCTTACACCGTAGTTCCACTGAGTGCTTGAGAATGAACATATGTTTCATGCGTATAGTGTCCAATGTAATATGATGCCTTTGCCTCTGGACTAGAAGAAGCCGAGACTCTGTGTGCCACATTCTAATCCCAACTTCAATCTCAGGTCCTCCACCAACATAGAGGGCTGAAAATTAGCAAGAGAGGGAACGAACTAGAAATGTGAGAAAACGCCCGGATCTCTTCTCCATCTCGCTACATGAAAGCCAAGCGGAAGATGAATGATGCAACGTTCTGCCTTGGTGCATTTGCATTTCGTACTTTCCAAGTCAAAGTCCGTCTTAGACTATGTCCAATGTGCGATCTACTTCTCTGTTGTTAGGATTTTCCTCCTCTCAGCAATGAGGTTTAAAATATGTTAGAGATCCATTACGATCGGGAATCCTAGAAAGGTAATGTGGAAGAAATTAGCTAATGATCAAACTTAGTATAAACATGTGACGAACCGGATCCTCTAATAAGGTAGCAATGGAACTAATAGGCAAAAAAACATTGAAATGCATGCCTCCCAAAAACACGATGACAAATCGCTGCCTCATCTGGAGATCAGGTCTGCTCCACTCATAACTATTCCCATGACTCCAAAAGAAGCTTACAAACATACCGGGGTTCCACTATTAGCTCTTATGCAACTTCACCAATTGTTGTTCTAACCGCCGCTCGTGGATTTTTAGCGCTATCGCGCACTGTTGTGTGCTTGTGTCGCATCGCTCAAACTATTGATTGTGACTATTGCGGTACTCTTGACAAGTATCATAGGCTCCACGTGGATCGCGGATATCCTATGCAACTGAGACCAAGGTGGTTGCACAACCACATAATTATAAACAAAGAGAGAAATATCCCCCCACGAGTGATGAAGAGAAACATTCTGCTGAGAAACAAAAATTGTTGGAATGACTGATTGATTAGGCCACACCAATCGTGAAGCCTGCTCCCATGTTGGGTGCATAGCCTTACTTTTTAGGATTTGTTTACCTGTAAGCCTTCCACGCTCTAAGCTGCTATCTACGTAAATCACCAAGCTAATGTCTTATCTAAGTAATCTTGCATAAATCTCTTTTGTTTCTATTCCTACTGCTTCCATGCTTTAAGGAGCATTGGATGTCGTAAATAATTTAAGTAATCACATTAGGACATCAAAACATTGTTGTTTGCAAATTAGAAGCTACATGTCATCACGACATTGCAGGCAACAAAATAATGCGTGATGACATTGCAAGCAATCAAATGTACATTCAACCATGAAATTTAGATCAAAGTTGAAGAAATTCAACAAGAATAAAAATATTATGGATCTTGCATAAATATAAGTTAATCTGTTGCATCCTCATCAATTGCTACTATAGATGCAAGTCATACTTCCAAACTTAGAAGGTCAGTCTATAACATATTGGCTCTGCAGTTATCTGATTTTTGTGTGCATTTTTTGGCAATTTCAAACTTCATGCCAAGCCATCATTTTAAAATTTCCTTCAAGTAGGAAGCTGGTATTGTAACAAATGAGACGCACATAAATTAAACCTTAAACCAGCTTCTCAATGTCTCCGGTAGCTTAAGATTTATTCCTGAACTTCCATAATTCCCGGCACCTTTACAACTCATAATTGTTGCATGGCAGGAACCCTAGTAACCACTTCAGAATTACTTATACGGCCAAGATGTACCTAACAGCTATTTTATTTGCATCGAAAACAAACAAATTTGTTTTTGCACCGATCACGGAAAATTAGTAGTTTTGAAATTGTCGGTCCAAAATTGGTTAACCCAACTTTCAGCTCTTTTTTTTCCTCCATGAACGCATTCACAAACTTTTTCAATAATAACCTCATTATCCATCCTCTAGCTTCAATGTTTATTCTCACATTATATTTTTTCTGATAGATTAAAATTTATTTTTAATAGACTTTGATAATCTAACTTTTCATTTTTTTTCCTCCATGAACGCATTCACAAACTTTTTCAATAATAACCTCATTATCCATCCTCTAGCTTCAATGTTTATTCTCACATTATATTTTTTCTGATAGATTAAAATTTATTTTTAATAGACTTTGATAATCTAACTTTTCATAACCTTTGACATAAGTATGGCATACCAAAGGGGACAGAGGGGATGGGACATTTTTTTTTTCGCGAAACCCATGCAAGGCGTGGGGATCTTGAGGAATATACCCTACATTCCAGACGGTTTCTTTGAGCACATGCCCACATGGCCGCTTTGGCGCCTAACCAAGAGCTGCCAAGCACCAAAGGGGACACACACTTTCAGTCCAAACCCTAAGTTTGGTTTAAATGTTTTGTCCTTCCAACTTTGAAAACAAAGAGCCGGACCGAAACTATGTTTTCAAGTTTTCCACACTTCCTCCTGCGATTAAGTTTTCTTTGATGCTATCCATAAGCAAATCCTAACCCGCCCGCGAGCCACGCAATGTGGTTGCCCTTAAACGGCCCGGCCATGGGCTTGCAAGGCAATGACGGCGAGGGCACGCCCATTGCGAACCCCGCACACGCCGCGCGTGTCCGTGTCTTCTTATCTAGGGACAATGGATTCTTGTTTGTAGGGTTTAGGGTATGCGTTGCGGCCTGCTAGCGGATCCACCTCCACGGTGGAAGAGGGATGGGTGGCCAATTGGGTAGACCCATGCCTTATTCTTCCATATCACGGTATACATGAAGGGCATCACGCACACGTGGTGAATTCCCTCCTATTATGCAAGTCTAGGTAACCACATCCTCGACCAAGTCTATGAAACACTCCTGGCCGTCCTCCAATCGCCACCCTTGGCATACATATTCACCACAATGGTCGGCACAAACACGCCGCCATGGCGGCAAGAACCCACCACCACCGCCACCCAACAACCTCGCCAAGAACGGATAGGCGCAAGAGCCGAAATTTTATGAAGGGGTGCATTGATCAAAAAGGATGTCCACCGCACACATCGCAAAATTGCGGCTAGCATCCAACCCTATCTCCTCTGCCTTCCTAAGGCGCATGCTTCGCCCCTATGCAAAACCTACTGGTGATGCAACTCGAGCACAAGGGATGACGGCCGCCTACTTCCCTCGTCCTCCATGCGCTTCATCTGCGGAGAACCTTAATTGTGCCTCCATGGCCTGACGGCCGAGCATTCCATGTTCATCGCTCTCCTTCTCCATGGGGAGGCGCCCGCCTCCTCCAGGGGCGTCCGGGCATTGGGCGTCGGAGGCACCCGCCGCCCGCGCTTCCCGCGGACACGTGTCCGACTGTAGTCGCGCCTCCCCTTGTGCTCGCCTCCATGAGTTGGGGTTGGGCGCACTCGCTCTCCTTCTTCTTCCGACATGGCCTCCGCTCCCCCGCCGTCAGTGCGTTGCTCCCCCCTCCTCCTCCTCCTCCTCCTCCTACAGTGTGCCGGATGCTCCCTCCACCAGTGAGCTCGCGCCGCCTCCGCTCCTCCTCCCCGCCTCCCGAGCCTCGCCCCGCCTATCGCCATGGCGCTCGCCCACGCCGAGATGCCGCCACCGATGGAACTGGTTATTCCTCCCATAAGCCTTCCTCAACCGGATGGCGCCCACTCCACTCCTGCGATCGCCGCCCCGCCGCCATGGCTCGCCTCCGCTCGGGCATGGCGGCGGCGTCGCCCCCATCCGCCTTCCGCATCCCCGCCTCGCCATCGCTAGGCCCTCCGTCGGCCTCGGCGGCGGCGATCATCGCTCGCCGCCACCATGCTCCACCTCCGGCTCGGGCATGGCGGCGGCGGAGGCGCCGCCGCCACCGCCATGCCCGAGCTCGGCCTCCGGCTCGGGCGCGGCGGCGTGAGGCCTGCCGCCATCCCTCCTCCCCTCGGCCTCGGGCGGCGGTAATCGCCTCGCCGTCCTCAACGACCCCGTCCCCAAAGGCGGGGTTGCCTTCCTCCTCGGCGCCATGCTCCGCCTCCTCCTCCTCCTCCATCGCTGGGAGGCGCCTCGCCCCGCCATCGCTGTGGGAGGGCAACCGCCCCTCCCGCTCCTCCGCCGCCATGGCTCCTCCGCCGAGCCCACCGCCTCCTCCATCACCATGGGGAGGCGCCCTCCCCGCTGCTCGCCCTGGGTCCCCGCCTCCGCGCCGGGAGGCCACGGCCCCTTTCCTTCGAGGCGGGCGCCTCGCCTCCCCCGCCTCCATCGCCATGGGGAGGCGAGTGCCTCCCCCGCCTCCATCGCCGCCCCGCTGCCTCCGCCTCGCCCGAGAGGCCAGCTGCCCCTTTCCTTCGAGGGCGGGCGCCTGCCTCCCGCCCGCCTCCATCGCCATGGGGAGGCGGTGCCCTCCCCGCCTGCCCACTGCACAGGCCCCCGCCTCCACCGCCATGCCCGAGCTCGGCCTCGGCGGCGCCTCGCCTCCCGCCCGCCTCCATCGCCATGGGGAGGCACAGTGCCCTCCCCTGCCGCCGCCATGGGGAGGCAACCCGCCTCCATCGGCGGCGCCTCGCCCCGCCTCCTTCTCCATGGGGAGGCGGAGGCGCCTCCCCGCGCCCGCCCCTGCCGCCTCCATCGCCGGAGGCCACGGCCCCTTTCCTTGGAGGGCGGGCGCCTCGGCCTCCCCGCCTCCGCCTCCATCGCCATGGGGAGGGCACGGTGCCCTCCCCCCTGCATGGGGCCCCGCCTGCCGCCTCCATCGGGGAGGCGCCGCCTCGCCCCGCCTCCTTCTCCATGGGGAGGCAGTGCCTCTCCCCGCCTGCCGCCTGCCGCCGCCCCGCCCATCGCCGCCGCCCATCGCCATGGGGAGGGCGCCCTGCCCCTCGCCTCCCCCGCCTGGGCCGCCGCCCCGCCCGCCTCCCGCCATGGGGAGGCGCCCGCCATGGCTCGCCCCCAATGCCTGCCACCGCCATCGTCAGCGGCAGCGGAATAGGGAGCGTGGCCTCCACCATGGCTCCCGCGTCCGCGTCGCCTCCGCCCTCCCCGCTTGCCGCCACCACCGCGATCCGCTCCTCCTCCATCGCGTTTCGCCCTTCCACGCCCGAGGTGCCCTTTTTTCTTCACTCCCCCCCTTCCGCGCCCTTCTACGCTCCCTACTTTCCAATTGCGATGCACTTCCTGGCTGGCTGCCTCGGTGTCGACGTTGGCGACTCCGCGTGTCCTCGCAACCTGGGGTTCCTATTTCGCAATGAGGTCTGCCGTTGTCTCTGGCTGCCATGGCCCGATTCGGGCCGCCCATTTCGCAGTCCCAATTTGCCGCCTCCATCGCCATGGGGAGGCGCCCGCCTATCGCCATGGGGAGGCGGTGCCCTCCCGCCCGCCGCTGCCGCCACCGCCGATCATGAACTCAATTGTCCACCACCCGATTCGATTGCGGCCGGATGGCAACCATAAAATTTTGTCTCTCGCTTTGTCAACCCTTTTGGCCCTCCTTATGTTCGGTGTGTAACCGCCAACTCTGTCCTCTTCACATGACACTCGCGGTGGGCGTATACTGATCGCCCAAAACACATCACTATTCACAATCATGATTTGGGGTTTCCATTATTTGGGGTTTAGTCTCGTCCACATAAGCCGCGGTCCACCGATTACTACCATTGCCACTCACACCATGGCAAGCTCATAAGCGTGATCGCATAGCAAGCAAAAATATAACAGACAAGCGTGTAGGTTTTCCTAGACCCTTCCTCGGCTGCACCTCCGACACCGCCTCCAACGTCCTCCCGTCATCCATGCCACTCCAAGCCTCCTCCTCCTCCGCCTTCCGTTCCACAGCCATCCGCTTGGGCTCGTCTGCCGCTTCCTTGCCCTTTGTCCCACCGGATCTTCACCTCCTCGGCGGCCACAGGCACACTGGGCGACAACCGCCCCTTTCGCTCTCTACCGTGTCTTTGTTATCGTTAAAAGCGCACGAAAGTCCTCCTTGACATTCCGCACCACCTCCTCGGCGTTCCACTAGCCACTGCGAGGCAAACCTCCGCTTCCATTCCAAGGATGTGCGCGCCGGAAAGCGATTGCACCGTTCCGGCGCCATCGGCCGAGCACGCGCACCACTACGCAGCTCCTTCCTCTCCATCCATCACACTTGCTGTTCGTCCACCGCGTTCCGCACACCCTACACCGTGTCTGAAAAGCGGGAGGTGTCCACCGCACGCATAATCACCTGCACACCATTGGCCCGAACAACACCGGGGTGGCCGCGCAGCGCGGCCACTACCCGTTCTATGCACCACTCGTCGGCCGCATCTGATGTCTCCGCCCCTTCCGCCATTCTTCGTCGGCCGCTTCCTCCTTCTCTTGCCCTTGGTATGTGCAAGTTTGTTCTTCCAATCTCACCATGATCGGGACTGGCATCCCAACGTTCACCTGCCGCTTCGTAGGGGAACCCACCGGACGGGACGGGTGTGCCGCTGCCGTTCCATGCCGCTTCTCTCTCGAACTGCACACCCCTCACAACAAATCGCCATGTATGTAGCCAACTACTTGGGGCGCAGGGTTACTGTCTCCCCATACATTCCGGCTATTCCACGTGATTTATACACCACCCGATCCCCCTCACTTTCAAAGACCAAGGCATGCGGTCACTTCTACCAAAGGCCAGGAGGTTTTCAATCATTCATGTAAATAACATGTCATATATGGGAAAGAAACATCGGGGAAAAAGGAGGCAAGTTGTTCCATGCATCTGGCCAAAGTTCCTTCGCCATAGGCCAAGGAACTTTGTCCGGTACATGGAACAACTGCCATGTCGCAAGTTGTTCCTTGGGAAAAAGCTGAAGCCAACTTTTGCACCATCATGTAAAAAGTTCACCCTCCTCCAGCATATATAGACTTTTGTTATTTAACTTCCTTTCAAAGACCAAGGCATGCCGTCTCACTTGTTCCAAAGGCCAAGGAGGGTTTTCAATCATTCATGTACATAACATGTCACATGCGAAAGAAACTTGGGAAAAAGGCAGTTGTTCCATGCATCGCCAAAGTTCCTTCGCCATAGGCCAAGGAACTTGCATGGAACAACTTGCCCAGTTGTTCCTTGGGAAAAAGCGGAAGCCAACTTTTGCACCATCATGTAAAAGTTCACCCTCTTCCAGATTTATAGACTTTTATTATTTAACTTCCTTTCAAAGACCAAGGCATGCCGCCTCACTTGTACCAAAGGCCAAGGAGGGTTTTCAATCATTCATGTACATAACATGTCACATGCGAAAGAAACTTCGGGGGAAAAAGGAGGCAGTTGTTCCATGCATCGGCCAAAGTTCCTTCGCCATAGGCCAAGGAACTTTGTCCGTTGCATGGAACAACTTGCCATGTGTTGTTCCTTGGGAAAAAGCGGAAGCCAACTTTTGCACCATCATGTAAAAAGTTCACCCTCTTCCAAAGATAGACTTTTATTATTTAACTTCCTTTCAAAGACCAAGGCATGCCGTCTCACTTGTACCAAAGGCCAAGGAGGGTTTTCAATCATTCATGTACATAACATGTCACATGAAAGAAACGGAAAAAAAAGGAGGCAAGTTGTTCCATGTACTCCAAAGTTCCTTCGCCATAGGCCAAGGAACTTTGTCGCATGGAACAACTGTAAGAACTTCTACCAAAGGCCAAGGAGGGTTTTCAATCATTCATGTACATAACATGTCACATGCGAAAATATGCAATACAGACATAGACACATATATGAAATATATGCCTATACATGCAGGAGGAATGGGAGAAACCAACATGTTGTTCGACAGTTTGCCAAGACCAAGGGGAGAGGCGGAAACACCCGGAGAAGAACTTGACATGCATTGTAGAAAAGGTTCCTTCGGGAAAGGCATATGACGTTTGTCCCCGATTGATGGAAAACCTGCCATACTGAAGGAAAGAGGCGGTTGGTGCCACTGCGTTCACTTCTTCTTGCATATATAGACATTTATTTCATACCCACCTTCCCAAAGACCAAGGAATGTGGAAAAACTTAACAAGTTGTCATGCATCTTAAAGTTCCTTCATAGGCCAAGGATATAGACTTTTATGTCATACTGTATATATGCGAGGTGTGCATACATATATGGACATGCGCATATAGGCATGCACAAAATATATGTCTATATATGCACCATATCACCGTCGTCCACGTATGCATCATGCATCACTGTAGAGGGATAGAGGCGTGTCGCATTTTTCCCATTTTTTCCTGTCATCCAAATTTCCTCCCTTCCACGTTGGACTTGAAACAATTGGCTGTTATTCTGTTCTTCTGGTACACCAAAACCCAAGGATGGTGATACAGAAATACTGGCCAGCTATTCACCCGATCCCGTTTGTGACGAAGGCCAGGGCAACCTGAAACTGCTGACAAATTTGCCTTGTGCGATGGTTATAAAAAATCAAACCTGAAAGCCGGCATTTTTTTGCCGAAGGCTAGGGACTAACTCGGTATATATGCATGCGTTCGGGTACATGCAGTGTTTTGCACAGAACAGATGGCATTTCCCATATTCGGAGATGACGAAATGGCGGTGCCGTCGCCAGCGCCCGCCGTCCATTGTTGACTTCCATGGGCGCTTTGTTCTGCATTGCGGTGCAGCGGTGTGGGCTGGGGCGAACCCGGCGCGCTGGAGCCTCCCATCCATTGCAGCTCTCCTCACTCATTGCGTAATGACCTCTCGCCACCCGCTTTTGCTTGGGAGGCGGCAAGCGGCGCGTCGCCGGCGGTGAAACCTTTAAAACAGGCACATGTTCCCATCGGCATATACCGCCCAATTGCATATCCGAAAAGCGGGATGAGAAAATTTGGCGATTACGTAATGGCGTGACCTCTCTCTGCGTGCGAAGAGTGTGCATGCGGGCAACGGCGATCCGCAGCCCTAAGGTAAAAGGGTTTGATATATGACATCGGAAGATCGGCATTCTTCTCGCGCCCGTATGCATCTCTCTTCACGGGCAGTTCACGCGACATTTCCAATTTCGGTGCAATCTTCTTGATGGCATGGCCACCGACGAAAGGCCCGAGCGCCGCAGATTGAATGAGGTGCGATTGCGATGGCGACATCTTGGAGGATTGGGTCCACGACGATGACGACAATGTTTTCCAATGTAACCCCCATCGGGACGCCCTCCTTCGTGCCTGTGCTTCTTCGACGGCCTCCGCAGACTTGCGCTAGACGTGGAACGCAGGGCCCGCGGGTGTGCGACACCAGCCGTCTGGCGGTCCTCCGGCTAGCCTAGCGTCTACTTCCCAAGGTGGTCATGGTAGGAACCTCCCAGGGAAGCGCAGAACGCACCTTCGCCCAAGTGCGGAAGAGGCAACGGTCCGCGGCGGAAACATTCCACGACGTCGGAATCACCCGATAATGGTCTCAGCGTGGGGAGGCGGAAAGGGGATGGCGTCTACAAGGCGCGCATGGTCGCGTGCACATGAAGAAGTTGAAGATCACGGTTCCAGCGCATATACGAGGGCATCCACTTAGGACAAGCGGTGATGGGGAGAGGCGGTTTGTCGCGGATTGAGTTGCGGATTGCTGCCGTCGGTTGCGTCCGGTTGCCATGGGGAGGTATGATGGTTCGATTAGGCAGCTGGCCGGTACGGCTGGTCGACGTGGCGATTCTCTTCCGCCTTGCCCGCAGCCTCTTTGGGCCTGGCCGCTTCATCGGCGAAATCGGAAGGTGCAAGCCGCGGTGCCCTGCCGTCCTCCGCAGACGAGCCACTCCTCTTCCCTCCAGGCCGCATCCGAGAGCGCTAACGTTTTGCGGGCGTTATATGTGGGATCCCAGATCCCGATGACGCCGACATGCTCCGAACTACCGCCAAAAGTCGGCGTGTTGGAAGACGAAGAGGTGCGCTCGCCGGAAGAGGATGCGACGGGACGGTGTCACGGTGGAGCGACGGACATGGTTCGGGCGATGCACGCTGGCGCGCCGACTGTGTGGCATCAAGGGCGACATCACGGACCGGGGCTCTCAATGCATTGCGGGAGGCGCACGGAAATGAGCGGGCGGAAGAAAGGACGGCGACGCCCGCTGGGTGAGCGCTCACCCCAACACCGCAGCGGAACGGTGAACGCGGCCTTTCCGCCGGCCCATTGCCCGACGCATTTAGCGGCTTGTGGCGGCATGGCGCCGCTTCGTTATCCCGGATGACGCCGACATGCTCCGAACTACCGCCAAAAGTCGTGTTGGAAGACGAAGAGGTGCGTTCTCGGGAAGAGGATGCGACGTGGACGGTGTCACGGTGGGCAGCGGACATGGTTGGGGATGCGGAGCGTTGGCGGCGCCCGACTGTGTGGCATCAAGGGCGACATCGCGGACCTGGGGGGCTCTCAATGCATTGCGGGAGGGCAGTGCACGGGAAATGAGCGCTGGGCGGAAGAAAGGACGGCGACGCCCTCCGCTCGGGGTGTGCGGGGTGAGCGGCCGCTCACCCCAACACCCCGCGCAGGCGGAACGGTGAACGCGGCCTTTCCGCCGCCGGCGTCCATTGCCCGGACGTACGAGCGGCTTGTGGCGGCATGGCAGTCTGCTTCGGTTATCCTGGAGGATGCGAAGAAAGCTGCCAGCCATCTTCGGTGCGTGAAACGGAATGCTCGAGCGCGAGAGGCGAAAATGTTCTTCGCCATCTTGCGGGAGGCGAAGATCGGGAGTGCCAAGGTGGGAACCCGGACCACGCGTTGTTGACGTCCCACGCGATAATGGAGAAAGGCACAGCACATGGGATAGACACGGGGATTGGTGCGACCTGTTTGCGGGTTGGAGCTTTACGATGTCGGGACAATAGATAGCTTCGACCTGGACATCGCCCCGGCCGCGAGGCTCAAGCTTTCGAAGACATAGACCCGGCCTGGACCTCGGGCGATAGAGCTCAAGACTTGCTGGAGACTTGGGCCTCTACCAACCTCCGCCACTCCCTTGACGAAGAGGAGTTGCTACGCCTACACGATCCACACGCGATTGGTGAGTCTCGCCAGTCGGAAAGGAGCGCCAAGCATGTGAGCAAGAGTTTGAAGCCACCGAAGTGGCGCAAGAGGCCCACGATGCGAACTCCGCTATGCGCGCTCACACACACACACGCCCAACCCATCCACAAACAGCAGATCGCTTTGTAAGAGGCGACGTTGAAGGTAAGAGCCGCTGCATTCGTTCTCAGATATGCCATGCCTGCGTGTTCGCCAAGCACGGCTACTTTGACCGCCTGGAGGTCGCAGTGGAGGCGGAAGTGAGTGCGGCGCACCGTATGAACTGCTCAGAGCATGGCGATGCCCGGTTATCACGGAGGATGCGAAGAAAGCCGCCATCTTCCGTCGTGAAACGGAATGCTCGCGCGAGGCGAAATGTTCTTCGCCATCTTGCGGGAGGCGAAGATCGGGAGTGCCGAAGGTGGGAACCGGACCACGCGGCGTTGTTGACGCCCACGCGATAATGGAGAAAGCAGCACATGGGATAGACACGGAAGGGGATTGGTGCGCTCGGTGTCGGGTTGGAGCTTTACGATGTCGGGACAATAGAGCTTCCGACCTGGACATCGCTGCGAGGCTCCCCAGGCTCGAGACATAGACCCG
Source organism: Anthoceros angustus (assembly GCA_010909165.1). Classification (NCBI taxonomy): domain Eukaryota; kingdom Viridiplantae; phylum Streptophyta; class Anthocerotopsida; order Anthocerotales; family Anthocerotaceae; genus Anthoceros; species Anthoceros angustus. The sequence continues at coordinate 1,371,032 of VJWM01000044.1, read as the reverse complement.
GGCCTGGATCTCGGGGCGATAGAGCCTGAAGACTTGCTGGAGACGTGGGCCTCAACCAACCTGCGGCACTCCCTTGACGAAGAGGAGTTGCTACGCCTACACGACAGTCACCGCGATTGGGTCACAGAGTCCGCCAGGTCGGAAAGGAGCGGCTCTGCATGTGAGCAAGAGTTTGAAGCCCTCAGCCTGGAAGTGGCGCAAGAGGCCCACGATGCAGCCAACTCCGCTATGCGCCGGTTCGCGCTCACACACAGCACGCTCCAACCCATCCACAAACAGCAGCATCGCCTTTGTAAGAGGCGCCTGTGCTGAAGGTAAGAGCCGCGGCTCCATTTCCGGTTGTGCATATGCCAGGCCTGCGTGTTCGCCAGGCACGGCTACTTTCTTGACTGGCTGGAGGTCGCAGGTGGAGGCTGGAAGTGAGTGCGGCGCACTGTATGAACTGCTGGAGAGCATGGCGGCCGGCGCTCTTCCCTCGGTTCACGGTCTCATACTCCGCGAGGCATGGGGGTTCTTTTGCACGAGGCGAGAGGCGTGGTGGTGGCCCGACTCGGCCGCATCGGGAGGCATGGCGGCACGCGAGAATCCCATGTTCATGAACTGCGTGTTCGAGGCAAGGACCATCCCGGCTCGAGACGCAGCATCACCTCAAGAAGGGAAGTCCATGTCGCGTTTGGCGAATACATGGTAAGGCGTTTGTGTGTAATGTTCATGGTAACCATCAACCTTCCCTATTTCCGCACATGCCATCCTTTCATTCTAACGCACCTCCTTGATTTGAAGGCCCGCTTTGGCTACCTCGTGTACATGGTGCTTGCGACCGGCGTCAGTGTGTCATGCCCGGGTGGTAGCCTGACACCGCCCTTGGGAGCCAGGTGGGCGGTGTTCACAAGGTGTGGCAAGATGCGCCGGGGTCGGCTTTCATGAAAAAAGCCTTCAAGGCGGACATGAAAGCTTGTTACCCTCATTTGATGGGTGTGATATCGATGCTGAAAAAGGCGGCCTGGGCTAGTGCTGACCGTCAACATGCGGCCATCAAGGAGGCTGTTGCCCTCATCACTGCAGGGGATCCGGAGTTTTTTGGACATTTTGCGACTTGACGGGGCATGACTCGGCATGGAGGTGAGCTTGGTGCAGAAAGGGGCGGCGGAGTATTTAAAAGTGCTTGCATGTTGGAGGGCTTGTTGGGGACGGGTTCAGGTTAGTGGTGCATAGCTTGGACGCGAGGGCGCTGCTGGCGATTGTGAACACGTTGTCTATCGAAGTGGTCAGTTTTTTTTTCTCCGGCGCTCAAGGATGCAGGGCGGATGACTTCATTAACGCCATTACTTTTGAGGCATGCTCTGAGGAGCTGAAGAGCATGTTCGTAGGGACGGTGCGGAGGCTGTCTTTTGCGGAGAGAGCTAAACTTTTCACCTTCATAACGGTCCGCGTGTATTTTGGCGACGGGGCGCCAATTATGGTGTTCCAAGTGCCATTGAAGACGGAAGGGCAGCTTCCCACGGCCACGTGACGTGGACATTGCTACTTCCCTTGTATGACTCGAGGACACTATGTGCGAGGGTGGTCACCGCCATTTCTCACAACACAGTATGGCATGTCAGAGCCTACTTGCCGAACGATTGTAGGAATTGGCGAGGTCGGTGCGGTATGGGTGATGGGTGTCCCACCCTGCTTTGAAATGTGCCACGCCTCGTTGTCAAGCAACGCCTTGGGCATGCATGGCTTCGCATCGACTATTGTCCCCACGTGAGGCAAATTATTTCCTCCCATCCGCCCACCAAGACAATGTAAGGAAGATATGGCATCTCCACCACCGCCGGCTCGGCCGCAGGAGGAGCGAACACACCAGAGTTGCTGGGCGCGGGGCGCGGGGCGGCGGGCGGGGCGGGCGCGGCGGTGGCGGGCCGGGCGCGGGGCGCGGGGCGGGGCGGCGGCGCGGGGCGGGCGGGGCGGGCGGGGCGGGCGGGCGGGCGGGCGGGGCGGGCGGGCCGGCGGGTGGCGGGCGGGCCGGGCGGACGGTGACGCCCGGGAGGGGGCGGGGAGCGGGAGCGCCGGGCGGGGAGCGGGGCGCCGGGCGAAGCGTGGCCGGGCGGGCCGGGCGGGAACGGGCCGGTGCGGAGGCATCTTTTTGCAGAGAGCTAAACTTTTCACCTTCATAACGGACGCGTGTATTTTGGCGGCGGCGCCAATTATGGTGTTCCAAGTGCCATTGAAGACGGCAGCCAGCTTCCCACGGCCATGACGTGCGGCGGGACATTGCTACTTCCCTTGTATGACTCAGGACACTATGTGCGAGGGTGGTCACCGCCATTTCTCACAACACAGTATGGCATGTCAGAGCCTACTTGCCGAACGATTGTAGGAATTGGCGAGGTCGGTGCGGTATGGGTGATGGGTGTCCCACCCTGCTTTGAAATGTGCCACGCCTCGTTGTCAAGCAACGCCTTGGGCATGCATGGCTTCGCATCGACTATTGTCCCCACGTGAGGCAAATTATTTCCTCCCATCCGCCCACCAAGACAATGTAAGGAAGATATGGCATCTCCACCACCGCCGGCTCGGCCGCAGGAGGAGCGAACACACCAGAGTTGCTGGGCGCGGGGCGCGGGGCGGCGGCGGGGCGGGGCGGGCGCGGCGGTGGCGGGCCGGGCGCGGGGCGCGGGGCGGGGCGGCGGCGCGGGGCGGGCGGGGCGGGCGGGGCGGGCGGGCGGGCGGGCGGGGCGGGCGGGCCGGCGGGTGGCGGGCGGGCCGGGCGGACGGTGACGCCCCGGGAGGGGGCGGGGAGCGGGAGCGCCGGGCGGGGAGCGGGGCGCCGGGGCGAAGCGTGGCCGGGCGGGCCGGGCGGGAACGGGCCGGTGCGGAGGCATCTTTTTGCAGAGAGCTAAACTTTTCACCTTCATAACGGACGCGTGTATTTTGGCGGCGGCGCCAATTATGGTGTTCCAAGTGCCATTGAAGACGGCAGCCAGCTTCCCACGGCCATGACGTGCGGCGGGACATTGCTACTTCCCTTGTATGACTCAGGACACTATGTGCGAGGGTGGTCACCGCCATTTCTCACAACATTGTATGGCATGTCAGAGCCTACTTGCCGGAACGATTGTAGGGAATTGGCGAGGTCGGTGCGGTATGGGTGATGGGTGTCCCCACGTCCTGTTTTCGAAATGTGCCACGCTTCCCTGTTGTCAAGCAATGTTCAGTTCAGTTTTGGGCATGCATGGCTTCAGACGGACAGTTGTGTATTGTCCACGCGAGGCAAATTATTTCCTCCTATCCGCTCCACCAAGACAACAGAAGGAAGATATGGCATCTCCCGACCACCTGCCGTGCTCGCGGGGAGGAGCGAACATACCGAGCCGGGCGCGGGGCGCGGGGCGCGGGGCGGCGGGGCGTGACGCGGGGCGCCGCGTGGCGGGGCGGGCGGGCGGGGCGGGCGGGGCGGCGGCGGGCGGCGGGCGGGGCGGGCGGGGCGGGCGCGGGGCGGCGGCGGGGCGGGGGCGGGTCGGCGGGTCGGCGGGCGGACGGTGACGCCCCGGGAGGGGGCCTGGGAGCGGGAGCGGGAGCGGGGCGCCGGGCGGGCGGAAGCGTGGCCGGGCCGGGCGGGAACGGGCCGTGCGGAGGCAGGTGTGCGGCAAGCGAGTGTGCGGAGTGGGCGTGCTGGGCGCGGGGGCGCGGGGCGGTGGCGGCGGGGCGGCGGGCGCGGCGGCGGCGGGGCGGCGGGGTGGCGGGTGGGGCGGGTGGCCGGCGGGGAGTGACGCCCCGGGAGGGGGCGGGCGGCGGGCGGGGCGGGGCGGGCGCCGGGCGGGGCGGGCGCGGGGCGGCGGGCGTGGCGGGGCGGAAGCAGGGGCCGTGGGAGGAGGAGGGCAAGGCGGGTGGCGGGGCGGGTGGGGCGGGCGGGCGGTGAGGCGGGGCGGGTGGGGGCGGGAGGTTGGGGGAAGGGGAGGAGTGTTGGCTGGAGGCGGCGCAGGAGGGAAGTTGCACTACTGGCCGGTGCAGAAGACTCAAGCACGCAGGCTGACTCGAAGTTTTGTAAATCGTGGAACCATGGCCGCGTCATCTGAGAGAACAGGGGCGCCGTTCGCAACGACGCCTGAGGGCGACACATCAGAAGTCGAGGAATCCCTGTGGGTAGAGGCCCGCGTGCACTGAATTCGGGGGCGGGTGAAGTGCGTGTGAGAGTCCTGTGACAGGGGGGCGTGGACGTGGGAGAGGGGCAAAGTGTCGGCAGGGGGGTGGATAGCAGTTATTCACAGCGGGGAATGAAGCCACGAGGCGGCGATGGCTACTCGCTGGTTTTGCGCGTGGCCACAGCAAAGCGCGACGGATGCGTGACGCGAACGCAGGAGGTACATGGGGCGTGGGAGGAGGAGGGCAAGGCGGGTGGCGGGCATAGCGCGTGGATGACCGCCGAACAAGAAGGCGATGTAATTGGGCGTTCATGCGCAGTGTTGGCGGACCGCTTACCGGACGACATACGGGGACGGCTGGCAAGGGGATGGACTGGGGACATGCACCAGCACATCTTGGAGGGCAGATTGGAGGAGCCAAGGGCTGCGGATTGAGGCGTGGTGGTTTTGGTGCGCGGCGGATGGAACCATGCAAGTGGAGGATGCCCCGGATGAGAGGTGGGCAATGCAGATTGTGGACGAGCAGGGGTTGCAGCACATGCACCGAGGATACCAATTCCAGCACATGGACGCGTTTCAATTGCGGAGGCCTGCGAGGAACAAGGAGCCTCCAGCAACGGCGGATTGGTGGGTTGGTGCGGGTCCAACGCGGAAGGACAAGGGGATGCGGAAGGCGATGGAGCTGGCCGCCGCGTTCAGAACAGTGCTGCAATGGTGGTGTGGTGAGGCCGATGCAACGGAAGTCATGCTGTGCTTGGTGACGATGGTCGACCAGGTGTACGTGGCTGGGTTCGATCTCGGCAGCCACGTGTACAATGCGACGGTCGTGGACGATGCACCGCTCGCAGCTGAGTGCCATGCATGGTAAATGAGCGAGCATGCGCGCAGAACGCAAAGGCGCGCTGGTGGAGTGGGGATGTGTGATGCGGGTGCATACGTATGGACCGCGACGGGTTCCGCATAGATGTGGACCGGGTGGACGAGATGGGCTGCTGGGCGGCGGCTCGCAGCCGATCGGGTGGCCGGATGGTAATTGCCCGCCGGAGGCGAGGACGGGTGCCGCCGCAATGTCGGTTGCCTTTTCTTGACAACCGGAGGCATATGTGTTGTACCGGAGAAGGCTGTGAGCTTTTGTCAAGAGGAGGCGTTGCAGTCCGCCACGCCATCCTCGAGCATCACAGATATGGGAGCCCAAATTCCCTAGTGTTCGGGGCTTGGTACAAAGAGTCTCGTTTCTTCAACGTGCACACACCATCGCTCCTATCACCGAGAGTTGTGGGGTGGAAAGCGAGGGAAAATGGTGGGGACATTTGAGAGAACATTGTGTCGTGGATTTGTGGAAAGGACGAAGGTGCATCAATGTCCTTCGGCATGGGGTCGTTGCCTATCATCCCGAATCGACCGCCCAAGTGAATAAGGCATGCCATTCATCTCGTGAAACAATTGCCGCGCCGTGAAGGCGGAATAATGTGACATACGGATGTCGATTCGCAAACCACGGCGTTGAAAGCCACAACAAGTGGATCGCCCGGTCGAACCCGCCTGCCGCCCAAGTAGTGAATCGCTGCGCCGGGGACCGCAGAACAAGACGACAGCCGTGGGGAGGATAGCACCAGCACGCGAACACCCGCAGCATGGGGACGGCAGAGAACGGTTGGTTGAGGAGGGGCGAGGGGCCGGGGCGGGCGGCGGCGCGGCGGATGGTAATTGCCCGCCGGAGGCGAGGACGGGTGCCGCCGATCCGCAATGTCGGTTGCCTTTTCTACTTGACAACCGGAGGCATATGTGTTGTACGGAGAAGGCTGAGCTTTTGTCAAGAGGAGGTTGCCGCGCCACGCCATCCTCGAGCATCAAGCAAGATATGGGAGCCCAAATTCCCTAGTGTTCGGGGCTGCTTGGTACAAAGAGTCTCGTTTCGTTTCAACGTGCACACCATCGCTCCTATCACCGAGAGTTGTGGGGTGGAAAGTCGAGGGAAAATGGTGGGGTGGGGACATTTGAGAGAACATTGTGTCGTGGATTTGAAAGGACGGGTGCATCAATGTCCTTCTGCATGGGGTCGTTGCCTATCATCCCGAATCGACCGCCCAAGTGAATAAGGCATGCCATTCATCTCGTGAAACCGGGCGTGAAGGCGGAATAATGTGACATACGGATGTCGATTCGCAAACCACGGCGTTGAAAGCCACAACAAGTGGATCGCCCGGCCGAACCCGACCGCCTCCAAGTAGTGAATCGCTGCGCCGGGGACCGCGAACGACGACAGCCGTGGGGAGGATAGCACCGTACGCGAACACCCGCAGAAGCATGGGGACGCCGCAGAGAACTGACGGGGTTCCATTGCCTTGAGGGCGATGGACTGAGCGAGCGGTGGAGGCGGGCGAAGGATGAAGGCCAAGACGGTGTGCATCGGCAAGGAGGGGAGACGATGGTCATGACGAGCGCTGAGTGGAGGCAAAGTGAACGGGGTGGCGGCTAAGGTTGGAGGGATGGGATGGGCGAGGGCGGGGCGAGGGCGGGTGGGAGGGAGGGGAGGAGGGGCGGGACGAGGCCGGCGGGTGCGAGGCGGGCGGAGGGAGCGGGGCGAGGGCGCGGGCCGGGTCCGAGGGACGAGGAGGGGGGGGTGCACGCGCGGTGGGAGGAAGGGTGGCCGGGCCGCCTCCGAACCGGGTGCGAGGGCGGGCCGGGCCGGGCGAGGGACGAGCGGAGGGGCGAGGGGCCGGGCGAGGCGGAGGGCGGGCGAGGCGGAGGGGCGGAGGGGCCGGGCAGATGGCAACGCGAGGAGGGCAAGGAGGGAGGGGTCGCGAGGCGCCGAGCATGGTGTGGGGTGGCTGAGGGGGAGATGGCTACCGGAAGGGAGGGGGGAGATGAGGGCGAAACGACGGGAGGGGGGATGGGGAGGAGGGGAGGAAAGCGGCGTCGGAGGTGGAGACAGCACGAGCTCAAACAGGGGCGGCGGAGGGGTGTGGGGGAACGGTCGGGAGGCCGCCTTTCAAGTGGAGACTTTGAGGAACATCGCAGAGGCGGAGGAGGGCGGACGACATTGAAGGGCTCGCAGCGGGGATGTGCACCGCGACGGGTTCCGCATAGATGTGTGGACGGGGCCGGGCGAGGGCGGGGCGAGGCGGGCGAGGCGGATGGTAATTGCCCGCCGGAGGCGAGGACGGGTGCCGCCGATCCGCAATGTCGGTTGCCTTTTCTACTTGACAACCAGGAGGCATACGTGTTGTACCTGGAGAAGGGTGTGAGCTTTTGTCAAGAGGAGGCGTTGCAGCTCACGTCATCCTCGAGCATCAAGCAAGATATGGGAGCCCGAAATTCCCTAGTGTTCGGGGGCTGCTTGGTACAAAGAGTCTCGTGTTTCTGTTCAACGTGCACACACCATCGTTCCCTATCACCGTAGAGTTGTGGGGTGGAAAGCCGTAGGGAAAATGGTGGGGTGGGGACATTTGAGAGAACATTGTGTCGTGGATTTGTGGAAAGGACGAAGGCAGGCATCAATGTCCGAAGGCATGGGGGGCTGTTGCCTATCATCCTGAATCGACCGCCCAAGTGAATAAGGCACATGCCATTCATCTCAGCAAACAGCTGTCGGTGCCGTGAAGGCGGAATAATGTGACATACGGACGTCGATTCGGCAAACCACGAAGTGTTAAAAGCCACAACAAGTGGATCGCTCGGTCGAACCCGCGCTCCAAGTAGTGAATCGCTGCGCCGGGGACCGCACGCAAGAGCGACGGTGGGAGGATAGCACCGAGCACGCGAACACCCGCAGAAGCATGGGGGCCGGCAGAACGGGGTTCCATTGCCTTGAGGGCGATGGCGGAGGGGCGAGGCGCGGGGTGGAGGCGGCGCGGCGATGAAGGCCAAGACGGCGGTGTGCATCGGCAAGGAGGGAGGGGCGAGGGACGAGGGCGCGGGGTGGAGGCGGGCGTGAGCAGGGGTGGCGGAAGGGTTGGAGGGATGGGATGGGGAGGAGGCGGGCGGCGGGCGGGTGGGAGGCGGGCGGGGCGGAGGCGGGCGGGGCGAGGCGGGCGGAGGAGGCGGGCCGAGGGGCGGGCGGGTGCGAGGGACGAGCGGAGGCGGGGCGTGCCACGGCGGTGGGAGGAAGGGGGTGGCGGGGCCGTCTCAGGAACCGGGCGAGGGCGGGCGCGGGCGAGGGCGGCGCGGGCGGGGCGAGGCGGAGGGGCCGGGCAGGCGCGAGACGGGGGCGAGGCGGAGGGGCGAGGCGGTGTGCATCGGCAAGGAGGGACGGGGGGGGCAGGCGGGGCGGATGGCGAGGTGGCCGGGCGGAGGCGAGGGCGGCGGAGGAGGGGAGATGGGGGGGGCGCGAGCAGCAGGAGGGATGGGGAGGACGAAGGGAGGAAAGCGAAGTGTCGGAGGTGGAGGAGCAGTGCACTCAGGCACAAGCAGGCGCGGAGGGGTGTGGAAAGGAGCAGTCGGGAGGCCGCCTTTCAAGTGGAGACTTTGAGGAACATCGCGAGGCGGAGGGGCGGGGCCGGACATTGAAGGGCTCGCAGCGAGCCGGGATGTGCACCGCGACGTTGAGGAGGTGGGTGGCGGTGCCAGGATGGAGAGGATGCTACGCGGGTCCGCTGAGAACACTAGAAGACGTCTGCAACCTCATCCTACAAAATGTGACCATCACGCACGGCGGTGTGAATTGGGAGCGGATTGTGCAGGCGGAGGCGGGCGGTGCGAGGCGGGCGGAGGCGGTGGCGGCATTGCGAGCCATGCACCGAGGCTATGGAAATGCGCTCGCGCAGCGTTCGGTGATCTGAGAACACCGATGTACATGTGGCACATGGACTGTGAGTGTTCAGGGGAACTTGGTCCCCATGGTGGTCACTGAGTCCAAATGCCGCAGGAGAACGCAGAGGGAGCTAACGGGTGCGAGTGCTTTGCTGCAGCGTACGACAAGATGTACATGTTCCACTTCAGGGTGCACGCGGCCATAGATGGGGCCACGCACTACATAACGTGGGCGGTGCTCGAGGACAACAAGCGGGGAACAATCTACAGGCGTCTGTGAGGCGGTGCAGAGTTTGGTCACCCGCGGATTGTCCCATTTGGAGCACAACCTAGTGGAGGAGGACTGAACCGGTAGTGAGAACGGTAGGAACTTCACGGGGCCATCTGCACAATCGTAAGGTGCATCTTGGTTGTCATGTGAAGGGATTTGGATGCATTGTGCTTGCCGATTGCGGGCTGCGCAATTTTGGACGCGGAGGCGGGCGGAGGCGATGACATAGCAGCGTGGGTGGTGGGTGGGATGTGGGTGTGGGCCGGATCGAGCACGCCAGGGCAAGGAGAAGTGGGGCTTCTGTACAAGAGGTACATGTTGGAGCTCCGGGGTAGTGAGTTGGATACCACGAACCCTTGGCACATACATTCCTTGCACGCAGATTCATGCCACCATGAGGACAGAGTGGCGACTTTCGTTGGTGTGGAACTTGCAGGTGAGGAAAATGAGGTCGGGAGGCGATGACATAGCAGCCACGTCCCCGGAGGCCTTCCAGAGGAGGAGCGTCGGGGCTGGTAGGGCCGCTGCTTATGGGGTAGACGAGGACGACAACGACTACTATGTCCCCGGACCACGATGCAAGCGTTGCCGGAGGTGGCACCGCTTCCTCAATTGCATTGCGAGGGTAAGTGAGCGTCAAGCCAAGACCGCGTGAATGTGAGCACCAACGATTCTTGTTGGACAAAGGATGTGTCAGGACATGCAAGTGGCGAGGACATGGCGTACGAGGCGGGGCTTGCAATGTACAAATTACCTCCCGGACATGTACTCTGGCGGTGTGCTTGTATTGCGAGTGACGGGATCCCACCGCAAAGATATGGTGTGGGAGTGGAATGAAGACCCGATGCACTCTGTGGACATGGAGAGCCCTTAACCTCTTCGAACACTTGTCATCCGAGGTGCGTCGCAGAGGCGGTGTTAGCGCACGGTCTTGGTTGTGTCTGCAAGCGGGTAGAGAGGTGGACATGGATAGGAAAGGCGAGGGAGTGAGTTCCATGGACCCAAGACACATCAAACAAGGCAGCTGTATGGGTTCGACTTAATAAGCAAGTGTGACGACATGGAAAGGGGCAAAAGCCGGGCGGGGTTCACAAGGCGAAGGGAGAATGGAAAAGCGGCCAAAATGCGGGCACGAGGAACACGATGTGGGCAAGCATGAACCGAGGGCCAAGTTGAAAACGAGGCATGTATATCCGCCGAGTGGTGAGAATAAAGCGAATGACGAAACGTCAAGTCCTTGGGAAGCGGATCCAAGACACCTACAAATCTAAGTAAAGGCCTCGTACATCAAGTCCTATCAAAACCCCTGCCCACGGTGCCTAAAGCACATGACCAGCATCCTAACCCCCATGATCACCGCCCTCGATGATGTAGAGGTCGTTCATCTCCTCCCACAAGACATGGTTGGCGTGTCAATTCGTAGAAGGCGTTGAGATGAAATCCGGAGAGGCGATAGCGTCGAGGCCGAGTGCGCACTGTGAGTCAAGCCGTCGTGAGTGAAACTTGGCCATCCACGGCTTGAAGTCCTCCGGTGACTCGGGTGCTTGGACCGCGAGGCCTCACAGTGATCGTTAGGACCCAATGGCCACCCATCAAAATGGGTATGCATGAAATAGTGCGCCCACTGAAGGCACTCGCAGAGGGAAGTCCAGTCCGCCCAAATACCGCGACCACGCCCTCACCAAAAGAACTTCAAGTCCAAGGGTAGTTCTATGTGGCGATGAGGTCGCTAGGTCCTCCGACCGCAAATGCGCATCAAGCCCTCGACGACGTAGGATGCATTGGCTTCTTCGGTCATAAGACCAGAAACAACTCACTCCACATATTAGGATCGGGTGAGGTCGGAGGAGAGCGCAACCTCCTCCACCGCCGCCAACATGCCGTGGGTCAGTAGCGGGCTCATGTGAGGAGGAGAGGTGGGCGGCGCCATCCCTCCACAACAGAGATGCTCGCACAAGACTGCATGGGCGTGGCACCTGAAGTCGACATTTGGAAGAGAAGGAGCATCAAACAATTTGGCATCACCATGGTGGAAGAAATGGGGACAAGGTTAGTAGGTGCTTGGTGCATGACTGGGAGGACTCATACTGCCTCCTGCGCGCTACCTGCGCCCAATTTACACGCCTCGCACCGCCCGCCTCAGACCGCCTCGGCCACGCCACCGCCCACAGCCTCCACGCCTCCACGCACCGCCCGCCTCTGGCGCCCAGCGCCGCCATTGTGTTTTGCCGCCCGCCTCGCCCGCCCGCCAGCCCGCCCGCCTGCCGCCCGCCGATGCGCTGGCCGACCCGCCTGTGGACCGCCCGCTCGCTCGCCCGCCACGGCCCGCCCGCCCGCCTCGCCACCGCAGCCCGCCGCCCAGCCTCCGTGCTCGCCGCCCGACCGCGCCCCGCCCGCCTACCGCTCCACGGTAAACCGGGCCCAACACGCCCGCTCGCTCGCCTGCTCGCCCGCCCGCCCACCTTCCGGTCGGGCGCGCCCCGCCCGCCCACCTACGCGCCGCGCCCGACCGCCTCCACGCGCCTATGCGCGAAGGCATGGAAGAACGCCCGCTGGGTGGACTCGCCACCGCCCGCCGCTCGACGACACCGCCGCCTCGCACCTTGACGCCCGCCGCCCGCAGACTCGCCTCCTTCCCGCTGCCTTCGTGGCTCGCCGTCGCCCGAGCGCGGCCGTCTGCCGCCCAGCAACCCCGCAAAGCCGCCTGCCCCCTAAACCGCCTCCACCTCGTAAGAGATGAACCCTAAAACGGGCAGGTGGGTTAGCTAAGCCCAAACCACCTCGCAAAACCCTAAAGTAGAAGATACAGAGAAAAAGTTCTTTCTTATCGCGAGAAAACCATGGATCGGATGAAAAAACTTTTTATGCACTGCGCGCTGGCCGCTTTGGTGCGTCTGGCTACTACATTTCGGGTTACCAAACCGGACACCGAAAAGACGATGTGGTGTGAACAAAGTTTTATGGCGTGAAAAAATGGCCTGGCCCTCGTCTCTTTGGTATGCCATACATAAGCCCTCAAAAGCCATGTTAGCCTATCAAAAGTTAGCCCATTAAAAGTTAGTCCAATCAAAAGTTAATCTAATAAAAATCTAATGGAAAAAAAACTTTATTATAAAAAAGAGATTGAGAAAACCATCCACCCCAAAAACAAAAGGGAAAAACCCGCTAAAAAAGAGATACGGATATCGTCAGCGTGTTTTACATATATTCGTTGAAGTTCGGCTTCTCTTACCACAACGGGAAAATGGAAGGATTGTCTGGAAGCTAGCACCGTTGAAGAAAGGAAGTTGAGGGGCTTCACTTGACTAGTTCACGGGTCCACCTACTGTTGCATTTCTTGGCAAGGATCTGGATCGGGGCTACTAGCATATATGGCGACACAAAGCTACAGCAAATCGGCCGCTTCTTCTCCAGCGTTGCGGGACGCTCCGAGCGCGGCTGACATCTTTCACACTGCAGGCACGAGTTTTCTGAACCTGTGCTGCCGGTAGCATAGTCTTACGGCTAATTTCGTCTCGTGCCCCTCCTCTTCAGTTCATCTCAATCCAGGATCGTTTGCAGAGCAGGCTGTGGATGCCAATCTTGTAGCTGCAGATTGCTGGGTTGATTCGTTGCATACGTATGAACGCGGTTCTGTAAGTGCAGCACATGAGAAGAAGAAGAACAAAGAGAACATACCGGATAACGCGGTCGTACTCATAAGGTCTCCAAGCAAGAAGATGGAATTCATCAAGCAGAGGTTCACGCAGGAGGAGACTGTGCAGACTTGTGGCCCGATCATGCAAGATTGCGAAAACATGAAGGGTAGACTCAGGGACTTGGAGGAGAGAGTTCGGAGTCTGACGGAGGATATGTCCTTTGCGCTGGTAGGTTGAGCTAACTCATCCCTCCTCTGGAACTGGAGCGTGTGCTGCTTCTCTGATACCCATGCGGATGTGCTCAAACAGAACGTGGCTCATCAATTTAGGACGGAAATGAGGAAGACTAAGGAGGAGCAAAGCCGAGAGGAGGCTGATTTTATTGAGTTCATTCATGCTTGTGCGAGGGAGGACACCGACTTGTCTTGTCAAACCTGTGCACAGAGGTGAGTGAGGAGGGTTTGAAGATACGCAATTGTGCCATTGGTTTCTGTTGCTTTTTCGTGTTCTGACCGGCAAGGGTTTTCTACTTGTCAGGTTCACTTCTCAACATGCACTTGACCAGCACATGAAGGACTCAAAAAAGCATTAGGATATAGCATGGGGATGAGTTTATTCTTCTGTATAAAGTGGTGAGCAGATGGGTTGCGAGCTAGGTGTTGATTCCTTGGAACTTTGGTCAGGTTCCCTAGTCGTTCACGCTAGGGGAGCTTGTGTGTGGACAGTTCCTCAAGTGTTCGTTCGCCGATACCCACTGGAGGGATCGCCCGAGGAAGCTGTCTCCCCGTGGAAGCTCTCAACCAGGTGGCTGGGCCAGCTAAGAGGTGCAGAATTATGGCGGATGAAAGCTGGGAGAGTGTGATGAACTTATCACTGCGTTAAGTGTGCTAACATCAGTCTAGTGGTCTGTCTGCGGTGCAGGTTCTGTTGTTTGTCTTGGAACCGCGCATTGTACAATAGCCTGCCGATGAGCAGGTTAGATTCTTTGATGTCATTGTAGGCTCTCTGAGAAGATGAATTTTCTCAAGGCCGTGGCCTTTGTTGCTTCTTGGTTAATAGGGCATCTATTGTTCTCATCTGTGAACTATTGGCAGACACCCTCCTAGCAGGTACTTGCTGGAGGTTGTGGTTCTTTTACACATTCGCAAACAGCTTGTAGTGTTTGGCATCTATGGCCTTAGTTGCTTCTTGGTTAATAGGTCATCCATTGTTCTCATCTGTGAACTATTGGCAGACACCCTCCTAGCAGGTACTTGCTGGAGGTTATGGCACTTTTTACACATTCGCAAACAGCTTGTAGTGTTTGGCATCTATGATCAGCTGTCGAGTGGAACTGACGCCTCCCAACAAAGCAACAACTAGAAATATGGCCGCAATAATATGGCTCAGCCAGAACTGGTAGGTTCTGGGAGACGGCCTTAAGGCTACAAGGTGGAAGATGAAAGGGAAGATGAAGTCTAGGGGAATGAAGCCAAAGGCTCCAAAAATTGCAAGGGCATCCCCTATGAAAGGAAACATGGCTGCTAACAGAGTTGCAATCGCAACCGCAAGTGATCGGATTACCAACCGGGGAAGCAGATTTCTCGTTGAGAACCTGGACCTGGTGGGATCTGCAGACTTTCCCTCAAGCAGGTCAAAGCATGGCTGCATGTACACCTGCAAAAGCCACAATTGTCACAGCAGTTAATGCTGGCGTGTCAATTGGCGGGAGCAACGTCTGGCCTGGCTGATATTCAATACCCTACCATTGTGATGGCTACCAGCTGAGCGACAGCAAGGACATTCGTCAATACTGAGAGCCATCTGGGGAGGATTGGGGACAGATCCTGCAGAACGTTCGCAGAGACTTGGTTGCCGAAAGCCCAATATCCTGATACCCCTACTAAGAGGAAGGTACTCCAAACAACAGCGTAGCAAAGGAAGAGGCCCTTCAACATCTTTCCTGCTGCCGGTGGAGCAATCGTAGCCTGCGTAGAGCGGAATGGAAATGACTAGTCACCTGACCGAAAACTGAATGATTCAGCAACGCTTTGCTTCTAGGTGTGCCCCGTACCTGAATCTCTGGAACCACTGCAGTGCCATAAAACGTTGTGATAATGGATATGGCATTGAGAATGTTGAATGTCTTGTCGATGCCCTCTGAGGTGGAGCTGTAGTTCTTTTCTGGTGCTTTAGAAGAGTGTCCTGAGGGCACCAGGAGGGGCTGTCAGAACTAACTTGAACAGAAGCTAGCTATCCCAAGTGCCTTCCAACGGAAATGGCTTGGCATTTGCCAATGACTACCTGCGTAAATGCAACCGCCAAAGGCAATTCCGCTGTAGGTCAAGGTGAGCACCGTGCCAAGGAGGTTGATGTGCCTTAGAGAATGGAAGGAGGGGATCTGAGCGAAGAACAGTGTGAGGCCACCAAACATGGCAATGAACTGGTACAGCTTCATGCCTCCATTAGGACGGTATAGCAGATAGATATTCTGCAAGCCGCAGACAAACATGCGTTACTCCCGGTGACAATGGTCAGACACCTCTTTTGTTGCTACAGCTTCAGTTCTTTAATGTCTGTCCAACCTTTGTGAATGTTCCACCAAAGAGAATCAACGCAGCGACGCTGCCATAGCACACCAGCAGCTGTACAAATGCTACTATGTAGTAGGCCCAAGTTCGTCCTGCAGGTATCATCCCACTGACTGTAAAGTCGGAGCAAGGCAACAAAACCAACCCCGAACTCCAGCCAGCCAAACCAGATCATCACCTAGAATGTAGCGAGCAAGATCTCGGTACCGAACCTGCCGATGTCCCTCCTCTTCTGCCCGATCAAGCAACGTGGAAAGGACACTGTACGCGTACATGGACACCGCCCCACAGAATAAGAGAGCAAAAACACCTGCATACCATCCTAGCAAGGAAATCGCTAGCGGTATGCTCAGCAAAGGTGCCCCTACAATTGCCGAACACAAGTGATAGCCCGCATGCCACCAATCTCCTGCCAGACGAACAACCCGCAGCAGCAGGCCAGGCAGGCCAGCATCAAATCAGATACGCTACAATTTCACGCAGAAAGGGTTTATGAGCAGGACTCTTGACTTCAATGTCCGACAAGCCGGAAGAGAAGAGCTTTGCACACCTTTGGACTCCAAGACAATGAGCGTCCCTGCATTTAAGCGCGCACTCTTCTCCTCCGCTGCCTTGACCGAGAAGGACACCTTCTGCCAACTATCCACACTGCGGGGACTATCCTGTTTGCCACTGGCCTGAGCTGCGGGCGCGAGACCGCTGTAGGCCATCTGTGAGCAGTTCCGGAGTTGAGCAACGGATTGTGAAGCTCCTTTCTCATGCGGACATTGTCCGATCCGGCTTCAAGTTCACCATCGAACAAGCAAACCAGAATTTGGACCACGAGCGCAAGAACGCTGCGCTTCCGAGCACGCCGAATTCATGCTGGAGCCGAACTCCAACGATTGAGCTGGCAATGAGCTTCCCGAGATGAGAACTCATCGAGCTACAGCAACTTGTGGACCGACGTCAACGAGGCATTGAAGGCCCCAGACCACCGGTAGCTGGCCATTAATCAGCTATAGTCAATGTCAAGGTGCTTTCCTAAAAGCACCTGACTGCCGAATTAACAAAACGAACGACCAAAAGGGGAATCCCAAGAAATTTCCGGAAAACGTATGCCACGTGATTGGGTCTCTGGAATGTGTCGCGTTATACAGCACAATGGGTATTTTGTTTGATAGTTAAAACTAATTTCATGTCACCGCTATGTGTTTGTTTGTTTGTTTTTGTTTGTACCAGTTTAGAGACCCAAGCTTTTTGATTTGGGTTATGTCACGCATGACCACATGTGCATCCCCCGGTGTACCGATCTCGTCAAACTGATGATGCACACAAACTTTTCACCATGATACACACAAACTTTTTTTCTCTCGGGTTTAGGGTCTCCTTGCGTCCTCTCATGTCTTTGCATCATGCATATGCTAGGTGGCGTATGTGTGCGGTTGTGTTTGCGCTTATGCTATGCTTGCTTGCATTTGTTTACCGCTGCTTGCATTTGTGTTTGCGCTATGCTTACCGTTTGCATTTGTGTTTGCATTGCGCTTACCGTTTGCATTTGTGTTTGCATTGCGCTTACCGTTTGCATTTGTGTTTGCGCTACACTCATCATTTGTGTTTGCTGTGCGGCTGAGTGCATTTGCACTTGCGTGCAAGGCTGCAGTGTGTGTTTGGCACGGGCTACATAGAAGGCTGCAACGTTTCCTGCTGCCTATGGGGTGCAGTTTCACATAGCACTACGTACCCTGAAACAAGTACAATTTCACATAGCACTAAGTACCCTGAAACAAGCTTGTACCATACGGACCAACACAAGAAGGCCGCGTGTTAACATGTATGTGTGGTGATTGGAACCCTAAAACCGTAAACAACAAGACACAATGGGAACACCAGGCGAAAACTGTGTCATACAAAGTTTTTGTCCCGTAATAGCACATATTATACGTATCTTATACGTAAGAATCTTAAAGATGCCGTGGCATATTTTCGTAGAGTACACCCAAAAAACAAAGTCACACACACGAAGCCGCGTGACCAGAACGGTATTCCATAGCTCCGAGTGTAGCCGAGAAGAGAAAAGAGGTTAGGTACCTAGTAAAAGTTAGTCAAAGAGCGTTAGAGACCCGAACATATTCTTCTTGAGTGGTGTGAGTAGGTGCGCTGTGTTTGCAAACGGCCACAGGTCCACCTGCTCGGGCTGGTCAAATGTACAACAGAATGTGCCGACGACGCCAACTGCACTGATGCCATCCATCCGCGTCGGCACAGGATTTCCACATCTTCTCGACTCTGCGTATTATTCGCATGCATCTCGTCTTTTAGGAAAACTCCTCATGGTGAAGTCGTGAGAAGATCTGCGGAGGATTCGCTCAGGACGCAGAACAGTGAGAGCACCACCTCCTTGAAGCCGTTGGCATGTAAACAATTCCACGGATGTAGAATCGCAAGGCAAATTGTGAGGCGGCTGGTGTCGTACCGAAGTGCTCGAGTCGGCAGGTTGACGATCACTGACTTCTCTGTTCTGCGGTTGTTGGAGGAGAGAAGCGACAGGACACCTGTCCAAGGCCTGCGGGTAGTGTGTACGCTGCACAGGTGGTGCCACGAACACCACTTGTTGAAACCCTCCTGTTTCTCACCACCTGTAGGCCAAGTCCTGGCCAGGACGTAACTAGGCAAGGTTTGTTCAGTCCTCCGAGCCCGAAGGGATTGGAAGCTGGACACGGGCTCTTTTTGGTGCTATGGGGTCTTAGAGGACTTGCTGAGACTTTCCTGCAAAGAGCCTTTTGGTGGGCCATGCAAATGGGCTCGGGTGTCATGTGGAGTAGTGAATCCTTGATTGTAAGGTGATGGACATTGGAAAGTAGGCATGGGCTCAAGAGGTTTCTGGAAGTCGAGACCACTGGGTTGCTGCAAACCTCGTCAGCCTGCGCCTGGTTTCAGTTCTCAGGGTTGCCTGTCTCACATATGCCGGATGGTTGTGTGATGCAGGGACGGAGGATTGTGCCTCCGTCACTGTGCTGCTGCTGAGTTTGTTTGTGCAGGGTGTGTTGGGGTTGAGGAGGAACGGGTTCGGACAAGAGGGTGAGGGTCAAGCATTTTGGCTGGCCATCTGATCCTTGAATGGTTGTTAGTTTTGAAGCAGGTAGCTGCATGATTGAGAAGCAGAGGTGTATGTATATATGTCACTAGATCACACCACACGGCACGCACAATCCTTGTCGTAGGATTTTCTCTTCTCAAAGTACTAAGATGGTTGCGGGCCTTGAAACCCAGCGCATCTGATTTTGATGACTTGAGGGTCATACGAGCCACATCCGAGATGGTATCTAACCACGGCCAGGAGTGAAGAGAGTACTTCGAATTTTGTGGCAAACATGACGCTGAGGGTGGTCGTGCTGGATTGAACTTTCAGGTGAGAGTTATTATTGGGATGCCTTGTACCCCCAGCCAGATATGTAGTGTACCCAGGCAGGCACCAGTCTTAGGACAGAGTAGATGCAGTCAAGCAGGAAAGTACGGGCATGGAAGCAGCCTGGCCAGGGCAGTCTGTCCTGTCCATGTCTACCCTCTAGCCCTGGCCTGGCTGCTTCCATGCCCTTCTTCCTTTCCTGCTTGACTGCGTGTACTCTATCCTGATGTGTGGCAGCAGGAAAGGCTTGCCACCATCGTCCGCCTCATGTAAGGAATCCGGCTGCCAAGGCTTCAGCGGCTGTCCGACTGTATGGGACCATCGAACTGGTGCTGGAAGCATGTCCTCGCCCTTCAGAATGTGAAAAGTTCATTCTGGGACGGGTTCAGGAGCATTGATGCCAGGAGGTGCATGAAGCTATCGCCACTCCGGATGTGTGGCATGATGGTAAACTCCGCCATCTCACACCCTTCTCTGATCTGAACTCCCACTCCGTCTTCCAACTCAACACTGACAATGCTGGCAGCGTCATGCTAGGTGAGCATAAGTTGGTTGACGGAGAAGGCACTCCGCAACAGCATAGGAGAAACGTTTCCCTGGGGGACTCCGGACTTGCTCCAGGGCATGAGAATTCCAAGCAGTGGATCTTAAGGGAAGAATGGCTTATCGGCGGCCCGTTTCGGGCTGTCCTTGGAAGCGATGCCCTTGAACCGGGTACGGATCCTGCAGCAGGGCGGGGCCGCCTGGGGAGTACACGCCTCTGTGCTCCTGCCCTAACCCGCGCGTTCTTTGCTTTGTGGCGATGCTGCGGTCGGAGTGGTGTTGGTGGCGGCGCCGCTCTTGGCTTTTCCAGTGGGATCTCATGGATTTTGGTGGGCTGCTCACCCGGCTGAAAGAATGTCTGGAACCGGCCTGGAGTGTAGCCAGCGCAGGCTGGAGGGGCACGCGATTCCGGAGCTGCTTCGTCCCGCTCTTGGTGATGCTAGTGCTGTTTTATGGATTGGATATCTGGGCACCAAGCTGTGACGACGGAGCGGTGCTGCTCGAGTTGAAGAAACAGCTTACGCCCGATGACTCTCCGGCTGGTGCGAACGGCTCCGTGGTGCTGAGCAGCTGGAAGGAGTCGGGAACCCTTTGTTCAGGATCATGGCAGAGGGTTACTTGCGACCACTCCAAGACTCGGGTGGAAAAGCTTGAGCTTAATTCGCTGGGACTGAGCGGGCAGCTGGTGGAGTCGTTGGGGGAGTTGCAGGGCCTGGTCACCCTCGACCTGTCCAACAACGATTTCTTCGGGAGCATTCCTGCGGGTCTCAGCAATGCCAAGCTCTTGTCTTCGCTGCTCCTTGCGCAGAACAACTTCACGGGGCCTGTTCCCGAGGATCTCGGAAAGCTTCAGAGCCTCACTATTGTGGATTTGTCCGAGAACGGGCTTACGGGCCCTATGCCTGCGTGGATTGCTCATATCCCGAACCTCCAGTGGCTCAAGCTCAGCTTAAACGGTTTCGAAGGCGCTTTTCCGGAAAATGTATGTAAGAGCAGCATCTCGTGGATTGATCTGTCTCACAATCAGTTAGAGGGCCCGCTCCCAATGAGTATAGGCCTTTGCAACCAGCTTACGACGTTGGATTTGAGTTTCAACTCGTTCTATGGAAGCCTGCCCACTGCTGTCGGCAATTTGAGCGCATTGGAGCATCTGGTTCTTGGGGAGAACGGTTTCGAAGGGCATATTCCCAAGGAGTTGGGCAGCTGCGGGAATCTGTCGACGCTCGTTTTAGGGGGCAACAAGTTTAGCAGCACTATCCCTGAAGAGTTGGGGAGCCTCGTGCATTTGAGGAAATTGGATCTGTCGGGCAACAATCTGAGTGGCCCGATTCCGTCTTCCATTTTTCTTGGTTATGAGCAGCTGCTCGCTCTTGACCTTAGTTATAATCAACTGACTGGTAGCATCCCATCGAGTGTGAGTAGTATGGCCAGGTTGAAGTTCTTGAACCTGAATAACAACCAGCTTTCAGGGGAGATACCACAAGCGATAGGGAACCTTTCCAGCCTACTTGGAGCGAATCTGGACTACAACTACCTGAACGGAAGCATTCCCGACCGCATTGGGAACTTGTTTGATCTCCAAATTCTACTTAGTCTCAAGTTCAACAAGCTGACCGGAAAGATTCCAGCCTCTTTGGGACAGCTAACGAAGTTGATAAACCTCAGCATCGCTCATAATGAGTTGTCGGGGGAAGTCCCTTCAGCGTTGCTTGGTATGTCCAGTCTGCTTGCGCTTGACCTTTCTAGCAACCACCTTACTGGGCAGCTGCCTACGTTCTCGCAGAGGCTTCTGAAAGAAAGCGACTTTTCCAATAACCCGGATCTGTGTAGCCCAGCTCCCTTGAATGTTACAGGTCTTGTTTTTTGTAACCAGGCTAACGGAGGAGGTGGACATTCTATAGGCCATTATCACCTCCCTTATGGAATCATAGGACTCTTTTTCCTTTTCTTTCCTTAGCGAATACTGGAGGCAACTTGTTCAATGGAAGCCGCAGTGAGAGCCTGCCCAATGCTGTCAGCGATTTGAGCGCATTGCACTATCTTGAACTCAGGGAGAACGGTTTGGAAGGATCTATCCCGGGCCCATGGAGTTGGGCAGCTACGGGCATCTGTCGACGATCGCGGGGGAGCCTCAAGAAGTTGAGGAAATTGAACCTGCTCATGATGAGCTATCGGGTGAAAGTCGTGCCCAGCTCAGTGGGCCGCTGCCAACGTTCTCCCAGAGGTTTCTGAGTGCAAGCGTCTGAGAGCAATCGTAGCCTGCGTAGAGCGGAATGGAAGTGACCAGTCACCTGACCGCAAACTGAATGATTCAGCAACGCTTTGCTTTCAGGTGTGTCCCGTACCTCAATCTCTGGAACCACTGCACTGCCAAATGGCAGTGCAGTGGGTATGGCATTGAGAATGTTGAATGTGTTGTCTATACCCTATTAAGAATACCGTACCCCGAGGGGTGATTCAACAGGATAATGCCGAAATAATTATTTTTTGAAAAAACTAAGGTTCAACAAAGATATTTATATTTTTCAAAATTTTAAAATTTACAAAAATAATTTTATTAAATTTTTACATTTATTAAAATATAAAACTATAAATATATATAACTAATAGATATGTATAGACCTCCCCTAAACAGGCCCTAATTTTCCACACAAACCCTAGTTTCCTTGTTTTCGGCATCTTAAACTCATAAATTTTTATATATTCAACATTTTAAGTATAATTATTTCTAATTTTTCAACTTTTATTAAATTTAATTAATTAACTCCAAATCACCCCTCGGGGTACGGTAGTAGTATTAAGGCCATTAGGGCACGGTTCAGTAGGTTTAGATGTGAACAGACCTAAACGTATCTAGGAGATTACTGAACGCCACAGCGTTGCTCAACACCTGGTCATGCACATAAATGCAAGTCCTGACACAGATGTAATCTAACGATAATGTAATGCCCATAGGCATCCATTGCTCACGCTTTATGAACAATTACATGGTATCAGAGCAGGCGCCTCGGGCCTGCCTGACATTGTACCAAACATTCACTTGAAATAATCAAGCACTGGCGCAATGCCAGGCTTACAAAGACGGCGTCGCCTTCAAGCAAGGGCTGACGGAATTGCTGCTCAACTAGAGACCCAAAGAAGCTACAGAGAGCAGAGGTTTCTAAAAGAAGTTAACGGCAACCTCCTACATTACGCTTGGATTCGGACTTGCTCCATTCTTCTCCTGATTGCAGAAGAAGTACATCTCAGAGGCTTTGTCGATCCAGCCGACTATGACTGGAGCTACGTCCAAGTAGCATACCTCTTCACATCATGACGATCCATGATTACCTCTCACACTTCGAGATCACTTCACACCTGTCCACATCACACATAAGAGATAAGATAGCAGCCCACTTGTCTAGTATGTCGCGAACACAATCTCGTCATCGTTTCCAATCGGCTGTGAGGTAATGTAAATTCGAGGCGATCATCAACAAACTAATCGCCTCAACCATTCCCTAGTAGCCTCCCCTCCGCCACACGCAGTACGTAGATTTGGGTACCTCATGACATGACACCCCACAGTGAATATTTCAGCCACATCCAACCTGCAGCACCTCCACATTTCGTCAGCCTTGGGGACGACTCTAAACACACTATATCAGGCCACGGGACAGTGGACCTGAATATCAAGCCCTACTCTACTCTACAAATATCAGACGTTTTACTGGTACCTGGCTTGACAAAGAAT
This sequence comes from Anthoceros angustus, assembly GCA_010909165.1. NCBI lineage: Eukaryota > Viridiplantae > Streptophyta > Anthocerotopsida > Anthocerotales > Anthocerotaceae > Anthoceros > Anthoceros angustus. The sequence goes on along the minus strand of VJWM01000044.1, from coordinate 1,348,007 downwards.
TTATTCTCAGTTCGGAAGGTGGATCAATCCGGCTGTTGCGTGTGCTTTGGTGGAGGTTACAGCATTATTGAGACTCCACAAGGAGACCTCATAGCCACGGGGGACTTGAAGGATGACGACCTATATCACCTCAACGTCATAACCTTTCCAACTGTCAACCCCTCTTCTCTCTCTGCAGCCACAAGCACTAATCCGTCTTATTTGTGGCACGCACGCCTTGGACATATGCACATGCAAAGGATGAAAGACATGTTATCAACTCAGGCAGCTGAAGGCATTCCACTTACCAGAATTGAGGAATTTGGAATATGTGAGGCTTGCTCCCTAGGCAAAAGTCACCGCTCTCCCTTTCCTAAAGGGTCTACAACCAGAGAAACCTGAAGGCTACAATTAGTACATACTGACTTGTGTGGCCCATTTAAGAGATCACTCTTTGGCCACCTCTACTTTATGCCAGTCATAGACGACTTCTCACGTTCACGGTGATCTACGGTGAAACACAAGGCAGAGTGGCGGACTTTGCGTGGCCACGGGCGCCCTAATCCCGTGTCGTTGTAGGAAGAAGTCCGTCTCAAGGGAATGATAGGCTGCACGGCTTTCGTGATTCTTACCGTCCTTAGCGCCTGCTCACCCCCAACTCACACACATACTCCTAACTACTCACAACGTTTCACCAGACAGTGATGGCTAAACGTTTAAGGACCCGTCGTCCGTATCGTTCACATACATCCTTCACGCATCCGGCCCTTTCCTCTCTCCTCTCACGCTACACTCTTCGCCTTAGAAAAGACGCTGGTTACGCAGCCGGACCTCCTCCGCTGCTCCGCTGGGCCTCCGTCCGGCTCACAACACCTCCCGAGTTCCTCCTCCACGTTGCCCAAATTGCTGTCGGACCGCTGGCTCCGGACGAGCACGGATCACCGCCACCCTTCCCCGCACACACCACAACGCTGCTAAGTCCGCCACGGGACCTTGATCAATCTCCCGAGTCGTGCTCGTGACTCAGACTCACGTTAGCAAGAAGACTCACAAAGGTCCGCAAGAACGCGCATCAACACCAAGAGAAAGATGCTTTACTAGAGCCTCACCCTCTTATATCGCGCCCAAGGTGGCGTCTTATTACACCCCTATTCGAGTGACAGCCGGTATACCCTAATCGGCCGCCTACCACCTATCCCCTATCTCCTTCGCCAGGGGCTGGAAGGTCCTGGCCCCTCGGAATGGGTGGTCCAATCCCCGACAGCTTGTGGTGCACCCAATCGGATGATCCGTGAGGCGGGCCCCTCTCTCCCGAATCCTCGAGCTCTGGCTCGACAACCGCCGTTACCACGACGTCATCCTCCCCGGCCTCCTCGGGTCCTTCACGGGGCCACCCGCCATCGGCTCCCCTAGCGTAAGTCGGCGGGGGCTCCTCCTTCTTGCCGGCCGGTCCTCGAGGTCTGTCTCGACTCCCGAACTCGTGAGTCCGGCTTATTTCGGGTCCGCCGGCTAGGTCCGACCTTGTCTGGGTCCGGACCTCGTGGTCCGACGACGGGGTCCGGACTTGGTCCGGACTTATTACCGAGGTCCGGACTTGTGGTCCGGCCTCCGGGTCCGGACAAAGTCCGACTCACGCCCACCCGGTTTCCTCCTCACGGACTCCTCCGTGGCTCTCCTCAAGTCCTCCTCCTCGATCGCCTCAAGTGACTCGCTGGCCCCTCCTTCCATGGTGAGGTGCGGGTGCTTACCTCGCCGCATCCGCCTCCTCGTTTCGCCTCCTCCGGTTGCTCCTCTCCGCCGCTCCGTATCTCCAAACAGGGCCACTAGGGTCCTGGCCGCCCCCGTGGCCTTCATCTCCTCGAGCCTTCCGTGGGTCCGTCTGCGCGCCGCCGAGAGGCTTCTACGCCAGGAGCTCGTGGTAATAGGCAAAGTCCGAATCGACTTGTTGAATTGCCTCTTCCACGGTGCCCGAGCACCCGATACTCCCTCCGCCATAAGTGTTCCGGAGTCGGCCGCTTGTTGGGCCACCTCTCCGCCAGATTGGTGGAGCCGGGTCAGTATCACGTGAGGCTACAAGGGCGGCCTCGGTCACCTCCCGCCACTGCTGTTGCCCGCCCAGCCCCGCTGCTTCCTTTCCATCGCCACTTACCGCCATAGCGCAGCTGCTCCTTCCGCCTTTCTCACCGGACCAGCTTCTTTCTCGCTTCCAGGCTCGCCCTCCGCTCATTCGGCCTTTAGCTCCGCCTCCTCTCCAGGCGGTCGGATACCTCCGTCCGACTCGGACTTCCTCCGCCTCCTCAGAGCTCGGCAACGCCCAACTCGATAGTCGCCGATTTTCCTCCGTCTTCAGACGGAGCCGGAGGCACTGCTTCGTGCTCGAAGTCGTGGATTCTCTCGTTGAGAATCACCTGCTGCTCCGACGCATCTTGGAGTTGTAGCTCCAGCGTGTCCTTGCTGTCCTCCATCTGCTGCCGCCTCCCTTCTACCTCCTGCAGCTGTACTCGGAGATCCCTATCTCCCGAGTGCTGGCCCTTGCCTGCTCCATAGCCGCCTGTGCGGCCTTCGAGTTAGCCTCCGACTCTTTCCACCGGCCCGATCACGTCAGTGATCCCGCCGCTTGCCGCGGCTCCTTCGCCGCCTTACGGCCTCGCCCACTTGGCGCCGCTAGCCGCCTCCGCCAGTCCCGAGCTCTCTGCTTGTGCCCGGCCTCTTCCGCCTCGCTCAGAAGGTCCTCCGCCCGCTGCCTCCTCGAGCTTGTTTCCACTGTCAGACACAAGAACCTTGGCCCGGCCTCTGAACCGCCGGCTCACCGCCACCCGGCGCTTCCTTCCTCGATCCGAGGGACTCCGCCTTTTCCTTTGCCCCTCCGCCTTCACTTGCTCTTGAGTTCCACCATCCTCCTCGGGTGGCCTCCACTTCGGGTCTTCTCCGCACTACGAGACCCCAAAGCATTCCGTCCATGACGGTAGCCAGGACTCGCCGTGTTTCTTCCACGGCCACCGCTGGTGAGGCCCCCACAAAGTCCGTAGTGGGAGCCGGCATTTCTCGGTCCGCCAAGGACCTCCATACCGCAGTCCGGAGTAAGTCCGGACTGGGTTCTCCGGACCTAATCAGGACCCTCAGGTCCTGAGTGGTGAGGTCCGGAGTCTCACCCTCTTTGGCCCTCTTGGCCTCTAACTCCTTTTGTGCCCTCTTTCTCCTGGGGCTCGGAGGAGGTGAGGGGGTCCGGGAGCAAGCTCTTTTGCCCCTTCCGCCGGGACAGACCGGCTGGGTGGCCGCTGATGACCTCCTGCCCTTGGGCCACGCCCCTTCTCGCCTCCCACCGCCTCTTGCCTCTCTTGCAAGGTGGGGTAAGGGTACTGCACCTTCCGAGGTGCCGCGTTGGTAGGCGGCACCGCCTTCGGCTCCCGCTGAGTTCGTCGGGGCTCGGCAGCCCGCCGTGGTTGTTGGCTGTCTCCGGGTGCCGAGCCGCCAACGCCCTCCATCGCCTCCCTCCGCCTCGAGGGGGGCACCAAAAGGAGGGAAGGGGAATCGCCTCCCAAACTTCCACAGGTGGTGAGGGGTTCGCACGATGGAGTCCGGAATCCTCCGCCGTCCTCCTCCCGAGTCCGCTTGGTCTTGAAGGACGACCCCCACCGGGCGCCCTTGCACGCTCTACTGGGGGCCTCTCCGAGCGCCCGCTCAAGCTCTCCTTCAGAGCTCGAAATGTCCCCATACATGAATCGTATGGGGTCACCGATGGCGAGGGCTTCGCTCCTTAGCTTGCGTGCCTCGATCGAACCGGCGAAGATAATCCTTCCCCCCGCTCTTTCCGAGCATGCAGAATATAGGTTATCACCAAGGTGATCCACCTTGGTGAGGTTCCAATGGACAATGATCCGGCTACCGCCTTACTCGACCGTCGCCAGATCGGATATCAACCATCCGTTGGTTGTCCGCTGCGTTCGAGCCTCAACATCGCCGTGGCGGCCCTATCTTCCCTTCGCCTTAAGGGGCTCGCACCACGCCCCTTCTTCCTCCTTGGGCGGTTGTAGGCCATCCTCGGGACCTCCAAGGTCCATCGCCTCGGGTCCTCCGCCCGCTTGGGCCTCGAGCTTGCTTCAGCCGTTGAAGAACCTTGGCCCGGCCCGAACCGGCCTCGGCTCGCCACCCGGCGTTTCCCTTCCTCGATCCGAGCGAGGGACTCCGCCTTTTCCTTTGCCCCCTGGGCCGCCTTCACTTGCTCTTGGAGTTCCACCATCCTCCTCCGGGTGGCCTCCACTTCCTGGGTCTTCTCACACCACAGAGACCCCAAAGCATTCCGTCCATGACGGTAGCCAGGACTCGCCGTGTTTCTTCCACGGCCGCCGCTGGTGAGGCCCCCACAAAGTCCGTAGTGGGAGCCGGCATTTCTCGGTCCGCCAAGGACCTCCATACCGCAGCCCCGAGTAAGTCCGAGGGGTTCTCGGACCTAATCGGGACCCTCGGTCCCGAGTGGTGAGGTCCGAGTCTCACCCTCTTGGCCCTCTTGGCCTCTAACTCCTTTGTGCCCTCTTTCTCTGGGGCTCGGAGGAGGTGAGGGGTCCGGAGCAAGCTCTTTTGCCCCTTCACGGGGAGGCCGGCTCGAGGTGGGGGGCTGCCGGTGACCTCCACTCCTTGGGCCACGCCCCTTCTTCCTCCTTCGCCTCTTGACCTCTTGCCACTCCGTGGGGGGTAAGAATCGGCACTCCCGGTCTTTGCGTTGGTAGGCGGCACCGCCTTCCGCCTCTTGGCTCCCGAGTTCGTCGGGGCTCGGAGGAGGTGAGGGGTCCGGAGCAAGCTCTTTTGCCCCTTCCTCGGGAGGGACTGGCTCGGGTGGGCCGCTGACCTCCTCCTTGGGCCACGTCCCTTCTCGCCTCCTCACCGCCTCACCTCTGCAAGGTGGGGTAAGGGTACTGCACCTTCCGAGGTGCCAGGCACCGCCTTCCGCCTCGGCTCCCGCTGAGTTCGTCGGGGCTCGCAGCCGTGGTTGTTGGTCATTGCTGGGTGCCGAGCCGCCAACGCCCTCCATCGCCTCCTCTCGGCTACCGCTCGGAGGGGCACCAAAAGGAGGGAAGGGGAATCGCCTCCCAAACTTCCACAGGTGGTGAGGGGTTCGCCCACGTATGGAGTCCGGAATCCTCCGCCCCTCCTCCCGAGTCCGCTTGGTCTTGAAGGACGACCCCCACCTCGCCCTTGCACGCCTACTCAGGGCCTCCAGCCCCTTCCGAGCGCTCAAGCTCTCCCTCCTTCAGAGCTCGAAATGTCCCCATACATGAATCGTATGGGGTCACCGATGGCGAGGGCTTCGCTCCTTAGCTTGCGTGCCTCGATCGAACCGGCGAAGATAATCCTTCCCGTCGCCTTCCACCGAGCGCATGCGAGAATACCAGCAGGTTATCACCAAGGTGATCCACCTTGGTGAGCAGTGTTCCAATGGACAATGATCCGGCTACCGCCTTACTCGACCGCCCGGCCAGATCGGATATCAACCATCCGTTGGTTGTCCGTTGCCCAGCCTCAACATCGCCGTGGCGGCCCTATCTTCCCTTCGCCTTAAGGGGCTCGCACCACGCCCCTTCTTCCTCCTTGGGCGGTTGTAGGCCATCCTCGGGACCTCCAAGGTCCATCGCCTCGGGTCCTCCGGAGGTTCTTGGATCGGACCTCCTTGTTGATCGCCAAGATCTTCCGGGCAAACTCCGGACTAGAGTGACGTTGTCAAAGGTCCGACCATTTGGAACACGCCCGATGCCACTCCTGCACCAATTCCCCCCGCCTCCGGGCCGAAGTCCGGATAGCGCCGGTCACAATGTTGCGCTCCACGAGGGTCCATGGCTCGCCCGGCTTTTGGGTGCCATTGCTTCTCCTCTTGTTGTCAGCTGGCCGTCGAGTCCGCCGGCACGATGTTCCTCCTTCGCGCTCGCTCCAACCTTGACGGTGCGCCACGCTCTAAGCCGAGGGCGCCCAAAAGATAGCCAGAGAGCCGGATTGCGGAGCGCAAGGGACCGTGAGGATTGTCTGAGGTCGCAGCAAATGACCTCCTCCTTGGCGGCCATCCTCGGGACCTCCAAGGTCCATCGCCTGGTCCTCCGGAGGTTCTTGGATCGGACCTCCTTGTTGATCGCCAAGATCTTCCGCAAACTCCGGACTAGAGTGACGTTGTCAAAGGTCCGACCATTTGGAACACGCCCGATGCCACTCGCACCAATTCCCTCGCTTCCTCCAGGCCAAGTCCGGATAGCGGGTCACAATGTTGCGCTCCACGAGGGTCCATGGCTCCCAGACTCCGGCTTTTGGGTGCCATTGCTTTCTCCTCCTCTGTAGGCCGGGCGAGTCCGGGCACGATGTTCCTCCTTCGCGCTCGCCGCTCCAACCTTGACGGCGCCACGCTTGCGACTGGCGCCCAAAAGACGCCAGAGAGCCGGATTGCGGAGCGCAAGGGACTGAGGATTGTCTGAGGCCGAAAATGACCTCCTCCTTGGCCGCTTGTGGAAGTAACTGGGCGGAAGGCGCCTGTCCGAATCGCTGGGGTCCGCATGGCTTACTCGACCCTACGCTCGCGCCTTACGCGCAGCCCGTGGGGCGTGAATACCGCTATAACGGCCTCGCAAGGTTACGGCCTGCCTCTGCATGCCCGACCTCCACTCGGGGCCGCCCACGTGGCGCCGCCTCGTCATCCTCACGCCCACCTCCTAGGTTACTTTCGCATTTATCCTATTTTGACCTGGAGTGGGTTCCGGACTTATCCCGTTACTCCGGCATAGTCCGGAGCTTGCCATAGTGGTACCGGGGTCCGTTGTTCACTCCAGAGTCCGGAGTATACTCCGGAGCCTCGTCCAGAGCGCTACCCCAATTTATTCCTCCTTTTCCGCCTTATTTATCCTTCAATCCTAAAAAAAAACAGAAACCCTACTTATTTCCTAACTCCCCAGGGAAGTGCATAGCCCACATACTCCCTTCTCATCTCACATGCCTCCGCCAACACTAAGCATGATACTTCTTCACCCGCCACCCGTTACCCGAGTGGGCAGCTCTCCATCTAGTCAGAATGGACGGACCCGTTGTCATATACTTGCACCACTTGGTACGGACCCATCCATCTCGTGAAGTTTGCTCGAAAATGCATGTGACGACTATCATAAAGGAGGGCCAGTCCCTTCCTTTACATACTCGATTCGCGATCGTGCCAAATCTTTTGGTTTTGCACCAATGCATCTTCACCGAGCTTCTCCTCCGTGTCGACAAACCCCAAGAGTCGCTCCGGCTTTCCTCCTCCGCCTCCCTTCCATCATTACTCGAAAAGTGGGCACTTCAAACTCACCGGCATTACGGAGAGTGTCCGTAGGTCAAGAAGGGGTCCGTGTGGTCACCTTCTCTGTCCGAACGCCCATGCGGATGGCGCTTGGTATCCCCATGGGCGTAGTTCATCGTGAGTTTATTCAGATCCTGCAGATGAGCCCATTTGTCTTCTCTGTCAGCCCATTGGCCTTAGGATTGTAGGGTGCCGTCTTGCGATGATTGATGCCGAAATACTCCGTCATGGCGGCCACCACATCATTAAGGAAATGGGTTCCCCTATCACTTACCAACTGCAGCGGACATCCGTATCGGGTTATGATGTTCTCGTACAGGAATTTGGCCACGATTTGCGAGTCCGTTGTCGCCACCGCCTCTACCCACCGGGTGCGAGTCCGCTGCCACCGGGATGTATCTCCTTTGTGTGTGTCTTGTCGAGGTCAGATAGGTCCAACAAAGTCAATACCCCACTTTTCGAAGGTGCGGTGCCAATATCGGTACTAGCGGCCACCGTGTCGTCGGGTTGGCTTTCCGATCCACGACAAGCATCACACTTCTTCACAAACCGGTGGGTGTCCCCATACATTGTTGGCCACCAAGATCCGCTTCAAATCTTTTGGTGGTGACTGTGCGTAGTGTCCACCCCAATCCTTCGTGCATTCCTCGACGACCGCCTCCTGCTCCGGCAAGTACCTTCGTTCTACTCCGTCCGCCCTAATTTGAACACACACCGTTGTACATTCAAGGGTCGAGCATAGTGCACGAATGCCTCCTCTCCCACGAGTCGATTTTCGGAAGCTCCATTCCCAGGTACCGCTCTATTTCTTCGAGGGTCGGACGACCGCGGCCCCTCCCTTCTCCGCTCGCTAAGGCCGCCTCGTAGCTTGGGGTTCGGTCGGCTGGGCTCCTCCGGTTGTACTTTTACTGCGGCAACCAATGTCTCATCCGGGAACGCATCTTCCTGATCTCTCAACACCTCCTGTTTTCAATCGTGACAGGAAATCTGCATTTTGGTGCTGCCTCCCTTGTCTTGTTTCCACTTCGAACGTGAACTCCTGCAGCAACAATATCCACCTTGCTATCCGTCCGGACAGGTCCGCCTTATTCACCAGATGCTTCAGCGCAAAGTGGTCTACATAGAACACAAACTCACTGGGTAGTAGGTAGTGTCGGAATTTCTTGACAAGATATACCATACCCGGCTTGGCCCAGTTGTGTATTTTCGCGTGTGGGTGAGCCGTCGTCAGTAGTATACGGATAATCCCGCTTGTCGTCCTTCCGCTCAAGACTACTCCGATAGCAAAGCGGACACATCTACATACACATGAAATTTCTGCTCGATCCGGTCCTCTTAGAACCGTGCGCTTACCAAGGTGTTCAGAATCCGAAGGCCTCCTCTCGCCTCCGTGACTGTCCAAACCTCCTCCTTCCGCAGACATCCAACTTAGCCGCTCTTCGCAAAGTCCTTAATAAACCGGTAGTATCCCACCATTCCTGTGAAACCTCTCGGCTCCTTTAGGTTCGCGGGTGGAGAGATGGATGACCGGACCTTGTCCTGGTCCACCTCGATTCCCCGCGCCGACACCCGATGTCCCAGCAAGATTCCCTCCGTCATTCCAAAGTAGCATTTCTCCGGGTGTAGGCTCAATTGAGTCTCCCGGCAGCGCTCCAAGCACCTTCTTAGATGCCCAAGGTGTTTGTCCTGCTCCCCATGCACACAAAAATCATCCAGGAATATCTCCATGAAGTCCCTCAGGAAGTCACGGAAGACGTTGGTCACCATACGCATGAACGACCCTGGCGCTCCGGTCATCCCAAAGGCACTTCTCTTGTAGGCAAACGTACCCCACTCCGTAGTGAAGGTCGTCTTGTCCCAGTCCGACTCCCTTAGGTGCAATTGGTTATATCCGGAGTAGCCATCCAGGAAGGAGTAAGTAGTCCGTCCAGCCACCTTGTCCAAAATGTCGTCTACGAATGGCATCGGGAAGTGGTCCTTCTCCGTTGCGGCGTTGAGCTTCCTCCAATCTTGGCATACCCGAATTTGTCCTGGCTGTTTCTTGGGAACCACCACAATCGGCGCGACCCACTCGCTGTTGACGATGGGGAAAATGATGTCTGCCTCCAGGTACTTATCAAGGACCTCCTTCACCTTGATCGAATACTTGGGGTTGAGCTTGTATTGTCGGATTCGGACTGGCACCGCTCCTGGCTTCAAATCGATCTTATGCTCTCCCCACTTCTTCGGAATGCCCTTCATGTCCGTGACCTTGAAGGCGAACACCTCGCAAAACTCCCCAGTGCTTTAGTCCTTCCTTCAGTCCGGAGGCATGCCTTTCTTAAACTTGAATTTGCTGGCCGGACCTCCACTTCTTCCACGTCGTCCGGGTTCACTGCCTCCCCGTTCTCGTGCCTCGGCCCAAACCCCTCGTCCTCCTCTCGGGATCGTCCTCTCGCATCCCCATTCTCTCAAGAGCTCGTGAGGTGAATCGTGTTACTCCTTCGATGTCCGCTTCCTTGGTCCGACTCTTGTCTCCCCTTGTCTGGTCCGACCTCCTCTTCACTTCCTTCCTCCGGCCCGTTGTGGCGTTTACTCAAAACAATCAATCTTCCGCACCAAAGGCATCCACGGTAGTCCATCTCCTCCTCGGACCCGGGATCTTGGCGAAAGGGTACGCCTCCTGAACTATCTTGTTCCGCTGGAGTCCTCCACGAGGTATACCCTGTAGTGCTCACAGCCCACAATAGGTGTCCTTGCTCCGTGATAGCAACCTCCTTCTCGCACCTTAGGGTCCCACCACGGCTTGAAGTGAATCTCCTTCCTTCCAAAGTGTAGCTTCGTCTGGGCCAACCCACCATGGCCGCCCAACAACACCTCATACCCTAATGGTCCGCCGGTTTGATCACAACAAAATCCGGTTTGTAGGGTGCGCTATGGTGGCCAAGACTCGGTTAACTCCCGCGGATCTCTTCTTGACATGTCCGCCATTCTCGAGTCTTCGTTGAGGGTTCAAGGATGTGAAGCCCACCGTGCCGTGGCTTCGGTGATGAGGTTGACTCGGACCCGTGTCCAACGGTACATCCTTGATGATACATCCAAATCTCCACTTGTACCATCGGGCGCCTGGTCCGTATGGGACACCACCCTCACTTCCACTGCTACCCTTCACGGCTTTGGTGCTCCGAGTGGGTTTCCCTAACGGCCCGACGGACCTCTTGTCAGATTTCGGGTTATCCTCGCCGAAAGGACACAAGGTGCCGCCGATTCATCATCGGTCCGCCACATTAAAGGGGGAGGCTTCTACCCCAATCGAGGATCCTGCTGCCCCTCATCCTCTCCCGTCACTTGTTCGTATTCTCCGGATGCTTGCGCATTTCCTCCTGCAACATCTCGGTCACCTCCGACTACGTCCGGTGGAAATCGGTCGCCGCGGAGGCACTGCCCTTCTCCCCGTCTGCACGGAGAACTTCCTTCGGGTAATCCCTCCGAGCCGCCTGCCCCTCCTTCATCGGTCGGATCCTCTGCCGGTATTTCCGTTTGATTGCCTTCCTCGGCCCGTGACGCTTCTCCGCCTTGTTCTTCTTCACCGGCGCCTTTCTCGCCTCCTTCCTTGGCTACGAGTAGACACCTCCAAGATTTCCACTCCCTTCCTTTCGACCCCCACCGTACCTTCTTGTTCTTTTCCATCTCGCACTGGGAATCTCTTCCCACTCCGCCAATCGAGCATCTTCGACTTGACGGTCAGCCTCTTAGGAGGTGGCGTTGGTGGTCGGGTTCTCCGCTTGGTGTGGCATATCGCACTGCCTTGCGGGGTTGGGACATAGCGATCGTCATATGCCCACCGCTTGCCGCCACACTCAAGTCCCCATTACCCCGCCTGGGTACGGACACGCGTTGGAGTAATGGCGATTCCCAGCCCATCAGACTACCACTGCACGGAGGATACGAAGGGCTCCCATGCGGTCGCATCGGTGGGGCCCGTTGTATTGACGGACCTCCGGTGACGGATACATGGTTTTGGGATATCGCGCCCGGAGGGGGCTTCTGCACTGATAGGCCTCTTCCCATTGCTCCTCGGCCTCCTCGTATTCGTAGTCCACTTGATGCACCGGCCTTGAGGCGCTTGATTTCGAATGGCCGTGTTCTGGCACACGGCACACGAGATGCGTCGCACCGTAGTCGGTGTTTTCCGCCTCGGCCCCTTAACTGGTTTATCGCGGTCCTCTACTCTCTTATCACTTTTCCAGTCCTCCCGCACTGCCATACCTCCTTTGAGGGAGTCGGGTCCGGAGCTTCTCGGACCGGCCGGTGTCACCACCTCCTTCTTACCCCGCTTCTTTTAGCCGGGCTTTCTTGCTCTTCTTCTTGGGATACTCTTCCTCGCTAGAGACCTCCGTCTCTTCTTGGACGACCGCTCCTCCTCAAGACACCTCCGATTGGTCTTCCTCCTCCTCTCAAGACTCTTCCTCCTGAGTCGAACCCGCTTCTTCTTCTTCTTGCCTCCTTGAGCGGATTTCTTTATCCTCTGATGTAGCGATTCCTCGTAGTTTTCGGCCGCTCTGACCGCCTTGCCCACGTCCTTCTCGGCCAGCAGCAGGACGTGCCTGGCCATGGGTTTGGCTAGACCGGCCGCGAACCACCGTACCGCTTGCATCGTGGTATGGGTTGGATGCCGATCCCTCAGGGCATAGAACCGCTCGATGTACGAGCCCAGCTTCTCCTTCTTCCCTCGCTTCAGATTTTCCAACTTTGATAATACATACCTCCCGGTCGATCCTCGAAACCGTTCTAAGAAGGCATTTTCAAAGCTTCAAACGAGGCGGGTGGGGCATTCTGGTGGTCGGTACTTTCTCCGATACCATTGAGCTTGCCCCTGAGAACCCCTTGGAAAAGCTGGATGAGCGCTCGCCTCCCTCTCCGTTGAAGTTGGCTTTGGACACGAAGTCCTCCACAAAGGTCTCCGCATCCCGCTCCTTCTTCCCTCCGAATATGGAGTACGCTTGTTTGGTCGAGGTAGGGGCCATGGCCGCCATCGGGTTAGGCGTGGCGCCCTACCTTCTTCCGTTGGCGCCCTCGCACCCCGTACTCGCCTTGGTCCGACACCGACCACGTTCTCCTCCTCCGATCGACGGTGCTCTCGTTGGGTTTGACGCTCTCCTCTCCGGCTCGGAGAGCACGCGAGGTGACCACGTCCGATCCTCCCGACGGTTCACTCCGCCGCCGACCGCCACGCATTCACTTACCTTCTCTTCCTAAGGACGCACTTTGCGCACGGACCGATTTCATTCCCGCAACGGCCAAAATGTGGCGGACTTTTGGCGATGGCCAGGCGCACAATCCGTGTCGTTGTAGGAAGAAGTCCGTTCCCAAGGGAATGATAGGCTGTACCGCGTGTGATTCTACCCTTAGCGCCTCTCCTCTCACACACACACATACTCCTAACTACTCAACGTTCACCGTGACAGCCGGTATGGCCAAACGCGTTAGGACCCGTCGCGTCGTATTGCTCACATACATCCTCACGCATCCGCCCTTTCTCTCTCCTCTCACGCTACACTCTTCGCCTTAGAAAACGCTGGTTACGCATGACCTCCTCCGCTGCTCCGGGCCTCCGTCCGGCTCTACACACCTCCCGGAGTTCCTCACGCGCTCCAGGTCTTGCCGGACCGCCCGGACGAGCACGATCACCACCACCCTTCCCCGCACACACCACAACGCGTTAAGTCCGTCACGGGACCTTGATCAATCTCCCGAGTCGCCGTGCTCGCCGTGACTCAGACTCACGTTAGCAAGAAGACTCACAAAGGTCCGCAAGAACGCGCATCAACACCAAGAGAAAGATGCTTTACTAGGCCTCCCTCTTATCTGCGCCCAAGGTGCCTTTTATTACACCCCTATTCGATGAGCCACCGGTATACCCTAATCGGCCGCCTACCATATCCCCCTATCTCCTTCACGACCGTGGAAGGTCCTGGCCCCGCCGGAATGGGTGGTCCAATCCCCGTCCGGCATTGTGGTGCACCCAATCGGATGATCCGTGAGGCCCCTCCTCTCTCCGAATCGCGTTAGCTCGGCGGTCGACAACCGCTGTACCACGACGTCATCCTCCTGCCTCCTCGGGTCCTTCGCCGGGCCACCGCTATCGGCTCCCTAGCGTAAGTCGGGGCTCCTCCATCGCTGCCCGGCCCTCGAGGTCTGCCTCGACTCGAACTTCAGAGTCCGCTTAGGTCCGGCTAGGTCCGACTGGGTCCGGACCTCGTGGTCCGGACGACACGGGTCCGGACTCGTGGTCCGGACTTACACGGTCCGGACTTGGTCCGGTCACCGAGGTCCGGACTTGTGGTCCGGCCTGGGTCCGGAAAGTCCGACTCACGCCCACCGGTTTCCTCCTCACGGACTCCTCCGTGGCTCTCCCTCAAGTCCTCACTGCTCGATCGCCCAGTGACTCCTTCTGCTGGCCCTCCTTCCATGGTGAGGTGCGGCCACCTCGCATCCGCCTCGCCCTCGCCTCCTCCGTTGCTCCTCTCCGCCGCTCCCGTCATCTCCAAACAGGGCCACTAGGGTCCCTGTGCTGTCCCCGTGGCCTTCATCTCCTTCTGAGCCTTCCAGGGGTCCGTCCGTCTGCAGCGGCCGTCGAGAGGCTTCTACTGCCTTCAGGAGCTCAGCGTGGTAATAGGCAAAGTCTGAATCGACTTGTTGAATTGCCTCTTCCACGTGTGCCCGGAGCACCCGATACTCCCTCCGCCATAAGTGTTCCGGAGTCTGCCGCCGCTTGGGCCACCTCCCCGCCAGATTTGACGCCGGTATCAGAGGCTACAAGGCGGCCTCGTCACCTCCTGCCCGCCCGCCCACTCCTGCGCTTTCCATCGCCACCACCGCCATAGCGCAGCTGCTCTTCCGCCTTTCTCACCGGACCAGCGCTTCTGCTCGCCCCTGCTCATTCGGCCTTTAGCTCCGCCACCTCCCTCTCCAGTCGATACCTCCGTCCGACGACTTCCTCCAGCTCCTTCAGAGCTCGGCAACGCCCAACTCGATAGTCGCCGATTTTCCTCCGCCTCTGACGGAGCCGGAGGCACTGCTTGCTCGAGGTCGTGGATTCTCTCGAGAATCACCGCCTCGACGCATCTTGGAGTTGTAGCTCCAGTGTCCTTGCTGCCCTCCATCTCGCCGCCTCCCTTCTACCTCGCAGCCTGAGATCTCTATCTCCCGAGGCCTTGCTCGCCCATAGCCCGGCGGCCTTCGAGTTAGCCTCGGCCGTCACTGCCTCTTCCACCGGCCCGATCACGTCAGTGATCCGGCCGCTCTTCACCGCTCGCCTTCGCTTTACCGGGCCTCGCCCATTTGGCGCCTAGCCGGCCGCCCCAGTCCCGAGCTCTCGCTTGTGCCCGGCCTCTTCCGCCTCGCGCCTCTCGCCTCGCAAGGTCCTCCTCCGCTGGGCCTCTCGAGCTTGTTTCACTGCTCAGACACAAGAACCTTGGCCCCTCCTTCCATGGTGAGGTGCGGGTGCTTACCTCGCCGCATCCGCCGCTCCTCGTTTCCGCCTCCGGTTGCTCCTCTCCGCCGCTCCGTCATCTCAAACAGGCCACTAGGGTCCTGCTGCCCCGTGGCCTTCATCTCCTTCCGAGCCTTCCAGGTCCGTCTGCTCAGCGCCGCCGAGGCTTCTACGCCTTCAGAGCTCGGGTGGTAATAGGCAAAGTCCGAATCGACTTGTTGAATTGCCTCTTCCACGGCCCGAGCACCCGATACTCCCTCCGCCATAAGTGTTCCGGAGGGGCCGCCGCTTGTTGGGCCACCTCTCCCAGACGGTGAGCCGGGTCAGTATCACGCGAGGCTGGGCGGCCTCCACCTCCTGCACTGCCACCGCCACCCGCCCGCTCCAGCTCCCTGCTTTTCCATCGCCACCACCCATAGCGCTGCTCCCTTCCGCCTTTCTCACCGGACCAGCTTCTTTCGCCCAGTGCTCGCGCCTCCGCTCATTCGGCCTTTAGCCAGCTCCCTCTCCAGGCCGATACCTCCGTCCGACTCGGACTTCCTCCTTCAGCCCGCAACGCCCAACTCCTTGGATAGTCGCCGATTTTCCTCCGCCTTGACGGAGCCGAGGCACTGCTTTCGAGGTCGTGGATTCTCTCGTTGAGAATCACCGCCTCCGACGCATCTTGGAGTTGTAGCTCCAGTGTGTCCTGCCTCCATCTCCGCCGCCTTCTACCTCCTGCACTGCTGGAGATCCCCTATCTCCCGAGTGCCTCCTTGCTCGCCTAGCACTGCGGCCTTCGAGTTAGCCTCACTGCTACCGACTTTCTCCACCGGCCCGATCACGCCCCGTAGTGATCCTGCCTTGCCGCTCACTCTTCGCCGCTTTACGGCCTCGCCCACTTGGCGCTCTAGCCGGGCCGCCAGTCCCGAGCTCTCTGCTTGTGCCCGGCCTCTTCCTCCCCGCCGCCTTCCCCCCAAAGGTCCTCCGCCCGGCTTGGGCTTGTTTCACTGCTCAAGACACAAGAACCTTGCCGGCCTCGAACCGCCTCGCCTCACCCGGCGTTCCCTTCCTCGATCCGAGCGAGGGACTCCGCCTTTTCCTTTGCCCCTGGCCGCCTTCACTTGCTCTTGGAGTTCCACCATCCTCCTCGGGTGGCCTCCACTCGGGTCTCCACTGCAGAGACCCCAAAGCATTCCGTCCATGACGGTAGGACCGTGTTTCTTCCACGGCCACCGTGAGGCCCCCACAAAGTCCGTAGTGGGAGCCGATTTCGTCCGCCAAGGACCTCCATACCCAGCCCCGAGTAAGTCCGACCGGGTTCTCGGACCTAATCAGGGACCCTCAGTCCCGAGTGGTGAGGTCCGAGTCTCACCCTCTTGGCCCTCTTGGCCTCTAACTCCTTTGTGCCCTCTTTCTCCGGGCTCGAGGAGGTGAGGGGGTCCGGAGCAAGCTCTTTTGCCCCTTCGCCGGGGACAGACGGCCTGGTGGGCCGCTGCTGACCTCCTGCCTCCTTGGGCCACGCCCCTTCGCCTCCACCGCCTCGCCTCTTGCCAAGGTGGGTACCGCACCTTCCGAGGTGCCGCCAGGCGGCCGCCCGCCGGCTCCCGAGTTCGCCGGGCTCAGCCGCCGTGGTTGTTGGTCGCCCGCTTGCCGAGCCGCCAACGCCCTCCGATCGCCTCCCTCCCGGGCCGCTCGGAGGGGGCACCAAAAGGAGGGAAGGGGAATCGCCTCCCAAACTTCCCTGGTGGTGAGGGGTTCGCTCACGATGGAGTCCGGAATCCTCGGTCGTCCTCCTCCCGAGTCCGCTTGGTCTCAAGGACGACCCCCACCGCCCTTGCACGCCTACTCCACCCCTTCCGAGCGCCAAGCTCTCCTCCTTCAGAGCTCGAAATGTCCCCATACATGAATGTATGGGTCACCGATGAGGGCTTCGCTCCTTAGCTGTGCCTCGATCAACCGGGCGAAGATAATCCTTCCCCCGCTCCTTCACCGAGCGCATGCGTGAATACTAACAGTTATCACCAAGGTGATCCACCTTGGTGAGCAGTGTTCCAATGGACAATGATCCGGCTACCGCCTTACTCGACCGTCCAGGATCGGATATCAACCATCCGTTGGTTGTCCGCTGCCCAGCCCTCAAGATCGCCACGTGTGGCCCTATCTTCCCTTCGCCTTAAGGGGCCTGCACCACGCCCCTTCTTCCTCCTTCGGTTGTAGGCCATCCTCGGGACCTCCAAGGTCCATCGCCTGGTCCTCCCGGAGGTTCTTGGATCGGACCTCCTTGTTGATCGCCGCCAAGATCTTCCGCAAACTCCCGGACTAGAGTGACGTTGTCAAAGGTCCGCACCATTTGGAACACGCCCCATGCCACTCGCACCAATTCCCCCGCTTCTCCACCAGGCCAAGTCCGGATAGCGCCGGTCACAATGTTGCGCCCACGAGGGTCCATGGCTCCAGACTCCGCCGGCTTTTGGGTGCCATTGCTTTCTCCTCCTCTTGTCAGGCCGCCGGAGTCCGGCCGGCACGATGTTCCTCCTTCGCGCGTTCTTGCTCCAACCTTGACGGCGCCACGCCTGCCGACCGGCGCCCAAAAGATAGCGCCAGAGAGCCGGATTGGAGCGCAAGGGACCGTGAGGATTGTCCGAGGTCAGGCAAATGACCTCCCTCCTTGGCCGTGGGAAGTAATCCGCTGGAAGGCGCCTTGTCCGAATCGCTGGGTCCGCATGGCTTACTCGACCTACGCCTGCTTACTGCCTTACGCGCCGCGCATGGGGCGTGAATACCGCTATAACGGCCTCGCAAGGTTACGGCCCGCCTATCGCATGCCCGACCTCCACTGGGGCCGCCCACGTGGCGCCGCCTGTCCTCACGCCTCCTAGGTTACCGGCGTATCCTATTTTTTTGACTGGAGTGGGTTCCGGACTTATCCTGCTACTCGTAGTCCCGAGCTTGCCATAGTGGTACCGGGGTCCGTTGTTCACTCCAGTCCGAGTATACTCCGAGCCTCGTCCAAGCGCTACCCCAATTTATTTCTCCTTTTCCGCCTTATTTATCCTTCAATCCTAAAAAAAACAGAAACCCTACTTATTTCCTAACTCCCCAGGGAAGTGCATAGCCCACACACAGTCCTTCACCTGCCTCAAGGATCACTGGGCAGAAAAGCAAACCGGAGAAAACTTACTTTGCATCCGCACAGACGGAGAAGGTGAATTCAACTCGCACTTGTTCCTGCAATTTTGCAAAGACCACGGGATCAGCAGGCAGGTTACCACTCCACATATATCCCAACAGAATGGAGTAGCGGAGCGGATGAACAGAACCATTCAAGACTGTGGTCTATCCATGCCGATCCACGCACAATTACCTAAAAGCTATTGGCCAAAGGCAATGTCCCATGCAGTATACATACTCAACAGGAGCCTTACCTCCTCTCTGCCATAAATCACACCTTATGAAGCTTGGACCGGGTCAAAACCTGACCTATCCACACTCATAGTATTTGGATCCACAGTATATGCACACACCCCAGAGGATGTCTGGACAAAGCTCGACAATCGAGCACAAAAGTACATCTTCATAGGATTCACGGACGCGGTGAAGGGGTACAAATTAATTCATCCACAGACTACTGGGATCACACACTCGAGCGTTATCTTCAGAGAAGATATGCGAGGCCAATCTTGCTGGGAGCTCACTGAGACTCCCAACCTGCACAAACAGAGGACAGTGATGTGGACGACATCAACATGTCCGGAGCACCTTAGCACGGCGCTCCTCCACTTGTCCCTCACCAGCAGGTCCCACACCCGCCTCCACCCATGCCCCCTGCCACACCGGCCCCCCATCCGGTGCCCATCCACTTCGGCACTGGGCCACACGGACCTCATCTTCGGAAATTTTGACTCCTAGGCGGTCGACTTCTTACACACTTGCGCCCTCAGCTCACGCGCCGGCCCTCCTGGAGGAGTGGGGGAGCAGGCTCGACATCGACGACGCCCATCTCCAACCAGCCCTGCCAGCAGATGGCAGATCACTTGCAGCAGGCCCGCGCACCTACTCACGCCGAGGCGAAATGCAGCAAGCGGGAGGACTCTCAGGTCTCCAATGGGACAGCCCTGTAGGCGCTCACCACGGTGACCTAAGCAGCGGCTATAATGCGCGCGCGTGCGCCTCATCCTCAGTGTCGGACGGACCACTCCGGCCAAGCGCGAACATCTCCTCCCAGTACGAGCCGAGATCGTGCCCGTGCCCAGACGTGGCCAAGCCCATGGCTGCCGAGCCCGTGGCGCGCCTCACCTGCCAGCGCTGCAGTGATCTCTTCACCAGCCCCTCGGGGCTCACGTACCATCGCCACACGCCCGCATCTAGATCGAGATCTCCTTCACTTGAGGCACACTTCCACAGTTCTCGGGGCACTGTACCATGGGCATGAAGTGAGGCACGAACAAGCAGTGCCTTCCTACTCGAGCATCCATGGGTTCTCCTCCACACTCCTGACAAATGACATCCCGAGTTTTCAACCACACATCACTCAAAGCAGATCTCGTCATTATCCTGGCACCCCAAAGGCAAGTAGAAGTATATATCCTAATTATTCTATTTCAGATATTTTAAATACATCAGATAATGCCGGATACAGGGATACTCATGAAGAGGGATATGAGGATACTTATGAGGACCCTCCACAACAACCTGATAGTACCAATGACACTAGGGGAAGGCGATCTCAACGTACCAATGTCGGCAAAATAAATAGGTATTCTCCTACTAACTGGAAAGATCCCAAAAATACTTTAGCATATTGTCTTACCGCAGCTATAGATCAGTTTGTTCCAGCTAGCTATCAAGAGGCCATCACTTGCCTGGAAAAGGAGAACTGGAAGAAAGCCATCAGGTCAGAACCAGATTCACTAAGAGCTAATAAAACTTGGATATTATCTACATTACCTAAGGGTAGGAAGTTAGTTGGTTCTAAGTGGACTTTTAAAGATTAAGTTAAGCAGAGTATATAGAGGTATAAGGCAGTTAGTAGCTAAGGGCAAACAAGCAGCTTGGCCGGACTATAGACTTTTAGCCCGGTACTTAAAATTACCTCATTAAGGATCCTAATGGCTTTAGCTGCTCACCATGACTATGAGTTGATAAAGCTGGATATCAAAACAGCTTTCCTATACGGCGACCTCAAACACAAGATCTACATGGAAATACCCGAAGGTATACAAGTTAAGGACAACCAGTTTAATGCTTGTGAATTACTAAAAGCACTTTACGGACTTAAACAAAGTGCTCTTGAATGGTATGAAAAATTAGATGTCACCCTTCAGGACCTAGGCTTCACTAGACTAAGTTCAGACTATATCTATATCAATAGACTTAATGGTCACTTTATTGTTGTAGGAGTCTACGTCGACGACATCGTATTAATGTCTAACTCAAAGTATGTCCTAGAAAACACTCGGATGATGCTTGCTGAGCGATTCTCGATGACCACATGTCGAGAACTTTCCTTTCGCTTAGGGATTCAAGTTCTTAGAGATAGAAAGGCCAGAAGTCTATTTATTCATCAGTCTAAATATATACAGGATAAATAAGCCTACTTCTATACCTATGGAAACTAACCTAAAGCTACCTGAGGAGGATGATCAACAACATGAAGCCAATGCTCATAGCAGCGACGAGCTACGGCCTATTCTTCCGCCCTCGGAAGTCTAATGTATCTAATGGACTGCACTAGACCGAACCTTTCAATTTCAGTGGGAGCTCTATCTAAGTATTTATCTGCTCCTACTCAAGCTCGTTGGAAAGTAGTGAAGAGGATCTTCAGATATTTGAGAGCAACCTCGGATATGGGACTCCTATATCATTCTCAAATCCAGCAGGACCAGCCTCTATAGCTCGAAGGGTTCAGTGACGCTGACTGGGCCGGCAACGTGGACAACAGAAAGAGCATAAGGAGCTATGTCTACCTACTCGGCGGGACAGCAACAAGTTGGAGCAACAAACGACAGCAAACAGTTGCACTCAGCTCAACAAAGGCCGAGTACTGCTCCTTAACCCACGCATGTAAGGATGGACTTTGGCAGCTTTATGAGCTCACGGAGTTAGGGGAAACCCAGCGAATACCAAGACCCTTGTACTGCGACAATCAGGGTGCTATTTCGCTAACTTACAACTCCAAATTCCACGCTCGAACTAAACACGTGGAGGTACAATTTCATTTTATAAGACAAGTCATCAGCAACGGCAAATTCATGGTCCTATACTGTCCGACGGAGCAGATGACAGCAGATGTGCTAACTAAGGCACTCAGCAGCGTGAAGCATCAAGAACATTCAGCCAACATGGGGCTAATGAGACTATCCGAGTTAACAAAGTATATCACGACCTAAGATCTAAGCCCAAGGCCTAAACACTAAGTGGGAGTATTAAGAATGGTAATATTAAGGCCATTAGGGCACGGTTCAGTAGGTTAGGAGACGGTTACTGAACGCCACAGCATTTCGCTCAACACCTGATCATGCACATAAGTGCAAGTCCTGACACAGATGTAATCTAACGATAATGTAATGCCCATAGGCATCCATCGCTCACGCTCCATGAACAATTACATACCGTCTGTGGTGATGTTGTAGTTCTTTTCTGGTGCTTTAGAAGAGTGTCCTGAGGGCAGTGAGGGGTCATAGAACTAACTCAATGTAAGCTAGCTTCCATCAAGTGGCTCAAAGATTGCCCAATGACTACTACAGAATGCAACCGCCAAAGGCAGCTCCAACAGAGGTCAAGGTGAGGACCGAGCCAAGGAGGTTGATGTGCCTTAGAGAATGGAAGGAGGGGATCTAGCACACCAGCAGCTGTACAAAAGCTACTATGTAGTAGACCCAGGTGGGTCCTACAGGTATCAGGCCACTGACTATGAAGTCGGAGCAAGGCAACAAAACCAACTCCCGAATTCAAGCCAGGGGCATTGCAATCTACAAATTGTGTGGCGCTAGATGCACAAGAAGATGTGGAGCTCATACAATGGTGAGAATGCAGACACTATATGGCATGAGTTTGTCATTTTCATTGGAGAAATGGAAACAAGGAAGGTCCCTTGGGAAAGGTCCGTCAGTCAGTTACGCTGCCAGTACGAGAATGTTTACCCTGTCAGGCTTTGGAAAAAGCTTAATTGCCCCTTTTCACCTGGACCCTTAGGGTGTTCCTTGGTTGTCATGTGCAAGATGGACTTTTTCATCAAAAGTCGATAAATTTGAAGCTACCGTTCGATGATAGTCATTTGAATTTGGCATCCACGGCTACTATCACGGCAGCTGGCCCAGACATCCAACACCCTGTTCCTCATGCTACATCTATGCCCGCTCAGAGTGACCCTGCGTCTCTTAAGAGACGGAACATGTGAGGCAAGCGGATGCGTTACAAGCGGTTGCTAATGCAACCGCTGACAACCCTAAAGAAATGTGGATGCCGCGTGACTAGAGATGGAATATTGCGTACCGTAATGGTACGGCAATGTCAGGCCATGTTGATTAATTAGGATATCTGATTAATCAAACATATGTAATTAGGCTAATTATATGTAATTAGGCTAATCATATAATTAGGTAGATCAGGATTGGCTAGGTAGGGAACGTGCGACTCGTTTAGGGCTCAGGGGCGAGAAGCATCATTGTGCAAAATGGCTGGGAGGTTACGAGCGTGGGCGGCATGGCGCCGACGGAGAGGAGGGAGACTGCGGGCAACGGCCAGAGCAAATAAGCGTGGGCTTCTAGGCTCACCACGTTGTTAGAAGTTCTCTCGCTTGAACCTAGGCTTCCGGGCCGAGGTGGGCGACCAAGGAATCGCTTGTAAATCCACCGCTGTAAATCGAGTGCAAACACGATGCTACATCGGTGTGTGTGTGTAATCGACGACCGAGTGTGACACGCCGGGCTAGGTGGAGGACTTACTACAACTCGCAAACATGGGCCGGGGATTGCGGGGACGGGGTCTTGCTCACGAGTCTCGGATTCGCCCAGAGAGCTCACGAGGCCGCGGTGTCCCGTCGTATTAGAATTAGCACCACAGCACGGCCAAGGCTGCTACTGGTGGACATCACCGAGAGAATTGTGAGACGTGTGGTGACGGTGATGCTTTTGTGCGATGCTACTTCTAACAACCGTGGTCTGAACTTTGTGGCCATCGGTTTGGTGTCGGGTTTTGTCCATAAGCTTATGTGGTTGGGCTATGTGCAGAGAGACACCCGCCTCCTCGGGCCATGTAGCCGCTTTCAGCGATGGCGGCGGCTTCAATTACATGTATGTTTAGATAGATTTGATTGACAAGTATATAATCCACTTGTGGTTGATAATCCACTTATAATATTATACATCAAATATTTTAAAGCTATATTATATATAATTATATTATAATATAATATATCAAATGTTTTTGAACTAATTATATATCAAATATTTTTTTTGAGCTGCTCTATCATGATCTACACTTAGCATCTAATTTTTCAAAGTATTTCAATCATGCATGCATTTATATATAATAGATAATGAGAAACTAACTACACCTGCAGGTATAATAAAACATTATCAGACATTATACCTTGATGTGATGTTGCAAAGCTATTTTTACCCAACTTGTAAGTGATCGTCAACATTCTTGAGTTGGACTTTCTCCATTATGCCCTTTAAACCGGTAGTGCAAAATGGCTGGGAGGTTACGAGCGTGGGCATGGCGCCGACGGAGAGGAGGGAGACTGCGGGCAACGGCCAGGAGCAAGCGTGGCAAATAAGTATCGGGCTTCTAGGCTCAGTCACACAGTTGTTAGAAGTTCTCTCGTTGAACCTAGGCTTTCCGTCGAGGTGGCTGACCAAGGAATCGCTTGTAAATCCACTGCTCAGAAATCAGAGTGCAAACACGATGCTACATCGTGTGTGTGTGTAATCGACGCATCCGAGTGACACGCCGGGCTAGGTGGAGGACTTACTACAACTCGCAAACACCCGGGATTGCGGACGGGGTCTTGCTCACGAGTCTCGTGGATTCGCCCAGAGAGCTCACGAGTGCCGCGGTGTCCCGTCGCGGGCATTAGAATAG
Source organism: Anthoceros angustus (assembly GCA_010909165.1). Taxonomy (NCBI): domain Eukaryota; kingdom Viridiplantae; phylum Streptophyta; class Anthocerotopsida; order Anthocerotales; family Anthocerotaceae; genus Anthoceros; species Anthoceros angustus. Next base: position 1,324,176 of record VJWM01000044.1, on the reverse strand, counting down.
CACCAGCGCACGGCCCTGGCAGGCTGAGTGGACATCACCTGAGAGAATTGTGAGACTGAGACTGTGTGGTGACGGTGATGCTTTTGTGCGATGCTACTTCTAACAACTGTGTCCTGAACTTTGTGGCCATCGGTTTGGTGTGCTGCGGGTTTTTGTCCATAAGCTTATGTGGTTCTGGCTATGTGCACAGAGAGACACCCGCCCTTCTTTGTTAGGATCAGGGTGTGGGCTCATCGTGCTATAGTTTTGGTGAGCTAAGGGAAGGACAAGATACTCACCTTGCTGAGCGTCTGGTGGAGAGTGGTACATCTACTTCTGAGCTGTAAGTGCTGGTTTGGCCTAGATCCTGAGTGAGCAGAGCTTCAGGCTGGTGGACACTTGGCTGTCGATAACATAGCCCTGCTAGTGTTCTAGCAGGAAGTCAGGGTCAGTCAGCAGGCACAGATTGTTGTGCACTCTCATACTCTTACTTTTCTTAACCTTCTTCTAATTACCAATCTTGTTGTTTGAAAATAGTGCAAAAACCAGCTTTGAGATTAGCCTTAAACTGCAAAACTTACAACATATTAGTATTAAAATCAATATTTAAACAATAATAAATGATTAAAAGAATTAAAAGAATTATAAATACTTGATGTTTGATTAAATTAATTCCTTTGTGAAGAATACTCCATTTGTTGCTTCCCAAGCTCTATTATTTTCATCTGCTCTGCAAATTTCAGCAGTTGAACTTTTGACTACCTCTCAGCCTTCAACAACTTTTGACTACCTCTCAGCCTTCAACAGATTTGAGTGCCTCGTAGCCTCCAACAGCTAAACTTTGGACTGCCTCTAACAACTAAACTTTTGATCAGGCGAAGCAAGATTCTTTCTTGCGGCAAAGGTTAAGTTTGTTGGGTTAAGAGGGGACCTAAACCCTCTTCTTCCTTTCAAGGCTGGATTTCACATTGCCAGCATCGTACCGGGTAGCCCAGCAAACAAATTAGAATGCAAGGCCTAGTTCTCTCCAATGTATAGAGAGGTATTTAATTTCATATTCCCCTTTTAAAGATTACCACATTATTATTATTTTGATAATTTGAAATCTAATTCTGATCTTAATTTTTATTTATTTAATATGTTCCTCGTTATCTCTGAGAGGCAATGTAAAATTTAATTGTTGAAGTCAAAAGTCTAAAATTTAATTGTTTAAATTTTAGACTTTTGACTAGTTGGAGTAAGTTTAGCTAGCTGCCTCTCAAGCTCCAAGAGTTGAACTTTTGATTGCTTCCCAATCTCCACCAATTGGACTTTACTCTGTAATAACTGCTCTTTAATCTCTATCAGCATCATTTGTAACATGATCTTCACACACATGTAATATCATCCTCTACTCTTGTACGATTGTATTAATAGACACTCAAAGCATATCCAAAAGCTCCTCTTCAATGATAGAGAAACTCGCCGCGTAAGTGGAGCAACCAGCTCGGAGGAGAAGGAGTCCGAGGAGTCTGACACCATGGAGGGGTCTGGAGCATCTGGTCACAAGTCTGAGAAGTTTTCTGGCAGGCCAGGGACGCAACCTCTTAGAGATTTCAAGTTGTTTTATGGGTTCTTAACCAGCCGCGTTAAGTTTAAGCATGGAACTGCTTACACCCATAGGTACATGTTTGAACAGCTACCTGGGTATCTAGCTGATGAAGCTTTGGACTTGTTCGAGATTCATGCACCAGAGATGTTGGCGGTGGTAGAGAACCTTAACTCACCTTCGCGTACTGTAGCATAAGGCGAGTTCTTTGCGCGGTGGCCACTCACCAAGGTGGATGCGGTGGCATCATTGCAACATCAGTCCCACCACCTACGGTAGTGAACATGACTCAACAGGAGATGGCTACTGCCACAGCTGGTATCCCGGACAAGTTGGACGTACCCAAGCATGACAACCCTGTGGAGGACTTCTTCGCGATTCTGGACAGGGCCTTTCCAACCAAGACTCCGGAGAAGATTGCGGAGCTTGCAGCCTTTGCGCGCAAGAAAGGTGAGACCGTCCAGATGGTCTTTCGGCGATTACAGAAGCTAAGAGATGGTACGGGCATGCTGACCGACCAAGAGGCGGCTCAAAAGTTTCTGGCTGCCTTAGAGACTGACCCACTGTTTCACTATCAGTTGTTTACCACCTTGGTTGACAAGTATGGGGACAACTACACACTGGATCAGGTCTATCAGGAAGCGGAGAAGAAGGAACTGGCTTTTTCAGCGTATGCTTCTCAACATACCAAAGCCTTTCACCATTACCAGCAGATGTTTTCAGGAAAGAGTAGTTCGGCAACAACTCAGGGTGTTGCCAGCAAGGGCAGGGAGACTAAGCTAGCCAAGGCTGGAGTGACTACATTACCACACTTGTGCTTGGTGTGGCGATCTTGAACATCTTCTGCATGCATGCAAGGTGAGTCTTGACTCTTACGCTGCACTCCTTTGCGTGCGATCACGTGAGTAGTCTCATTCCCAAGTATCCTAACTGGCGGCCCGTGGAAAAGACGGCAGGCTTCACAGGAATGCGGCCATAGGAGGGAGCCACAGCTGCCAAGAGCCAGGTCAAGCGTGACAAGGCTCAGCAGAAGACTGCTGCTCAAGCCGACAAACTGACTGCCCTAGAGACAGCCATGGCGGCACTGACCACTCAGGTTAGCACGTTGGCAGCCAGCTTGAATGTTGCTAAGTCAGCCAGTGTTGTGGAACTTGTGGCTACCAAAACATCAACTGACCTTGATGAGGATTATGGCCCCATCATGGAAGCCTATGCAACACACACGGAGCAGTCAGAGTTTGGGCCATCTCATGGCAAAGGCCTAGAGCAGATAGACTGGCCCAGGACTGGTGAGCAGCTACCACAAACATGGTTGGGCCATGCTTTGGAAATAGTTCTTATTACCACATGACCAGTGCTAGGGCAATACGAGTCGTTCCAGTGACTTCCACGTGGTCGGCCTACGATGAGGCGATCACCTACCTGAAGGAGATCGGGTGGAACAAGGGATTGACCAAGTTTCCAGCCAGCGTCACTGGCCAGAAACACCGAAGGCTGATCAAGCTATCCGATTACTGACCATGGTGTTGACACACAAGGAGCTGTTGAAGAGGGTATACAAGGCACCCTTACTCAGCCTGCAAGATGTGGGAATTGAAGAAGCTGCTGTAGGCATCATGTTGCAGCCTTCACAAGCCGAGTGTTCTTTGCTGATCATGATCGAGTGGTTGGATCCTTTTTCGTGCAAGAGGTGCAAAAGCTACCTTGGCTTGTGAGAGCCAGGGTTTGCCAATCATACAGCCCACAAATCGGCGCAAGGCCACCATTGGCAATGTGCTGGTGGACAATCGCGGCAGCCATGTGCTGGTGAATGGATTCGCGCCTAGAGGTGTGTTATTGGACACGGGAGCACAACCAGTCATCATAGGGAAGGTTCTGGCTGCTAGGCTGCGACTGGAAGGGAGTGCTCTGCAGCCGTCTCCCTGGAACATTCGCACAGCCTCAGGGGCGGTTGAACCTGTAAAAGGGGAAACCACCCAACCAGTCAAGATCACTTTGAAGCCCAACACAGCGGATGAGGTGAGCTTGACGGTGCGCTGCCTGGTCACAGGGGCCACCAATTATGACATCTTGTTGGGACAGGAATTTTTGTTCCCTCCAGGAGTTTCCATTGACAATTGGACAGAACAGGCCTCTTACAGGCCAGATTGGCAGCAAGGGGGAACGCGCATTGCTTACCTGCCCCTAGATTTGCATGGCGCCACACAAGCAGCTAAAGCTACGCTGGTGGTAAGACAAGCCTGCATGACGCAGATCCAGCCATGGGAGGATGGGACAATGCCCCGATTACTACCAGACTATCGCGCTCAAGTATGGCTGACTGAGTGTGGAGAGGACGAGGACGTTCTCTTCCCTGATCTTGAGGAAGATGCGCTGGGAGCACAGCTGCACTCCCAAGCCCTAGTATCCGGACAATGCAGGGCTCACGGCCCGACAAGGGCGTCTCTGACTCGAGAGACGATTGCTCGTGTCATGCCGTACAAGCAATGAGCTTTCAGATCTAATAGGGGAGGCGCATTGTTCTCCTATTCAACATTACATTATTACAGACCTACACCACAAGGGATCACCTTGGTGGGCATTCGACATGTGCCAGTCCGGAGGCGGTCTTTGATGCGGGTTTCTAGATACATCTACTGTGATGCTTGCCCAACTGTTAGGCACATTGCAATCCATCGAGTGCAATCGCTACAGCAGCAGTTCCCTCAGCAATTTCCTCGGCAGGCCAGCAAGAACATGTGTAATGCTCTTCCACAAAACATTCGGTATATCCAGCAAGCACACGTCCAGGCTATTGGGAATGTGGATTTGCTAATTGCAGGATGGGAGTTCCAGGGTCTGTCCCAAGCTGGGAAAGGAGCAGGGCTGCACGATAGCCGTTCAGGCTTATTTAGGGATCTGGTGCAAGTACTTCGATGGCTCCAGGATCAGCACCCCACAATGGCTTACTTGCTGGAAAATACACCAGCTCAACTGGATGCTCGTCCACAGTTACGCCAAGACATGGGTGTTATTCAGCAGGCCATTGGTACGCCATTTACCATGGATGCTGCTCAGGTGGGCAGCTACGCTCACAGACTTAGGAATTACTGGACAAACCTGGTCCCATTGCCTGTCTTAAACTTGGCTTTACAGGAGCAGCAACGGGACCCCACTCGACTCTTACAGGACGTGCTGGATGACAATCACACTCCCAAACCTGTCACAGCCAAGGAGAGAGCTCCGTGGTTCCCTACCAACACACCAGGTCAGCCAAGGAAAACCTTGCCCACGGTGGTCAGCTATCCCGGCTCCTATGCTTATAGGAATAACGGCCCTGGTATGCTCTTTAATGAGGATACCAAGGTGTGGGAGGAACCTACAGTGGAGGAGAGAGAACGGATAATGGGTTTTCATACCCACAGTACAGCGGCACCCCAGGCTTCCAGGGCACAGAGGTTTGCAGCACTTGGCCGTGCTATGGATATGAGTGCCTTGACTTGGCTGCTTAGTCTTTGCTTGGCTTTCCAGGTGTTTACCAGACCTTGGGATCAAGGCTCTCACACACAGACTCTATCCTGTCACCCGGATGCCGTTCATTTGCCATTCCCGGGATTTCGCTACTACCCCATCACCGACGCAGGGGAGCATGTCTCCAAACTTGTTTTCTTGAATCGGATTCAGGACTAGGACTGTCATCAGCTGTCAAATCTCCACCCACTGCGGAAGCTTTTGATTGGATTATGGGTCCTCAGCTGGATTCAAGGCAGAAGCAGCGGATCCAAGCCTTGCTTTCGCAGTACTCGGACTATTTTGCCTTCAGCATGAAGGATTTGAAAAGGTGCAATGTCATGACGTTCAGAATCAACCTCAACACCACTGAGCCGATCTATAGGCGCAGGTACAGATTGAGCCAATCTGAATGGGAGATTGTGGAAGCACGCTGCCAAGAGTTGTATCGGGCTGGGTTGATTAGGCCCTCTAGTTCTGATTATGCAGCCGCCACCGTCCTTCCACCCAAGAAGGACAGCCAAGGCTTTTTGACTGAAAAACGAATGTGTGGGGACTACCGTCCTATCAATGCAGCAACAGCCCTTGATAGGTATCCTATGCCTACGCCAGAGGAGTTGTTCGACAACATTGGACAGTCCAAATTCTTTTCCACTTTGGATCTGCGGCAGGGTTTCAACCAGGTGCCAGTGGCAGAGGAGGACATACCCAAGACAACATTTCATGGAGCTCACCAGCTGTGGGAGTGGCTGGTCATGCCTTTTGGGTTCAAGAATGCACCAGTAACTTTCCAAAGGGTCATGGACAAGGTATTGGTGGGGGCCCCTCACCTTTTGTGCTACATAGATGATGAGCTGGTCCACAGCGTGGACTTTGACACTCATCTAATCCACCTGGAGGACCTGTTTCGAAGGCTGCAAAAGGCTCAGCTAACGTGCCACCCAGCCAAGTGCAAATTCGCCATGGACACAGTGGCCTACCTAGGTCACAGGATCTTACCAGATGGTATAACACCACATGCTGCCAAGGTTCAGGCAATCCAGCAGATTCAGGCTCCAACCAACGTGTCTGCTCTTAGGGCGTTCCTAGGGCTGTGCAACTACTACAGGATCTATGTACAGGCCTTTAGCAGCATTGCTAAGCCTTTGAATGATAATTGCGCAAGGAGACAAATTTTGGGATTGACGCAATTGTTGCATTTGAAAGTTTGAAAAACAAGCGGTCGGATGCAATTATGGCCAGGCCTGACTTTGCCAAGCCATTTGTCCTCCATACAGACTGGAGCACTTTGGGGCTGGGAGCGGTGCTAGCACAAGTGGACGCTGAAGGTCAGGAGAGGGTCATTGCCTATGCCTCAAGAAGCAACAACAGAGCAGAAGCAAACTACTCCAGCTATGAAGGGGAGTTGCTTGCAGCTGTGTGGGCAATCTGCCATTTTCGACCTTACCTGTATGGGCGAAAGTTCACGTTGGTGACAGATCATCAGCCCTCAAAGTGGCTGATGTCCAACACCAAGCTTAGCGGAAAGCTTGCAAGGTGGGCCATGATACTCCAAGACTATGAGTTTGAGGTGGTTCATAGGCTTGGAACCAAGCAACTAATGTGCATAACATCACGCCACCGTAAGTGAGGACAACACCGACGCCAGACGGTGACATGGAAGAGACACCTAATGCTGCGGCTTTGGTGACTATGCTGTGTATGGCACAGGGTTGCACTAACAGTCGTTTCCAACCGCACAAGGATGTGTGGAGTGATGAAGTCACACTAGAGTACGTGAAGACTAGACATATGGATGCCAGCCTGGATGCACATCAGCAAGAGAGAGTGCAGCAGAGAGCAGCTCGCTATGAGTGGAGGGATGGCTATTTGCTGAGAAGACTGGCCAACGGGACTGAACGACTGGTGCCACCACCACAGGACCGTGCAGGACTGATTCACAGAGTACATGAAGACTTAGGTCACTTTGGTGTGAAGCGCACCTACAGCTTGCTTCTTCCCCACTTCCACTCGCATGGCATGTTCACACAGGTGCGTGAGGAAGTAGTCAAGTGTGCTCAATGTGACAGAGTCAAGGCTTCTTTCAGCAACCCTCACTCAGAGTTGCAGCCACTGCCCATCATGGGACTATTCTTCAGGTGGTCCTGTGACTTGGCTGGGGAATTCCCACGAACACCACGTGGAAATGTTTATATCATGGTCATGATTGAACACTTTTCGAAGTGGGTGGAGCTGATGGCGCTGCCAGACAAGGCATCACGCAGCACAGCTCAAGCATTCTTACACAATGTGCTTAGCCGGTTTGGGGGCAGCGCCGAGTGTTTGACAGGCCAAGGGGCTGAATTCAGAGGTGAGTTCCAGGACTTACTAGATGCTGCGCTCATTGATCACCGACGCACCAGTCGTGATCACCCTCAGGCAGATGGATTGGCCGAGAGAATGGTGCAAACCATCAAACGTGCATTGAGGAAGCTGTGTCTCACCAAGCCCAAGACAGATTGGGACTTGGCTTTGCCATACATCGCTATGGGCTACAGGATGAGCAGGCACGCATCACTGGCCAACTTCTCACCTTACTTCCTTCTGTTTGGAAGAGAGCCAGTACCACCTGTGGCCATTGCCCGACAGATGCAGGAGGTGCTGAGCCTGGATGATCCAGCGGCATGGGCCAAGGCTATTGGAGAACGTGCAGCCTTATTCAGACAGGTGATGCCAATGGCCATGGCCAATCTCAGGATAGCCCAGCATCGTGATGCGCTCAGGTATGCTCACACCAGAAGTGGGAGCTTCCATCCCAAGGTCAGGAAATTCCAGCCAGGGGACTACGTCTACCTACAGCGGCAAACGCAGGATACCTTGGAGCCTAGCACTAGCAGACATGTGTTACGGTTGCGAGAGGTGCGTAGGAATGGAGTGCTGTTGCTGGAAGGGTCAGATGGGAGGGTCACCACAGACCACATGAAGAACTGCGCCCCTTGCCATCTGCCCAACTTGGACCCCAGTCACAAAGAAATTGATCCCCCTGATTACCGACACTATCGAGTGCAGGAGGATTGACGATCCAGAGCTCATCCTGCTGTGTGACGGCTGCCATGGAGGCTTCCATCTATTTTGCCTTCAGCCACCGCTGACCGAGGTGCCAGAGAACCTGTGGTATTGCCCTCTCTGTCGAGCTAGGGACCACAGGGATAACTGATCAGGTAAACTCAATGGGTCCGACCCATTTCTCTGTGTGGCCTGTCTGCAGTTTTGGTGCCAGGTATCACCACACTGGGGGGGGAATCAGGACTTGCAAGGACCACCACTCTGTTTGCCTGGTTTTCAAATTGTCTTACGGTCACGTTCATGACCAATAAGCTAGTTGGAAAGCTAGTGCCCAGATCTTTCTTTTCACATAATCACGCCAGCCAACCCGATCGGTGACACTATTTAGCACGACAGTTGTCAGGCCATGTTGATTAATTAGGATATCTGATTAATCAAACATATGTAATTAGGCTAATTATATGTAATTAGGCTAATCATATACAGTCCACCCCCCCTAATTGGGACTGGTTCGGAGTGCCTTTAGAGGTCCCATTAAGGGAAGTGTCCCGATTGTATTTTCCTATTTAAAAATAATAAAAATATTATAAATTTTAAAAATCAAAAATACCCAAAAAAGAAAATTTAAATTTTGATTGATAGGTTTCACTAAAAATAACTTTTACCAGTTCTTTATATAGTTGTTTGAAAGCTAGCACTCTCTAAGCGACATCAAAAAACCTCTATCTATCATAAAGGAAAAAGCTTAGCTTAAGAGTCTTCAATCACACCTAAAAGTCTATTGTGCTCTCAAATAATGGATTCTTTTTTTTCTTTTTAATTTTTTAGTAAAAATTAGAAATCCCATTTAGGGAGGTGAAACTAACATGAATGTATGTTTCAAAGGTCCCAATTATCATTTAGGGAAAAGTCCCATTTATTACATTGTAAACTAAAGGGAGTAGGATGGGAGGTCGCATTTAGAGAGGAATCCCATTTATAGAATTCCCAATTAGGGGGGGCCGACTGTAATTAGGTAGATCAGGATTGGCTAGGTAGGGAACGTGCGACTCGTTTAGGGCTCAGGGGCGAGAAGCATCATTGTGCAAAATGGCTGGGAGGTTACGAGCGTGCGACATGGCGAGACGGAGGAGGGAGGCTGCAGGCAACGGCCGAGCAAGCGTGGCGTATAAGTCGGCTTCTAGGCTCGATACGCTTGTTAGAAGTTCTCTCGTTGAACCTAGGCTTCCGCCGAGGTGGTGACCAAGGAATCGCTTGTAAATCCAACGCCGTAAATCAGTGCAACACCGATGTGCCACATCGCGGTGTGTGTGTAACTGACGATCTGAGTGTGACACGCCGGGGCTAGGTGGAGGACTTACTACAACTCGCAAACACAGTCGCTGGGATTGCAGGACGGGGGTCTTGCTCACGAGTCTCAGGATTCGTCCAGGAGAGCTCATGAGTGCTGCGGTGTCCCGTCGCGGGCATTAGAATAGCACCAGCGCACGGCAGCGCTGGGCGTTGGGCTGGTGGACATCACCTGAGAGAATTGTGAGACTGAGACTGTGTGGTGACGGTGATGCTTTTGTGCGATGCTAATCAGGACTTGCAAGGACCACCACTCTGTTTGCCTGGTTTTCAAATTGTCTTACGGTCACGTTCATGACCAATAAGCTAGTTGGAAAGCTAGTGCCCAGATCTTTCTTTTTCACATAATCCTGCCAATAGCTAGCCAACTGATCAGGCTGACACTGTTTAGCACGACAGCAATGCAAATGACCTACACGCAACCCTAAACCCGAGAGAAAAAAAGTTTGTGTATCGTGAAATCTTTTCGTGCATCATGGGGTAGGTTGACAACATCGGGACACCAGGGGTCGTAAACCCGACCGATGTGGTCATGCGTGACATACCGAAATAGTTCCGTCGAATGTGGCAGGATTATTTTTTTCTGTCCACAACCCTAAACAAATGTGGATGACGCGTGACCAGATCGGTATTCCATAGTTAGGTGGTCATGGTTAGTCAAAGACGCTTAAAGACCGAACATATTGTTTTTGAGTGGTGTGAGTAGGTTCGCTGTGTTGGCAAACGGCCACAGATCCACCAGCTCGGGCTGATCAAATGTGCAACGGAATATGCTGACGACGCCAACTGGACTGATGTCATCCATCTGCACCGGCAAAGAATTTTCATATCTTCAAGACTCTGCGTACTATTCAAGCTGGATGATTCACATGCTTCTCGTCGTTTAGGAAAACTCGGCGTGGTGAAGTTGTGACAAAATTTGCGGAGGATTCGCTCAGGACGCAGAGCAATGAGAGCACCATCTCCTTGAAGCCTTTGCTTGTAAACAATTCCACGGATGTAGAATCGCAAGGCGTTTTGTTTGTCGTACAGAAGTGTTCGAGTCGGCAGGTTGACGATCACTGACTTCTCTGTACTGGGGTTGTTGAAGGAGAGAAGCGACATGACACCTGTCCAAGGCCTGTGGGTAGTGTGTACGCTGCACGGGTGGTGTCACGAACATCACTTGTTGAAACCCTCATGTTTCTCACCACCTGTAGACCAACTCCTGGCCAGGACGTAACTTGGAAAGTGTTATTGAGTCCTCCGAGGCCGAAGGAGTTGGCAGCTGGACATGGGTTTTTTTTGGCGCTATGGGGTCCTAGAGGACAACAATCCGTTGTAGCCCGAACCGGATGCCATACATAGGCACCCAGACCAAGTCTGTTCTCCAGCCCTGTTCTGGCGGCTTCCATGCCCCGATTTCTTTCGTGCTCGACTGCATCTCCTCTACCCGCTCCCACATATAGGCTCGTGGTGTGTATATCCTAGACAACAGCACCTGTGCTGCACCAACTCTTTCGTCTGCCGTTAGTGCCTTATCGAAAGCATGCGCCCATCTCCGTGTTCCTCCGCTTTCGACAAGCACTAGCTAAAGAGTCTGCGCAACTGTGGCAACAGGTGTAGCACTTATCCTTACCACATCCAGTGCCTCATCAAAAGCTGGCCGGTGCCGGTGCCGGTGCGACCCAGGAGACCACCATGCATGAGCAGAGCCCTGCTTTAGGAATGAAGCCCTAGTGTGTTCAACGTACTGTACGTTGTCCAGCCTCATTCACCAGACCCGCATGACGGTCGACGTCAGTACACAAGGGGAATGGGTCTACAAGCCATCCTCCCATCCTGTGAAACAAGCTTAATTGTAAAATGCAGTCAGTGCATTCCAGCCCAGAACGCCAAATCCTCAAACGCCTGCTGTGCATCAGCCATCAACCGTCAACCATGCTCCCGGACTTGCACACCTGCTGATCAAACGGCTGTAAACACATGAGCATGCACCCCTTGGTTCCTCATGAAGCTGTCACCCTACATGCAAATTAAACAAAGCTGCCACATTTCCACTTGGCTGCATGAGGCAAACTACATGCCATAGCGGTGCAGAGGAAAGTGAAGTTTTCTTGAATCGAAATGTTAAGCTGAAGGGCTGCCTGGACACCCTACATATGATGAGGCCGCTGCTGGGAGTATCCTGACCAGAGCAGTCCACGTCAGAACAATCTTTTCGTGAGGAGCCCGTCAAGACACTAGCTGATAATCTGAGAGCCTCTTCCAGTCTACCACGCTCTGCGAGCATGTCTAACTACAAGATGTTTTAGCTCCAAGTTAGACACACCAGCTTGAGGTCACTGCTCCCCATTCATTTACGCTACCATGGGAAGCAGCATAAATGACTGCAGGAGGCAGACAGATGACACACAATCGGCAACAACGGTGCCTGCATGCTGCATAGCTCTTGTGCAGATCAAGGGCTTCCTCAGCCACTCCTTGCTGGAAAATCTCCCGCTGCAAGCACGGGCGAGTTACTACATTCTTTTGAACAAAAGTCCGTCAAACACGCCCTGAGCAGTGGGAGATTCCACGCTTTGTTGTCTGGTTGTTGCAACGCCACGTCAAGAGAGTGACGCCTCTACAACAGATATCGTATCCTGGCGTTTAGAATATCAGGGGATTTATTAGTGGGCATATGATGCGTCCCCATGAACGGAACGGTGGACGTCTCTTCCACGTATGAACCATGGGCGTGACACCGGCTGCAGCAGCTACAGGATAGTGATCAGACCGGACCTGTGTGGCAGTTTCTGGGCGTAGTACGCAGTTTGCGGGCCGCACTTTTCAAATTTGAAGAGGAGGAGTTGTTGGCTCGCCCGCCCCTTGGAGTTGGCACGTTTGCTCTCAGCAAGGAGTAGGGCTTACTTGCACTTGCTTCTGTACTCTGAACTGTGCCAAGGTCTGATGTTGGAATCCAAGCGAAGGGAAATGGGGAGAGCCTGCCTGGGTTGTTCTGCAATCCCTTCCGAATGGTGGAGGAACAGGGCAAGGAAGGTAAAGTGCATGCGCATCCTGTGCTCCTCCTGTCTTACACATTTCTGGTGATGTCAGTTAACCTACGGTAGTGTTTGCAGAAGATTCGGTTGAAACTGAAGCCGAGCTGGCAGGCAGCTTCTGCCTATAAAATCTGGCAACCACCGTCGTCTTCCATGCAACACCAAGTTATGGAGGGGGCCTTGTCCGTAGGCAGAGTGGCTGTGAGTAAACAAGGGCAAGAGCTGCCGTTGCCGAGGAAGGATAAAAGGGAAATGATGGGGAGCAGCAGGTCTGATGAATTCGAACTGGAAAAGAGAGGGTTCAGTATCTGCTGTTGCACATTGGTGTTCTAGTAACTCTTCAATTCTGCTTTTGTTCAGATCCCCAGAAACATGTGTGGACCGCCCTTACCCTGCCCATGATGTGAAAGCTCTGTGTCAGCGGGGACGAGTTAAGGAGGCTTTGAATGTCGTTAGCATGATGGAGCAGGAGGGCATTGCTGCGTCTGTGGAGACTTTCGGCTATCTGTTGCAGGCTTGCACTAAGATGAGGCTTCTGAGGGAGGCAAGACACGTGCATGCCCTCATCCGCAGAAGTCCATTCAAATCGAACAGCTACTTGGGGAACTCCATGGTCAATATGTATGTCAAGTGCGGGGGTCTTGTGAATGCAGTGGAGCTGTTCAACCAGCTCTCCGAGCGTACAGTAACCTCATGGACAGCGATCATCTCGGGGTACACGATGAACGGGCAGGCTCAAGAAGCTCTGAGAGTGTACAGTCGAATGCAACAGGAAGGCAAACAGCCTGATAGGTTGACTTTGGTCAGCGTACTTAAAGCTTGTGGGAGCACAGCAGATCTGGAAGAAGGCAAGCAGGCACATGCTAAGGTTGTCCAAGGGAGCTGGGAGACGGATTTATTCGTGGGCACAAGTTTGGTGGACATGTATGCAAAGTGTGGAAGTATGGTGGATGCTCAGCACATATTTGGCAGACTGCCACAACGGGATGTAGTGTCATGGAATGCGATGATCGGAGGGTATGCTCACCAAGGTTCAGGTGAGAAGGCTTTGCAATTATATTCCCAGATGCTCCAAAGTGGTCTCACGCCAAGCCACCGCACATTTCCCAGCGTGCTCAAAGCCTGTGGCAGCCTGGCAGCTGCGGAAAAGGAGAGTTTGGTGGATGGGCAGCAGATGAAAGCAGAGACTTTGCAAGTAGTACGGGATATTCACGCCGAGGTTGCAAGAAGGGGCTGTGAATCCGACATATTTGTTGGGAACAGTTTGGTTGACGCCTATTCTAAATGTGGGGACATGGTGAATGCAAGAATGGTGTTCGACAGACTGGGAAAGCGAGACGTCGTGTCATGGAATGCTCTGGTGGCAGGATATGCCAAGCAAGAAGCGGGAGCCATGGCTGTGCAACTGTACAGTCGGATGAAGGAGGAGGGTGTTCGGCCAGATAGTTGGACCTTTGGCAGCTTGCTCAAAGCATGTTGCTCCATGGCAGGTTCGGAAGAGGGCAGTCTCGTTGATGAGAAATCGATCAAACGCCAGTCGTTACAAGCAGGGGAGGAGATCCACGCGGACCTCATCAAACTTGGTTTGGAATCCGATGTGCTTGTGGCCAATGCCCTGGTTCACATGTATGCCAAATGTGGGGATGTGGTGAAGGCAAGGCGCGTGTTCGATTCACTGCCGAAACGGGATGTGGTGACATGGACTGCCATGATCGGTGGCTATGTTCAGGATGAGCAGGGAGAGGCTGCTCTACAACTGTACTCGGAAATGCTCGAGCAAGGCATGAGCCCGAACAACTGGACGTATGTGAGCGCTCTGAAAGCATGCAGCCTCGTTGCAAGCATGGAAGAAGAAAGTCTGAGCTTCACAGAGAAGGATGGGCAGCAGGTGCTGAAAGTCGAGTCGTTGCGAAGGGGAAACAGCATCCATGAAGAAGTAGAGAAGAGCGGCTACAAGCTGGATGTGTATCTGGCCACCGCCTTGGTAGACATGTATGCCAAATGCGGAGACTTGCGAGCCGCCAAGAGGCTGTTCGACAGTCTGGAGAAGGCGGATGTGGTGGCGTGGAATAGCATGATCGCAGGCTACGCTCAGCATGACGACGCCGAAGCCGGCGCGGCCGCTTTGCAAGTGTACGCTGAAATGCAAGAGGCGAGAGTGCGCGGCAACGAGGCTACCTTCATCTCCCTGCTCAAAGTGTGCGGCAACGCGGGAGCCCTAGCCACGTGCAGGCAGCTCCACCGGGAAATGGCAGAGAGCGGGGCGGACAGGAACACGAGCGTGGCAACGTCCCTGATCCACGCCTACGGGAAGTGCTGCTGCATGGAGGATGCGCAGCGCGTGTTCGACGCCTTCCCGGACCCCGACATCGCGGCATGGAACGTCCTCATCGCCGGCTACGCGAGGCAGGGAGACGGGATGAAGGCAAGAGAGCAATTCCGCAAGATGGAAGCCAGCGGGGCGAGGCCGAACGGCGTCACCTTCCTCCACCTCCTGTCGGCATGCAGCCATGCCGGCATGGTGGACGCAGGGTTAGGGTTCCTGGAGGCCATGAGAAGCGAGCACGGCATCTCCCCGTCCTTGCAGCACTTCACCAGCCTGGTCGACCTCCTCGGCCGCGCCGGCCGGCTGGACACGGCGATGGCACTCCTGGCCGGGCTCCCCACCGCCGTGCAGCCGGACCTCGCCCTCTGGCTCTCCGTGCTGGTGGCCTGCCGGAACCACGGGGACGTCCGGGTCGGGGAGATGGCGTTCCGAGCAGCCGTGAAGACAGAGCCGCAGCACGCGGCCGCGTACCTCCTCATGGCGGGCATCTACGCGGAGCGGCAGATGCCGGAGCAGGCCGCGCGGGTGGAGGCGATGCGGCAGCAGGCAGGCGCGTGGAAGCGGCCGGGACAGAGCTGGATCGAGGTCGGGAGCGGGGTGCACACCTTCGCGGCCGGGGAGAAGCGGCACCCGCAAGTCGAGCAGGTCCTGGCCATGGTGCGGGAGGTGAGCGCCAGCGTTGTCGGTCGCGCAGGGTCGTGACAAGAGATGTGGGTCACGGCCCGGGGGCCGTCAACACAGGTCGTTGCAGGACAAGAATGTGGGAGACCGGGGCAGCCGAGGTAGTTGGATGTGTGCATTTCGTATCGTTTGCCGGGTCGGAAGTTGGAACCTGAAAAAGTGTGACCGCCTGGCGCGGCCTCCCAGGGCCCAGGGGCCGTGGCCCAGGGAACCAGGGGGGACCGGGGGGCCCCGGGCCGTGACCCGGGCCCGGGGCCCGGCCTGGGGCTGGGGCTGGGTCTGGGCCTCTGGGGCCTGGGCCCCGGACGGGCAGGCACGTCAGGGCGCTGTACATCATGTAAAAGTAGTAGCTGGCCCGTTGGCGCAGCGCTCGCTGGGCCTGGCCTGGCCTGGCATGGCCTGCATTTCCTGCTGCCGGTGCTGGTCGCTCGTGCGAAGGATATGATGGGGATGGCGATGGCGGCCTGCGCCTGCCCCTTCCAAGGACTATGCTCCTCCTCCCGTCTCCATTATTCTGTCCCCTTGGAGCCACGGACAGCACGGTCGCCAGTGCTGTGCGAGGCGTGAGCAAGATGCCCGGACGCTGACGTCGGGAAAGCTCCGGTCGTGGTTGCGTGATCCCTTGGAAGAGAGGGAGGATCGACCAAGCCGGCCTCGCGCCCTGCCCTGATCCTTCCGGCTGCTTCTGCCGCATTATCTCGAGCTAGGTGCAAGAAGGAAGGAGGAAGGAGCTCGGGATGGACAAAGCGGGGCCGGGCGGGGCTTGAGGGAGCGGGACTGGGAGTGGGAGTGGCATCAGGCGGGCTGGCTCGGTTGACGTAATTGTGGTGGTGGCGCGCGGGAAGAAACGTAGCCATGGTGTGGAGCGCGGGTGTTAGGAGCACTCGCTTCTGGAGCTGCGTCGTCCCGCTCTTCGTGCTGCTCTTCCTGTTTTATGGAGTGGAGGTCTCGGCAGACCTCAGTGCGGAAGCAGCGGTGCTCATCGACTTCAAGAACCAGCTCAGGCCCAACGACTCCGTGGCTGATGGCAATGGTTCCGTGGTGCTGAACAGCTGGGACGAGTCGGTAGACCCATGCTCCGGATCCTGGCAAGGGGTTACTTGCTCCAATGCTAGGGTGGCAAAGCTTGAACTGATCTCGCTGGGACTGAGCGGGAAGCTCCTCGACTCTTTGGGACTGTTGCAGGACCTGGTCACCCTCGACGTGTCCAACAACGGCTTCTTTGGGAGCATTCCTCCGGGTCTCAGCAATGCGACGCGCTTATCTTCGCTGCTCCTTTCGCAAAACAGCTTCAACGGGTCTGTTCCAGAGGATCTCGGCAAGCTTCAGAGCCTCACTGCTGTGGATCTGTCAGAGAACCAGCTCACGGGGCCTATACCTGTGTGGATTGCCGATATCCCGGATCTTGAGTCGCTCAGGCTCAACTTCAACTTTTTCGAAGGCGGTTTTCCGGAGAATGTCTGCAAAAGCAACACCTCGTGGATTGATGTGTCTCACAATCAGTTAAACGGCTCGCTCCCTGCCAGTATAGGCCTTTGCAACCAGCTTAAGAGGTTGGACTTGAGTTACAACCAGTTCAATGGAAGTCTGCCGACTGCTGTCGGCAATTTGAGCGCGTTGGACTTTCTGGACCTCGGGGAGAATGAATTTGAAGGGCCTATTCCGATGGAGTTGGGTAACTGCTTCAATCTGTCGACGCTCGTTTTAGGTGGCAACAAGTTTAACAGCACTATTCCTGAAGAGTTGGAGAGACTTGTGAGTTTGAGGAGATTGAATCTGTCGGGCAACAAGCTGAGTGGCCCCATTCCGTGGTCCATTTTTGGTGGTTACGGGCAGCTGCTCATCCTTGACCTTAGCCACAATCAACTGACTGGTAGCATTCCATCGAGTGTGAGTGGTATGACCAGGTTGAATGTCTTGAGCCTGAATAACAACCAGCTGTCAGGGGAGATACCACAAGCTATAGGGAGCCTTTCCAGCCTACTTGGTGCGAATCTGGACTACAACTTCCTGAACGGAAGCATTCCCGACGGCATTGGGAAATTGTTTAATCTCCAGATTCTGCTTAGTCTCAAGTTCAACAACCTGACTGGAGGAATTCCAGCCTCTCTGGGACAGCTAACCAAGTTGACAAACCTCAACATGGCTCATAATGAGCTGTCGGGTCCAATTCCTTCAGCTTTGACCAGTATGTCCAGTCTGCTTGAACTTGACCTTTCCAACAACCAGCTTAGTGGGCCGCTGCCCATGTTCTCGCAGAGGCTTCTGAGTGCAAGCGACTTTTCTAACAACCTGAATCTGTGTACCCCAGATTCACTGAATTTTACAGAGGTTGCTTCTTGTAACCATGCTAACAAGACCGATAGCAGAGGAGGTAGACGTTTCATAGGCCATGACCTTGCCTATGGAATTTTAGGATTTGTTTTTGTTGTTGCCACGGCTCTGTTATGTGTTTGGCTGCACCGCCGGAGGACGTCGCTCAAAAGTTGGCGGAGTTCAGTTGCTGACTCTGTGGTGCCAGTTGTAGGGAGCTTCTTCACCAATGCCTATGATAGAGATGGCGTGAACTTTGAAGAGTTGGTTCAGAGTTCTCTTGTCAAAACACAGCTGATTAGCGTGAACCGATTCACTACTCTTTACAGGGCTGCAAATCGAGAAGGTCCCTTCCCGGACCTTACTGTGAAGAAAGTGAAGGTGGACAAGCCAATTGTGGAGCACTACAGGAGGAGCAATCTAGAGCTGGAGAAAGTTTTGCAGAGGGAGTTCTTGGCCCATAAGAACATCATGAGTCCTATGGGATACATCTTGCACGAGGATGCCCTTTACATCATGCATGCGAATGTGCCCAATGGGGTTCTGAGGCACAGGTTGTCTGCAAAATATGAGAAGATGATTTGGTCTGCGAGGTACAACATTGCTGTGGGTGTTGCTCAAGGGCTTGCACATGTGCACGATGGGTCCCGGAACCAAGTGATTCATCTTGACATAACCTCCGGCAATATTTTCTTGAATTCTTCGTTTGATGCTGTTATTGGCGACTGTGAACTTGTGGAAGTGATAGAGCCTTCCAAGGCTCATGTGAAGAGCATCACCACAGTTGCTGGCTCTATAGGCTACATTGCCCCAGGTAAATTTGCATATCCTATTCTATGAGATTCTGCTTGAGAGTAAGTGTTTGCTTGGTGTCGTCGTCCTGAACCAACGGTCCCTTGTGATGGGCACTGATTTGCTTTGCGGAGTAGCATGGTCCCTGCTTTTTCCTTCAAGTCATTGAGGAGCTAATACTGACACAGCTTAGCTTGTCGCCTGTACCTTTTCCCTTGCAGAGTATGCCTATACCATGCAGGTGACCAAGAAAAGCAATGTTTACAGCTTCGGAGTAGTCCTTCTCGAGATACTGACCGGCCAAAACCCCACGGACGACTCCTTTGGAAGTGGTGTGGACCTTGTGGGCTGGGTCAGAGGTGCTCCATCGCGGGAAGAGACACCGGAGCAGATCCTGGATCCATCAGTAAGCACAGAGTCATTCCCAGTGAGACAGCAAATGCTTACGGTGCTCAAAGTGGCCCTGCGTTGCACCGATCCATCTCCACTGCAACGACCCGACATGGGAACTGTTGTGGAGATGCTGCAGAGAGCAGCAGCAGGGCCGCAGGCACAGGCACACGTGGAGCTGGATGTCCGAGGGAGCCACGGCAGAGCAGAAGACGAGCGTTTCTGAGCAACCATATTTCAGCAATATGTACAGGGAGTCAGAGTAGTGTACGTAGCGTAGGTGCTCCCTTGCATGGGTGAACCCGCCGAAGACCTCTTCGGTGTTCCAATGCAGTGTAGAAGAACCTTCCCCTCCTGGAGTCATGAAATTTTCGGTTACCCCTACAGTTCCACACTGCTTCGAAAGTTCCTGTTCCCCGACCCTTGCAGCAACTTATGGCCAGCCAGCTGCGCCTGATGCTAGCACGACCCTGCGCAAACCCCGCTCCTCAAGGTCATGCCACAGGAATCTCAGATAACGTACCTAAGAGGCTGCAACAGTTAACGATGCCAAAGCAGCCCGCCACCTGCACCACTCCTGGACTCCTGGTGAGCGACGTGAGCCCAACTAACCAAAATGTCTTGTCGGGACGATGCTATTCACAGCAGGGCACCAATTGGAATTCAAGGCGCCAAGAGGGAACCACCTTAATCTCGCAGACGACATGGTGTGGCCACAACCGCTGCTGCTGCTGCTGCTCCTGCTCCTGCTCCTGCTCCTCCTCGGCCCAGGCCTGGGCCTCACCCCCGATGTGCAGCTCCTGCTGCGATTCAAGCAGGAGCTCGACGACAACGGGAGCTATGCTCTCAGCAGCTGGGAGGAACGGGAAACGGGAACGGAGCCCTGCTCCTGGCTCGGCGTCACCTGCTCCGACACCGGCTCCGTCTCCGGCCTGGCCCTCTCCTCGCTCGGCCTCCAAGGCCCGCTCTCCCCCGCGCTGGGCTCCCTCCCGGACCTGCTCACACTGAGCGCCGATAACAACCATTTGCGCGGCCCGATCCCCCCCGAGCTCGCCAACGCCACCAAGCTCGCCTTCCTCGACCTCTCCCAGAATGCATTCACCGGTCCCATTCCGCCGCAGCTCGCGCAGCTCCCGGACCTCAGGGTGCTGCGGCTCGCGGACAACTGGCTCAACGAGAGCGTGCCCGGCACCTTCTCCTCCGCCCTGAGCCTGCAGGAGCTGGATCTGTCCGGGAACCAGCTCACGGGGAGCTTGCCCGGGTGGTGCGCGGGGCTGGTGTCATTGAACCTGTCGGGGAATTCTCTGAGCGGGGCTGTCCCGCACGGAATTTGCAACGGGAGTTTGCTGCAATGGATCGACCTGTCTGGGAACAATCTGGTGGGAGCGATTCCGGCCGAGATCGGCATGTGCCAGGCCCTGAGAGGTTTGCGTTTGAGCGGAAACACTCTGGAAGGCGTTCTGCCGGCGGAGATAGGGATGTTGGGAAATCTTTCGGTTCTGGAGCTGGAGGGGGTCGGGCTGTATGGCCCGATCCCGGCTGAGATCGGGAAGTGCGGGAAGTTGGAGTCCCTCAACCTGCGGAGGAACCAGCTGGCGGGAGCGATTCCCGCTGGCATTGGACAGATGGAGAAGCTGGTCAGTGTGGATTTGTCTTTCAACTATCTGGCCACCAGCATCCCGCCGTCGTTGCTCAGCTTGTCCGGCCTTGTCAGTCTTGATCTGAGTGCCAATCTGCTCGGGGGGGGCATTCCGGAGAACGTGGGGAACATGACTAGCTTGAAGCACTTGGTTTTGCAACGCAACCGGATGTCTGGCGTGATTCCGAGCACGATTGTAGGGTTGAGGAACCTGGTGGAGCTCAAGATCGGGAGGAATGCTATCGGCGGGGGCATTCCTGTGGAGATTGGGAGCTTGGAGAATCTGGAAGTGCTTGATCTCAGCTTCAGTGCGCTCACTGGAGGCATTCCGGACGAGGTCACCGATTTGCAGGAACTCCGGGTGCTGGATCTGTCCTACAACAGGCTGTCGGGGCATGTTCCTGCGAATATGGAGAGCATGCAGAACTTGCAGGTGTTGAACGTCTCCAACAACTTGCTCACAGGCTCGCTGCCTCCGCTCCCGGCATCCGTCCTCAACCGGACTTCGTTTTCTGGTAACCCCGGGCTGTGTGGATCCCCGCTGCCTCCTTGCGAGCGCGGGGAGAAGGCAGGGACCGAGGAATGGATGCTTCCTGGCCTGGGCATCTTAGGGGCAGGCGCTGCCCTGGGAATCGGTGCTGTTCTGCTGCTGGCATGGTTACGCTGTCGAGGGACTGGGTACAGGTATCGCCGGCGGGCTGCCGTCGTTATGGATCCTTCGCTACCAGCTGCAGGTCGCTTCCTCACGGATGGCTTTCCGGGAGTGGATCTGGAAGAACTGGTAGATAGCACAGTGAATGGGAAACCTCCTCCCATAAGCAGCAACAGGTTCAGCACAATGTACCGAGCCCGAAAGGTGGATCTGGTGGTGAAGAAGCTCATGCTGGAAAAAGATGTGCTGGAGCACTACAAAGATCGGATGTCAGAACTGGAAAACGCTTTGAGCAAGGATTATCTGAAGCACAAAAATCTGATGCAGCCGGTGGGATTCCTGGTGTCTGAAGAGGCCGTCATGATTGTCTACAGGAGGGCCAGAAATGGGACCCTGCGACTCCTGCTGAGCCAGAACAAGCTGAAATGGCCTGCCAGGTATCAGATTGCCCTCGGCGCTGCTCAGGGCATCGCTTACCTTCACGACCAGGCAGCCGATTCTTCCATCATTCACTTGGACATCACCTCAGGCAACATCTTTGTCAGTGAAGAGCTTGAAGCCGTGATTGGAGACTGCGAGCTGTTTGACGTGATGGAGCCCTCCAAGGGGCACGCCCGAAGCATGACAGCCCTTCCAGGTTCCGTCGGCTATCTTGCTCCAGGTAGTGTCTAGTCTCACCACTCTAAATCCTTCAACCTTTTAGCCTGAATTCGTTCATACTAACTCCTTGCAAGTGGATTGATCAGAATATGTATTCACGATGGAGGTGACCAAGAAGAGCAATGTGTACAGCTTTGGAGTGGTGCTGATGGAAATTGTCACTGGAAGGATTCTTAGAGAAGAATCCTACGGAGACAGTCTGGATCTTGTGAGCTGGGTGAGAAGCGTTGCATCGAAAGGGGATGTGACAGACGATCTTTTGGATGCTTCCATGATGGCAGATCCGGAAGCTGTGCGCGAACAAATGGTTGCGGTTCTGAGGGTGGCCCTCACCTGCACAGATCCATCGCCCTTGCAACGCCCTCAAATGAGCATGGTGGTGGACCTCTTGCAGAATGCCGTCATGGAAAGGCAGCCGTCAAGGCAAAGCAGCGTAGTCAGCCAACCATGACCTGATACGGTGTACCCAATACAGTAATACCCACTGCTGGTGGGCCAGAATGCGGTACCCTAAATGGTGGGCCCCACAGGGAGGGTGATTTTGATATGTGCAAAGTTTAGATAATATTTATTGAAGAAAATCGATTAAGGAACAAAGTTCTATATAAATATGTAGATCTAGTGGGCCTCTCAATTCAATTCGTAAATTTTGAAAAACAAATATTTAAAAAATTATATCTAACTGGTAGTTAAAGATTTAATTTTATTAAATATTTTAAATAAATAATCAACATACATAATTATTAAAATAATTTTATGAATAACCTTGTAACGTTCTTTCCAATGAGTTCATTTGTGACTCCATTTGAGAAGTACACACAAGAAGCATAAAGCAATCCACTTCATTTCGCAATGGAAAGAGTGGGTAGCAAACTTCTCCAAGGTTATCACTTGGTTCTATATAGATCAATGGTTGTTGCACATCCGAATGTTTGTCGTCTTCTTGCGATCAGAAAATTAATATGTACGTGCAAACTATGTTTTAATGAGAGCCCAATTAGTTCAATTTAGATGACAATATGCTTAGTGGAAAGTCTTGCCATTTAGTACAACCAAACTCACACCTATGTTCTCCTAGCTACTATGGCCTGTCCTCTATATGCACACTCCGTTCACGATGAAGTGCTAGCTACCATGACCTATCCTTCATATGCACACTGGGCTCGTAATGTAGTGCTACCTACAACAGCCTATCCTCTATATGTCTACCATGTAATACCATAGATCATCCCCAAACTAGTTAATATTACTATGTGGTTGCTTCCCTTTTTTGGTTTTTATATTTTCATCTTTTGATATTCCCTTGACTTGTAGTGACCATGCAATCTAAAGTAGGACCATTGTCATACATGTTGTCCTGCAACCATTGTCTTCCCCAGCTGTCTCATTGTCTTCCTTGGCCATCTACCAGGGCATTCCACAGCCGATTTTGGGACTTCCTTGTCAACCCGTCTTGAAACATAAAGCTATCTTATGGGATTCGGATTGCTTCTCCTCTATAGGTGCTTAATTTTAGAATTTAATTTACTCTTACCTTATAGCCTTCAGAAAGAAAAATCCATCAGGCAGTGGGGCGCCCAGTGGTCCAAATGGCTTAGGCCAAATGGACACACATTTATAAGAACGCCGTGATTAAGCATCCTGAGCTTAGATGGGTACTTAGATAGAGTGCCTAAAGGGAGTGAATGCCCTTGGTGCAAGTAGCTTAGACACACCATGGTACAAGTTGTTAAGTACCATGGATAGTGGACTTAAATAAAATTCTTCTTCTTCTTCGTCTACCTACCTTGTACCTATATCAACTATCCACTGCGGTAGGGACTACTTAAGTCGTTGTAGGCTTGAATTTTTGAACAAGAAAACGCTTTTCACTTTGAAGGGAGGAGTCAGATCTTCAGGAGCCAACCGAGTGTGAGCAGTGCTGTGAGGTGAAGCGCGGATTCGGAGGCCGAGGGCAGGGATGTTGAAGAATGGCCTGCTCTTGGATGGAGTAACAACAGGTCTGGAGGAGAATCCCAAACTTGTAGATGCCTAAGCCGGTAGGATGATGCCGTCAGCTGGAACATCGGTTCCGCAATTGTCTTTGAACATAGGGTACACCGTGCCGGGAAGCATGCCGGGAGTACTACAGACAAGATCTTAGGAGAGTTGAGGATAGGCATGCATGACACGGTATGGACAGCTTCCAGCATTCCGGTGTCCATTTTGAGGGAGAGTGCTCTCACTTGGTAGCTGTCTTGGCGGGACGTGTGGAACCGACGTTGAGATTGCAGACAGACACTGTGGCGGAACGGATTCCCCACTACGGCGACCAGAACTCAGCCCTTCTTGCTGTGGAGGGAGCCGCTGCCACAGCAAGTGCTCAGCCTGTATCCAGTGACTTCTATTCTATTCCAGACGAAATCGAACAGCTTTTGAGAGGGGACTCCAATGACGTCAACTTCGCGGCAAA
Source organism: Anthoceros angustus (assembly GCA_010909165.1). Lineage (NCBI taxonomy): Eukaryota > Viridiplantae > Streptophyta > Anthocerotopsida > Anthocerotales > Anthocerotaceae > Anthoceros > Anthoceros angustus. The sequence goes on along the minus strand of VJWM01000044.1, from coordinate 1,299,797 downwards.
GGAAATGGATGCTGTGGGATCGTCTGCGTCTCAGGAGATTGCACGGCTTTGCGGAGCTTTTTCCGCAGGAATGCCTCAAGCAGCTGATGGCATGGCTGAGTCTCCGACTGATGGGACCACAACGGACCAGCAACTGGGTGTTCTTTTGGGATTGGTAGTTATAGTGTTGCAGCAAATTATTTCCTTGCTGCCCGCAGTGTGGAGTGGGAAAAAACGAAAGAGGGAGGATAGCGCAACGCAGCATCTGCTGCTGGAGCTCGATGATGACAGTAGGAGGGTTAGCGATGAAGAGGATGATGAGTATTCCCGGCTGTTGCCCATCGTGTCCATGTACCAGATAAACCTCAACAGTCTACTGCTAGCTCTTGCGAGAAACGGGGAGGATCCGGGGAGCGCTCGGAAAGGTATGGATTGGTTTCACGACTATCAGATGGGGATTTGCAACGATGAAAAGTGCATCGAGAACTTGAGGATGTCCATCGGTACCTTCAATTTTATCATGGAGGCATTAAGGCCACATTGCACTAAGCAGATGACGAATTTTAAGAAGCCTATCTGTGTGGAACTGAAGGTGGCTGCATGTATTTACAAGCTGGTAAATGGATCTACGTTGGCCAAAACTTCGGAAGCATTTAACATTGGGAAGGCTACTGTGTATGATATCATGAGGGAAATCATTCCTGCCATTGTCAAAGTCTTTGGCCAGAAGTTTTTGTGGCCTTCAGGACAGTACATGCATGAGATTATGGACAACATCCACAGTCGGACAGGGTTACCGAACTGCATCGGGTGCATTGGGAGCTCCCATGTTTCCATTATGCAGCCTTCCTTGAGCGGACAGGGTCGTAAGTGCAGGAAGCAGACTATCAGCCACACAGTCCAAGCTGTATGTGATCACAATTTGAGATTCACAGATGTGTTTGTAAGTATGCCTGGGTATGGTCACGACAGTAAAGTTTTAAGAAGCTCTGTCCTATGGAAAATGGCCAACAACCATCTTATCTTTGATGACCGACCGAATACTTTTCCTTCTGGTGTGCTGCTTCATAGCTACTTGTTGGGTGATAACTCTTTTCCCAACTTAGAGTGGTTGATCACCCCATTTAAGCACTATGGGAGGAGGTCTTTGACAGAAGATGAGAAGGACTTCAACAACCGAGTCAATCAGTGTCGGGTCTTGATTGACCAAGCCTTCTTTGTGTTGAAGAGAACATTCCAGGAGCTTGCACGCCCCAGTCGTCTGGCTGCCGGCTACCTTCCAAAGGTGATCACCGCGTGCATGTGCTTACACAATGTATTGTTGGACTCGAAAGAGTTAGACGTTGCTGGAGTGGATCAGGATTTTGGCAGGAGTCAGTCTGCACATCATGGTATTGAACAGGCAAGGCCCCATACATTGCATCCGGAGGAGGCAAGTGGAGACATGTTGCGGGAGGGGCTCCTTCAGTACACCCAGTTTATTAGGGACATGCAGGGATAATGGGCCTCTCCTCTGAAGCGGCATATTTACTGTGCAGATGTACGCCTGTAAGATCTCCCGTACTGAAGACCCTGCGGATGGTGGCAACTTAACTTGTCGGATTCAGTGCCCGTAGATTTTTGTATTCAGGTACACACGACCTCAGTGCTGCATCCCCACAGTGTTTTGGATCCGATAGTTTCCATCATTGAAAGCACATCCAGCTTGAAAGACAACTACTAATAAGTTGAGTGGACGCTTGGTGCCGCGTGTGGAAACAGGAAAGGCCTGTAGTTGGCTGAACTGCCTCTACGTCGACCATTGAGGGACCTATAATCAGGCTCCCTAAGTGAGTGCTGCAGTGTGACGGTCCCAGCAGCAGCCGGGTTTGCCACGTAGAGGCGAGGCCGCCTCCTAGGCCGCTGGTGCCACGGTGGCAACAACGACAGCAGCTCCAGCAGCATCGCTATCTCCTCCTGGCTGCCTCATTTCGTCTTCCATTGCTTTGGCACAATGCTGCACCAAAAAGTGCGCATGCGAGACATGCTGCATCAAATTTGCGAATTCTTCCTCGTCATTGTCCGTGATTGGCAAAGCGGGTCAAGGTCAGTCGCCTTCCGGAACATAGTAGCACAGTCCGCCTTTCGAGAGTTCCTGTCGCGGAAAGCATCAGAATTTGTGCCTGGTCGTTGAATGTGAAATTGCATTCTGGAATCACGCGTTCTTCTTCCCTTGGGTTGAGGTGCAGATACGTAATGCTGTGCATTCCCAATGCTTGAGGAATGCAGTTAGTTTCGAGCGAGAAATGCATGGTGTGCAGTCCCATCTCGTAGTTGGCAAATGGTGATTAATAAATTATTTCACATCGCAAGGCCTCCTTACATGTTTGACGGCCCGTGTGCCAGAGCTCGAGACCACATCGTCTCGCCGGAACGCGGAAGTCAGAGGGACCGTCAGTTTCCGCCAAACTGTCTCCTTATGGCCATCCGCGCATGTTATTTTTATACTACAGTATAGAGTGGAGCATTTTATGTGTTATTCTAACTTTAATGTCAATAATGAAAGTCGTTACCAACTAGGTATTGGACTATGGAATACCGATCTGGTCACGCGGCATCCACATTTTTTTAGGGTTGTGGACAGAAAGAAATAGTCCCATCGCATATGGCGGAACTATTTCGGTACATCATGCATGACCATATCGGTTGGGGCTGCGGCCTCCCGGTGTCCCGTGTCCCGATGTCGTCAACCTATGGAATACCGATCTGGTCACACGGCATCCACATTTTTTTAGGGTTGTGGATGCATACGGCGGAACTATTTTGGCATGTCATGCATGACCACATCGGTTGGAGCTGCGGCCCCCCGGTGTCTCGATGTGGTCAACCTATCACATGATACACAAAATGACTCCATGACACACAGAAACTTTTCTTCTTTTGGGGTTACGGTTGCGTTGAGGTCATTTGCGTTACGCCATTGTAGCAAGCAACATACCATGTCGCGACCGCGCATCCACCAGGGTTGTCGGTTGCGTTAGCGCGCTTACGGTATGCAATGGCGTTTGCGCTGCAGTCATCGTCTCCGCTTTGTTGTGGTGATGCGTTGCCCTTACGTGCAAGACTGCAGTGTTTGGCACTGGCTGCATAAGGGGTTGCAACGCGTTTCTACCGCGCCTACGGGTGCGATTTCACATAGCAGTGAAAGGGACTGCTCCCACATCCTGTCCTTCCTGCACATACAGTGAAAGCAACATGTATAAGCGGAGGATTTGCATTCACTTTCGCCAACGCGGGCCATACTCGCGAACAAAAATTCTGTATGTGCCCTTTGTTTCACATGTATGTGTCTTGATCCGATGCAAACCCTAAAACCCTTAACAAGAAAAGATGCATGACACCAGCCAACACCAGCCGATGAACGTGTGATAGAATGTTTTTCATGCACGAACCCGTGAAGTCGATGTGGCACGTATTATCGTGTATTATATGTAAGTATCTAAAAGGTGTCGTGATATATTCTCGTAGCATACAGAGCAAAAAAAGAAAGTCACACACACACTCCGTGACCGTGTGACGGATCGGTATTCTATATGGACCTTGGTGAGTTGGTCCTCTATGGAATACCGATCTCCGCCACGGCATCCACATTTTTAGGTTGTGGATGCATACGGCGGAACTATTTTGGCATGTCATGCATGACCACATCGGTTGGAGCTGCGGCCCCCCGGTGTCTCGATGTGGTCAACCTATCACATGATACACAAAATGACTCCATGACACACAGAAACTTTTCTTCTTTTGGGGTTACGGTTGCGTTGAGGTCATTTGCGTTACCGCGCCATTGTAGCAAGCAACATACCATGTCCGCGACCGCGGCATCCACAATTTGTTAGGGTTGTCAGCGGTTGCGTTAGCGCCGCTACGATGCAATGGTGCATACCGCATCATCGCTCCGCTTGCGGCCGAAAGTGCGTTGCCCTTACGTGCAAGACTGCAGTGTTTGGCACTGGCTGCATAAGGGGTTGCAACGTTTCCTGCGCCTGCTGCCTACGGGGGTGCAGTTTCACATAGCAGTGAAAGGGACTGCTCCCACATCCTGTCCTTCCTGCACATACAGTGAAAGCAACATGTATAAGCGGAGGATTTGCATTCACTTTCTCGGCCAACGCGGGCCATACTCGCGAACAAAAATTCCTGTATGTATGTGTTGCCCGCCTGTTTCACATGTATGTGTGCTGATCCGATGCAAACCCTAAAACCCTTAACAAGAAAAGATCTGCATGACACCATCGGAACACCAGGCCGATGAACGTGTGATAGAATGTTTTTTCCTTGCGTACGAACCCCGTGAAGCTGATGTGGCACGTATTATACGTGTATTATATGTAAGTATCTAAAAGGTGTCGTGATATATTCTCGTAGCATACACCGACAAAAAAAAGAAAGTCACACACACACTCCCGTGTGACCAGATCGGTATTCTATATGGACGCGGGTGAGTTGGTCCTCTATGGAATACCGATCTCGTCAGAAAGCCCTTTAGGGTATTTTCGATGGTGACAAAAGAAGTTTATGCGGCAGGAAAACTTCTAGTGTCACACACTTGACGACATCGGCCGTGGGCGCCTGCCCTCGTGTCCCGATCTCATCAATAAGCCTGTGGTGTGTGTGTGAAGATTCTTTTTAGGTTGTGACACACAAGGTTTTCTTTTTTAGGGCTGTCAGAACATGGGCCATCGCACATCCATTCGCATGACCCCATCTGCCCGTCAGTTTGCCATAAGGAAACCGTCACTAGGCCTTTATGGCAGATAGCGTGGAGGAGCCATCCACGCCGAGCGCCACTGCCTTTCGCAGCCATACAGGCCTTTGTGGCTGATAGCCTGGAGGCGCCATGTACGCCTCGCACGCCTGGCTATCGCAGCCATCCAGGCGTCATGCGATTGCATTTCGCAGCCATACAGGCCTCGCGCGATAGCCCACAACATATTCACACAAGCAGACTTTACATTCGACCACAAGAAACCCCCACTGGGCTCACGTCTCAAAAGGACAGAACAAAGAAATCCACATTGTCAGCGCTCCCAGGTCATGGTGGGAGCGCAAAAAACACTTTTCTGCAGCCTACACCCAGCTCACTTCCGGAAGGGCCTCAAATCTGGGCCACAAGCCCTCACGCTGGCACCATGTAGTGGTCAACGGGTCAGCGAAGGCGAGGGAGAGCGCGACAACAATCGGAAGACTCCGATGGTAAGTGAACGAGCACAATCCTCCGTGACTACAATGGGGTTGCCAATGCTGGTGGCTGCAGTTCTCTTTGTTATGGCTCCTAATGATGTTTGCAAGTGGTGAACTTTGCCATGGCTGCTACTCATGTTTGCAAGTTGGGTTTTCAGGTGTGGATGGAGTGGAAGAGACCAGGCACTTCAGGGTCATCTACGATAAAAATGGGAACTTCGTCCGCATCCGCTATACGGACATGGAGCGCCGTCAGAAGATCGAACGGAGATTGGGGCGGCGAAGGTGCGGAGCGGAGGAGGCAGCAAGGCTGAGGGAAGAGCTGGCCGAGCTCATTGTTGAGCTCGAGGCTGCCGCCAGACTAAGAGGAAGAGGGTGCACCGGGTGGGGGGGCGGGCACCCGGCGCGGCGGCGAACATGCAGCAGCAGAGTGCCGAGGGCGAACCCCGGTGCGGCGAGGCATGAATGGGGCCAGCACTAGTGGGGAGGGGGCCACCTCCCAAGGCCGCAACAAGGACGAGCCTCCAGCTCCAATGGAGCTCCGGGGTATGGTAGGAACGACGAAGTCGACTGCAGTTGCAATCGACGCAGCCATGACGGGCGCCATCAGCCTCCTTCTTGAAGTGGTGGAGAAGGTGCGCAACCTGAGGGTCCACTGCACCGACATGGAGGGAGTGATGGATTGGACCCCCACGACCAGGCCGACAACGCAGCCAGTGGGAAATGCAACAGCAGCTGCGTTCATGGAGTACATGAACGCAGCAATGGTCGCATCCTCCATGGCATCCGGCCAATCTGCAGGCATGTTTGCTGCTGGTGGACAACCTCCCTCTCTGGCTACTGTCCTCCCGACCACGCCTTCCAGTTTCCGGGGTCCCCCACCCTTCCCATTCGTGCCGGGGATGCACCTGGCTTCCCCCCCAACCTCATAGGGATAGGCTGCTACACCTGGCCCTGCCATGGCACAACCGGGTGCACCTCCCATGTCCGGTTCGGAGGGACATTCGGCCCCTCCCCATCAGGCAGCACAGGGGGTGAACGCAAGTCTGCCCGAGGAGGAGCCAAGTTCCGAAGCACAGGAGGAGGGAGGGCCTGCTCTGAGCCTCTTCCGGGACTGACTGGGGCGTAGGGAGATGTGTTTTTCTATTTGCGAGCGCTCCCACCATGAGGTGTGAGCGCAGACTATGTTCGAATGTGTTTTTGGTTGAATGGCGGCATGCGGCAGTTCTGGCAGGTGTCTGGTAGGACTTGAAGTGGATTTGTAGTGACATTGCCCTGTTTGATGATGTTGATGAGGGGAGACTGTGAAGCACCTTCAGATCTGTAATGCCAGCATTGCACGGGTTTCCTTCCCGCAGTCGTGTTCGGTTTCAAACGACAAGTGGCGAGAGGGAGGAAGGTTTGCACGATTAGCATCTGTAGACATCACCTTCGATGGCCACCTTGTTTGGCACGCACACCAGATGCACGATGGGGAAAACACCGGATCAAACATGTTCGAGGCTAACATCCGGGGCCACCCGCAACGGTGAAAGGGAAACGCAGTCTTGAACGACTAGCATGCCCATAGTCGCCTGGCTTCCACCGGGGCCGAGACATGTCCGATCCGATATATATGTCCATGTGTGGTGCAGGAAAACCCTAAACATGAGTTTGACAGAAACCCTAAATGGCAGAAAGAAAAGTGGATGACGAGATCGGAACACGAGGCGGCAAGTTCCGAGACAAAAAAACTTTGTGGCGCCTACGGCCCGTCGTCCGCTGATGTGGTGCGTATGTGATGAAGGGATCTTGAAGATGCGCAGGCATCTTCGTGTACAATAGAAAAAAACTTGTCACACACACCCGGCTTAGTGACAAGATCGGTATTCCATAATCGTCCGCAGCAAAGAAGAAAAGAAAAGTGCCTTGAGAAAACACTCGAACAGGGCTAAAGCAAGTCCCTGCACCACAGACCGCGATGTAAGGTTTATTTTCAAGCGTATGCTCGTCTGTCCACATATTCATACAATGAATGGATACATCGGAAAAGGCACGGGACTCCACAACTCAAAACGGTACACTATACAAAGTGACTGCGAACGAGTTTCCACAAAACATCAGAATGTCGTATGTTACAATCCTAATCACCAAGTTAGCGTTCTGTGAGGCAGCCAGTCTTTCTAGCCATGCAAATTTCAATGGCTAGCAACAGATATCACCGAGAGGGAATAGATGTTAAGGTTGAAGTTTGGAAGTTACATCTGAAAGAAGCGTACCAACGTTACGAGTGCATCCACAAGACCATCCTTATCTTATGCCCCTGCAAATTTCAATGGCTAGCAACAGGAACGGGAAGGGAGGTCTTTAAGGTTAACGTTTACGAGGTCCCACGGTACTAAAGCGGGAGTAGCTTACGTTTCAGAGGATCGTACCAAGGATACGAAAGCAGCCATAAGACCACAGTCCTCCCTTAGTGTCCAACCATAAACCACATGCACCGCAGTACCTTTGACAGTATCAGAGGGTCAACTGGTGATCTCTCGTGGTATAGATCACTGCTTATTGTCCTGCTGCTCGGAAGTTTTCTGGGCCATAACAGCAGCTGAGGTGTAGAGAGATATCTGCCTAGCAACAATGCCCCTCATCAAACTGACGAGGTCGCTGTTGCAAGATTGATTTCCCCCTGTGTCTATGCCACCAGGCCAGCTATCTCCACCTCCCTGCTGCTCCTGCTGCTGGTGCTGTTGCATCTGTGCATGAAACATTGGCAGCATCATCTGTGCAACAGCAGAGTTGATAGCAGAAGAAAGCATCTCAGAAGCTGGAGATCCACATCCACCTCCAGCACCTGCTCCACCTACACCTAGCATGTCACTGTAGACAGAGAGATTTGAGAATCCACTTGAAGTAGGAAAATAATCTTCTGCAAATTCCACATAGTCAGGGCCCATCAGTGGACCTTTGGGAGAGATGGAATTCTCCCCTTGCGTTCCATAGAGCTGAGGAGGACAACAGCCCCTGCCACAATGGCTTGGAACCTCCGGTGTGTTCCAGCGCCAGTGGGGACTCATGGTTGCATTACGAGGGGCAAACAAAGAGCAGTCTTCCTCAAAATTTACACAGGACGGGAGGAAAAGTGACAGGGACGGACTGTAGCCATTCCCATACTCGTCCCTGCCATACTCACTACCTTTCATTGTGCAAGAAGGTTTGCTTGCCACAGCACTGTAGCTGCTGAATGCACTGGGACGGGCTATAGGTCGGACAATGGCTTCCGTCATGTGGCAAGCATGTGTGGCTTCTTCCATAGCACTTGGCTTTCCTACTTGGTCCGTTGCACCTAGTTTCGATCCTTTTACCCCAGACCTTAATTTTGACTCGAAATAGGAATTTCGAGGGGTTTCCGAGGAGATGGCCATGTCTTCTTCATACTCCCCTCCATCCTTATTGCCAGAATCATCACCAACATCATCCATATCCATGTCATCCCTGCCCAACTTGCTTCGATCCGTGTCACTGATTTCCTCCTTTAACCTATCTGAGCCATCTGAAGAACCCTCCTTTTGACCCCTGTCATCCCCTATGTATTTGCGGCGAAGAGTGGAGTTCCAGTGGTTCTTGATTGCATTGTCTGTTCGCCCTGGGAGCATCCGAGCAATGGCGGCCCACTTGTTGCCATGAATGGAATGAGCTGCCACGATAGCTCGGTCTTCCTCTTCTGCGAAACACAAATACATGACACACGTATCAGCCGCAAGGGAGCCACAGAAAGAAGATAAAGTCGAGGGCTGGCCACACCCATCAGCTCATCTGCAGGTAACCGCCCAGCTCGGGTCTCTCATTGTACTCTGGCTGTACTCTGGCCACCACAAAGACGTAAAACAAAAGGAAACCCCTTCCTTGGGTGCAGATTGCCACCCCTCCCATCTCATAAAACCCCTGCTCTTGAACCAACCAACACTAGAGCCAGCTACAGACTGTAAAAGAAAATCTACAACATGGTGCACACGAGATATCAGAGGCACACACCAACATGCAACCACTTTTACATGAACCAGGTCTCACATGCACTGAAGAAGTATCACGCCTTCAAGAAGGTTTCCCGCTAGAGTCAAGCACACCTCAGATTGCACTGGTATTTCAAATCTGCTCATGCAAAGAAAGGCAGACACATACCATGAGCGCATTCGGCACGGACATGAGACCAGACAAGCTAACTGGACTGCAATTGACCTAGATCCATTCACACCGCACAGCTGAATCAATCTCATACCTGTGTCTCCGCTGCTGCCGCCAGCCTCTTGATACCAACAGGACAGACAAGCACACACAAGCGCTGCACACAACAATCCTCACAAGCCAGGCCAAGCCGCGGCACATACATACACACATTCACTCACCACTGAAGGGCTTCCGCTTCACTCCCGGATTTAGCTGGTTGCACCACCTCAACCGGCAAGACTTCCCTGACCGACCAGGGATGCCTCTAGCGATAAGGCTCCAATTCCGCGGCCCGACCTTCTCCACCAGCTGATTGAGCATGGCGTCCTCGTCCGGAGACCAGGGGCCCTTGATACGGTCGTCGCCTCCCGCCGCTGCCGCAGTCCCTCCCTTCATCCCAGGAGCCCTCTTTTCGGCCTCCATTTCTTTCCCTCCACCTCCGATCCCCCGCGTTTCTTGCTTCCCACCACAATTGCCGGCCCCGGCCCCGGCCCCGGATCTCAGAGCAGCTCCACACCACACGGCCGCCGACGGCCCCTCAGCCGACGCAGCAGAAGCGGCCCATCCGTTCAGCCCGCACGACCTGGAGCCGCCCCGTCCATCAAGATATGGCCCGGCGGCGTGAGAGATGGTGGCGCCGCGGAAGAGCAGGCCCGGCAGGGCGGGCGGGCGGGCGGGCGGGCGGAATTACCCGGCCTCGAGAGCAGAGGGACGAGATCCAGCCAGCCGGCGCCGGCGCCGGCGCCGGTGAGGTCGCCCTCGCCCGCGGCTCGGCTGCTCTGCTCTGCTCTGCTCTACTGCGCACTGCGGTGCGCGGCTCCAGCCCGCCTCCGCCCTCCCGGAGGATGGTGCCCCAACGTCTTCCTGTCCCGCACTTGCTCTCCCAACTGTGAAGTAATCCGGTGAGGCGGAGGCGGAGGCGAGGGGGGAGGGAAGGGAAGGAAAGGGAAGGGAAGGGAAGGGAAGCGAGGCGTTTAGCGGGGCCCGGAAGCCGCCAAGCTTGGAGGCTTAGAGGCGTCCCCGGAGCGCGAGCGCGGGCGGGTGCCGGTGTCGGTGCGGGTGCGGATGCGGGTGGGGAAGTCCCTCAGTTTGGCGGCAGCGGAAAGTGGCGGTGGTGTCCCGGGACCGGGCAGTGGGTAACGGCCCTGGCGAAACTCACCTTTGTCAGGGCCGCGCGGCGCTTTGCGCTTTGCACTGCCGCGTAACGGCCGCTGGCTGCTGGCTGCTGGCCGCTGGCCGCGACCCCTTTCAACCGGCATCTTCTTCACCAGACCACTCGTCCTCACAACCTCCTACTTTCATGCTCATTTACGCATACATACCTACCTGGGGTATATACCATATTACCAATCCAGCCACCCATGCAGTGCCATGCACCCATGTACCCACACATCGTACCCGCACCCGGCCCGGCTCCCGAGTGCCTACTTACAGACCTAATAACTCCCAATAACGGTATATAATTTTTAGTAAATATATAGATATAATAGGATATTTCAACCTATGCTTTTCCATTGCTTGTATTATCTCCGGGTTGCTGTCATGATATAACTTGTCTTCGTCCATATAACTTGTGTGAATTGCTTCACACAAATGGATGTATTGGAAGAAGGTCGGTACTTTGGTGAGCAATGAAGGCCTCATTCTAGCTGTTAGCATAATTCAAGGCAACCAAGCAAGGATATCGATGGACTTCAACACTTGTGTGGCTAGGGTCCGCCCATGTCAATTCATGAATGAGCATGCTATTGGAGTTTTGAAGTCCCGTTGGTATAGTCTCAAAGAACTTTGACCCATGAGACATAGATTCTTTGACTAGAGTAGACTATTAGTCTCCGAGACACATTTCTTGACTACGTCCATACTATGAATCCACCAGATTAATAGTTTACGAAACATAGATTCCGATGTATCTGTATCTGTATCTGGAGTACAGCCCTTGAACATATGGAGCTTTTGTAGAAAGAGGCAATTAAATGGTTGAGCAAGACATAGGTTTTTCCAAATATGTCTCTTGTCACATGCAACCTTCACAACAATGGATACAAAATGGCTGATTTTTTGTCGCTGAAAAAGCTTATCATGATTAATCTCATGTAAAGCTGTGTCGTGTTGCAGGTGTGCCAGTTTGCTAATAAACTTTTGTAATGAGCTGATCATTGCTTAGATTTCTAGTCTGATACTTGTAGTAGATAAATCTTAATTAGGTTTCCACATGAGAAAATCATTGGCTGCTTCAAAGAAAAAAAAGACCTTGAATGACCTGCTCTAATTTGATTCTTGTAGTAGATAAAATCTTCATTACCTAGCTCTTCTTCAAACAAAATTGCTAAAATTGTAGGGCCACCACAACTACCATGTAGACAATTTGCCATCGAGACACTCATGAGCTTTGAAATGTGCTCGACGGAAACGGGCCTATCATCGTGGGTTAGATCTATTCTAAAAAGTATATCACAATTATGCCGGTTGGATTCAACAAAATTCCGTTGCCGGGACTCGAACCCGGGTCGCTCGGGTGAGAGCCGAGTATCCTAACCGTCTAGACTACAACGGACCAGTTGCAACAGGTTTTGGACTGTTTATACTTTAGTATAAAAAAATACCGGGCAAGAAGCTCGACATACATGCCATTTGGACACACATTTATAAGAATGCCGTGATTAAGCATCCTGAGCTTGGATCGATACTTAGATGAGGTGCCTAAAGGGAGTGGATGCCCTTGGTGCAAGTAGCTTAGGCACACCATGGTACAAGTTGTGACCGAAACCCGTCCTTAGTGGACTTCAATAAAATTCTTCTTCTTCTTCATACTTGCATCACCTTGCCGTCCTCAATGCTCGGGAAGGGGTACTGGGCTACGCTATTCGGGGCGAGTTCTGAAGCCTGCTGAACACAAGACTATTCACCTGGTAGCAGGACTGGGATTGCCACGACAAGCAGGAAATGGCGCAGTCTGCCGAGGATGCGGAGCTTCTTCAAAGCGTGGAAGCCTTCTTCAGGGACGATGAGAGCTCGGTTTTGGTGGCTTTCAAGGTCACCAAGTGCGAGGCTGCTTGGAGCGTGGCCGGGCGAAGAAATCGGCTCACCTCTAAGCCTCGCATTTTGTCGCTCACTGGTGAGATCCAGGTCTTAGAGAAGTGTAGCTAACCCAGGGCTGTACTCCTGGTACATTGGGATTATGGGCAAGTGGGACGCAGCTTAAATTTTCGGGACTGTTTTCGTAGGCTCTTGAGATATGAGCTCGTCTGCTGGTTTGTGAACTCTGTTTTGAGACGTGAAATCTTCCCCGTCCAGCGACGAGATCCAAGACCACGCAGAAGTTTAAAGTGAAGATACAGATTCTCAAGCAAGTAACGAGTGGACTAGAGGTTGGCAGAGCTATGTCTTGGCGCCTGTCTAGCCTGCTAAGACTAGGCTGAACTGCTGAACAATGTCGGGCGTCATAGCTGCTCGAAATGAGGGCTCAGAACTCCACTTTTGCCTGTTTTGCAGATTTCCAAAGTGTATAAGCTGAAGCACTTGGGCAAAGTGGAGTCCGTTCCCAGCGACACGTCTGGCTGCACTTTCGTGCTGGTGTCATCCTCATTCTGTGCCTTTTAGTAGATTCGTTTGGAAGGTCAATTCGTCGCAGCGGTAGCATATCAAGTCACGTGTTTCCACGTATCTGTGGTAACCGGAGTTTGCTGTTTGGGTCCTCAGGGGTTTGAGAACTTGAAGAGTCATGCTACGATACCTCCTCAATGGACCATGCGCAATGTGGATGATAGGTAGGAGCAGGAGACATCCGTTTGAAGGAATTTAACTTGTGCTTTGGGACAATCATGTTGTTATTGCTTGCGGGATTTCGTGTCAACTTGGCAACCTGTGTCGTTATTTACGCAGAAACCGGTTCCTTACAATCATCCTCAAACTGTGCAAAGAGAATCTTGGGCGCCTGCCCAAAATTGTTGGCATGGATGTTGTGGATTTGGCCTTATGGGCTCAGGTATTCAGGGTTTAGGGTGATTGGCCCGTGTCATTCTAGTTTTTATGTTAGCTGTACTGCGTGGTTTGCTCTTTCATGTCACAGATTCTGTGTCTTAATTGTTGGCCTCAGCTATCTGTTCTTTGTGTGGTAATCAGGCAAATGCAAAGGCATTGCCAATTGAGGGGCCAAATCTGGCAGAGTCTGCAGATTCTGGGGCATCACTGAAAGACCAGACTGTAACTGTGGAAAAAGATCTTGTGTCAAAGGCTGAAGAAGAAGACATGGAGGCTCTGCTTGGCACGTTTGTATCTTAGCCCAGTCCCTGCTGGAAACGTGTTGCCTTCCCCTTGTGCAACTTACCCCAGTCCCATCAGCTTCTGCTGAACTCTCCATTGGCAATTTTACTCACAGGTATGTCATGGGAATTGATGAAGCTGAGGCCTTTTCCGAGCGATTAAAAAGGGAACTCTCTGCTCTCGAAGCTGCAAATGTATATGCTATTCTGGAAAGTGAGCCGCTTGTGGAAGAGGTATCTATCTGGTCAGGCTGATGAATATTCTTAGTTCAGATGTTGTTAGCCATCGCTTCATCAGATATCTGCTGCCAATATTTCTGGAAATGCTTGTCATAAGCAGATGAGATTTTTGCTGACAGTGTTTCAAGGGCTCTGTCCGTACTGCTGGTGATGATACTGTTGCAGCTATGTTTTTCTTAGGTGCTACTGCAGCTTGACTCGGCAACTTCAAGTGTTGAAGACATGGATGAGTGGCTTGGGATATTCAATGTGAAGCTGAGGCATATGCGGGAGGACATTGAATCGGTATGTGCGTCAAGGGGTGATTATGCAGCTTGGCCTCCTGAGTAGGAAGCAACTGGCAGCTACAGCTGGTCTTAGTACAGTTGCAACACCAAAGCGAGCTGAACTCTGATTTGCAGATTGAAGCTAGGAACAATCGACTTGAAGTGCAAGCACAGAATAATGCTTTACTTTTGGAGGAGCTCAATAAACTTCTGGACCGGCTGCGAATTCCACCGGAGGTACGTTTTCAATGCATGTATGTGTAATGCTTCATGCTTCTCAGGTTTGCTGCTCAGTGATTCAAGTCTAACTGTTGGAGTGACTTCCTTTTCAGTACGCAGCACTCCTTAGAGAAGGATCATTTGAGGAAGCACGCATGCCACAAAATGTTGAGGCCTGTGACTGGCTCTCAACAGCTTTACGTAATCTTGAACCGCCGTTTTTGGATCCTAGCTATGCCGGGATGCGAGCTGTAAGTGTTGGCAATTCAAGTTTTGCCTATTTGCCACTCTTCATTTGGACTTAAGAGTCAATGATATCTCGTGGTGCTTGGCAGGTGAGAGACAAGCGTTTAGAGTTGGAAAAGTTGAAGGCAATTTTTGTGCGCCGTGCAACAGAGTTTTTGGCGGACTATTTCTCAAATGTGGTTCAATTTATGGCCCAAGATAAAACTCATTTCTCGCAGGCAAGCTCTATGCCAACTCAAGGATTGTTTATGTTGTAACTTTTTCTTGAAAAGCACGTCTCAGCTTGAACCATATGTTCCAACAGCTACCTCCGTGTGGTAATGCAGAAAGGCCAGCTGAAAAGGCCAGATCATGCAGATCTCCGATTCAAGTGTCGAACATATGCCCGAATGCTTCAACACCTCAAGGTAGTGTGGCTATGAAACTCCCATGTCAATGTCTTGAATCATCCATCTTGTTTGCAGGTGAGGATACAGATCTTTGATATGTACAGGGTCTGGAGAAAAACTCCTTAACACATTTGCGCGATGCATATTGCGACGCACTTAACTTTCTGCTGCGCCGAGAAGTAAGTCTTCAGCTTTGTGTGTGATCTACATGCCCAATGTGACAACATGAGGTACACAGGCTCTCAACTTTCTCATGTTTGATGTGTGTTATCTCAGGCTCGTGAATTTGCACACGAGCTGCGAGCAAGTACCAAATTACCTCGAAACGCTGTAAGTACTGGTGCAATTGGTGGTCCTGGGAATCCAGACGGTCCAGGCAGCACTAGTTTTGGTGCCACCAGTGGAGTTGATACTTCCAATCTCTCTGAGGCGTATGGGAAGATGCTTCGGATATTCATACCTCTGCTTGTTGATGAGGTACACTTGTTTTGCCTGAATTCTCCAGGAGCAGCATCTTAGAAGGATTTATTTTCCTAACAATGCTTTGGTGCTAGAATCGCAGAGCTCCTTTTTTGCCTCTTTTATGTGCTTTGAAGTTCTCCCGCTTGCACCCCCTGGTGGTCCTCCTCCTGACAAGAGGGACGACGACGACGATGACGACGATGGTGATATAAGCCCTTTGCGCATGGATGGCAATGATTCAAAACAAAGTAGATTCCTACACTTAGTCCCGTCACTGCTGCCAATAGGGTCAAGTTGTGTGAAGACAAACATATGGCACTGGAATAACCAGCTCACCCACAATTTGAAACCTTCTCAGATAAGCTCCTGTTTAGGTTAGAGTACAGATGTTTGAAATATGTGGCATTCACTTGCAGGGGAGCAGAATAATGCGGAGTTGGAAGCTTTGAATCAAGCTTTACATAAGCTGCTTAATGGAATTCAGGTTGGGTAAACATCTTGAATGACTGGTGATCATTGCACAGCTGTGGCAGGCTGGCAGACGCTGATATCTTTAAGTTTGCAGGAAGATTTTTATGCAGTGGTTGATTGGGCCTCGAAACTGGACCCTCTGCGGTGTATAGCAATGCAGGGTGTGACAGAACGGTACCTTTCTGGTCACAAAGCTGATGCTGCTGGTTTTGTACGACAGTTGCTGGCTGATCTCCAGTCCAGAATAAGCAGCCAGTTCAACAAGGTTTGTTTTCACTGTGCTGTCCCTGATTTACCTTTCATGAGCACTTAGGAGCTTCAAAATGGCCTCCAGAGGATGCAGCTGGTCAATCAAGCTGTCTGTGCTCAAATAGTTTTTTGTC
Organism: Anthoceros angustus; assembly: GCA_010909165.1. Taxonomy (NCBI): domain Eukaryota; kingdom Viridiplantae; phylum Streptophyta; class Anthocerotopsida; order Anthocerotales; family Anthocerotaceae; genus Anthoceros; species Anthoceros angustus. The sequence continues at coordinate 1,283,454 of VJWM01000044.1, read as the reverse complement.
TCTCTCACAGTTTATAGAGGAATCCACGCACAGCATTGAGAGGAATGGCAGTGTAAAGCAAGCAGGGGTCATCTCTTACATCCCAAGGTGAATCAACACTCTTGAACCCACCCTGATGTCGTGCTAATGGACACTCTAGTGACGGAGTAACTGATCTTACCACGTGTTGTGTCCCACCATGAACAGATTTGCTTCATTAGCTGCAAAAATGGAGAGTCTAATTCAGGGAAACTCGAGAGATATGGTTGACACTGCTTACACAAAGCTGGTAATGTACAAAGCGATGGGTAGTCAGTTTCGTGCTGCAGGAAGGCCCTTTTTGCTGAGCTGTCCGGTTCATTTTCCAGGTGGGTACAATGTTCAATGTACTCGAACACATTGCAAGCCTTGATCCAAAGCACTCAGATGTGTTGCTTCTGGAAAACTACGCAGCCTTTCAGAACAGGTGAATGACAGGTTGCCTGTATTCCCTCTTTCCCCCGATTGTCTGATTTCCCTTCTGGCTCTCTGAGCATTACAGTGGATAATGAGAGTTTTTGTTGCGGTGTAGCATGTTTGAGCTGGCCAATAAAGTCCCAACTTTAGCCAAGTACTATCAGCAAGCAAGTGAATCGTACGAGCAAGCTTGCACCCGCTACATCACTTCGATTATAAACTATGTGAGTTGGGGACATATTACTTCATTCTGAAATTATCCTCAGAACGACGCTAGAAATGTTGTCTGCTGCAACTGTTGATTGTTTTGTGCGGCAGCAATTTGATAAACTTTTCCAGTTCACACAAAAAGTGGAAAACCTGCTGTACACAGTTACGCCTGAAGAGGTGATTTTTGCCCTTCAACCCTTTAAGCTGGCTGCTCTTTTTTGTCTTGATTGGTCAAAGTTTTCAGACGATGCAGTGGTGGTCGTTTTCTAGGTCGCCTATCACTATCAAGTGGGCACCTCAAATGCAGACCTTCGCAAGCTTCTGAAAGCGACTCTCCCAGGAGTAAGCAGTTGTAGTTTCTCGTGTTAGCCTGGATCTGGGGTAGCTTTGGTTGCTGCAGTAGCTGACTCGAGAGATCTGGCCTGCCAATGGGTAGGTGGAGAAAAGTCTCCAAACGATGTACAGGCGCATGCAAAAGCATCTGACCTCCGAGGAATTGCTTCCTTCGCTTTGGGACAAATGCAAGGTGAGAGCTAGTACTGTTGCTTGTGTTGGACGAAAGCGTGTTGGGCATGGTGTTCTGACTACAGAGGTGTTTGGTGCAGGAAAGCTTCTTGGACAAGTACGAGGGCCTGGAGAACATGATGGCCAAATGCTACCCTAGCGTATCTCTCAGCCCTTCGCTTTCAGAAATGAAGGAACTGTGCAAGACTGTGTGATGCACGAGGCAGCTGTCCAATCCTCACTGCAGTGAAATCCACTTGGTCATTACTAGATTCATCGCAAGTGAAACGATAATATGTAGTAAGGTGTCACATAGATAATATGTCGCCCGTTATGATACTAGGCGCGACCGGAATTTGCGAGATCCAGGCAAACAGTAACAAATTTTTCCTCGGCAGATGTGCCTGGAAACCTTTTAGGCTTTGACAAGTGCGGTGACGCGAGAACAGCCTTGTCGTTGCATGGCTGGGCGCAGTTCGTAAACTTTCAATTTTTCAAATACTGTCGAAGCTCAGCAGGAGTCAATTGAGGAGATGCAGGGAATGCCAAGACGGAGATGGCAAGGTGCAGCCTACCGGACGCAAGGTACTCGAGGAGGAAAAACTCGCAATCATGCAAACATGCAAACATGCTCACAATGCTTACAGTCCGGCGCTGGCGATGTCACCATCGAGCTAGTGGCCCCTCAGGTACTGCTGGGACCAGGAACCCTACTCCAGCCGGCCACCGTGTGTGTGGGCCGTGCAGGCACGGAAGATTTGCGTGCTATTTTGCGTTGCGGTCATTTCCATGCTCCCAGCGTGGAGCACAGTGGAAATGGAGGTCCTTCCGGAGTAGAGCAGCATTGTGAATGGAGACATTTTGGTATACGGAGAAGAGGTGGAGAGACCACCAACGTGTTTGCTTTGTCCTGATCACCTCTCCAGTCTTCTCTCTTCCTGTTGCTCCACATGGCTAGGCTTTCCCGCTATCTCCGACAGCGGAGTGCTTTACAGTGGCGGCGACAGGCTGCACGCCGCCCTCGGCTTGTTTTGGCTCTGTTCAAATCAGGTTTTGACGGAAACAATGGTCAGGGCATCGCTGTTGGATGGTGAGGTCCGCCCTTCCTAGAAGGACGCCGGCTGGCTGCAGGGAAGAGCATCGGTTGGTGATGGCACTGGAGAGGTTGCAGCAACGTCGTGCAGTTTCCTCCTGCCTTTGGTCCCCCTCCTCTGGAATTAACGCTAATACGAGTGCTGTATGCACCTTCTCGTGCCGGTCGGATTTTCTTGCAAGGCACCTTGCATCTGTCCTACTTAAGGCAACGGCCTCCAATGTGCTTTCTCAGGTGTCTGCAAAGGAGGGAGAAGGATAGAGCATGCACACTGCTCTGGCATGTGCAGTGTGCGCACCGCCTGTCTGAAGGAGAATTCTCTCCCTCCCTGCCGAGATCAAGTCTAGCTGTGGTCAGCTGGAGGTGGCATTGAGTGCTGGTGAGGCTGGCTTCTATGGCACCCTGTAGCTTCACTTGCTGGGTTCTGTGTCTTGGTGTGGTTTTGACGGTCCAATTAGCAGATGGAGCGCCTTCGGACGCCTTAGTGACTGGCCTTCCAGGATTTGCTGGATCCTTTGCTTCCGAGCATTATTCAGGATATGTGACTCTGGACGAAGCCACTGGGCGGTCTCTGTTTTATTACTTTGTCACTTCGGAGGGGATCCAACGTCGGACCCAGTGGTATTATGGCTCAATGGAGGTCCTGGCTGCTCCAGTTTTGATGGATTCGTCTATGAGCATGGGCCTTTCCTTTTCCATCCAGCAAAAGAAGCAGGAGCTTTGCCTACTCTGACGAGGAATCAGTACACGTGGGCAAAAAATGCATCCGTTTTGTATTTGGATAGTCCAGCCGGAGTTGGTTTTTCGTACTCCAATGACACCAACGACTACAACACGGGTGACCTCAAAACTGCGCGGGACACACACGCCTTTCTGCTGAAGTGGTTCACAATCTATTCAGAATTCCAGTCGAATCCTTTCTTTGTCAGTGGCGAGTCATGGGCTGGGGTGTATGTCCCAACCCTCGTCAGAGAGATTGTTGCAGGTATCCAGGAAGGAGTAACGCCAGCCATAAACCTCAAGGGATACCTTGTTGGGAATGGTGTTACAGATGAGGAGGCGGATGGCAATGCTTATGTGCCCTTCGCTTATGGAATGGGGCTTATATCGTCCGACCTTTACTTTGAGGCCGTGAAGGCTTGCAACGGAAGCTTCTGGCTTGCAAGGAGCGACGCGTGTGTTGAGAAGCTCGGCAAGATCTTCGACATTACAGCAGGCCTCAATGTGCTTTCTCAGGTGTCTGCAAAGGAGGGAGAAGGATAGAGCATGCACACTGCTCTGGCATGTGCAGTGTGCGCACCGCCTGTCTGAAGGAGAATTCTCTCCCTCCCTGCCGAGATCAAGTCTAGCTGTGGTCAGCTGGAGGTGGCATTGAGTGCTGGTGAGGCTGGCTTCTATGGCACCCTGTAGCTTCACTTGCTGGGTTCTGTGTCTTGGTGTGGTTTTGACGGTCCAATTAGCAGATGGAGCGCCTTCGGACGCCTTAGTGACTGGCCTTCCAGGATTTGCTGGATCCTTTGCTTCCGAGCATTATTCAGGATATGTGACTCTGGACGAAGCCACTGGGCGGTCTCTGTTTTATTACTTTGTCACTTCGGAGGGGGATCCAACGTCGGACCCAGTGGTATTATGGCTCAATGGAGGTCCTGGCTGCTCCAGTTTTGATGGATTCGTCTATGAGCATGGGCCTTTCCTTTTCCATCCAGCAAAAGAAGCAGGAGCTTTGCCTACTCTGACGAGGAATCAGTACACGTGGGCAAAAAATGCATCCGTTTTGTATTTGGATAGTCCAGCCGGAGTTGGTTTTTCGTACTCCAATGACACCAACGACTACAACACGGGTGACCTCAAAACTGCGCGGGACACACACGCCTTTCTGCTGAAGTGGTTCACAATCTATTCAGAATTCCAGTCGAATCCTTTCTTTGTCAGTGGCGAGTCATGGGCTGGGGTGTATGTCCCAACCCTCGTCAGAGAGATTGTTGCAGGTATCCAGGAAGGAGTAACGCCAGCCATAAACCTCAAGGGATACCTTGTTGGGAATGGTGTTACAGATGAGGAGGCGGATGGCAATGCTTATGTGCCCTTCGCTTATGGAATGGGGCTTATATCGTCCGACCTTTACTTTGAGGCCGTGAAGGCTTGCAACGGAAGCTTCTGGCTTGCAAGGAGCGACGCGTGTGTTGAGAAGCTCGGCAAGATCTTCGACATTACAGCAGACCTCAATGTGTACGACATCCTAGAGCCATGCTACCATCCCCCAAGCTCGAAAGGATCAGCTAACAGTCAGCTGCCACCAAGCTTCGCCACTCTGGGGCAAACAGAGCGTCCTTACCCAATCAGGAAACGCATGATTGGCCGAGCCTGGCCTTTGGGTTTGGGGCTGAAAGATGGACCTGTGCCCAGCTGGACTGCGTTGAGCGAGAGCAGTGCCGTGATGGTTCCTTGTGTAGACCCCAGTGTCGCATTTTCCTGGCTGAATGACGCAGGAGTAAGGTCCGCCATACATGTCCGCCCGGAATCGGGCACCTGGCAACTGTGCACTGACCAGCTGGATTACAACCACGACACTGGCAGCATGATCCCGATTCACCGCAACCTCACCGAAGCAGGCTACAGAGCTCTCATTTACAGTGGAGACCACGATTTCTGCGTCCCTTACACTGGATCAGAGGCCTGGACAAGCTCTATGGGTTACAAAACCACCGACGACTGGCGACCATGGTACGTGAACGACCAGGTCGCCGGCTTCACAAGACGCTTTGAGCACGACCTCACCTTCGCCACCGTCAAGGGGGCTGGCCATACCGTCCCCGAGTACAAGCCCAGAGAAGCCTTGGCCCTGTTTCAGCGCTTTTTGCTGTCTGAGAATCTGTAAGCAGACTGGCTATTTGCCGTCCCCGCCAATATTATTTAGCTGAAAGCTTTACCTGAAAGAAATTCTCTTAATGTGTGGCAAGTTGGCTACGTTATCTACATGCCTACACACTGAAGCCTTGAATTTTGGCGGAACAACTGAATGGCGCGGAATGACCCGTAGCCCAACTTCCTTACATTCCGGCCAGAAATTTGTTTTTCTGGAGTACTTGTAACGTACATATGTGCGTTAGCTTTCTTCCTTCAAGATGCTACTTTGTCCCATAATCCATTTCTTGATCCGTGCAGTGCAAGCCTTTCGCGGAGCCGGGCAAGCGCAGCTCGCAAAGATGGAGACGGCGGTTGCATTTTGCACGCTGCTGCTCTTTGCGGTGCTGGCGCAGCAGCGGCTCGGGGCGGAAGCGGCACCGGATGGAGCATTGGTGGAGAATCTGCCAGGGTTCTCGGGGGAGTTCGCCTCCAAGCATTATGCAGGCTACATCACAGTGAGCCCGGAGCATGAGCGCAGCCTGTACTACTACTTCGTGACATCGGAAGGGGATCCTGCCAACGATCCCGTGGTTTTGTGGCTCAATGGCGGCCCCGGATGCTCCAGCTTCGACGGCTTCATCTACGAGCACGGGCCCTTCAACTTCGAGCCGTCCTCGGACCCTAACGGGCTGCCGACTCTGGTGAAGAACCCCTACAGCTGGGCCAAAAATGCCAACATCATCTACCTGGATTCTCCGTCCGGGGTGGGGTACTCCTACTCTAAGACCAAGGCCGACTACCTCACAGGGGATTTGCAGACGGCGGCGGACTCCCACACCTTCCTCCTCAACTGGTTCCAGGCCTACCCCGAGTTCCAGTCCAACCCCTTCTTCATCAGCGGGGAGTCGTACGCCGGGATCTATGTCCCAACCCTGGCCAGGAAGGTGGCGGAAGGCATTGCCGCCGGCGAGAAGCCCGCCATCAACCTCAAGGGCTACATCGTCGGGAACGGGTGCACGGATGAGAAGTTCGACGGGGACGCGCTGGTGCCGTTCGTTTACGGGATGGGGCTCATCTCCATCGACCTGTACACGGACGCGAACGCGGCCTGCGGGGGGAGCTTCTGGAACGCCTCATCCCGGGAATGCATCCGCAAGATCGAGGACATTTACAACACGGTGGACGAGGTGAACGTGTACGACATCCTGGAGCCGTGCTACCACCCGTCCTCCCCCAGCAGCGTCATCGAGCAGGTTGGTTCCTCCGAGACTGACAAGGGGAGGCTGCCCCGGAGCTTCAGGCGGCTGGGGGAGAGCAACCAGCGGACGCACCCGGTGCGGAAGCGGATGTTCGGGCGGGCCTGGCCGCTGCGCTCCGGCTCCATTCCGGAGGGGAGGGTTCCCACCTGGGGCATGCTGCAGAGCGACATCGAGGTACCGTGCACGGACGACACCGTGGCCAACGCCTGGCTGAACGACCCGGCCGTCAGGGAAGCGCTGCACGCGCAGCCGCATGAGGAGATAGGGAACTGGGTGTTGTGCACGGACCAGATCCTCTTTTGGCACGACGCCGGAAGCATGCTCCCCATCCATCGCCGGCTCATTGAGAAAGGGTACAGGGCGCTCATCTTCAGCGGGGACCACGACATGTGCGTGCCCTACACCGGCTCCGAGGCCTGGACCAGGTCCCTGGGCTACGCCGTCTCCGATCACTGGCGGCCGTGGCATGTGTCGGGCCAGGTTGCGGGATACACTAGAGGCTACGCCCACGGCACCCTCACCTTCGCTACTGTCAAAGGCGCCGGCCACACTGTCCCGGAGTACAAGCCGGAGGAGGCTCTGGCGCTCTTCCAGCGCTGGCTGGCTGCCAGCCCCTTGTAGCCCGTGTAGGTGCGAACAGACATCCCGAGCCCGAGGCTGTTCCTGTCGGATAGGTGCGGCCGTGAAAGGCCTGTCACGCCATGAGCGAAGAATGAAAGTGCAAAGAACGTGCTCCCCATTGCATTGCCTCACACAGCTTCTGCTTCAGGGGGGTTTAGGGTTTCATTTCTGTCCGGCTGCAGTGGCGTCAGCCCGCGGCCCGCTCTCATCCCTCTCGTGGAAACACACATGCTTCCTGTTGTTCCACAGGAGTGGCTGGAGTTTAGTTATCCTCGGCCGTGTCCAATCCGCGTCACAGGGAATGGATGTCCGCCTGTGAAACTGCGCCCAATCTCCTGTCGCAGGAACTGAGAGTCAGCTGGTGTTTTCTGTCTCTGTTTTTTGACTGCACATCCAGGCGGCGTTTGACAAAGTGTCCATCCCATTGGCGGAGGATCTGAGGAGTTATGGCTTCCGTTGCTGACGTGAGTGACAATCTCTCCTGGGGTTTATGAGTTGCTCTTTCCCAACACTTTGTCTTGTCGGTACTTGAATCTAACGTGGTCTTCCAGAGTGCCAGTTACGGGTGTCATGGGACTAGCAGACGCTCTGCATGGAAGGAGAGATAGGAGTACCTTATCTTGCCTCCATGCGATGAACAGATGCGTTTAATTTCAATCGTGAGAATTGGAAAGTCTGCAAGTGCTTGTGTCACTCCGGCCATATAGAAACCTGACTCCTGGCAACATGAGCTCATGGTCAACCACTCCACTTAACAGGGTCAGGCAAGTATTTGGTGGTCAGGTTGGAGTTGCCGTAGGGTTTGTAGTGTGCTGAAGTCCGCAGGCGTGTTTTCGTGGTGGATGCCACGTGCACTCCACTGTTGAGCCCCGACCTAGTCAAGCTGCATATGCAGCTTTGTCACAACAGGCATTTGATGCTTTGGCTGTTTCGCCTTACCTCCTTGTTGGTTTACATCCTACCGGTATCTAGGCTCTTCCAGCAATTCAGTAGCTACTGTGTGTTGTGGTTCAGCATGTGGGTGCCGGCAGATCATTCCAGGCTTTGGCCGAGGTCGATGTGAGCAAGCTTAAGGTAGTGATCCATATGAGCAAGAGTGCACACCTTACATGACTGGGATTACTAAAGCATGTGAGTTGGGCTCATCTGTCGTCAGCCTGCATAGGAATTGCTGTCGTCTTGTCCAACATATGTCCGGAAATCTTGTCCAAAATCTCCAACCAAACTGCCGGTGTGCATGAAAGGAGCATGTGTTTTCTTATCTGAAGCACCTGCAGCAACTGGAGAAGCGTCCAAGTTGGATGCGAAGAGTCCAGGGAGCATGTCGCGGTGTCATGAATTCGGAGACGATCGACAGGGATATTTGAGCCCAACAGCTGGAAGGAATGCAGCGTCCAGCCGTGCAGCTGGGAGAAGAGAGGCTCTCCCGCTGCTGTGACTGCCGCTGACGGGGGCCTGGTTCCCGTGAGCAGCGGGGTTTTTTATGTGAAGCACCAGCAATTGGAGAAGTGTCCATGTTGGATGCAAAGTGTCCAGGGAGGATGTCGTGTTGTCATGATTTGGGAGACGGGCGACAGGGATAGAGCCGGAAGGAATACAGCGTGCAGCCTCGCAGGTGGGAGAAGAGAGGCTCTGCCGCTGCTGTGACTGCTGCTGACGGGGGCCTGGTTCCCGGCACGTGGTTCCGTTGGGCAAGGTAAATGAGCACATGCCACAGTCGCACAATTATCTCCCAGACGAGCCCTTGATGCCCCTGACAAACAGACTTGGCAGCCGGCCAATAGCAGAACTGTAACAGAATTACCCTTACCCTAGCCCTAACCTTACCCTTGCCCTTCCATTTCGAAATGAAATCAGGTAGATGTGAAATGAACACTCCTGTTTGCTGAGAAACAGCTGGGGAATCCAGAGGCGCCGGGGCCTGGCAGCAACCAGGCAATTGTTGACTTCATGGCTGACGCGAGAGCGGCATGTCATTCATGCTCTGCCCACATGGGCTTCGTCAAATGTCTACATGTCCATCCCATCCAGCTGCAACGCCGCAGCGCGGCAGAGCGGCCGTTCCGTTCAGTGAAACGGGCCCCGTTGCAGGCAGGTGTGCATTGTGCGGCTTGTGCAAGAGCGTGCATCCCGTGGGGTGGGCTCTTCACATAACGCTGTCAGAGCCAGGCTAGCGCCGACACGACACCTTCTCCAGACCCACTCCCACCTCTCCAGTGTCTCCACTCGCTCTCGCTCCCCGTTCCCCGTTCCCCGTTCCCCAAGCCTGAATAGCATGGGCTGCTGGGATAGCTACATTTGTAGCGTGCATTGCACCGCCCCCATGTTGTGTGCTGTGGCAGCCCGTGTCACTACCACAACGATGTTTCCTCCGGTACTGCATACTCTTTGGCAGAACGACAAGAAGAAGATGAAATATGTACCTACGTAGTGCATGTGATTGGTTGGTGCATCTGGAAGGTGGGACAAGGGTGGGAATTTGGGAAAGAGCGCACGAATTTGGACGTGGTGTGGATTAGGATTATCAGGCTGGAGAGTTTGTGCACTATTTTGGGCAGGCGGTGGCGCGGCGCGTGGTGGGACGGAGAAGAAAATCTCAAAGCACGAGTCGACTTGGCGACGCGAAAACGAAAACAGTCAAGGTTTTTAGTTAGGGTTGCAAGAATTTGAAGCGTGTGAAACCCACGAGGCGCAGGCCAGTGGCCGGTGGCCAGTCCCGGAGTCCCGGAGTCCTGGAGTCCCGATGAGTTATAAATTAGAAGCCGGTGATACGGTGGGCAGCTACCTCTCCTCCACTAGCCGCGTAACGCGCGCTCTCCTTGCGCTTTTCTTTTCTGGCGCTGGTACAGGACTCGGAAGAGTGGCAGAACGTACACCCTGGCCACCCGAGCGGTTAAGGCGCCATCACGTCTTGACGCGGCAGGGGCCGGGACCGGGGCCGGGGACGGGGCCGGGCCCGGGCCCGGGGCCATGGCGGAACAGCCGCTACACAAGATACAACACGCGCCCGATGCTGCTGCCTGTTGATTGATGAGCCCTCCTCGCCTCCTCGCGCGCTCATCGTCTCTGTGATGCGCTGCTCGCCTCCCACGCGCTCTCCTGTCTTGAGCACCGCCTCGATTCCCGCGCCCGCACCGCTTGCGCCGCTGCGTCTTCTTCCCGCGGCATCCCGCTCCCCTGCGCTCCTTCTTTGTCCCCGGCCCGGAATTGGAGGCTCCGGACTCCGCTTGCCATGCTCCTGCTGCCCGCGGCCTCCGCCTTGCCACGGATCCCGAGCGGGAGGGGAGCGCGCAGGCCTGCGTTTGGGAGGTGAGCGGGCTTGCGTGCCGGATCGATCTGGTGTCGGAGGGATGAATTCTTGCTTGCCTCTGCGTCCTGCTCTTCACGGACCGGGCTGCTGATCTTGCGGACTGAGGGTTCGGAAATGCGGGAGGATATCTGCGTTGGAGCTTTCCCGGCCTTGTCGACTCCGCTGGAGCCCTAGCGGAGCGAGGCTGTGACCTCGCCTCGTCCCTCCCGCCGCTGCCGCTGCCGCTGCCGTGTCGACTGCCACAATTTGTTTCTGTCGGATGATGGAGCGGCCGATCGCGGTTCCGCGTTCTGCGAACCCGCTTGTGAGCCAGGGGCCGGATTCTCCGGTTTCCGTCTTCGACTTCGAGAGGAAGAAGAGGAGGAGCAAGAGCAAGAGCAAGGGCAGGTCGGAGTTCCGCGGGCTCTACCCGCCTCCCAGGCCTCCCAAGAGGACCGATTCCTCCTCGCCGCCCTTGCGGAGATGTTTGAGTGAGCCCGTGACGCCGCCTCCGCCCTCGCCCGAGAAGGTCGCCTCCAGGCCGGATCAGGTGTCCGGGAACGACGTCGTCTTGTCCGAGCTCAATTCTGGGAATGGGAACCCCAGGGCGCTCTGCTTCGACTCCGACTCCGACTCCGCCGATCCGGCTCAGGCGCCGGCGTCGTGTGGCACCCGTGCTGCGTCTTCTCCAACGGAAAATCGCGGCAAGGTTGCGTCTGCCGGGACGGCGTGGAAGGACGGGATGCGAACCACGGGCTGTTCGGAGATCGAGGAGGTGGATTGCGGGGCAGCGGACAGGAAGAGAGCTTGTGCCGTGCTTCAGGGCATGACTCCTTTCGCGTTTTGGAGCCCCGTTCCAGGGATGAATGGGGCGGTGGAGCACAGGAAGATCCTGTATGCAGCACCGATCAGGGCCGAAGTGGAAGAGGTATTTTGCCTTCTCCCTCCTCTTCGTCGCAGGTTTCAGTACTCGGACAGCGTTTTCTTCTTCCGACCGTCTCGTGTCTTATCTTTTGTGGTTGGTTGCTTGAGAATAGCAGGTGATTATCAACATCAACTTCCACAAGGTCAGCAAGAGGGATCTTCAGCTCAACCGGAGAGAGTCCAGGCGACTTGTGCTCCTCTTCATCCTTTTCAACTTACTGTTCGGGGGGCTCCTCATTTTTCGGATCCCCCGAGCCGGTGAACGTGGAATTCTCACTCCTAGGATCACTCGGTCAGTCACCTGCATTGAATTTTGAGATTTTAATTACTGTGGATTTGGAGCGCCGGAAAGCCTAATGCCCTCTCCTTTCATGCTTTGATGCTGTGATGCAGAACCGAGCAGCTGCTGAATCTGCCCGACAACTTGGGAACAAAACTGCAGCTTTACCGCAAATTACTTGGGCCGAAAGAACGCGCGCTAGCTCTGGACTCTGGCCAGGGTCTCAACGACATGCGCGTGACAGCATTGCAAACCTTGTGGCAACATTATCCTGCCAAGCCCTGGATATTTCCCTTCTCATCAGCAGGTCACCGCGGCCTTGAGGAAGAAGGTGCCACAACATCCAGCAGAAGTTTAGGCTTGCAGAAACGGATTAGTGGGGAGCCTCCTATCCCCAAAACTTAGTGACTTTTCAGCAGTCACTACTCTCACCGAAGTTGCCAGCATCATGGCACGTGATTTGTCGGTGAGTGGGCGCAGCTGCGACCAGGAGGTTGCAAGGCGGAGGGCGCCAGCATCCCATGGTCGCATCTTGTTGCATTCACATCTCCGCATGTACACGATCAGATCAAGTCTTCGCCGGGACATGCATGGCATCCAGCTGTTGCAAGACGGTGTCGCCCAGCATGGTCTGGCGTTATGTGTGATTTCGTGTGAACTCTCACACAGTTCCTTAGCGGGAGGCGCTGTACCAGTAGACAAGGGGCTGCCTCCATCTGTATCTGTGCATCAATCTGTCTTGTGAATGTTTCAAGACTGCGTCTCACATTTCCATACAAAGATAAGGCGGACAGGTCCAAATCTCAAAGCTCGGTGCTTTCAAGATCGCCCTTTTTATCTAACGACCGCGCGCCAGCCTCTAGCTGCTTTCGTTTCCAGTTGCAAATTGCTTAATCGTAGGACGAGGCCAAGGTGACATACATCTTTAGTGTTCATCAGAGGCCAGCGCAAGCCTCTCCTCCGAAATTTCCTCCACAAGGTCTTACTCCGTCTTTTGTTCGACCTTCAGCACCATCTTCGTCACATTCCCGGTCTGCTTTTTCTGACTCGCAAAACTCCAGTACTGGACAACGAGGTAGATCGCTCCATTTTCCCAGTCTATCGCTAGTTATGTGCTTATGTGAATAGTCTACAGAGCTGAGGCGAAATGGACGCCCAAGAGTGGTGTTCCTTCTCGAAGCGTGGGCTTCCCTCTCTAGACACCTGAATCCGCCCCCCAGCATTGTTCCTCCCAGCTTGACGGTGGAACCGACAGGAACTCTTAACGAGATATACTCTCATCACAGCGAGCTACAGTGCTGTAATAGCATACACGAGCTACCGGTATATTTGGGAAATGGCACCAATGAAAATATCGTTTTTACATTTCTTTTTGTTGATAGTGATTGCGTTGGGTAACAAACCTGGGACAACGCGCCACCGCCTAATACATAGGGTTAATATAAGCAAACAATGGCGGGTAGCATGGCCTTCCTCGGTGCTTCACAGCTTGTGCCTCCAACTCGCTAGGGCTACTCCCGGGTTCGGTGGCAACGGTGGCTGTGACGCATACAGGAAAGCAATAGGTGTGCGATTTTTTGTGTTCAGCTTGCCTATGGTGAGGCGCTGAGTGGTGACTGAAGTGCTCGGGTTGAGCCGCTTGATGGGGTGTGCCAAGAGGTTAGATCGGGCGTGAAACAAGCGCAGGCTGCCCCATGGACATCCAGTTTGATATTGAGGGATGTCCTTGGGGGGCTACAGAGCCACCTTTGTGGGAGGCTGCTGCAGTTGATGGAGAGTTGGAGAATTGGGATGATCTGATTTCCGAGCTCCTGTGCCCGGACGACAACCCCCCTGCTGGCACCATCCCTGCGGCTGCACAGCAGCAGCTCGGCAGCTCGGATGCGCTTGCCAGTGACAGCGGGAGTGCGGCCAGCGAGGGCTGGTGGAATTCTGTGGATGGAGCTGGAGAGGCCTGCCTGAACCCGGATGCCGGCCACTCCGATGCCGATGCCGATGCCGATGCCGATGCCGATGCCGATGCCGATTTCGAGCAGCAGCTGTGCGTTGCAGCCCCCGGCGAGGACTGTGCTTCCAGGGGGCAGAAGCGCCGTAGGAGCGATCCTGTGGACGGCGCTGGATCCCAAGATGCCGCCACCGAAACCGAAACTACTGGAAGCGCGGACGAGCCGGCTGCTGCAACCACTGCCGAGAGCTGCTTGGACGAAGCTCATGCCAAGAGGCAGTTGAGGTGAGAGTGAGTAGACAGTAGAAGTAGCCATGGCTCGCCCGTCATCGCTCAACCTAACCCTCGCACCTGCCCCTTCCGTTGCAGGCTCATAAGGAATCGGGAAGCAGCATCCCAGTCCAGGTCCAGGAAGAAATGCTACGTGAAAGAGCTGGAAGCGAAGTGCAGGGTGCTCGAGGGCCACTGCAACCAGCTTCAGCAAGCTGTCAACTTCACGGCCATGGAGAATCTGGCTCTCCGGGAAGAGCTGGAACGTGCGAAGAAGCACAATGGCCCGGTGTGTGTCGGGGCAGAGCCTGCAGCGCTTGAAAGAGGTAGGCTTCTAGACCGCTTGTTTGCTTCCTAATCCTGTGCTTCGCTGTGGTGGGCTGTACTTTATTTTGTTGCATGCAGAGACTGGATTGCTAACTTGATGCTCCGTGTTTGTGTTTGTGTTTGTGTTTGTGCAGACTCCCTGCCGTCGGAGTCCCTGCCCCGGTCCATGTACCTGTGCCTTATCTTCCTTATCGCTTGCCTCTGCCTCGTTTGGGAGTCGCAGCCCCGTCTGCTTCTCAACACTCCAAACGGGGTACCGGCAAAGCTGGCAAGGGAGCAAAGTGAGGGGCGCTTGGACGTCGTTTCGCGCACCCCTTCAGCCTGGACTCTGAAGAAGAGGCGGAGGAAGGCGAGAAGAAGGCGTGTCGGAAGCTCCATCAGGAAGCGTCGGCTTCTTCATCTTCCAATGTATCATCCCAGGCCAGCCCTAGCATGGCATAGCTCTGATACATCGGAAGCTGCGGGGACGGAGTGCAGGCATCGACACAGCACCTTCCTCCGCAATTCCTGCCTTTGGATTCGTAGGACATCCTTGGCCGGGTCAGACCATTCATTCGCAGGACATCTTACGGAATGTTGTGTACTAGACGAGCATAGTGAATTAGGAAGGAGACGTCTTGTCTAGGGTTGAGGGTTGTACATAAATTATTGCGTTAACGGGACAGCACAGCCACTGGTTTTATTTTGCGCTCTCGCTGTTGGCTTCTCTTCCGCCAGTCTCTCTCCTGTGCCGTGTCGCGTCCTGGGCTGGTTTCCGCAGTCCCATCTGTCCTGTCTGCACACCTTGCTGCGTCTTCCTCGCGCCCGCCCTGCTTCTCCGACGCCCACGCAATTTCTGTGCCTGCACTCACCGCTGCTCGCGATTCTCCACCTCGGCTAGCGCCTGACCAGCTTCGGATCCGGGGGCGGGCGGGGGCCCTGCGTGCGCTACCATGTCGTACGCCTATCTCTTCAAGTACATCATCATTGGCGACACAGGTAGGTCTTCTCCTGCTCCCTGCTCGCTGCTCTGGTGCAGGATGTGGATCTATGGCTCTCAGATGTAGGCTGGGAGTAGGGTATGCAATTTAGGCTACTCGACCGGCACGGGTGCTGGGGTTTGGTTGCCTGCCGGCCTTGTGCCTGGCTCTTGGTTGGTGGTGTCCAGGCCAGAATCGAGGCTTGGACCTGCTTGGATGGCCTCGTTGCTTGATGGGGGCGTGCCCTAGTGCCTTGGATCTGGCAGGGTGCACAGTGGCCATCGTCTTCTTCGCCTGGCTGCTCGGTCGGCCGGGCTTAGTTAGTAGCTTTACTGCTCGGTTTGTGGTTGGTTGTATCTGATTCGGCTAACTCCATCATGGGACTTCGGACGCGCAGGTGTAGGGAAGTCATGCCTGTTGCTTCAATTCACTGACAAGCGCTTCCAGCCTGTCCACGATCTCACAATTGGCGTGGAGTTTGGTGCTCGGATGATCACGTCGATTGACAACAAGCCTATCAAACTGCAAATATGGGACACAGTACGTGTCTGCTCCGCCAGTTTGAGGCAGAGGGCCCTGCTTGGGGCAGGTTTATGAGTTATGTGCACTTCTGTATGAGTCTTGCCTGATTGCAGTGATTTTTCTGTATGGCTAGGCCGGACAAGAGTCGTTCAGGTCCATAACCAGGTCATATTACAGAGGGGCAGCTGGCGCATTGCTTGTCTATGACATCACAAGGTGAGGGTTTGACACAGCGCATGCACAATTCTGTCTGTCTGGCATATCATGTTTTTTTTTTCTGTATCTGGATTCCTTTACTGTTGGCAGTCTCGTAAAGGCACGTTCTGTCTTGAGTGGAAAAGCTGACCCGTGTTCTGTCTGAATCTAGGAGGGAAACGTTCAACCATCTCGCAAGCTGGTTGGAAGACGCCAGACAACATGCAAACTCAAATATGACGATTATGCTCATTGGCAATAAATGTGATTTAGCTCACAGGAGGGCTGTCAGCACAGAAGAGGGTGAACAGTTTGCCAGGGAGAACGGACTCGTGTTCATGGAAACCTCTGCCAAGACAGCTCACAATGTTGAGGATGTAGGTATCCAAGACCCTTCTTCAGCTGCCGAGTGAGGGTTATCCGCTTGAAATTTTCTTGCTTTACGTTTTCTCATTTGCTGGTTCCTTTCTTGGACAGGCTTTCATCAACACTGCTGCCAAGATTTACCAAAAGATTGAGGAAGGAATTTTTGATGTGTCGAATGAGGTAGAGACTTTAGTGCTCTCGTGTATCCTTTTGACTTTGTATCTTGGTTGGGCAGACTTTTTCGTCGGGTGAGTGCCGTTTCCTTACCATGTGCTTGGGTGTTGTAACAGTCTTACGGCATCAAGGTGGGCTATGGAGGTGGTCCAGGAGGTGGTGGGGCGGCAGGGGCGAATGCAAATGTGTCGCAACGGGGTGGCTGCTGTGGTTGACATTTGCATTTCTTTTGCTTACTGACACCTGGAATCCTGATCTGCCCTGAGAACACACCATTGTGAGCCGTTTGGGTTTGAGGACCCTGTTGTTGCCACTGTGTCGTAGCTGGTCAGGCTGGAGTTGATTATTGGGCGTGCATTTTACAGCTGCTTGGTTCAGGGTGGTGGGTTCAGGAGGAAGCTGATGCTGGGAAGTCATCCATGGCTTTTAGATCTGTCGGGCTCACAGCTCGGTCCGGCAGCGTTGGTCATAACTGCATTTCAGAGGTCACTGATTGCTGTACAGTTGCCCTGCTAGTTCTCCCCGTAATTGACTGTTTCATTATGTATTTCTAGTGTTGCTCACCGACACTCCTGGAACATGAGTGGCAGACTTATTACCTGCATACGTAGTGGACACTAGCTATTGTTTTTGAAGCGGTTAATTTTTTTTTTGTGGGCTCGGCCATGCACATCCCCGATTCTGGCTTCTTCAGTCCTGCACTTTGACAACGTACATATTTTCCTTCTGAGACGGCCTTTCTGTTGAACACATATGGGTTCCCTAGGCTGTGGACGCGTGGATAAGGTAAACTGTGGAAGTACGAAACTCGGAATTGACAAGAGGAAAAAGGCAAAGCTGGCTTGTGAACAGGACACCCGGATGGACGCTGTGTGGCTGGCTTTAAACAGTCCTCGGGTGTAGATTGAAGGGGATGTTGAGCAGCATGCGGGCACAGCCCCGCATTTGAATTGCGCAAGGAACACTGCGAGCAATGGCCGCCGCAACGTCCGCCCTGTGTGGTTGTCGATGGCTGTCGGTTGGAGCACCAGAATCGTCCGGTTTGCAGGAGAAATCCAGCTATAGCTCCGCGGCCTGCGTCTCATCCCGGCCTTACAGGGGATCGGTAACGGCTGCTGCATATGCATCGGACCGGGCAGGGCGAACCGGGGATTCGGAGCAGGTGCAGGCGGAGAAGGAAACGGCGGAGAGGTGGGAGCATCTGAAGAGATGGAGGGGAGCTCCGGCAGAGAAGGCGAGCAAGGAGCCCTCGGAGCAGGTCTGGAGTGCAGGGCCCGTCTACGAGACGCACGGGGTGGAGAGGAGGAACCTCCCCCCGTCAGGGCTATGGCGCGGGGTATGGCAGACCATGGCCGTGCAGATCACCACGGCCATGACAGCCGGAGCTCTCCTGTGTGCGGCTCCCCCTGTGCACGCCACAGATGCTCTCAAGACATGCGCATGCCTGCTCAAGGAGTGTAGAGTGGAGCTGGCCCGCTGCATCGCCGACCCGCTCTGCGCTGCTAATGTGGCCTGCCTCCAGTCTTGCAACAACCGGCCCGACGAGACGGACTGCCAGATCGGGTGCGGCGATCTGTTCGAGAACGCGGTGGTGGATCAGTTCAACGACTGCGCCGTGTCCAAGAAGGGGTGCGTCCCGCAGAAGCAGGACGAGGGGCTGTACCCCGTCCCGCCCCCGGACGCCCTGGTGCCCGCCTTCAACATCGTGGATTTCTCCGGGGACTGGTACATCAGCAGCGGCCTCAACCCGACCTTCGACACCTTCGACTGCCAGCTGCACAAGTTCTCCGCCACCCCGGACGCCATCACCGCCAACCTCTCCTGGCGCATCACCACACCGGACGGCGGCTTCTTCACCCGCACCGCTTTGCAGCGCTTCGTGCAGGACCCTGTCCAGCCCGGCGTGCTCTACAACCACGGCAACGAGTTCCTGCACTACCAGGACGACTGGTACATCCTGGCCGCCAGGACGCAGGGCCAGCCGGACGACTACATCTTCGTCTACTACCGGGGGCAGAACGACGCCTGGGACGGCTACGGCGGGGCTGTGGTGTACACCCGCAGCCGGGTCCTGCCTGAGGCCATCGTGCCTGAGCTGCGGACGGCCGCGGCCAAGGTCAGGCTGGATTTCGGTAAGTTCAGGCGCACCGACAACACCTGCGGGCCTGAGCCCAGCCTGCTGGCCTGGTGGAGAAGACGCTGGAGCGGGGAGGAGGCTTTGATGAAGGAGGTGGAGCTGGTGGAGGGGGTAGTGGAGGAGGTTGTGGAGGAGGTCGAGGAGGTCGGGAGGAGGCAGCTGTCCCCACTTCTGGCCAAGCTCGGGATGGGGTTTGAGGAGTTGAAGAAGGAGGAGGAGTTTCTCTTGACGCAGCTGGGAGAAGAGGAGAAGCTGTTTCTGGAAAAGATCGAGATGGAGGCCAAGGACATTGAGGAACTGTTTAGCAAGGCTTTGCCCATCAGGAAATTCCGATGAGGCTGTGATCAGTGTCTGTTGTTTCATTGCCGTTGTGGAGGGCATGTACAAAATTGTTGGGATCGCATATTGATTGTTTCCCTGAGGAGGAGCGGGAAAGGTAGGCAAGTGGATTGCACAATTGTCGCGGCTCTTTCTAATGCAAGACTTCTCACCCTGCCCGCTCGGCCCTTCTCCAGAGACATGGAACTTGTAGTTACATCTGACCTTGTTGGTTCTCACAGCGAGCTGTGGCAGTAAAGACATACCACCTGTTGTTTGTACTCTGAGCGATTTACAACCTTTTTCTTCGATATGTTCTTCGAGGAAACGCTCAGTTTCCACTGAGACATGGCTATATATGTAGAGCTTCACGAGTTCAGTTAATCAGGGCACGAGTTTCACAAGTCCCATCAATCAGGGCACATATCTTACACGCCCAGGACTATCGCCTCCTGTTGCTGCGAAAGATCCAGGCATGTCGAGGAACGGCCGTGTTGTGTAGGCCGTTCTTCTCGGGTGCTGGACTTTTCTCGAGCTTACGTGCGGCCATGCTTGAAAGGTAAACTGGTTGCCCCCGTTTGTTAGGGCACTCTGTTCGTTAGAACCAGACTTCCCGCCTCCGGCCGGCCCGCTTTGGGCACAATGGTAAGCTCCCTGCCCCTAGAACTGTGGCTGTGTTCCTTTCCCCGAGGATTTGGTGAAGAGTGTTTGCTGCTTCCAGGCGTCACGAGCACGGCTGTTCAAGGAGTACAAGGAAGTGCAGAGAGACAACAAGCTGCACGACTCGGACATCCAGCTACTATGCAACGAGACCAACATCTACAGGTGGATTGCGCACATCAAGGTGAGGGATTTTAGATGCAGCTTGGATTCTGATGTGGAAATTTTTAGCTGTGAACCACCGCCCGTGCCGTGGTGACTGACCGGATTGTCACAACCAGGGCCCTGCAGATACGCCATACCAGGAGGGAGTTTTCCAGCTGGCCATTAACGTGCCAGAGCAGTATCCTCTTGTGCCACCTCAAGTGCGTTTTGTGACCAAGATCTTCCACCCCAATGTGCACTTCAAGGTGGGAGTCTGCTTCTCCAGGGTGACTCCGTTGGACAGCATGTCCAGAAATTGACCTAACGTTGCCCTTCTCATCCATCTTCCTCGGTTTGCAGACAGGGGAAATCTGCCTAGATATTCTCAAGACCGCCTGGAGCCCTGCATGGACGCTGCAATCTGTCTGCCGTGCTGTTATCGCTCTCTTGGCCCATCCTGAGGCTGATAGTCCTCTCAATTGTGATTGCGGTACACTCTCGTGGTTTTTGGCTTCTCTGCCTACTTGTTTTCAGACACCTGCTCAGGATTTTTTTTTCGGTGCTTATAGGCGTCTGGTTTGCGATGTGCAGGGAACTTGTTGCGCTCAGGTGATCAGCGTGGCTACAAATCAATGGCGTTGATGTATACTCGATTAGCAGCCGTTTCCAATAACACCAGCTGAATTTGGCGTCGATGGTGAACGTGTCAGACCAGTGTTAAGACCTAGTTTTATGATGTACAGTGAATTCCCCCGAAGAAAATGATTCCCCTAGGTTTAACGGGACTTTGTATGGAGAACTGGGTACTCCGGTACCGGCCACCCTCTTATGCGAGGTCTGAGACGAACTTCCCTTGGTTAGCTCACATTTTGGAGGCATGGCTCCTGTGTGCATACCTGTTGAACCTTTTGGCTGCCAAACTTGCATGGTAACAACTGGACATCGACTTTCCGCTGGATATGTGGGTTCATGGTCTTCGGTCTATCTTGCATCCGCGTCGTCTCTCGCCGTCGCAATTTTGGAGACAACGAAGTGAGACTGCAATGCGAAGCACTGCAGAATGCAACCGGCACTGGTAGAACTAGGTAGGAAGTGCCTGATCGCCTCTGGTAGAATTAGGTAGAAAGTGCCTGATCGCCTTGACGTTTTATATGTGATAAGGGAGGCCGTCGACCACACGCGGAAATCTAGAAAGCGTAAAAGAAAAGGTTAAGAAAAAATGTAATTATTCTTATTCCCTTTGTCCACTCCTTTTATGGGTCTTCTTCCAACCTCTATTGTCAGCATGGCCTCTAGGTGGAAAGGGTTTCTTTCCTGGCTCGGCGACGGGGCACTAGGTAAGGTGACCCTCTTGGGGGCTCTCTTTGCCATAGCGCATTTCAGGGCTTTGTCTTCAACTGCCTCTTTGGTGTGGAAATGTCTGTGGTCGACAATACCCATATCCTCAGGTCTAGAGACAAGGTTAAGGTGGCGTTTGATTTCTTCGCTTCAGAACTCTCCCGCCTCGGTTTGAAGGTCCAAATCATTAAGTGCAAGGTTTGGTCTCCCTCATGGGACTTTTCCCATGCAGGCCTCGCTAAGATTAGCCACGGACTCTTTATCCTCCGAGGCGAGGGCTGCAATGCTGTCTTTTTCCTTGCTTCCCAAGGTTGGGCTCCGGGGGCTTCAAGCATCCCTCATGGAGAAACAGTACGGGCAGGCGCAATTGGCCCTCCTCCGGGATTCCTCCATTCCTAAGCCCACTCGGGCTCGTCTCTGCTCTTGCTCGGGGAAGGGGTTGGTTCGTGGCTTCTAGCTCGACCCAATAATTAAGAGTTCTGCATCGGACCAGCAACTTTTTCTATCGTGATGCGGTTTCGCCTGGGCATGGTCCATCCTCTAGCTTGATCTCTTTCAACTTGCAGCTGCGGGGCCCTCTCGATGACTCTGGGATGTTGTCCCGCGGGTGGGCAATGTATCGCTACGCATGACGTTGTCTGGGACGTCATGTTCTCTATGGCTAGGGAAGGCGGGTTCCTTCCATTTAGGGAGCGCCCTTGCACCCTGCTCAACGGGGTTTCGCTTGGGGCTGATCTATTTTTGACCCAGGGGAATCAGGTTTCGGTAATTGATGTGGTTGTAACCGATCCCACCTGGAACAGTGTCTGCAAACATGTTATTCTTAACCCTCCAGGTTGGGAGGGGAATGGTTACTATCTCTAGCAAATAAGATAGCCTTCAAGTGCCTTTGGAAGCCAATGGATATCCATGGTCGAAAGAATGCTCTGTCCGTAAAATAGTGCCTGCAAATGCCTTTGGATGGCAATGGATATCCGTGGTCGAAAGAATGCTCCGTCCGTAAGATAGCCCCAACAAGTGCCTTTGGAGGGCCCTGGATATCCCACGGTATAAAGAATGCTCCGTCCGTAAGATAGCCCGAGCAAGTGGCTTTGGAGGGCCATGGATATCCCGTAGTCCAAAGACTGCTCCGTCCATAAGATAATCCCTGTAATTGCCTTTGGAGGACAATGAATACTTGGATTGAAAGAATACTCTGCAATAAGAAGGAGATAATCCGCTCCCAAAATCAATTGTGGGCACCATTACCATATACCATTGGTGATCACAAGTTTCCGAATCTTGTATATATGCTTGCATGGTATGTTTTGGCACAAGGCTTCAAAAATTTATCAAAGTCTTTAACCAACACCCAAATGGGATGAAGAGATAAAATATCTAATTTATACATGAAAAAGTAATTTTATACATGATAAAAATAATTTGTACATATAAGGTAACTTACATAAAAGGTAACTGGCCTAAACAGGTAACTTGCATCGAGCACTTTCCTTTAGGTCGCTGCCGGCAGTCTATATATAAGTAAGTCCTCGGACATACTTGTAGTCCGCATAAAGCCCCGCCTCGCACACACTCGTGTTGTCCATTTCGTGAAACTGTAAGCCAAGTGTCCTCTCATCAGTGACACCCCTCATACATACTCCCTTCAATCAAGGAATCCTTTTCGGTCCGGCCCTGTCGCGGAAGATAGCGACGAGAAAGCTTTGCTCTGTGCACGAGCAGATGATGAGCAGCAAGGGGGAGCATTTGCGGAGGTTCTCATCTCCGATGGGCTCAAGGTGAACTTGAAGCAATAGGCGCAATTCAAGGTGGTCGTATATCTGCCCACTGCATCTGCGGCCACGTCTGTAGCCTGTGCCGAGTTCCTGGGCATTTTCTCCGTCATAGCCAACACCGCAGCGGCGGAAAGTGACAATACTTCCTCAGATTAGGGATAGGGAACAAGTAGGCGCAGAGACAAGAGGTCTCTTCTGCCATTTGCAAAAGCTGGCCCTACGTCAGGCTTAGATGGCTGGCTATAATTCATATAAGAGGTGGATGTTGAATTCTGCACATCGTTCTCTCGTTGGCTGTCCATTTAGGAGGGCTTGTGAGCTCATGGCCAATTTTGCTCCAGGCTGGTGAAGCTTGTGGCTAGGGCTTTCTATGATGAGGAGATTCCGTCCAAGGGAACTAATCGCAGCAAGTCTGACAAGTCGGACAATCGAGGGATAGCGGTCGTGATTCTGGATGCGCTGACAAGGTGGGGCGTTGGATCTAACAAACCATGTTATGGAGAGCATGTGTTTCCCGTAGCGCTGCAACAGCAGGACGTTCTGATGGCAGAATTTGCTGACTGTGCAGACGGGAATGGGTGAAGGAGGAGGATCTCGCCAAACGCTTAGGGTTGCATCCAAAGCAGCTTCGGCGGACGCTGCGAGTCTTAGAGCAGGAGTGGCTAGTGGTTAGGGAGCATCGGCGAGAGGTAGTAGTCCGTGTGCAGACGTCTGACTGCCAGCTTTCTTGGAGGTTATGATGGGGACTGACGTATTTGGGTGTGGCATGGAATCGCAGAATGTCAAAGCTGCCAAGGTGTTTAATGCTGCCGTTGCTGCTGTGAGTGAGAATGGCGGCGAACCTCAGCAGGAGGAGAAGTTGAAGGTCCATACACACTCGTACTGCTGTCTGGACTATGCTCAGGTGCTTCCTTCCTCCTTACCTTGAGAATTTGGACACTTGTCAGTCTTGTAATCCCAAGTGTGACAGTGATCGTTGCGGATGGAACTACAGGTTTATGATGTTGTTCGTTACCGAATTCATCGAGCTAAAAAGAAGATCAAGGATGAATTAGAGGATCGCAACACTGTTCAAGAGTATATCTGTCCAAGTGCTGGTTGTGGTCGTAGGCATGTCATTTTCCTCTGCCTATTTAATCTGGGTCACTGCAGTTTGTGGTAACAGGGAAACCTTGCATTTCAGGCGAGACTGATAATGACGCCAGTAAGCTTGTGGTCTGCAGGTATACGGCTTTAGATGTACTTAGGCTGGTCAACCCCTTCGACGGGAATTTCCACTGTGAGAATTGCGACTGTGAGCTGGTGGCAGAGAGTGATAAATTGGCTGCCGAAGAGGTTCGCAGTGGCGAAGGAGAAGACAATGCGAGGCGAAGGAGGAGGGAGACGCTGAAGGAGCTCTACGAGAAACTGGAGGTTCGTCACTGTATCTTTTGTTATTGGGTCACAATCACTTTCGCTTTTCTAACAATCCTACTGTTTTACCACTTCAGGTTAATTTTAAACCTTTGCTAGATCAAATTGCCAAGTTGAAAGACGTAGCCCCTCCAGAATTCAAAACGTTAGCAGAGTGGGAAAGTAGGGCAGTCGCACATGGACGGGCAGCAATGGATGAAGATGGTGTCTTGCGCAAACCCTCGCATGGACAGGGGATTTCTGGCACCTCTATACATATGGGTGAAACCACGGTAAGTGCCCACTATTGCTCACTTCATCCTTTTGCAAGACTTTCTTCATGAAGATGCTAAGGATTTTTTTCTGGAATTGTGATCGGGTCAGGTTGTAGTGGACCTGGATGCTAAGGACAAAGGTGCCAAGGAGGAAGCAGGAGCTGCTGCTCAAAAGGTGCTTCCGCCGTGGATGATAAGGCAAGGCATGTCATTGACTTCTGAGCAACGTGGAGACGGGCCAAAGCAGGAGGAGGGTGCTGAAGTGCCAACCTCTCAAGTTGGTGAGCCTGTAGATGACAAGGAGGCTGTACAAAGAAAGATACAGGTAAGTGAATGATGGTTCGAGGCATTTGGTCAGCTGAATGGTTCGGTTCTGCACCAGCGAGTATGTACAAATTTGCCTAACGTTCTGATGGCTGTGCCCTGTGGTTTTATCTAGGAGGAGTATATTAAGGCATATTATGCAGCATTGCTTAAGCGGCAACAAGCTTCTGAACAAGTGACTGCGGAACCGGAGCAAGGTACATCACTTGTTACATGTTCAGCGGCTTATGTTGTTTGCAGTCTGTCTGCCATTCGCTTGCTGACCCTTGTAATTGCAGGGGTAGATGCTTCTACACCTGCGCCAGAGGAGCCGTCGGTTGATTTGAATGAGGTGCCTAGTGAGACTCCTCCTGGAGCCGTACAGCAAACGACTGATATGGAGGAGGATGAAGAGGATGATATTGATTGGGAGTGAGCACGCCCAAAGAGTCTCTCATTCCTTTCAGGTATTATAGCGCTTTGTCCGGCTGGCGCTTGCTAAACTTGCTTAGGATGCCTGGGATGCCACCCGCCATTTTGGTACGGGTCCATGGAAACCCGTTCGTCCAGGACTTCGCCGTCTGACCGCGCAGTCGTCAGTCAATGTCCTCTGAAACGTGAACGTGTTGTAACATTGTATATACCGTATTGAGTATCGATGTCCGTAACCACTACGGAGTTGTATTTTAAGCCCGGGAAGGGATACTATGTCAGCCCGTGTGAACGAAGTTTGCCCAGTGCGGCTCATTCGAATTTTGTTTTCTCATGAGCGTGCTCGAGTGCTCTCTATGGCTGTCCTGTGTGCTGCCAATGGCCGGCGGGACCCGTCGTGGTACCAATTTTCGTGGACCGGAGAAACTGGCGGTTTGACAAGCATTTGTAGGACAAGTCCCGGTCGCCTGATTTGAAGGAATCAAGCATTTCGCGAACATGGAACTCGCCAGGCCCAGCACCCGTGTAAGAGCGCCAGCCAGTCCAAGGCGATGTTGTGCTGGCGATGGTCCTTTCGGCCGCCGGCATAGACAGTCCCAGGAGCTTGTCTGGCCGACCAATTTGTGCAAGGTAGATGCCCAGGTTGCGGCTGTGGATCCGCATATGGGTCGTCGTGCCTCCAAATCCAATTGGAGCTTGCCGGATGAGCCTAGCCCGCGCAGCCCTGCAGGATGCGAAATTAGCGTGACGGCTGAAACCGTGAGCAATCTATGTCATCAGGGCCATCTCGCTGAAGCTGTTGAGGCTCTGGGAGTTCTGGTACAAACCGACTGTTGTGTTTCCTCATCTGTCTTTATTACTGTCGTGAAGAAGTGTGCAGTCAAGAAGGATCTACCTCTGGGTCGCCTTGTCCATGCTTTTACCGTGAAAACGGGACACGGGTCTGATACGTTCCTGTGCAACCACATTCTGCGAATGTACGCTTCTCATGGCAGGTTGCAAGATGCGATGGATGTGTTCGAAGAGATTGCCAGACCAGATGCTTTCACGTGGTCGGCCATAATTTCTGCGCATGTTAGACATGGACAAGACAAGCAGGCCATACAACTGTATGACCGGATGCGCAGGACAAGCGTGCAGCCAGATGGCCACGTATTTGTGGCAGCCCTTCAGGCCTGTGCAAGGGGATCACACTTGAAAACTGGGCAGCAGGTGCATACTGATTTGTTGGCTTGTGGCGGTGAGCCTGATTTGTTCGTTTCTAGTTGCTTGGTGGATATGTATGCAAAGTGTGGCAGCTTGCAAGACGCTCACAGAGTGTTCGACGGACTTAGTAGAAAAGATTTGGTGACGTGGACTGCTCTAATTGCAGGATACTCCAAGGAAGGCATTGGCCAGGAAGCCCTTCGTCTCTACAGTGCTATGCAAGAAGAAGGCATGGTGGTACCAGATTCTGTGACATTTGTGTGTCTTTTGCAGGCCTGTGCATCTGTGGGCACCCCAGGTTTGGAGGTGGGAAGGCGACTTCATCTCCAAATTGTGAAACACGGACATCAAGCTGATGTGTTTGTAGCCAGCAGTTTGGTGAACATGTATGTTAAGTGTGGCAGCTTGGAAGATGCTCAAACAGTGTTTGACGGACTTGGTCAGAAAGATGTAGTGGCATGGAATGCCATGATAGCAGGGTATTCTCAGCACGGCTTGGGCCAGGAAGCCTTACGTCTTTACAGTGCCATGCTAGTAGAAGGCATGTCTGTACCTGATTCCGTGACATTTGTGTGTCTCTTACAGGCATGCGCAAGTGTGGGAAACCTGGCTTTGGAGACAGGGAAGCAGCTTCATGAAAGATTAGAGAAAGAGGTGAGGAAGGTGATTTGTTTGTAGCCAGCAGTTTGGTGAACATGTATGTTAAGTGTGGCAGCTTGGAAGATGCTCAAACAGTGTTTGACGGACTTGGTCAGAAAGATGTAGTGGCATGGAATGCCATGATAGCAGGGTATTCTCAGCACGGCTTGGGCCAGGAAGCCTTACGTCTTTACAGTGCCATGCTAGTAGAAGGCATGTCTGTACCTGATTCCGTGACATTTGTGTGTCTCTTACAGGCATGCGCAAGTGTGGGAAACCTGGCTTTGGAGACAGGGAAGCAGCTTCATGAAAAGATTAGAGAAAGAGGTGAGGAAGGTGATTTGTTTGTAGCCAGCAGTTTGGTGAACATGTATTCAAAGTGTGGCAGCTTGGAAGATGCTCAAAGTGTGTTTGACAGACTTGCCCAGAAGGATGTGGTGACATGGAATGCAATGATAGCAGGATATTCTGAGCTCGGCATGGCCCAAGAAGCCCTTATGCTTTACGGTGCTATGCAAGAAGAAGGCATGGTCGCACCTGATTCTGTCACATTTAAGAGCCTCCTGCAGGCATGTGCAAGTGTGGGCACTCCAGCCTTGGGGAAAGGCAAGCAGCTTCACACACAAATTAGAGAGCAAGGGTTGCAAGCTGATGTGTTTGTAGCAAATACTTTGGTGAACATGTATTCAAAGTGTGGCAGCTTGGAAGATGCCCGAAAATTGTTTGACGAACTTAGTCAAAAAACTGTGGTCACGTGGAATTCCATGATAGCAGGGTATTCCCAGCAGGGCATGGGCCAGGAAGCCCTTTGTCTCTACAAGAGTATGCAAGAAGATGGCATGGCTGCACCTGATGCTGTGACATTTGCATGCCTCCTGCAGGCATGTGCAAGTGTGGGCACCGCAGCTTTGGAAACGGGGAAGCAGATCCATGGGCAAATCAACGATGGAGGACATCAAGAAGATGTGTTTGTAGCCAGCAGTTTAGTGAACATGTATGCTAAGTGTGGTAGCTTGCAAGACGCTCAATCTGTGTTTGATGTACTGGGTCGAAAAGATGTGGTCACATGGAATTCCATGATAGCTGGGTATTCCCGTCAGGGCATGGGCCAGAGAGCTCTTAATCTCTACAGTGCCATGCAGGAAGAAGGCATGGTTTTACCTGATTCCATGACATTTGTGTCCCTCCTGCAGGCCTGTGCAAGTATAGGCTCTCCGGCTTTGGAAAAGGGAAAGCTGCTTCATGCACAGATTAGGGAACAAGAACTCCAAGCTGGTCTGTTGCTAGCCAACAGTTTGGTGAACATGTACGCTAAGTGTGGTAGCTTGGAAGATGCACAGAGAGTGTTTGATAAACTCAGCCAGAAAAATGTGGTGACATGGACTGCTCTAATTGCAGGCTATTCCCAGCAGGGCATGGGCCAGAAAGCCCTTTGTCTCTACAGTGATATGCAAGAAGAGCGCATGACTGCACCCAATAGTGTGACATTTGTGTGCCTCCTGCAGGCATGTGCAAGTGTGGGAACACAAGCTTTGGAGAAGGGGAAGCAGCTGCATGCGCAAATTAGAGAATGGGGATATCAAGCTGATGTGTATGTAGCCAGCAGTTTGGTTAACATGTATGCAAAGTGTGGGAGCTTGGAAGATGCACGGACTGTCCTTGATGGACTTGATCCAAAAAACGTGGTGGTGTGGAATGCCATGATAGCAGGGTATTCCAACCTGGGCCTGGGCCAGGAAGCCCTTTGTCTTTACAGTGCTATGCGAGAAAAAGGCATGGTTGTACCTGATTCCACGACATTTGTGTCCCTCCTGCAGGCATGTGCAAGTGTTGGGACCTCAGCTTTTGAGATGGGGCAGCAGCTTCATGCTCAAATCAGAGAACAAGGACTTCAGGCAGATGTGTTCATAGCCAGTAGTTTGGTGAACATGTATGCAAAGTGTGGCAGCTTGAAGGACGCCCAAAGCGTCTTTGAAGGAATCAATCAAAAAGATGTGGTGATGTGGAATGCAATGATGGGAGGGTACTCCCAGCAGGGCATGGGCCATGAAGCCCTTGGTCTTTTTACTGCTATGCAAGAAAAGGAAGTCACGGCTTTACCCGATTCTGTGACATTTGTGTGCCTCTTGCAGGCATGTGCAAGTCTGGGCAAACCAGCTTTGGAGACGGGAAAGCAGATTCATGCGCAAATGAAAGAACGGGTGCACCAAGCTGATCTGTTTATAGCTAACAGCTTGGTAAACATGTTTGCAAAGTGTGGCAGCATAGAAGATGCTCGCCGAGTGTTTGATGAGCTTGGTCAAAAAGATGTGGTATCATGGAATGCTATGATAGCAGGGTATTCACAGCAGGGGATGGGCCAGGAAGCGCTTTCTCTTTACAGTGCTATGCAAGCAGAAGGCAGAGCTGTGCCAGATTCTGTAACATTTGCCTGCCTCCTGCAGGCATGCGCAAGTTTGGGTACCCTAGCATTGGACACAGGCAAGGAGCTTCATGTGCAAATTAGAGCCCGAGGACATCAGGCTGACCTCTTTGTATCCAACAGTTTGGTGAACATGTATGCAAAGTGTGGCAGTCTAGAGGATGCTCGCAATGTGTTTGATAGCCTTTGTCAAAAAGATGTGGTGACGTGGAATGCTATGATAGCAGGCTACTCCCAGCAGGGCATGCTCCAAGAAGCCCTTAGTCTTTACATCACTATGCAAGAAGGCATCGCTGCACCTAATTCAGTGACTTTTGTGTCCCTCCTGCGGGCTTCTGCAAATGTGGCAGCTTTGCATCTGGGAAGACAGCTACATGCACAGATTGAAGAACAAGGGCTCCATGCTGATGTACTTGTAGCGGGTTGTTTGATAAACATGTATGGAAAGTCTGGGAGCGTGGTTGATGCACAGCAGGTGTTTGATGCGCTGCCTGAAAAAGACGTTGTTACCTGGAGTGCACTGATTGCAGCCTACACCTGTCAAGGAAAGAGTGAAGTGGTCTTTGACTTGGTCGAGAGAATGAGAGAGGATGGCATACAGCCAGTAGGTATTACATTCCTTAGTGTACTAACAGTGTGCAGTCATGCAGGTCTAGTGAGCAAGGGTAGACAGTATTTTGAAGCTATGAGCAGACAATACAGCATCACTCCCACAGTGGAGCACTACACATGCATGGTGGATCTCCTTGGCCGTGCTGGTCACCTGGATGAGGCACTAGTGCTGGTAACGACAATGCCTATGCTGCCCAATTCTGCAATTTGGCACACCCTCTTGTGTGCTTGTCAAAAGTGGAGCAACGTGGAGGTGGGACGCCATGCATTCAACCAAGCAGTGGAGGTAGACAAGAAAGATGCTGCAGCGTATGTGTTGATGTCAAACATATACACCAGTGCCCAGATGTGGGAGCAGGCACATGAGATGCATATGAGGAGAATACGGATTAAGGCATGGAAACAGCCAGGTCAGAGCTGGTGGACAGGCATAGATGGCTTGGTGCATAGCTTTTCGGTTGTGGATAGGAAGCATCCTAAGAGTGAAGCAAGGTTGAATCAGGTGTTCTCCAAAATAAAGATGGACACGGGCAGAAAGATATCTGATGATAGATAGGTGGATCGTTTGTATTTGCTTAGGCTATTGCATACGCCCTAAACAACACCCTGTCCTATGCCACAAAGCATTGGAAAAGGGAATTATGCAGGGTTCAAGTCATACTAGACCGATTTAAAATGAACCATTTGCACACTGAATGCTAAGTGGCTCCTTATTGGCCAGTTAGCATCTGGTGCTAGGAGTGCAACAGGTTCTAATATGTATAGCTACGGAAGGAGGTCTATGCGATTTTTAATTTGGTGTCTCAAGCTGGTTGTCTTAATATGTAAGCAGTGTTCTGTGTTTTTAGAAGTCCTGGGCATGTCTTACACTATTATCCACCTGGAAGTAAGAACTTTGTTCAGAGTGCGAGAGATAATAAGCAGTCGTTATATGAAACAAGTCTATGTTAAATTTGTTGTCCAAAATCTGACCACGAGACTATGTGAGGAAGTAGCTAGAACTCGGGCCAAATACAATACCCCTCTTATCTAACGCGGTGAACGCGCAAATCGAACAAGCAACTGAGAAATCTTAGAAAAGTCTCCACCTGATCAGGAACTGAGACACCGGAAAGTACAACCGTCACCTAGGGTGAGGGACTATAGTGTAAGAGCGTAAATACACGGGACTAACTCTATCGTTGACCCAACTTTGTGCGTATCTCAGACATATCTTGGGCCTCTACACACCTGCAATGTACAGGGAACTAATAGGGAAGGGTAAGAGCCAGATAATCAGTGAGTAAGTTCTCTAAGCTTGTCGATACAGGTGCCGCTCCCGAAGGAGAACACAGCAACGATCACCTCAGCTCTATGCAACAACAGGGTCTAAGACTACGAGTGTCTACAAATTGGTTCGCTTGCCCCACCATTTCTTCCTGTTTTTGTCCCCGGAATCTCCATTGCCATTGCCCAGCCTCTGGAGAACTGCCTTTGTTTCCCGCAATCTTACCTTGAAATCCTTCTTCCAGACATCAAAGCGCTGCTTCAACTTTCTGAGCTCATGCTCAGGGTTCAGGTTTGCATCTGCTAGTCCAGACTTCACTTCAACCAAAAAGTCAGCATCATCATCAAAAACCTGCGTCCTGTGATCAAATTCCTTGACCAAATGGCTGACGACAGGCCTGCCAGCATCCAGCTCCTTGGATGCTTTGAACTCATTGCTCGAAACAGGTCCGCCATACCTGTTTGGAGTGACATTGGTCTCAGGAGTTTTAGTCCCTAAAGTAGTTGCATCGTCCCAATCAAAGTCATCCTCTTCATGAGGGAGTATGTGCCTCGTAGACCGTTGAAGCCTGGTTGGCGTGGGCGGAACAGTAACCTTCAAATTTATTCCCTCTTCATGCTTGGACTGTTGTAGCTGAGACTCATCATTGGCAAGACTTTTCTTTGCTGCCGCAAGACTTAACTGCAGTGAGGTCATTTGCTGCTGCCACACCGCCTCCATGGATGACATCTTGGTCTCATACTCTGACCATCGGGTTTCATATTGCTGCAACCTTTGACGCATTACACCGTTGTCCTCTTCTTGTTCCCTAAGAGCTTTTTCAGCAGCGAGGGCCCTCTTTTGCCACTCCAATAGCTCTGTCCCTTGGACCTTGAGCAGTTCTTCTGCCTTCCTTAGTTCTACAGCTCGTGATATCTCCAAGCTCTAATAACATAACAATCCCATCAAGCAAACAAGACATTGTTATCTAAAGCGAACATCTGGGTACCTTATATGCAAGTAAATGTGACTGAAGAAACATAAGGTGGATAAAAAGTGATGCATCTTACAGTGAGATCTGTGTCATCAGCATCCCTCTGCCTGCCATCTGTCTGATGGTCATCAACATCAAAAGTAAATTCCTCCACGGGCTCAGCTTCAACAAATTTTGAAAGAGCAACGTCTGCAGCAAGCCTCTCTTCTTCCACTTCTTTTCGCCTAGCTTCCAATGCCCTCCTTGCTAGCCATACACGGGCAACTAAATTCCATCCGCACACCATCAGATTCTTCTATTTGCAAAGCACGCATTGTTTGTTCACAAACAACAACATAACCCGGCAAGGCAACTCAGAAAATACTTCTCACCTCTTTGGACAGAAATGACAGTTTGGCGAAACAACACAAACGCCTTCTCAGCTGCTTTCCTCCTTACATGTTTCTGGATTGTCACAGCTGCCATATGCTCTTCTTTCATTACTTTATATAGCTTCCTCGCCTTTGCACCTCTGGCCCCTGTAGTGTATGCTGCTGTCAGAACAGAAACAGCAAAAATCGAAAAATCACCAACCAGCTAGAGCTCTTTCTTACATGACTGCAGACAAACTGTGGCTTTCCGCAACCGCTTGAACTCACGCCTATCTTTGTAACCACGAAAAACCTTCTGGACTGCAAGCACTCCTTGCAATGTGCGTAATCTTAGGTCCTCAAGTTTTCCTATCTGCAGTTGGTTAGACAACTTGTCAATCAAACTTGGCATTCGTCATTGGAAGGAATAATGCAACCAACTCATTTCAGAGGTCATCGATGCCAAAGAGAAAGTTGCATACTTGTCCAGCACGGAAAAACAGCTTGGTCAGACCGACTTGATACATTTCAGGATGTATTCCAAATTGATGCAGAATAGCAACACAAACACTCAAAATATCCTGCTGAGTAGCAACATTCTTCAATAGTAGAAAGCCATACCTGCACACCAAAAGTATATGGGAAATTGAAGTACAAAAATAGCCATGACTGATAGCATAACACTCAATCTTTTTTAGTGCAAATTTTTCAGGCATTCAGAAGGGAAGGGCAACCTCTCTGCAAACTTCTGGTGCAGATGCCGTGTAGGATATCCTGATCGAGAAATTCGCACCACTTCCAGCACACCACAACATTGCAGTTGCTGCAACACCAGCTCTTGCTCATACACCCCTGGATGCTGTAAAGTGTTTGGCTTAATGCAGCGAATGAAGTGAGGTGCTGTGCTCTCCAGCCTTTGCATCAATTTCGACAACTGGCCCTACACTCATAAACAAGCCACATGTTCATTGCCTTGCTTCAGAACTTAGATATTAACACCCAGTGTACCTTGTTCATAAAAACCTACTACCTTGAATTTGGTTGCCACACTCTGCTTCTGCGATTCACTGGTTGCAAGTCCTCTCCTTGTTGGACTGATCAATTTCTGTACACTTTGAGCAATCTCAGCTGCAAAGAGCTGGGGCAGCGGGCACTCGCAGGATAAAAGAAGATTAAGAAGGTCGGCATGCAACAGATCCCTGTTCTTCTCCAAAAATCCTGTTGTGTCATACAGAACCTGCAAGCAGCAGAACGAGCTGCTTATCAATGATGAAGGACTAGCCTTGAGACATTAACTGAGCGTGCTTTTAGCATTTTACAACTAGACAAAATGCATGCTTTCTCTTACGTCTCCTGCATAGTGGCAGATACGGAAAGCTTTGCTTCTTTCTCCTCTGAAACAAGAGTTTGTCTTCAGATGCTCGTTCAGCTTCTGGGCCAGTGTGGCATCAGTTGCTCGAGGAAATGTGCACTCCTCATCCAGCAGTGAGATTAACCCAAGAGGTCTCTGCAAACCCACACATTGGCAGTAGTGATTCATGAATGCCTCAACTGATGTATTTTCTCCATTGCTTGAACAAGGATAGAACTAAATATCAAATGGGAGGTCAACAAGGGGAACAACCAACCTTCTCAATCAGATCTAGACATTCTTGATTATCTTCAAAATCAACTTTGGTCCAATCAATCCCCTCTGACGTGTACTCCTGAAATGGACATAAATCAGCTATCTTAAGTATTGAAACTGGGATAGAATGACTAGCAGTCCAACTGAGCACAATTCATTAGTAGGATGACAAGTAGACACGGCATACAGAAAATACACAAGGGCAGGCGATATGGCACCTCTTGCTCGAGTTTAAACAAATGTCTGTTGAAATGCTGCTGCAACCTTTCATTGGCAAAATTTATACACAATTGCTCAAAGCTGTTTCTCTGCACATAAAACACTGTGAGTAATACTTCAAGACACTTCCTCCCCTCACAGACATGATACAGCCATAGAGAAACCATTTCTCCCAAGCGCTTCAAGCAGAATTGTACCTTAAAAGACTCAAACCCATAAATGTCCAGAATACTGATAGATCGGCCAGTCCTGCGCTTGCCAACTTCCAGGGATTTGTTGACGCGTTCGACCAGCCAATCAAACAGTCCTGCATAGATTGCTTTTGCTAGTGCATCTCTGGAGTCTGTAGCCTGCAAAACACAGAAGGCTTTACAAAGGTGAGAATGCAAGCTAACCTGAATTTACCACAAAAATAATCATAATCTGGACGCAAGCATAACAGAACATACCATACCTGGGCGAGGTTAAGACTTTGTACTATGTCATCAGACCCAGCTCGCATCTTTCTCAAGCACAGAGCTGAAGTCAAGTCTTCCGCTTTGCATTGCAACAAATGTGCAGCTGCTTCAAGGGCTGTGAGACGACAGAATACCCTTCAGAAAACAAGATCCCCCAAACTCTTGAGGTGTGACTTACACCAACCAATTTGAGAATCAGCTGGCCACACTCACCTTCATCCTCAACCACATTCACATGACCGTCATTATCAACCACATGGAAGGAGATGTTTCCGATCCAGAGCACTGCTGAAATCATAGCAAAAGCAAGTTCTCGATCCTCTTTGCTGATCTGCACAACATTCATTGCACTCTGGAAACAGAAAACAAGGCATATCGTCGTTAGGAACCCAGACTGACAAACAGGAGACTGAGAGAGCAAGTAGCAAAGGGATGTAAACAGGTTGCATCGAGCATCTAAACATTTATCACTTACCATGACAGCATGAAACTGTTCTGCATCATTCACATTCTCAATCTGCATACAGTCACTCTGGTTCAAGTACCGATAATGCTCAGCAGGCCTGAGCCACAATCTCTCTGCATAAAGTTCAAGAATAGTTATTAATACCCGATGCAAAGCAGAAGAGACCTCTGCAGGTAACCTAATAATTTCTCTAGGTGACCAAATCTGGCAATACCTCGCAGAGCTCCATCAGCCCCAGCACAGAGCTGATAAAAGATGTGATAATTCCGCTCGCCTTGGGCCTGCTGAACAACTCGAGACTGCATCCCAAAGCATATCAACAGTCAACTTAACGGCGTCGTCTGTGCTCATAAATATCTGATGGATTTAATTTTTTGCAGGACCAGAATCAGCATCTGCTAGAGACAAATAGGTGGACAGACACACAGAGTTCCGGAGAGCTACCTTCTCCAGCAAGTCTGTAAAGGTCCAGGCATCAGACAGGGACATGCAACCAAAACCGAAGGGGTGAGCCTCAGACAAAACAGCTGCTGCACAATTGCACAGGTGCACCAAGAAGATTTAGGCTAGCACAAGACAGAAGAGACACTTGCTTACATGTTTGAATCTTTGCACCACATATCTTGCCAGACCTGGCAAAATGTATGTCAATGAGTTTTCCCTGCAAAGAACCCCCGCCCCCCACCCGCCCCTTGTGATGAGCTATAAATCTTGATGGCACGCCAACTGAGTGAAGGACATGACGAACTAATACTCACAAAACGACTTGAGTTGTCATTTCTAAGCGTTTTGGCGTTTCCAAAAGCCTCCAAAATTGGATTAGTTTGCAGTATTTCATTCTCAACACCACTACCCCCTCCAAGAGCAGCAAGATATTGCATGGCAATTTTGGCGGTTTCAGTTTTTCCTGCTCCACTTTCACCACTGCGCACACACAGCACTGATGCTCAGGGTCGGAGAGGGGAACAGACCAAAGCGAACGCTTAATGAGCAGACAATTTACTTGGGGCCGTGATGTCCTAGAAAACATGGATAAGATTAATCTCTGACATGTGTTAAGCCCATACCTGATGATTATGGACTGATTAATCTCGTCTGCATAACAGTTCAGGACCGGCAAGCACGGTCAAAGATCGTTCTCACGTTGCCTAAACAAAGGCACATAGTCTTTGGAAGTGCATGACATGCAAGAGTCTTCTGAACTAACCTGAAACCATTGCATTGTAAGCACTATCTGCCACAAGGTACACGTGAGGATTCAAATTTTCCCCATTCTTCTTACGATAAGCTTGAACATAATCTGCTGAGTACAAGGGTACTTTCTTGAAGGGATTGACAGCAATCAACACAGGTCCAGCTCTGGTCTGCAAAAGATACCAACTTTCAGCCTCGAAGTCCACCACATGCACAACCGACAGACTCTGAGGTTACAACGCATGCCCTTACGTATATCATGTCCTGGTCATATCTGTACTGCAGGTTGTGCAGAACTGCAGGCTCATTCAGGTAGCTCAGCTGGGTGAGATCGTCGACACCCTCGAGAATGTCTGGATTTGCCGGTTGTAGGGTCGCCGTAGCCGTTTTGATAATCTGCATCACCAGGGGGGTGGCTTGATCAAAATGAAACCTAGCATCCAGGCAGGGACTGCAACCTGCAGACTGAGAGAGGGATCGTACTTGTCCACCAGGCGTCCGAACCAGCGTTTCACCATCCACAGTTGATTCGATGGCCCCTAGGAACCACAGATGGTCATGACCGAGGCACCAAACTCGTGAATTCTGCAAATGTACACGAATTCTTCAGTACACAAGAAGGAACGCATGTGCTGGATTACCAAGAAGACAGTGAAGCAGAATACCCGTCCCATTGTATATGCCAACTTGAAAGACAGAGCAGCAGGTGACAAGACAAAGCTATGCTTCACAAAAGATTTGTGTGTGCAGCAGCCATTAAATAAGCAGGCATTGTGAGCGGAGAGGAGGTGAAATGCATGCAACCACACACAATCACCTAAGGCCACACCGGAGAGGAAGGAAGAAAAGTTTTTTTCAGCCCGGTCCTGACTCCTTCACATGCAGGTTGAAGGTTACCTTTTTCAATCCGTGCACTCCTTCTTCTTTCCATTTCCGGGAAAGAGTTCTGGAAGTGGATATAAGAGGCGGACGTGGTGGAGACGTCGGGGGAGTAAAGCCTGCGGTGGGGAAACAGAAGCCCACATTGACAGGCCCTGAAGCAGAAGCAGAAGCGGAAGCAGGAGGAGGGGACGGTGGCCCAGAAAATGCTGTAACAGTTGCCTTGGACGGGCTCTTGAGCACGTCAAAGATGTTTGAAGACCTGTTATCCAGCTCTTGGACACTTTCCCTTCCTCGAGGCTCTAAATCTAGCTTGGCACTGATAACCGTGGGACTGGACACCGCCGGAGACTCAAGAAGCAGGCCAGGACTCCTGAACCCTCCCACTCCATCTCCCGGAATGAGCACAGCTGGCGAGCCTCCAGCAAAACCGAGGGGCGACGATGCAGCAAGAATTACTCCTGCATCCAAGTCGGAAGGCGATTCGGGCGAAGACAAGGGGGGCCAGGACATGTGCAACGACTGAACGCTGACCAAATGGGGGCCGGAAACTGCAGCCGCGCCTTCGCCGGCCGAAGCAGCAGATGTTGCCGGCAAATCAGGGCTGATGCCCGCACCGCATTCATCGTCCTCGTCCCAGGCAGGAGCACCCTGTGCCTCCGGCTCTGCTACGTCCCCATGCCCGCTACTCTGCCGCACCCCGTCCTCCTCCCCGTGCCCGCTGCTCCCCGCATCCTCATGCCGGGCCGACACATCCGCCGCATTGGCCCGCGGCAGCGCGCTCCTCTTGAAGCGCAACGAGGACGGCAGGCGAGCTCTGGAGGTGGGGCGCCTGGGCAGGGCCGGGGGCACATCCTTGGGAATCTCATCCTTGATCTTGATGGACTCCAGCAATTCCTCCAGCGTGCTACGAGCCATGGTGGTGGCCTCGGCCATCCAAGCGTGCGGGTGCGGCAATGCGCGGAATCAGCCCCGGGGGCGCGCCCCGGAATTCAGCCCTGCAGCAGCGGGCAGCCGGATCCGAGGCCCCATCCGCCGCAGATCTGCCTGGCGCAAAGCTCCAAATCCCGCATCACACAGCTCAAAGAAGGCGCTCTAGAGCGCATTGTCCGCATCAGGAGGCAGCGCGCAGCAAATGTTGTGCGTCCGGGGCTTCCTGTCCGCCGACCTCACGCTCCCCCTTGCTCCAATCCTGCTGCTGCTGCTGCTGCTTGTGGTGGTGCGTCCGCATCTGGGGGCGGTGGGGAGCGGAGAGCAATTGGCAAGTGCAGGCGGCGAGTTGTGGAGAATCCGCCATGCCCTGCTCGCTGCTCGCTGCTCGCTGCTTGCTGCTCGCTACTTCCTGCTTCCTGCTTTCTGCTTCCTGGCCCCTGCTTCCTGCTGCGCGCGCTGCGGCCGACGATCGTGTCCTTCCGCGGCTGCAGGCTAGGCTGCAGCAGACGCGGGCATCAAATCGTCGGCTTCACCGCGGGGTAGCAATCACACATGACGGGCGACTGGGTGACGGAGAAATTGTTGGTCGGCAAAGCGAGGACGCGCGCCAATTGGTGCCACGCACCCCGAAAGCAACCTCGACATTCATTTTAGAAACCCCGTTTTACGATGGCGGGGCCCCTGCCTCCCCCATTTCAAAACGCTGAAACGGTAAAGACTGTACGGAGGTAATAACGTTGTGTGCTTCCTCGCTCCTCGCTTCCATATCCGCGTCTCCTTCCTCTTCCCTCCTCCCTCCTCCCTCCTCCCACCTCCCGAGCTTTGGAACTCCCGTGGCCGCTATTTTTAATGCCATCTCGGCCTCACGAGTGGAGTGGCCAAGTCCCTTATAAAATCATTCTTACATATTCTCTACGTGTACTAAATTCACAGCCTGCAAGACAGGCTTGACACGCACGCTCCCGGATGGACCGGCTACTACTACACCTCGTGCTTCTTTGCATTCATTGTATATATTTTTATCATGTATATATATATGATTTATATATTCATGAGCACAGCATGTTCCTCCTCCAAAATATTTCTACATGCAACCAAAAAGCTCATGTCGCGCCATGGCTGCATAACGCTCATGACATGTTGCAGCGTTCAAGGATTTCCTGGACAACTCACACACAACCCTAACCGTGATAAGCCTCATCACCAAGTTAAAACCACAAACATACCAAGTCAAAACCGCCAACAGAAAAATTGTTCTTGCCTGAAGCCCAGCAAAAACCCCTCACTCTCCCTTTCACCAAGAGCTCACACTATAAAATAATCCCCGGGACGCGTATGGCTGTTCACCCGAACAAACATCAGCAATCCGTCCTCCTACGCGGCCTATGGCCCTTTTATCTATCTACGCACTGCCGCCTCCTGAATCGCGGCGCCTGAGGGCGGCCAACAAAACCGGCCCGCCCAAGAGTCGAGGAGGACCCAAGGAGATGGACCGTTAAGGTCCTGCGGGCGGTTTACAATCGGCCGGTGGAAGAGATTGGGGGCGTGGTTCCGAGACCCCTTAAGGTGAAAGGGAGGGTGGAAGCAGCCAAGGCGGCGCTTTTGAGGCCGGGACGCAGCGGTCCTCGAATGGGTGGCTGATGTCGGACCTATTGGACCGACGGGTGAGAATGGTGGCGAAAGACATCGTGCATTGGAACATGCTCACCAAGGTGGACCACCTTGGTGATAATTTGCTTGTTTTCCTCCACGCCCTGCAGCGGGGGAAAAGAGCGGACTGGGGAAGGATCATCTTCGCCCGGATCAACCAGAGGCCGAGGCCGAGGCGGACCCCCTCGCCGCCGTTTATTGTCCATGTCTGGGGACACCTCAACCTCCTGAAGGAGGGAGAAGAAGAGCGAGCGCTCAGGAAAGGGTTGGTAACCCTGCCTAAGTCGAAGTGAGAGGCCCAGGCCCAGGAACCAGAAGGACGGCCACTCAAGCCCAGGCGGACCCAGGAGGATGAAGACTGGGAAGGCATTCCGGAGTCCATACGGCTGGAGCGGACCCCCTCGCCGCCCAGGGAAGTATGGGAAGAAATTCCCGCTTCCCTCCTTTTAGTCCCTCCGCCCGAACACCTCGCGCCGGAGGCAACCACGACAGGAAGAGAGCTAGTGGTTGCTGTACCAGCAGATCAGCAATCTACGACGGCCCCAGCTACCGAGCCCCGCAGGACCAGGAGGGAGGCGAAGAAGAGGAAAACGGCCCCTACCACTACGACTCCAAGGACCGCTCCCGTGCCCTTGCCTTTACCAACGGAGTGGCAAGAGGTCGAGGAAGCGGTGAGAAGGGCAGAACGGGATGCGGCCCAGGGAGCGAGAGGACACTAGCAGCAACCCCATCCCGAGCCCGTCCTATCGCCGACTAAGAGGGGAAAGCGAGCCAGCTTCCGGACCCCTTCTCCGTCTCCGGACCCCAAGCGAAGGCGGGCGGAGAAGGAGCTAGCGGCCAACCAGGCCAAGGAGGTAGAGGCTCCGGACCAAAATAGTCAGGACCTAAGGGTTCTGATTGGGTCCGGAGTTCCCAGTCCGGCCTCCCTCCGGACAGCGGTCTGGCAGTCCTTAACGGACCGGGAGATACCCGCACCCTCAGCGGACTTCACGGGTACCTCCCTAGCACCATGAAGAAAGCAGAGCCTCGCCGCATGGTCATGGACGGTATGCTTTGGGGGCTCTGCGGGACGGCAAAGAAGATGCAAGAGGTGGAAGCCACTAGAAGGAGAATGGTGGAGCTTGTGGCCAGCGGAGGCGGCCCAAGCGGCGGAGAAAGGCGGAGACCCTCGCTAGGGTCGAGGAGGAGAAGCCACCTGACAATGGAGTCTGAGGCGTCCGCCTAACAGATAGGGCAGGTGCTTCAACTATGTGACAGTGAAGCACGCCTAGGGAGGCGCAAGCAAGGCGGCGCTTTTGAGGCCGGACGCAGCGGTCCTCGAATGGGTAATGATGTCGGACCTATTGGACCGACGGGTGAGAATGGTGGCGAAGACATCGCATTGAACATGCTCACCAAGGTGGACCACCTGGTGATAATTTGCTTGTTTTCCTCCACGCCCGCAGCGGGGAAAAGAGCGGATCGGGAAGGATCATCTTCGCCGGATCAACCAGAGGCTGTGAGCGCAATGAGAAGCCGCCCCGCCGCCGCCGCTATTGTCCATGTCCGGGACACCTCAACCTCCGAAGGAGGGAGAAGAAGAGAGCGCCGTGAAAGGTTGGTAACCCCTAAGTCGAAGTGAGAGGCCCAGCCCGTGAACCGGAAGGACGCCACTCAAGCCCAAAGGCGGACCCAGGAGGATGAAGACTGGGAAGGCATTCCGAGTCCATACGGTGGAGCGACCTGTGGAAGTATGGGAAGAAATTCCGCTTCCTCCTTTTAGTCCCTCCGCTCAACACCTCGCGCCGAGGCAACCACGATGTGAAGAGAGCTAGTGGTTCTTGTGCAATGAGATCGACCCACGACGGCCCCACCACCGAGCCCCGCAGACCAGGAGGGAGGCGAAGAAGAGGAAAACGCCCCTCACCACACGATTTCCAAGGACCGCTCCTGCCTGCCTTTACCAACGGAGTGGCAAGAGGTCGAGGAAGCGGTGAGAAGGGCAGAACGGGATGCGGCCCAGGGAGCGAGAGGACACTAGCAGCAACCCCATCCCGAGCCCGTCCTATCGCCGACTAAGAGGGGAAAGCGAGCCGACCTCCGCCTCCCGGGACCCCAAGCCAAGGCGGGCGGAGAAGGAGCTAGCGCCAACTGTGCCAAGGAGGTAGAGGCTCGGACCAAAATAGTCGGACCTAAGGGTTCCGGTCAGTCCGGAGTTCCCAACGGCCTCCCTCCCGACAATGGCAGCTAACGGACCGGAGATACCCGCACCCTCGGCCGGACTTCACTGGGTACCTCCCTAGCCACAGAAGAAACGCGGCGGAGCCCCGCTGGCCATGGACGGTATGCTTTGGGGGCTCTGCGGGACGGCAAAGAAGATGCAAGAGGTGGAAGCCACTAGAAGGAGAATGGTGGAGCTTCAGGGCCAGGCGGAGGCGGCCCAAGCGGCCAGGAGAAAGGCGGAGACCCTCGCTAGGGTCGAGGAGGAGAAGCGACGGACAGCGGAGTCGGAGGCCAGGTCCGCCCAACAGGACAGGGCCAGGGTGCTTCAACTATGTGAACAGCTGAAGCACGCCTAGGAGGCGCAAGCAAGGGCAGAGGACCTTTGCAGTAGGAGAGGAGCGGCCCAAGAGGAGGCGGAGGAAGCGCGCAGGCAAGCGGAGAGGGCCAAGGACTTGGCCGAAACAGCCTGACAAGAGTAGAACCAAGTCTAGGAGGCTTAAGTGAAGGGGGCGCGGGAGGTAGAGGCCTCTACCAAGACGAATAGGGATCACTAAGGTGGGACACAAACCGGTGGAGAATGGCGGTGGAGCGCCACGGCAACTGGCGAGGCCAAGGGGGCGCACGGGCAATCCGTGAGGAGGAGATGGAGGCCCGCATCAATGAGTTAAGAGACCTCACAATTGCAGGATACAGAGGAACGGGCGCCAGGAGTTGGAGGCCAAGGAGACGTAACGGAGGAGGAACGAGATTCTCAAGGAGAATCGAGGATCACGAGCGGGAGATAGGCGGCTCGGCTGTTGGAGGGTGGAGGCAAGTCATGGGCGCGAGGTGATATCGCCGAGTTGGAGAAGGACTTGGAAGAAGCTGTGAGCCGGCGAGCCGCCGGACCGCCAGCTGGAAAGATATGGTTCCCAAGGATGGGCGAGAGCTCGAGGAAGAGCAAAAGTTCTTCGGTTGCGGGCGAGGAGAGGAGCGGCCCAAGAGGAGGCGGAGGAAGCGCGCAGGCAAGCGGAGAGGGCCAAGGACTTGGCCGAAACAGCCTGACAAGAGTAGAACCAAGTCTAGGAGGCTTAAGTGAAGGGGGCGCGGGAGGTAGAGGCCTCTACCAAGACGAATAGGGATCACTACCGGTGGGACACAAAACCGGTGGAGAATGGCGGCAGGAGCAGCCACGGCAACCTGAAGGCAGAGCAGGCAGCGGCGGAGCAGGCACGGGCAATCCGTGAGGAGGAGATGGAGGCCCGCATCAATGAGTTAAGAGACCTCCGGGTACAATTGCAGGATACAGAGGAACGGCGCCAGGAGTTGGAGGGCCGGAAGGAGACGTAACGGAGGAGCGGAACGAGATTCTCCAAGGGAGAATCGAGGATCACGAGCGGGAGATAGAGCGGCTCCAGCTCTGTTGGAGGGTGGAGGCAAGTCATCGGCGAAGTAAGGAGCAGGATATCGCCGAGTTGGAGAAGGACTTGGAAGAAGCCAGGAGCCGGGCGGAGCTGCCGGACCGCCTGGAAAGAGATATGGTGGCCCTCCCAAGGATGGAGGCCAGGAGAGCTCGAGGAAGAGCAAAAGTTGCCGGGTTCGGTTGCGGGCGAGGAGAACGCCGATCCATGGCCAAGAAAGTTGGCCGTGTCAGGAGACAGCTGAGGAGGAGCAAGCGGAGCAGCAGCAGAGGCTCCAGGAAGTGGCGGAGG
Organism: Anthoceros angustus; assembly: GCA_010909165.1. Classification (NCBI taxonomy): domain Eukaryota; kingdom Viridiplantae; phylum Streptophyta; class Anthocerotopsida; order Anthocerotales; family Anthocerotaceae; genus Anthoceros; species Anthoceros angustus. Next base: position 1,239,672 of record VJWM01000044.1, on the reverse strand, counting down.
CGGCGTTGGCAGCCTCGAGAGACTCAGCCACGCTCCGTCTGGAGGACCTTGCGACGGAGACAGCCCAGCAGGCAACCCGACACGCCCAGTTGCCAGAGAACCTCTGGAGGCGTGAGTATTGGGTGCTCCGCGCCCATGTGGAGGAGGCCATTCAGCAGGTCGACTCCGACTTCGCATATTATCATGCGGAGCTCCTCAAGGCGGTGGAGATCGTGCCCCACACACGGCAGATTGAAGGGCCACCAAAAGAGTCGGAAGGAGGGTGGAGAGACGAGAGCCTGGGAGATAGTGCTACCACAGGAACTCTAGGGGCGCTGTTCGGGGACGAGAACAGCAACGAGGAAGGGGAGCGCCCGGACGAGAGGGATACGGCGGACACCACCCGACAAGAGGTAAGTCCGTCGCGCACCACAAGGGAGGAAGGAGAGGGGGTTTCTTAGCGGGCCAAGGGAGAAGAAGCCCTAGGGGAGATGGGACGGGAAGAGGGTCCTGGGTGAACCCGGACCCCCGGAGAAGACTCTGGGTGAGGATGCCCAGGAATCAGCAAGGCCGGACCCTGAGGTCCGGACTCCGGAGGCGAGACCGGACCCCGAGGTCCGGACTCCGGAGGCGAGACCGGACCCCGAGGTTCGGACTCCGGAGGCGAGACCGGACCCCGAGGTCCGGACTCCGGAGGCGAGACCGGACCCCGAGGTCCGGACTCCGGAGGCGAGACCGGACCCCGAGGTTCGGACTCGAGGCGAGACCGGACCGAGGTCCGAACTCGGAGGTGAGACCGACCCCGAGGTCCGGACTCCGGAGGCGAGACCGGACCCCGAGGTTCGGACTCGAGGCGAGACCGGACCCCGAGGTCCGGACCGAGGCGAGACCGACCCCGAGGTTCGGACTCGAGGCGAGACCGACCCCGAGGTTCGGACTCGGAGGCGAGACCGGACCCCGAGGTTCGGACTCGAGGCGAGACCGGACCCCGAGGTTCGGACTCGAGGCGAGACCGGACCCCGAGGTTCGGACTCGGAGGCGAGACCGACCGAGGTCCGGACCCCGAGGCGAGACCGGACCCCGAGGTTCGGACTCGAGGCGAGACCGACCCCGAGGTTCGGACTCGAGGCGAGACCGGACCCCGAGGTTCGGACTCGGAGCCAAGACCGGACAGAGGTTCGGACTCGAGCCAAGACCGGACAGAGGTCCGAACTCGGAGGTGAGACCGACCGAGGTCCGAACTCCGGAGGCGAGACCGACTGAATTGAACGGGAGGGGAAGGGGTGAGTGAGGATCGCCCCACGATCCTCACTCACCCCTTCCCCCTCCTGCGTCCGGCTCTACGATCCTCACTCACCCCTTCCCCCTCCTGCGTCCGGACGGGTTCCGAGTGGACCCATAGGGCAGGGACCCACCAGAATGGGTTCCGAGTGGACCCATAGGGCAGGGACCCACCAGAATGGGTTCCGAGTGGACCCATAGGGCAGGGACCCACCAGAACGGGTTCCGAGTGGACCCATAGGGCAGGGACCCACCAGCGCGCCAATAGAGGGCGAGGAGGAGGACTTGGTGGTCATGCTGTGCCGCCGCCAAGAGCGCAGCCCGAGTAGTCTCGAAGAGGGAGAGCCCCCGCATCGCGGATCATCCGATTGGGTGCGGCGAATCGCTGCAGGTGGGAATTGGGCCGCCAGTGTGGAGGAATCTGGCAACCACAAATTTCACCGTAGATGAAGATAGAAAAGCTAGGAGAGATAGAGGTGTTAGGCATGCTGAGTCGGACATCACCGTAATAGGAGAGCACAGGCGCCTCGTATGTATAAGAGGGCGACGCCGCCAAGAATCATCTTTCTTTTGGGGTTGATACCGCGTTATCATTGCAGACCCTTGTGTGTCCTTCGCTAACGCGAGTCTTGAGTCATTGAGCGGGCAAGACTACTGCGAAGAGACTGATCCAGGTCCTGGTGACGGACCCTAACGTGTGGTGGTGTGTGTGTACAGGCGCGGATGATCGGGCACCCTTGCTCCTCCAGAACAGGGGACCGGCATCGGGCGGACCGAAGCGTATGAGACTAGAGGGACTCCGAGAGGGCGTGTAGAGCCCGGACGGAGAGGCCTGGTTGAATGATTGCGGAGGTTCGTGGCCACGCAGGCCACCCACGATTTCCAACTGGTGATGTGTGCAGCGAGTGTGGTAGGAGAAGCGGACTAGTAAAGACGTGGGACGGACTGGTAGGAAACAGACGTGAACGAGTCCGTAAACGTTTGGCCACGCCAGGCCTGTCCAGTGGACGCTTAGGAGTAATTAGGAAGTGAAAACGATCGCGTTGAGGTCTAGGGTCGGCATCCTTCCCGATGACGGGGCGAGGATCGGGCCGCTCACGTGCAAAACGGAACAAACCATTCCCTTGGGAATGTAATTTCATCGCAACGACACGGATTAGTGCGGCCGGTGGCATTAGCGAAAGTCGCGCCACAAGTATGGTGCCAAGTTTTTCTTTCTATTCTTTCTTCACTTGCCTTTCGTCAAGTACTGCAACAATAGAAAGGAAAGTGGGAATTAAGACTGTAAACAAAGACCTGGTTGAGATGGAATACCCCTAGACTACAACAACACCTTTCATCTCGTAATACCTCCCTCAATTTCTTTTTTGCTTACCAATCTAATTGAGAGAGGAAGGGTTGTGCTAGTGTCGACTTCTTGTACAAAGGATTTCTCTTGGTCATCACGGAGTGTCTCTTTTTTTAACCGGCTACAAACAATGTGTGCTAACCATAGAGGCATAAAGACAATAAGGTAGAAGAAGATATGGTCCACAAAAATCAGGTTTTTGTTCTGATTTTATGAACAAAGACATACTCTTTCATAGTTGGTAGTAAAGTTGAGCTCGCTATTTGATGTCTACTATAGCAAAGAAGCCCATGTCTAAAGTACCCTCCAAATTGAAAGTTCACGGTTAGAAAGACGTACACATCCGTTAGCATTTTGTTATTGAACACAATCAAAAGTATAGTCCACTCCAAGTCCCATCTAGAGAAGTGTCCCAATCGGGATTTTAAATATTTTAAAATAAAATATTTAAATAATAAAATGTATAAAGTAACAAGAGAGAAACTTAAACAAGAAAATAGCTTACCATGAGGAAATATCTCTTGAATACAACAATACTGTGTAAAACCACTACATATATAATCTTTGGCTTAATATCGAGGATTATAAATCTATTCACGATTTTTTTGATTTTTTAAAATTTAATATAAATATTTTTCTAATTAGAGAGGGGTGAATGTGATGAAGATTTGGACCAAAATGTTCGAAGTAAATTACATTGGTTTCCACTTACAAAATTGCACATTGAAGGGAGAGTGAGCTCAGAGGTCCCAACGGGAGAGGTTCGCAGGAAGAGGGGTCCTTAGCGAGAGCCGATAGTAGTCACCCAGACATTCGGGCATCCATGCGCTACCAAAGCTGCCAGATGTTGGCAACCAAAATTGTGGATAAGATAACGCGCACTTTCACAAATGTACTTTCACAAATGCACCTCATTGATTAGTCCTTGAAAGATCAGAGTTCTGATGTAGGGATTGCGACATGGCATGACTTAAAAGTGGGAGGCACCGAAGATGAGAGTGTTAGTGGGCTTGCCTCCTTTTCAACCCAGGCGAAAATAACGTCGGTACTGGAACATGCCAGCAGCACTTGACACCGTTCAGGCGTGACATCTAGAAGCGTAAAACACCAAACTAGCGACTCATTAAACGGCCAAGAGCAAGACATAGTAGAGACGAAATTGGCACCATGGACCTCGCGATACGGCCTAGGGCAAGACATGGAAGAGACGAAATTGGCGCCATGTATCTCACGATGCCTTGGCAAAGGAAGGTGCCGATATCGAAGTTGTCGACGATCTCGAGGCTTGCGAACATACGGTGTTACTCGATATGAAGCTTGGACGGCCACTTTGGTTCAAGTCTATTCACCACTTTTTCCCGGTCAAGTTGGACAGCCGGTTCAGCTCGCAAAACCGTTCTCTTGTCTTGGTGGTGACAATTTGGCCCGTTTACTGCCCGACAGCTCGGGATTCGAGTTCTCCTTGTTCTCTACCACAACGCTTTTTGTCTCCTCCGGCTGATTACTCGAGACTGGATTCAACGGGGAGCTCACTGCGTTCCAGCTTTTCAAAGGCCTACGATGCAGGCCACCAGCCAGCAGGGAGCCGCCCGGGCCGTGCTGGGGCTGAGCATATTTGATAGGTTTACTTAATGGCAAAATCCTTGCCACTGGAGGATTTGGGAGTGCCTTTGCAATTAATCCCAATTTCGCTGATGGATTTTGAGGCCCAAATGATTCGATTGGAGTGAGCTTGCCGTCGATCTGACAGGTGAAGGCAAAAGATACCTGCAGGCCGGCATGCTCGAGTTCGTTCAGGCGGAAAGCTGGAGAGGAAAGGGGGACCGCATAACGTCAATCATACCTCGTTTCCCGCAGACATTTGAAATAATGTATCAGGTATAGTTGATGGGCTTTCGTGATGAGCCCAACTTTTCAAATCCTCCTCGGAAGGCGTTCCTATCTGCAGAACAAAGTTGGGCACGTGGGTAAGGGTTGAAAATTCAAGCCGAGGGTTGTAAATTTGGAGATGGCCGGCATAACAGACATTAAGCATCCTTCTCACTAACCTGCTTTTCCCAGGGCCGCAGTGTGTCCAAGCAACCTGCAACCTTAGCGAAAGAACCGATGTCTTCAACTTTAGCTTTTACGGAGTCCCCATCCCCTGGATCAGACTTGGTACTGTCTGACCCTGAAGAGCCCGAAGAAGTTGGATCTACGTCTTTGTTACATCGTTTACAGTTCAGCGTCTCATGTGTGTCGGATCTGCAACAGACATTTTCATGGCTCTTTTGAGGCTGGGAACGGGCTCTCTCACCACTGGGTAGAGACCTCATGAAAGGGAATTTTCAGAACATTAGAGATGCCCATGCCATACCTGATGTCATCTCGAAGTTTGAAGAGGTCCCTCAAATCTTCTGAGGACAGGGCATTCACCTGAAAGATTATGAAGCAATGGTAACATAAATCAGTCGTAAGCCCGGTAATACACATCACCACAGTGGATACAAGATGGGACCGTACTTGAGATTTTGCGTCGTTGGACTGATCCTTGTCGACAACCTTCTGAAGACCTTCCTTGGACATTTGGCGCTCGTAGACCTATCGCAGTAACATGCATTGAGCGTCACCACACCAAAGAACTGCTCGACATAAATCAGATGACTCATGCCTCGTTGAGAAGAAACTCGAACCCGTTCTTGGAGGCATTACCTTTTCTTCAATAGTCCCTGTAGCCAAGAACCTGTATATGAAAACCCTTTTCTTCTGGCCATCTCGCCAGACACGAGCTGCTGCCTTGATGCGACACGCAAAACAGAAGACATCAAAATGATGTACAAATAACATGAAAAAGAGAAGTTCCCAAAACTAAGAGAGTAAGCCAAACACACGTTCACGCATATACCTGCTTATCATTTGCAGGGTTCCAATCTGGATCAAAAAGAACCAGGCGGTTGCCTCCAATCAGATTCAGCCCGCAGCCTCCAGCTTTGCTACTCAACAAAAATGCAAACTCGTTCTGCATAATCCGTTTGTTTTGAGACTATAAGAGGATACTGATGTTTGAGATAAAAGATGGCCGTGACTCCAGGAAGAAAGGAGACAACGGAAAAACAGGGGGGAGTGGCAGTTGATCCGTACCAGTGTTGGATCATTGAACCTCTTGACTAACTTCTGTCTCTTGTTGATGGACGTTGTCCCATCCAGTTGCACATAGGGATAGCCCCGTTCCTGGCATATTTGAGCAAACAAATCCAAGGTCTGGGTCCCAAGACGGAACGCTATCATCAGAACCGCTTGACAAGAGGCGATGTGCACAAGATGCCATGTCCCCAGAAAAGCTGAAACAAGAAAATGAATCAAGAAACTCTCACCTGCGTGTAGTTGGAGACGAGCACTATCCGATCATCCGTGTGCTGCCTGAGATTAGCCAGTAGTCGCGCGAGCACGGCCATCTTCCCTGAGAGTTCAATCCAGCTTCCAGACGAAGCACAGCCACCCCTGGAATTTCCAACATCCCAGGAGTATGTAGACGTTTCGACGTTGAAATAACGAAAGGCTGAACTGGACGGTGGTCGCCGAATGATCACCTTGAGCTAAAAATTTCCTCTGGAAAGAACTGCATGCAGTCCTCAAATCCTGCTGTTTCTGATCCTCCAGCTCGCAAGGTGTCATAAATGAGCTGCAATACGGGACTTCAGTAACGAGCTCAACGTGACAGTAAACTTCTGGGGCAAATACAGACAAGATGCTGGACTTTGGGTACCATTGGAACAAACAGGCAAGAAGCTGTACTTTGGGATGATTGCAGAGTTTCTTCAGGGCTGTGATCGAAGCCAGAACACGTGCTCGTTTCGTCTTGTCCTCCAACGCTTGCCGAACCTGCCCCACAAGCCAGTTACCAACTTGGTGCAAAAACCATCCATTTGAGAACAGAACCATCCAGCACCAAACTTAAAATAAGCTAAGAAGTCATACATTCTTGGAATGAATGAAATGGCGGTACAGCTTTGTCTGGAGATCTGTCATTTTGCAACAGACAACCTCCACCATCTTCAATGCACACAAACAAGGTATCAGACTGAGAAATGTACAAGAAAAATGGGAAAGCACCACACAGTGAGGACTGTACCTTCGGAGGCAGATGGTTAGACAGCAGGGCATTTGTTCTCCGCAAAATGAACTGAACACACACGTACGTCAACACGGATCAAATCCCCATCCGACCGCATTATGTGTCTGAGCACGTAATTCGGCAGAAGTGAATTCCTGAAATGGCAGCCCCCAGCAAACATACTACCTGATTGACCAGTTCACTCAGCTCAGCGGAACGCTCAGCGCCAATTTCCCTCACCCTGTCTTCGGCATCAGGTTCACGCCCTCGAAGTATGGGAGCCTGGAAGTTTTTGTGAGGGTGGCATCAGGGAAGCAACACAATTCGGGAAGACCCCAGAAGGTTTTCACCTTTCCGGGCTGATGACTGTAGGAAGGTGATGACTGTATAGGTAATCATGCGTACCTCGTAGTAGCGACGAAAAGCCGCTGCATCCCCCAAGACTCCGGGATTGGTAAAATTCACCATGGCGTAGAACTCCTCGAGATCATTCTGTGCATACGTGTCGTATGTTAGTGCAGGCTGGGACGTGGCCTATATAGGACACCAGCAAGTAGAATCTGTACCTGCATGGGCGTGCCCGATAAGAGCACTCGCCTCCGACAGTGAAGAGCCCCAAGAGCCTGCACCTCAATTCCACGTCACTTGCAGATATTCGCAAGAGAGGGAGAGGGCCAGAGCAAAGGTTCGTGTTTAGAGGCTGGAATGAGGCCTACCTGGTTTGTCAGCGTCCGATCATTCTTGAGCCTGTGCGCCTCGTCGCAGATCAGGAGGTCACAAGTGCCTTCCTTTTGAAACTTTTTGGCATGCATTCTGAAGGTCTCGTAAGAGATAATGAGAACCTGGACCAGCAGGGGAAGGATCGAATGTAAGGCAAAGCAGCCCGCAAACATGTTGCCCCGGCAGCATTGCTGGGTATGGCCGAAGTACCTGACAGTGATTCCGCGGGGCGAGGAAGGAAGCGATTCCAGACAGAACATCAGCTCTGGTGGACTCGCACATCGCCAGCACATTCACCCTGTTCTCCAGCCACTTGGTAATCTCAGACTCCCAATTACTCACTAAACTGGTGGGCGTGACGATGATGGCTCTGTTCACCATAGGGGATCCATCGAAGCCCTGGCAGAGCAGAGTCCAGAGCAGCGTGATGGACTGCAGCGTCTTCCCCAGCCTGCATCATCCATGAAATTGGAGGCCATTCCCTCCAAAACAATTTCACAATTTCACATAACCCCTAACTCACTAACTCACCCCATATCATCAGCAAGAATGCAGCCACAGCAGTCCTCCGCGCCGAAGTCCCGCAACCCCGCGACGCACTCGAACATGAACTGCACCCCGTCCCTGCCATCCCCCGCACCGCGTCACAAACGCACGACGCGCGCCTCTCAGCAGGCGAATAAGCTTCACAGTCACTAACCTCTGGTGCGGACGGAGGAATCGCACCAAATGCGGATCAACCGCGATGGAATTGGCAGGGCCATCCCCCTGCACCTCCTCCGACTCCCACAGCACCAGCGGCAGCACATCCGGAGGCAGCTCCTGCGGCTGCGCCGCCGCCTCCTCCACCGGCGGGAGCTCCGGCAGATCCAGCACCAGGGGCGCGCACGCCTCCCGCGGCGCGCCCCACGGCACGAAGCGCTTGCGCGCGCACAGCCGCCGCGCCAGCTCCAGAGGCGCCCCGCGCCCTGTCCCCGGGCACGGCGACTTGAACGCCTTCCGGACGTGGTCGCCGCCCGGCCCGACCGAGAGCACCTTGGGTAGGAGAGCCTGCCTGGTGACCACCAAGTCCCCTCGCAGCAGCGCGGCCACATTCTCCGACTTGGTCCTGTCCCTCCGCCTCTCCCGCGCATTCTCCGATTCCTCCCCCGCCTCCTCACCGCCTCCTTCCTCCTCTTCCTCTTCCGCTTCCTCCTCCTCGCCATCTCCATCCTCCTGCTCCTGCACCTGCTCCCCCTCCCCGTCCAATTCCCCATGCCGCTCCCGGTACTCGGCGGGCGCGACCAGCCTGGCGCATCCCGCCCCTGGTCGTAGGCGGGCCAGCGGGGGCACAGGAAGGCCCCGCGGCCAGCGTCCGCCTCCTCGCACCATTCCAGCGGCTCGCACTCGCAGTTGTCGCAGAGCACGGCCGCCATCGCTGCCGGCTGTCATCGGCAGGCGAGGGAGCCTCACGGCGTCCCCGCCCTGTCGCAGGCACAGGCTTCGCAAGGAGGAAGCGAGGCGAGTTCGAAGGCGGCAGCGCGGGAAGGGATCCCGGCCACGGGCTCTAGGGCTGAGCTGGGTGACCGGCACCTGCCGGTCAGGTCTCCCATTGGGCCGCCGGCCTCGCAAAGATAGCCTCTTGCCGGGATCCACCTTGTCCTCATCCACAACCCGAATATTGATGAGACGCGAATCGCGAATCGCGATGCGCGCAACCCTGCCGGTCAGGGTCCAGGGTCCAGGGTCAGCGGGCCGCAGCGGGCCGCCCCTCCGCGAACCCTTCTCCTTCTTTTGTCCGAACCGCCGGCCGGGTCCCCGTATCCGCCGGCGTCGCTACCCCGTTACATATTTCGCAATAATATATATCACCTTAGTCATCCGTCCTTAGCGGACTTCAAAAAAAAAAAGTTTCAACCTTCTTTCTTCTCATTCTTCGGCAATCACACTCCACTCCACATAGGTGGGTAGTTCGCAAAGTTAGCAAAACGCTCAAAAGTCACATAAAATAAGATAGTGAAACCCTACATCGTTGAAGGAAGAATAGATATCCAAAAGTATCATATATAGTTATATTTTTAAGAAGACTATGACGGTAATATAAAGAGTCATAGGATCTCTTGACGTTGAACAAAGGACAGAAGGTCACAGAAAGTATGAAAGTGAACTATATTTTAAGAAGGCTATAAAAGGATATTACCTGATAACATAGGAGACAGTATTTCATGGAGCTTAAGCTGTTTTTGATATTTATAATACAAAACTTACACCTCAAAGAAGATCGTGTACACAAGTTATCAAAATAGTGTACGCGGTCACACTTCAGCAAATCTCAAGTCGACTCTTGTATCTATTTTATTATATCATTATACCACCGAACATAAGTTGTCTACCTCAGCCCTCAACTTCAGTACATAGGAAGTGGGTTTTGTTAATGATTGATAGATAAATGTAAGAAACTGGAGTATATTTTTATAAATTAATATTATTATGATAAATATTCTTAAAAAGGATCAGATAATAGAGCCAGAGCCAGATAGCTTACTTGGCTAGCTAAGTACGAGTTAGATCATGTAAGTGTTAAAACTAACCACCGTTAGAGCTTAAGAGAATATATGTTAGCGAGCAAGGGTAGTTAGAGGGTGAGGTGAAAATTATTAGGTAGGCGCTTAAAGGAAGGGGGAAGGCAGAAGGCCCCAAGGTTGGGAAGCAGAGGGGTGGAGGGGAATTAAGCGCGGGGAGGGGGGCCTTATTTGGCGGACCTACCATTTGCGTCTCCATACTGCCGGTTTCAGTGCGGGTGGAGCAAGTCTTTAGCCTGATGTGCTTGGGCTATCTGCCTCCCGTCAGCGCGGCTTGTGAGGGAGGCATGCCACGATGAGTCTCGGGAGCCTGGCGTCTTTCCGTGCTTGTGGATCAGGCCTCTCCAGCTTGCTACCAGCCTCGAATTGCGACGGATGCCCCGAGTTCCAGAAGTCTCAATTTTTGGGAGGAGATGGCCTGCACATGCCGCCAGCGGAGCTGGGATCCAGGAGCGTGCGCCGAGCAGCTCGCAGGCGCACCAGAGCAGGTGCTGCTACCACTTAGCCCGGCCCACGGCCGTGCATGTCTTGTGCTAGGCATTCTGCGGCCCCCGGCCGCGCTGCATGTCGTTGCCAGCTGCTTCTTGGGACTTTTGGTGCAGCCAGCTCCAGCTGCCCGAGCTGTGTCGGGATTTCGGGCTGCCACGGCTTTTAGGCTGAATTGGCATGGAACCGGGCTAATTTCTGAGCGCTTGCTTTTGGGATTTGGTTTCAGTGTGTGTGTGTGTGTTTGTGCTTGTTGCCCGGGCCGGGCCGGGCGCAGGTGTTTCATGCACTGGAACGCGCCTTCTGTCAAGTGTGGCATGCATTGTCCCCGAGGAAGAGCAATGCATGGCATTCGGCTTCCCCCTGCCGGGCTGCTTGTGCTTGCTGGCTGCTTCTTGGGAGTGGCGTGGTCAGCTGGAGCTGCCGTAAATGTGTGCAGGATTTCTGGCTGGCTTGGGCTTTTTGGCTGAATTGGGCCTGGTTAGGACACAGTGGCCTGATTTCTGAGGACCTGCGCTTGGGATTGGGATTGGGATTGGGATTTGTTGCTGCATGTGTGTGCTTGCTACGGGACGCAGGAGTTTTGTGTGCTCGACGCTTTCGCTGCCAACTCAGACCAGACATGCGTTCCTCTGTAGGAAGAGCAATGGCCGTTGCAGTGAGTCCTGTCAGAGATTTCACAGAGCGCACCAAGGTGAAGTCGAGGCCGAGAAGAGTGGTTATCACTGGGATGGGTGTCGTCTCGTGCCTCGGTCACGACCCCAACACCTTCTACGACAGCCTCTTGCAAGGCAAGAGCGGCATCACGGAGATCGAGAATTTTGACTGTAGAGAGTTCCCAACGGTAAGATAAGATCCTTGTGCCGGGGTTCATGCACTGTGCTGCCTGGTTGGCTGTGCATGCCGTGCCTGTAATCTGCTTCACATGGATGCCTCGCAAGCTCCGCTTCTAGCAGATGCAGCACTCCTAGTCGTCCTGCTGAGCATCAGGGGGCCTGACTGTATTTGCTTCTATCATCTCCAGCTCATGCTTCTCTCTTCTTCCTTCAGAGAATTGCTGGGGAGATTAAGTCCTTTTCAACTGATGGGTGGGTGGCCAAAAAGCTTGCTAAGCGCATGGACAAGTTTATGCTCTATCTCCTGACTGCTGGCAAGAAGGCTCTAGTAGATGGAGGAATGACAGAGGAGGTTCTACAGGAGCTTGATAAAGGCAAATGTGGCATTCTTATAGGGTCTGCAATGGGGGGAATGCAGGTAACTTCCTGCCTCATTTTCTGTCATCCATGCTTCGTCCACAAAGGGAACTTCACTCACTTTGGAAGCTTTGGATTCTAGGTTTTCAATGATGCTGTAGAGGCTTTGCGGATATCTTACCGGAGGATGAATCCCTTCTGTGTGCCGTTCGCCACAACCAACATGGGATCTGCCATGCTTGCAATGGACCTGGTATGTGTTTGAACACTTCTCAACTTCTGGAGGTATGCTAGGGAAATGTTTCTTTCTTGGTTGCGGCAGTGGAAGTAGCTTCAAAGCAAGGATGATGAGCTACCACCAACTACCACTGTAGAATGCATGTACTTGGTTTGAGAAAATGTTTGGAACTTTCTGCAGGGTTGGATGGGACCGAACTACTCCATTTCCACAGCTTGTGCTACGAGCAACTTTTGCATTCTCAGTGCTGCCAATCACATTCTTAGGGGTGAAGCGGTATGAGCAGTGCCTGCTTGTCACTTGTGTGCACCCCAGTTTACTAGTGCATGATCAATTCAGTACCATGAGATAACAGGTTCGAGCCCGTGACTGTTACAGGATGTCATGTTATCGGGTGGATCTGATGCGGCTATAATCCCTATAGGTAAGGCTAAGGGAACCTGAAAGCGCAGTCTGCTGATAGTGCTTCTGGTGGTTTATGTGAATGGCAACCATGGTGCCGAATATGAGCTGTTGTCACTTTGTGTTGGGGTTTTGCAGAGCACCAGTGGTCACACATCTGTTTTTGATTTGAGTGATGCAGGTCTGGGAGGATTCATAGCATGCAAGGCTTTATCACAACGGAATGATGATCCTTCCAAAGCATCACGGCCCTGGGATGTGGTATGTTTAAGTCCTGGTTCATATGATTGCCATACAGATATCTGGCTTGCTTTATTTTGGCCTGACCTTGTTCTGCATGGAGGATGCAGGAGCGTGATGGCTTTGTCATGGGAGAGGGTGCTGGAGTACTCCTGCTGGAAGAACTAGAGCATGCGAAGGTAACCCGCTTGTGAAGAGAGGTTTGCAGTTCTTTGCTGGCCACATACTTGCTCCTTTGTTACAGGAACTAAAAAGTATGATATTTTGACTTCTAGAAAAGGGGAGCCGAAATTTATGCCGAATTCTTGGGGGGAAGCTTCACATGTGATGCTTATCACATGACCCATCCGCATCCTGAAGGTTAGGAAGCCTCCTGGCTACATTTGTTGTAGGAAGCAGGCTGTGGGGAAGCTTTGAATGTCTAGAAGGTTGTAACTTTGGGAAGTTCCGGTGCATCTGGACAGATAACTAAGGTGAAGAGGGTCTTTCTATTTGAAGCAGGTGCTGGCGTTCAACTATGTATAGAGAGAGCACTAGCAATGGCTGGGGTGCAGGCTGAGGATGTGAACTATGTGAACGCTCATGCCACTTCCACTCGTGCTGGCGACCTTCAAGAGTACAAGGCCATAATGCGAGCTTTTGGGCAAAATCCTGAGGTCTTTGTTGCACCCTTCAGTGTGAATCGGCAGTCTGAAAAGTGGATGTTGACCGGTTTGCGCACGCTCTATTTCCACTGCTGAAGCCGTGTTGCCTTGTGCTGCAGCTGAGAATAAACTCGACAAAGTCAATGATTGGACATTTGTTAGGAGCATCGGGAGCAGTTGAAGCGATTGCGACTGTTCAGGTAACGTCATTGGTCAGCAGCACTCCATTGTTGTTACACCACTGTTTTGTTAAGCGTAGCTTAGGTGCTTCTGGACTGACATCTGGCGTGATCATGCACGCAGGCCATCAGGACAGGTGAAATACACCCAACCTTAAACATCGACAGTCCAGATGGCGTGGTAAGTAACGCTGTTTGAACGTGACGTTTAACAAGTCACTTAAGCTAGTGGTGCCTTAACTCACTGTTATGACGGACGTGTGTGAGATGCAGGACATGAAAATTGTGGTGGGAAATGAGAAGCAGAGACTGGATGTCAAGGTTGCGTTATCTAATTCTTTTGGATTCGGAGGCCACAATTCATCAATTTTGTTCGCACCCTACAAGGAGTCGGAGGAGGACTAACAAGGCTGGAGAATCGACACATCTCTGAGCTGTCTTGCCAGTTGTTGCCGCACCAATTGAATACTTGCTGCTGTGCGAGGGAATCTTTTGTTAAGCTTACTGCCCTGAGATGTGGTAAATGTACATAGCCTGTAGTTACTCAGACGGCCGAGCGAGGGCCATGGTGGGGGAGGAGTGGGATGGGGTGTGAGAGATGCAGACAGCCGAGCAGCCTGGGTAGCAGCAGCAGCTTGTCTGATTCACGTCAAGCGAGGCGGTGCCACGCTCACTGGAACCTGTTCCTTGTTTAGTTCTCGTGATAGTACAGTGTGCGGCAGGCCGGCGTGTTTTTCGTCGTGCCCAATTAGACGTTCGACGGGGACAACCAACCAGTGCGTGGACAAGTGTCCTTCAAGCGAGTGCTATTTTGCTGCACATGTACATAACAAGGCATACACACATACGTATCGTGCCCCATGTGGCCGAGGTGGGTCCCTGACACACCCTGGTTTCCCCGCGCCCCGCCGTGACAGAGGAATCAGGCCTCACATGAGGCTGAAGAAGGCCAGTTGGCATCACACGAACGAACAGCTCGAGCAACAGTGAGAGCCGAGCCGAGAAAGGGTAGAGACAACACTCAGAGTCTGAGAGCCAAACACGAGAAGGGAAACAGACGACGCTGGAGGAAACTGAAAACCACATCTTTGTGCCAGGGAGCAATGAACTCGAAGAAAGGCGAGTGTCACACATTGGCTTGGGCAAAAAAGGCCCAACGCAACACCCGTAACTGCCCATGCCAGTGGCTTTGGCCAGTTCACCGGAGATTCAAGCAACAACAGAAGAAGGAAAAAGACCTAGCTAGCTCGCTCGCTCGCTAGAGACTATGAGGGGGAGCCCTAGAGCGGTGGTGCTGCAGAGAAGTGTGTGAAGAAGACCAGATGGAACGTCAGCGTAGCAGGAGGCTTCCTCACCTGACAGGCTGACGCCTTGTCGTCCAGCCAGCCAAGCCAAGCCAGACAACAAAAAAAATCGATGTTGGAAGGAAAAGGACGAGAAGAATTGGAAGGAGGGGGGAATCAGTGATCACTCACTCGGAAGGCAGGGGCTTGCGGAGGACGAGGAGGTGCATGGGCGTGAAAATGCCCGTGTCCCCGCCGCGCGACAAAAACTCGGCCGTCCTGCACAGCATTTCGTGCACCTTGACCACGCCCTGCGGGGAGATGCCGATGAGGGTGAGGAAGGAGACGAGGAGGTGGTTGCGGTAGTAGGCGAAGCGGCCCATCTTGAGCCTGGTCCACCAGGGCAGCGCGGGGGGCAGCGCCAGATCCCTGTCCTCCAGCACCTGGAATCCCGCCTCGCGCGCCAACTCTCCCACCTGCTGGAAGGTGCGCAGGCCGGGGAGCGCGTCCCCGTGCTCGATGCCGTGGATGATCTGGCGGTGCTCGGCGTTGGCGGCGTCGAAGAGCGGGGTGGTGACCCACTCGTACGTGACGTAGAGCTGGCCGGGCTTGAGCACGCGGAAGATCTCGGCGTACACAGCCTTGAGCTCGGGCGCGTGGCAGGTGGCCTCGATGGAGTAGGCGGCGTCGAAGGAGTCGTCCGCGAAGGGCAGGGCCAGGAAGTTGCCGCACACCACCTCGCACAGCGAGTCCAGGCCCGCCTTCTTGTTGTGCGCCCGCGCGCGGGAGACCTGGTAGTCGTTGATGGTGATGCCGACCACGTTGGCCCCCGAGTGCGCGGCGATGGCGCGCATGGGCCCGCCCACGCCGCAGCCCGCGTCCAGCACGCGGTGGCCCGCCTTGAGCCCCAGCAGATCCGCCACCCGCTCCTCATGCAGCCGCGTCTCCTCCTTGTAGCTCTTGCCCGGCACGGCGGGCGAGAAGTGGAAGCTCTGCCCCCACCCCCACTCGTAGATGTCCGTCACCAGGTTGTAGAACGTGTCCACCAGCTCCGGCACATTGTCCGGCTTCTCGATCTCCTTGGGCTTGCTGAAGAAGCTGGCGTAGTTGTGGTAATTGGCATCCACGGCGTCCCGGGCCAGAGAGCCGCCCCCGAGCTCCACCGCGCTCTTCCCTGCGCTCCGCCGCCCCACCATGCACACCACGTAGTAGAGCCCCAGGCCACGGCCCCGCCATGCCCACGGCGCCCCAGGTTGCCATCCGCGCCGGCAGCGCCTGCGGCTGCCGTCGCGGCTGCTGTGGCAGCTCCCCATTCCTCTTCCTCCGCTTCCTCCTCCTCTTCCTCTTCCCCCTCCTCCTCCTGCTGCCGCTGTGAGCGGCTCTCCTCCAAGCTTCCCTCTTCTCGCCTGATTGAGAGGAGGCCTGCCTGCCTCGCTCGCTGGAAGCGCGTTCCCGCGCGCTCTCTCTCGGCCTCAGCCTCAGCCTCAGCCTCGGCACAGGGGGCCGGCGGATCCGGCACAAGGCGAGCTGGAGGCGGCAGACGGCGAGGGCGACGCCACCGAGTGTGGCCTGCCTTCCTGTCTCCTCCCTCACTTGTAGGTAATGTATCATGTACCACCCACAGCAGCGCAGGTCACGACCGGTCACGTCACGGCCTGTCACTTCAGGTCAGAGTTCAGTCACGAGATATCTAGGGTAGGCTTTAGCGCCAAATTTCCCTCCCGTGACTTCCCGCACTGTTTCCGAATCGCCAACGTGCGACCAGACATATATACGTATGTATGTACCCATAGCATCGTGGAAATTTTCGCAGTAATACAATGACCCAATTATAAACCACCATCAATACACCACCATTCATATTATGAACGAATATGAATGCTCTTTCTCATGTAAAGGCTTTTACAAATGGGATCCCAAATACCATGAGCAGCGGATAGGATAGGTCTTACATGTAAAGGGGTCTTAAACCACGCCTTCATTTTTCTTCGTAGTTCTTTTTAAAGTAATTATATTTTATTAATTATAAAGTAATATATTTTATAATTAGACTTCTGTAAGTGGCTCTTCCACTTCGGTTAGAGCCATACGAGGCTTCCTATTCCAGGAAAGTGGGGTGCCAATCTAGGACTAGGTAACCAGGCTCCTAAGGCCTTCGAGAGAGGGAATCAAGCCCATTTCCTCTCCTAAGAGACGAGCCAATCAAGCTCTGGCCAAGGTTGAGTTAGTTACCTGCAAAGTGACTTCGAAATAACAGATTAAGCAATTGGTCAATCATTAGCAAATCATGAATAATCTGCGAGGTTCCCTTAAGTTACTTTAAAATTTTGAAAGATGAAATTGTAGTAGTAGTTTGTTTTGCCTTAATAGCTTTCATAATCATTGCAAGAACTTATGGTTTATCACAATTATCACTAGTTTACTAGATTATAGGTATATAAGTTTATTTTAGATAAATATTGATATAAAATATGGGATTAAATAATAATGTTCTAATGTCAATAGACAAGTGAAGATGTACATGAAGTATGTACTTCTGGCGTTCACGAGAAGAGAAATTTTGGCCTCTGAGGTATTCAAGGTGATCGTCAAATCAGACTATAGCCATAAGTTTGCTCTTGTGTTCACGACGTGGTCATAAATGCCATAAGTCCGCTCATAGGTGTTCACAAAGTGGTCATAGATGACATAAGTTTGATCTTGGGTGTTCGCTACGTGGTCATAAATGCCACAAGTCTACTCATAGGTGTTCACGACGTGGTCATAAATGCCATAAGTTGCTCTTGGGTGTTCGCGACGTGGTCATAAATGCCACAAGTCTGCTCATGGGTATTCACGACGTGGTCATAAATGCCATAAGTTTGCTTCTGGGTGTTCACGACATGGTCATAAATACGGCTACCGCTTTCAATACTATCATAAGTTTGCCAAGAAATTGCAATAAGTTTTGGGAGATATTGTCTTTCTTGGCAATAAGTTTTGGCAGACATTGCCATAAGTTCATCTTCGAATGTTCACGAGGATGTCGTAAATTCATCCTTCAATACCACATATGTACATACTATGTACAAACTGTCACGAGGGTTGCTACAAAAGATAGCAGATGATAGTC
Organism: Anthoceros angustus; assembly: GCA_010909165.1. Lineage (NCBI taxonomy): Eukaryota > Viridiplantae > Streptophyta > Anthocerotopsida > Anthocerotales > Anthocerotaceae > Anthoceros > Anthoceros angustus. The sequence continues at coordinate 1,221,913 of VJWM01000044.1, read as the reverse complement.
AATAGTACATAAATACTTATAGATGTATGTATGTACAAGACCATCAAAGAGGTTGCCCCAATTGATAGCAGAAGAATGTTAAAGTTTGCCATGAAAGATTGTAGAAACTATGTCAAGAAGTTTGTCATGAAAGTGCCGACTTTACCATAAATGATTGCTGGTTGCCATAAGTTTGTCCTTGGGTATCAACTATCACTAATGAGTCATCAATTTGCCAGAATGTCTTGGTGCACGTTCCTTTTGGCTTTGTGAAGGAATGATTTAGTAGAATGCCTTGGTTTTCACATGATTAGTAGCTGCCCTCAGTGCCGATCAACCTGATGTCCAGTTTACCCTGAAAAGGTGTTGTGCACATAGCAAACTGAAGCAATTTATTACATCTCGAGAAAATCTTGGAAGAGGTTGTTTTCAACCTGTCCAGAGATGTAAAGCTCAGATCAGGCAGGCCCAACATGGAGTGGTTGGAAAGCCCCTGATGACCTTCCCACTCATCCATTTTACTCAATTTAATCGATGATAACAGGATGCACAAAAAATCTAAAATCGCAATGCTAATATTTCTTGGAAAATAGGCCTAAAACCGTAATGTTAATATGTCTTGGAAAATAGGTCTAAAACCGTAATGCTAATATGTCTTGGAAAATAGGAGTTGTCATCCTAGGGTTAATAGGTCCCATCCTTTCGGAACTATTTGATTTTTTTGATTTTAATGTACCTTGATTTCCACTAAAAAAGTCCAATGAAAAGCAAGGTGTCATCTTTACATGAGAAATATCTAAATTATGTTTTACGAAATGAAATACACAATTACAACTAGAATTTCTTAAAGTTAATGACTGTCAACTTAAACTTCAATAGAGGAGGGATGCCATGTGGTGTAGAAGGATGTCATGTGGTACATACAACAAGATTCAGCTCATTGAATTATATGCTATTGAAAAGCGTGATAAAGTGTCCACATTATGTATTAATAACATCGAGGTACATATTGAATGCAAAGCTGCACCATCCTAAGGATACACGAGTGGGAGGCATGTGAGGGATACACGAGTGGGAGGCATGTGAGGAAACTTGTGCGGAGGCATGTAGCCAACCTCGTGTTGAAGAGTATAAATGAATGGGAGTCGCGTGACCACGAAAGTTAAGTACTACCTAAAGATTTATTGAAAGTTATGTACTGCTTACAGATTTATTGAAAGTTGTGTACTATTCATAGAATTTTTGTAAGTTGTGTACTACTCACAGATTTACTGCTCCTGGTTGTTGCCAACCTTGAGTCCACTTTTGGTAGACGGGCTCAGCCATTTCTCTTCTGTCAATGAAGTGTTTTTCCAGAGACACCAAAAACCTATATTGAGTGACCAGTTAAGATGTTTGTAAGTAAGTCTGTAAGATTTATATCTGACACCTAGGTAGTGGCTTGTTGACGACGCAAATGGTGAGTTGTTCCAGTACATATTTCTCTTAGGAGATGGGATGCCGGATCACTTGCTCGCCGAGGTCAAGCGTGAAGTTGGCATTGCGGAACTGGTGGCTGTCGTAGAACGAATGAAGATCCCGGATGCCATATTCTAGGGCCTGCATGCACACCTTGACCATTGATAACTCGCCAACGCGGGAATGCGACAATCAGGGTACGGGGGAGAAAAAAGATCATACCTTAGCCTCCAGGTCGGTAACTTTCACAATCACTTCTGTTCGAGGGCCGTCCACCCGACCTATTAGCTCTTCAAATCGGAGTCTCTCTTTTACCAATTGGCGTAACAAGTGCAGCAGTAATTCGTTGAAGTCCTTTTTGTATGTCATGTATTTCTTGAAGCTCTGCGTCCAGCAATCGCAATCTTAGAACAAGGTCCGCACCAATGTGACCCCGCGAGCTACGTGATGTCCCCGGATTACCTTCTGGAGAGCTTTCTGGACGCCGAACTTCTGTGTAGAGATGAAAGACTCGAGCAGCACACTGATGGCCATGTCCACGTCATCCTCAATGACGTAACCGCGTAGATGCATTCGGGCATGGGCTTCTGCCATCCGGATCATTGATTCAATGTGTCGGACAGCGATAGGAACTCCTTGACCATGCTGCAGAAACAAGAGTTGATCATGATCACACGACAGAGAATGACAGAATCACGGTGAAAATGAGAATCAACATGGGGCTCACCGATGATTCCCTGCGGAGATCAGCGTACACTAGAGCCACCTTCTCAAGATCTGCATCAAGAAGCTTAGGGAAAACGTACTGTTTTGCATATGTTACGTACTTCCGGAGCATTTCCTGTGAGAGGATCTGTTGCAGCAGGGCAACGCGAGGGCACAGTGAGCACAGGAAGGTTGGTGGTCTCAGCCCGCAGAGCAGTAATTCCACAAAAGCCCGCGACAGTGCATGCCCCAATAACATTGTTATCAGGGAAAGTACCTCAGGGTCAGACATGTGACTGGCATGCATATCTGTCGCTGCATCGTGATCATTGGAATTTGGATGTGACTTGAAATGGCTGTCTACAACGAACTTCGCAAGCATCTCGTCCATAACTGGATCCACCACATCCTGCGTCATCCCTGACGTTAGAGCCTGCCCGCAAAAGTAAAACTCTGCAATTCCATAATAAGAAACAAGCAGACTAGCACACCTTGACAACACGAAGAATGTCAAATCGAGAAAGGATTGGATCTGTAAGCTCCACATTCTGTGCAAACGTTTTCCCAGAGTCGTAACTGTGAAATTAACCACAGAGTTCAGTTATGTACTACAAAGGTACGAAGACAGTAGGATCTTCTTCAAGCACAAATGATGAGAGCTTACCGGCCCCCTATAGGATTGGCTGCAGCAATAACTGAACATCGAGCTTGCAATGACGTGACAATTCCTGCCTTGGATATGCTGATACTTTGCTGTTCCATAGCCTCATGTATACTCACCCTGTAGCCAGTAGTCAGAGATGAGACGGTGACGAGATGACACCAGTTAATAAGATGATGCGGTGGCTCGGCTAACCTGTCTTGGTCATTCATCTTATCAAACTCGTCGATGAGGCAGATTCCCCTATCCGCTAGTACTAGAGCACCACCTTCAAGTGTCCATTCCCGTGTTACAGGGTCCTTGTGCACAGCTGCTGTCAGCCCCACAGCAGATGCTCCTTTTCCAGTTGTGTACACTGCTCGCTGAGCAGTTTTTTCGATGTACCTGCCAAAAATTAGGAAAGCACTAATGGTTCAGGTCTTGCACGCTCATGACCAAGAGTACCAATAAGCTGAGTATTGCACTTTTGTTTCGGAAACATCTGTCGTCATGACAGCCATCCACGGTACCTAAGACACCACGGTACAGTTTGTAGCTAAGTAATGCCAGCACTCACTTTAGAAACTGGGACTTTGCAGTGCCTGGGTCACCAAGAAGCAGCACATTGATATCACCCCGCAGCCGATGTTTGCCTTGAACATTCTTTTCTTGGCCTCCAAACATCGCAAGAGCAAGTGCTGTCTTGATATCCTCATGCCCATATATTGAAGGAGCCATTGACTTCACGATCTGATCGCAGCAAATCCACGGCTTGTAAAGAGCAGTACGAATGGCAAATGCAGCAAAACCAGAATGCAAGGGACTAACCCTATGACCAATCCGGGGATCCTTTGAGAGTTTCTCTATTTCTTTTTTGTCCTCCTCCGTGAGCTTGTACGCAGAAAACAGGTCCAGTTTCTTGCTGATATGGTTGGCTTCCACCATGGTGGCAAAGACAGGGAACCCATTCTTGGTATTCAGCGAAAGGTCAAAGTTATTGGTGTAAATACCCGTCACTTCCTGGTTTGCAACACATTCCATAAAAACATTGAGAAAACATGTACACAAAAATCCCGTGCTCGCTGATATCAGACCACAGCAAATAAGCCTGGCTTACAATTTCCTCTCCTGGCCGAGCATAATCTATGAGGTCATCCAGGAGAACTATTTCTTTGTACCGAGGTAACCTTCCTGCAGGAACTGTCCCCGGACTTTCTTGTAGCGTTAGCTTTTGGTAGTTCCTGTAGATTGTCTACAAGTTGGCCCACGTCAACTTAGCTTCCTCGTTAGCTTCCTCGTCTGGTAAGGATACCGGACGAAAAACATGCAGAGGACCACATAAGAAGAAGTGTGGATTACCTGCTCAACGTTTACAGTAAATGGCCCTCGTGATTGACATTCAGGGCAGGACCCAACTTTGATTTCTGAAGAAGTGTTCTGGAAGAAAGGGCCGAGAACTGTTCCACACTTCGCACAGTCATACTTGACCTGCTGCAGCTGAGGAAACACCCCTGACCGCCTAGTTACAACCCCTGAAATCCTTATGAGGCAATTCAGATGAGTTTGCCTGCACAAAGGTAAAGACGTCAATGGGTGCTGCCTGAAGCCAGCACAAGCATTTGCAGCCAGTATGGATTGAGACACTGAAAGCAAGTGCTTTGAACACAAGTGTTCTGTCTAGCATGAGACCGAAAGCATGCCTGATATCTCGAATTTTGTCTACAACCGGGTGATTGGCAATGCGGACATGAATGGTATCATGAATGCGCTTGTAATTTGGATAATCCCTGAGCACTGTGCTCAAAGCCACTTGGTCCATCACTTCCAACACAGACTGAGGACCATCCGCAACCCAAATAGCCAGATTTGGTTCAATATGCATAATATCTTCATACTTCACTTCCAAACTGCACCTGTTTGCTATAGGCAAGAATATACACAGAAAGCAAGCCAGCGATGTCAAGGCATTGCTAACTTAACATCAGGCTACAGGCTGAGCTTGCGAGTCACAGACTTCCTAACTGGAATAGACCGGTCCTCACCACCTTGCTCTGAAAGAAAGCAGTACAGCAATAGATGCAGACGTGTCCCGCAGGAACGCACCTGACACCATGTCCTCAACTGCTCTTTTGTAGTCAAAATCTCGATGGTTAATAATTCTCCTAAACTTCTGGGCAATAAATCGTCTGACCTCCTCCCTTGATACCCATTCGCTTAAGGTTCCTTGGACCTTAAATAGCTCATCGTTCAAGTCACCCTCCTCCTCCTCATGCTGGAACACCCAATTTTCAGTCAGAAAAGATTGTGTGTGCAAGAAGACGTGATCCTGCAGGATCAGAAACTGACAGAATGTTCCACCTCCATCTCTTCATCGTCATCCGGGCGATGGTCATCAGCCTGCTCGCTTCCTGCTCGTCTTGCACGTGGTTCACGGTGTCTATCAATCCTCCTCCTTGTGTTTCGTCGGTGAGGTTCGTCATCTACAAGATTGGGGAAGCTAATATTTGAGAAACAGTCTGGTCATTTTAAGTGGATGGGGCTCCGGAAGCAGCCGCAGAGGACATTACCTGAATCATCCAGCATAGTGGGAAACTTGCGCACAACTCCATGCGCTGCATCTCGGGCATCGAGCTCAGCATCAGCCGCACGACGATCAGCAAACCTCTGGGCATCATCACGAGAATCCTCTACCTCATCATCAATGTCCACAGACTCATACTTATCCTGCTCCTCCAAATGCTGATAGTCCCTGTGGTTAGTGCCAAAAGCAGCGATAAGAAGCAGAACTACAGGGAGTACTGCTGACAAAAAACTTGGCATTTGCCTAGAAACTCCGAGAAGCAAATGCTTCCCAAAAGAATGTGGAGTCCGAGACTGACCTCTCCATAAAATCATCTGGATAAAGATCCTCCCCGTCCTCCTCCTCCTCCTCCCCAGCCTCCTCATCTTGAAATCCAATGTCAATGGAAGCTTCATCATGAGAAGCTCTCCTATCTTGACTGCTTGCTCTGCCAGGCAAGCTGCTGCCAGCAGATACCGGCGATCCTGGAATGGAACCAGACGCATTCGAAGCATCGTCGTTATCCTGGATACAGCGCAACCCTGAAACTTGTTACGAGGGGAACGACTGCAATTTCGAACGTCGCAATGTCGGTCACAGCGAATGCCTGTAAGGTCGGTCACAGCACCCCGTAACAACAAGTACACAAAACCACGTCATCCTGGATGACGCGGTCAGGTGCAGAATTTCAGGAGTCAAGCATGCAAGGCCAAACACGAACACAAGGAAAGCCATCCGTGTTCTTGCAATGCAGCAGCGTACCATGACTGTTCCAGAATGCAAGTCGGTCTGCTGCCGCTCGACTAATGAAGCTCCTCAGAGACCAGTAATTGCCTTCATGACTCCATCAGCAACACGGGATCAACCTCCCCACAGAGAGGAAGCGCAGCACACCGAGGTGTGGGTAGCAAAGAAATATGGCGGGAAAGCGGGGAACGCCTCTCCCGTGTGAAACGACTTGCCAAAAAAAGTGGTTAGTTTGTTTGGACCAGAGTCGGACTGAGAGGAAGGCGAACCATGCGGTTGGTTTGGCAAGGGGATGGGCAGCAACAATGGAACGAGCTGCAGCTTCGGTGAGGAGACTTGTTGGGTCGGAGCAGGCGTCAGCCGTGGAGTGCAGGAGAGCGTCAACAATTTCCGAAGGAGCATGGGGTGTGCGGAAATTCTGCCTCTCTTGGGCGTTTTTGCTGGACAGCTGCAGGAGATTAGCAAGTGGGAAAATCGCGTCTCGTGGTCTACGGACTCGCGAGAATGGCACCAGGAGCGGGAGAAGAGAAGGTAAACTTGTGTCGTCATTTTATCGGACTGCAGCGCTTTCCAGAGGGCTCTAACGCCTCGGTTTGGCAGATGAGACGAGTGCATCCAAGTTGGCCAAGTTATGGCGGAAGTTCTTTGAAGATCCTAAACAGTGGTCCGACAATAGGCTCAGCAAGGTATGTGAGTCCAGAGACTGCTGTCGTGAATGTTTATCGACTGGTGTGAATTTGGTTTGAAGTAGCTGTAGCATCGCTGTGCATTACAGATGGTTGGGTGTTACAGATGTCTGGGTGTTACAGAGAAGAAAGAAGTCCCCAGATTTTGTGCACAAGATAACGGAGGAGGCCTTGTGGATTGACAGTGAGCTCAACCCTCCTTGGGTAGATGCGAGGATTGAAGCATTGACTGCACATCATCCAGACCCTACTGCATCGAAGCCCGTGCAGGCAGTGCAGTCCGGGGTACACACTACACGTCAAGAAGTGAGAATCAGCAGGTAGTATTCTGGAGTCAGCTGTTATAGTGGTGGTTTTTGGTGATCTTTTAGCATGTACTGTTGTCTTCCTTGGGATTGATCTCAGTATTGCGCATGCAGTGAGAGACGGGAAGGGAAGGCCGGGGATATAGCCTCTCTGGTGTCCTTTGGAAGACTCACTAAGCTCTGTCAGGAGGGACCTGTCAAACATGCTCTCCATGAATTCAATGCTCTATACCAGTCTGGGATGAAGATCCCTACCAATCTGTTACACCTTCTTCTGCAGCAATGCACTGACAGAAAAGACCTGGCAGGTGGCAGGGAAGTTTATGCTCTGATATCCCAGTGTCATTTGGAGACAAATGTCTTTTTGGGCAACCATCTTATTCGAATGTTTGCTTCATTCGGATGTCTGGTGGAAGCAAACAAAGTATTCAGCAAACTTCTTGCACCAGATGCATTTGTATGGGCCGCAATCATCTCAGCAAATGCTAAGCACGGACAAAGTTGGAGGGCTATCGAACTGTATTTCAAGATGCAAGAGTCAGGAAAGAAACCAAACGACTATGTCTTTGCTGCAGTCCTTAAAGCCTGTGCCTCAGTAGCAGCACTTAAAGAGGGGATACTCATTCATGGCCATGCCAAGGAGATTGGGCTTGAGGCCAATATGTTTGTTGGCAGTGCCCTCATTGACATGTATGCTAAAGCAGGGGATCTAGAGGAGGCGCGCAAGGTGTTCAACAAATTAACAGAAAAGGACTTGGTGTCATGGACTGCGATAATTGCAGGATATTCACAGCATGGCAATGCTGCAGAGGCTATACAGCTGTTTTATAGAATGGAGCAGGATGGCATTACTCCAAATAAAGTGACATATCTCAGTGTTCTGCAAGCGTTTTCAAGCCCTGCAGGTTTGACGGAAGGCAAGCTTTTGCATGCCAAGATTAAGGAAGGTGGGTTTGAAACAGATGTGAAGGTTGCTAGCTCTGTCATCAGCATGTATGCCAGATGTGGGAGTCTGGGTGAGGCTCGTAAAGTTTTTGACAACTGTCCTGCCCGAGACCTTGTATTGTGGAATACAATGATAAGTTCATATGCCCAGCATGAACATGGTGACGAAGCCCTGCAATTATTCAGCAGCATGCAACAGATGGGTGTGGACCCAGACATAGTCACCTTTGTCAGCATCTTGAAGGCATGCTCAGGCACAGGCGCACTCGATCAAGGCAAGGTTATCCACAGCATTGTCATTGAACGAGGCTTTCAGTCAGATGTATTTGTTGGCAGCACCCTCATCGATATGTATTCCAAGTGTGGCAGAGTTGCAGATGCAAGAACAGTATTTGATGGACTTCCCACTAAAAACATGGTGTCATGGAATGCTATGATTGCAGGGTATGCCCAGCATGGAGATACATACCATGCATTAGAGATTTTCCAAAGTCTGCAACAGCACGGGATGCAACCGGACGAGGCATCTTTCGTTGTCATCCTGAAAGCCCTCTCGTTCAGTGCAGCTCTGGATCAGGTCAAGGTTATTCATGCACTCATAATTGACAGTGGCCTGGAGAGAAACTTAGTAGTTGGCAACAGCTTGGTTGACTTCTATGCGAGATGTGGCTACCTTCGGGACGCTCGTCAAGTATTTGACAAACTAGCAACCAGAGATCTGGTGTCGTGGACTTCACTCCTCACAGGGTATGTCCGTCATGGTGACGGTCAGCAGGCAGTCAAATTGTTTCAAAGGATGCAACAAGAGGGCATGCAGCCAGACCGTGTGACCTTTGTTAGCATTCTGAAAGCCTGTTCGAGTATAGTATCCTTAGATCAAGGCAGAATGTTACATAGCCACGCCATGGAACATGGCTTGGACGCAGATGAGTTTGTGGGGAACACCCTAATAGACATGTATGCTAAAAGTGGGAGCGTCCGCGAGGCTCGGGATGTCTTCGACAGATTGGAGACCAAAAACCGAGCAACATGGAATGCTATGATCAATGGATACGCTCAGCATGGCAAAGGACCAGAAGCTCTGCACACTTTTGACCAGATGCTTCGGGCTGGTGTGGAGCCGGATGATGCAACTTTTGTGTCTGTGCTTTCTGCTTGTAGCCGTGCTGGGTTATTGCACGAGGGAGACCGACTATTCAGATCCATGTTCGAAGAACATGGCATAAGGCCAGGCATGGATCACTATGCCTGCATGGTCGACCTTCTCAGCCGAGCTGGGTCTCTCGAAGAAGCAGTGGACCTGATCAGCACCATGCCCTCCGAACCGGATGCAGTTGTCTGGCTTTCCTTGCTTGGAGCTTGCCGTACACACTGTAATGTGGAGCTAGGAAGGCGTGCCTTTGAATCCCTGTTGGAGCTCGACCCAAGACGCCCAGCAGCATATGTTCTGATGTCAAACATATACGCTGCAGCTGGTAGGTGGGAAGACATGGCAGAAACCAGAGAAATGATGCAAAAGATGGGTCTGCAGAAGGAACCTGGCCGTACTTGGATGGAGATCAACAATCAAGTGCACAATTTTGCTGCCGAGGACATGCACCACTCTGACAGGAAGGACATATACGCATCGCTGGATAGTTTGCTCCGTGCAATTAACAATTCGGATTCGCAAATGAGCTTTGTGCCAATTTGAGACAACTCAGTGGCCACTCTCGTTTATACTCGCTTTTGAAGTGGAAGATAGAACCGAGAAGAGAGAAGTAGAGCCGTAAGCTTCGCTTGTTGTGCAAGCAGTGCGTTGTTGGTCCAGGGAACTTGGAGATCGGAGGTTCACATGAGCTCCAGGTGTTAGTTGCCCTGCACGATGGCAAAGGAAACATGTTGTCGTTGTAGCATATTCTATACCAGTGTTTCAACATATCTCCATAGGAAGCAGCAAATAAATCACGCCAGTTGTACCAGGATAGTTGAAGGTGGTGGGCTTACCTGGGATCCCTGCAAAATAACACGCTGCATACAATGGAGCTGTGACAACATGACTCTAGATTGCAGAAGCATCCTTGTCAGAACGAGCACCATCACCGTCCGCGTCCACCTCGGACTCTGCGTCTTCAATTTCCCCCTCGCCTTCAGGGATGCCTTCTTCTACTTTCCTCTTCTTTTTCACCCTAGGTTGCACGAACTTCCTTCCTTCCTCCATAAATGTCGCAACCCATGCTTGGGCTGATAGAAAAGGGTCCTCCACGATGAGCTGGGAATTCCTGTAAGCCTCCTTAAGGAAAGCCGTCTCCCGCAGTCTCTTCATGGAAATATAGAAGAGCTCAGGATGCTGGATACAAAGTGACCTAGTAGACTTGTAGTGGCGGGAGATCTTTCTGAAGTGGGACAACCGATCCACCAGAATCCTTTTCCGCAAGGTCATGCTAAGCAGCTCATACAGCACAGCCACCGCATGCCTCTCGGCTTCCACAGACTGCGGATCCAGGTCCTGTGCTTTCTCGTCGTACGGAGATACAAATGGTGCCTGATGGAATTTGACAATGCCCAGGACCTGTTTCCTGTTCAGGTTGCTCTTCTTCTTATCGAAGGACATCCAGTGCATCCAATCCTGAGGCTTGTGATCCCTACCATCCTTGCTTGCAGGAGCTGCTCTAGCCAGGGTCATCTCTTGGAAGGAATTCACAGCCAATCCAGGGTCCCAATGCGTGAGCTCCAGACTCTCACCACCCTCCTCAACAACCTTGAAGAATTGAGGATACTCGTGCACAAGCCTGGTCCTGAAATTCTCAGGCAGGCCAATTGGCTTCTTCAAATGCCCAATGACATCCAGAGACAGCCGCCTCCCAGGTGCCATCATGAGCAGCTTCCTCACCTTGTCCACTAGCAGGCCCTCATTCTCGATCCAGAACTGCTTCTCCCGTGCCACCTGCTCTCTAGCCTCTGGAGTGAACTCAAACCACGCCGCAGGAGAATCCTTCTCATTCACCTGCAACACAGCACAGCAGCAGCATACACACACTCAAAAAACCAGCTACCCACACAAACCACTCGGGAGCACCACAGCATGCTACCTACCTGGAAGATGGTAGGGTATTTACCCAGCCAACCGCAAGATATTCCAGCATACCCCCCTACCTGAAACATGGTAGGGTATCTACCCAGCCAGGCTGAGGCACTGTTGCCCATTAAACCTATGTCCCATCTGTGGATCCTCAAGTACTGCAGACCCATCTGCATCCCAGGTGTGTTGGCCAGAATGTCCTTCATGAATAAGAGGTGATCCAGCTCCTCCTCCCTCTTAATCACTGCGTCAAGAGACACGTCTGGCCGCCACCTCTGCCTGTCAGCCTTGATCCACTCCTTGGGGCCCATCAGAGTGGGCTTGTGCCTCTTCTGGGAGTAACCCCGCACTTGCACCTGCGCAGCCCTCCATCCTATCGATCTGAGCAATCCTACAATTCTCGACCTGCAACACTTCATCCCCATACCATGTAGCCTCAGCGTTGTGATAAATTAAGCACAATCAGCGGTCCCTTCCCAGTCCCTCGTCTCAGACCCCGCAAACCCAACACCCAACCCAGATCTAAACCAGGGTCACCGCACGCAACCCAGTTCCCGCCTTCCAGCTTCTCTTTCCCGCGCTCGGCCGGAGATGCGAGCACGCTTTCCTGTCTGCAGAATGTGACACATAACGGGGGCCTCTTCCAGCGCTTGATGGCGGACATGGAGGTGGAAGGAGCAGCTGCCCCCCATACCCCTTCCTCGTTAAGAGCCAGACCCTCTCTGGACGGCTCCAGGCGCGTCAAATCCAGCTACAGCCCGCTCTCCCCGTTCTGCAGCCGGGCCACCAAGTTCGTGGCCCAGTCTTGCTTCAATGCCCACCTGCGGCTGGATGCAGAGGGCAATCTCGATCCCGGACCTGACTCAGATGCCGGTGTCCTGAGGAGATTGCCTCCCATCCACAGGTGCGAGATCCAGGTGCTGAGCTCGGGGCCGGACCCGTTCTGCCGGTACATGAGGGACCGCACCGAGGACAGGGTAATTCCTCAAATTGGGCTGGCATGGTGGGTGGGATCCGCTTCTCGGAGACAGACCGATGTATGACAGTGGCATTGTGGTTGCAGTGGAGTGCTCTGGAACGCAGGATACGCAATTTCGCAAAGCAGCTGGCGGAGGTGGAGAACGTGACCGCCTCGCACCATGCCGCACTCGCTTCTCAGGTGCAACGGAGTCCATCCACTCCAATTGGGCTGCCCTCATTGTTGCCGGTTGCAAATTGGGTTGCTGACTTGTGGAGCTTTGATTGTTGCAGGAGCCCGTGTGTGTGGTGGGCAGAGTGTGCAGTGACGGGGAAGGTGCTCTGAGCGAGAACTCGGTTGTGCTGGAAGGGAGGTGAGAATTGAAGGATCCGATGAGTTAGGGAGTGTTGAACATGGCTTTGGTCTAAAGGAGGAACTGTTCATGGTGGCAGTGTTGAGTATTCTGGAGGTCAGAGGGTGCGCCTTGATCTCCGAAACATCCCACAGTTTTCCCTCTTCCCTGGCCAGGTCTGTGCCAGCCCCTATCTTCACGTCGTTGGCCATCCCTATCCGTATAGATGTGTACTATGTCTCTAATGCGTTGTGATGTGTGCCTGCCAGGTGATTGCCGTGGAGGGCCAGAATCCAAGTGGGCATTGCCTCGTTGCTTCCCGCATTTTCGACTCTGTCCCACTCCCGAGGCTGGAGGCAGACGAGGACGATGGCCCTGCTGCCAAACGACAGGCCTCCAGCACCCTATGGAAGCAACCTGCAGCACTCAGGACCTCAAGTGCACTGACCATTGTCAGTATGTGGTCTTCAGTCCAACAATTCTGGATGCTTGATTCTGCCCATACCATCTAACAGTGCTGTGGGTGGCACATTCCAAGGTGGCTGCTGCTGGTCCTTTCACAACGTCTGACAATCTGGCTTTCGAACCTCTCGTGGAGCTCCTCGGCTACGCTCAAAAGAAGCGGCCCAACCTGCTGCTGCTGGTTTGTACAGCACCCACACTTGCTTCAGTTTCCAACCTTATATGTATCTTGCTGTTTGACGTTCTGATGGCATGAACGTTCCTTCCCCTTCACAGATGGGTCCCTTTGTAGACTCAGAGCATCCTTCAATCAAGAGTGGTCTGGCGACTAAAACGTTCAAGCGGATATTTGAAGAAGAAGTGCGATCTCGGGTCAGCTTCAACTTACCTGTCACTCGACAGCCCAGCATGTTGGTATCTTAGTGTCCTGGACCACTTCTACTGCTTGTCACTCGCAAACTGAACAGGACATGACGTCAGAATGGCAGATAGAGAGTTACTGCGAGGACATGGGAGCTGGGGCACGGGTTGCTTTGGTGCCCTCTTCACGAGATTCACACCATGTATCTGTGTTCCCACAGGTGAATTATGCTGCATTTCTCGCAACGTAGTATGACCATTGTTTGCTTGCGCACTCATTCTAAACCAGGGGCGTGATGTTCTGCAGCCTCCGTTTAATGCTGATGACTTTGAGGACGCGGACAAGCAGGCAAGTTCACTGAAGTTCGTGCAGATAGCTAAGCAACTTGGCCATACTCACTTTATTCAACTAACGGCTCTGCAAATGTTGTGCGCTTGCAGATGTCATTCTTTGCCAACCCTGTTGTGTTCCGCTGCAATGAGGTAGAAGGAGCATATCCTACACTGCGTATGTGCTGACATCTAGCCAATGCTGGATTCTGATTAATAACGAGCAACATCTCGCAGCTGAACATCGGGTGCTGTACCCTCGACATTCTCCGTCACCTGAGCAGCGAAGAAATTTCAAGGGTTGCGCCTGGCACCGCAAGCGATCGCATGACGAGGCTAAGTAACCATATCATCGGGCAGCGAAGGTGAGCTTCCTTCTACACCACCACCCCCTCTCCCCCCCCTTGCTTGAAGCATGGTTAGGTTATGGTGGCTATGGCGCGTTGAAGCGGGTAATGGCCGTGTGCAGTTTCTATCCTCTCTATCCTCCAGCCATCGGCACGGTGGTGGATTTCTCACTCGCTCCGGGCTCATTGGATCTGCCTTGCAACCCCGACATTTTGTTTTTGCCCTCAGACCTCAATCCCTTTGCCAAGGTACGCCAGGTCCGAGATCTGCCAAGAAATGCTTTTCTTTGCTTGAGAGACAGATCCCTGTTACTCAGCGTCCTGCAATGTGTGTGAAGGTTTTTTCTCCGCTCGACCGGAGTCCAGACGCAGGTGACGCTACACGTGACGCCTCCTGCTTGTCAGTAAATCCAGGCCGGCTTGCCAAGGGGATAAACGGCGGTACTTTCGCGGAGATCTTATTGCTGCCATCTGCAGAAGTCGAAGCTCCGATGGGGCGCACGAAAGTGGCAATTGTAAAAATTTAATGGCCAGACAGCTTTTGCCATGCCTATACTGATCGTGGTATTAAGCTCAGAACTGAACGAATCAATCCCGTCTCACCAGGCCAGCGTTGGCACGAAGCAGGTCACAGCTGCTACAGCACAAGTGTAATGTCCGCACTTGTAATGTTTTCTCGTAGACGGCCTGCCTGTATACCGTTCAGCACCGTATCTTACAGTTTTGTCATGCATAAGAATATTAGAGAAAGTAAAGCCGCAGGGTGGTCCACCTCACCAGCTTTTGACTTCCAAAATTTCTTGAGAGCCTGTATCGCATTACCTGGGATGTTAGCTTGTTTCTCATCCACACGCCCGTCAGCTTCAACAGTCCTGACAGTATGAATCCCAGCCTTGTTAAGAAGACCCTACTTTGCATCTTCATAGAACTCACACCTCTGGTATGCTGGGGAATCCTGTCTCCTTGCTTGAAGAGTATTCCTTTTTCAGCAGTACAGAAAGCTGCAGCATATGCCCGCGCAGTCACAATCATAGGAGGTGGAGGTGGCTAGCCATCATACACACGAATGGTGCCGATCACATTCTGTCTGCATACAGGACACCTTGGGTTCGCCCCTTGCTCAACTCTTTGGGCACAAGTCCCACAGCAAACCCTGTGACCACACTGGATGAATGCTGCCCTTCTCCTCCGTAGCAAACATACAACACAGAGCTGCCCATCTGGCACATCGGCAATATCTTCATGCTCTTCCTCAACTAGCAACCTTTCCTGCCTGCTTTCTTCATCCTGCCGCTGTCTCATCTGTCTCCGTGCTTTCCATTTGACAAAGTTCCTGCAAAACGGATGTACGAGAAATGACTTTGGCTCCTTGTTATATGCAAGTACTGACTCCGGAAGGAGAGTCAAATAGGTCCAAAGGCAAATCTGTAAAGCATGACACATTCACACGTACTTGATCAAAGCGTAGCCCAGAACACCAGCTGCTAGTGTGGTAACCACAATACCAGTCCAAAGCAAAATTCTTGAGCCGCTTGCTAGTTCAGTCACAAGCTGATCTCGTGTATATTCGGTTCTACAAACCAGGCACAGTTTAAAAAGCACATGTGAGGACCTACGAAAGGAACTACATGTAACAGACATCAATCGCTATATTTGACTTGGGTGGGTACGAACGTCTGGCATCAGTTTGATAGGGGGATCTTACAGGAAGCATGGCAGCCTTTTGCATGACTTGATCACAGGGCTACCATCTGGACTTAGAGCAAGAAAACCAACTGCTGTGATCTCTTTGCCAACAGGAAGTATTTTTTCTTCATCTAAAAGACCAACCTGTGTCTCCAACATAAACATAAGAACGTCAAAGATGAACACGATGTAATACCGCACATATCTGGATAGTGACGAACATCTCAGCCTTAGCAAACTCCAGAAGTTTTACGTACCGGATATCTTCGCCCAAACATGGCCTGCAAGAAGGTGTAGGAGGAAGCGGGCACAGGGTGCAGTTGGTGGTACACTGTGACAAGAGGCAAAGAATGTCTTGACTCATTGAGGTCAACATGCACAAATAAAGGCATCTTTGATGATCTCCCCTCAGCCGACAGATGTAATCCCTGCTCTACCAGTACAAAGGGTACCTGACAACCCACCACAGCAACGTGAGAAGTCGTAACAAGAAAGGGCTCCACGTGATGCACAGCCCCTAGGCAGCTGAACTAAACGAGAAAGAAAAGGCTGGCAATCCGCTCCTTAGCAAAGGACCATCCCTTGTGTGGGATGAAAAGTCAGCCTGGCATCAATCAATTTTGACCCTACCAAATTCGAGCCCTGCACTTGCACCCGAAGCCTACCAGTACTTCATCGAGAGTCTTTTCAGCAAGGACCTAAGCGAAAACCTTAAGCATTCCTGCTGGCATACCTTCCTTCTCGAGATAGTGACTTGCTCCTTGAACGGACCCCATCCCAACAGGTTGGTCCACTCAGACCAACCAAAAATACCCCTCCACTCATTGTACAGACACTGAAAAACAGACGGACAGAGCAAGCAGCAAGACAAAGGAAAGAGGTTAGAGCTCTGCGTCAGCGTACCATGTTCTGAGTGAAAGTCACCAAGTCCCTTTGAGTTATCCATCCCAATAACGTGTACATCTCAGTGTGGACATACTGATCAAGAGCAAAAACATCGCAACTATTATGAGCAACGCTAGCAACTCCTATCCAGCTCACGTCTCACACAAGAGGGCAGACAGGCACGCATGCAGAAAATGCCACCACGCTACAAAATCAAGCAAGCTACCGTCTGCGTGCGCTCCAGAAACACCGCCTTGTCCCCCACGTTCTGAGCCACAAGCGCATCCGCATCCTCAGCCTTCCCTTGCGGCTCCACGGACGCCTTGGTGTGAACCTTCCCCCGCACAATCACAAGGGACGGTTCCCGAACTTTCCCACGGTCGCTGGCACCGGTGGAGAAGAACCCGCCCCGCTTCGGAGCCGGATACACCTTACTGGCCTCCGCGCTCGCCGCCTCCGCCTGCTCCTGAGCCAAACTCCGCAGGTCCGCGATGGACGTGACCGACGTCTCCTGCACCTGCTTCAGAGCCTTGGAATGTTTTCTGAATTTGCACCATGTTCGGACAGCCAGCACGGCCATCCCCAGGCCCAACACCACGCCGTCCCCGGCCAGGGCCATCCTGGTGAGCGCCGCGCAGAGCTCTTCATCATGTGACGTCATCTCATCACATCACATTCCCTTTGCGAAACCGGAGCCTGCCTACCCTTCCATCGCCCTCTCCCAATTCCGGCACGAAGGGCGTCGCCGCGCTCCCATCCCGCCCGGCCCTTCCAGGAATCCTGATCGTCGATCACAACAGAACTTTCTCGAACAAATTTAGTCCCTCACACACCACGCTCCGCCAGTTCGAGCAACTTCCACCGGCGCGATTCAACACAGGGGGAAAAAATTCCTCCCGACACACACCATCTGCAAGGGGTATCTATCCCTTCGCCTTTTCTTGTGACCGTTGACCGGTCTGGCCATGGTAACCGACAATTTCCGACTAGGTACAAAATTGCGCAGCAAATCAGCAGGCGGAGCAGAATCGAGGTCCACCATAGCTGCGAGGGGAAGCCA